>OZ010795.1:505674246-507030913 GCA_963932465.1 Maratus speciosus | reverse complement strand
GGTAATTTTTGAAGATTGAAATTTTAGGAGATAGATTTTTTTTTCTCGCCGTTCTACAGTACGAGGGGTTATTTTGAGTTTGAATTTTTACTAATGATAATTAAGAAATTTTAATTGGGGGACTTTAACTTTTTTGGGGGTAATTTTTGAAGTTTGAAAAGATTTTTTTTTCTGGTCGTTCTACAGTTCGAGGGTATATTTTTGAGTTCGAAAATTTTATTAATGATTATTAATTAATTAAGAAATTTTAATTGGGGGACTTTAATATTTAGAGGGTAATTTTTGAAGATTGAAATTTTAGGAGATAAACTTTTTTCTCACCGATCTACAGTACAAGGGTTTATTTTGAGTTTGGTTTTTTTCATTAATGATAACAAAGAAATTTTAATTGGAGGACTTCTTTTTAGGGTAATTTTTGAGATAGAATTTTTAGGGGACATTGATTTTTCTTTTCGTCGTACTACAGTACGAGGGATTATTTTTGCATTTGAAAAATACATTAATGATAATTAAGAAATTTGAATTGAGAGACTTTAATTTTAGGGAGTAATTTTATGAGATAGAATTTTTTTTCGCGGACATTAATTTTTTTTAGAGCACTTGAGTTTTCGGTGTTATTTTTACTTGTGAAAAAGAAATAAATTAATGGGAAAAAATAATTTAGAAATTTTAATGAGGAGACTTAAAATTTTTAGGGACGCAATTTTGTGTTAGAGGTAAAATTTTTAGTGTTAATTTTTAATTGGAAGACTTTTTAATATATTTTTTATAACGCGAATTTTAAACATAAATTTGATGAAAGGACTTTTCGTTATTAAATTTATTTTAGTGATGTATGCGACCGAATTTTAGGGGGAAAATAGTAATGAAAAATAAAGACTTGAATTTTACGTTTTGTCATTTAGCGTTAGACTAGTGATTTTGTATTAATTCCGTAGTAAACTTTAGAATTATTTTTCTGAATCTGTGTTAGATCAGTGGATATTTTTTCGCGGTTCTAGACATAAATAGAAATTGGTACGATATTTATTAGGATCACGGTTATGGTACACGATTTGTTTCGCAATTTTTTGGTATGTATGTATCGGTTAAATACTTCTAGCTTTTTTAAATCCATTTGAAAATATATTTTGAGAAAAATATACAGTGCCCTTCATAAAGGTATCAGGAAATTTACCCCGCCCACTTTTTTCCCCTAAATGAAATTGTATACACTGTTAATAACGAATACATATATTTGAAAAATTCAGGGTTACCTATTAAATGGTTTGTTTGAATTTAGAATCACCAATGTCCCTAAAACTAAAATTTTATTGACGCATGTTTTCGAAAATTTATATATTTTTAAACATGGAATTTTAAATTATCTAGATATATTTTAAAAACTAGAAAATTAATTTTTAAACGAAGCGCTTTTTAAACACATATACTTTTTAAACGTTTATATTTAAACATTTTGAATTTTCCATTTTCAGTAATATTTCGAAAAAAAAACGCACTTTATGCAAATTTTCGTTAATATTTTGAAAAAATAATTGCGCTTTAGAGAATAAACCTTTTAAATATGTTATTTATATATATTTAAACACTATCTAATGTTACATATATTTTAAAAATATTTACCAAAAAGAAAACAAACTTACTTTAATCCAATGACTTAACATCACAGATCCTTCAAAAAAAGCATGTTTTTGCATGAAAATTTCCACTATACTGAATTGCGTTATATTGCGCGCACCCATGAGTGATGCACTTTGTCTAGATAAGAAGATAATGGTTTTTCCCCAAAGCAGTGAGTGAAACGATATTAGGTTTTAATTAAGATTAACTAATGAGAGTAACAAATTAAGATTAGATAATGAGAGTTACAAATTAATGTGAAGCGTAATTGGGTCTTTTTTCCAAAGATATATTTCAATTAGAAACACTATTAAAGATTGACTTATGTGATTTCAACATTAATTTAAGATTGCCTCCCTCATAACAAATAAATGGAATGCATAATTAAGATTTAATATTGCCTCACAATTTTTGAATGATTTTATTAATACAGAATTTAAATTCATATCAAATTGAGGGGTCATTTTTTTCTCATAGATTTATTTTTAATAAAATTGGAATATTCATTTATTAATACTTTATTAGCAATATAATGAATGTGTCACATTTATTTAGGATATAATTAAAACTATTATATAATTAGACCTTTTAAAAAGGATACTTTTTAAATTTACTCATTAACCGTTAATAAAAAAAAATTATTCATTAACTTCAAGCATGTTATGGATGAGTCATCACGAATAACTGAGTTTTCACTTGTAAACATGAAGTCAAGCGGAATGTTTTAATAAATATATTGAGGTATATAAATAGTAATGTTAGTACAGTCAAACCTCGTTAACATGAACACGCTTAACGTGAATTACTTTTAACATGAATTGTTTTCACAGTCCCCTATTAAAACGAATACACAGATTTGATACTGATAACATGAATTACTATTAACATGAACAAAATTTTGATTCCCCTTGAGGTTCATGTTAACGAGGTTCGACTGTAATACTCTTTGAAATTTATTTCCTTTTTGAAATAATCATTCTGCGCAGTGAACTTTGATACATGCATTTTGAAATATATATCTAGTTTAAATTTTTGTTAAGTTATCACGTTTTAGAATTTAAATATTTTTAGAACAATGAAATAATGTGCAATAGAATTAAAATTTTAAAAATTTGTGATTGATATTACTTTTCCATTATTTAGAAATACAAGTGTTTTTTGGAAAACAATAGAACAAACATGTTTTTTTTCACTTTAGGTAATTTTAAATTGCATAGAAGAAGATTAAAAATTGAGTAACTAGAAATTTTTGACTACCCGAAGAAAAAATAAATTGTAATTCCCATTTAACTTTTAATATAGTAAATATGCGAAACTACACAAACTTCAAAATTTTTCATAATATAAGCACTTTAATAATACGTTTTTATTTTTAAAATTTTTCATTTTACTTGCTACATGATTTTTTGTGTGTGTGTGCGTGTGTGTGCGTCATGTCGGCAGTTTAATACTGTGAATAATATAAATATATACTTAGTCTAAAGATTTTACTTAATAAAAGATATTTAAATGTGATTTTTGCCGAATATTTTATTAGGATAAAATTTTAATCAGCGGAAAAACACATCTTTAAGAGTTTTCAAATGAAACAAATATTTGAAGAATTTGTAAATTGTTAGCTTAACACACTATATAAAATCATATTTGCTTTAATCAAACCTTTTAATAATTTTGGAAAAAACGTTCATTCACCGTTCACTTTATTTTTGTAAACATTAATGGTATAGATTATTAAAAAAAAAAATAACAATTAAATAACTAGGAATTTTTGACTACCCGAAGAAAAATAAATAAATAAATTGTAATTCCCATTAAACTTTTAATCTAATAGTAAATATGCGTAGCCACAAACTTAAAAAAAAAAAGAAAAAAAAATCATTCATGATTATTTTTCGACAGAACTTAATGGATTTCAAGCGTCTATTAAAAAAAATATATATTACATTTTTAGAAGATTAACCATAATATTAATTTAAAACCCATTAACTCTTTTTAATTGAGGTAGTGCGATAGAAAATTAATATATTCAACATAATAAAGAAATTACTAATTCATATTAATAAGGATTTTTAATCATTATGTGAATAGTTATTTAATGTTTACAAATTTTAGATATTTCATTTACAAATAATTTTAAAAATAAAACATTTAGAAGTAAATTGACTTACTTAAATTAGGATTCACATCTAGATTGGTTACCAACAGTAGAAAGCATTAGGAGCTACACTTCACATGCAATCAGCAACAATACATATATGGAATGAATAAGAACTTTTAACCCCAAATATGTTATCTTTGGGGGTATTTCTCAAAATCTGACTCACGAGATAAGTAAAATGTCATGTTCAAATATGAATTTAAGACCTGTGTTCATATCGGATATAATTTATATAATGTGCAATTAATAAGGAATTTTATTAATTTGATACGTCATAATTTAAAATTCAATTAAATCTTGAATATAATTGGGTTTTTTCAGTCTTACTTACTAGAATAGGAATACTTTTCAAATTTGGAGAGGTTTTTTTTTTTCGAAACACTTTTAAAGAATATTTTTCTTAATTATTACATTAACATTTTTTAACATTTACATTACATTTTTAACATTTACAGACATTAACATTTTTAAAATGATTTTTTATAATTAATTAATGCGTAATTAAATTTTTCAAAATTGAAATAATTATAAAATAGAGGAGGAATTTTTTTCAAATTTATTAAGAAACACAAGTTGTTATTAGCTAATATTTCAAATCACTGCAAACTTAAAACTTAAAACATGATGAGTCATTACTGAGAACTTAATATTATTTATACACATAAGTGACATTAAGTTCTTTCATGTAAGCAAGCGGAAGGTTTTAATAAACATATTATTAATATCGAGATATTTGAATAGTAATGCTAGTTACACTCTTTGAAATTTATGTAGACATTATCTGAAATAATCATTCTGCGCAGTGAACTTTGAAATTTTGATGTATTTCAAATTTTTGTCACGTAATATAGATCACGTGATTTTCCCACCTATTAAATTTAATTTCTTCCCATACGTGCCTTTTGTGAATTGAAGCTAAATGTTTAGTGTTAGAGAAGTGAGCAAATGAATGATCAGAATTTGAAAAAATTCTTCAAAATAATTTACATATTAACTCACTTACATAATTTATATATATATATATATATATATATATATAAGCATATATATATAAGCTAACTTGCATAACTAACTTCAACCATGACTTTCTTTTGAATACACTAAGATTTGACTAAACTTTTCAATCGGTTAATAATTTTAGACTATCATTAATTTAGTAAATGAAGTTCTACTTTTATACCGGGCTTTCTGACAAAACTTTACTTATTAAATGAAAAATATATATTAAACGGGGAAAAATATGTGTAACTAGGAAATTTGACGAATATTTGAAGAGAAAATTAAATTTTCAGTTATCTTTTATTCGAGTCATTGTATGAAGCACAAAGAAAAACAAAACAAAATAAAATAAAACTTAAATTCTACTTAACAAATATTTCAAAATACGTCATTAATTCATAAAAAGCATTTAGAGACTTAATACCATTTCAGAACTCTTTTAAAAGAGGGATAAACATTAGCTAATATTGTTTCATGTAACATCAAATTTTAGCATGTGCACGTATTCCTCATATTGAAAAACCCTTTGATAGATAAGCTACAAAGTCACATTATGAATCACTTCCAAGATATCTTAAGCGAAAGATAGGTGAGGTGGACGGTTGAATCATTAAGTAGTGATATTAATTAACTATTATTGTATCATGTTTTAAGGGGTCAGGTAACCTTTGAACCAATAAAGTACATGGAAAAGTGACCTCTGTAAGAATTGCAGTCATTCTTTAACTAATTACTTTTAATTATAAAATTGAAAACACATGTTAGGAACGATTTATTTTATCAATCAAAGTTATTAGAAAAGGTATACACATATATAGTTTTTTTTTAATTTATTTTTAAAGATAATACAATTTTTACGAAAGAATTATTCTTGCATGCGTTGCGCGCATGATTTTTCCCATTTCAATGTCTAAAACAAGCCAAGATTTTTTTAATGAGTACAGATATAAAGTGTTTTCAAAATGACCTACAATGAAAAAAATAAAACTTGTAGATCTCGAGGAAAAAAAAATTTTTTTTAGAGTAATTCGAAATTTCGAGATTTTTTTAATACAAAAGTAGCCGTGAATTCTAAACTTCTTACTTCAGAAACATAATAATAGGTCATTTTGTGCTTCTGTACGTTTAATACATCCACCAAAAATTTCGTTAAATTCTAGGTAACCGTTTTTCAGAAATCGTGCGCGCAATGATCAAAATCGCTGCTTTGAGAAAATTGGCTTTAAAAATTGAAAAACCCGTTGATCATATAGCAAAAGCTCAAAGTGTTTTAGACATAACTTCTCTTCTAATGCGAATTTTTGTATGGGGTTTGATTTTAAATATTCCCAAAGAATCATATTTAATTATAAGCTATTTAAAAAAAATTCGATTTTTGGATGCTTCAAAGGTTACCTGACCCCTTAAACTTTTAATTTTTCGAATATGCTCTCAATATAATTTTTCCAAGTCATTTTCATTCATACGGTGTGGTTTTTGAAGCAAAGAATAAAATTTATTGTATTTAATGAATTTTTAAAACTTTTGCTAGAGGATTTGTATCTGTTAGACTTAGGAATAACCATAACAGTTCACATGATAAGTTTGACTCATTTTTCTTTAGGGGTTGTCTGTTAAAACAGTGAGAAATATGGGATTAGGTAATTGTCAGTAGTTTAAGATTAATTAAAAGCAAATTAGAATAATTTCTCGTAAATTAGAGTTAACCTTAATTAGACAATGACAACGATATGTTTAATTTAGAAATATATATTCATATATGTGTATAAGTTACTTATATATATGTGTGTGTTACTGATCGTAATTAAAATCTCCCATACGAGGGCGCTGTGTCAGCGCCGTAATTTTATTTATTATTCCAATCGTCTGCGTGTTGACGATAGATTGTAATTTATTTACTAGTGAGTGGAAACACTGATTTTTGTTGTTATTGAATGATGGAATGTTTTGACTTGGAAACGGTCAGAGAGACTGTTTCACTCTTAACAATTATTGTTTTAAATAAAGAAATTACAGTTCACTGCGAAGAATTCCTTAAAAAAAGGTGTCATTGAGTAACTTATTGTTTTATTCTTAACAAAAATTGGTCCTTCGAGGCCAAAATAAATAGATTTATCGTTTGCTTTTAAGAGTCAAGAATCAGCGACGAGACTTGGTTTCTTCGAATAAGGCAGAACTTTTTCTTTAACATGTCTACTGAATTAAAAAATATTTTGACTAAAAAAAGAGTTTTAAAATGTAAAATTACTAAATTTGTGAGTGAAATTAAATTAAGTGACTCTGATGAATGCTCTTTAGAACTTGTAAGTACGAAATGTGATCAATTCAATACAGAATTGAAAGAAATTTTTGATAAAATTTATTCATTGTGCGATCAAGAGGAAATTGATAAATATCTCGATGAACATTCATCGATTGAAAAAGAGTTAGATGAAACTTGGTTAAAAATTAAAAGAGCGAAACAAAAACAAATAAATGTTCTTAATGAATCAAAGCCAAAACAAGAGAATAGTGTAACGGAAGTTCGACTTCCCACGATTAATCTACTTTCTTTTAGTGGAAATGTACAGGATTGGATATATTTTAGTGATCTTTTTAAATCTAGCGTTCACAATAATTGCGCACTTTCGGGTGCTCAAAAGTTATCATATTTGAAATCTTCGCTTCATTCTGAAGCTGCCAAAGTTATACAAGTATAACGATTTCAGATGAGAATTATCAAACAGCGTGGTCCTTATTAGAGGAAAGATATTCCAATAAAAGACAACCAGTGTTTGCTCACATTAAAAAATTAATGTCCATTAATTCAATACAAAGTGAAACACCTAGTGCTATTCTTAATTTGGCAGATACCGCCAGTGAATGTATCAGATCTCTAGAAATTCTCGATCAAAAAATTGAAGGGTTTGCGGATACAATAATAACTTATTATTGCGGCATATATTGTGGCAGAAATTAGATGGGTCCACAAAATTATGGTTTGAATGAGAACAAAAAAAAAAAAAAAAAAAAAAAAAAAAAAGACGAGCTACCAAAATTAAAAGAATTAATCGAATTTTTAAAAAGACAAGCGAGAACACTGCAAGTTTCCAAACCTCTTATAAATAATGTAACTCCTAAACGCAATGCTCAACAACGAATCACTAGTATGGTATCTACATCTAATGGTAAAAACTCAAAAACATTTAAATGTGTTAAGTGTCAGAGTAATGAATTCCACGGTTTGCACAAATGTCCAGAATTCTTAAATTTTTCAGTGGCTTCTAGATATGAATTCGGAAAGAAAAATAATATTTGTTTTAACTGTTTAAAATTCCACTCGGTTAGAAATTGTAAATCTACTTATTCTTGTCAGAAATGTATGAAAAAGCATTCAAGTTTACTGCATTTCGAGAATGAAAATGAAAAGCAAATTCAAAACAGCGATAGAAAAAATGAATTTATTTCAAAACCCGAGGTCCGTGATTGCAATACCCAAAACCAGAATCAAATCGTAGCGCATTCAAGTCTAGATCCGAATGCTGCAACATTTCACATTTCTAAGGAAAGAGTATTTTCAGGTACCGTATTTTATGGAAGAAACGCCGCGGGGTTTACGAGTTTAAAAGTTAATTTTTTTCCAAGTGCGGCGTTTACGCCATGTGCGGCGCTTACGATTTTTTAAAAATACCAATTGAGTTTCCATAATTTAAAAATTCATAAAAATATTTAAAATTGGATTTAAATATTTTAAATAAAATTTCAGACTTCTTAAGATATTAAAAACGAGGCATCCTACATTGCTCAGAAAACTTTAATTAAAGTTTAGTCAATGTGACGCTGTCGACAAAAGTAGCGTTCCGATGGATGCGACGTTTACAACGGGTGCGGCGATTACAATATTTTTAAGTTTATTCAGTTCAATTTGAGGAGTGCGGCATTTCTTCCATAAAATACGGTATATCTGTTTGTGAGATGAATTATTTAAGTTCTGGCATCTTATCAACTGTCATTGTTTATATTAAAAATAAATTTGGCGAATTTAAGCCGTTAAGGGGACGGTGGAGCTTAAATCCTTAAAAATAATTTTTTTTTTATTTTTGTAAATTTCAACTTAAATATTATTCAAGGGTACATTATATACATTATAACATGCATTTATCCAAAAAAAAAATTAAAAAAAAAATTTATTTTTGAGAAAAAAATGGAATTTTACGCGTCGTCTTAGAAATCTTCGAAACGCCCCATGCGTCTTCAATATCAATGAAAATCCACAATATTTTTTATAAAAGTTTGGTTTATATATAGAAATAAAATAGAGCATCGAATTTTATATATTTGAATTTAAAGGTAAAAAAAAAAAAAAAAAAAAATTCAAAATTTCAAAATTTTTCAAAAATTTTTTTTTTTAACCTTTAAATTCAAATATGTGAAATTCGATGCTCTATTTTATTTCTATATATAAATCAAACTTTTATAAAAAATATTGGGGATTTTCATTGATATGGAACGCGCAGGGGGCGCTTCAAAGATTTCAAAGACGACGCGTAAAATTCCATTTTTTTCTCAAAAATAAATATTTTTTTTGTGATAAATGCATGCTATAATGCATATAATGTACCCTTGAATAATATTTAAGATAAAATTTACAAAAAATAAAAAAAAAAATTGAAAAAATTTGAAATTTTGAAAATTTTTCGAAAAAATTTCAAATTTTTTCAAAATTTTTTTTTTAAACCTTTAAATTCAAATATGTAAAATTCGATGCTCTATTTAATTTCGATATGTAAACCAAACTTTTATAAAAAATATTGGGGATTTTCATTGATATTGAAGACGCATGGGGCGTTTCGAAGATTTCCAACACGACGCGTAAAATTTCATTTTTTTCTCAAAAATAAAATTTTTTAAAATTTTTTTTGGGATAAATGCATGTTATAATGTATATAATGTACTCTTGAATAATATTTAAGTTGAAATTTACAAAAATAAAAAAAATTATTTTTAAGGATTTTAAGCTCCACCATCCCCTTAAGAGGTTTGATTGATGCTGGATCAATGAGTAATTTCATTACGATTCAGTGTGCTGATTATTTAGGAATTAAGAAAGAAAAAATAAAAGTTGCGGTTTCAGGATTAAATGGCATCAACGTGAATATTAGTAGATAATATTTGCCGGTTCAACATCAGCGGCACGGCGGCACGACCTTGAACGACCCTGAATGACCTCTGCATGCTGTTTGAAGGTTATGCGGCGTAGGTGAAGGTCATACTCTGGGAGGCGGGGTCAAGGTGATGCGTCATCTTATAAGATAAGGGTTTAGATAAGAATTTTTTTTTAATGATAATTAATTTTAATTGGGGGACTTTAACTTTTTTCGGGGTAATTTTTGAAGATAGAAATTTTTGGGAGATTGATTTTTTTCCTTTCCGTACTACAGTACGAGGGGTAATTTTAAGTTTGATTTTTTTTTAATGATAATTAATTTTAATTGGAGGACTTTAACTTTTTTCAGGGTAATTTTTGAAGATTGAATTTTTGGGAGATTGATTTTTTTTTCTTACCGTACCGTATGAGGGGTAATTTTAAGTTTGTTTTTTTTACTAATGATAATTAATTTTAATTGGGGGACTTTAACTTTTTTCAGGGTAATTTTTGAAGATTGAAATTTTTAGAGATTCATTTTTTTTCTCACCGTACTACAGTACTTAGGGATAATTTTACATTTGAAAAATACATTAACGATAAATAATTAAGAAATTTTAATTGGGGGGCTTAAACTTTTTTGGAGTAATTTTTTGAAATTTTTTGGACATTGATTTTTATTTTTTTTTTTTTTTTCGTCGTACGAGGGGTTTTTTGAGTTTGATATTTTTTCATTAATGATAATTAATTAAGAAATTTTAATTGGGGGACTTTAACTTTTTTGGGAGTATTTTTGAAGATAGAATTTTTCGAGGAAATTGATTATTCTTTTCGTCGTACTCCAGTACGAGGGGTTATTTGTACTTTTAAAAAATTAATTAAGAATTTTTAATTGGGAGACTTTAATTTTTGGGAGTAATTTTTGAGATAGATTTTTTTTTTCTGACATTTATTTTTTAGCACACTTGAGTTTTCGGTGTTTTTACTGGCAACGATTTTTAATTTGGGAGCTTTCAAATATTTTTTTCGCGATTTTCCTTTAGCAATCAAATTTTAAACATTCATTAAACATTTTAATTGGGAGACTTTATCTTTTAACGCAAATTTTCAGATAAAAATGGAATTTTAAACATAAATTGGATGAGAGGACTTTACGCGATTCAATTTAGTGACGTATGCGCTTGACTATTGAGTATTAATTAAAATTTTGAATGATTGTGAATTTTTGTTATTTAGTGTTAGAATTTTTGTCTGCAAATTTTTAAATAGTACTGCCCCCACCCGTGGCTGAGAGGTTATGCTCACGAAGCTAATAGACCTGAAGTGTTGGGTTCGATCCCATTCGCGCCCGTCGGCCTAATCGTTCGGAGTTTTGTTTGAGCCATGAATTTGCATGCGTAAATATGGGTTAGGTTTCCTTAGAAAGACCCACACGAAGGGCACTCCCCCCTCGGGCCTAGTGTAGATAATCGCCCGTCAAAATTATCCCACCTTTTAAATAGTGTTAATAAACTTGAGAATTTTTTTTTCTGAATACGTGTTAGATCGGTGGTTATGTTTTCGCGGATTTAATCATAAATAGAAATTGTTAGGATATTTTTAAGGATATCAGTTTTCGATTTGTTATGCAATTTTTTTGCATGTATTGCTTAATTTATATGAAAATATATTTTGAAAAAAAAAAAAAAAAAAAAAAAAAAAAACATGAAATGCCATTTATAAAGATATTAGGAAATGTATACCCCATACCCCTAAATGAATATCTATATATTTGTAAAATATGGGGTTACCTATTCAATGGTTCGTTTGAATTTGTCCCTTCAAATTTTATTAACGCATGTTTTTTATTTTTTAAACAGTGCCATTATAAATTATCTAGATCTATTTTTCAAAACTAGAAAATCGATTTTTAAACATATATAATTTTTGAATGTTTCTATTAAAATACTTTGAATTTTTAATAAGATTTTGGGAAAAAACGCATTTTTTACAAATTTTCGCTAATATTACGCTTTTTAGAATAAAACTATTAAATACATAAATTTACCAAAAATTTAACACACTTACTTTTCTTAAAATGACTTTCAGAGCCTAAAAAAACGCGTGTTTCTGTAGGAAAATGTCTACTATACTGAAACGTGGTCATCGTGCGTTATCTTTGGGAACACTCAGAAGTGAATCACTTTATCTAGATAAGGGGTTTTCCTTTTTATCGTGATAGGATATTAGATTTTAATTTCGATTGACTAATGGTGGGGTACAAATTAAGATTTTCAAATAATTAATTTAAGATTTTTATTATCTCACTGATTGCGAATTTAATGAATGAATAATTAATATTACGTCACACAAAACGAATTTTTTGAATAATTATGATTTAATATTGCGTCACAATTTTTAAATGATTTTATTAATATAAAATTTTTATCCAATTGGGGGTCATTTTTTCTTATAGATTTATTTTAAATAAAATTGGAATATTCATTTAGTAATACTACATTAACAATTTAATGCATGTGTGACATTTCTTTTGGATAAAATTAAAACTATTTTCTAATGAGACCTTTAAAAACGGATACTTTTTTAACTGATTCATTAACCGCGAGAATACTTCAAACATGTCCTTGATGAGTCATCACGAATAACACTCGAAAACATGAAAGTTTTAATAAATATATTGAGGTTTATGAAAAGTAACACTTATTGAAATTTATTTAATATTTGAAATAAACATTACGCGCAGTGACCGTTACGCATACATTTTAAAATATAGATCTAGTTCAAATTTTACTAAGTTTCGTAATGGAGGTCACGTTATACCCTAACCAATCATACTATTTAGTCAGGGATTGCTATTTTGGAATTATCTAAATTAGTTACAAAACTTCTCATTTTTTAATAACTACACTAATCATAAGTCTTGTTTAATCAAATAAATATAATTTTTATCGTTTTTGTTATGTAAAATATTTCATTTTTAGAAGATTAACCATAATATTAATTTTAAACCTCTTAATTCTTTTTTAATTGAGGTAGTACGATAGAAAATTAATATATTCGACACAATAAAGAAATTACTAATTCATATTAACAATGATTTTAAGCATTATGTTAAAATTCGAGATTTTTCATTTACAAATAATTTGAAAAATAAAACATTTAAAAGTAAATTGACTTACTTTTATTAATTTTCCATCTAAATCCAAAAGGCTTTCAAACAGAAACAACACACCACATACAGTTTTGTGTCACTATATGAAATGAATTAGGATTTTTCACCCCAATCTCTTATCTCTGGGGTAATTCCTAGAACTGACTCATGCGATTCGCACAATATTACATCGTAATTTGAATCTAAGAACAGTGTTAATGAATTTAATATGATCCGTTATTAATAAGGGATTAAATATAATGTGTAATTAATAAAGGATTTAGTTAATTTGTTTCGTTATTAATTAAAACCTGAATATAATTATGTCTTTTTAAGTCTTATTTAATAGAATAGGAATACTTTTAAAATTTTCAGGAGGTTTTTTTCAGAAATACTTTTTAAGAATACTTTTCTTAATGAATGTGTAATTAACATTTTTTAAATTAATTAATTAATACGTAATTAAATTTTCAAAATTAAAATAAATATAAAATAGAAGAGAAATTCTTTTCAAATTTATTAAGCAAAATACAAGTTATTATTAGGTAATATTTCAAATTGCTGCAATTATTAAACATGTTGAGTTATCACTGAGAACTTAATATCGAGGTATTTGAATAGTAATGCTAATCAGAATTTGAAAAAAAGAAAAATAGTAAAAATAATTTTGATATTAACTAACTTGCATAACTTGCTACAAACATGACTTTCTTTTGAACACACTAGAATGGGATTGAACTTTTAAAGACATATTTATCTCACATATTTAAAATAAAGACTTGTGCTAAATTTTCAACGAAAATATTTCTCATTTTAAAGTTAACTTCTTTCATTGAAAAAGTTCTATACTTGGAAATTTCACATACAAATTTTTCTCACATGGAAAAAGACTTAAGTAATTGTATTAGAATAAAAACTTATCATATGAAAATTTTACTTGTGTAAATTGTATTTTAAAAAAACTTATCATATTAAAATTTTTTATAAGTTAATTATTATTATTAAATCTATGTCTCCCACCACTCACTTTTTTTATAAATAAATATTTATCACTTTTTAATGGAAACAAGGATGGTAGGTAAACCTTTCGTTTTATATTTTAAAATTAATATGAGTCTTTTTTTTCACTACAGACATTCTTGTTTTAATTCAAGTTCTTTTGAAAACTTTACTTATTTCATAGGGAGAAAAAAAAACATGCATTTATAAATATTTAGTTTCACATATTACACACTAAATAAAATATATATTAAGATAAAACATTTGCAAACTTATTTATAAAAAGGAAAGACATAACCTTATTTCACTTTTTCGTTAAGCATATTTTTAATTCACAAGCAGGCTTCACACATATTACTTAGCACACAAGTTACTTCAGCGAAAAATCCCTTTTCCTTATCTAAATGATTCATACCTCCCTCATGAATACGTTATACAAACGATGTATTAGTTTAATGAATATAAATTTTAACTGAATCCTTTAAACTTTATTTGATAACATTCGATCATTTTTATATTTCAAAACGAAGAAAAATTATTGAATATCACCTAACAAGCATATACTTTTACACTAACATGTTATAAAAACACTTCTCAATATTCAAATTTTATGATATTTCGACATCTCTCGCCAAGCTTTTTAAGAATGAAAGACTATTTCGTTAGAATATTTAGCTTTTTGTATACAATTTTAGCAATAAATACATAATGCACTCAACTTTACTTTGTCATTAAACATTAAATTAATCCATCGCATAGCAATTCAAACTTAGGATTTTTTATTTAGGGTAGATAAGTATACATGTATATATATATATATATATACATGTGCATATATGTGTGTCTGCGTGCATTTGTTAATGGGGGAAAATTTTAAAAGGTATACACATTGAAAGTTAATAAAATTATTTAAAAATATTTATAAAAATATTTCAAGAGAGTATTAAACATTTTAAGACAGTATTGAAGATTTGAACAACTGATAAAAATGCTTTGAAAAACATTTAAAATTATTTAAAATGTTTTTTTCATATTTTAAAGTAAACAAATTTTAATACATAGCTATGTACATACAGGCATTTGAGCTATATACATACATGCATTTGACCTATGTTAACAGAACAAATGCTTTATATATTTCGATGCTATTTCCAAGTTAGTCAATTTATACTTTTTGAATATGCATATACATATATTTGTAAATTTTAATGTTTTCTCTTAAAACCGACTAGTTATTTATCCTAGCATTATCCTATTATTATCCTAGTTATTTATCCTACATTTATTAACACAAAAAACCAACTGCTTTTCAAACGACTGTGTGATTATCAAAACAACCCAAATCCTTTTATCTACACATATGCAAACATTTTAATAAACTAGAGGCCACATTTTCAATCGAATAAAACAATGACTAATCAAATAGGTTATATCCTAACTTAAATTATACCTTTTATGTGATATTGCTAAACATGCTACTACAATGTCTAATCAAATAGGTTATGTCCTAACTTGAATGATGCCTTTTTTGTGACATCGCTAAACAAACTTCTAACTTGTAAAAATAGCATGATAACTTGTTTTCACTAGACAAACTTAATAATTTTCGTAGGTTTTATAAAATAATCGACATGTTTAGTTATCTCTCATCATAGTTTTCTAAAATATATCCAAAAAAGTTTGCTACTATTAAAAAACATGCTTTTAATTCAGATAGTTTTCACTCTTATTATTTAAAAACATATAACACAAAATATTTTTATTAAATAATCACTATTTTTGACAAGTTTGCAATATTTATATGCTAACTAGGGTTAGTAGTATTCAGACTTGAAAATATCTTTATAGATTAAACATGAAAATTTATATGTCTGACAATCCTTTGACTATTATTAGTTAAAGTTCGTGTCATGAAATATAACCGCAAAGCTTAAAATTATACTTTGCAGTTTTCTAACTATTAAAAATTAATGTTTTAAAATTCATTAAAATTTGAAAAATTATTAAATACTATTACATTTTAATTTTTAAATTCATTTTTATATAAAAACACACAAAATAATAATACTTATCTAATATGGCAGCTAGCAGTCTTAAGCGCAACCTTCTCTTTCAAAAACTAAAAACGAAATGAATAATTCTAAGTCCTTATCAGCTAATCTTATCAACTGATTAGATCTAGTCACGTGGTATATGATAACGTCATTAGTGATATCATATACCACGTGATGGGGATTCCCGATCACGTGATAACCCCTACGTCATTAGTGATAAAACGTCATTAGTGATATTATATACCACGTGATGGGGATTCCCGATCACGTGATAACCCCTACGTCATTAGTGATAAGTGATGTCATATATCACGTGACTTGATCTAATCAGTTGATAAGATTAGCTGATAAGGACTTAGAATTATTCATTTCGTTTTTAGTTTTTGAAAGAGAAGGTTGCGCTTAAGACTGCTAGCTGCCATATTAGATAAGTATTATTATTTTGTGTGTTTTTATATAAAAATGAATTTAAAAATTAAAATGTAATAGTATTTAATAATTTTTCAAATTTTAATGAATTTTAAAACATTAATTTTTAATAGTTAGAAAACTGCAAAGTATAATTTTAAGCTTTGCGGTTATATTTCATGACACGAACTTTAACTAAAAATAGTCAAAGGATTGTCATACATATAAATTTTCATGTTTGATCTATAAAGATATTTTCAAGTCTGAATACTACTAACCCTAGTTAGCATATAAATATTGCAAACTTGTGAAAAATAGTGATTATTTAATAAAAATATTTTGTGTTATATGTTTTTAAATAATAAGAGTGAAAACTATCTGAATTAAAAGCATGTTTTTTAATAGTAGCAAACTTTTTTGGATATATTTTAGAAAACTATGATGAGAGATAACCAAACATGTCGATTATTTTATAAAACCTACGAAAATTATTAAGTTTGTCTAGTGAAAACAAGTTATCATGCTATTTTTATAAGTTAGAAGTTTGTTTAGCGATGTCACAAAAAATGTATCATTCAAGTTAGGACATAACCTATTTGATTAGACATTGTAGTAGCATGTTTAGCAATATCACATAAAAGGTATAATTTAAGTTAGGATATAACCTATTTGATTAGTCATTGTTTTATTCGATTGAAAATGTGGCCTCTAGTTTATTAAAATGTTTGCATATGTGTAGATAAAAGGATTTGGGTTGTTTTGATAATCACACAGTCGTTTGAAAAGCAGTTGGTTTTTTTTTGTTAATAAATGTAGGATAAATAACTAGGATAATAATAGGATAATGCTAGGATAAATAACTAGTCAGTTTTAAGAGAAAACATTAAAATTTACAAATATATGTATATGCATATTCAAAAAGTATAAATTGACTAACTTGGAAATAGCATCGAAATATGTAAAACATTTGTTCTGTTAACATAGGTCAAATGCATGTATGTATATAGCTCAAATGCCTGTATGTACATAGCTATGTATTAAAATTTGTTTACTTTAAAATATGAAAAAAACATTTTAAATAATTTTAAATGTTTTTCAAAGCATTTTTATCAGTTGTTCAAATCTTTAATACTGTCTTAAAATGTTTAATACTCTCTTGAAATATCTTTATAAATTTTTTTAAATAATTTTATTAACTTTCAATGTTTATACCTTTTAAATTTTCCCCCCATTAACAAATGCACACAGACACACATATATGCACATGTATATATATATATATATATATATATACATGTATACTTATCTACCCTAAATAAAAAATCCTAAGTTTGAATTGCTATGCGATGGATTAATTTAATGTTTAATGACAAAGTAAAGTTGAGTGCATTATGTATTTATTGCTAAAATTGTATACAAAAAGCTAAATATTCTAACGAAATAGTCTTTCATTCTTAAAAAGCTTGGCGAGAGATGTCGAAATATCATAAAATTTGAATATTGAGAAGTGTTTTTATAACATGTTAGTGTAAAAGTATATGCTTGTTAGGTGATATTCAATAATTTTTCTTCGTTTTGAAATATAAAAATGATCGAATGTTATCAAATAAAGTTTAAAGGATTCAGTTAAAATTTATATTCATTAAACTAATACATCGTTTGTATAACGTATTCATGAGGGAGGTATGAATCATTTAGATAAGGAAAAGGGATTTTTCGCTGAAGTAACTTGTGTGCTAAGTAATATGTGTGAAGCCTGCTTGTGAATTAAAAATATGCTTAACGAAAAAGTGAAATAAGGTTATGTCTTTCCTTTTTATAAATAAGTTTGCAAATGTTTTATCTTAATATATATTTTATTTAGTGTGTAATATGTGAAACTAAATATTTATAAATGCATGTTTTTTTTTTCTCCCTATGAAATAAGTAAAGTTTTCAAAAGAACTTGAATTAAAACAAGAATGTCTGTAGTGAAAAAAAAGGCTCATATTAATTTTAAAATATAAAACGAAAGGTTTACCTACCATCCTTGTTTCCATTAAAAAGTGATAAATATTTATTTATAAAAAAAGTGAGTGGTGGGAGACATAGATTTAATAATAATAATTAACTTATAAAAAATTTAAATATGATAAGTTTTTTTAAAATACAATTTACACAAGTAAAATTTTCATATGATAAGTTTTTATTCTAATACAATTACTTAAGTCTTTTTCCATGTGAGAAAAATTTGTATGTGAAATTTCCAAGTATAGAACTTTTTCAATGAAAGAAGTTAACTTTAAAATGAGAAATATTTTCGTTGAAAATTTAGCACAAGTCTTTATTTTAAATATGTGAGATAAATATGTCTTTAAAAGTTCAATCCCATTCTAGTGTGTTCAAAAGAAAGTCATGTTTGTAGCAAGTTATGCAAGTTAGTTAATATCAAAATTATTTTTACTATTTTTCTTTTTTTCAAATTCTGATTAGCATTACTATTCAAATACCTCGATATTAAGTTCTCAGTGATAACTCAACATGTTTAAAAATTGCAGCAATTTGAAATATTACCTATAATAACTTGTATTTTGCTTAATAAATTTGAAAAGAATTTCTCTTCTATTTTATATTTATTTTAATTTTGAAAATTTAATTACGTATTAATTAATTAATTTAAAAAATGTTAATTACACATTCATTAAGAAAAGTATTCTTAAAAAGTGTTTCTGAAAAAAACCTCCTGAAAATTTTAAAAGTATTCCTATTCTATTAAATAAGACTTAAAAAGACATAATTATATTCAGGTTTTAATTAATAACGAAACAAATTAACTAAATCCCTTATTAATTACACATTATATTTAATCCCTTATTAATAACGCATCATATTAAATTCATTAACACTGTTCTTAGATTCAAATTACGATGTAATATTGTGCGAATCGCATGAGTCAGTTCTAGGAATTACCCCAGAGATAAGAGATTGGGGTGAAAAATACTAATTCATTTCATATAGTGACACAAAACTGTATGTGGTGTGTTGTTTCTGTTTGAAAGCCTTTTGGATTTAGATGGAAAATTAATAAAAGTAAGTCAATTTACTTTTAAATGTTTTATTTTTCAAATTATTTGTAAATGAAAAATCTCGAATTTTAACATAATGCTTAAAATCATTGTTAATATGAATTAGTAATTTCTTTATTGTGTCGAATATATTAATTTTCTATCGTACTACCTCAATTAAAAAAGAATTAAGAGGTTTAAAATTAATATTATGGTTAATCTTCTAAAAATGAAATATTTTTTCCAAAATTATTTAAAGGTTTGTGCGAAATTTGAATAATGTTAAAAAAATATATATATATGTTGGCGAATACTGTTATATCTACTAAAAGAAAAATATTAGTTAAAATTTATATACACTAAACTAAACCAGAATCAATATAGCATATGTATAAGGTATTTATATCTTGTTAAGTAACAAAAACGATAAAAATTATATTTATTTGATCAAACAAGACTTATGATTAGTGTAGTTATTAAAAAATGAGAAGTTTTGTAACTAATTTAGATAATTCCAAAATAGCAATCCCTGACTAAATAGTATGATTGGTTAGGGTATAACGTGACCTCCATTACGAAACTTAGTAAAATTTGAACTAGATCTATATTTTAAAATGTATGCGTAACAGTCACTGCGCGTAATGTTTATTTCAAATATTAAATAAATTTCAATAAGTGTTACTTTTCATAAACCTCAATATATTTATTAAAACTTTCATGTTTTCGAGTGTTATTCGTGATGACTCATCAAGGACATGTTTGAAGTATTCTCGCAGTTAATGAATCAGTTAAAAAAGTATCCGTTTTTAAAGGTCTCATTATAAAATAGTTTTAATTTTATCCAAAAGAAATGTCACACATGCATTAAATTGTTAATATAGTATTACTAAATGAATATTCCAATTTTATTTAAAATAAATCTATAAGAAAAAATGACCCCCAATTGGATAAAAATTTTATATTAATAAAATCATTTAAAAATTGTGACGCAATATTAAATCATAATTATTCAAAAAATTCGTTTTGTGTGACGTAATATTAATTATTCATTCATTAAATTCGCAATCAGTGAGATAATAAAAATCTTAAATTAATTATTTGAAAATCTTAATTTGTACCCCACCATTAGTCAATCGAAATTAAAATCTAATATCCTATCACGATAAAAAGGAAAACCCCTTATCTAGATAAAGTGATTCACTTCTGAGTGTTCCCAAAGATAACGCACGATGACCACGGTTCAGTATAGTAGACATTTTCCTACAGAAACCCCCCTTTTTTTTAGGCTCTGAAAGTCATTTTAAGAAAAGTAAGTGTGTTAAATTTTTGGTAAATTTATGTATTTAATAGTTTTATTCTAAAAAACGTAATATTAGCGAAAATTTGTAAAAAATGCGTTTTTTCCCAAAATCTTATTAAAAATTCAAAGTATTTTAATAGAAACATTCAAAAATTATATATGTTTAAAAATCGATTTTCTAGTTTTGAAAAATAGATCTAGATAATTTATAATGGCACTGTTTAAAAAATAAAAAACATGCGTTAATAAAATTTGAAGGGACAAATTCAAACGAACCATTGAATAGGTAACCCCATATTTTACAAATATATAGATATTCATTTAGGGATATGGGGTATACATTTCCTAATATCTTTATGAATGGCATTTCATTTTTTTTTTTTTTTTTCAAAATATATTTTCATATAAATTAAGCAATACATGCAAAAAAATTGCATAACAAATCGAAAACTGATATCCTTAAAAATATCCTAACAATTTCTATTTATGATTAAATCCGCGAAAACATAACCACCGATCTAACACGTATTCAGAAAAAAAAATTCTCAAGTTTATTAACACTATTTAAAAGGTGGGATAATTTATACGGGCGATTATCTACACTAGGCCCGAGGGGGGAGTGCCCTTCGTGTGTGTCTTTCTAAGGAAACCTAACCCATATTTACGCATGCAAATATCTATCTCAAAAATTACTCCCAAAAATTAAAGTCTCCCAATTAAAAATTCTTAATTAATTTTTTAAAAGTACAAATAACCCCTCGTACTGGAGTACGACGAAAAGAATAATCAATTTCCCCGAAAAATTCTATCTTCAAAAATACTCCCAAAAAAGTTAAAGTCCCCCAATTAAAATTTCTTAATTAATTATCATTAATGAAAAAATATCAAACTCAAAAAACCCCTCGTACGACGGAAAAAAAAAAAAAAAATCAATGTCCAAAAAATTTCAAAAAATTACTCCAAAAAAGTTTAAGCCCCCAATTAAAATTTCTTAATTAATTATCGTTAATGTATTTTTCAAATGTAAAATTACCCCTCGTACTGTAGTACGGAAAGGAAAAAAATCAATCTCCCAAAAATTTTTATCTTCAAAAATTACCCCGAAAAAAGTTAAAGTCCCCCAATTAAAATTAATTATCATTAGTAAAAAAAAAACAAACTTAAAATTACCCCTCGTACTGTAGCACGGTCAGAAAAAAAAAATCAATCTCACAAAAATTTCTATCTTCAAAAATTACCCCGAAAAAAGTTAAAGTCCCCCAATTAAAGTTAATTATCATTAAAAAAAAATTCTTATCTAAACCCTTATCTTATAAGATGACGCATCACCTTGACCCCGCCTCCCAGAGTATGACCTTCACCTACGCCGCATAACCTTCAAACAGCATGCAGAGGTCATTCAAGGTCGTTCAAGGTCGTGCCGACGTGCCGCTGATGTTGAACCGGCAAATATTATCTACTAATATTAACTCCAAGGTAAAAGCATTAATTTCGAACAATTCAAATTTTAATGCGGAAATAGAACTTCTTTGTGTACCAAAAATATCGGATACTATTTCAGTAAATCGGATTAACGTTCCAACAGAACATTACCCTAATAACATTAAATTAGCGGATCCAGAATTTTACCAACCTGGAAAAATTGATGTTCTTTTGGGAGCTCAGCTATTTTATGATCTTTTAGAAGTCGGTCGAATTGAAGTCCCCAATTCTAATATAAAATTCCAAAACTCGGTATTTGGATTCATTGTCTGCGGAAGCGTGTTAAATCCTGACAATGAAATCACGCAAAATACTCATTGTGGGCTTGTTTGTAACTATGAAGATTTGACAAAAGAAGTTCAAAAGTTCTTTCAGTTAGAAACATTAGGGATAAAAGACGATCCCACATGTACTGACGAAGATAGAGCATTAGAAATATTTGAAAAATCTGTATCTTATAAAAGTAAACGTTACGAAGTTCCCTTACCATGTAAAAAAGATTGGCGAGAAATGAACGACAATTTCAAAATAGCCAGTAATAGACTAAACTGCCGTAAAGTGAAAATGATGCGAAAATTAGAGCTTCTTGCTCAATATTGTGAGACCTTGAAAGATTATGAAAATAAAGGAATCATAGAAAAAATAACGGAAACGCACAAGCCAGTGGAGAAACCACTTTTTTATCTTCCACATCAACCTGTCTTTAGACAAAGCCTAACAACAAAAATGAGAGTAGTCTTCGATGCCAGCTCACACGATGTTGGCGAATTATCGTTAAATGATTGTCTTTGGCCAGGTCCAAATCTTAATCCAAATTTATTCGATCTACTTATCAATTTTAGATTAAACAAAATAGCATTGATAGTTGATATAGAAAAGGCCTTTCTGCAGATATCCCTAGCGGAGAAAGACAGAGATGCAGTGAGGTTTTTATGGATTGGAGATAGAGGTATAGAAATATATCGCTTCAATCGAGTTCTTTTTGGTATGAATGCTTCCCCGCTTCTTCTGGCTGCTACTCTAAGAAAACATATCAAGAAATTTCAAGTTAGATATCCTACAACAACAAAGTTATTAGATAGGTGCCTCTACGTTGATGATTTCATCGCTGGTGCTGACAACTTGCAAGATGCGTTAGAAATCTCTCGAAATACTGTTTATATTATGAGCGAGGCAAGTATGAAACTCAGAAAATGGTCAACTAATGATAACGATTTGATGGAGCAATGGAAACAAGAAGGGTTTGATACTCAGCCTCTACATAACCCAACTGAATTAGGATTTGACTCAACAAAGGTTCTAGGAATGTCTTGGCATACGATTGAAGATTGCTTTATCGTAGATGTAAAAGGCTTATTAGAAATTTTATCAAAAAATGAAAACACCAAGCGCTTCATCCTGCGTGCTATTGGAAAAATATTCGACCCTCTTGGCTTGCTCACTCCTTATACTATTCGCATGAAATGCCTATTTCAAGATCTGTGGTTGAGAAAAATTGCTTGGGATGAAGATCTACCAATAGACGTTAAAGAAAAGTGGCTTCAATGGTGTTCTGAGATCCCACGCCTCTCCGACCTAAAAATTCCAAGAATTGTGCTAAATTCAACGAAGGAAGAAAATTCAGATGTGGTAGAGATTCACTGTTTCTGCGATGCTAGTAAGAAAGCCTTCGGCACTGTCATATACCTTAGAATTGTTAAAGAAAATGCTATTGAAGTTAACCTTGTGACTTCAAAAAATAGAGTTACACCTCTTAAAAAAATCACTTTACCAATATTAGAGCTATTGGGAGCTTTACTTGCTGCCCGACTAGGTAACGCAGTCAAGAAAATAGTAGATCATAAGAAGCCATCAGATATGTTCTTCTGGACAGATTCGAAAATCCCTTTGTACTGGATTAGAGGCTCTAGTAAAAGATGGAAATCATTCATAGCGAATCGTGTCAACGAGATTCAATCTTTGACTGACTCCAATTCGTGGTTTCATTGTCCAGGAAAGTCTAATCCAGCCGACCTCCTTACCAGAGGTACAGTGCCTAGAAGTGAACTTCTAGAAGTGTACTTCTAGGCACTATACCAGAGGCGTCAGTGTTGATATGCTCTTAGAAAAGGATTTGTGGTTTAAAGGTCCCCCCTTTTTGAGAGAAACAGTTCTCCCAACTAATGATTGACACAGACAAAATTTGTCAGATGACTATTCTGATGAACTAAAGAAAAGAGTAAAATGTGAAAATGATAACTCTTTAGTAACTCTAGCTATTTATGATCAAAATTATTTATTAGATTACATTATTAGTGTTAGTAATAATTATATAACTATCATTCGTATTTTATGTTATGTGCTTAGATTTATTCATAACCTTCGAAATGTTAATAGAGTGAAAGATCCTCTTACTTCTAAAGAATTGAATGCTGCAGAATTATCACCGATAAAGATGGTTTAACAAAGTGAGTACCAGGAAGAAATAAAAATGTCTTCAGAAAGGTAATTCAGTACCAAATAAAAGTAAACTAAATTCTTTAAATTGTTTCTTAGATGAAAGTAATATTTTAAGAGTTGGGGGTAGATTGGGTAACTCATATTTGACAACAAATGAAAAACATCCTATGGTTCAGCAAGTAAGCATCCCCTTACTTTAATTATTGTACGATATTTTCATTTAAAGTATTTACATGTAGGATCACAAACATTGTTGTACCATATTCGTCGTAAATTTTGGATAACTAATGGTAGAAACATCTGACGCAAAATAACATATGAATGTGTCACTTGTTTTAAAAACAAGCCTGTATTAGCGAGTCAAGTTATGAGTGACTTGCCCAAAGAGCGTGTTACACCTTCATTTCCATTTTCCATTATTGGAACTGATTATTGCGGCCCTTTTTACATTAAATTCAAAAATCAAAGGAAAGGTACATATAATAAAGTGTATTGTGATATCGTACCTTCGCCACAAATTTTCGACGGGGAAAGCAACAGGCATTTCCGTGGAGGACAATGGTCTTTTGTGTAAAGGCATGCAGAGGATATACCAGGCATACTTCTGCCCTTGGGATCTGCTCAACAGGGTATTTCAACTTTTCCAAGAAATAGGGGTGGCTGGACAATGTGTGGGAATTCGTCCCTAAAGTGAAAGTAAAAAGAGACTCAGGCAGAAGCTAGTGTGGAGGCTGATAGTAGACTGGGTGACACTGATGAAGTGAAGTGGTTTTTTTACCAACGGAAGAGATGCGAGTAAAAATCGTTTTACTCAGGTTGGCTATGAGAAGTATAGAACTGTTAATAAAAAGTGAGAGTGTCTACCTATGAATGGTAAAGTTTGTTATTACATTTTTCAAATCTATTTTAGTTGTTCTAATAAAGGACTTTGGTAAGAAATATGTACTATTTTTCTACGATCATCTCACAAGTTTTCGTCACAATCGTTTTTTTAAAGCTTCGAATAAGGAAGTATAAGAATCATCAATATTTTGTAATTGTTTTACAGGGCCAGTTAAGGCTGATTATAAATAATACAGCTTTTGCGCATCATTTAGCTCAACGTTATTATCAATTAATGTGGTGAATTGTAACTTAAAATTCATCCACTCTGTGTAACGACCCGAAAATTGGGGTAGATTAATTGAAGGCAATTGATTTTTGCCTCATTAGAACTGCTTCTATCATTACTAATATTTTGGCTTTCGACATTAGAAATACTAGGCTTTATTAAATCAAGAAGACTTACTTCGATAGCTTCTAACTGTTCTTCGATTTCGGTCAAGGAATTTCCAAAATCCCCTAAATCCTTATCAGATATTATAGAGTAGGTTTCGTTCCTTAATTCACCAGTCTTCTTTTTTAACATTTGAAGAGAACTTAAATGCGTTTCAAAATGTCAGCCACGCTAGAAATTCAAAATGCTATAACTCAGCCATTTTTTAAGATATAGACGAAACAAAAACTGCTCCCGAATCTTTTTACGAGGTCAAACACATAAGAAAAAAATATTTTTTCAATTTTCAATTTTTTTGTACCACATTTCAAATTTAAATTTTTCTTAAAATTTTAAATGACCGCCATTTTTAAACAAAATGGCGGATGAAGCTGGCCAACGAACTCGGTTGAGACATTGGTCTGTACTATGTATAAACGAAGTTACATCCAAATCGGTTCATAAATACGTCTTTTATCGCGTGACAAAATTCAGGACGTTTCAAAATGTCAGCTTAGCTAGAAATTTAAAATGCTATAACTCAGCCATTTTTTAAGATATAGACGAAACAAAAACTGCTACGGAGTCTTTGTATAAAGGTCAAATACATAAGAAAAAAATATTTTTCCATTTTCAATTTTATGGTACCACATTTTAAATTTTAAATTTTTTTAAAATTTTTAAATGGCCGCCATTTTGAAACAAAATGGCGGATGAAGCTGGCCAACGAACTCGGTCGAGACATTGGTATGTACTATGTACACACATCCAAATCGTTCATAAATACGAGAGTTACAGTGTGACATAGGTCAGATATATATATATATTGATATATATATATATATATATATATCAATTTTGAACGGACGGTGGTTTCGGGGTCTGGGGGTCATGATCGATGAAAATATACCAAAATTTTTTGAAATCGCTTTCCTCCGAACGGCTGCAATAGGTAGCTTTTTGTAAAGAAAGCTACCTAAAAATTGGAAAATGAAAAAGATTTTTTTTTTGTGTTTGGCTTTGATAAAAAGATTCCGGAGCAGTTTTTGTTTCTGAAAATTTGTTCTTTTGTTTATATCTTAAAAAATGGTTGAATTATAGCACTTTGAATTTCTAGCATGGCTAACATTTTGAAACGATCTTGTATTTGTCCCGCGATAACACACGTATTCGCCTATTTCCGATCTAAGAAGGCATGTGGATAGTATACATCAATACCTCGACCAAGTTCGCTGGCCAGATTCATCAGCCATCTTGTTTCAAAATGGCGGCCATTAAATTAAAAAAATATATATATATTTAAAGTGAGGTGCAAAAAAATTAGAAATTGAAAAAGGTTTCTTTCTTAAGTATTTGACCTTGATATAAGGATTCAGGAGCATTTTTTGTTTGTCTTTACCTTAAAAAATGGCTTAGATATAGCAGTTTCAATTTCTATTGTGGGTGACATTTTGAAAAATCTGATTTTTTGCATGCGACAGCACTCGTATATATCAACCGATTCCCATGTGAGTGAGCATGTGCACAGCAATTACTAAGGTCTCGACCAAGTTCACTGGTTAGCCTCATCCACCATGTTGTCTTAAAATGGCAGGCACTTTAAGAAATCGCCGAATTTGGCAGCTAAATATAAGTTACTTTAAAGAAAAGCAGTTTGGATAAAGCTGACTAATTTCGCGAAATTCTCATTCATTATATTGATAAAAATTAGTATTGAATCTCCATTCGGTTTCCACTAAATTGAGCTTCGTGTGTTTGAATGATATAAGTTGGCTTTTATAAAATAAGGAATATGAAAGCTACCTCTTCCTCCCGGCACTGGCCGGAAGGACTTTTTTTAAAATACGAGAGTAGCGCTTCTGGCGGAAAATTGCATAGCTACCCATATTAACACTTTGAGGTCTGAACTATTTTAACCACATTCCCACAACCACATTCACCACAATCCCTTTGTACTGAGGATATTTGTTACTTTTTATGATTTTAAAAAATACTTGGAAGATATGTATTTTAATAATATTTTATATATATATAAACTTCAAACTGTTCTCATTCAAGTTAAATCAAGGAACTATTTAAATGTCTAGTAACGTGAGGACAGACTCCGCGGTGGGACAGATGCCGCTGAGATATTATTGGCGATACTAGCGCTCCCTAGGCCAAATTCAGAATTCCGTTGTGTGCCTAAGTGTTGTCTGCTCTGTTGTATGCGTTTCCACTGCTTAACTATTAGTATTTAAATATTTCTGCCAGCTTTTATGCTTCAAACCTGCATGGTAAGTTGCTAAAATTATTCTAATAAAGTTTTATTACATATTTTAAGCCAAATAAAGAGATATTTCTTTCCAAAAAAGATTGTAACTGTAGACTGGATTCTCGTAGAATATAGACATGTGCTTGCTTTTCTCTCGCGTCATTCAAATAACACAAAATGGTTGTGCGGCATTTTACCCGCTACTGTGGGATAGATGCCGCACTGAGGTTGAAGGACAGATGCCGCAAAATATATTTTTGTTTTTTGGTTCAATACATTCATCACTAAAATTTCAGTAGAACTTACATATAAATGAATGTATATTCAGCGCATTTCTTTATTTAGCTAATATTTGTTCGACCCTTTATGTACTGAATTATGAATTCATGAAAATTTTATCTTCTAAAGCATTTTTCGTGAATTGTTTAAATTACATTAGAAGATTTACATAATCATTTAATAAATTTTAGAAGGAAGCTAATAATAAGCTCAACGCAGCAGGAGTCGTTCGGTAGCTTCAGGGCCCCAGGCCCTTCCTTTCCTCTTTTCGGTGTCTTTAATTTGTGCAATTTCCCTTTTATAAATTTATCCGGTTTAAATTTTCAATTTTTTTTATTTATTTATTTTTATTTTTATTTTTATTTTTTTTTAAACTGGCTTCCGGAAAAGAGTCGGAATAAGAGTAGATTAAAGAGCTGCGGACGGAAAGAGTAATAGAAGGTTTGAAGGATGTAGAAGGATTAATTAAAGTTGAATTTAGAAGGATTTTGTGCAGTATTTATAACCCCACTCAAATCTTTTATTTTAAATATTTTCTGAGTATTTTCTAAGTATTTTCTGGAATTAAGAAATGTATAAAGATATGTTATTACAATAGAAATATAGAAATATTTCAGAATTGAAAAATCTCTCTCCCCCCCCCCCCCCCTCCCAACGCCAATAAAGCTGAAAAGATGCAAAGGCAAAAGAAAGTATCCTTTTAAAAATATTTTTGTTTTGTGTAACCAGTAATGCTTTTGGAACAAGATAAAGTAATATATTTATAACTCATTCTAAGCTCTATTACAACTAATCGATGTATTAAATGAATTTTATAACAGGTTATTTTGATATATATAATTTATGTAAGTTTACTGTTATTTATTTTCATTTTAATTAGGTTGAGAAAATAAAAATGTGATTTACTTGAAAAAAAATAAACAGCGTAGCTTTGTTCTCCATGCGGCATCTGTACCACACCCCATGTGGCATCTTACCCAGCACATAAAAAATGATGTTAAAAAAGGACGTTTGGGAAAATAATTATGCCTGCTTTATTAAGAGGGCTTTAACTTGTTTAACATAAAAATTTGATTCTAAAGGGTTTGATTAATGATTTCTGGTACTTAGTTTGTTGTCTTTTGCTTTATTGTACATTTTAAAAGAAGAAAAGTAAAACTGCGGCATCTGTCCCCACTTTACTATACTAAAAATTGATATTCAATCAGAAATTAATGAAAAAAGCATGTTTTATATTTAAAAAAAAAGTTCCGCATAAGAAAACATAATTTTTTAACATAAAATATTACATAGACTTGAATAAAAACTTACCCAAATGTTGTACAAATATCTAAAAATAGGTTTTATTTTCATATAAACATTATTTAGTAAAATTTGCTTTTCTGTGGTACATTTCAAAGCACAAAGAGCAACACTACAGGTTCACAATAAGTTCGAATTAAGCTCTGATTCTAGATATTTTCATATACTTACTTCTGTTTAGTGTTGCCACGTATTTTTTTTTCCAAAATGAAAGTGCGTAGATAATACATGAAAAGACGGCGTATGTGTATAGTAGGTATTTTTACAGCTCAAAGAGTTAATAGTTGACCCCGAAAGACTCTCGGGCTCAGTTCGCTTCACCGAAAACGTCAACCCGAGTGACACTTGGGCTTAGACCTCAAAGTGTTTCAAAACTCACTTCCTACGAACGATTTTCATTCAGATCTTTAGAATATGCTTCCGCAATATAAAACATCTTCTCTCATTAGTTACTGTGTTCAAAAGTGTTCAGAATGTGCAAAGTGTTAAAAATAAGTGTTCAAAAATGTCCTCAAAGTGTTCAAAACTCACTTCCTACGAATGATTTTCGTTCAGATCTTTAGCATATGCTTCTGCAATATAAAATAGCTTCTCTCATTAGTTAGTGTAATTTATTCTTTAAATGTTTAAATTTCATGACGTTTATTCTTTTTCCTAATTAACCTACAAAACGCGTCCCTGTTTACAACATTCACATTCATTGACTCTTAAATTGTTCCACGGGCATTAGTTTTTTTAAACTTGTATTTTATTTATGTATTTCGCATGAAGAATATTTTAAAGTGATCATGCCTTCAAACAGTTGTGTCATCAGCCATTGTTTCTGGTTTATAATAGATAAGACGTGACTATACTTTAAAAATGTTATTTATGAACATCATTAAAAACGTAGGCAATAAATAAATCCATGATCGTAATTGAACGTGTAATGATTTCATGTACAAGTGGGACTTAAGTGATAAACCCATGTAATTTAACTGTCAGTGAAAACAATTTACGACCTTTGCTAATAGATTTGAATAGCTGTAGCTTGTTATGAAAGTTGAATTATTAGACGTATTGTCACACATTTATTCAGAAATATAACCGATAACAAACATTCTTTGATTATTACTATTTTTTATTTAATTAAACAAGTGTAGATTTGTGTAAGTATAATAGGCTAAGATGATTAAAATTATTTTACACCTTTGATGACCATGAGTAAGAGATGCGACGGGCTTTGTGGACGGGAGGTGAAAATGACATATTAGAGACGTGGTATGTTTTGGAAAACATATTAGATGTTGCGATAAAATTTTATCTTGAAAACACAAATCACAACGTTATTAAATGGTGTATGCACATAAATGAACAGTTAAAAACTATGCATTACATTAAAATACTTAAAATCAACGTTCCGGTCATTTACTATGACCATTATAAAAAATTTTGATGTTAATATTACTTTAAAGTTTGAAGAAAAACATTAAAGTAATGTAACATCAAAATTCTTGATGATGGCCATAGAAAATATCCGAAACGTTGGTTTTCAGTTTAAAATAAAAAATACACTGTATTTGAAAATGTATTTCAAATACATGTATTTTCGATACTGCTCAACCCTGTATACATGATACATTTCATTGTCAGAAAGAGTGAACTACACATCACTTTCGTATGGTGTATTATAAAACCACGAGTAACATTTACGAGTGAGACGTGCGCTTTTAATTTTTCAAATAGTTTTAAGACATACATTATTAAAATAAACAAAATGTAAAAATGATATGTTAGAGACATGGTATTATGTGCAATTCACAAATGAGAATGATACATTAGATGTTTGTCGTATTTCATTGCGTCAAAGTGAGAACTACACTTTGGAAACGAAATATACTTTAAAACAATTAATGAAATATGCGCTTTTAATTTTATAAATGACTTTAATGTTTAAAAACTATATATTTAAAAGACAAGGCTGTTTTTTTAGTCATCTAGCTTGAAGTTTCTACTGAACCGATTTTGATAATTACATTTTTAAATGAAAGCCACTTTTTTTGTAGATGTGCCCATCACACTGTAAAAAAACTACTGTAGATTTGCCAGAACAAACTCGATCACAATGAATGTGCTGTATCTTTCTTTGGTTTCCTGACTATATTGACATGGAAAATACAGTAGTTGCGTAAAAATAACAGCACAATCTGCTGGCAATTTGGACGCATTTTTTTACAGCACAAACTGCTGGCGTCCAAATTGCCAGTACATTGTGCTGTTAATTTTACGCAACTACTGTATTTTCCATGTTAATATAGTCAGGAAACTAAAGAAAGATACAGCACATTCACTCTGATCGAGTTTATGCGCGAGAGGAACAGTACTTTGTACTGTAAAAATGTCGTTTTTTTACAGTGCACACTCACTATTTTTTAAAAAATAACTCAGTTTTTATATTTTAATTTTAATTTTAAAAATCCTTTATGAAATTTCTTAACATTGGTGGCAGTAGGGTTACTTCAGTTGTTGAATAGAGAAGGGAAACAATGAGAATTACCACATCATTATGGATGCCTTTTTCGTATTACAATTGAAAATAACTTGCTAAAAAATTTTTGAACAGAAAATGAGGTCACGATTTAAAAAGAAAATCGCATTTTTGCTCATAAAGCTGTTACATTTCAATATTTTTTTTTATTCCACTGATACTGAGATCGAGACGCTAAAATAACAGTGCTTCATTGTAAAAAATGCAGCATAGCAGCGCCACCTGTTGGGCGATGTGCACCAAAAAATAATCAGCACCAGTTTATATCAGGGACTAACTGAATCTAAAGTTTTATTAAATTCCGTTCATTAGTTCTTGAGATAGAGCTCCCACAAAATTCGGACAGACGGACAGACAGACAGACAGACAGACTCACAGACAGATGTTCTGTAAAAACATGTTTTTATGGTTCTCTGACCCCTAAAACGTGTAAATCCGTCGAAAACCGGGATTCAAAAATTTTCATGAATCCAATACTTTCTTCTTGTAAAAATAGAAGAAAGTAAAAACGAAGTTGTTGTTTGAGTCTCTTATGGGGAGAAATAAAAATTCTACAGTGAATTCAGAAAGCATTTTTCTTTATCTAACATTTAGAAGTTTTCTCTCCTTTTTTCTCCATCATAACAGCAGAGTGTGTTTTCTAAACTTTTTAAAATTCATTTTCCCCCCTTATTTTTAACCTTACGAGCTTGCTGTGGTAATTAAGCTTATAGAAACCGTTAAAAAAAAAAAAATACCCCAAAAGAGTTAAAAATAACATACAAAATTAAAGATATGCATTATATACAGATAGAAGAAAAAACCCGGAAATTGCACGTCAAACGTGGCAAACGAGGTGCGTTCGTACTATGACTAGTTTTTTAAAAATTCAGATCTTGGAGTAATAGCTGTTGCATTCTTTTTCGAAAATGCATGAATACAAAATTTATTACGATTATATATATCCAATCCAGTAATACGGAAATAATAGGACTCCATCTTAAATAGGACATAATCACCATGAAAACACTTAATCATTTCCTATCATGGGATATCTTTCATTTAATTGGTAGGATTTAATAGAATTATCATCATGACTAAGAATCACTACCTGTCATAAATATCATTGAACCAATTACGTATGATAGGATTTAATGAAAAGAAGAAAACTTTTATTAATATTTTTTTAAGTTTTGATTCGATTTTAATAAAATTTGAAATGACTCGACAAAATTCTGCAATGATTCTATATTTTAAATTTCAAACCATTCGGTTGGGCAGTTTTTGCGCTGTTATATGCGGACAGACGGACTAGACGACACGACTATAAGTACTATGTATTTATATAATTACGAACGCACCTAAAAGGAACAAGTTGGAAATTGCACGTCAACCGTGGCAAACGAAGTGCGTTCGTACGATAACTAGTTTTGTAAATATTCTGATCTTGGTGTAATAGCTGTTGCACTCTTTTCGAAAATGCATGAATACAAAATTTATTACGATTATATATATCCAATTCAGTAATACGGATTAATAGGACTCCATCGTAAATAGGACATAATCACCATGGCAACCTAGAATCATTGCCTATCATGAGATATCTTTCATTTAATTGGTAAGATTTAATAGAATTATCATCATGAATAAGAATCACTACCTGTCATAAATATCATTGAACCAATTACGTATGATAGGATTTAATGAAAAGAAGAAAACTTTTATTAATATCTTTTTAAGTTTTTATTCGATTTTAATAAAATTTGAAATGACTCGACAGAATTCTGTAACGATTCTATATTTTAAATTTCAAGCCATTCGGTTGGTTAGTTTTTGCGCTGTTACATGCGAACAGACGGACTAAACGACACGACTATAAGTACCATGTATTCATATAATTACGAACGCACCTAAAAGGAACAAGTTGGAAATTGCACGTCAACCGTGGCAAACGAAGTACGTTCGTACGATAACTAGTTTTGCAAATATTTTTTGCACCGCATATTGTACTGAATGTACAGTTTAGTGCGCTTCATAAGTACATATCAATTTCATTCTGTTCGAAAGGCTGTAACATTATTAAAATGCACTTGAAATAGTTTTTCCCATTGGCCGTAATGTAACGGAAAACTTTTGACTGCCCCTGTAATTAAACTATACATCCGATTTTCATAAAAATGACTCGACAAAATTTTGTAACAATTATATATTTAAAATTACAGACCCTTCGGAAGGCTGTAACATCATTAAATTGCACTTGCAATATTTTTTTCCTATTGGCTTTAATGTAAAGGAAAACTTTTGATTGTCCCTGTAATTAAATTATACATCCGATTTTCATGAAATTTGAAATGACAAAATTTTGCAAAAATTATATATTTAAAATTTCAGACCATTCGGTTGGGTAGTTTTTGCTCTGTTATATGCGGACGGACAGACAGACGGAAGGACTGAACGACGACTATAGGTGCTTACGTATTTATATAATTACGAACGCATCTAAAAACGAAGTTATTGTTTAAGTCTCTTATGGAGAGAAATAAAAATTTTGCTGTGAATTCAAAAAACATTTTTCTCTGTCTCTGTTAGAAGATTTTCTCCCTCGTAGTATCAGAGTGTGTTTTCTAAACTTTTTAAAATCCATTTTTCACCCTTATTTTTAACCTTACGAGTTTGCTGCGGTAATTAAGCTTATAGAAACCGTAAAAAAAGACCATTTCAATTATAATTTTCTGTAAATAACATACAAAATTAAAGATATAAATTATACACGGATAGAAAAAAAAAAAAAAAAAAAAAAAAACAAGTCGGAAATTGTACGTCAGACGTGACAAATGAGATGCGTTCTTACTATGACTAGTTTTATAAATATTCTGATCTTGGTGTAATAGCTGTTGCACTCTTTTCGAAAATGCATGAATACAAAATTTATTACGATTATATATATCAATTTCAGTAATACGGATTAATAGGACTCAGTCTTAAATAGGAGGTCATCACCATGGCAACCTAGAATCATTACCTATCATGGTCTATCCATGAATTAATTACATATGATAGGATTTAATAGAATAATCACAAGGGCAAAGAATCATTACCTATCATGGGATAGCATTGAATTAATTACGTATGATAGGATTTAATAGAAGAAGAAAACTTTTATTTACATATTTTTAAGTTTTGATTTGATTTTCATAAAATTTGAAATGACTCGACAAAATTCTGCAACTATTATATACCGTATATACTCGTGTATAAGTCGAAGAATTTTAGGCAAAATTTGGGAGTTAAAAGTGGGGGGTCGACTTATACACGAATTAATAAAAAAGAAAAAAAATCGCAGATAATCGGCAAATGGCAAGTCTTTGAAGTAATCACATTATGGTTCTACGTTGGAGAGAGAGATAAAAGGAGACAATGGTCATTTCACTGTGATTGACAAAAAAAAAAAAAAAAAAAAAAAAAAAAACTTTAAGAATAATGTTCCTGTAATTATTCTGCACCCATTTTCTCTTGGGACACAATTCCCTTCAATACACAGGCATTCTTTTCAACATTTTAATCCACTTTTTAAAAAGAGTTCAACTTGAGAATGCTTCTAGATATCTCTCCTAAAATTCCTACAATACAAAGAAGTACTATATTTTAGCAGTCTAAGTGATTGTTTATCCTTGTAAATAAGGCTTGAATAGATTTTTGAAAGAATTTTTCTTTTTAAGTATTATTAAATTGATGTGATTATGTTTCAAAATAGTTTATGCTTTTTAGGCTTTACATAATTATAGATTTTAAAACGTTAAATAATAATAATAAAAAAAAAAAGTCTGCTTAGAAACGTTAAAAAAAGAAAAAAAAATGTTTATTAATTTAAGGAATTTTTTTTTTATTTTTTTATTTTTTTATCCTCGATTACAAATCCTTTTTCAACATACTACCAGAAATGTGGTTCGACTTATACACAAAAATTCAATTTTTTTTTCAAAATTTGTCTTATGATTCGAGGAGGGGGGGGGGGGGTGTGACTTATACACGAGTATATACGGTATATTAAATTTCAAACCATTCGGTTGGGTAGTTTTTGCGCTGTTATATGCGAACAGACGAATACGAACAGACAACACGACTATAGCTGCTACGCATTTATATAATTACGAACGCACCTAAAAAGAAAAAGTGCGTGTAGAAATATGGTAATTACATCTAGATGATACGATAACTTACTTCAATGTTCGTTTATTTTACATTTGTACTCTCTCCCTCACTTTATTCCGATATTATCTCCGCATCCTCTGTTTTGAACGACTAACTTTTCACTCTCCGTAACTATCGGGGTTTTCCCCTTATTCACCCTCCTCAATATACTCTCTACATTTTTATTTAAAAAAAAAAGTTTAATACCCCCTCTTCCTTAATAAAACCCCCCCGAGTCGTATATTTAACCCGGCTGGAGCTACTGAGATAACAGTCTGAGGCAGCAACTGTTTCTAAGTGTTTCGCACCATAGATTTCGATCTGGTTTCTGCAGTTTCACCGATTAATGCAAATGTGCTGTTTCTGGCATTAGAACAACGAGTCCCACTGTAAAGATGTGTTTAACAGTTGACTCTTTTCTCGGGGACGTTTTTTTATACGTCTCAAAGTGAGCTCGTATAGGCCGGGAGAGATTAAGTTGTTATTTTAGACTTGTTTTATTCAGGTTGTTAAAGACTAAAATGATCTTAAGTGCTGAAGAAAATGAGAGTCTATTCAGTTGAAGAAAAAATTATACCTGAATTTAAGAATAATTTTGCTTCTGAATCCATATTGATTGATTTATTAATTGAAACGGAAAAAAAATTCTGTAAAATAGAATACTTCAATGGTATAGACATTATTTTTTTTCCCTTTGAGATGCTTGAACGCGATCTCGTATATAATAATTGATGAGATAGTAAACCCGTGATTTTCACTTGGATTTTTTATTTCTCTTTTTAAGACAAACAAGAGCATAATATCATGTGCTAAGGTGTTTCCAAATCGAAAAGGCAACTTTCTGACATAAGTTTTAATTTATTTTTGTTCGAAAATGCACGAAACTAGCTGGTGTTGTTGTTTAGAAACTATGTAATTGAGCTGTTTTTTCCATTTTTTTTGCAAACGCAATAGATCTTTCAGAAAATGGTGTCAAAGTGGGCGTTTTGAACCGAATATCCGCCAAAGGATGAAAAAGCACTCAAAAGCGGGTGAAAAACGTGTTTGTCACGTGATCAAAATGACAATAGGTAATTGATGGATCAAAAAATGGAAAAAACAGTTCAATTCCAAATCGCTTCCAGGACCAGGCTTTCCAATTTTATACCTTTCCGTTAAAAAATGAATTTAAATGTGTCAAAACGTTTTGCGCTTGTTGAGCAGAGCAGTTAAGAACAGCCTTAAAGACTAAAATGATCTTAAGTGTTGGCGAAAATGAGAGTATATTCAGTTGAAAAAAAAATTATACCTGAATTTAAGAATAATTTTGCTTCTGAATCCATATTGATTGATTCATTAATTGTAACAATTGAAAGAAATTCTGTAAAATAGAATACTCCTATGGTATAGACATTCTCCCCCCCCCCCCCTTGACATAATTGAAGGCGATCTCGTATATAATAATTGATGAGATAGTAAACCCGTAATTTTCACTTATATTTTTTATATCCTTTCTTAAGACAAACAAGAACGTAAAATCATGTGTTAAGCATAGATTATGAAACAATTCTCAACACGTTTAGAATGTTATAATAAAACTTCACAGTTTAATAAAGTGAAACAGGTTGTCTAAATAAACAATTTGTAAAACACATACCGCATTTGAAAGCTTAATTTCATCCATTTCCATCAAAAGACGAAAAAAATCTGACTTTTTTTTCAGCCCTGTACATGCACCATAGATTTATCACATAATACAAAGTATGCTAAAATTTAGTTCAATTAGAAAACGCATATAACAGTTGAAAATTCCCCTTCAGCAATTTCCACAAATAAACGCAAATGTACATCAGATAATATCATATCCCCAATATCGACAATATCCCCAGTTTGTGGTTCAATATCCTTAAAATAAATCCTGAAAACCTGAGCAAAGTGACGTATTAAAATTTAAAGTACAGAAGTTAAATATTTTCTTCTACCCATGGAAAGTGACGTATGAGAAACAAAGTGATGTCATAAAATAAATGGAACTGCAATTAATAATAATAATATATATTTCCTCTAAGTAAATCCAATTCAAGAAATTGCTACTGCTACTTCTACTTTCAACTCTAGTAATTATTGACTCTCTCATTTTCAAAACAAAGTGACGTATTTGAATAAATAAACAACATTTAGTTATTAAGATATTCTTTGAGCCTGGAAGGGTTGAAAGTACTAAGAAGTTTTAAATAAAATGTATATTTTAAACTTGTAATATCTTTTTCATTGCATTAGTCGTCTTTTAAGTAAGATTGTGGACCTTTTTAATGTTCACATTATTTATTTTATGTACATCAGATGATTTGTGCAGCCCTATATATGATCTGTAGAATTTATATACGCCAAAAAATATGCAAAAAAAAAAAAAAAAAAAGAAAAAAAGAAAAAAGAGGTTTAATTTAAAAACTCCTACCACAACAGAAAACCTACTATTTCCAGCAATTTATCGTTCATAGAGAGTACTGAAACCGAATTATTTTGTGTGTTCCCGTATATCAAGGATGAATGCTATGCACATCATATTCTATTAGAAAATATCTTACAGTGCACCTCAGAGATATATATAAATTCCAATATGTAACCATGAGTAAAATACACCGCAAACTATTTTTCTCAATAGACCGTAATGTAATGCAATACTTTCACGCGTCGTGTAAATGAACCATGAATGCTATTCATACCATATTCTATAGTAAGCGTCTTGTAGTGTACTTCCAGAGCTATACAGAATGTGCACTCTCAACCGCTCCAATGGCTAAGCACTAAACCGTTAGTCATAGACATATAGTTCCAATTACAAAAATGTTTTAAATGAGGTAAAGAAATATTTTAAAAGCTATTTGGGTCAATAAAAGCATTTCTTAAAAAATAAGAAATTTAAATTTTTATACGGCCATCCTGTCCTATAAGCTATATTTAGTAAAATTTTCCTGTTACACTGACAAGTAAGACAAAAAAAAAAAAAAAAAAAAAAAAAAAAAAAAAAGTCCCGTTATTCTACCATTAAAATTGACCGAGTAATAGCTGTTTAAAGTTGGAGCATATTTTTTGCTGCAAATTAGGGGTCATTCACAAATTTAGTAGAAATATGATTCGTCAGATATATTAAAAAAGTGGTTGAGAGTAAAATTAACGTTGCAATATAAATATATAAATTTGAAATCTTTAATCATTCTGACATATTAATGCAATATATACAATTTGTAATAAACATATAAGAAGCAAAACAAAAAAAAAAAAAACAAAAAAAAAACCCAATAGAATTTTTGTTAAATAAAAGGATGAAAATTAACAAGATTTTTAGCAAATCGTAAATTTTAAAGTTACGAAAAGAAAAAAATAGCGAAAATTTGTTACTATAAAATAGATGTGATTGTTGTGTTTTTAACTTTTAATAATTGATTTTTATATATTTTTTACCTATGAATTCGAAAATGAATTTCATTTTTAACCACCACGTCAGAATTTTTCGCAAATTGTAAATTTCAAAGTTGAAAAGTTGAAAGTTAAAATTGAACCTCCTCCCCCACCTCATCGGACCCTTCAGCCGTTTAAGCTGTAAGAATCCCAGTATAAGCCAAAAAATTGAATAAATTATTGAATTAAATAAAAATAAATTAAATAAAAAACTTCTAAATCTGTTTTATAGTATCAGGTTTTCACTATATCTTAACTTTAACAATTTATGATTTGCGAAAAATCCTGACATGATGGTTAAAAATTAAGATAATTTTCTGATTCAGTGCTAAAAAATACACAAAAGTTAATAAAAACAACCATTGCAGCCTTAAGTTATCTAATCTAAAACTTTTTCTTAAACTCCTTAGCGGTAATCTATCCGAAATTTTTTGTGTTATCCTGTAAAATAACTATAAATGATAATCACCGAAAATCATAACAATATTAGATTGTCATCGGATTTACGTCAGTAAGTAAAATTTAATCTCGATCGGATATTTCAAAGTGAGTTAAAGCTGCAGTACAAATTTTGAACTGGAAAAACATATGCCATACGATCGTTGGCGTTAAATATAAACCTATAAAATAACATAATTTTTGTTAAAAGAAATCATGAAAAGAAACAGTCTCAAATCCTTACAAAATAAAACATATGTAAAAATACAATTATTTTAGCCAATCTGAAACTTAATAAAAGTTAACTCAATCGTAATACTTGTCCGATTTTTTTCAAAGCTCAGATACACATGAAATAAGTTCTTCGAATACTTTAAGCACTTGGTATATGACAGGACCCCTCAAAGCATGGCTAAACTCATTTGTGTTCAGATGCAGAAAAGAGGTATAAGTCATACATTTTTAAAGTTTCATAACTCGGTCAATTTTAGTGTTATATGAACTGGACATTTTTTGTCTTACTTGTGACTGTAATAGGAAGATTTTACTAAATATAAATTATAAGATCGCGGGGCAGTATAAAAATTTAAATTTCGTAATTTTTAAAGAAATGTTTTTATTGACCCAAATTGCTTCTAAAATATTTCTTTACTTCATTTAAAACAGTTTTTTTTTAAATTGAAAATATATGTCTATTAGGGTGTCCCAGGAGAGGCCAAAAAATGAAAAGTTTGAAAATGCGAAATCTCACCTTTTAAAAATGTTCTTTCTGTCATAATATGATATTACAAAAATTTTCAAGTAATTTCACAATGGTTTAGGGGTCCCCCAAGCTAATAGAAAATAGGGAATTCATGGAAAATTTTAATTTCTAATTAATATGCAGGATTGCAGAATTCTACCACACTTCTCTTACAAATGTTTTTATCCTAAAACTTGTTTGAGAAACACTTTATCGTGTTTAACAATGATTTCATTTGATATTATATTTTTATTACATTTTTTTTTTATCAAAATTTATAAAATTACTATCTGGGGACCATATTTCATTTTTCTGATAATTACTCTTGTAATGCTCTTCAATCTTTATTAATCTACTGGATTTCATTAAATTAATATCATGAACTACAATGTTTCTAATATTAATAATAGATGGCAGCTCCAGCAGGTGTTAAAGGAAAGTTTCATTGATTATTTATCAGTCTTCGGTTTTGGACATCGATGAAGCCGATAAATCTTCTGATGAAACCTCTGAGGAAGAAGTTGTAGTAAAAATACATCTAGATGATTATACGAAGCCCAAAGGAAATAAATCTAAGCTCTTCAGTAGCAGATCCATTATTACTCCAGGAGTTGCTGGTGTCTTAGATTGAACTAAGACCAGCATAAAAGATCCACAATGATAATAGCATCTGTAATAAACAAAGAAGGTCACTCTTCCTCTACCATAATGTCTGACCCACTTGTAGAAATCCACAGAGCTTTAAAAAAAAATAGTATTCATCAGGAATTCCAATATTTTTGCAGAGAAACTGTTCAACAATTAAAAATACAGTTTGAAACATCAAAGTTAGTTGTTCATTGAGGTGGGAAACTGTTAGCCAATTTCTCATCAAAAACCATAGTAAATATTGATGATTTAGCGGTGCTATTTTTTTCTTTGCAAGATAAACGTACTAAGCTTCTTGGGGTTTTTAAGTTATTGTCTGGAACTGGCAAAGAAGCAGCTGATGCTGTTTCTGAGCTCTTAAAATCGTGGAAATGTGAATCTCAAGTAATTGGCACGTGTTTCGATACAACCTATACAAATAGTGGAAGATTCAAAGGAGCATGTACAATTCTTGAGCAAAAAATAGGCAGAAACCTTTTGTGGATAGCATGTAGGCATCACATGTTTGAGGTTCTACTTTCTGATGCATTTAGAGTGTGTTTTGGACAATCTACTGGGCCTGAAATCTTTTTATTTAAGAGATTCCGAGAAAACTGGTCTAAGCTCAACCACCATGAACCAAAAAAGGTAATCAGTACCCATCATAATAGCATCAGACAGTTTAAAAACTTTTACTTCTGATCAGATAAAAACTGAAACAAAACTACTTTAGAATCATTACAAATAAATTTTAAATATTGCATCATTAATGATTGCATTAGACATTCAATTTAGAATTCGAAAACCAGGTGCTCTTCATCGAGCTCGCTGGATGACAATTTAGTCCTTGAAAATGAAGTTATTGTTTAATGAGATTGAAAGCACTATGATACTAATTGCTCAAGAGTTTCAAAGTATACAACAATTTAAACAGTTTGTTGTATGGGTATATTTGCAGTCTTGGTTTACTTGCCGATCTGCTATTTGATGCTCCTCCTAATGAGGTTTCACTGATTCAAAGGTTGAAAGAATATGATGTCAAACACATAAGCAATATCGGATTGAAAACGATGTTACGTCATTCATAGTATGTTAGTGGAGAACTGCAACACTTAGCATGTTTTCAGATCCTTCTTTCTGGTAAGCAAAAATCAAAGATAGTTTTGAACACTAAAAAAGAAAGTTCTAATTCACATCTATTAGAAATACTTTCTCTCAAATTGGATGATTTTTATATTTCTAATAGTTTCTTTGAAACGGCTAAAATTGAAGATTGTTTCCTCAGTGTACCAGTCAAAGATTGGTCCAAAATGCTATCCTATAAGAAAGCTGCAATATTTGCTAAAAACTTGCCTTGTGTAAATGTGTTGCTGAACAAGCTGTTGTATTCATACATGATTTTAGTCGTCCAACAAAGAACGAAGAGCAAGACCAGTTTTTGTTACAAGTCGTAGAGATAGGGATGCACAGAAAGAAATTTTGTAAAGAGCAATCGCCAAAATCATTTTGCAATGTAGTTGATAAAAAATGTGTGAATGTGTAAAAAAATGTGCAAATAAGTATGTGATAACTTTAAAACATTCTTCTTTGATGGCTTTATTTTCCAATTGTAAGATAATTGTTTACCTAAGTTCACTTTTTGTGCATAATTATACAGAAGGTAGAAATGTCTGCAAAATGACGTTCTTCTTGATTTCAGTAACATATTATATCTCTTCCTACCAGAGCAAAAACATAATTTATACAAAATTTGTTTGAAACAATATATAAGAAGCTTTCATAAAGGAAAAAAATGTAATTTGAACATTAATGGTTTTTAATGTAGCTAATAAAAAAATGCTGCATTTCACATTATTTTGGCCATTTTTATGCAAGTTCAATGACCTTGGGGGACCTCTAATTTTTTTTAAAAAATTCTGAAATAATTCAAGGCGTTTTATATTCACAGGAAGAACATTTTTAGCGGGTGAGAGTTCACAATTTTAAAAGTTGATTTTTTTGGGACACCCTAATGTCTATGACTAACAGCTTAGGAATTAGCCATTGGACACCGCTGAGAGTGGGCACCCCATATATAAATTTTAAAGAGCTTGTAATTATGAAACGTTATTAAAAACCACCGCAAACGATTTCCCCCCATGGACCGTAATGTATTGGTATTCTTTGAATGTCCCTGTAAAGGAGCTGTAACTGCTACATGCTTCATTTTCAATACCGAACATGCCATAGTGAATATCAATAACACATATCAATTTTATGGCGATCCGGCTATATTTACGCGAGTTAGAGCACGGACAGACAGACGACAGACAGACGGCAGACAGACAAACCGAAGTCATAAACACTCTTCAACTATGTTGGAAAGTATTAAAAAGGATCTTACAAAATGCTGAAAAGAACAAGAGTACATTCGGCTAAAAACGAAAAAAATCGTGATTCAATAATAGACCGGGAGCCGGCAGCAAATTCACAAACACTCAACGTCCCAGCGCTCTTAACGCCAAACTCTGTTGCCAAGCGCTTTGGCGAGAAAATGAACTTTGACGCGCGCATGCAAGCATGCTGCAGTCTATTTTTAATATCGTAGATCGAAATTTGCATGTGCGAATATTTATATCCGCTTTATATGAATATTTTGGATACGCTTACAAAGTTCAAAGAGTTTTTTTTTTTTAGCTTTCGCAGATTAATTCAGTCTACACAAATGGATTATACTAAGTCGAATATTGATGCTGTTAGAATAAGATTATCGCTACAAAGTAAGGATGCACATTCTAAATGAATACAGCACTGCAATAATCCCACAAATTCAATACTAAAGTAATGATCATGTTTAGGTTTTTACTTTTTGAAATTCATCCTAATTAAGTAACATTTTTGATTTGTTTTAAATACATTTGATAGCCGTACAGAGAAGAAAATTAATTGAGCGTTCCATTAATGGATAAATATGGAAAAAATTAATAAAAAGGAGAAATGGATAAAATATCCTAAAATCTTTGAAATAAATGCAATTTTGTAAATGGCCATTAGTATATAAAATTCAAAGTTTTCAATTACTTTGAAAAGAAAATGCAAATATTTTGCTTCCTAAGTGGTTTGATTATGAAGCATGCATGGAAAAATTATGAAAAAAAAAATAAAAACTAAATTATTATTTACTATTTATTTACGAATCAAAAACTTTGTGTGTGTGGGAGGGCGGGGAATTCCATTACTGGTCAGGAGACTATTCAGGCTTTTTTTTCGGGGGGGTGGGGGGCATTTTGGGAAAAGCAAAAGTTATTTATGTGAATTATTAACCATTTGGAAAAATAGTTATTGTTCTCGTCAGGATGGGAAATTGAAAGCATGTCTGAAAGTTTTCATTGGTTTAATCCACATTTTATTCGTTTTATGATTGGTCTATACAGTAATCTGTATTTCCCTTTAATTTCAACAACGATGGATACCTTCTCTTGCCACTATGACAAAAAAGTAATAAAAACTACAAAAAAAAAATAATAACTCAGAAACAAATTGAGATACAGCTTTCAAACAAATTGCATTTTAAAAGTACATTTTTTTCTCTATCCGACGGGGTAAAAAGTTATATTGTCGGATGTTTAGAAGTTTAAGAATGAAATTTAATTTAAAATTGGCCGTCAGATTTCTTGGAAATCTGACGATGGAAAAGCCTTTTCCCGAACAGCCAATGAAATGCTTGGATATTTACGTAAGTTTCAGGTGGATAATACTTAAGTTTCATGAAATCTGACGTGTCGCAGTTGATATTTTTGGCTTGCAATTTTTACGTGTAATAACACTATTAATGTTTAATTCATGGCGTACGTAATGTATGATCAACTCCGTGCGATTTTTTATGTCTTAAATTTTAGTCTTCAAAAAAATTGTTTTCCAAATGGTCGTTGTAATTTGATAAATTGCTTTTTTTTTTACTATTTTGATTATTTATATTTTTGTGAAAAATAAATTTTACAACGAAAGATGAAATCCAGTTACTCAAATCTGAACAAAGTATTAATAATAACGGCTTTAAGTCATCCTGTAAAGTTTTGTTTTCTAGTGAACTTGTTTTGTTTACAAAATGCACATTTTAAAATCTGACAAAATAAGAAATAATTAATGAAGGGTATGTTTTTATGAAATGAGCTTTGTGAAGAGGCCTATTTTATTAAGAAGAATTTGGTGAAGGAGCCTGTTTTATTAAATTGATTTTTTTCGAAAGTGCCAAAAATAGGTCCCAAATTTTGCCTGGATCGCCCCCTGCTAGCTATTTTTAACTTATTATCAATCAGCAACAAAGCACCTATCTGAGCACAGACGCAACAAGTAAGATAATTATGGTAAATTTTCATTTATTTATGGTGATCATTTAAAAAGAGCGGATTTTATGTTATTTATATTACTTATTACATACTTTTAGAGCGGAATATATATATACATATATACTTATATAAATATAACTTATATTTGTGTTACTTATTTATATTATACAACGGATCTATAAGAATAAACATTTCACTTATTCACAATATACATATACATGCATATACATATCATAATTATTCAGAGGATGAAATAAGGACTTGTTATTGTAATGTATTTAGTACTTATGTTTGCACTAGATGGTAGCACATACTACGTACCACTACAGAAATAAATACTTTAGCTTAGGAGGAAAAAAAATGCAAAGTTATAGAGCAGATCTATGAAATTAAATATTTGACTTGTTCACATTATGTAATGCATGCATATCTATTACAATTATTCAAAAGGTAAAGTAATGATTTTGTATTTCGCACTCGTATTCTTGCAAGTATTCCACAAACAAGAAATACGTTGTTGAATGGATAAATTAAAGTAGCTCATATTTGTGTAAGAACACACGCATGCGCGTCGAAGTTCATTTTCTCACCAAAGTGCTTGGCAACAGAGGTTGGCGTTAAGAGCGCTGGGACATTGAGTGTTTGTGAATTTGCGAGCCGGCAGCACAGACAATCACCTCAGCGAGTTCACGGATGAAATTCTAGGATTAGTTAAATCTCGATTCGCATATTAAAACGCATTCGGTTTGCCAAGTCATATCTTGGTGGAAAACACCTGAAAACCAGATTTTAGGGGCTGACTCGTAGGTTTACCATTGTGTTTTCCTGCACCTAAAGGTATGAAAACATTGGTTTTCAGCTGTTTTCCACCAAGATATGACTTGGCAGACTGGTTGCGTTTTAAAATGCTAATCAAGATAAAACTAATCCTAAAATTTCATCCGTGAACTCGACGAGATGATTGTCTGTGCTACCGGCTCCCGGTCTATAATACATTTTCTTAATCAATGCTGATCTGGGGAATATTCTAACTAGACTTTTTTGGACAAGACTGCCATCGCGTATTAAAAGATGTTACGAAATGTTTAAGAAAACTAGACTATATTTAATGAAAATAAAACATATATTCTTGCATCAATGACATATTTTGCTTCTGATCAGTATTGACTGATAGATCAAATGAATAGGCTCTCGAGAAGAATTGTATTAAAATTAATTAGAAAGTTTAGGTCTTTGCATTTTTGATAAATTACTTGTGATTTTGCACCATAGGTTTCGATCTGGTTTCTGCAGTTCCATCGATTAATGCAAGTGTGCTATTTCTAATATTAGAACAGCGAGTCCCATTGTCAAAATGTGTTTAGCAGTTGACAGAGGCTTTTTTGATATGACTGAATGTGAACTAGTATACAGAGTGTTTCAAAATTATGTGTCAGAAATGTAAAGGTAGATAGAAGCAGGGTTGGCTTTTTACCGGTAAAAACCTGGGAAAAAGGGGTAAAAACCTAAAGATACAATAAACTCTACTAGTTATTAAACTTTATTTTAATACTATTGATAAAAACTATTTTCAAGTAATTGATGTGCTTATGTGTTATATAAATGTGGGAATATAAATATTCTCAACAATGCAACTCGTCTAACTCAAGGGTTTATTGAATCGATACGCCATCATATATGAAATAAAAAGTACAACACGAGGAGCGTGGAAAAAAGCTCAAAATGTGCTGCAACGTTTTTGATGGAAAATAAGAAAATTCAAGAGATGTTTTACGTTTTTTAGAAGTTCGTTAGTTTTTATCTCAACATGAAGGTTGAAGATTCGTTGTGTATCAAATAAAAGATTTGAGTAAGAATTCTAGGTGAATTCCAGTATTTATGTAAACAAATGTATTATATTATTGATGTGGATGAAATGTTGTGATCTTCCAAGCATAATATTTGTTCGAGTGAATAATAAATGCCGTGTTAAATTGACGAACTAATAGATGCGTTTATTTATAGTTATAAGCCAAGTGAACCTTTTAATAATTTTCAGATAAAATACTACAAATTTTGGGGGCTCGGTGCCGGGATTTGAATAAAAAATTGAAACGATTACGAAAAAAAAAAACACATCATTATGTCGATTTTGAATAAAGCGCGACGAAGCGATTTGATTGAACTATGCGAGGAATGCGGAATAAACACGCCAGAGAAAGTAACCATTCTGTCATTAATTGAAGCAATAAAAACTTGGGAAAGTTTTGATGAAGACTTTATAAAAGACCGTCTTGAAGTAATATCATCGGCTAGCAAAGAGAAAAGAAAGTCAGAACTTGAAGCGCAAGCAGAGAAGGAGAAAGAGCAAAGAAAAATAGAAGCAGAGAAGGAGAAAGAGCAAAGAAAAATAGAAGCAGAGAAGGAGAAAGAGCAAAGAAAAATAGAAGCAGAGAAGGAGAAAGAGCAGAGAAAATAGAAGCAGAGAAGGGGAAAGAGGAGAAGAGAATAGCGTTGGAAGAAAGAAAATTAGAACTTGAAGCAGAAGAGAGAAGACGACAGGCAGAACTTGAAGCAGAAGAGAGAAGACGACAGGCAGAACTTGAAACAGAAGAGAGAAGACGACAGGCAGAACTTGAAGCAGAAGAGAGAAGACGACAGACAGAAATAGAGGAGAAGAAATTGATGTTAGAAATAGAGGATAGAGAAAAAATGAGGGAATTTTGAGCTAAAGAAATTGACGATGCAAGCCGAGATAGACTCTCAGAAGGATGCAGAAATACTAGCTCCAAGAACGGGAACAGGTAAAAATTTTGATTTATTGAAGTTACTTAATCGTTTTGGCAGTGAAAATGGTGATATTTGTATGTTTTTAACATTATACGAAAGACAAGTATCTCAAATGAAAATAGACAAGGATGAATGGGTTTCATATCTATTAAGTTTATTACCGTTAGAAATAGCTAGCATAATTACAAGAGAAAAGGAACCGGATGTAAATAATTACGAATATATAAAAAATTTATTGTTGAAAAGATTCAAAATGTCGCCGGAAGAATTTAGACAGAGGTTCATGACTCATAAAAAGGAGCCAACAGATAATTGGCGCGATTTTGGTTTTCAGTTAAAAACGTACTTTAATGAATGGGTACGTGGAATGAACGTAACAACTTTTGAGGGATTAACGGAGTTATTAGTAACTGATCAAATTAAGCGAAAAATACCGCCAGAAACCAGAGAACGTTTTATTGAGGAATTTCCAAAGATAAAAGAAGTAGATGTATTAGTGGAAAAACTAGATGATTTTGATACGGCGTGTAGAGGATTTAAAACCGCCAAATTGTATAAGGCGCAAAATAGCGTGAACACACTGCAAATATAGGCGTCTTAAATTTAGACACATAAGTGACTGAAAAAGAATTTCAGTCACTTAAGCGTCTTAATCTGAAAATTCAGACACAATAGATGTCTTAATTTAAGATACATAAGTGTCTTAGTATGATCATGGTATATACGAACCGAGAAATATGTTGGAATTATCTACGAAGTGTCTTATTTAAAACAGTAGTTGAACATTTCTTTTTTGTACTTTTCTGAACAGCCAATCAGAGCATTGATTTCCGCGCATGTCATCTATGGCTCCTTCATGATATAGAAAGAATCACATTTTAAGCGTCGCCATTGCTTGGATTAAAAGAAATGCGTAATTATGGAGTATTTATCGAATGAAAGCGTAAGTCATATTTAATTTTAAATTTTTATCCCAGTAGGTTTGTATCTTATGAATATAAATTAAATAGTTTTTAAAGATTGATCTCTTTTTTTGTAGTTTAATGTTAGTTTTTTGATTTCACAAGCTGTCGTCTGTTATACCTTCTTAATGTAACGGTATCGAATATAATTGCTTTGATAATTAAATTGCAATACTTTAATTCAGCGCGCTTGTCTCCTGTGAATAAACGAATGAGTGATAACTTGTTTAATCTTCCTTTTCGATCCTGTGATCGGAAATATCCTAATTTGTCGTTGCCCAAAAGCAAAACGTGCAACATAAACAGATTTGAAAAGCTGAATGATTCATAGTTCCATTAAAGGGAGATAAAAACATTAAATTGAAGCCGTTTGAAACTGTATTTATTCTATGTTCTGTTTCTTCTGATTTTTACTGTTTATTGATTGTAAACTCTTGCAGTTTATGTATCAGCACTTATTGTATTTTTTTTGTGATTATTATTTTGGAGCTGTATTATTTTGGAGCTAAATATGATATTCATTTATGATTATGATATTCGGAAAAGTTTTCAGATTGAAAAAAAAGCATTAATACTGTGAAAATTTTCTTTACATATCACCGTTTTTAATCATAGTACTGAAACTTTTTAAAGATTTATTCTTATGATTGATGCTTTAATTTATTATTGAAAATCGGAAATTTTGATAGTCAAAGTTTCATATTTAACATTTACCAAATTTCTAAAAACATAATAGGTATTTCTTATACTATCATTCTGTAAGATTTTTTAAACATAGAACAAATGCAGAAACATTTTATTCATTAACTGCAATTTCTGTTCTAGTTTAACGGTATATTTATAAAGTATTCATTAATATTTTTTGAGTTTTTTTAAATTGGTACCTATATTATTTTTTTTATTTATATGTAAGCCTTTTTCTGCTATGTTTTGTTCATGATTTTAAATTTTCAAACCTGAGAAATTTCAGAAACAATTATGAAATTTCCCTTTATTGCAATCGCATATGCAACGTTTCTGATACAAACAATTATTAGTACGAAAAAAATTAAACATGATAATTTAGGCATAAATAAAAAGTTGTTTATGCTTGATATAAAGTTTATAGATAAAACTGAAATAGTATATATTTTTAAAAGTTCATATTTACTTATATATTATATATTTTTAAGCGATTAATAACTACTTTTTTTATATTCAAAGTATTTTCAAACAACTAAAAAACAGTACATATTCTGTCATTTCTTTTCCTTTTCTTCTGTTTTCTAGGTTAATTTTTTCTTATCAAATCTGTAAAATTTATGTAACTCATATTCATAAGATACAAAGTTTACAGGAATAAAAAAATAAATATGACTTATATCCTGTTGTTCCATAACAGCTAAGGAATATGTTTAAAAGGAAAACTTTTACATATTCCACAGAATGTATAAAATTAGACACCAAAGTTAATTTTTAATTAAACTGACAAAGCACCGCAAATGCAAAAAATATATATTACACATGTTCACTACTTACAGTGACTAAACTTGTTTATTTATATGTACTACTTGAAATGTATATTTGAGGCAAGTTTTGAAACTAGCAGTAATTATTTTCTGAATGTTATTAAATTAGAGTATTTATTTATTATTTTGTATTTATAGTTAAATAGATCTTGTGATTATCTGATCTGTGTAAAACAATGTATTTGCCAATATAAATTTTTAAAAGATCTAGTTTTTAAATTGCATGATTTTTTTTTTTTGAGGGGGGGGGGGATTTTCTTCGCAATTTTCGAACATCTGATATTATAAATATCTTTATTTTTATCCACTGAGTATAATGAATATTTGAACTTTCAGAGTAAGACAAGATTACAAATATTTATATATATTTATCCATGTACCGTAAAAACCGTCAATAGGGAACACTTTGGGGCTGGGGAATTTGTCAGATAATCGGAGATGTTTCCTTTTGTGAGGTAAAAATATACAAATATGCATACATTGTGTATTAAAAAAGGTATTAGACGTCCACTTTTCGGAAATGTTCATTAACCTTCACAACGGACACTTCCAAATACCGGACACCCCTATTTAGTAAAAGATAATGCAGAGTTGCATTTTTTTGCAAAAGGACCTGATTAAAACATGGGCATGCTGGACAGTGTCCCGTCCCCCTACGATTTTAGGACTCAAAAATTTGATGTGCAATTTTTGTAAAGCTTATATTTTAAATCCATTTCGAAATTGTACTGATTATAATCAATATTTTGAATTTTTTAAGTAAAATAACATTAAAAACTAAACAAATAAAAGAAATCTAATATTTAGATGAATATCTTTTTGTTTTTAATCTTGTTCTACTCCTGAAATTCAAAATTTTTAATATAATCAGTACAATGTCGTAAAAGATTTAAATTATGAGCTTTACAAAAATTGCATACCAAATTTGGAAGCCCCAAAATCAGACTGTGTGGGGTTGGGTTGGGGGGGTGGGGGGGGGGGGGGCAAGACCACAGCTAAATATTTTTCTAGGATTCACCGTGGTCAAATATGGCTACGTATAATGCTGACAAAAATTGGTTGCGATTAAGACGTTTGAAGTGTCTGAAATTCAGACGCAAAAAGTGTCTGAAAAAATTAAGACATTTTAAAATGTCTGAAAATTGAACACACCGTTTCAGACACTTAAGTGTCTGAATTTCAGACATTTCAATTTAGAGTGCAGGGAGGAAATAGAAAGCCAGTGGAATCAAAATTCTCATCAAAATAATATAGGACGAGGCGAAAGAGCTATTAATTCGAGAATTATCTGCCATCTTTGTGGTTTGCCTGGTCATATCGCCGCCAAATGTACAAAGAGGGATCAAATGAGCACACAAGAATATTATGGTAACCCGATTAGGAAAGCAAACGATAATAGCGCACAAAAAAGAAACATAATGAACTTATCAAAAGCGGAAAATAACGCCAAATCGACAAAAAAGATACGTGTAGTTCCAATAAATGAGAAACCCACGAAAATTATCATCGACACAGCAAGCGATGTGAGTTTAATAAATGAAGAATATTACACCGAAATAGGCGCACCTGAATTATGCCAAGAAAATTTGCATATATTGACTGGATTTGGCGGAGAAGAAATACAGCCAATAGGATACTTTGAGCATGAAATACAAGTAGACGGCGTGAAACTGACAGATAATTTTCATGTAATATCAGGTCCAGAATGTGACATATTGTTAGGTGTAAGTGCAATATCACGATGCATTTTAACAGTCACAGAAGAAGGTGTCAAAATAAAAAATCTCGCCAAGGAAGAAAACGCCAAAGGCAAGACCATTATGTATTGTAGATATATTAGGGCGGTAAGGAATACCGATGAAAATTTAAAATATGTGGCCAATGAAATAAGTAGAAAAGCTATAATGAGAAAAACGGAACGATCTCGTGAGAAAAAATTAAATTCAATTAACAAAAGTTTGAATGAAAGAAATGAGGTATCACGAATCGTACGAATGAGCGAGCTAAAAGAAAAACGCAATTTATATGCACGCGCGAATGAAAATAAAAATGAAATGAAGAATCTTGAAAAATATTATAAACGAAAGAACACGAGAGAAGAAAATAATACTGAAGGAGTAAATGTAAATAAAAAGAAATTTAGCGGAAATTACAAGCGTGATCGCAATGACAAAAATGAAGATAGAAAATATTATCCGAGAGACAATTTTGTAAAGAGACGTCCCAGATATTGTAAACAACATACATTTCTTGACGATAGAAGATATTTATACGGAGATCAGAAAGAAAGAATACGGGAAAATTTTGAAAGGGAAGAGATTGAACTGTGTAAAAGAAATGTATACTTCTGGAGTAATAGTAATCGTAGGCAGTATGAACAGTCATTAAACCATACTGATAATTCTGTTTATGGTGGATATGAAGCTAAATTTAAAAGAAGATATGATTTGAAAACACGTTCCGTTGGGTCACCGGACTGTCAGGATGACCGAATGTGGGAATATAAATATTCTCAACAATGGAACTCGTCTAACTCAAGGGTTTATTGAATCGATACGCCATCATATATGAAATAAAAAGTACAACACGAGGAGCGTGGAAAAAAGCTCAAAATGTGTGGCAACGTTTTTGATGGAAAATAAGAAAATTCAAGAGATGTTTTATGTTTTTTAGAAGTTCGTTAGTTTTTATCTCAACATGAAGGTTGAAGATTCGTTGTGTATCAAATAAAAGATTTGAGTAAGAATTCTAGGTGAATTCCAGTATTTATGTAAACAAATGTATTATATTATTGATGTGGATGAAATGTTGTGATCTTCCAAGCATAATATTTGTTCGAGTGAATAATAAATGCCGTGTTAAATTGACGAACTAATAGATGCGTTTATTTATAGTTATAAGGCAAGTGAACCTTTTAATAATTTTCAGATAAAATACTACATATATATGGTACAGATGTCATATTCGCCCCATATTGGCGCGATTTTTTTCTGTCGCCAATATCATATAGGCAACGGGTACTTAACTTGCGCCAAAGGGCTTGATGTGGAAACCCGGATTATGTTGTTTATGCTGTTGATGTTTTCGCCAAATTAGCAACCGGAAAAAATCGCGCCAATATGGGGCGAATATGACATCTGTTCCATATATATATATATATATATATATATATATATATATATATATATATGAGATGGGAAGTAAAGAATTAGTTCTCCAAAGCTGCTGATACAGCAGTTTAATCATAGAGATTTTACCATATTTCCTATTCCCCATCTATAAATAGGAAAGCAGATAGATGTTTAGTAGCTGTTTCACAAAGCAGGTTTTCATCCCACTTGTACTCTTACCATTTCCAAGGAGTTTCTTTAAAACAAAAGATGCTTAAGCCAAAATTTGGTGGAAAGCATTAAATAACAAAGAAATAAATCCCGAATTCATATATTTAATGATGGATCTTCACATCATACCGTGTACTTCTTCAACCATAGAGCCAATTTTTTTCAAGCTTTTCACATATCCACAGTAAATTAAGAAATAGACTTGGTATATAGTAAACTGTAAAGCTTGTATTTTGTTATAGAATGCTAAGCGGCTCCAAAGACATAGATTGGTAAAATATACCTACTAACATTTGTACAAACTATGTTATGTGACAATTAATATTTGCAAGCATTTGGTTTTTATTAAAATGATTAAGATTTTTAAGTGTGATAAAAGTGTAGAATTTTTCTTTAAGTAAAAATTAGTAAATTAGTCTCCATTAAGATAAATATAATAAATGTTATAATGTGCACTCTCATAATAATAGTTATAATAATTTTTAGTTTAATAATGATATGTGTACAATATCTTTAAAATTTTGAATTTTTGTAGGAGGAAAACACTGATGAAAGTTTTCCGGGTTATTTATATTCCTTAAAAACCACTATTTTTGTATAGTATTCTTTTACTTGCCTAATCGGAAACTAAATTAGGTGAATATTGTTATATGGAATTATGGTATTAAATATCCGGAAAACTTTAACCCAAGGGTAAATGAAAAATTGGGAAATAAATTTTCATATTTAAGTGACCAAAACGTCAAACTAATAAGTTTTTTCATAGGTGGTAAAAACCCTGGTAAAAACATGTTTTTCCAAAGACGGTAAAAACCATGGTAAATACCGGTTAAAACCATCAGACGGTAAATACCATCCAACCCTGGATAGAAGGGACCTAAATAAGCAGATTTCTTTCAGGAATATGGGTGCCCAAATGCAACGTTGAGGCAGTAGAGGGCGCTGTTGTCTTAAAAAGCTGAATCATTATCTGGATAGGCAGCGGTTTGTGGTACAAACAGATCACAACCCGTAGACGTATCTTAAAACAATGCTGGAGGAAAATGCTAGATTGACTAGAAGGGGGGGAGGGCATTACATCTTACATACTTGCCACTTTGAGGTCAATCATAGACCGAGAAAGCTTCACAGGAATGCTGATGGGTTGAGTAGAACTGTAGTGGCGTTCTGTAAATATTAAGTTTCAGTCATTGGTTTCACTCATTGACATTTCTTTTTAATTATATTGTGTTCTTTTTGTGTGATTGTATATACTTTGTGCATCATTCAGTTTGTATGTAATTTTATTTATATCACTTGTTCAAGGATCGCACTGTGTTATTTGTTGAGGTCGGAAAATATTTCATCTGGTTTAGGGAATTTAGTCATAAAGGTATTTTCATTGTTTGAATTTAGAATTTGAAAGTAAAATCTAGGATGATTATAAGTATTTTAAAACTGAGTACGTGTGCGTTAGTATGAACCTTGTATAGAAATTTAAAGTGTATAAATCCATTAATGTATTTGATTTTCATGTGCATTTACAAATAGTGCTTAGGTGTTGCGACTTCTGAGATTTAGTATGTTAAGAGTGAGGAGCTTAGTACCGTGTTCCAAATCTACATTTTTATAGGTGTATACACAGAAATGAAAATTCTTTAAGGGGAAAGAGCTATAATAGCGTACGGCGAAGTGTAGTTCTTCGCAGATAAAGCAATCGAAGAAGATATGCATCGAATAACAACGTGAAAAACGTGTTTGATCGAGACACCGCTAGACGGATCACGAGTCGGCTGAGACAGATGAAGTGAAATGAGGGGAGGGGAGTCCTTCTTCGGGACAGCGACGGACGGTTCGTTCGCTAAAGAGCTCTGTGCGAGGCTCTGTGTGAGCCGATATAGTTTTGTTTTTGTTATAAACACGTGGCTACTTCGAATATATGAATAAGCCACGATTGTGGCTTGTGAGTTTAGTGGAGAGAACTGTTATTTTTACTTGCGTTGTACATAATTTCACGTTTTGTTGTTGTTTTTAAATTGAATTGCGCGTTAATTCAGTTGTTATACTAGCTGTAGTGAATTTTATTGGAGTAAAGATATCACAGTGAGTAACGGTAACCTGTTGGATTTAGTGAAATGATGGAAATTCAAATGCAACAATTAAAAGTGCTATTACACGGGAAAATTTGAAGTGATTAAACCTGCTTGGGACTCGTCAGTTTTCCAAGCATTTCATTGGTTGTTCGGGTATAGGTTTTTCCTCGCCAGTTTTTCAACCATTTGATTGGCTGTTCCGGGTAACATTTCACATCAAGTACGGAAGTGGATATCGCAGGACACAAAATTGCTTCGACAATAAAAAGTTGCTTGCTTCGAGCAACTTTTTTAAAGCCATAGGTAACACTGAAATTTGCCCGAAATTAGAGGCAACTGTGACGCCTTGTGTAATTGAACTTTAACACAAATAATATCAGGCTAATATTTTGTTGGATTTAATCTCTTCTCGAAATATCCCTGGTCAAAAGTATCCAAGACTTAATGCATAAATTTACATAGAAAAAGGTGTTGATAAAATAGAAAATTCACATCTATATTACTTTCTAATCATTCTGTAAATGTAGAAATCTATAGAACACACCCAGATATTGTATATTTACGCATGTAGGTATATCTAAGATTTAGTAAGTTTTTCAAGTTTGGGTTTTGCTGGATTTCATTTCTTCTCAATATATGAATGGTTTCAAATACATATGAATGCATGAATTTGCATAGAAAAAGGTATAGATAATTGAAGAAAATCTGCATCTATAATACTTCTTAATTACTACTAATTTAAAAATCTATGGAACACAACCAGATTCTGTATATTCAAATCTGCATAAATATCTAAGATTCATCAAATTTACCTAAAAACAGTTAATAGTAAAAGTATAAAAAGGAAAAAAAATCCGTTCTTTATTTGTGTACAATCCCTTCTCTTTCAGATTCTATCTTCACTTGCTCAGTTTTGCTCGACTAACTTTTGGATCTTCCACACTATCGGAAGTAGTTCCCGCTTAAAAAATTTAGAAGCATTAAAAAAGAGAAGAAAATGTTGCAGTTACGCTGGCTAAATGAAGCAGCGAGCAACGGTATATTTAACCCGGTTGGATTCAGTGCGATAACAGAAATACAACAATTAACGCAAAGAATATCCAGTTTCTGTTTTCCTCGTTTGCGTTACTTGTTGAAATATCAATGTTCCGTTAGGGCTGAAAAAGGAAAGAGATATCGATCACCAATTGCTTTTTTGTGTGTGTGTGGGTCTGTGTGTCTATAAGCATTTGTTGAATTTCTTATTGAGTATATATATCTGATTATAAGACATTTGTAAAAAAATTCTGACAATTATTTTCCCAATTTTAATTCACCAATTGTAGTACAGTTACAGACAAAAAAAAAAAAAAAAAAAAAAAAAAAAAAAGAGAGAGAGAGAGAGAAATGCTTAAACGTGATTGTGTAGCCGGATATTTTTCAGCGTTTCTACAGTCCTTAAATTTAAATACTATTCCTAAAAGTTTTCATCGTCTTCTTTTTTTGAGATTAAATAAGGCGAAGAATACGTTTAGAAAATACTGGCATTAAAATTCAAGCGACCATACAAAAGTTGAAAAAATTCAACCTACGATAGCCTGCATTTTTGTATCAACGCATAGTTATTTTGTATGTTTTTTGTTCGTTTATGGATCTTTTATGCTTTCTTTAACTCTATCGTATACGCATTTAATAAAGTAACTAAAATCAAGCAGTTAACTCAATTAATAACCCCAGTTTCTACTTTGCCCGATGGCGTTTCTTGTTGAAATATTCATACCACCACACTGCTTTCGTATTCAATAGAAAAGACTTTTCGAACACCAATTTCTATTGGGTTTTTTTTTTTTTAATCAATATAAATATTTTTTTGAATTTATTATTAATTTTTGAATATATGATTAAGACATTTGTAAAATTTTCTTACCACGATTTACCACTTTTTAACACTTTCCAACAAAGTTGAAAAGTGTTTATGCATTCGGTTTGTCTGTCCGTCTGTCCACGCTCTAACTCCCGTAAATATACTCAGGTTTTCATGCAATTGATAAAGGTTATTTAGGGTCACCAAAGCTTGTTTGGTATTGTATATGAAGTACGTAGGATTAATAGTTCATTTACAGGGGCACTCAAAATAATTTCATAACATTATGGTATATGGGGAAAAATCGTTTGCAGAATAATTTAATGACATTATGCTATTTCAAATGTATTGAAACTGATATAAATCACTGAATTTCACTACAATCACATTATAACAGGGCATTCATAACATTTTTTATTCATTTACAGGGGCACACAAAAGAAATCATTTACAGTACTGTCTTTGTGTAATAATGGCTGGAGTGTACGGTTTAAAATTCGGTATGCGCTTTTAAATTTAATCTTTTGGATGCTAATCGTTATATATAATTTCTATACATCATATACAGGGCTGCACAAAAGTATTCACGTACCATTTTCCTTATTAGAGGAAATTGCTGAAGGGGAATTTTCAACTGAAGTATATGCCTTTCTTAAGTGAACTAAATTTTGACATGCATGTAGTTAATGAATACAAATCTATATATCATATACAGGGCTGCTGAAAAAAAAATCGGATAATTTTCCGATTGTAGATGGGAACAGCTGATATTGGGTTTTGAAATGTGTTATGCGTTTCCTTATGGTTGAATTAGACGTACTGTTTTCATTTTTTAAACGGTGCAGTTTTGTTACATTATTCTGAATGTGTTGGAAACTGTTTCATAATCTATGCTTAACGCATGATCTTTTCTTTCTTGCTACTCTCTAATGTAGAGATAGTGATAGAGATAGAGCATATATATGAGGACGTGAGTTTCGAAACTTGCTTTATCCAAAATTTACAAATTCGAATTTTCTGTATCAATCTATTCTATTGGTGAACCTGCATCGAAAAAATAATACAAGCTAAAAAAGAAGAAAAAAAAAAAAAAAAAAAAAAAAAAAAACTAGATTTGTCGTATATTTCTGGAATTTTAAAATCTTGGTTTACATTGAAAACTAATGGACGCAGTCAGAGCTTTTGCGCTATTTCCCAAAATTTGATTTTCTGGTTAAGGCGGGTTTTGAAACTTACGTTGTCATATATGTATATAAGATATATATATATATATATAAAAGTATACCGGGTGTCCTAAAAAGGACTGACTGATTTTAAAATTCAATAACGTGATACACACATATACATATATATCATCATATATATATACAATGATATATATATCATCAGACTGAAAAAAATTCTTTAAGGTTTCAATCAATACCATTACTCGTCTGTGAATCAGTCGAAAGCGCTCGGGTGCCGACCTTGTAACATAATTTTAACATGTACGATGGTTTTCATGTTTTAAAACCAGTATTTATGTATTTTTAGTACCCTTTTAGCAATAAAAAAATGATAATTTTTATTTTGCATGTTTAAATGTTCTTATTTAATCTCAGGGTGAACACGACGTTCCGAAGTTACAATTAAACTATTTATTTAAATTAACAGTATGATTGAGTTAAAAATAATAGCTTCTACGTCTCCCTCGTTTAATGGAGTTCCATTACCTACGGTATATCCTCCAGGGTCGGCGAATCTTTTTACAACCGCGTGCCAGATTTTTTTCAAAAGAGGTTTTACGTGATCATGATGTGCCGACAACCAAAAATTGGATAAAAATTATTGAATCAAAATTACCGTTAATTTTTGTTTATTAGGACTAAAAGTTATGGGAGTAACATATACGTGTACTAATCATACTAACATACCTTAGAAATTAATAAAAGAGTAAACTCTTTTTCTGTTAGTACATCTTGAATACCAAATAATTAATATAGGGCTCATACCTAGTTACTTTTAACAGAATTCAAGCTGAAATCGAGTTATTTCGAAAGTGGTTTCATTTAAGATTGTCGTATCATTCATTTCCGAAAATAATGATAATGACTCGCGGGAATATATAGAGGGGGCAATTGTCAAAACTACAAATTACATATCAAGTCATTATAATTCCATCATTTGCATTTTTACTTGTAATATCTGATATTCTGCAAATCCTCTCTTAATTTGATAAATTATTGAGTCCATATTTCAAGAAATTTGGGATTCAATAAGCCCCTTTCTAATTTTTTTCAGTTTCAGGGAATTAAAAAAAATTCAAAAAAGCCTAGTCTGTATAAATTCGTGTTTTTTTTAAATTTATTATAAAATTCTGAATCAACACCGTGCCGAAAATATTCCATCGCGTGCCAATTATGGCACGCGTGCCGTAGGTTCGCCGTCCCTGGTATACTCTGTTAATATGCTATATTTTATGTTGTTGTCACTACCACCTGGGGGTTGCAGGAGCAAAAATTGTTCAAAATTGTGTTTTTTGTGATACTGAGGGGTGTCTAACATTTTGAAATTTGTCATGGCAATCACTTAAAAGAGGCAAATGCTTTCTAAGAACCGTCGGAAAATAATTCCAAATTTAAAAGGATGAAGTGAGCAAAAAGCGTTCGAAAGACGTTCTGCACTACGATTTTTATGCAATCTTATGAAATACCAAACCAATATATATGTTGTAACAGGGACTAACACCATCATTTTGATACCATTACTTTTCAAATCGGTTCGGTAGTTCCAGAGATTACCTCCTACAAATAAACAAACAAACAATCTTTACTTCTTTATAATATTAGTATACATAGATTAGGATTTATGATGTAAAACCGTTAAATGTGACAATTGAGCCGTTCAGTGCATAAATCGATTAACTCCATCAAAGGAAAAAGTTTGGTATAAACAGTTAAAGTTATTGTAACTATAAAAATATTGTATCTATATAATATTTTTTCTAGGGATATTTTGATTGAACTCATTAATTTTCTTTTAATCAAGGGTAACTTTTTATCACTATATAAATATATAGAAAATTTTCAGTGTTCCTCTGTTTAAATAAACGCCACTTAAAATTGAGTTACTCTGATTATCTTATAAACGCCTCAATTAATAAAGAAAAATTAAAAATATAATTTAAAAAATATCTTTCGAATAAAAGAGTAATATTGTTTTAAATGCAAATTTTAGTTAAAAAAAAATCATACTTTGTCGGAGTTTCCTCTTAGTCCGCACAACTTCGAAGAAAATCCTTATTATTTATATGCTGCCACCACCGATATGATTACGTGATATCGATCACGCACTGAGAAGATTGTTTAAATAAAAACCAACGCTTTCAATTAACTAAATTAACAGTTTATTTACACACTATTTACACAACAACAAAACACTATTTACACTTACAAACTCGGATATAGGTGATCCGGTTCAACATTAAATTGAATACAGTAAATGCTGGCTGTATACTGTTAAACTACGTTAAACCACTCTCACTCTACACACGTTAAATTAGCTTTCCGGAGATCAATCTCGATCTCCCAGCACATATGTGCTCTAAGCCTAAGCTCTCCGATCCTCACTCAATAATACGCTCTATCTCTAAGAGCTATACACAGTGATTACCTTGCGCTTGGCGCTCTCGGCTCCAACTGAACCCTACGCTCTATCTAAGAGCTACACACAGCAACTCACCTTGCGCCTTTCACGCCAACTTTCAACTGACTCATCTCAGCAGAAGAGACTGCCTTCCAGCAACGCCTTGATACTTCTCAACGTAACCCCTCAGGGTTCCCTGCTCGCATTCCAAGCTCCTTTTCTCGTTCGTGGAATGTCTTTGTCTCCCCATCTTCAATAGACATCACAAAAGGTTGGGCAAACCCCTTTCCAACTATCTTTTTCCCCCTTCATTCCATCTATACATTTTCCCCGGAATAGATCCAATTTTAGACAAGGAAAGGATGTTATTTTGAAATTCCAGTACACAGGCCATACAATATATCATATATTAAGACAAAAATAATATAGAACCCCAATTCTAATAGCAGATATTTCTCAGAACCTGACATACTTATAACTGATTTTTAATCTGATTACATTCCTGATAGTTAAGGAAATATTTTTTCCCTGCTGTCAAAAAATGAACAATACTAATTAAAATTATACTCTGAATCAGTATATTACCACGATTTCCTGTAAAGATGACTATCTGTCTGCTGCTTAACTTGCAGTTTGTCAAATCTTAATGATTTACGTCGTGGACTTAGTTAGAAAAAAGTCATGCTAACTGCTTCTTAATGTGCTTGGAGATCGAGATTAGAGATAGCTTCAGTCTTATAGTCATTTAGTGAAAAAAAAAGTACAGTGAGATAAGCAGTAGGATAGAACTTTAAATTTGGCAAAGTAACAAAACCTGCATTTATGAATCTTGGCTCATAATTATGTGTGCTTGCGGTAGGTTTATTTCTGGAAAATAGAGCTTGGAGATTTTACATCGTATATGGGGCATTCTCACATAATTTTAATTATTAAGCCCCAGAATAATAATTTTAATTTAGAACATATTCTTAGGGGTTTTTTTTTTATTTCTTATACTGGAAAACATCCCGTTGCATGACTGTATAACAATAATAACGAGATGAATAAGTTTTGGACAATTTTGAGGGTCCAAATATGCCACGAAATTCCTTATCGTCCCGTGTCCCTGATGCTGATTTTTAAGTTTGGAGCTGTCTGTATAAAATCGTGTCAATAAAAGTAATTCGATGTAATTTTTTTTCTGAAACTGAGACTATTGTTTTATATAAATATGTTGCAAAAAATTAACCTGCGCATATTTTTCGGTTGTTATTATTTTTTTTAACTGTCCCTGAATTTTAGATTCCTTACCATTCCTCTTGCTAAAATTATACAGAAAATCACTTCAGATGCAGCCACAGAATTTTTTTCAACTTTTTTCTCATGCAGAAGTATGCTAGAGAAATAATGGTTAAAATTCTTTAACAGGAAATTTACTTCAGAATGAAAATCAGCATTTAAATATCAATTTCAACCATTGTGGCTTTATTGGTAGTCTTACCGTCTTCAAGGTTTATTTCTGCTCTTTTCGAGGTAAATTATTTTTTTAAAAAATTTAATCCAATATAAATAACTGTTTTCATCATGATCATCAATGATCATTGTGGCTATCACTTAATCTTAACATGATTTGCCTAAAAATAGGTGGTAATTTTCCTTGCCGTCCCCTTTTTTTTCTCTTCCCTTCCCTTCCTTAGTATAGCTTTAAAACAATGTTATACAAAATTTTTGTAATTTTGTAATTTTCTATGTTCTCTGGGTACTATGCAAATTCATTATAAGTAAAAATTTAGAAGAAAATAAAAAGTTAGAGAGGTACAATGTCTAGGGGATGGTAAGGAAAATTAAACTCGCAAGTTTAACTTAAACAGCAGTTAAATGAAATAAAAAATCATCGCTGCTAACCATTTTTTCTTTATTTTGAACCATCAAAGTATTCGTCTATAAGTTTAAAATGTTATTTTATTAAGTTTAATTTCACCAGATTTTCATTCCTGAAAATTAAAATTTTGTGAGAATGCCTCATATATTAATAAAACGCAAGCCTTGTTTAAGCTTAAGAAATAATAATATAGATAATATTATAAGAAATATTATTAATAAGAAACGATTCTGAACGTAGTTCCGATTTAGGAAACATTCCGAATTTGACAAATGAAAATGCTTAAAAGAACTATTTGACTGAATGTATATATATATAAAAAAAATAATAATTACAATAAATAACCAATTTTATATTGGCTGGCCTAACTCTTAAAATAAATACTATTTTTAACAAAAGTTAAATTTCAACTTTTCAAATTACTGAAAAAATAACCTTTATACCTATACGTCATCAGCAACATGTAATTAAGATAAGAACTTATGAAGTTATTAATTGAAGCTTTGATATTTGGTATTGTGTAATAAACAAATCAACGAAAATTGCGCCACTATGATGCAATCATAATTTTTTTTTTTTTTTTTTTTTTTTTGGAAGGAAATCTAAAAATAACGCCGTTTTTACCGTCGCAAAATTTACTTGCATTCTTTTCATATTTATATTAACTATTTTTAAGATATTTTTGCAGTAGATTATTAATAAATATGTTCCCAAACTTGATGGTACGTTTCCCATTTACAATTTTGTATGTGAACATTCTCACTCCTGGGGCGAAACAGCACCGAAAACTGGTGATATGAACAATTAAAATAATAAAACTTTGTAAAAAATCACCATAAAATAAAAACAATCCATAGGACGCTTTTCGAGCAAAAAATAGTAACAGCTCGTCATCAGTTAAAGTAAACACGTGTCTGTAAGGCACATCCCACACTGAGACGACAGGAAACATGAAGCACAACATTTGGCAGAAAAATCCGGTCGAAACAAAGAAGAAAGTTGATTGAAACCTGTTTTAAACTAGTTTTTCCTCGGAATTCAAGCGACATGTTTTTGACCTTGTCCCCTTACGGACACGTTTTACTGTAGCTGATGACGAGTTGTTAATATTTTTTGCTCGAAACGCGTCCTATGTATTGTTTTTATTTTATGGTGATTTTTTACAAAGTTTTATTATTTTATTTTAATTCGCACTCTTGACTTGAGGTTCTAATATGTGGCCGCCCCTCCGGGTGGTTCCGAACCGACCCCTTGAGTGGGGGAGGTGACCGGAAGCTCGGCAGAGTTCGTTGTGTACGAATGCGAGGGGGCCGGATGGGGACGATTCGCCACCTCCTAGAGAGACCTGCGGTCGACAGGCCAAGGGTCCGGTGGCCACGGGTAACGGACGTTGTGCATGGGTGCGTAGGCCCTTCGGGGTCCTTGACTCAACGCACCCCCGGCAGCCGGGTTCTCTGGCCAAGCCGGATAGCGACGCTCCATAGGTCGATCCCGGTGCCGGTCTACGGGCCGGACGGTGTCGCCGGGCAAAGACTAGCTAAGGCGATAGGACCCCATCCACCATTTGACTAAGAGGGAGCCTGAAGTATGAGTGAGGGCTTTGTAGAGGAAAGTCCTCGGTGCTCGCTAGTGACGACGGGGCTCGCGGGAACGCCATGCAGGGACTCCCGGAGTAACCGAAGGGCGAGGGTTACGGACAGCGCCCAGGTTACTTTATGACTTGGGTGGCTCATCCCTCCGAGGACCGCAGCTGGAGCAGTTGTGAGCCGACCCTTAGGGTGGTAGGGTTTGGCGGTGCCCCCGTTGACCAAGGAGCGGTCGCGTGGGGAGGCCAGTATGGCTCTGGTTGCTCCATGTCGTGCCGTGACCCTTGGGAGGGGGTCGGCCGGCAGGTCCACCATCGAACGCTATTCCCGCAGGGAAACGGGCCGGAGGCTCGCCGGTAACGCGGCGGCTCATCGTGCCTCAGGTGAACTCTTGGTCCGATCTAGGTCCTCCGTGTCTATGCGGTACCGGAGTTTGCCTCGCCTGGTGATGAGGACCTAGAGGTGTCTCCACCTAACATTCGAACGCACTAACAAAGGTAGCGGTCGGTCACTGCACGGGGTCAGGGGTCTTCGGGCCTGGGTACCCTCGACGACCGTGAGGTAAGGTAGTGGCGGGCGGGCTTCTGTCGGCCTCCGCTGGCTTCTCCGTCCTAGGATGGAGTCGAGTCGGTGGGGGCTGGCGGGACTCCGTTCCGTCCAACCCCCTAGCGAGGCGGAGTCTATTCCGTCTAGGTGGAGCTTTCCGTGCCCGCCTGGGGTCGCTAACGGCACCTAGTCTGGGCCAACTGGCTCCCGGCGTGATCCGCGAGGGGTTCCGTCGGTTGAGCCGGGTGGTCTGGGCGAAAAGCCAGGAGCTGGGTCGCTTTACGGCCGGAGGGATTTTCCCCGTCCTCCCTGGTTTTCAAGCTAGGGGCTCCTCACTAACTTTCCTATCGGCTGGCCCACAAAAATGTCTCTGCCGGAAAATGGTATCTGATCTTGGGGGCCTGTCCGTAAATTAAATTCGGGTCGGGAAGCCTCGGTTCAGTCCGTGGGCCCAGCGTCTTTATAGGCGTCTGGTTCCTGCGATGGCTTGCGGGGTCTACCGGCTCGAGTAACCAAGTTTAGGGACCACTTGGTTTTTCTAGCTGGGTGGTGAGGACTGTCGTAGCGGCCGTTCGTCTCTTCTTGGAAATAGCCGTCACCGTGTGCGCTGGGCAGCGGTGTCGGTTTGACCGGAGTTGGCGTGGGGTTCCGCTCTGTTGGAGCTTGTCTGGCGGCGACCTTCGGGACGCGCCGCGGGGCTTGCTTCACGGGTGGTTCCTTGCGTCGACAAATGGGCCTGAAAAGGGCCTGGGACCGGAAGATGAACCCCTCATCTTGAGGTTCTAATATGAGTACATGCAAAATCCAGAAATTTACTCTTTTAGACGCATTTGTAATAAAATATTTAGTTCTATCTAAGAAGATGCTCATTTCATTTTTAAATTTATAAATTGCATTTATAATCGTAGGATTTATATCGTAGCATTTATAAATCGTTTACAGGGACACACAAAAGAGTTCCGTTACATTATTGTCTACGAGGAAAACCGTTTGTAGTGCATTTTAATAAAGGTAACCTATTTCAAACATAATGAACTTGATTTGCAATTTTGAGGGGTTATACAAAATTCTTCCTGCGGAATGGGGGATACATAGCATTTATCATTCATTTATAAGGGCACATAAAAGATTTCTGTTGGATTATGGCCAATGAGAAAAAAATCATTAGCACTAAATTTTAAAAGGTCTCAAGTCTCTTAAAATTTGAAAAAACATTTTCAACATTTAATATCTTAAAATGTATATGATTTTAAAACATAATTTTGTTGAAATAGAAAGAAATAAGTATTTTCTTTCATTTCATGTGTTTAAAAAATTGCAAAATGCAGAATTAGTATTGGTAGGGGGCAGGCATTTGACGAGTAGAAAATTAATATAACAGCTTACTCGTAGGATTACAAAAAAAAAAAAAAATATTGCAACTAGAATGAAAATTTTGGTGCCTGCTTATACTTTAGATTATAATAATTACCTTGAACCTAAATAAATTTATTTAAAGCATTTTTATATTTTTAATACAAAGTGATATTTAGCTAATAAAAAATTTTGAAATTTTTAATAGTCTAATCACTTAAAAAAATATTTTTTTTGAACAATAAAAAAGAAATATTACGTTCAGTTTATACAGACTAACGTGAAACATACGTTTTGAAAATTTCATGAAAAAATATTCTGAAGTTTTTGAGATATTCTGCGTGTTATGCCCAAAAACGTCGTTTGGAGGAAAATGACTTCAAACTTTCGGAAATGCCTCTTCAGCTATTGAGCCGGTATAAAATCTAAAAGCCATAACATCTGTTCTAATGAAAATTTCAAGGAAATAATTATATCAAAATGCTCAGAAAAGATAAGAGTTTAACATTTAAAAAAAAAAATCAAAATTTTGAAAATTTTAAAGCCTCTTAAGAGTTCTGAGACCTTTAAATATGTTACACCATTTGAAACATGATGAAATTGATGTGTAAGACTGAGGTACACTAAAGGATGTTTACTACAGAATAATAGAATATGGAGTAAATAGCATTTATTTGTTCCTTTACAGAGACACAAAAAGGAATTCGGTTACAATGCTATACATGACCTATTATCGCTGGAGCTACATTTCCAGATGCGGAATGCGCTTTTAAGCTTAAACAAATTCTAGTACACTGAATGGTATGTATAAATTCTATACTTCATACACCGGGCTGCATAAAAAACATTTGTAAGAATTTCTGTCTAAGGACGTGAATTGCTTAGAATTATTTTTAATTATGGCAAGCATTTGCCATCTTAACAATATTTACTATACTGGGATATTTTTGTAAGAATATGAATAAATTCATATACAGGTCTAAATAAATAAATGTATATATTGTTAAGTGTATCCGACTGTATGGATGGGGATTTCCGGAAGTGCGAATTTTGTTGTATATGCATTTCCTAGCTGAACTAAATTTTAGCTTGATATGTGTTATTTGTAGGTCCTATATAAGGCTACGCCAAAAAAAAAAAAAAAAAAAAAAAAAAAGCGATAATTTTTATGGGCAATAAATGCTGAAAATAAATTTTCAAATGTGTTAAGGAATTTTTACAACGGAATTAAATTTTAGAAAACTATGTGGTACGCACACAAATCTACACATCATATACAGTGTTGCTCAAAAAGATTCGAATATCCTAACCGCTATGAGCGCTAATTACTAAAATTGAGTTTGTTTAAATGTGTTATGCGTTTTCAAAATTGCATATTTAGATATCCTTTTTAGTTGCATTAGTAATTATATAAATACGTAGCGCCTACTTTCGTCGTCTGGCCCGTCCGTCTGTCCGCATATAACAGCGCAAAAACTACCCAACGGAATGATTTGAAATTTAATATATATAATCGTTACAGAATTTTGTCGAGTCATTTCAAGTTTTATGAAAATCGAATCAAAACTTAAAAAGATCTTAATAAAAGTTTTCTTCATTCTATTAAATCATATCATACGCAATTAATTCATTGATATCCCATGATAGCTAATGATTCTAGGTTGCCATGGTGATGACGTCCTATTTAATATGGAGTCCTATTATTTCCGTATTAATGAATTTAATATATAGAATCGTAATAAATTTGTATTCGTGTATTTTTGCATAAGAATGCAACAGCTATAGTACAAAGATCTGAATATTCATAAAACTAGTTATAGTATTATGGACGCATCTCATTTGCAACGTTTGACGTATAATTTCCGACTTACACTAGATAAATTTTAACAGAATCATTCTAACAGGTAAATAAACCATATCAGATGTAAATTTCCAACTGGACGAAAAATGTCCGGACCAGGATTCGAACCAAAGATCTCTTGGCTGAAGCCGCAAATGCTCTACCATCTGAGGAACTCCAGATCTGGAGTCCCGTTACCTGCTATTTATTCTGTTGAGCTGAACCAGATTTCAGACCAGATGCTATAATTAATTGAACAAAAACCTAATTTGAAGAACAAATTAAAAAAAAAAAAAGTTTATTTCCTATTTTGTTTAAGCCCGAGAAGGGACAGATATTAATGTATTTCATCCAATTCGTTCTACATTTAATGTTAAATTTTTGTAACAAATAAGTTAAACCGATTGAACATTAAAAAATAAAAATAAAATTCATACAACATGATACTTTAAACACCCTTAAAACTTAGATTCCGTTCAAATGAAATCGAAATAAATCTTAGACGTTTTCCAATATAGTTTTCCAATTTTCAGCTGTAAATATTTGTAATTGCAGATTTTGTGTTATTTTTATGATGATTGTACATAAAATGATAAGATACATGCAAAATACAAAACTTTAAAAAAGTCTAAGATTTATTTCGATTTCATTAGAATGGAATCTAAGTTTTTAGGGTGTTTAAAGTATCATGTTGTATGAATTTTATTTTATTTTTTAATTTTCAATTGGTTTAACTTATTTATTACAAAAATTTAACATTAAATGTAGAACGAATTGAATGAAATACATTAATATGTGTCCCTTCTCGGGCTTAAACAATGTAGGAATTAAATTTGTTTTTTTTTTTTTAATTTGTTCTTCAAATTAGGTTTTTGTTTAATATGTCAAGTTTTTTAGTAACTACTGCATTCAGACGAACACATTTCAAAATTAATGGGGGGGGGGGGGGGGTACCATCATCAGGCTTTGAGTCATGCGGTATCGTATCACAATTTGAGATGCAATTTACCTATGTATAATTCAAAATGTTTCACCAGAGCAGTAATGCAAGTTGCTGTACTTTGGGCAAAAACTTCCAATCTGAACATAAACAAGTGAAATTTTGTTTTTAAAGTCAATTCCTACTTAGGTCATCAAAGAAAAATTTAATATAATCCCTTAAGCTAATATTAGTTTTTGTTGCATTAAAATATCTCAATTTGTTGATTTTCTATAAGCAAGTAGGTTTACAATGGGACTCTATGGGAATTTGGCGAAATATTACAGATATTGCCAAGTTGGCGTCACTTTTGGCGACTCATTTTGGCCGCCAAATTTGGCAATATGTCGCCAAGTTGGCGACAAACTTGGCGGTATTTGGCGACAGAACAGGGTCTCCCCCTATGGTAATCCCTTATTGAAAATACTTTAATTGATCTTCAACAACCAATGGCAGCCATTTTGTTTCCCATGCAAAACTAAAATTAATTAGTTAAAATTTAATTAATTAATTAATATTTGAAAAGACTGTATTAACATCAATTGTCATCCAGTACAAGTTTAAAAAAATTTATTTCAACTTGATAGGACGAATAATGAGTATTTTATTAAAAATTGAAAATTTGAACAAAATAAATATATAAATAAATAAATAAATATAGGGAGAGTGTGAGCTAATAGTAGGAATTGAAAAAAATCTGTTTGAAAATGTCATTTTTATTTCTACTATGACGCCATATTCAACTTCTTTTTAATTCTTAAAAAAAAAAAAAAAAAAAACTATTTCAGTAATTTTTCACGTGAAAATCATTCAATGAAAAATAGACAAATTATTATTACGGCTTTTGAATTATTGGCAACAATGAAAAAAAAATGTTAAATTTTATTGGAAAAATGTCCGTTGATTCTCAATGAAAAAAGCGAAATTTGGAATTATTAAGAAAAATATTTGAAAATTGTAAAAATAAATTGGCCCATGTTTCTCTCTGGGTTATAATTCACCCATATGCAAAGGCATTTTACCATTCGTTTTGACCCTGACGTCAGGCAAACGTTTTTACACTTTAAATTAATAATATCATTAGAATTAGTAAAGAATAAAAAAATGAGTGGCATCAGGGACAAAAAGGTGGGAAGAAAAAAGGAAAAAGTTATGATCTCCATAGGCTTTTCTATGTTAAATTAACATTGAGAAGTGACACTGGAAATAAATAAGTATTGCGCTGCCGCGCAATACTTAAATAAGGTTGGTTGAGTGAAAAAGCTCCACCAGATTCGTCCGAGATAGCTCAGATGGTAAAGCATTGGCGGTTTCAGCCAAGAGATCCCTGGTTCGAACATTTTTCGCCCAGTTGGCGATTTACATCTGATATAATTTCAGACTTGTAATTTTTCATTACAATTTAATTGGACAATTTTTTGTTTTAATATTAAAAATAGTATGCCGTTGTTGTTTTTATTATTATTTGTCTACAAATTTGGGAAAATTTCCAAAACACGCTCTTAAGTGCTATTTAAATTAAAACAAAGGATAATCAAGTTTAAAATTTCTAATGGATTTAGCATCAATAAAGATTTTTAGGTAGGTATATATATTTTTTCATTTTTATTGATCACTAGCAGAACTACCCGGCTTCGCCCGTGTCAGTTATAAGAAGCCTTCCAGGTAAAATAAATTAAAACGAAATAATACGGCAATCACAATAACTGAAATTTGTGCATTCCCATCCACAAATCGTTATAAAGACAATAAAAAAACATGGCGTTATTGTCTTGCAACCATAGTAAAATCCCTGAGCTTTAATAACAGAATGCACGTTTTCTTTGGCGGGTATAAGAGAAAAATATGCGATTTTCCTGACAATACGAAAAAAAGAAATTCCTCCAAATCGCGCAGCACTTAGTGAAATTCTCGTTTGTATGGTATTATCTACATTATAAAGTAAAAACACTATGTCAGTGCCCATAAATTGTGCCCCATAAATTGTAACCCATAAAATGTGCCTTTATTGCAATTTTTCTAACTTTTAAACATCACACAATTTCATTTTTTACAATGTCGAATAGAAAAAAGTTCTCTCAAATGAAATTTGTTTGAAAATTGTACCTCAGTTTTCTGATTTTAATGGATTTTAAAGTAATTTTTAAGCATGGATATTTTTAAAGTTGAGTGCAACCCGATTACGAAAGATGAACTTGTTTACACTTAATGCAATAGTATAAAGAAAAGACATGTCTATGAGTAACGCTGGTATCATATTTTCGGTGGCAAAAACCTAACACAACAAATTTCCATTTTATTGCAGTTTAACGTCTAAACATTGTACATTCTATTGTTCCAACGTATTATAGAAAACAAAAGTACTTTCAGTGATATTTGTTTGTAATGTTTATCTCAATTTACGAATTTTTCATGGGTTTTAAAATAATTTTTAAGCATGCATATTTTTTAAATATGCTTGCAACCCAAATACAAAAGATTAACTCAATTGTTCAAAAACATTGTAAATAATTCAGAATTTGTTTGCTTTCGCGTAATATTCAATAACTAAATTGGCAAACGAAATTAAAACGCCAAAAATAAAATAAAATAAGACACTAATTTAACAGATATCAAATTAAACTACTCAAAATAACCTGATAAGTATATAAAATTCAAATGGGAATTTCGTTCCGGGTGCACATAACTTGAATTCTTCAGAACGGATTTTCATGCGACTTGCACTATTAGATTTTTAGGGGAGATTTTAGGGCGTAACATATTGTTTTCCGTTGCTTAGTCATAGAATTATAGGGGAAAGTTATATAATCATGTGAACCCAATTATGAAGGATTATTCTTATTAGCTGAATGAAAAAGGCAGAACTATTTTTATCTCTAAGTATATTGACGGGTTTATCTTCGGTAATGGGGCTGTTCGCTAGGGTATTCTTATTTTAATGAGTGTGCCTGACACCTATTATGGCATGCACCTTTGTTTAATACAATATAGAATGACTTATGTTTTAAGCGACTATCTGGCATGCAACGTGATTACAAAATGCTAACCTGCAAATGCTTAAGCTGCTTATCCAGTTCCCTGCTCAACAACGCGAAACTTTCTGACACATTTTCTGACTCATTAAACGTAAAGGCTTAAAATTTGTAGGCCTGACTATTAAAGCGATTTGGAATTGAAATGAGTTTTTCCTTATTTCATAAATAAATTACTTATCGAGTTATGAGCAATTGTGGTTGCGTGACGGCCGGTTTTTATCCTTTATTGCACTGTTGCGTCCGAAATTCAGTTCAAAACACCAATTGAAAGATCTTATATCTTTACCAACAAATGGAAACTATCTTTCGATTACATAGTTTCTAAAGAAGAACTCCTGTCAATTTCATGCGTTTCCGAACAAAAATTAATTAAAAAATATGTCAGAAAATAGCTCCTTTGGATTTGAGAACAGCCTTAAATTTATGAACAGCCTTATCTTGAAGTTTATGGAAAAACTCACATTTTTAGTTTTAATTTTGGAACGCGCGAAATTAAAATTCAGAAAAGGGGTGTTCTTTTGACACATTGTGGTAATTTTTTTAACTTTTAAAATTAAAATATATGTTTTCTTTGGCGCGCGTAACAGAAGTATACAATATCTTCACAATACGGGGGGAAATGCAAAAAAATACATCCAAATGAGGTAGTAGTTACTAAAATTTTATTTAGAAAATTTGAAATTTTATTGAAATTAAATCTACAATAATTAGATGAAATGATGTCATTTTCCATAAATTTTAAATCAATACATCTGTCAAGATTTTTTTTTTTTTTGAAAATGTAAATAATCGCTCTCTTTTTGCTATAAATCACAGAAAATATTAGCACTGAATCTAAACCAATACAACACTTAGCGATAACGTATAGCTATAAGATATGGCTGTAGTATACAATCGAAGTAGTAGGCAAAATATAGGAGCCATATGTTTACAATGAGTTTGATTTCGCGTTGAAAAGATTTGATAGAATGTGACGTCATATCTAGCCTTTTTTTTTTCTTTTTCTTAAATTGTTTTCATGAAATTTGACTGTTTGTATTAAAATAGATGTTTTAATTTAAAAAAAAACATTCAAATTGAGGTGCTACGTTATTTTTCCGCTCTTATAGTTAAAGTTTTATTTTATATACAAAAAATATAAATTTTCTGTTTAGAATGACGTCAATATCAAACACGCAAAAATATAGCAAGAAAATCTGAATTTTTATTGACAAATAGAAACAAAATACACGCGTTATCATTATTTTTTTCACATTATTTTGTCATTTTTTAGGGTTTGGCAACAGGAAAGAAACAATTGAATTACAAAATTTAGATAGAGATATTTCTGTAATGTTAAATTATGGAAAGTGGTAGAAAAAAGGGATAATTAGTGGTCTGATGGTTTTTTAAAGTAGACAGTGATCTTTTCCACGTTCTAATACGTATGTACACGAAGTTTCGTGCAAATCGGTCAAAAACTGAAGATTTGTATAAAGGACATACACACAGAGAACGGCTTATATATACCGGGTGTCCCAAAAAGGACTGACTGATTTTAAAATTCAATAACTTGCAAACGGTGACAGATATTAAAAAAATTCTTGCAGGAGGGTTATGCATAAGGTCAAAAGTTTTATTACAGTGATTTTCAATTTTAGTTCGATTTACAAACAATAGATGGCGCTGTAAGCAATAGTCGCTAAATACAGGCTCGATTTTTGGTCCTTTATCTTGTTCCATGAATAAAAAGGAGATGGAAATGTATTATCCGGGCCACGAAGTACCAAAAATCGAGCCTGAATTTAGCGACTATTGCTTACAGCGCCATCTATTGTTTGTAAATCGAACTAAAATTGAAAATCACTGTAATAAAACTTTTGACCTTATGCATAACCCTCCTGCAAGAATTTTTTTAATATCTGTCACCGTTTGCAAGTTATTGAATTTTAAAATCAGTCAGTCCTTTTTGGGACACCCGGTATATAGATTTGTTTGTTTTACCATTAAAAATATTTTGTCATTCTTGTCTTGTTTTCATTTTTATTTGTCTGAAAATTAATAAATAAATAAATAAATAAAAAATACAAAACGTGTTCTTGGATGTTATTTATACTAAAAGAAATGCAAATAAAATTTTAAATTTCTTATCTCTTTTGGAATCAATGAAGTGTTTCTCTTTTTGTTACACTCGTTTATTTAACTCAATCTGGTCACTGTAAAAAAAAAAAAAAATTAAAAAAAAGAAAAAGAAAAAAAAAAAAAGAAAGAAAGAAAAACGGACTGTAAAACTGAAATATTACTGGCAATCTAGACGCTAATACTATTTCCGTTTTTTTACGGGAATTTTTACCCATTAATTACAGAAAATTTTCAGTTTTTCTGATTAAAAACGGAAATTTTTCTGTAATTTATGGGTAAAAATTCCCGTAAAAAAACAGAAATAGTACTGACGTCTTGATTGCCAGTAGTATTTCCGTTTTTTGGTCCTTTATTTTATTTTATTTTATTTTTATTTTTTTACAGTGTAAAGATAGAATTTTGTAATCGAATTTTCATTCTTGATAGACTAGGACAGGGTTGGCGAACCTTTTTGAGTATGCGTGTCAAAAAATGTAAAAATTATTATATACCAACATTCTAATGTGCCAAAAACATTTTAACCAATAATATAGCCATGTCGCATCGAATTCCGTATATTAATAATTTATAAATTAGTTTTTCTTTTATTGCATATCCTAATCGGATCATTTTTAGTTCTTCAGGTAGAAGCAGGTTCAGTAGGTACATAACTATTTACAATAATAGTTAAAATTCAATATTCAAAATTATAATCTAAATATAATAAAACCAAAAGTAACTAAAAACCCTAAACTTAAGTAAAATAAAATCTAATCTGAAGAGAACCTTGTCAATTATGCATATTACCATGCAAACTATCTGTTAAAATTCAATTTAAAAAAATAAAACATTTGAAATTTGATAGAGAAGTAAAATGATTTAGAAAACACCATATGTTGAATGGATTAGCGATAAAATGACGCTACAAGGCACTTCATTGAAATTTATAATAACTTAATTCATTCAAAAGTAACGGATTATTTTAAAGTAAGTTATGTAACTGTTACACAAAACTATACTTTTTGCATAAAAAAAAAAAAAAAAAAAAAAAAAAAAAACATAAAGTAGAAAGTTCTCTATAAACTGAATATGAAGAAAAATAATGCATACAAAAATATGAAAATCGGTGGTTTTATACAGAAATGTTTGATAAACACGCTGATGCAGACAGTTTTCAAATCGAAGAATTATTTTAAGAGATATTTAAGGCTAAAGTTGGACAAAATCGTTCCACTTAAAAAGTTTTATAGCAGCAAAAACTATACATGGCAGTGTAATCATTTTTAGATCATTTTATGCGTTAGAATTTGCCGGAGTGCAGATTGCATTAATTTTTTTATTTTGACTCATTTTTTGAGGTTTTATTTCTATTTTAAATTCAAATTTTCAGCATTTCGAGAGATATTTTTTACATTATTTTAGAAAATGGTATTAATTTATACTGTTGCCAAATGTATAAACAGAGCAAACAATAATGTTTGCTTCAAATTAAAAATTTATTTACACGTGACTATTATAAACAGAAAAAATCATTTGGAATTAGAATTAAATAATTATGTACAAAAAGCAGGAACTTATTAAAAATTACGTCATAAAAAGTATACAAGTGAATTTTAAAAGAGAAAGGATATTGCAAAATAATAAATTCATTAACATGCGTTAGAAGTCTTAAATAGGAGAAATTACGTCATATTTACGTCACATTATAGTTATTACATAAAATGAACACAAAATAATATTGCAAAACAGTTTAAATTTAGAAACTGCGCTAGACATTTATTTGATATTTTGAGAGGATCTTTTCAACTATTTTTGTTAGGAAAGCACAAATAATATTTCATTTCTAACAAAAGTATTTTCACGTGAATATTTAAAAAAGAAAGAATAGCTTGGTAAAAATTACGTCAGATTAAAAACGATTAATTTAAAATGTCTCATTTAAAAGAACTTCTTTTCACTTTGTTAAAAAATACCAGGAGACAAAGACTCTGTTTACTTAATTCCTTTTATATTAGCTTGTTTTGAAATGTTGTTACACATGTCTACGTCATCAAGTTATTTTTATTTCGACGTTTTATTTGTATTTTTATTAATGTTGTACTAATTTATTTGTTCTTTCGTTACTTAAAATAAAAATTGTCAATTTGTATAATTTGGCGAGTGGTTTGGCGATTTATATAATTTTGCGAAATTGGTCGACGGGATAATCAAGTAGTACCGCAGCGGATTTGGCGTTAAAATTCCCCAATCAAAGAGAAATGAATAGAAATTCGTTTATAGGGAGATCGCCACTGTTTTTTAAATTATAATTCAATCTTTCGAAATCTTTTTAAAGCCAATCAAATTAGCGTGAATTTAGAGTCTGCGGTGTCTGGACGGGGTTTGGCGAGCGTAGCTCGTAGGGGGGCGAGCCCCCTAGTTTTTCTAAAAAGAAATATTGGAGACTAAAAATAATGGAATGCAAGCAAATACTGAATTGAAAAAAAATTCCCAATCAAAGGTTTAAAATAGAGTCTACATCAGAATAATTATACGAATAATCTTTTGAAATATATATATATATATATATTTGGAATCCTTTGTTGCATTAATTAAAACTAGCAAATCACTAATGTTAAATTTTTTATTTCCTATTTGCTAAGTTACACGACTTGTGACGGCATCTAGATTTTTTTACTGAAAGCATAGATGTCACAGAGTAGCATAAGCTTCAAATAAAAACTGTAAATGAAACAGTTTGGATGGGGGGGGGGGATAGCATTTTTGTCCACTGTGGTGGACAGTATGCAGCAAAGAGTTAAAAACCGCTGCAATTTTTCTGGTTAATATTGTATTTTATAATTTTTTGTAAGGCTTTCGATTATTCATTAAATGAGATTTCTACTTCTATCTGCTCTGCTATATGCCACATGAAGAAACTTTTGCATGTAAAACTACTTAAAAATGTATATAAATCTGACTGTATTGAACATATTTAGTCTAAAAAATATATGAAATATCAAAACGAGGTATTACCAACTTTATAAAATTTATAAATATTAAACAGCATTAGAAAGGGAAATGAGTAGATAGTAAATATATTTTCAGCTTTCTTGGCGTGGAGGGAGGGGGGGGGGGGATTTTTTCAATTCGGAAATATCTCTATATTTCTATTGTAAAAACATTATATTTGAACATTTCCTAATTCTACACATTAATAAGAAATATATTTAAAATAACAGATTTGAGTGGGGTTATAAATATTGCACAAAATCCCTATAAATTCAACTTTAATTAATCCTTCTAAATATTCCAATTCTTCTAAAATCCTTCTAAAATTTAATAAATGACTATGTAAATCTTCTAATGTAGTTTAACCAATTCACGAAAAATGCTTTAGAAGCTAATATTTTCATAAATTCATAATTCAGTAGATAAAGGGTTGAACCAGTTTTAAAGTGGTCAGAGGAGACAAAACTTCTTCAAGAGTCACTTCATCCACTTTTACACTTGCAGCTTGATGTATGATTAGTTTCGAAATTATTATATTGAAATTTATTATGTAGCAAATAGATGTCATAGCATACAATGCTTTGACACTTCAAACTCATTTTTCAGAAAAATGTGGGATACTCCACTGTGGTTCTCAGCGCTTCAATTAACAATATTGAGAAAACAGAGGAAATGTATTGCGATGGGGAATAATAACTACTTCAAGTTAATATAGATCAGAAACTTGAAATACTTCTTGTGTATTGTGTTATCCATAGAAAGAAAATTTACTGTTAAAAGCTTTTCCACCAACTCTTAATAAGTAAAAAAAAAAAAAAAAAAAAAAAAATGAATTATAAAATATATGAATGTTATCAATTTTAATGTTAAATGTAAATCTCCCTTCAAGATATTTTGTGAAAATAAGTAGGCAGACCATATAACACTTTTCTTTAACACTGATGGACATTGGAAAAGTACAACACAACTCTTTTTGGCAACACAAATGCTAAGATGTATAGAATCATTTCATTTATGGAATTATGTTAAAAGCACATTTGCGATGGCAGATTCACTTCTTAGGTAAGTTAAAAAATGTGAAATGAAAGATTACTGTTAAGAATCTATTACGATTTCTTCGTGCGAATAGAGTTCTCTTTTTAAATAATAAGAGACATACTTACAGAGCGAAATGGGGGGGGGGGGGATTTATAGATGCTTTGGTGAGGCGGGGGCTATAAAAGATTGGGAGTCGCTGCTTTAGAAGTTTAGTCTGCTAAAAATAGTGTGGCGAAGGCATTTTTTTTTTTTTTTTTTTTTTTTTTACAGAACATTGTATTGTCACAAATATGCCACACTATCACAAACTAGCTCAGGAAATGTGTTTAAAAGGGTCTGCATTGGCAAGTGCAAGATTTGCGCCGAAAGCAAAGAAAATTCAAGTTAAATAAAAGCTTTTAAAAATACAAAACGCGTTCTCAAATAACACTATTTAAATTGAAATACATACAAGTAAAAGTTTTAATTTTTCCCTTCTTTTGCATCAATAAAGAGCTTCATTATTATTATTATATTACTAGCAAACCCCACGGCTTTGCTCGCGTAATATTTGAAATATGCCAAGTGATATTTATCTGTCTAATTTTTATTAAAAGAAATTATACTTTTAAGAATAATTCAAAAAATGCTATTTAAAACAGAGTTTGACTAAACTTCATTATTACACTGCATTAGGCAGAAATGAGACTTATATTAATAAATAGAAATAAAACTAAATAAATGATAATTTATAAAATATTTTGAAACTTTTATGCTCAATTAATACGCTCATTTCAGTATTCATTTGAAGTTTTGAATTTTTTAGAAACCTTCTTCTTACATCTTAAAATTAACCATCATGTCAAATTCCAAGTCCTACCACCTCTCTCAACATAAAGGGCTGTGTTGAAATAGGAACTGTCACCATTAATTTGCCAACATTAATTTTGAAATCGGTTTGTTATTTCCTAATATTCCACAGAAACGTAATTTAGAAAGCCTTTAAAGGCTTTTTATAGAACGTTTGTTGTTCCTGTGAACACCAGGTGGTATAATCATTGGCATAAAATATAGCCTGTGTAGGATTAGAGACTGTTACCATTGATTCGCAACTATTACTTTTGTAATCGGTTTATATTCCCTGAAATTGCATAAAAATCATAATTAAGGACTTTTTTAGAACGCTTTTCGCACCTCCACTTCGCTTCACCCCTTTTTAATTCGAATATATTTTCGACAGTCCTTCGAGGGCATTTGTATTTTATAAGTAATTACCATGCTACATTTTAAGTTTCTAGCCTCTTCAGTATCACAGAAATCGCAATTTAGAAAGTTTTTTGCTCCTTCAACTCTCTGGTGGTAGTGACATAGACATAAAATATAGCTTATGTTTGAGCAGGTTCTATCACCAGTTTCATTTTGATTCTTCCTGAGATTGCTTACAAATCGGCATTTAGAACGTTTTCAGAACGTTATTCGAGCATTTTCACCCTTTTTAAAGTTCAAATTTTTAAAGAAATTTTCTTAGAGATCATTTAAATCTAATAAATATATACCATGCAAGATTTGATGAGTCTAGGTTCTTCCATAATTCAAAAATCGCATTTTTAGAACGTTTTTTGCTCCTGCGTCTCCTTTAGGGTAGTGGAAACAGACATAAAATATAGCCTATCTTGGAGCAAGAGCTGTCACCATCATTTTTACAACATTAAATTTGAAATCGGTTCAGTACTTCCTGAGATTGCATAGAAATTGCAATTTAGAACGTTTTTTACAACGCTTTTTGGGCATTTTCACCACTTTTAAATTTCGATTTTTTTTTAGGAAATGTCCTTAGAGATCATTGATATCTTATAAGTAACTATCATTCCAAATTTCATGATTCTAGGCCATCCCATAACACAAAAACCGCAATTTAGAACATTTTTTTCTACTGCAACCCCCAGGTGGTAGTGATACAAACATAAAACAAAGCCTATGTCAGAGCAAGGTCTGTCACCATCAATTTACAACCATTACTTTTGAAATCGATTTGATAGTTCCCAAAATTGAGTAAAATCGCCATCTAGAATGTTTTATAGAACCCTCTTCGCGCATTATCACCCCTTTTAAATTTCGAATTTTTTAAGAACTGTTCTTAGAAATCCTTTATATCTAATAAGTAACTAATATTTCAAATTTCATATTTCTAGGCCCTTCAGTAACGCAAAAATCGTATTTTTAGAACGTTTTTTGCTCCTGCATCCCCTTTGGGGTTGTGGCACCGACATAAAATATAGCCTATGTTAGAGCAAGGGTTGTCACCATCATTTTGATACCATTATTTTTTAAATCGGTTTGGTATTTCCTGAGATTGTGTAGAAACCACCATTTAGAACGTTTTTCAGAATGCTTTTTGTGCATTTTCACCCCTTTTAAATATCGAAATGTTTAGAAAATGTTCTTAGACATCCTTTATATCTTATAAGTAACTAATATTCCAAATTTCATATTTCTAGGCCCTTCAGTGACACAAAAATTGCATTTTTAGAACTTTTTTGCTCCTGCACCCTCTTTGGGCTAGTAGCACCGACATAAAATATAGCCTATCTTGGAGCAAGCGTTGTCACCATCATGTTAACACCATTATTTTTTAAATCGGTTTGGTCTTACCTGAGATTGTGTAGAAACCACCATTTAGAACGTTTTTTAGAACGCTTTTTGTGCATTTTCACCCCTTTTATATTTCAAATTGTTTAGAAAATATTCTTAGACATCATTTATATCTTATAACTAATATTTCAAATTCCATATTTCTAGGCACTTCACTAACGCAAAAATTGCATTTTTAGAACGTTTTTTGCTCCTACACCCAGTTTGGGATAAGTGGAACCGACATAAAATGTAGCCTATCTTGGAGCAAGCGTTGTCACCATCATTTTGACACCATTATTTTTTAAATCGCTTTTGTATTGCCTGAGATTGTGTAGAAACCACTATTTAGAGCATTTTTTAGAGCGCTTTTTTTGCATTTTCGGCCCTTTTAAATATCGAATTGTTTAGAAAATGTTCTTAGACATCATTTATATCTTATAAGTAACTAATATTCCAAATTTCATATTTCTAAACGCTTCAATAACACAAAAATCGCATTTTTAGAACGTTTTTTACTCCTGCACACCCTTGGTGTAGTGGCACCGACATAAAACATAGCCTATGTTAGAGCAAGGGTTGTCACCATCATTTTGACACCATTATTTTTTAAATCGGTTCGGTATTGCCTGAGATTGTGTAGAAACCCCCAATTAGAACGTTTTTTAGGACGCTTTTTGCGCATTTTCACCTCTTTTAAATTTCGAATTGTTTAAGAACCGTTCTTAAAAATCCTTTATATCTAATAAGTAGCTGATATTTCAAATTTCATATTTATAGGCCCCCCAGTAACGCAAAAATCGCATTTTTAGAACGTTTTTTGCTCCTGCACCCCTTTGGGGTAGTGGCACCGACCAAAAATATAGCCTATCTTGGAGCAAGCGTTGTCACCATCATTTTGACACCATTATTTTTTAACCCTTTAACCGTTTGGCCCGGATTTTTCCGTTCCTAGAAATCATGTTAAAATGGCTGTAGACCAAAATATTTTAAACAGAATTCTATTTTTAACCTTATATAGAAAGTAGTGATATTAAAGATATTATAGCATCAAACTGAGATTTAAAAAATATATATACTGGGATTTACAAGCATTCTTATAAAAATACTGCAAAACCCTCGGACGGTGAAAGGGCGGTTTGGTATTTCCTTAGATTGTGTAGAAACCACCATTTAGAAAGTTTTTTAGAACGCTTTTTGTGCATTTTCACCCCTTTTAAATTTCAAATTGTTTAGAAAATGTTCTTAGACATCGTTTATATCTTATAAGTAACTAATATTCCAAAATTCGTATTTCAAGGCCCTTCAGTAACACAAAAATCGCATTTTTAGAACGTTTTTTGCTCCTGCACCCCCTTTGGAGTAATGGCACCCACATAAAATATAGCCTATATTCTAAGTTGGACTAACACCATCATTTTAATACCATTACTTTTGAAATCGGTTCGTTAGCTCCAGAGATTACCTTTAACAAACGCACAATTTTTACTTCTTTATAATATTAGTATAGATTATTCATTTCAATTTAATTGATCTTTTTTAATTATTATTATTCATTTCAATTTAATTGATATTTTTTAATTATTATTGTTCATTTCAATTTAATTGATCTTTTTAAATTATTATTATTTATTTCAATTGAACATTTTTTGTCTGACTATTAAAAATGTTAAGCTATTGTTGTTTTTATTAATATTTGTCTGAAAATTTAGAAAAAATATATACAAAACGCATTTTTAGAAGTTAGCTAAATTAAAACAAAAACAAATAAAGTTTAAAACTTAACATCGGTTTTGGCATCAATGAAGTTCATGCATTCTTTTTTTTTTTCTTCTGTTTGATAGAATAGTTGTTTGTTTTTTCAGAGTCTAAATGATAATGCTACATTCGTTGAGTCAGTTACTTGTACCCCATTAACGCTACTTTGTCTTGTTTCAAAGCGACAAAAACTTTGAACAATGCAGTTGAGTCGGCTACTGTTTTCATTAACTCTTTGTTTTAGGGTATACAAATTAAAAAAGAAAGCGGTTAATTTATTTTACTTCTGGGACACAACAAAGATACATTAAGTTAAATATCTTTTATCTTGACGGACGATTTGCTCTGTATAACTATCACCTTATACACGTACTTGGGTGTTATCAGTTGTCGGAAAAACTACTACTTTATTTTTGGTTCGAACTACAACAACAACTACTTCATCGAAAACGTAATTAACTACAACTACAATTATTCATTTTAAAAAGTAGCGACTACAAACTTCTTTTCAAAAGTAGTCGCTACTTCGCTACTTTCAGATTTTGTCACAGGATTCAAACTACACTTATCCTGTATCTTGACGGACGATTTGCACTGTGTAACTACCGGGTGTCCTAAAAAGGACTGACTGATTTTAAAATTCAATAACTTTCAAACGGTGACAGATATTTAAAAAATTCTTGCAGGGGGATTATGCGTAAGGTCAAAAGTTTTTTTTACAGTGACTTTCTATTTTAGTTCGAATTACAAACAATAGATGGCGCTGTAAGCAATAGGCACTAAATACAGGTTCGATTTTTTGGACTTTGTCTTCTTCCATGCGGAAAAAGGAGATTAAAATGTATTGAGTGGGTCCCGAAGTACCAAAAATCGAGCCTGAATTTAGCGTCTATTCATCGCAGCGCCACCTATTGTTTGTAATTCGAACTAAAATCGAAAATCACTGTAAAAAAAACCTTTGACCTCATGCATAACCCCCCTGCAAGAATTTTTAAATATCTGTTACCGTTTGCATGTTATTGAATTTTAAAAACAGTCAGCACTTTTGAGGACACCCGGTATCAACTTATACAGGTATTACTTGAGTGGTATCAGTAGTCGAAAAAAGTACTTATTTTTTGTGTGAACTACAACAACAACTACTTCATCGAAAACGCAGTTAACTACAACTACAATTATTTATTTTAAAAAGTAACGACTACAAATTACTTTTCAAAAGTAGCCGCTCCTTCGCTACTTTCAGATTTTGTCAGGGGATTCAAACTACACTTATCTTGTATCTTGATGGACGATTTGCTCTGTATAACTATCACCTTATACACGTACTTGGGTGTTATCAGTAGTCGGAAAAAGTACTTATTTTTGGTTCAAACTACAACAACTACTTCATCGAAAACGTAGTTAACTACAACTACAATTATTTATTTAAAAAGTAGCGACTACAAACTTCTTTTCAAAAGTAGTCGCTACTTCGCTACTTTCAGATTTTGTCACGGGATTCAAACTACACTTATCCTGTATCTTGACGGACGATTTGCACTGTATAACTATCAACTTACATAGGTATTACTTGGGTGGTATCAGTAGTCGGAAAAAAGTACTTATTTTTGGTGTGACTACTACAACTACTTCATCGAAAACGTAGTTAAATACAACTACAATTATTTATTTTAAAAAGTAGCGACTACAAACTTCTTTTCAAAAGTAGTCGCTCCCTCGCTACTTTCAGATTTTGTCAGGGGATTCAAACTACACTTATCTTGTATCTTGATGGACGATTTGCTCTGTATAACTATCAACTTATACACATACTTGGGTGTTATCAGTAGTCGGAAAAACTATTTTATTTTTGGTTCGAACTACGACAACAGCTACTTCATCGAAAACGTTGTTAACTACAACTGCGATTATTTACATTAAAAAGTAGATACTACAAACTACTTTTCAAAAGTTGTCGCTTCTTGGCTGCTTTCAGATTTTGTCCGAAGATTCAATCAACACTCGAAATTGCAAACACGGTTAAGTAACACAATGTTCCCTCGTTATATGGCGTTTGTCGGGATACATATCAAATACAATAGTAGGCAAAATAGTGGCCAAAATTTATCATGTTTACCTATAGAACATGTTTGTTGAACATGAAAATATTTACTTGAGAATAGGTAGCATCCAAAACATCTATTTTCTGAGTTGAAAAAAATTAGTATTACACTGTAAAACTACGCGGAAACGTTTCCGAAAATCAGTAGCAGCAAAAGAAATTTCGTTTTTGTAAACATTTCTTTAAATCTCGAAAATTCAGGGTGTTGTGTCCAATGGCTAATTCCTAAACCATTACGCATATGCATATAGTTCCAATTACAAAAATGCTTTAAATGAGGTAAAGTAGTACAGAAGAACCTCGATTATCCGAAGTAATTGGGACCGACCATCTTTCGAAAATCGAAATTTTCGGATAATCGAGAATGCTTCAATTTTAAGATTAAGGAGAAATATATGCAACATTTCTTATTGTGGTAACAAGTGCTTAATAAAAATAAAGCAATAGTAAAATAGAAATAAGAATAAATTACCTGAATTTTGATTTTGAAATTAAGTACCTTTTACATATATCACAAGGATTTGAAAAAAATGTTTTGTTTGTCGCAGTTTCGTCTGTCTTTGCTTTAAAGCTCTATCACGATTTTTACTTTTATTATTAGTTCACCGGTATCACAGTCTTTCTGCTGCTCCAGCCATGTCAAACCTTTTGCAAAACATTCAAAAGATTCAGAATTGCTAATTTGTTCGTTTCCTTCACTCCACTCCGCAACTTACGGGAGCTCAAGTTACATTCAAAGGAACTTTAAGAAAGGGGATGGAAAATGTTTATATGTACTCGTTGATTGGTAAGGACCACTTGCACACAAGGAATATGATAGTTAAAAGAAAAAAAAAAAGGTTTCAAAATGGATTTTTCACACAAGAAATGTGAAAAAAAAAAAAAAAAAAAAAAAAAAGAAAAGAAAAAAAGAAAAGAAAAAAAAAAAAAAAAAGAAGAAGCTTTAAAAATGGATTTCGGTTAGCTGAGAGTTTCCGATAAAAGAATTTCGAATAAAAGAGGTTCTACTATATTTAAAAAGCGATTTGTCAATAAAAACATTTCTTAAAACAATTACGAAATTAGAAACCGTATAAAAAATTTTATACAGTTCCCCGGTCCTATAAGATAAATTTAGTAAAAATATCCTATTACACTAAGAAGTAAGACAAACAAAAGTCCCATTCTTCTATGATTAAAACTGACCGAGTAATAGCTGTTGAAAGTTGAAGCATCTGTTTTCCTGCGAAATTGGAGCCATTCACAGATTTACTAGAAATATAAATAATCGTCAAATAATTAAAAAAAATAGTTGAGAGTAAAATTAACATTAGAATATAAATTTGAAATCTATTTTCATTTTGAGATATTAAAAAAATATGTACAACTTTTACTACAAAAATATATAAGTTAACAAAAAGCAGAATTTTTGTTAAATGAAATGATGAAAATCAACAGTCACATTTCTTTACAAAATGATACATATTTTAAAAAGATATTATAATACCTTAGTTATCTTGAAACTTACTCGAAGTGACTGTAAAGCAGAAATGTACACGCGAAATAAATCCACCTGATACTTTAAGCACATTGTGTACAATCCCTCGAAGTATGGCCCTACTCATTTGCGTTCAGATGCAGAAAATCGATGCAAGTCATGCAATCCAAAGTTTCATCACTCGGTCATTTTTACTGTTAGAGGAATGGGATTTTGTCTGCCTTACTGGTTATTAGGATTTTTTTTTTCTAAATTCCACTTCTAGGACCGGGCGGAACGTACAAAAAAATAAATTTCGCAACAGTTTAGGAAATGTTTTTATTGACCAAAAAGACTTTTAAAATAATTTTTTTACCTTATTTAAAACATTTTTGTAATTGGAACTATAGGTCTATGCCTAACGGTTTAGAAATTAGACATGGGAAACCGTTGAGAGTGGACACCCTGACCCTGTATATTGGTTTCTGAGGTTTATAAAGACAAAAAACGCTTTTCGGAATCATGAGTAACTCGTAAGTGGTTCTTGCATGTTTTCGTTAGCGGTTATATCATACTTTCCTATATTAAGAAACATCTGTTTTTAGGTGCGTTCGTAATTATATAAATACGTAGCACCTATATAGTCGCCGTTCAGTCCGTCTGTCTGTCCGTCCGTCCTCATATAACAGAGCAAAAACTACCCAATCGAATGGTCTAAAATTTTAAATATATAATTGTTGCAAAATTCTGTCGAGTCATTTCAAATTTTATGAAAATCGGATGTATAGTTTTATGACAGCGACAGCCAAAAGTTTTCCATTATACATGACGGCCAATGGGGAAAAATGATTTCAAGTGCACTTTAATGATGTTACAGCCTTTCAAACAGAATGAAATTGATATGCACTTATGAAGCACTATTTATTGATATGCACTAAAATATACATTCAGTATAATATGTGGTGCAAAAAATATTTATAAATTAAGTTATAGTATGACCACACCTCATTTGCCACGTTTGACGCGAAATTTCCAACTTGTTTTTTTTTTTACTTTCTTCTATCTTCAATAGTAGAAAGTATTGTACTCGAAATTTTTTTCGACTTCCGGTTTTTGACGGCTTTCCCAAAGACAGAGATCCCCAAAAACATGCTTATAGAAAATGTCTGTCTGTCCGTGTGTCCGTCTGTCTGTCGCCATTATATACCATCAAAAAGTGTATGAAGTTATGTATAGAATTGAACCAAATTTTTATTTTAAGTTTCTGGCTATAGCAAGCAGGTCCTCCCTAAATTTGGGGAAAATTCGCCGGTAGGGGGCGCTGTAAGGGCGATTTTTGTGCGATTTTGAATATTGTATTATCGAAAAGTGTATGAAGTTATACATAGAATTGAACCAAATTTTTATTTTAAGTATTTGGCTATAGCAAGCAGATCCTCCCTGAGTTTGGAAAATATTCGCCGGTAGGGGGCGCTGTAATAGCGATTTTTGTGCGATTTTGAATATTGTGCCATCGAAAAGTGAATGAAGTTATGCATAGATTTGAACCAAAAAACTTTTTTAAGTTCTTGGCTATGGCAAGCAGGTCCTTCCTTAATTTGGAAAAAATTCGCCGGTAGGAGGCGCTGCTATAGCGATTTTTGTACGATTTTTGTGCCATTTTAAATATTGTACCATCGAAAACTGTATGAAGTTATGCATAGTATTGAATCAAATATTTTCTGTTTGTTTTTGGTCATGGCACGAAGGTCCTCCCTGAATTTTTAAAAATTTCGCCGGAAGGGGGCACTATAATTGCAATCTCTGTACGATTTTCATTATTGTACCATCGAAAAGTTTATGAAGTTATGCATATAATTGAACCAAATTTTTTGTGCATGTTTCTGGCTGTGGCAAGCAAGTCCTCCCTGAATTTGAAAAAAATCTGCCGGAAGGGGACACTGTAATAGCGATGTCTGTGCCATTTTCATTATTGTACCATAGAAAACTGTATAAAATTATGCATACAATTGAACCAAAATTTTTGTGCATAATTTGGATATGGCCAGCAGGTCCTCCTTGAATTTGGAAATATTGCGCGGTAAAGGACCTCTGTGATAGCTATTTTTGTATACATTTCTTGATTTTTCGTAGTTCTATTGTCCATCGGCGGCTCGTGCAGCGGCGGGAACTCGTTTCCTGCTAAGCCGGCTATTCGTAAACAGCTGATAACAACAGAATAAGGAAAAAACTATTAATTTTAACAAATATCATGATATAGATTAACTCGTTTTCAGTCCGTTTAATTTACGGAAGCAGAAATTTAAGAAGAAAATGTGTATGGTATAGTATTTAACTAATAATATTGAAGTATTAACATGTGTAACTACTTTTTGAAACATTAAGATATATAAGATAGAAGAAAGTTTTGGGATTGGCATATCCAACTAGTTTTTTTTTTTTTTTTTTTTTTTTTTTTACAGAGTTTCGTACGAATAAGAGAACACGGGTCAAAGCCGCCCATGAATTATTTTCAAATAAATGCGTCCATTACTTCCAGAAAGTGTTAAAGAAAATAATGCAAGTATCAACAATTTATAAGCGGAAAACTATAAGTCTACGGAATGTAAAATTAATTCCTACGATATTAAGCACCGTAATCATTTAAAAAGTAAATCTCACATTGAAAAAATGAATGCTCAAACTATGAAAATATACTGTAGAAAAACTTGTCCGAAACCTTCTGGTTTTCAGTATTAATATGCATAAATCATTTTAATTAAAGTATTCCTGATACTTCTTTATATTAACTACTAATTTTGTCTACTATGTTATAAAAAGATTCTTCTTAACAGTACTGAAAACCTGTTTTTAGTGTGCCTAAAAAATAGTTTTGTGGAATGTGAGTGCAATTTTCGATATTTTACTGGTTTCCTTCCGTTTTATTATTCCAATGCATAATATCACCAGTGATAGACTATTCATGGCAAATTTGCTAGTCTATTATATGAAATAATACATTTATTTGAGACATGTGGTGTATTGCCGACTGACGATTAGACATATCGCTTTGACTTCTAAAATTTTTATCATCATTTGTTATCTATATTTCATTTGTTAATCCAATATATATAATTAGGTTAAATTTAATTCCATTTTATCTGGCTTCATATGTTTTCAGATATGTTTTTGTTATATCAGAATTTTATAGTGGGTTTTATTTGACACGGTGTTTTGTAACTTTTCCTGTGGCAAATATGTGCATTATTATTTGCAATCTCCAAACAGGAGTTTCGTTCACTTTATTGTTTGAGTTTGCTAGCGTTTTAGGTGCGTTCGTAATTTTATAGATACGTAACACTATAGTTTTCGTCTGGTCCGCCCGTCTGTTCTCATATAAAAGCGAAAAAAATACCCAACCAAATAGTTTGAAATTTAATATATATAAATCGTTTCAGAATTTTGTCGAGTCATCTCAAATTTTATGAAAATTGAATCAAAATTTAAAAAAAAATATTTAAAAAGTTTTCTTTATTGTGTTAAATCCTATCATATGTAATTAATTCATGGATAGACCATGATAGGTAATGATTCTAGGTTGCCATGGTGATGACCTCCTATTTAAGACTGAGTCTTATTATTTTCGTATTACGGAATTTAATATATATAGTCGTAGTAAATTTCGTATTAATGAATTTTTGCATAAGAGTGAAACAGCTATTGCACCAAGATTTAAATATTTATAAAACTAGTTTTAGTACGATCGCACCTCATTTGCCACGTTTGACGTACAATTTCCGACTTCATTGTTAACTTCATCTTAGGTATTCTATATATAAATTAAACATGTGAGATCTTAAAATTAGAGATTTTCTCAGATTTTATTAAAAGAACTTGTTCATTGTCTTTTGATTTTCAAAGGTATTATGTAATATATATATATATAATATAAGGTGTATTTATCTTTACTCTCCGTCTCAAAACACCCTGAGGTGTAGTTAACATGGCTTATTATAATTAAATGGGAATGCGTTTGCAATTATTAACTCAGTTTAAAATTATTGTGCTCTCTAAATAATGGAAATCCATGATAAATTTAACATGACTGTGAAACATAACTGTGACATATTACGATGATAGATTGCATAGCTATATACTGAGAATAAAAACTCTTCTAATAGATTAACATATCGAAAATGCACCCATTTATCTCCTCTATCAATATAATTCATCTCAATCGTAGACTCATATATCATAATTGTTAGACAGTTTAAAGTTTGTCATCTTAAGGTGACTATCGATTTTCGATATCAATTATATTGTGATTTGTTTGAAGTATTCGATTCATTATCTTTCTTTATTTGCTGCATCTCTTATTTTCGTTCTGCTTATCTTTGCCGTTCAATATGTTTTGCTTAGCTATACGTATGGAAAGAAAATAAAAAGATGTATTCAACTGTAAGAATTGTCTTGTAAAGAAAATAAACAATAAAAAGAAAAGAGCCCAGTTGAACTGATGGCATTGAGCTCACAGGCTATTCACACTAATTGTATATTATACTCTTATTTCAAAGAATAATGCATCTCGAAAAATAAATTAAGGTGGGAGATTAACCCCACCCCCTGGTTCCCATCTTTATACTTAACCAATGAACCTCCAAATCTCACAAGGACAGCGCCTTGTCAGAATAAACAGGTACATCAAATTTGAATCAAATCGGATAGAAAAATCCATTTATCTAAATTAACGGGGTATTAGGCTCCCGTCCCCCCCCCTTTATACTTAACCAATGAAGCTCCAAATCTAACCAGGGATGCGCCTCATCAGAATAAATCGGTATATCAAATTTGAAGCAAATCGGATAGAAAAACGCATTTATCTAAATTAAGGGGGGGGGGGTATTTTCCCCCTGGTCCACCCTTTATACTTAAAAAATGAACCTTCGAATCTAATCAGGGAAGCGCCGTATCAGGATTAACCGGTATACCAAATGTGAAGCGAATCTGATAATTCTGCATGAAAAACCCATGTATCTATGTTACGGGGGGATTATCTCCCCATTCCCACTTTTATACTTAATCAATGAACCTTCAAAACTAATCAGGGAAGTGATTTATCAGAATGAACCCAGAAAAAAAGTTTGAAGCAAATCGGATATTTCTATCAAGAGTTATCGTGTTACGTACGTACATACATACGGTTCATACATACATACGTACATGCATACGTACATACATACGTACGTACACACATGCAGCTCATATTCAAAATATTAGAATAATTGAGAAAAAGTAATAAGAATTTTTTTTTCTTTTATTCATTTTTGATACTAAGTAAATGTAATTAAATTTCTTATAAATTAAATCTGTAATGTTGAGATAAGATTTTAACATTTACAAAATATAAAATATAGTACAATAAATTAGGTATACAGCTTTCTGAAACGCATCAAGATATTAGAATAAAATTTAGATTGGTTCAAAGTATTAGAATATTTTATTTTACGCAACAATATTATCTTATGAATATGAAGTAAATGGTAGTTAATATTTTTTAGCATCCTCTTTAGCTTTCATAACAGCGTACAATCGATCTTGCATACTATATACAACGTGTTTACAAATATTTCTATCAATATTAGCCCAAATACACTTTATACGTGCCACTAACTCAGTTTTACTTGAAGGAGGATTTTCTTGGACGAGTTTTTTTTTCTTCATCATACACCATAAGTTTTCGATGGGATTAAGGTCTGGTGAGTTTGGTGGCCAAGGAAGTACCTTAGTGTTTCGGTGGCGGAACCAATTCTTAGTTGACACCGAGGTCACCGCCCCCTGAATAGTAGGCCTGAGCGCTGACACAAAAATGGCGTCTGCCGAAGGCGGATTTTTTTCTCAATGTGTACGGTCCCTTAAATATTCGTACCAATAATTTTTTAAAGTTTTTTCCGCTTTATTAAAGATGTCAAAAAAATCTTTTATATAATACTGGTGTCTAAACTTAAGGGACCGTGCATACGTTAAAAAAAAATATCCGTCTTCGGCAGCCGCCATTTTTGTGTCAGCCCTCAGGCCTAGTATTCAGGGGGTGGTGCAGAGGTATACGTTGACGCTATATTTTGTTGAAAGATGAAATCATCTTCAAATAAATCCTCTGATGATGGAATCACGTAATATTCCAAAATTTCTTGATACATCTGAGAGTTAACCTTTTTGCAGTGGATGCATAAATTTACAGTCTTATCTTTATTCAATCTTATACGCTTTCGTTTTGCAGCATGAGAGGTTTTGTCATCGGTATACGAGATTTAAACGTAAATTTATGGAGACATCTTAATGCTGTCGATGTAGAAACTTCAACTCCTTCTTCTTTCTATTGTCGGTGCAAGTATTGCACACTTTTAAAACGGTTTTTCTTAAATCTACGCTTCAGTTTCTTGTCATTTTTAGCAGATGTTTGTGGTTTTCGGCCGCCATTTCTGCGATTATTTTGAAGTTTTCCATTTTTTGAATATTGTGTTAGTATTTTACTAACGCTTGATTGCGAACAATGTAAATAATTCGCTATATAACATTGATGTTTACCGTGCCAATACAAATCAACCATACGAAGTTTATTAGATTCAGGAATATCACTCACACGACCCATGTTAAGACGAAAAAGCAAACAAATTGCAAAAAGAATACTGATTTTAAATAAAATCGTCTGAATGTAATCAATGATGCCACCAGTTAGGAATTGGTGATAATTAAAAGAGAATTAATGTGAAATATTATAATATTTTGAACCACTTGAATAAATATTCTAATATTTTGATTTTTCAAAATAATTTTTTTTTTCAATTAACCTTTTCAAAAATGATATTAATCTTAAGATAATAAATAAGTTTAATCAACAATAAGTTCTTAATAAAAATATCGTTTGCATATTTCCATTAAAACACATTAAATTACCAAAAGATATTTTCATTTTGTAAAAAAAAAGTAATTATTCTAATATTTTGAATATGAGCTGTACAGACCCTGCGGGCACATTAGCTTTCAGGCTTTGATATCCTGTGAGGAAAAATTTGCTAACAAATTTGAATTTTGAGAAGAAGAATCAGCGGAAAACATGCGCTCGCAAGTAAAATTTGAGATATTAGTGGGAAATGAAAAAAATTAGAAGAAAAGTGCAAGATAAACTGATGGCATTGAGCTCACAGGCTATTTACACTAATTGTATATTATACTCTGATTTCAATTAACAATGCCCCTCGAAAAATAAATTGAAGGGGATTAGCCCCCCCCTCTGTTTCCCATCTTTATACTTAACCAATGAGCCTCCAAATCTCATCAGGGAAGCACCTTATTAGAATAAATCGTGGTATACCAAATTTGAAGCAAATCGGATAAAAAACCTATTTATCTAAATTAAGGACTATTAGCCCCCAGCCCCCACCCCCCTTTATACTTAAACAATGAACCTTCAAATCTAATCAGGGAAGAGCCTTATCATAATAAACCGGTATATCAAATTTGAAGCAAATCGGATAATTCTGCATGGAAAACACATTTATCTAAGCTAAGGGGGATCAGCCCCCCGTTCCCTCTTTTATACTTAACCAATGAACTCCCAAAACTAACCAGGGAAGCGCCTTATCAGAATGAACCTAAACAAAATTGAAGCAAATCGGATACTTCTATCAAGATTTATCGCGTTACGTACAGACATACATACATACACTGGTGCCAAAAAATTAAGGACATAGTAGATAAATTAGCATAAAAGACGAACAAGACAATAGGACGGATTGTTTAGATGGTTTTGATCACTTGTCCCATGTTTTCACATCTTGGAGATGTTATGGTATGATTTCGGTCGATGTAAAAAACATCTGCACGACGTTACATTCGAAAAAACATCTTGTCCTTAATTTTTGCACACCAGTGTAAGTACATGGGGCATTCTCACAATCTTTTGACTTTTAAGTCACTGAATAATAATTTTTATTTCATATACTGGACAACATTCCCATTGCATGACTGTACAACAATATTAACGAGATAAATAAGTTTTGGACGATGTTGGGGCTCCAAATATACCAGGAAATTTCTATACCGTCCCGTGTCCTTGATGCTGATTTTTAAGTTTGGACCTGTCTGTATAAAATTGTTTCAATAAAAGTAATTCGATGCAATCTTTCCGAAACTGGGACTATTGCTTTATATAAATACTAGGGAGATCTACCCCTTTGAGCTACCCCCGCCAACCCCTGTTCAGGTTTCAGAGACTCCAAAAACACGGCAATGTGCCCTACACTGATAGAACTGATAGTCTGTCCACCGCTTGTATAGGATATCTATACTTTGACCAATGAAAATGTTCCATAAATAGTAAAGTAATCTTTTTATATCAAAGCGGTGAAGTGACGACGTAGCTACACAGCTGCAGATTTTTAACAGTGTATTTAAAAAATATTACCAGGTTACTGAATATTGAATGGCATTAATATAGCGGTGGCTATCTTCTGTAATCGAGTTGCCATTCTTTTCCGTTTGAATGGGGTATTTTTTTATTAAAATGGCCTCATCCATCGCTGTCATAACAACTGATGGCGGTTTTCAGGATTGATAAGTAAGATCAATTACACATTTGAAAATCAGCTTGTATAAAGTGGTTAGGTTAAAAATGTCGTTATCTTTCTGCCTTTTATAACGGCACTATGGACAATATCCTTAATTTAGTTTCGAAGTTAAAAAACTCCGTCTGCTTGGGAGTATCTTTCAGAACCACGGTATTGAAAAGCATTGTATTTTTAAATTTTTAACCTTATAACTTATGTTTTGATCGAGATTTAGATATTTTCAGGAACAGATATAGCGTATTCATGTTTTCTTTCTTTATTTTAATACACTATCATGCATATTTTACAATATATTTTGTTTACATTATTTAATATGAATATCCGAATTTTCTAAAATGTATTTATCGAATAGTAATTCGTACAAAATAAAACGAAAGTATTTTGCGCATACATTTACCTTATTTGAGCTTCATCAAATGATGTAATATATAAACAAATTTGTTAGTCGTACTCCATTTATACCATCTGACGTCACACTAAAAGTATTCGGAACGAAAATCATTTTAAATGTATCGTTTTTATATATGACGCAATTTTCACAATTAAATGCTTTGCTCGTGTAATAATTTATTTCTTTTAAACTTTTTTTTCTCTTTTAAGATTCACGGGCACGTAAATTATTTAATTTAAAAGTGTTTAGAAATATGATCACTTGAACTTTTCAAATATAATCTAATATTCAACATTCAAATACACACGTAATAATGGACAGTATTCCTGCGACGTCACAATTGGTAAAATGGTGATTTTTATAGTCTCGAACCGAATGGAAGAATACGGCCCATTCGCTTTAATTATGAAGATATTTAATATTTGGGAATTTTGACGTAATTATCTCATTTGAATGCGTTTCGCGTGAATTTTTTTTTTTAAGTTTTCGTACATCTTTAATACTTACGTGTAAATTTTTGACGTAATTTTCCTTATTTTTCGTTTTTGACATAGTATCAGTTAATCCTTATTTTAAAATTTCTTTCTTATTATAATAATTTCACTTTTCACGACAAAAAACAGATCTGATTTTTATTTTTTCAAACATACCTCAAAAATATAATTTAATCATAATATTGTATCACTATCGGTTGAAATAAAAGATAATTTCAATTATGAAGTTGAAATTGACGAAAAAGAAGAAATCTAATAATCCCTATAATTTTTCTTGTCCCATTTTTCCCAAAAAAATGGAGTAATTTTGTTGCCATTAAAGATCTTCACTACAGAAATGTAATTAAAATTATAAAAAAAATAATATTTCGAAAACTAATTCAAATTTTTAAGTTCTATTACCAGTTTTGAGATCTGCGGATCAATACGGATTTTTTATGTTAATTTTATCGCATAGTATTCTATATTTTAGGAAAAATCGCCGTGAAACATAATCAGTCATTTCATAAAATCGTTTCATTCATTCGTTTCATAAAATCATTTCATAAATTCGTTTCATTGGGATTTTATATATATAGGGTAGATTCGTTTCATAAAATCGTTTTATAAATTCGTTTCATTAGAATTTTAAATATATATAGGGTAGATGTAGCAAAAAATTAACCTGCACACATTTTTACGGTTGTTAATATTTTTTTAAAATCTGTCCCTGGATTTTAGATTCCTTACCGTCCCTCTTGCTAAAATTATACATAAAATCACTTCAGATGCAACCACAGAATTTTTTTCAACAGTTTTCTGATGCAGAAGTATGCTAGAGAAAGAATGGCTAAAATTCTTTGACAGGAAATTTACATCAGAATTTAAATCAGCATTTAAATATCAATTTCAAGCTTCGTGTTTTTATTAGTAGTCTTACCGTCGCCAAGGTCTATTCCTGCACTTTTCGGGGTAAATTAATTTTCTTTTAAATTTAATCCATTGTAAATAACTGTTTCCAAAAATCAATGAGCATTGTGGCTATCACTTACAAGGGAACCACTTTTGGTGTTGCTCGCACCTAGCATCGAGACCTGGTGCGTTTTGTAGCCCTATACATAAAAGTTAGAGGACCGAAAAAATTTCTTTGTTAAAATAATATTTTATATACTTTTTATACCTTTAATTTTTTATTATTACATATTTATTTGTTTATTTCACGCCAAAAGTGAGTTAAGTCGCCAAATATGGCGCTACAATTTTTCCGCCCGCTTTATCCTTTATCCAAAGAGAAAATGTACAGAACATATTTTCAGAATTATATGAGATTTCCTTTTTATAATTGATAGCATAAGAAGCAAATATTAGGTTTTTATTTTTTTTTTCTATGCAGACGATAAATAGATAAGTAATAAATATAATTCTATAAAAGCTTCGAAGATCATTGAAAACTATTTTTTAGTGAAATACAAAATAAGCAAACTCTTTTCTTTTGAAATCGAATGAAATAAAGTTTCGAATGTTTAAAATGAAATGTTGCTGTATTAAATGGTCCTTCGGTAAAAGTAATCATAAAGTAAATTAATATTTTTACACAATTTAGAAAAATTACTGCGGCGAAATAGGTCGGACATTGCAATTTTTAGCTATTACAAATTCAGCTATGACATTTGGCTAGGGTTGCCGGAAAGCTCTACTTTTGAAAATAAACGCCAACCGTTTCCCCTCCAAAAATATGAATATAAAGTTGCAATTTTTCAAAATCAAATTCGTGGGTTTTTGAAGGAATTTTCAAACTTTTTTCAATATTTTATACTTATTATTAACTAATTTTTATTTTTAAATGCTTTTCTTTTTAAAAAATTCAATGTTAATAGTCCGATAAGTAGTCTCGAAAATTGCATTTTCAGAAAGTTATGCTGCTGTGTAATCAAGAAATATTATTTTAACAGAAAAATTTTATCGATTCCCAAACTTCATAATATAGGGCTGTGAGAATTCGACGATATCTCACATTGAAACTCTCAATTTACAAGGCAAAAGCCAGCATAGGGAAGCTAATGTATTTTCACCTAGCCTCCAAATTTCTTCAGAGTCCTAGAAAATGTCGCTAGAGATGAAACAAATACCTCAATTTCAATCAATCTTCGCAGATGACACTAGGGTGAAAGGAACTCTTTTATCTAGCGAGAGAAATATTCTTTTGATGTTCACGATGGCCTCGTTCCCGTGGGAAAGTAGAAAGTGAAACCAGAGATGAAACCGGACGCGAAGGTTCCTGACTGCAGCCTATAGAGAAAGGGCTGGTCTGTGAGATCATGGGCCACGGATGGTGAGTGGCTAATGGGAGTGGCTTTGGTCCTAGACGGAAAAACGAAACTGATAAAAGAGGATGCAAGAGCATTCTCGGGAGCTTTTTTTCCCCTTCTGTTGAAGTTGAGACTTCAAGGTGTTTCTGGCCGTGCAGAGTGGAAATCTCTCACGGGGCGACGGCTTCGGGGCATACTCCGAAGCACAGAAAAGCGAAAGCCAGGTGTGGCTGTTAAGATATCTCCATCACGGAGTTGAAGATCGGAGGTTCCTAAACCTCGGTTAAACACCTACAAAAGTGCGACATTCCTGTCGAGCATCGCGAAATCTATCTTCGAAAATAGTGGACATTGAAATAATAAGAGACTGACTACACTGAAAGCGATCTATTATTCGATGACTGGACTTGATTCTATAAATATATTATTGTCAGCTGAACTCGATCCCTTTTATGAAAAACGTTGTAAATAGGACTTATATAATCCAGAAAATATCATTTAATTGTTTGTGATGCAATAAAATATTTTTTTCGATATTGATAAGACCAGGCCGTTGAAGTTGCCCGCTACCACACACCTAACGACATCGGCTCCGTTACAGGGCTTTAAAATGTACCAGGTCTCAATGCCAGATGCGAGCAACACTAAAAGTGGTTCCCTTGTTAGTCTTAACATGATTTAACTAAAAATAGGTGGTAATTTTCCTTACCGTCCATCCTCACCATCCTTTTTTTTTTCCCTTACCGTCCCTTCTTAGTAGAGGGAAAAAGGGGGTTCGATTGGTGAGGCGGAGGAGGAGGAAGAATCATACTGTAGTACGATGAGGTTTAAGAGAAATTTTTTTTAGAATATTTTTTTAATCGTCTTATAGTACGGGGGGTAGGAGGGGATAATTTTTTTTTTAGAATATTTTTTTAATCGTCTTATAGTACGGGGGGGTAGGAGGGGATAATTTTTTTTAGAATATTTTTTTAATCGTCTTATAGTACGGGGGGTAGGAGGGGATAATTTTTTCGAGAGGGGCTAAATTTTGGGGGGGCTTAATTTTTTTAGAGTCGACTTAGACTGGGAATGGAATAATCATACTATAACATGAGGGGTTAGCTATTTTCGAGAGAACGTGTGAAGAGCTACTTTTTTATAAAATAATTGAGGGGGGCTTATTTTTAGGGGGGCTTATTTTGAAGAGGGCTTATTTTTTAAAAGTAGAGAATCGGTTTTGGAACCACTTTAAATTATGGAAACGGTTAGACGAGGGGTTACTGCTTCCTTCCCCCCTTCCCCCCCTGAAAAATAAGGATTTTTTTTTTTAATAGTGTCGGCCTCTCTCGATGAGAAAATTTTTACGTGTTGTATCATATTTAATTTTTCGTTTGTTTTGGCATTGACAAAAATAGTAGGTTAGTTTTGATGAGATTAAACTGGACTTGTGTTATTAGATGATGGTGCTTTTTTTTTAATTTAATTTGTATTCTTATTGAAAGGTTTTTGTGAACAACTCTGTTTTTTGGAAAAACTTTAGAGAATCTTCGAAAAAATGAGAAATGTTATGCTTTGCATCATTGAAAAAACAATAAAAAAATTAGTAGTCTCATCTAGTTTTAAGTCATTTGATGAAGATCTGATTGCAGTGGATAGGATTAAACACAGTTTAATTTTTCATCGTCCTGTATACGTTGGGTTTGTTATATTAGTAATGTTTTCCTTACGGGTTTCGAACCCTGAAACTCCCCATTATTCGAATATCTGTAATGAGAATCTAGATAGAAACTTGAAAAATTTCATTTAGAACTGAAAATTGTTAATTATTATTATCCTCTTGTTGCAAGTTCATACATCTCTTTACCTATTCGCCTGGTTTCGAACCTGGAATCTTCCCATTATTAGGTTATTTCTATAACCATTGGGCTGGGCGGGCCCCATTGTTTTTTCACTTGAATTTGCTTTCTTTCAGTTTTGTATCGACTTCTTTTTAAAAATCAGTGGGTTAATGATTTTACGTTTAGTAGAAATTTTAACAAAGTGTTGCCATTGAATTTAGAAAAAATGAGAAATAAACATTATATATTTTTATTATCGTGCACTTCGAGAAATTATTTAATTTTCAGATGAATGGGTTTTGCTAACATTTATTCATTTTAGTATTTATTTCAACATTGGGGAAACTATTAACAGTGTGTTGCCCCTGTATTACGTACTAAACGAAATTAAAGACTGTTGCCATTGAATTTAGAGAAATAAACATTCAATTTTTATATATTATGTACTTCGAGATATTAATTCATTTTCTTGGATTTAATAATGCCTTCTTCAACTTCGGGAAAGTATAGTAATTTGAACGAAAAGATAAATTATAATCTGGATTTTAGGAAAGTAATATAATTTTTAGCGTAATGATATTTTTTCAATCAGGATTTACTCGTGCAGTTAATGAACACTTTCATTATCACTCACGAAGAATGTTTCTTTTTTTTTTCTTATACTGTAACACAATTTATGGATTTTAGTTTAAAAAAATTCGTTTTTGGATGGATTCGAACCATCAACCTATTCATTAACGATGAATTGCGCTTACCAATTGCGCCACAAAGGCATTAAAATGATATACAATTAAACCAAAACAAGTTTATTCCTAAGCTTTTAAAAACTAACCAGTTCTTCAATTTTCAAAGATTTGTGGTCATATCTATTTGTGTGCTTGTTGTTTCGATCATACATAAACAGGATGTACTGTTTCTAATCTGGATATAATGATAAAGCGTATTTCCGTACTATGTGAGAAACAAGATAATAGTTCTTTTATTCCATTGTATTAGGAAAACAAATTTTCTTAATGGGTCACTATTTTAATTAACTAACAATAAAGAAATGAACCAGATTTTTTTTTTTTTATAACACTCGCATTTCAGTAGGATTCACAAAAAAGTTAATCATTTAATGATAAAAACAGGTTAATTCAAAAAGAAATGAATTTATAAAATGATTCATTTTGTACACTTGCTTATTAAATGAACACAACAGTTTATGTATTAAATAGTTATCGCGTGATCTTCTTTTCTCTGATGCGCCACCTACATTGATTTAAGTGTAGTTGGTTTTCATTTCACGTCATTATTCCGTTTTGTACTGTTTTGAATACATGTGCTGTATTTTTCGTCCTCTCACAGTTAAAACAGTTTTTAAATGAATATGCATGTTATTAATGATACACAATCGCCTATTGTCATCAATTCGGATAAGATGAGTGAACAGGAGATAAAAGATGTGCCCGTTTCGATTAGTAAAAGTATTCCTGCTTCGTCACAAATGTTTAAATTGCCTTATATTTGTGGAAAATGTAAAGCAGAATTTTACGAGAAACATGAGTTTTTAAAACATATGAACATTCATTTAGAAAAAAAACTTTTTATGTGCGACGTATGTGGAATGTTGTTTTTTCGAAAGAGTTCTTTAATGGAACATATGATAATTCATCGCATGACATCTACCATGTACCAATGTGAAACATGTGGTAAATCTTTTTCAAGAAAGAGTGTGTTAATCAGGCACGCAAAGTTTCATTTAGAAAAAAAGCCTTTGAGTTGTGACAAGTGTAAGAAAACATTCGTTCAACAATGTGATTTGCGAAAGCATTTGTTAATTCACATTAAAGACGGAAAATTTCATAAATGTGAACAATGCGAAGAAACGTTTTCGAGAAAGATGGACTTAAGGAATCATCTTAAAATTCACATCATTCCGAAGAAAAGTGAGCTTTCCAAGCAATTCAAATGTGATGATTGTGACCAAGTTTTTTCTGATAAATCCGACTTAGTTGAACACAGAAAAATTCATCTTTCACCCACCCAACTTAAATTGGAACAGCGTAATGGATTGATTAAGCAATTAGAAGAATTAACACTTCAATTAAGAACTTTGCAAAATGAAATATCTTCTTCAAATATCGAATTTTCAATGATTTGAAATAGACATATGTTTTCATTATACATATGCAATCATTTTTGTAACTAACGAAAAATAAAATTTTTTTGAATTGGAAAAACATGTATGTTTTCATTTTAACGAGATGTCTTAGTATTTTATTGCTCCCACTACAAATGATCTCGATTTTTTTTTTCTAAGTGAATGAAACTCTAATAATATTTTGGAAATACATTTTTTATTTTTAAGTTTTCTTCATTTAACTCACTCTATTAATTTGAAACCCATGCAAAATTAAAGTATATTTTAATAAAGTTAAAATAATAAAGTTCTAATAATAAAGTTTTAGTAATATTAATGAGTAGCATTACTAATAATTGTAAATGAATTTAATCATCTACTAATTAATCAACTATCAACATTTTTGAGGGGATATATTAAAGGAAGTATGTATCCACTCATTATTTTATTCAATTTCATATGAGTATGACTACATCGTAATAAAAACTATTTTAAACAATCAACTTCTATTACTTTTGTTTAGAGGGATTAGAAAATGAAGTTATTTAAATTATTGTTATCTTTATTACATATTTTTTAAAGTTTAATTAACAAATAATTAATTTAATTAATTTGAGTATAATTATCATTTTGGTGTAATTATCATTTGATTATATTTATCCACTCATTATTTTAATTATCCACACACTATTTATTTTAATCAATTTCATGAGAAAAAATATAGTGAACTTGCGTTTCATTTTCCATGTGTTGCCATTCACAAGTTTAAAAAATAACTATCATAACGAAATAGTCATGCTAGCATTAATCATGCTTTTCGGTTTAATCATCAATTTGAAAAATTTACTTGATACCGATTTTTAACTGAAACCGTCACTGATTTGAATTCATATAAATATAATTATTCACAATTTTAATCAATTTCATTTGAGTGTAATTAATTTAATTTGAGTATAACTATCCACTCATTATTTTAATCCATTTCATATAAGTATAATTATAACTTCCACTATATATTTTAATTAATTTCATATGAATAAAATTATTATTTGTACTGAACTTGTGATTCACTCATCGTGTGTTGCCATTCTCAAGTTTGAAAAATATCTAGCATGATGAAATATTCATACTAGCAATAGTCATGCTTTTCAACTCAGTCGGCGATTTGAAAATTTAGTCGCTCACGGTTTTTTAATTAATACGATTGTTTCTAACTGAAACCGTCACTGATTTGAACTTATGTTAATAATCGTTTCGAAATCATCTTAATCAGTTTACTGTTGACTTTTGATCAGACTATACCACATACTGATTGCTATTTAAAATGGCTTGTGAATTAAATATGCTGAAAATATCTCCCCTAGAAATGAATTGCGTAGCAAAGTATCAACGTTTAGAATCATCTTTGGATACTGATATGAAGGAATTAAATCTCCCAAGTTTAGAATTTTGTAATTCAAACGAGAACTGTTCAACATTACCCTCAAACAAGGATTTACATGCTGCAGAACCCAAGTTCGATATGGATTCGACGACCCCAATATTCACTCATAATGATGACGACGCAACTTCTACTATGAGTTTTTTAGACACTATTTTTAATGACGTAGATTTAAAAAACTTGGAATCCTTCATTTCCCCAAGTACCTCAATTTCATCATCACAAGAACCAACAAATGCTGTTTTGAATACAATACAAGATCCCCTTATGAAAGACATTCCCAAAAGCAAACCACGCAATTTTAGCGTGATTAAAATCAAGTTGAGTGATTGTGTTTATTTAATTTTAAAACATCGCATCAAACGATTTTATGTGTATATCGGGGAGTTTAAACGCAATGTGATTAGAAATGAAGAAATGATGACGAAAAATAGACTTTTGATGGACATTAATACGTGGTATGAATTTCAATCGAAACTTTTTGCTTTTAATTTGAAATATAAATCCTCATCATTTATTTCTAATAATACTCTGTTGGTAATGAATCACAATAATAGCACTATGAGAATTAAAAACTTGATGAATTTTTCACATTTTGACTTAAACGATTGCCAATTATTAAATTTGAAGGATAAAGTTCATCATTTTAACAAGAAGCTTTTGCAACACATGTATACAAATTATCTACCACGTTTAATTAAGCAAAAATGTACACTAGGTGACGTAACCATCGAAAATGAATCTGCTTTATTTTCAAAGCTCATCAAGTGTATTGAGAGTAATGTAGTGACTATTTTAAACCAAATTTATGAGTGCGTAGGATGTATTTTTGAACACGAAAGCATGAGTCTTCATACATGTTTCACATTTAATAATCGCGAAAAGTTTAATCAACTAGGGGACACGGTATTAATGTTAGTGAATTTCGATTATGTTGTTTCTATGTTTTTAAACGGAACTGGATGTGTTAGTAAAAACTTTTTATGTAACATCAATGTAGAAACTATACAATATGTATTGTTTAAATAATAAATTTTGTTGTTTTTGTTTGTTAAATGTATATGTTTATTCATTTAGTCTATCTTTTAATTATGAGAATCTATATTGGAAAAAAAGAAATTAACAATTACCTAATCAAAATGTATATATATACAAGTTTTTATTTTTTTAATTTAAAATGAATTCCAAGTTATTAATATTTTTAATAATGAAAATAAAAGTTTTCTACTTTTGCAATTTAATAAAAGTATATTTACAAGTTAAAAAATATATATATATTTTTTGAAATAAATTTCAAATTTAGTGGAAATATATTTTTCAAGTTTTACAATTTTAGAATAAAGTTTTCACCTCAAGTTAAAAATATATTTTGAAATAATTTTTTTCAATTCAAGTTAAATTTTAAATTTTACAATTTCAGAAATAAAAAAGTTTTCAATTAATCAAATTTTTTTTTAAATTAAACTATTCGTTGTAAAATTTTTTTATCCATGCTTTTATGTTTGCATACTACATATAGATAAGTAGTATGTTTTATGTAAGAACAATTATTTAATAGTTCAAAATTATTTACAAGTTAGAAAAATATACTATGTAAGAACAAATATTTTATTAGTTCAATTATATATTTACAAGTTAGAAAAAAAAAAATTACTAGTTTACAATTTAAAATAAGTTTTCTAAAAATTACAAAAATATTTTATCAGTTTTAAAAAATTATATAAATTTTTTTTTTTTATTTTTTTACGTTTTACAATTTAAGAAATAAAGTTATAAAAGTTTTTAAAAATTTTCATTAGTTAAAATTTTTTGTTTGTTCAATTCATTGTATAATTTTTTTATGTTTTCTAAAAATTACAAAAATATTTTATCAGTTTTAAAAAATTATAAAAAAAAAAAGTTTAAAGTTTTACAATTTAAGAAATAAAATTATAAAAGTTTTTAAAAATTTTCATTAGTTAAAATTTTTCGTTCATTGTATAAATTTTTAAACATGCTTACATACTACACATAAATATGTAGCATGTTCACAATGTAATATATTGTATACTATGTAACATAGTATATACTATGTTTCATATAAGAACAAAGATTTTTCTAGCTCAAAATTATTTACAAGTGTAGAAAAAATGTTTTATTAGTTTTTGAATTTAAAAAAAGTTTTTTAAAAAATATTTTATAAGTTTTACAAAAAAATAAATCAATTCAGTTTTCTAAAAAATAATTTAAAAGTTTTGCAAAAAAAATCAATTAAGTTTTCTAAAAAATATATATATATACATATATATATATTAGTTTTACAATTCAAATAAGAATATATATATACATATATATATATATCTCACAATATAGATCACATAGTATATATCACATAATGTGTATGTATAACAAAGTAGATAGTTATATATCACATAATGTGTGTATATATGACTAATTGTATACTATGGTCGACTTAAGAATAATCATTTTTTTTAGTCTAAAATTAATTATAAGTTATAAAATTATATTTTTAATGAAACTTTTCTTTATCCTTATCTACCTTACTTCTTCAAACTCTAATTTTTACATCTACATTTTTAATACAAATTCATTTATATTCAAATATTAGAGTAATATCTACTTACAAATAGCATTGATTTAAAACGAAGCTTGGCATGTCTCGCTCCTACAGATGAAATGCTCACTGCAGATAACTGACCGGATGTTTATATCATCACGTGACTTCCTCTAACATCTGATAAACCGATAGCAAGTTTCCCATTTCCAACTCAGTCTTCAATTGTGTTGGTTCGTTAAGTTTTAATCTCTATATTCCTTCATATTAAAAAAGAACTACATATTTTCTTTACACGTTTGATATTGGAAAGATCTAATATAATTTTAAAACCTATCTTTTTATACCTGCAAACTTTCATTACCGAATAAAATCATCATCTTTTAGTATGTTTAGTTGAAAGATCTTTTATTTTTAATTAGATGATGCAATCGAAATTCTTATTAAGATGTTTTACTTAACTGTCTATTATTTTCTAGAAATAATTTTCTTATGAAAGCGAAAAAGAATATTTCATCATCTATATAATCTAAGGTTGATTTTATATTATGTTATCTAACATAATTTGTAATTATGTATACTAGAGGTATATATAATTATATATACTAGCTATATATATATATATATATATGCTAAGTATGTATATAATTTTATATACTAAGTATAGATAATTACAAATTATGTTAGATAACATAGTATATAATCAACCTTAGATTATATAGATGATGAAATATTCTTTTTCGCTTTCATAAGAAAATTATTTCTAGAAAATAATAGACAGTTAAGTAAAACATCTTAATAAGAATTTCGATTGCATCATCTAATTAAAAATAAAAGATCTTTCAACTAAACATACTAAAAGATGATGATTTTATTCGGTAATGAAAGTTTGCAGGTATAAAAAGATAGGTTTTAAAATTATATTAGATCTTTCCAATATCAAACGTGTAAAGAAAATATGTAGTTCTTTTTTAATATGAAGGAATATAGAGATTAAAACTTAACGAACCAACACAATTGAAGACTGAGTTGGAAATGGGAAACTTGCTATCGGTTTATCAGATGTTAGAGGAAGTCACGTGATGATATAAACATCCGGTCAGTTATCTGCAGTGAGCATTTGATCTGTAGGAGCGAGACATGCCAAGCTTCGTTTTAAATCAACGCTATTTGTAAGTAGATATTACTCTAATATTTGAATATAAATGAATTTGTATTAAAAATGTAGATGTAAAAATTAGAGTTTGAAGAAGTAAGGTAGATAAGGATAAAGAAAAGTTTCATTAAAAAAATAATTTTATAACTTATAATTAATTTTAGACTAAAAAAAATGATTATTCTTAAGTCGACCATAGTATACAATTAGTCATATATACACACATTATGTGATATACAGGGTGATTCATAAAAGATGGGCAGAACTTTAAGGGGTTATAGTACACTTAAAGACAAATAATATTAAATAGGAGACTAAGGGTCCCAGACGTATTCCCAAGGAGATAGGGGGCATTAAAGTTTAGGGTCCGAAATTTCAAATGATTATAAAACATGGAAAAATTGGTCGATTCGTTTGCGGTTTTTGCAAAAAATTTTCTTTATGCCAGTATTTTCTTGAAATAAAATTTTAAAGTTCAATTTCAAAAAATGCCGATAGGGGGCGCTTTAGACTTTGGAGTAACAAACAACTATTTTATAACGTTATTTTTTGTATTTCTTTAAATGATTTCGAAAGCTTAGACTTAAACTTAAATTTTGATCTAAAAATCTGAGTCCTAACGAGTAGTTAAGTAGCGTAAACTGAAATTTGAAATTTGAAACCCTTCTCCCCCCAGAACAAAAATCAGTTATTCCCGATCTTTGTGTCGTAGATTAGGCTCTAACTACTGCCGCGTTTTGCTAAAATTATTCTTTATGTCAGTATTTTCTTGAAAATAAATTTTAAAGAAAATTTTCAAAAAATTCCGATAGAGGGCGCTTTAGACTTTGGAGTAACGAACAACTATTTTATACCGTTATTTTTTGTGTCTCATTAAATGCTTTCTAAAGCTTAGACTTAAATTTTCAGGCCAAAATCTGAATTGTTAGACGTGGTTAAGTTTCTGGGGAGAGGGGTTTGAAATTTCTACTCCTGAGCACAGTTCAGTTTACCATGTCCACACATTGTGTGCTGTGATACGAGGTAAAAAGACACAAATTAGGATTATGTTACCAAAGCATATTTATTAACATGTAATTACAATAAATGTTCAAAATTGTGACCACCAGAGGTTATGCACGCAGAACAACGGCGAAGAATGGAACGGCGAACATTCGCGAAAACATCAGGCTTTTCGAGCACTTCCCCTACAGCGGCGGAAAGTCTGGCGACCAGTTCCTCGGGGGATTCAATGGGTGTCTCATACATAAGAGCCTTCAATCGTCCCCAAAAAAAGAAATCGAGGGTGAAAGATCTGGCGAGCGAGCAGGCCAAGCAACAGGACCACCTCGACCAATCCATCTGTTCGGAAATGTGATGTCCAGATAGTTGCGGACGTCTCGTACGTAATGGGCTGGCGCTCCATCGTGCTGGAACCACATGACCCGCCGGATGCGTGGAGGAACAACGTTTAACAGGTCTGGCAGCACATGTTGCAGAAATGTGAGGTATGTTTTACCGTTGAGGCGTTCAGGAAGAAGGTACGGTCCGATTAGGTGGTCTCCGAGGATTCCTGCCCAAACATTGATGGAAAAGCGTCTCTGATGAGCATGTGGATACGTAGCATGTGGATTGACATCCGCCCATACATGTGCATTGTGTGTGTTAAATGTACCTTCACGTGTGAAGGTACATTCATCGGTGAAAAGCACAGTTCGTCCAAAATGTGGATTTAGCGCGTTCTGCTGCAGAAACCAGCGGGCGAATTCAATACGATTTGGATAATACCCTGGAGACAGTTTCTGGACTCGTTGCACATGAAACGGGAGCAAATGTTCATCCTTCAGTACCCTCCAAGTCATGGACCGTGAGGTATCCACCTGCCTAGCCACTGTTCGTGTACTTGTACTTGGCTGCGCCGCTACTACATCCAGAATGGCTTCTGCAACAACTACTGATTCGTCCTTTTTTGCACGACCTGCATTCGACCGGGAAGCGAGAAATGATCCCGTCTCACACAACTGTCTGTGCAAGCGCTCGAAAGTTTTGCGGTTAGGCAACCGCCTGTTGGGAAATCGCTCTCCGTACATTCGTTGTGCCTCTGCACCATTTCCATCTGCCGCTCCGTAAATTAAATGCATCTCAGCCTTTTCCTTATTCGTGAAGGGCACCATCTTCCGATTCATTACTACAGCGACTTACACTTGACTCACCGTTCAGTGGTTTTTATGCCTGAATCGTGTCGAAATTTTGCATACGTGTTCTTCTTCTTCCCCATTTGACATTTGCATACTTTCTGTTTCCTTCTTCACCCGGTGACTAGCGTCAGGAATGGAGCTTTAACGTTTGCATGAGCGACGTTTCCAACTGTGCCAGTGCCTTTATGAGTGAATTCCGACTATGCAGTCCTTGACGAAAGTTGTATTTTTGCCTCGTATCACAGCACAGAATCGTTGGGCATGGTTAAGTAGTGCAAACTGAACTATGTTCAGAAGTTGAAATTTGAACCCCCTCCCCTCGCTACTGAACCACGCTCAGCGATTCAGATTTTGAGCTGAAAATTTAAGTTTAAGTCTAAGCTTTAGAAAGCATTTAATGAGACACAAAAAATAACGGTATAAAATAGTTGTTCGCTACTCCAAAGTCTAAAGCGCCCTCTATCGGAATTTTTTGAAAATTTTCTTTAAAATTTATTTTCAAGAAAATACTGACATAAAGAATAATTTTAGCAAAACGCGGCAGTAGTTAGAGCCTAATCTACGACACAAAGATCGGGAATAACTGATTTTTGTTCTGGGGGGAGAAGGGTTTCAAATTTCAAATTTCAGTTTACGCTACTTAACTACTCGTTAGGACTCAGATTTTTAGATCAAAATTTAAGTTTAAGTCTAAGCTTTCGAAATCATTTAAAGAAATACAAAAAATAACGTTAAAAAATAGTTGTTTGTTACTCCAAAGTCTAAAGCGCCCCCTATCGGCATTTTTTGAAATTGAACTTTAAAATTTTATTTCAAGAAAATACTGGCATATAGAAAATTTTTTGCAAAAACCGCAAACGAATCGACCAATTTTTCCATGTTTTATAATCATTTGAAATTTCGGACCCTAAACTTTAATGCCCCCTATCTCCTTGGGAATACGTCTGGGACCCTTAGTCTCCTATTTAATATTATTTGTCTTTAAGTGTACTATAACCCCTTAAAGTTCTGCCCATCTTTTATGAATCACCCTGTATAACTATCTACTTTGTTATACATACACATTATGTGATATATACTATGTGATCTATATTGTGAGATATATATATATATGTATATATATATTCTTATTTGAATTGTAAAACTAATATATATATATGTATATATATATATTTTTTAGAAAACTTAATTGATTTTTTTTGCAAAACTTTTAAATTATTTTTTAGAAAACTGAATTGATTTATTTTTTTGTAAAACTTATAAAATATTTTTTAGAAAACTTTTTTTAAATTCAAAAACTAATAAAACATTTTTTCTACACTTGTAAATAATTTTGAGCTAGAAAAATCTTTGTTCTTATATGAAACATAGTATATACTATGTTACATAGTATACAATATATTACATTGTGAACATGCTACATATTTATGTGTAGTATGTAAGCATGTTTAAAAATTTATACAATGAACGAAAAATTTTAACTAATGAAAATTTTTAAAAACTTTTATAATTTTATTTCTTAAATTGTAAAACTTTAAACTTTTTTTTTTTATAATTTTTTAAAACTGATAAAATATTTTTGTAATTTTTAGAAAACATAAAAAAATTATACAATGAATTGAACAAACAAAAAATTTTAACTAATGAAAATTTTTAAAAACTTTTATAACTTTATTTCTTAAATTGTAAAACGTAAAAAAATAAAAAAAAAAAATTTATATAATTTTTTAAAACTGATAAAATATTTTTGTAATTTTTAGAAAACTTATTTTAAATTGTAAACTAGTAATTTTTTTTTTTCTAACTTGTAAATATATAATTGAACTAATAAAATATTTGTTCTTACATAGTATATTTTTCTAACTTGTAAATAATTTTGAACTATTAAATAATTGTTCTTACATAAAACATACTACTTATCTATATGTAGTATGCAAACATAAAAGCATGGATAAAAAAATTTTACAACGAATAGTTTAATTTAAAAAAAAAATTTGATTAATTGAAAACTTTTTTATTTCTGAAATTGTAAAATTTAAAATTTAACTTGAATTGAAAAAAATTATTTCAAAATATATTTTTAACTTGAGGTGAAAACTTTATTCTAAAATTGTAAAACTTGAAAAATATATTTCCACTAAATTTGAAATTTATTTCAAAAAATATATATATATTTTTTAACTTGTAAATATACTTTTATTAAATTGCAAAAGTAGAAAACTTTTATTTTCATTATTAAAAATATTAATAACTTGGAATTCATTTTAAATTAAAAAAATAAAAACTTGTATATATATACATTTTGATTAGGTAATTGTTAATTTCTTTTTTTCCAATATAGATTCTCATAATTAAAAGATAGACTAAATGAATAAACATATACATTTAACAAACAAAAACAACAAAATTTATTATTTAAACAATACATATTGTATAGTTTCTACATTGATGTTACATAAAAAGTTTTTACTAACACATCCAGTTCCGTTTAAAAACATAGAAACAACATAATCGAAATTCACTAACATTAATACCGTGTCCCCTAGTTGATTAAACTTTTCGCGATTATTAAATGTGAAACATGTATGAAGACTCATGCTTTCGTGTTCAAAAATACATCCTACGCACTCATAAATTTGGTTTAAAATAGTCACTACATTACTCTCAATACACTTGATGAGCTTTGAAAATAAAGCAGATTCATTTTCGATGGTTACGTCACCTAGTGTACATTTTTGCTTAATTAAACGTGGTAGATAATTTGTATACATGTGTTGCAAAAGCTTCTTGTTAAAATGATGAACTTTATCCTTCAAATTTAATAATTGGCAATCGTTTAAGTCAAAATGTGAAAAATTCATCAAGTTTTTAATTCTCATAGTGCTATTAGGTACTTGGGGAAATGAAGGATTCCAAGTTTTTAAAATCTACGTCATTAAAAATAGTGTCTAAAAAACTCATAGTAGAAGTTGCGTCGTCATCATTATGAGTGAATATTGGGGTCGTCGAATCCATATCGAACTTGGGTTCTGCAGCATGTAAATCCTTGTTTGAGGGTAATGTTGAACAGTTCTCGTTTGAATTACAAAATTCTAAACTTGGGAGATTTAATTCCTTCATATCAGTATCCAAAGATGATTCTAAACGTTGATACTTTGCTACGCAATTCATTTCTAGGGGAGATATTTTCAGCATATTTAATTCACAAGCCATTTTAAATAGCAATCAGTATGTGGTATAGTCTGATCAAAAGTCAACAGTAAACTGATTAAGATGATTTCGAAACGATTATTAACATAAGTTCAAATCAGTGACGGTTTCAGTTAGAAACAATCGTATTAATTAAAAAACCGTGAGCGACTAAATTTTCAAATCGCCGACTGAGTTGAAAAGCATGACTATTGCTAGTATGAATATTTCATCATGCTAGATATTTTTCAAACTTGAGAATGGCAACACACAATGAGTGAATCACAAGTTCAGTACAAATAATAATTTTATTCATATGAAATTAATTAAAATATATAGTGGAAGTTATAATTATACTTATATGAAATGGATTAAAATAATGAGTGGATAGTTATACTCAAATTAAATTAATTACACTCAAATGAAATTGATTAAAATTGTGAATAATTATATTTATATGAATTCAAATCAGTGACGGTTTCAGTTAAAAATCGGTATCAAGTAAATTTTTCAAATTGATGATTAAACCGAAAAGCATGATTAATGCTAGCATGAATATTTCGTTATGATAGTTATTTTTTAAACTTGTGAATGGCAACACATGGAAAATGAAACGCAAGTTCACTATATTTTTTCTCATGAAATTGATTAAAATAAATAGTGTGTGGATAATTAAAATAATGAGTGGATAAATATAATCAAATGATAATTACACCAAAATGATAATTATACTCAAATTAATTAAATTAATTATTTGTTAATTAAACTTTAAAAAATATGTAATAAAGATAACAATAATTTAAATAACTTCATTTTCTAATCCCTCTAAACAAAAGTAATAGAAGTTGATTGTTTAAAATAGTTTTTATTACGATGTAGTCATACTCATATGAAATTGAATAAAATAATGAGTGGATACATACTTCCTTTAATATATCCCCTCAAAAATGTTGATAGTTGATTAATTAGTAGATGATTAAATTCATTTACAATTATTAGTAATGCTACTCATTAATATTACTAAAACTTTATTATTAGAACTTTATTATTTTAACTTTATTAAAATATACTTTAATTTTGCATGGGTTTCAAATTAATAGAGTGAGTTAAATGAAGAAAACTTAAAAATAAAAAATGTATTTCCAAAATATTATTAGAGTTTCATTCACTTAGAAAAAAAAATCGAGATCATTTGTAGTGGGAGCAATAAAATACTAAGACATCTCGTTAAAATGAAAACATACATGTTTTTCCAATTCAAAAAAATTTTATTTTTCGTTAGTTACAAAAATGATTGCATATGTATAATGAAAACATATGTCTATTTCAAATCATTGAAAATTCGATATTTGAAGAAGATATTTCATTTTGCAAAGTTCTTAATTGAAGTGTTAATTCTTCTAATTGCTTAATCAATCCATTACGCTGTTCCAATTTAAGTTGGGTGGGTGAAAGATGAATTTTTCTGTGTTCAACTAAGTCGGATTTATCAGAAAAAACTTGGTCACAATCATCACATTTGAATTGCTTGGAAAGCTCACTTTTCTTCGGAATGATGTGAATTTTAAGATGATTCCTTAAGTCCATCTTTCTCGAAAACGTTTCTTCGCATTGTTCACATTTATGAAATTTTCCGTCTTTAATGTGAATTAACAAATGCTTTCGCAAATCACATTGTTGAACGAATGTTTTCTTACACTTGTCACAACTCAAAGGCTTTTTTTCTAAATGAAACTTTGCGTGCCTGATTAACACACTCTTTCTTGAAAAAGATTTACCACATGTTTCACATTGGTACATGGTAGATGTCATGCGATGAATTATCATATGTTCCATTAAAGAACTCTTTCGAAAAAACAACATTCCACATACGTCGCACATAAAAAGTTTTTTTTCTAAATGAATGTTCATATGTTTTAAAAACTCATGTTTCTCGTAAAATTCTGCTTTACATTTTCCACAAATATAAGGCAATTTAAACATTTGTGACGAAGCAGGAATACTTTTACTAATCGAAACGGGCACATCTTTTATCTCCTGTTCACTCATCTTATCCGAATTGATGACAATAGGCGATTGTGTATCATTAATAACATGCATATTCATTTAAAAACTGTTTTAACTGTGAGAGGACGAAAAATACAGCACATGTATTCAAAACAGTACAAAACGGAATAATGACGTGAAATGAAAACCAACTACACTTAAATCAATGTAGGTGGCGCATCAGAGAAAAGAAGATCACGCGATAACTATTTAATACATAAACTGTTGTGTTCATTTAATAAGCAAGTGTACAAAATGAATCATTTTATAAATTCATTTCTTTTTGAATTAACCTGTTTTTATCATTAAATGATTAACTTTTTTGTGAATCCTACTGAAATGCGAGTGTTATAAAAAAAAAAAATCTGGTTCATTTCTTTATTGTTAGTTAATTAAAATAGTGACCCATTAAGAAAATTTGTTTTCCTAATACAATGGAATAAAAGAACTATTATCTTGTTTCTCACATAGTACGGAAATACGCTTTATCATTATATCCAGATTAGAAACAGTACATCCTGTTTATGTATGATCGAAACAACAAGCACACAAATAGATATGACCACAAATCTTTGAAAATTGAAGAACTGGTTAGTTTTTAAAAGCTTAGGAATAAACTTGTTTTGGTTTAATTGTATATCATTTTAATGCCTTTGTGGCGCAATTGGTAAGCGCAATTCATCGTTAATGAATAGGTTGATGGTTCGAATCCATCCAAAAACGAATTTTTTTAAACTAAAATCCATAAATTGTGTTACAGTATAAGAAAAAAAAAAGAAACATTCTTCGTGAGTGATAATGAAAGTGTTCATTAACTGCACGAGTAAATCCTGATTGAAAAAATATCATTACGCTAAAAATTATATTACTTTCCTAAAATCCAGATTATAATTTATCTTTTCGTTCAAATTACTATACTTTCCCGAAGTTGAAGAAGGCATTATTAAATCTAAGAAAATGAATTAATATCTCGAAGTACATAATATATAAAAATTGAATGTTTATTTCTCTAAATTCAATGGCAACAGTCTTTAATTTCGTTTAGTACGTAATACAGGGGCAACACACTGTTAATAGTTTCCCCAATGTTGAAATAAATACTAAAATGAATAAATGTTAGCAAAACCCATTCATCTGAAAATTAAATAATTTCTCGAAGTGCACGATAATAAAAATATATAATGTTTATTTCTCATTTTTTCTAAATTCAATGGCAACACTTTGTTAAAATTTCTACTAAACGTAAAATCATTAACCCACTGATTTTTAAAAAGAAGTCGATACAAAACTGAAAGAAAGCAAATTCAAGTGAAAAAACAATGGGGCCCGCCCAGCCCAATGGTTATAGAAATAACCTAATAATGGGAAGATTCCAGGTTCGAAACCAGGCGAATAGGTAAAGAGATGTATGAACTTGCAACAAGAGGATAATAATAATTAACAATTTTCAGTTCTAAATGAAATTTTTCAAGTTTCTATCTAGATTCTCATTACAGATATTCGAATAATGGGGAGTTTCAGGGTTCGAAACCCGTAAGGAAAACATTACTAATATAACAAACCCAACGTATACAGGACGATGCAAAATTAAACTGTGTTTAATCCTATCCACTGCAATCAGATCTTCATCAAATGACTTAAAACTAGATGAGACTACTAATTTTTTTATTGTTTTTTCAATGATGCAAAGCATAACATTTCTCATTTTTTCGAAGATTCTCTAAAGTTTTTCCAAAAAACAGAGTTGTTCACAAAAACCTTTCAATAAGAATACAAATTAAATTAAAAAAAAAGCACCATCATCTAATAACACAAGTCCAGTTTAATCTCATCAAAACTAACCTACTATTTTTGTCAATGCCAAAACAAACGAAAAATTAAATATGATACAACACGTAAAAATTTTCTCATCGAGAGAGGCCGACACTATTAAAAAAAAAAAATCCTTATTTTTCAGGGGGGGAAGGGGGGAAGGAAGCAGTAACCCCTCGTCTAACCGTTTCCATAATTTAAAGTGGTTCCAAAACCGATTCTCTACTTTTAAAAAATAAGCCCTCTTCAAAATAAGCCCCCCTAAAAATAAGCCCCCCTCAATTATTTTATAAAAAAGTAGCTCTTCATACGTTCTCTCGAAAATAGCTAACCCCTCATGTTATAGTATGATTATTCCATTCCCAGTCTAAGTCGACACTAAAAAAATTAAGCCCCCCCAAAATTTAGCCCCTCTCGAAAAAATTATCCCCTCCTACCCCCCGTACTATAAGACGATTAAAAAAATATTCTAAAAAAAATTATCCCCTCCTACCCCCCCGTACTATAAGACGATTAAAAAAATATTCTAAAAAAAATTTCTCTTAAACCTCATCGTACTACAGTATGATTCTTCCTCCTCCTCCGCCTCACCAATCGAACCCCCTTTTTCCCTCTACTCTTCTTTAACATCCCTTTAAAACAATATTATTCCAAAATTTCGTACTAAAAATACTACATTGTTATTATTTCTTGTTTGAATGTCCTGTGGGTACTATGGAAATTAATTATAAGGAAAAATTTAGAAGAAAATAAAAAGTTATAGTGGTAAATTGGTAAGGAAAATTAAACTCGCATGCTTAACTTAAATCTCAGTTAAATAAAAAAAATTTCGCTGCTGACCATTACTTCTTTATTTTGAATCATTAAGGCATTTGTATGCATAATAGGCTGAAAATTCACCTTCAGCAATATGCGAAATCATACTTGAATTCTTTTGTACAGCCCTGTATATTACCAAAAGATTTTTATCCGCCACATATAAAGCAAAAATTTATTTAATTCAGACTAAAACATGGTTAAAATTACTGCAATCACCCTTTCAGACATTATCATTCCTAGGAGCCCATGTATTCAGTTCTTTGGGTGTCCAGTAATATGATTTTATTTGTATTATGCAAACATATTTTATTCTTAGAATACTAAATATAGTTTAACTTGAAAGTGCATAACTCGATTAAAAGCAGCCTTTAAGCCATTCACGGTAACACTCCGCAATGCTAACAAACTCTTTTGTGTAGCCCCGTATATGATCCATAGGATTTATACACACCAAATAAAAAATTTAATTCAACTTAAACGCTCATACCACAAATGAAATCGCACCTCCAGCAATTATTGCTAATAGAAAGTATACTTCAAATACAGTACAGCATCCGAATCTTTTGTGTGTCCGTGTAAACGAACTATAAATGCTATGCACATCATGTTACACAACAAGTATCTTGCAGTAAGCCTCAGTAATGCACATCAATTTCGTTATGTTTGAAATAGTGCAACAGAACTAAAATGCCCTGCAAACAGGTTTTCCCTGTAGACCATTATGTAACGGAATCGTTTTGTGCAGCCGTGTAAATCAATAATAAATTCTTTGCAACCTACATTCCACAGAATGCATGTTACTTCATAAATACATATCAGTTTTATTATGTTTGAAATAGTCTAATATCATTACACGAAACTTGAAACGATTTTTTCCCATTGACCGTAATGTAACGTAATACTCTTGACGTCCCTGTAAATGAACTGTAAATGTTATACACTTTCATTATTAATAGCAATCGTGCTATAGTAAGAGTCAATAACATACAAAATATTCAGGGCGATCCGAATACAGGGTGTCATAAAAGAATGTCCCAGATATAAATTTTAATAGTATCAGCTGTAAGCGTTGTAGAGTGAGGATACAAGGTCACAAATAAGGAGCAACTCAGACAGTTTTAGATAAGAGCATGCGCGAGTACTGCTTTGTTACTGATTCGCTTGCAGTGCCACATGCGCAAAATGGCGACTCCTGAGCGCAAAGCGTTATTACTGGGCTGAAGATTTAAAAGCCACTAGTGCCATGCGATTTTTTCCTTTGGAGCTTTATAAAAGATCGTGTCTACGTTCCGCCGCTACCCAATTATTTGCCAGAGTTGAGACACAGAAATGAAGAGGTTATTGCTTCCATTACTCCGGACTTGTTAACCGAAGTGTGGGAAGAATTGGACTTTCGGTTGGATGTGTACCTACAACTAAAGGTGCATATTTTGAACATTTGTAAGGAGAACAAGGTTAGTTTACCTTCAATTTGATGTATGATTTGTTGTAAATAGTCGAAATCAAGCTGTTATAATATACCATTGAAACTCGGACATTCTTTTATCAGCTGTTATAATATACTGTTTTACGAAATTTAGAGTTCGGACAGACGGACAGACAAACCGAAGGCATAAACACTTTTCATGTATGTTGGAATCATATAAACGCTGGTTATTACAAGTTCTAATTGACACAATAAAAGAAAAAAAAAAAAGCCACCTGTTTAATTCGTAGAATGTCATCGATAATAGTATGTAATTTATTTAGTTATCGGGGGGCCATCTACTTATTAAAACTTATAAAATGAAAATTATCTTACTTTCATTGAAATGTATTTGGACGATCTCTTTTTGATATAATCTTGCGAAGGCTGAGATTTTTCTACTATATTTAATATCAGCTATACATGCTCCATTTTATTATACTTAAATTTTCTGCTATAGTCATGTCAATATAGTAATATAAAATTTAAGTATAGAAAAAAAGGAGTATGTAACCGATATTAAATATAATAGAAAAAGCACAGCCCTGGCAAGATTATATCAAGAAGAAATCGTCCAAATAAATTTCAATGAAAGTAAGATAATTTTTCCCTCCAGTCTATACTATCCATCCATTATAAGAGAAACCATAGAGACACGTAAAAATTCCATATGTAACGATGCAGCATCATTTCACTTACCAAAAGTGTGGCTCTAGAGTTACCCAATGGTTACGAAAGTAGAAATAAGCATCCAAGTAAAACAATAAAAAAAAAAAAAAAAAAAAAAAAAAAAAAAAAAAAAAACTAACGTGCCTAATATAAAAAAGTACGTGAAAAATTGAATGATGACGTTTAAAATTATTGAATCATAGATCTTGCATTTTTGGAATATCTTTATTTACAGTCGTCCCCGTTTAAACGAATATTGGCGGTTCCAGAAATAATATTCGATTAAGCGGAGTATTTGATTAAACGGGGAATCATAACTGCAATATTTAATGCCTAATAAAAAGGCAAAATAACCGTCTATGGTATATTTAATTAACAGCATAATAAATCGTTAACAGAATAACATAAACTAAAATAAATACAAATACTAGTATAAAGTAAATAGGTATTAATTTAATGTCAATACATACATTTATATAGTTTACATCACACTTAATGCAGCTCGTTTGAATTGGGTCAAAACTTCGCTACTTCTAATTTACATTACTTATACTGCCTTAAAAAAATCGTTGAAAGTGGTTTAAGTGGGATTTTAAAGGAATAAATATCGAGTTATTTTTCGAATGAGTGCAAAATATTACAACTAGTATCTCGAGTAACGGCGCATTGCCATTAAATCCTGGTTAACAGCAAGAAGTGATGGTGGGGAGATCAAGGTGGGAAATCAGTTGACCTGCCCATTATACACCTGCTGGCCGAAATCATTGCAGGAAGAACTGAAAATTTGCTTTAAACCTAAAGGAACCGAAAATGACAAAAGGTGGAAGGAAGTTCCAACTGAAACGTGCTTTCCACACCTATTTTCAAACATCGGTCACACAATTGTTATTCGATTAAGCGGGGACATTCGTAAAAGGTACTTGGTTTAAGCGGGGGAAAATAACATAGAACCAATGGAAATAAATTCGGTTCCGGAGGATTCTATTCGAATAAGCGGGATATTCGATTATCCGTGACCCGATTAAGTGGGGAGGACTGTATTTGCTTTGAAAGTGACTCGGGCAGAGTCGACACATGTAAACAGTTGAATAGACTATTTTTACTGTTTTTAAAGTTTTAATCATACACTTTTTAGCAATTAAAAGTAGCATATTATTACAAGGTGTTAATTTGTTATATATTTAGTAAAATATTTCTTAAAACAAACAGGAATGGTCAGGATTTTTTTTTTTTTTTTTACTTTTGTTTTGACTCCGTTTTATTTGCAGTTGCTATTTTCAACGTGGTAGTTTTACAGACAACAATCTGAAGACATGTACATATTTTGTCATATAATTCATATAGGTTTACTATGGCATGTTGGCTATTGAAATGAAGTGTGTAGCGTTTATATTTCGTTTACAGGAACAGGCAAAAGAATTCCGTTTCATGACGATCTATGGGGAAAATCGTTTACAAGCCGGTTGCACTATCGTTTTCACTTATGGACCAGTTTGGTCTCCCTTAAAATTTATGTTTGGGAAAGCATACTAAGCATTGTATCATATTACTTTTATTCATAATTTAATTTACTTGGACTCCCTTAAATATAATTAATATAAAATCTTAAGCTAATATTAGTTTTTGTTACATTAAATTAGCTCAATTTGTTGATTTTCTGTAAGCAAGTAAACCCTATTGGTTTACAATGGAAGTCTATAGGAATTTGGCGAAATATTAGAGATATCGCCAAGTTGGCGACAATCTTGGCTGCATTTGGTGACAGAACGGGGTACCCCCCTATGGTAACTCCCCTTATAGGTATGGAGATGGATTAAATACTGTTCAATAACCAATGAGATGTGTTTCATTCGGGCGTTGCCATTAAACAATTAACAAATAATCGCGATTTCTGTGCCACATACGATATCGTAATATGTATATGCATTTTCCGGTTTTTCGTAGTTCTGTTTTCCATCAGCGGCTCGTGCAGCGACGGGATCTCGCGTCCTGCTAAGCCGGCTATTCGCAAACAGCTGATGTACAGCAGAATAAAGAAAAACTATTGATTTATATATATACTAGCCGCCCTCAGCGATCAGTTTGGTCTCCCTTAAAATTTATGTTTGGGAAAGCATGCTAAGCATTGCATCATGTTACTTTTATTCATAATTTAATTTACTTGGACTCCCTTAAATATAATTAATATAATCCCTTAAGCTAATATTAGTTTTTTGTTGCATTAAAATATCTCAGCTTGTTGATTTTCTGTAAGCAAGTAAACCGTATTGGTTTGCAATGGAAGTCTACGGGAATTTGGTGAAATATTAGAGATATCGGCAAATTGGCGTTACTTTTGACGACTAATTTTGGCCGCCAAGCTGGCGACAGAACCGGGTCATCTTAAGGTAACAATCCTTATAAGTATGGAGATACATTAAATGCTGTTCAATAACCAATGAGATGCGTTTCATTCGAGCGTTGCCATTAAACTATAAACAAAGAATCGCGATTTCTGTGCCACGTACGATAGCGTAATGTATGCATACTAGCCGCCTCTGGTGACTAGTTTGGTCTCACTTAAATGTATGCTATGCATTGCAACATGTTACTTTTATTCATAATTTAACTTATATGCTTAATTCTTCGCCAAATTGAGAGATTCTGATAGAGAAATCAAGAACACTTCGCGATCATCGCAGCATTTCGATATTTTTAGTTGAGTTATATTTTTCTTTTCGGAAAAACCGCTTAGTTCGCTTAGTCATTTATGCTTCTTGTTCGTTTGCTTATCAGTTGCAATATTTTCATTAATGAGGAGATTTTTAAACCTATTAAGTAATCTTCCGTAACTGGGTCCCTAGCCAATTGGCGTTCTTTAGCTAATAGTATTTGTCAATGAATTAGTCAATGAATTTTTTTTTGTGAAAAGTCTTTAATAATACCCACACTTACATTAAGACAATATTGTTAATAATATATTTTTAGAGTGGTTCTCCTTTATCCAGTCGTCACTTCCTATGAAAAAAAAAAAAAATCCCTGCCGGCTCTGGCCTACAGGCGGAGGTAGATTTCGATGGTAAGTACTAAATTCACCAACAAAACTTAAATCAAGATTAGAGATAAACCCAGTTCTTTCACTAAGAATGAACTCTAGGGAGCTGAACATTTTGTGAAAATTCTAATATACACGAATACACACACGCATGTATATGGGATAGGTTTAAAAATGGCTAAAACAAATTCAGAGAACCTCAAAATGCTAAAATATGTTAATATTTCCATAGTCGGGTTTTTGTCATGTTTTAATACGTTTCTTCAAACTCACATGACGTTACATATTCACCTGCTGAGGTCCATTATATTTCCAATACGACGCAATATATATATATATATTTTTAATTCTTCAAACTATTTATTTCATTTTGAGTTTCTATGCTGAAATCTTGCTCTAAATAACTTATGACGTAATATTCAATTTGTTTTCAATTCGTCAAACTATTTATTTTATTTATTTTTTTCACGTGAATTTCTTGCAATAGAAAAGCAATTGTTGTGGTGAAAATTTTATTGTTTTTTTTTTTTTTATTGTTGGCAACTACTATAACGAAAAAAAATCCCTTCCGGCTCGGGCCTACAGGCGGAGGTAGATTTCGATGTTAAGTGCTAAATTCTCCAACAAAACTTAAATCAAGATTAGAGATAAAACCCAGTTTCTTCACAAAGAGTGAGCTGTAGGGAGCTAAACTTTTTGTGAAAATTATAATATACACGAATACACACACACATGTATACGGAATAGGTTTAAAAAATGGCTACAAAAAATTCAGATAACCTTGAAGTGTTAAAATGTGTTAATATTTCCATAGTCGGGTTTTTATCAAGTTTTAATACCTTTCTTTAAACTTACATAGCGTTACATATTCACCTGCTGAGGTCCATTATATTTCCAATGTGATGCAATATACATATTTTTATAATTCGTCAAACTATTTATTTTATTTTGAGTGTTCATGCTGAAATCTTGCTCTAGAAATGACGTAATATTCAATTTGTTTTCAATTTGTCAAATTATTTAATTTTACACGTGAAAATTTTGCAAAAGAAAAGTAATTGTTGTGGTGAGAATTTTTTTTTTTTTTTTTTTTAATTGTTGGCAACTGCTATAACGAAAAACTTTTATTTTTTTTTCTGCCATTGTTGTGTAAGAGCTAGTTTTATCAGATTCATGTTAAGACAGTATTCAAAATTTTGAACCCTCCCCATTTCCACCCTCTTGGGCCGATTTCGCCCATTTTCAATCCCCGCCGAGATATTAGCCATATCAAAGTTGTTGGCGAGTTTGAGGACAATCCGTGCATAATTGCGACTTTTATCGTGCGGACAAAATTTAGTACATACATACATACATACATATATATATATATATATATATATATATATATATATATATATAAACTTTTGAGGTGGGGGTGGTTTTGGGTTCCTGGGGTCCTATAATGAAAAGTTATGAAGGAATTTTTCAAAAGTCGCACCATGGTAACGACTGCAATAGGTAGTATTTCTTACGAAATCTACCTAATATTTATTTTTTTCTGTCATTGTTGTGTAAGAGCTGGTTTTATCAGAATCTTGTTAAGACGGTATTCAAAATTTTTAACTCCTTCCTCCCAATTTCCATTCCCTTGGGCCGATGTTGCCCATTTTCAATCCCCGCCGAGATATTAGCCATCTCAAAGTTGTTGGCGAGTTTGAAAACGATCCGTGCATAATTGCGACTTTTATCGTGCGGACAAAATTTAGTACATACATACATACATATATATATATATATATATATAAACTTTCTAAGTGGGGGTGGTTTTGGGTTCCTAGGGTCATATAATGAAAAGTTATGAAGGAATTTTTCAAAAGTCGCACCATGGTAACGACTGCAATAGGTAGTATTTCTTACGAAACTACCTAAAAATGCGATTTGAAATATCATTCATTAAATATTATTACATGAGTTGGGTTTCATTTGAAGAAACATCGTGAAAGAAGTTGAATTGTATAGCAGTTTACCTAACAGAATGAGATGCTGAACTTTGATTGGTTTAGAGGCGTGAATTAATTTTGAACATAATTCATTGTTGGAAAGCTTGCTGTGAGAATGATTACCTCCATAAATTAATATATATATTTTTTTTTGTTCAATGAAGAACGAATCTTTTGTGTTTACTTTGGTGGAAACAGATATTGGACTGTCAATGTCATTTCAATTGAAGTTATCTCAGAATAAAAAGATATTTGAATGTAGCTAATCTCTCAAACATTATAATTTTAGGTAGATTTCGTAAGAAATACTACCTATTGCAGTCGTTACCATGGTGCGACTTTTGAAAAATTCCTTCATAACTTTTCATTATAGGACCCCAGGAACCCAAAACCACCCCCCCCCCCACCTAAAAAGTTTATATATATATATATATATATATATATATATATGTATGTATGTACTAAATTTTGTCCGCACGATAAAAGTCGCAATTATGCACGGATCGCCTTCAAACTCGCCAACAACTTTGAGATGGCTAATATCTCGGCGGGGATTGAAAATGGGTAAAATCGGACCAAAGGAATGGAAATGGGGAGGGTTCAAAAATTTGAATACCATCTTAACATGATTCCGATAAAATCAGCTCTTACACAACAATAACAGAAATAAACTTTTTTACCAAAAATAAAACCGACTTCAAAAACTACTGCAAAGTAAAAAAATTCCTGCCGGCTCGGGCCTACAGGCGGAGGTAGATTTCGATGTTAAGTACTAAATTCTCCGACAAAACTTAAATCAAGATTAGAGATAAAAGCCAGTTTCTTCACAAAGAGCGAGCTGTAGGGAGCTAAACTTTTTGTGAAAATTGTAATATACACGAATACACACACACATATATATGGAATAGGTTTAAAAAATGGCTACAAAAAATTCAGAGAACCTTAAAGTGTTAAAATATGTTAATATTTCCATAGTTGGGTTTTTATCATGTTTTAATACGTTTCTTCAAACTTACATGGCGTTACATATTCACCTGCTGAGGTCCATTATATTTCCAATATGACGCAATATACATATTTTTTTAATTCGTCAAACTATTTATTTTGAGTTTTCATGCTGAAATCTTGCTCTAGGAAACTTATGACGTAATATTCAATGTGTTTTCAATTTGTCAAACTATTTAATTTTACACGTGAAAATTTTGCAAAAGAAAAGTAATTGTTGCGGTGAGAATTTTATTATTTGTTTTTTTTTAATTGTTGGCAACTGCTATAACGAAAAACTTTTATTTTTTTCCTGCCATTGTTGTGTAAGAGCTGGTTTTATCAGAATCATGTTAAGACAGTATTCAAAATTTTGAACCCTCCCCATTTCCACCCTCTTGGCCCGATTTCGCCCATTTTCAATCCCCGCCGAGATATTAGCCATCTCAAAGTTGTTGGCGAGTTTCAAGATGATTCGTGCATAATTGCGACCTTTATCGTGCGGACAAAATTTAGTACATACATACATATATATATATATATATATATATATATATATATATATATAAACTTTTTAGGCGGGGGTGGTTTTGGGGTCCTGGGGTCCTATAATGAAAAGTTATGAAGGAATTTTTCAAAAGTCGCACCATGGTAACGACTGCAATAGGTAGTATTTCTTACGAAATCTACCTAAAATAATTTTTTTACATAATAGTTAATAAGAAATTAAATTAAGAGCATTGTATTTACCATGCGTATTATTATATTTATGTACATTAATTTGATTTTTTGGAGTCGGTGCCAGCCAAACGAAGTTAAGTATAATCATCCAACAGACACACATCCAAATATCTACCAGTTTTTTTACGATTTGTTATTTAGCTTTAAAAAAAATTGAATTTTACCATTTTTGAAACGTTTCATCTGATTTTATAAACGTGTATTTTCAAGTGAGATTAGTTGTAATTATGTGTGCTAAATTAAGGGTTATTTTAAAATTAATGCGTTTATACAGGCTATTATGTAAAAAAAATCGTAGCCAAACACAGATTTTCAAATGTAGGATGGTGTCAGACTTGATTGAGAATGGATTTTTTTTCCTAAACGGTTTTGCTGAATCATGTTACGATTTGTATTGGATAAACAATTTTAATTTTGAACTTGGCTTGGCTGGCACCGACTCCAAAAAAAAATCAAATTAATGTACATAAATATAATAATACGCATGGTAAATACAATGCTCTTAATTTAATTTCTTATTAACTATTATGTGAAAAAAAATTATTTTTTACTTTGCAGTAGTTTTTGAAGTCGGTTTTATTTTTGGTAAAAAAGTTTATTTTTCACTTTTTAGTTCTTTTTTGAGTTACAATTTTTGCATGATTCTTTTGGAGGAAATTACGGACTTTTAAAGAAACTTTTAAAGATGTTATTTTGATAAGTAAATACTTTTGTCCAGATTTCTGTGTACATTAATAACACAGGTTTTTTGTGAAAATCCTTTATATATATATATATTACATTTATTCTTCTTCAGATTTAATAGCTTTATTTTTTAATTAAATATTTTTGTTTCTCTATTTGGACATGGGTAGAACGACAAGAGATGCTGCTCGCATGAAAAAATATCGAACTTTGGAAACTGACAATAAAAAGTTCTTCGGTTTACTAAAAATGCTCTATGAAATACAGAAGAGAGACCCAATGACTTATTTTTCATACTTTCTAACCGATGACCAGGCCCTTATCTTCCGGGTTGCCCTAGATGAACGGGTTTGATACCTGTCATCGGCGTAGGAGACCACCTAATCGCCACGTAGCGGCAATAAACCTGAGGAACGCCTAGATCGTTTTACTATCGGCATATTTCTTAATTATGAACTTTTGTATGCCAGTTATTTAACATTTATATCTTGTTGTTTAGCACCTGCGCATTGCTACTCATGTTGATCTCGTAATTTAGAAGCTTAATCAGATGACGAAACCTTCATCTGGCAAGACACCTCAGAGGTATAATTCATAGGTAAATTCGAGGTCTTCGCACCAATCGACGGAGTTTACATGCACCAGGAGCCATTAGGATACATGACAACCGAATAACTTATCAAAGAATGATCGTGAAAAGACTACAGGGGGAAAGTCTTAAATGGCGTTCCCTCAAATGGCTGGTCATTGATGAAATTTCTATGGTGTCAAAAGAGAATTTATGTATAATTCATTTGAGGTTTCAAGAATTTAAAAACAATTTATTTTTTGGTGGCATTAATGTTTTCTTATATGGAGATATTATGCAAGTGCCAATATGTAATCTATGTATGTATGTATACGTAATGCCAATGTGCTTAAGCATGTATGCTAAGCATTTCAGCATGGTACTTTTATTCATAATTTAAATTATTTGCTTAATCTTTCGCCAAATCTAAAGATTCTGATAGAGAAATTGAGAACTCATTGCATCATGACGGCATTTTGCTTATTTTTGTTTGTAATCTTTCTTGACAAAATCAGCTTAACTCACTTAGGCATTTATGCTTCTTATTGCATCATCATTTGCAATACGTTGGGCAGTGGAGATTTTAAAACTATTAAGTAATCTACCGTTATTGCGCCCACTGTCAATTGTTGTTTCAGAGCTAATATGATTTGGTGCATTGAAGCGTTTTGCGAATTAAATATTTTATGATACCCACATTTACATTAAACCAATTGCTACTGATATTTTTTTTTGTTTCACGCTAGCCTTAACTGTGGGCTCGATTACGGAAGATTAGAAATTCATTGTCATGCTCATTTAATAGTCTTGATTAAAGCGTCATTGGTCTGCATAATAACTGACGTATTTTAGCGAGTATAGTACTGCAAAACATATATAACTTTCGGAAGCAACTTATGATATTCGCATTTCCTTTAAACCATGTTTGCTGTTATAGTATCTCACACTTTTTGCTTTTATCGGGCAACCTAATTCAAATTTACTTGCTCTCATTTCTTGATACAATTCAAATGTTTTCATGACTGCGTAACTCACTGACTTGCTTTTGCCATTATGCTTATGCCTACTGATGTTTAAGTTCTGTGCTATGTAAATACACCGCACCATAACAAATGCCGTCTGTAATACTAATTAGAGTAACTCCTTTTATTTATTTCTATGTTGTTTATCTTGTACTTTAACAGCATAGGGATCTTGGCTCAACTTCTGTTTGCATATAAAAGTAGACAAATGGTTGTTTACAATAAATAAATTTATAAATATTAAAAATCATGCTTGTATATATGAGACAGTGGTACTACTTAGTTATCCCGTCGACCTAAAATCTATCGCCAAACTATAAGATTAAATGCCAATAATGGTTGATCGTAAATGTCACATTCACTTGACTTTAAGCAAGATACACGTGTTTACGTCATCAAGTGATTTTTATTTCGACGTTTTATTTGTATTTTTATTAATGTTATACTAATTTATTTGTTCTTTCGTTATTTAAAATAAAAATTATGTCAATTTGTATAATTTGGTGAGTGGTTTGGCGATTTATATAATCTGGCGAAATTGGTCGACGGGATAACTAAGTAGTACCTAGACAGTTGATAGGTTGTCAGAAAATATGCGTGAAATTTTCATTTTCTCTTCAAGGCCCCTATGCAGGAAAGTTATCATTAATGTTATCTAGTGGAAATATTAAGGGCAATCAAAAAGCATTCATACATATAACTGTTTAATATAATATAATATAGGTATGTATATAATATTATGGTACTTCTTAGATATCCCGTCGATCAATTTCGCAAAATTATATAAATCGCCAAACCACTCGCCAAATTATACAAATTGACATAATTTTTATTTTTTTTAAATAACGAAAGAACAAATAAATTAGTAAAACATTAATAAAAATACAAATAAAACGCCGAATTAATGGTTTTATTGGCCATTATTGACATTTAATCTTACAATTAATTAATTAATGGCAAACCATTATTGGCATTTAATCTTACAATATGGCGACAGTAATTTGGTCGACGGGATAACTAAGAAGTACCAATATTATATATATATATATATATATATATATATATATATATTATGTGCCGCCAGTCTGATGTTATGTGTTTAATTAAACTAAAATATTGTATACTAAATTATTGTTTTGTATTAAGTTAGTTTGCTTCTGTATTATTTAGCATTTGAAATAATGGTGCATATTTAATTAATGTATATTAAATTACTATTTAGAATGCGATTGCCAATTGAGTATTTTAAATATGACTGTCGATTAGAAAATGCGAAGAAACAGATTGGGGAAGATCGATTACTGAATTTGAATAGGAATATCGCCAAATTAGTCAGTTACAACCAAGTTGGCTTCATTTATGGCGACTTATTTTGGTCGCCAAATTTGGCGATAATTAACGTAACTGCGCCAAGTTTTGCGACAACTTGGCGCTAACGTATATGAATACATAGTTTTATGCTTATGATTGAGAAACCGGTTACAACAATGAAAGATAATTTGGGTGAAATCCTTCATTTTATTGGTTTTTGTTGAATTACTAAAAAACTACTCAACCAATTTCGATGAAACGGGAGTGGTACCAATTCGAGAGTATCCTCTTTCAATTAAAACAAAAGTCACATAAATCGGGCAAAAAGTTCCGGAGCAATCGGTGAACATACATAAAAAAAAAAAAAAAAAAAAAAAAAAAAAAAAAAAAACATACATACGCGTCGAATTGATAACATCCTACTCTTTGAAGTCGGTAAAAATAAATATTTTTCGTTATTGCAGTTGCCAACAATTAAAAAAAAAGCAATAAAATTCTCACCACAACAATTGCTTTTCTTTTGCGAGAATTTCACGTGAAAAATTAAATAAAATAAATAGTTTGACGAATTGAAAACAAATTGAATATTACGTCATAAGTTTCCTAGAGCAAGATTTCCGCTTGAAAACTCAAAATGAAATAAATAGTTTGACGAATTAAAAAACAACAACAAAATATTGCGTCATATTGGAAATAAAATGGACCTCAGTAGGTGAATATGTAACGTCATGTGAGTTTGAAGAAACGTATTAAAACATGATAAAAACCCGACTATGGAAATATTAACTTATTTATCACTTTGAGGTTCTCTGAATTTGCTTTAGCTATTTTTTAAACCTATTCCATATGCATGCGTGTGTCTATTCGTGTATATTAGAATTTTCACAAAATGTTTAGCTCCCTAGAGCTCATTCTTAGTGGAGGAACTGGGTTTATCTCTAATCTTGATTTAAATTTTGTTGGTTAATTTAGTACTTAACTTCGAAATCTACCTCCGCCTGTAGGCCCGAGCCGACAGGGATTTTTTTGAATACGATCTTTCTAAAAGTGTAACTTTTATGCAGTTTTATGCTGTTGCAAACTGTTGATGACAGCCAAATGCTTTGCGCTTTATAATGAGGTGGACACCGTCGAATTTCGACGAAAGAAAATGTTTACAAAGGAACTGTTGCATCAAATTTATAATACACGATAAAAAACGACAACATTAATAAGAAAAAAAAAAAAAAAAAAAAAAAAAGCAATTTAACAAATTACAACGACCATTTGGAAAATGATTTTTTCAAAGACTAAAATTTAAGACATAAAAAATCGCACGGAGTTGATCCTACATTACGTACGCCATGGATTAAACGATAACATCCCTGGACCCATCGTGAACAAATTTTAAAAGAAATTTCAGTTTTACAATTTTCGGTACTGTAAATTATTAAACTTCTACGGAGCTGGTCATACATTACGTACGCCATGAATTAAACATTAATAGTGTTATTACACGTAAAAATTGCAAGATTTCCTGAAACTTGCGTATTATCCAAGCATTTCATTGGCTGTTCGGGAAAAGGCTTTTCTATCATCAGATTAAAAAAAAAAAATCTCACGACCAATTTTAAATAAAATTTTATTCTTAAACTTCTAAACATCCGACAATATTACTTTTTATACCGTCGGATAGAAAAAAAAATGTACTTTTAAATGCAATTTGTTTGAAAGCTGTATCTCAATTTGTTTCTGATTTATTATTTTTTTTGGTAGTTTTTATTACTTTTTTGTCATAGTGGCAACACTCTGTTGTCCATCGTTGTTGAAACCAAAGAGAAATACAGATTACTGTATATACCAATCAGATAACGAATAAATTGCGGATTAAACCAATGAAAACGTTCAGATATGCTTTTGATTTCCTACCCTGACGAGAACAATAACCATTTTTCCAAATGGTTAATAAAAAATCCATCTTACACTTATTAGTTTAACTCTCCAAAGATGTATTGTGACTTAAGATTAACCAAACACTTTTTTCATAAACTTAAACTGTTAAAATTATTGAAAAAATAAACTTTATTCATATACGTAATCAGTAACATATAATCAAGATAAGTAATTTTGATAAGGTTATCATTTAATGCTTGGTATTACGGAATGAAAAGTCAGCAAAAATGATTTCATCTTGACATAAACATAGAATCCCACTCCCCTTTTTAAATCTATACCGAATCAAGCCATTGTGCACGTTTCACATCCATATTAACCCTTTAAAAACATTTTAACGCGCAATAAGTTATTAATAAATATATTTTCAAGCTTGAAGTCATGTCAACTATTATTACAACTTTCCATGGGAAAATTTCCACTCGCGATTTGAGGTCTTAGTATAATCTCTGTACCTGCGCGTAAAAATTACAGAATTTAGACGTATTAAAGGGGAAATATCTCGTTGTATCAAATAAAATTATCATTTTCTTTTAAATATGACGTCATTTTCAGTGGCTGAAATATTTTGCCTATTGCCTCAAACTCGATATCAGTGGAATGAAACAATAGTGAAATATAACAGCAACATCAGGGAAATTGTGTTTTTTTAAAGCGTAACGCCATTTTCTGTTCAAATTTTTAAAAAAGATATTTTTAATTATAATGAGAAAATAACATCAGTAAGAATATAATCAATAAAGATAACTAAACCACTTTTAATAGAAATGAAGTACTTTAGATGCCATTGTAGCGATCTTATCTCACATGATCAGTATAAAGCGAGTTACTAGCTTAGAGTAACTGGCTTGGCCTTTTGCTGGACGCTAACGTTCTCGCCTCCTGATCATGAGATCCGTGGTTCGTATCCCATCGGCGCCACTCTCTCCAAAGTGGTGACCCGGACGTGAAGGAGTGTGTAGCGATCTCATCTCACATGATCAGTATAAAGCTAGTTACTAGCTTAGAGTAACTGGCTTGGCCTTTTGCTCGACGCTAACATTCTCGCCTCCTGATCATGAGATCTGTGTGTGTCCACTCTTTCCAAACCACGATTAGAAAACTGGTATTAAAAACTATAAAAAAATTGATAGCTCAAAAATAAATTGAGATACAGCTTTCAAACAAACTGCTTTTAAAAGTACATTTTTTTCTGTATAAGACGGTGTAAAGATTTAAAATGTGGGATGTTTAGAAGTTTAAAAATTTGCAGTAGCGAAAATTGCAAAACCGAAATTTCATTTCAAATTTCAAAGTGTTGCCATTTTTTTAATTATAATGAGAAAATGGTATCAGTAAGAATATAATCAATAAAGGTAACTAAACCACTTTTAATAGAAGTTAAGTACTTCAGTTGCCACAATTAGAAAATTGGTATTAAAAACTATAAAAAAATTGATATCTCAAAAATAAATTGAGATACAGCTTTCAAACAACTGCTTTTAAAAGTACATTTTTTTCTGTATAAGACGGTGTAAACATTTAAAATGTGGGATGTTTAGAAGTTTAAAAATTTGCAGTAGCGAAAATTGCAAAACCGAAATTTCATTTCAAATTTCAAAGTGTTGCCATTTTTTTTATTATAATGAGAAATTGGTATCAGTAAGAATATAATAAATAAAGATAACTAAACCACTTTTAATAGAAATGAAGTACTTCAGTTGCCACGATTAGAAAATAGGTATTAAAAACTATAAAACAATTAATATCTCAAAAATAAATTGAGATACAGCTTTCAAACAAATTGTATTTTAAAGTACATTTTTTTTCTGTATAAGACGGTGTAAACATTTAAAACGTGGGATGTTTAGAAGTTTAAAAATTTGCAGTAGCGAAAATTGTAAAACCAAAATTTCATTTCGAATTTCAGAGTGTTACCATTCGCAGAATGACGTATGCGTTACGCACAGATATGTTTGTCCTTTATAATATAGATAATCTGTTTAACATTTGGCGGCTTATCACCTGCGCCTGGATAACATTGAAGTACTAAATTGGCCGCATGGCATATAAAAAGTGAAGCGGGTAGCCCGGGACTGTTGATAACAGTCACGTGACTTAGGCTTTTATTATATAGATAGATTGTACTTAAATGATGTTATACAATTTCAAATATTGATATGGATTACTGAAATTTGACATGATGTAATTGATATGCATCATTGAGATGCATTACAAGATGCTTTTAGTAGAATATGGTGTGGATGTCTTTTCGTTCATTTACAGGGACACACAAAAGAATTTGGTTATAATACTATCTATGAACGATAATTGCTGGAAGTGGGTTTTCACCATTAGTTTGCATTTTTTAATTTAACTATATTTTTGCATATTGCTTGGTGTGTACGAGGGTCACTCTGAAATTTTTGAGATACAACTAGGTTTTTAAAGTTATACTTACAAAATTTTAGGTGTGTTCAAAGTAGTCTCCTCCAGCATCAAAGCACTTTTGTAGACGAATTTTCCACAGATTAAATGCCTCAAGCCATTCATTTCTTGGAATATATGATAAAAAATGCATTTATAGCCACATCAATCTCTTCTTCCGAATGAAAACGACTTCCACGTAAGTTCTTTTTTAGATTAAAGAAAAACCAAAAGTCACACATAGCTAGATCAGGTGAATACGGCCGATGTTCTATCACTTTAATTCGTTTTTAAGAAACTCAACTGTTAATCCGGCTGTATGTGAAGATGCATTGTCATGGTGAAGCATTGGTCCCCTAACATTCACTTCTTGTAGAATTGTTGGAAGACATTTAGTGGTATACCAGTTTGCTGTTACTGTCTTCTGTCCTTCCAACTTGATGGCTTTGACCAATCCCGTACTTTTGAAGAAAACGGCATACATCACTTTTTTCAGTGCGCGTTGTCTTTTCACCATTGTCGGCGTGGGATCATCTTCAAAGACCCATACTTTGCTTTCTTCACGTTTTGGAACATCAAAAAACGGTATATACGTTTCATCACCCGTTACAATTTTAGAAATGATGCGGTGGCCACCATCATTTAGCAATATAAGTGTTCCGTTACTGATTCTGACATGCTCCTCTTTTTGGTGCTCAGTTAGATTATGGGGAACCCAACGGCAAACTACTTCTTTCATATGCAATTCTTCATGAATAATTTTGTGTATGGCTGCGGATCCAATGTTAAGTTCCTTCTGTATCATTTGATAGATACAGCGATTATCATCCATTAACATTTTTCGTATGGCAGACACATTATCCGGGATTACTGCCGACCGCGGCCTTCATGTATGTTCTTCATCCTGAAGAAAATTGCGACCTCTGTTAAATTCATTAAACCATCTTAATACAGTTGCACGAGCTGGAGATTCATCCCCAAATGCTAATTTCAACCGTTGAACGCATTCTTCTTGATTTAATCCTGCTTTAAAATCGTAGAAAATCATAGCGCGAAAATGTTCTCGCGTCAACTCCATTTTCTCTTTTGTTTAAAATTTATTCTACGCTAAACAAGTTGAAGTAAGTCAGTAAAAAATCGTCTGCTGTGTTAAAATACTTTGTATTTTAAAATTAAACCGTTATTTTTATTTTGTAAATTCTCGTCTGCGCGTATCTCAATAATTTCAGTGTAACCCTCGTATAAAATCTGCAGATCATATACAGGGTTGAATAAAAAATTCGAGTACAATTCCATTTATTGAAGAAACTTTCTGAAGGGCAATTTTCAGCTGTGCTGTGCGTTTCTATGCTGTAAAAAAAATCTGTAATTTTTACAGAAAATTATTTTGTTTTTTATAGATAAAACTGTTTTAAAGAAAAACAGTTTTTTCTGTAAAAAAATGTGGATTTTGTAAATTTTACAGAAAAAATCTATGTTTTTCACAGAAAAAAACTGTTCTAAAAATTACTGATATTTTCTGTAAATCTTTCTGTAGATCTTTTAGCGTATGGTTTAAACTCATTAGAATTTTTGCTACGCTTCTATTTGTTTAATGATAAGAATGGAAATGACTAATGTCTAGGAAAGGTGGAGCAATGTATCTTGTATTTTACCGCTGGTTGATCGATGGTAGCTCCGTCTAGTGTTTTTAAAAAGTTGGTCATCTTTCTTAAGAACGGTCTTAAGGGGGTAGGACCTTTAAACCACCAACATTTTCGAAAAATTTTTAATACATGTTTTGATTCCGTAATCATTTCTAAACAATATGCAAAAAAAAAAAACGCATTAAAAAATTCCCATTAGTTTACTAATTATGGCAGTTTTATTATGAGTACATATCAAGACTCCATTGGATAATTAAACTTTGCGTTGCGTTTATTCAAAACGATGAATTTTGATAGTGCGCGCAGTATTACTAAACTAGTTGGATGTGCCAATCCCAAAACTTTCTTCTATCTTATACATAATATTTCAAAAACTAGTTACACATGTTAATACTTCAATATTTTTAGTTCAATACTACACCAACTTTGATTTTCATCTTAAATTTCTGCTTCAGTCAATTAAACAGGACTAAAAACGAGTTAATCAATATCATGATGTTTGTTAAAATTAATAGTTTTTCCTTATTCTGTTGTTTTCAGATGTTTGCGAATAGCCAGCTTAGTAAAAAGCAAGTTCCCGCCTTTGCACGAGCCGCCGATGGACAACAGAACTACAAAAAATCAAGAAAAGCATACAAAAATCTCTATCACAGAGCCCCTTTACCGCGCAATATTTCCAAATTCAAGGAGAACCTGTTGGCCAAAGCCAAAAACATGCACGAAAAAATTTGGTTCAATCGTATGCATAATTTTATACACTCTTCGATGGTACAATAAAGAAAAGGCAGAAACATCGCTATTGCAACGAACGACCCCCTTCCGGCAGATTTTTTTCAAATTCAGGGAGGACTTGTTTGCCATAGCAAGAAACGTACACGAAAAATTTGGTTGAATTCTATGCATAACTTCATACAATTTTCGATGGTACAATAATGAAAATGGTACATACATCGCAATTACAGCGCCCCCTTCGGGCGGAATTTTTCCAAATATAGGGAGGAGCTTCGTGCCATGACCAAAAACAAACACAAAATATTTGGCTCAATGCTATGTATAACTTCATACACTTTTCGATGGTACAATATTCAAAATCGCACAAAAATCGCTTTAACAGCGCCACCAACGGCGAATTTTTTCCAAATTCTGGGAGTACCTGCTTGCTATAGCCAAAAACTTAAAATAAAAATTTGGATCAATTCTATGCATAACTTCATACATTTTTGGATGGTTCAATATTCAAAATCGCACAAAAATTGCTATTGCAGCGCCTCCTACTTGCGATTTTTTTCTAAATTCAGGATCTACTTGCAATAGCCAAAATCTTAAAATAAAAATTTGGTTTAATTCTATGCATAACTTCATACACTTTTGGATGTACAATATTCAAAATCGCACAAAAATCGCTGTTATAGCGCCCCCTACCGGCGATTTTTTTCTAAATTGAGGGAGGATCTGCTTGCCATAGCCCAAAACTTAAAATAAAAATTTGGATCAATTCTATGCATAACTTCATACCCTTTTGGATGGTACAATATTCAAAATCGCACAAAAATTGCTGTTACAGCGCTCCTACCGGCGAATTTTTTTAAATTCAGGGAGGACCTACTTGCCGTATCCAAAAACTTAAAATAAAAATTTGGTTTAATTCTATGCATAAATTCATACACTTTTGGATGGTACAATGGCGACAGACACACAGACAGACGGACACACGGACACACGGACAGACAGACATTTTCTATAAACATGTTTTTTGGAATCTCTGACCCCTAAAACGTGTAAATCCGCCGAAAATCGGAAGTTGAAAAAAATTTCGATTACAATACTTTCTTCTATTGAAGATAGAATAAAGTAACGAGTTAATCTATATCATCATATTTGTTAAAATTAATAGTTTTCCTTATTCTGTTGTTATCAGATGTTTGCGAATAGCCAGCTTAGCAGGAAGTGAGTTCCCGCCTTCGCACGAGCCGCCGATGGACAATAGAACTACAAAAAATCAAGAAAATTATACAAAAATCGCTATCACAGAGCCCCTTTAACGCGCGATATTTCCAAATTCAAGGAGGACCTGTTAGCCAAAGCCAAAAACATGCACAAAAAATTTGGTTCAATTGTAGGCATAATTTTATACACTTTTCGATTGTACAATAAAGAAAATGGTACAGACATCGTAATTATAGTGCCCCCTTCCAGCGGAATTTTTTCAAATTCAGAGAGGACCTTCATGCCATGACCAAAAAGAAACACAAAAAATTCGGCTCAATTCTATGCGTAACTTCATACACTTTTCGATGGTACAATATTCAAAATGGCACAAAAATTGCTACTGAAGCGCCCCCTACCGGCGAATTTTTCCAAATTAAGGCAGGACCTGCTTGCTATAGCCAAGAACTTATAAAAATTTGGTTCAATTCTATGCATGACTTCATACACTTTTCGATGGTAGAATATGCCAAATCGCTATTACAGCGCCCCCTAGCGGCGACTTTTTTCAGGGAGGACCTGCTTGTCATAGCCATAATCATAAAATAAAAATTTGGTTCAATTCTATGCATAACTTCATAGAGTTTTGGATGGTACAATATTTAAAATCGCACAAAAATCGCTGTTACAGCGCCCCCTACCCGCGAATTTTTTCCAAATTTAGGAAGGTCCTACCTGCCATATCCAAAAACTTAAAATAAAAATTTGGTTCAATTCTATGCATAACTTCATATGCTTTTGGATGGTACAATATTCAAAATCGCACAAAAATAGCTCTTACAGCGCCCCTACCGGCGAATTTTTTCCAAGTTCAGGAAGTATCTGCTTGCCATAGCAAAAAACTTAAAATAAAAATTTGGTTCAATTCTATGCATAACTTCATACACTTTTTGATGGTACAATGGCGACAGACAGACGGAGAGACAGACATTTTCTATAAACATGTTTTTGGTGATCTCTGACCCCTAAAACATGTAAATCCGTCGAAAACCGAATGTCGAAAAAAATTTCGATTACAATACTTTCTTCTATTGAAGATAGAAGAAAGTAAAAACTATGCATGACAATCAAAAGAAATTTTTACCACATGTTCATTTCTGTATTATCTACAACTTAAAACCAGAAAAATGTAAAATTTGATTTTTTTTTCTGTTTTCGTACTTTGAAAATATTTTTTAAAAAGCGAAAATTTAAAATTTTTTGTTATTTTTTTAATTTAGTCAATATTTTTTACAAATATTCTGATTTTAGTATAAAGGTAACTCTATTAAGTATTTATTTTTACCAAAATTTCCTCTTTATATGCATAGTTTCAGATTTTATCATGCGCGCAAGAGTTTTATCTCTTATTATCATACATTTTTAAACTTATCATTTCAATATTTATTTATGAATTTACAAGTATATATATATATATATATATATATATATATATATATATATATATATATATATATAAATTTAAATTTAAGTAGGAGCTTTATATTTAAATGACGTTTGATTGTTATTTTTGACTTATTGCACAAGTTTTGAAGCTTGGAACATAGTGATATTTTTTACGTTTTTGACGTGTTCAAAGGTATCCTATCGCCTTAAACGGCTAAACTAAATTTTAGCATACTATATAGTATACATAAAAAACTATACATCATTTTCAGGACTTCACAAAATAATTCGGACATTTTTCCTACTATGGATGGTAATTGCTGAAATTGGGATTTTAAATGTGATTTCTCAACTTATTTATTTATAAACCGGGAGACAGCAGCACAGACAATCACCTCATCGAGTTCATGACTGAAATTCTAGAATTAGTTAAAACTCGATACGCATATTAAAATGCAATCGGTCTGCCAAGTCATATCTTGGAGGAAAAAACCTGAAAATCTGATTTTAGCGGTCGACTCGTAGGTTTACCATTGTGTTTTCTTGCTTCCAAAAGTATGAAAACATGGAGGACTGGGGGCAGAAAAACGCAATAGCAAACCTACGAGTCGACCGTTAAAATCAGGTTTTTAGGTGTTTTCCACCAAGATATGACTTGGCAGCAGGGATGTAGTGTGTGTGTGTGTGTGTGGGGGGGGGGGGTATACGGTGGTATACGCCATATACCTTCTGAATTTTTTTAAGGAACACCGTATACCCTCTGTTTCTCAAAAAAGTTATAGTATATACACTGTAGGGTATACCCTCTGCCTTGAGCGTATACCCTCTGCTTAGAGTGTATGCCCTTTGCTTGTTTTACTACACCACTGCTTGGCAGATCGATTGCATTTTAATATGCGTATCGAGTTTTAACGAATTCTGGAATTTCAGCCGTGAATTCGATGAGGTGATTGTCTGTGTTGCCGACTCCCGATCTATTAGATGTTATCTTCCACTTTACTAAATGAACGGGTACGTTTTGTCACAGTGAAAGTGTTTTATAATCTATGCTTGACGTTTACTTTTCTTTCTTGTTTTATCACTCTTAAAACTCTCTTGTCTTAAAAATCAAACATAATACGACAATAGGCACACAGTGCTATATTTTTAATAATCATCACATGCGAATTTGTCGCAAAAGTAAATTATTTGCAACAAAGTGGTACTGCATCTTGAATCATTAGCTATCCTAAAAGCAAATAATAAGGATTAAAAAAGAACTCAGGTTAATTAAGTAATTTCCATTTTTTATTTTTCTGTCTAGACTTTTAACCTCAGGCTATAATCGACGTACTAAGAATGAAAGGATGAAAGAATTTCTTTATCAACAATAAGTAAATTATTAATAAAAATATTTTTTGTAAAAAATGTTGATTATTTTTGTAATTTTGTAGAAATGTTTTCTTCTAGAGAGAAGGAATTTACAAAAAGAACAGGATTCATAAATCTCGTTCTAAAAATCGCAGGATAAAGAAGTTTGAACCTAAGTTTCTTGTTTATGATTTTCTATACTACTTCTATAGCGGAATTTTTTTAAGGAGGATCATATACATATTTATTTTTGTATGAACTTTGAAAAGAATAACATGTATCGCTGTATTTCTTTCTTTCATTTAATTTATGACGCCACATTTACTTTTTCATTATTCTATCATGAATAATTCGTTAATTATGAATGAAAATGTATTTAGGGACTATGTCAATATTGAGAAATGCGTTTCGAAGATTGAAGGATATTGTGGCTAAAGCTGTTAAAAACGATTTAACAATTGAAAAAGTTCGGGTCAAGATAACTAACAAAATGAAAGTTTTGAACTATTCGGTATGCAAGTTTTCTAAAGAAATCTGGATCCAAAACCCTTATGATCGTTGTGTCTGCTAAAACAGCTGGATTGATAAGATTGGACCTTCAGGTAATTTATGTGCAAGATTTTTTGTTTGAGAGATTTTATTTTATTGGACCTATTGAGATTTAATAACCAAAACTCATTCAATTCTCTTAAATTTATGGTTGATTGTGATGGAATCTATTGAAAAATAAATAAACCTTGTACTTTTAAAAAGATCATAAACAAGAGCGAAAAATCACACGCCCAGCATAAATCATGAAATACTTTCCACGATAACCAGAGTACTGTAACAAAACTTTACTGAGGGTGTAAGATGATATACAAGTGAATAATTTGGAAATGGCATACCCAAAATTTTGAAAACGAATTTCAACAGGTACAATTAATAGTCGGAAAAATATCCGAATTTTTGTTGTACAGTAGAGTCCCGATTATCCGAGTTGATATGAACTAAGCTCACCTCAGATAAGCAAAAAACTCGGATAAACCGGATTTACATAAATCGTCAATCCGTCGTGAGTGCAAAGTCCTCCAAGTTACCTGTGAATTATACCTCTGGAGGTGCCTTGCCAGGTGAAGGTCTCGTCATCTGATCAAGGTTCTAAATTACGAGACCAACTTGAGTAGCAATGTGCAGGTGCCAAACAACAGGGTATAACGTTAAGTAACCGGCAAAACAAAGTATACACAAACGAACAGTAGGCTGACGATTGAGGCAATGATGTCAGGTTTATTGCCGCTTCGCGGCGATTAGGCGGCCTTACGCCCCGATGCCAGGTACTAAACCCGTTAAGCTGGGGCAACCCGGCAGGTAGGGGCCTGGTCATCGGTTAGAAAGAAAGAAAAGGAGATGAAATATAAATTTTCACTTAATTCATTAATTTTTATGATACTTTTAAAATTTCTTTGATGTACATTTTCGTTACTTTCAAGAAAAATGGGGAAGAAATTAGTTTAATTTGAAAAAGCCCTTGATAGTATTTTGTTTGTTCAATGTCAATTTTGCTGCAGTTTTTTCCGCCTTCAGTATTACGCTACTGCATAGCTATCAATTTCTAAGATTTTTTCTTACCACTAAAACTTACCAGTAAATTTTGTCTAATTCAATCGTCGAAATCTAACAATTGTCAATGATTAAATACGGCAAAAATTTGTATTAAATTTTAGAGGTAACAAAAAAAAAAAAAAAAAAAAAAAAAAAAAAAAAACCGGACAAATTGGCAGCTATGTAGTTTTATTAGTGTCATAAAAAATTGTAGATGAAGGCTCTTCTTTCTGCTCAAAGTATTAAATAGTTTTTTCAATCGACCTTATACCTTTGGAATGGATCATTTTCTTCTGATGGACTGATGGCTTCCATTATTATGAAACAGCCATTATAAATTAAGTCTTAGGTGAAGATAGCCGTAAAAAGTTAGAACTCTGATTTTCTGGTCAGAATGGAAAAAAAAATGGCCATAATAATAATAATTATTATTTTATGGCTGTTTCATAATAATGTAAGCCATCAGTCCATCTGAAGAAAATGATCCATTCCAAAGGAATAAGTTCGATTGAAAAAACTATTTAATACTTTGAGCTGAAGGAAGAGGCTACAACTGCAATTTTCATGACACTATTAGAATCAAACAGCTGCCAATTTGTACGGTTTTGTTACCTCTAAAATTTAATACAAATGTTTGCCATATTTAACCGTTGACAACTGTTAGAATTCGGCGATTGAATTAGGCAAAATTTATTGGTAAGGAAAAATCTTAGAAATTGATAGCTATGTAGTAGCATCATACTATAGTTAAAAAAAAAAAAAAAATCTGCAGCAAAATTGACATTCGACAAACAAAAAACTATCAAGAGCTTTTTCAAATAAACAATTTCATTCCTCATTTTTCTTAAAAGTAACGGAAATTTACACCAAAGAAATGCTACTAACACCATAAAAATTAATGAATTAAGTAAATATTTACATTTCATCTCCTTAGTTGGTAACGATTTGTATAAATCCGGTTTATCCAAGTTTTTTGCTTATCCGAGGTGAGCTTGGTCTATATTAATTCGGATAATTGGGACTGTAGTATACCCTGAGAATAAATAATAATAATTAATTAACATTTAAGTAATAATTTATTATTACTTAATATTTATATTTGTTATTTAAGAATAAGTAATAATTAATAATTACTGTGAGAATAATAACCCTTAATCTTTCAGATTTAAAATTTTTGCTCATAACTTTGCATCCAATGGCCAGAATTGAATGAAAATTTAATATTTTTGTCTTTTGGCCGTAATGGTGATCAAAAGACACATGTATCTATTTATGCAAATTTAATACTCACAAACCGATAACTAATCGATCGATTAATTAATATTTTTGATCGATAATTAATTATCGATAATTAATATTTCAAGAGCAATTTAATCTAAAATATACATGTGTATTATTTTTGAACTTTTGAAAAGTATCATATATAAAATGAAATAAAAAAAAACTAATGAAATACATAATTTAATATTCAAGTTATATCTAAATAACTGATGTATTTATTTAAGATTGATAGGCCATTATTTTTTCTTATGTTTCACAAACTAATCATTCCAAACTAATAAAAATTTATGTTTCATTATATTTCTGGCGGGCTGAACTTAAATATGTAATAAAGGTATGATGTTGCTAATGAATTTTTTAGAATTAAGTTCAACTTATAAAATGAGTAACAAGCTTGCTTGGAAACTAAACACTCAGGGTCTCGCGTTAGGTACACCACCTGACCGGGACATATGCTGTATAGCACCACAGGGCCCAAGGTCAAGAAACAGAGTAAGTGCACTGTAGGACAAGATGCCTACCGATTGTAGCACCACAGAGTTTAGTTTACTTTAATTTCATATTAGAGGATCAAAATTTTAAATAATTGAAATTCAAAGGATGTGTCATTTCGTGTTCGGGCATAAATTTCACCTAATATTAAAACATTTTGTGAAAATTAGGTGTTGCAATTGAAAATTTAAATTTAGTTCAAAATTTAAAATACAAAATACCTCAAGCTTAATTCTTGCATATTAGTTATAAGCAGACATATTATTAGCTGCTGATTGGTCCTTTTCTTTGTGTTATAAAAAACTGTGCTGAAAACAGCATAGGGTGGTGCGTGTTTTTTTCACAAGTGCATCTTCATTCACAGTGTGACACATATTAGCGATCTTGCTTGGAGTTTTCAAACTGTTTTTTCAAACTGTTCCTTACATAATGGTATCGGTATTCCTTAATGAAGGGGCAATTTCGCAATTACGATAATAAAAACTAGCTTAAACTAGTATATCTTTTATGTACGAATTGACATTTTTTCAATTGAATGAAAAAGTTCCCAGACTTGGAGTCGAACCTAGGATCTTTGGTTTAAATTGCCAACTTTCTGATTATTGAGCTATTTAGACCGACAACTGACCGATACAATTCACTCAGACAACCTTATTGACAATGGCATTTGGTCTGCTATGTAGACAGCTCAACAGAATATACCGGAGGTAATGGAACTCCATTAAACGATTGAGAGAGAATGAATCACAATGCATTTTATGATTTTTAACTTGAGTTTAAAAATAATAAAGTATATCTACGTATGCATTGTTTAATGGAGACAGGAGTTAAAAATAATAAAGAGTATATCTACGTATCCATCGTTTAATAGAAATGTTGTATTAGGATACACTTTATTATTTTTAACTTGAGTTAAAAATAATAAAGTGTATCTATGTATCCATCGTTTATTAGAGTTCCATTACCTACGGTATATTCTGTTTTGCTGTCTATATGACAGACCAGTTCCAGATACTATTGTAAATAAGATTGTGTGAGTAAATTTGTTTCATAGATTAAGGACCAAGATGGGACATTTACGGCAAAATCTGTAATGGCAACAGTACTAGCGTCACTACCGACAAGGGGGAAGGATTAACAAGCTTCCGAAATTTACCTATGTTGAAGAAATATGCTTACCCTCTATGCTTTGAATATCTATTCTTTCCTAAAACGAAGCAGGTGTCAGACGATATTCTATTCATGCTTGTTTTATTTATTTAGGTGCTTTTTTATTTACCGTACTTGTATTGGTCATCTTTAACTTGCAAAATGATAATTAGAGTAATAATATAAAACAAAACTCTAGAAAATTCTGTTAATAGCGTAAATATGTATGTTTATGAAATTAAATTGTAAAAATTCAAATTCAGGTATTGTGTTAATTTATTCATATCGAATGAAATTTTATTGAGTGTAATGTCAGTACTTAAATTTATTTTTAACTGTTGGATTTATATAATTCTAAAAATTTGTCTAAATGAATTTTTCCCCATCTGTAATTATATTATTATTTCTTATATGTTAATATTATAAATATTATTGAATTGATAGTACGTTATTTACATTAAAAACAATATTTTTATTTTATCTGTAAGAAAGTGAAAATGCGTAAATTTTAAAAGATTACTGTAATGATTGTTTAATACGTTAAACTTCATAAATTAATAAAACATCGGCTATAAAAATTTTCCTACCGAATGGGAATATTTATGAAATTTTCTGGGATTTGTAGAGTGCAATACTTCGTATATTTTTATATTACACCATTACTTTATGTAGCTTTAAATCCAATTGCATCATATTTACTTATGTAGCATTCAAGATGAAATTTTTACCCTGTTTTTTGTTGCACTTATATCGTTTACTCATAATGTAAAAAAAAAAAGCATATAACCGTGCATGAACATAGAATAGATATTAGATATATAAAATAGAATATCTATTCTGTGTTCATGTATCGGTGTAAGATTGTATTGAAAACGTAAATATGAAACATTAAAAAAAGAAAGATCATAATAAGGTAGATGCTCAATGATAAAAATTTTACAAGGATGGGGAGTTTCTTCCCCATTGTCACTAAAGGCACTACCATCGCAAACGCATTACCATTACGCTCTATGGAAATATCCCATCTTGAATGTTAATCCATGATTTGTTTCGGCTGTTTGTCGGTCCAGGTAACTCAATAGGAAGTGCGCTGACAATTTAAGCCAAAGGACTTGGTTTCTACTCCCGGCCTGGGAACTTTTTGACTCAATTAGAAAAATGTCAGTTCGTATGATGTATTTACCAATCAGTTTGATTGAGTTAAAAAATAATAAAGTGGTATCTTATGTATTCACAGTTTATTCATTTTCGAACATTTCAAACAATCAAATAAATGATATTGAAATTCAATAGTTCATTTCAAAATGACAAACTTTAAGCTGTCTAAGAATTATGATGGATGAGAGTAAGCGTGAGATCATTATATTGATAAAAGGAAATAAGCGTAGCATTTTCGATATGTTAATCTATTAGAAAAACTTTTGTTCTTAGTATATAGCTATTACAAAAAAAATCAATAATCTTAATATGTCACAGTCATGTTTTTCAATTTATCACAAATTTCTATGGAAAAAATTTCTTTTTCTCCGAGTGTGTAATATTTTAAATTGCATCAAGTTCAGAAAATACGTCAAATGATGGATTGGACGGAAAAACAGAATGTACAATCACTCTCATTCAAGGCCGCATGAACAAAGAAAATAATTTGTGATTTCTAAAATTGAATAAAAGAAAAAAAGTTTATATTACGAAACTTAGAACGCTGTCACTTTGATCAAACTAAATGGAATATTGTTTATATGTTCTCGAAATAACGGTAACAACAACAACAACAACAAAGAATGCTTGGCTGAAAATGTATTCCCACGCACTAAAATATATTAAGAATCAGGTGTAAAAATGAAGTTCTAATAATACACTGAAAAAATGTCAAACGTTTCACAGACATATATTTTTTAAACATTGTAGATCATTATTACGATTAATGATGATCAATCTATTATTAATTGATTACGATTGATGTCCGTTATTTTGGAAACTCTTCCTTTAATTTTAGAAAACTTCAGAAGAAGAATTAAAATTTACAGGCAACAAAAGCATCTTTTTATTCAAGAAACGTTTCCGTAAGCCTCAAAATCTATTGTTTTCTGATTGGACTTTTTACAAATACTTTCTGAAGATAAAGTTAAAGAAACATTTATGGGATCGTTGATGATTTATTACGAGGTTACACTGAATTTTTCGTAAGTACTTCTGTTATACTTTAAAATATTCTTGAAAAAGTTTACAGTGTATATTTTGATAATGTTAAGTATTTTTTCTGTTAATTAGGAAGGTTCTCGATCTACGTTCTGCAACCCAACGTACAGAATTCCGTGTTCTCTAAAAACAATAAAACTTCAACCTTAGGGATTGCATTGAAGCTCAAAATCGTAACTTGAACGCCCTCGCTGACGAGATATGCCAATATCAATCAGGTGGATTAAAATTCTGATTAAAATCACGATTTAAGTCCCTCTAAATTTTTTAAAATCCTTTTTAAAAATCAGTACTGACATTTTATTATTTTGGAATATGTAGTTTCGCTTTAATTTAGAATACAATAAAATTTAAACAACGTACATGTTATTTAGATCAAATAAGCACCTCAAAAAAAGTCCCTAAGAATGACTGTTTTAGGTAGCTTTCATTACAAAAAGTAAAAAGCTACCTATTGCAGTCGTCCGGAGGAGCGCACTTCTGGAAAATTTTAGTATATTTTGTATTGGTATTCACCCCTACCTATTCTCCTGAAAATGACCGTATGAAAAAGACATAGGTAACAATTGATTTGGAATAATATTTACTATTAAATGCTTTTCATAAAGTTGAGATAATGATTTTGAAAATGTCGCCGTTTGTGCGGTGAAACGATCGTCAATCTTAATTAAGATATTTTATCACTTTTTATAGCATTATTTAACTGAATCTGTTTATAAGTGATTATTATACATGTTATTAAGTAGTACCAAACAAGCTAACGCAGAGATGTAGTGGAGGATATTCGGGGGCATACGCCGTATGTATACCTTCTGGATATTTTTTAGGAACACCGTATACCCTCTGTTTCTAAAAAAAGCTATAGTATATACACTCTAGGGTATATCCTCTGCCTTGAGCGTATACCTTCTCCTTAGAGCGTATATCCTCTGTTTTTTTACGACTACACCACTGGTTAACAGTTCATAAGTATTGTTTCCACAACTGTTTATATCATTTGGCAACAAATATCACTTTATGAAGCCCGAATTGTGCCAAAATAAATAATAATAATAATAATAATAAAACGGAAAGGCCTGTATACTGAAAAAGTACCAATAAATCTTTACATTTAAATCTTCATTTTCAACGTTTTTCACATTTTTGAAAGCCGGAAAATAATTGTGAGAAATAATTTACTTTTTAGTGGAACTCGAAATATACTTTATACAATTTTGTCAATAACATAATTTTTTTCATTTTTTCCTATGCATAGTGTACGAAGTATTATCATGCATAGTATGCATCAGGTGGCGTAACATTCCGGACAAAGTCGGTTAAAAAGTTGGCAATTATCGCGGACAATTTCACCCTTAGACTTTCTCCGTATTGTCTAGTCTGTTATATGATAAGAGAGTCTTGCTTGCATGTTTATCTATGATTCATATTTTATAGCTGTAATCCCGATTTTTAATATCACAAAAATATCAACCGACAGAAAAAAATGTCAGCAATTCACTGACGCTTTTATGCAACGCACAACCAAGTCTAAACTTACACTGTTCAATACAATTAGGGGAGCACATGGTTTTAACGAAATTCCGCAAATATTTACACCGATAAGTAAAATAAAATAAAACATCCATAATTTAAAGTGCTGTAGAAAACAGATAAAGAAAACTTCACATGTAAATTAAAGTATATGACGTCAAAAACTAGAAAAAGGAGATAAGTGCAGAAATCGGGATTTTGCAGAAACGTCTGTTTCACTGCCTCAGTTGTAAAATTCAATTGCTCAGCTTGTGTTTTGAGAAAAGGTGGCTTGAAAATGTCACAATAACATGATTTACCGCAATCCATGACTTGGCGTGTTATCGGGACAGTTGAATTTGGGGAAACACAACGAAGTGTAGTGGACGCTGTTGGAGCCGCAAGAAGTGTCCATGAAAGGCTGTGGGATCGATTCCAAGACACATGGAATGGTAGTCGTCGACAAGTGCAAGGTCGAAAATGTGCTAACACAGAAACTGATGACCGATATATCCTGTTAACAGCTCGTCGAACGGACAATACTACTCATCTTCAAACACAGTTGTTCTTGGCCATAGGATGAAGGGTGTCCAGCCAAACAGTCCGAAATAGGCTTTATCAAGGTGGTCTCTATGCACGTAAGCCAATGGTCTGTATTACGTTGACCTCAATCCACTGTGCGGCTCAAAGAAGTTGGATAACTGAACATCGAGTTTGGAGGCAATGTTGTTCGAGTAAAATTCTGTTTACAGACGAGTTCCGATTCAGTCTGGATATGACATCTGATGTGTTTAAGCATGTAGATAAAGAGGCACTCAAAATAATCCCACATTCGTTCGTGAAACATCACATTACAGACGAGTTGGGTTGATGCTATTGGCTGGAATCAGCATAGGTGGACGTACAGGCCTGCATATCATTCGGAATGGCACTTTGACGATCCGAAGTTATATAGACGAGATACTGAGACCTCATGTCGTATTTTATGTTGCAGAAATTAGTGATTTCTTTTTTCCATGCATGATAATGCCAGACTTCATACAGTTCGTCTTTTGGAAAACATGCTTGAAGCTAAAACAATACAGCGTTTGGAATGACCAGCATGCTCTCCTGACCTAAATCCGATCGAGCATGTTTGGGACATACTCAGACGATGCATTGCTTCGAGACCGAGGCCTCCTTTTACAGTCCGGGACTTGGAGATTGCTATTCTTGAGCAGTGGAACAGTATTTCCCAAAGTCTTATCGATAACCTCCTCGCATCCATGGAAAACAGGTGTAGAAAATAAAACTACGAATTAAAATTAAATGAGAGAATTCGCTGGAATCGACGACAGACGACGTAGATACGTTTTATTGTTTTACTTGTATATAACACAACATTTCCAATAAACACACACAGCTAAATATAACGCGCAAAATATATACATATTTACATTCAAAGATAATTCCGTTTCGAAACATTTATTCTGAATATCTTATATATCAAAATAAAAGCATTTGCTTCTGTGTCCCATTATTACGGCTCAAAATCGTCGAACATCATTCTATCAACAAACCTGCCGTTGCCATTCGCAACAAGGTAAAAGTAGCCTCTGTAGGTTTCTTCTTCTCGCGACATCCCCCCCCCCCACTTGAGTTTTGGAAGGAACACAGCAAAGATAAAACTGAAAAATACTGAAATGACATATGAATACAAATACTAATCTAAACAAAAAGCTTAAAACATACACCAAAAATACAGATTCTAATAAAGATACATAAAATCAGAAAAATTAGAAATAATGAAAATATTTTCAAACTTTAAAGTTCTAGGTTTTTAAAGTCATTAAAGAAATGTTCATATTTAATGAAAAAGTTCACACTGAAATGTTCATAGTTCACAAATCAAGTCTTTTTGCAGGTTTTACTTTTCTACCAGAACGAGTCTGAATATCTGTCTTTTTTACAGATTTACTGTTTTTTGATTGTTCGTTGATCTTATCAACTGTAACTGATGCAGGATCTAACTGAAAATGTTCACAGTCTTCTTTTGTGATCTCAAGCGGGTAAAGTCTTTGTACTGGTGTCAATAAAGTTCCTTTTGCTGTTTTCAACTTAACAAGCCTGACTACTCCATCTTTACTAGGAAAAAATTCTATAACTTTTGCTAGATGCCAATACAGTCTTTTCTTATCATCTCGACCAATCAAAAATACACCTCCAACTTTAACTTTGTCATGCTTTTAGGGATGGAAGATCGCAGAAAGCCTAAGTATTCCTTTTTGAATCTCTGTTTGAAATTCTCTCTTACTCTTTGAATATATCGCCATCTTTTCAAAATATTAGTCTTTTCAATTTGGTCTAAATCAGGAGCTTCACTTGTGCGAATATCTTGTAGAAATGATGCAGGGGTTAGAGCTCTTAAATCAGATTCTTCGGATATACAAGTTAGTGGTCTGTTGTTCATTACTGCCTCACATTCGCAGACAAGAGTTAACAATTCTTCATATGTCAAAGACGAATGTCCTAAGTTTTTTCTGAACAGATCTTTAAGAATCCCAATTAGCCTTTCCCCAAACCTTCCCCACCATGGGGCGGAGGGTGGGTTAAACTTCCAACAAATTTCATTGACTTCAAATGTTCGTTGAATCATTACTCAGTCAAGCTCTTTCAATGCTTTATTCAAACCTGTAAAATTTGTTCCGTTATCGGAATACAACACAGATATCCGACCTCTTCTTGCTATAAATCGTCGCAAAGCTTGAATCATAGCATTAGTACTAAGAGATGGAATTAATTCAAGATGAACCGCTCGGAATACTGCACAAGAAAACAAGACTATCCATACCTTTTCTCCAGATTTTGCCAGCAACGGACCAGCCAGATCAACTCATGAGACTCTGAAAATTCCTACTACTTTTGTTCGGTCTGTAGGGAGAGGGGGAAATGGCACTTCAATGTGTTTTACCTTTTGCTTCTTGCAGATAATACATTCGTTGATTATACTCCGTATGGTTCTTTTTCCTTTTAAAATCCAAAATCTTTCTCGCAGAATGGTCAAAAGTGTAGATGTTCCAGCATGCTTGTTTAGAATATGTTCTTGCTCAATAACCTTTTTACTACTGCATGTTTCGAAGGAAGAATCACTGGAGCAATAAAATCATAAATTTCATCTTCATTAGTAAGTCTTGAATTCAATCGTAATAGACTCTCTTCATCTTTAAAAGCTTGGAAATTAGCAAGAGATTTTCTGCCATCTTCATGAGAAAAGTATTCTGTCTGTACAGAACGGAAAAGTATTTTCTGTGCATTCAATATTTCTTCCTTTGTAAGCAATGTATGTTTTCTCAAATCACGAGCTTTGGGGTAAAAGCGCATAATCCAGGCTAGCACTCTTACTATTTTGGAAAATTTCGAAATTTTTTCAGCTAATTCAGAAACAATAGTCTTAAATTCTAGATTGCTAGCAGAAACAACTGTTTTTCGTTTTTCTTGTTCAATTTCATCTTCGTTAACATTGACGACGGATTTAGGCCATTGTTCTTTTGAATTCATTAACCATGTAGGTCCTAGCCACCATTGGGACTTTAGAAGTTGCTTAATTCCACACCCTCTGGATGGAAGATCAGCGGGATTCAGCTCACCAGAAATATGAAACCAATTTTCAGGTCTGTGAGTTGTCTTATTTCTTTCACTCGATTAGAGACAAACAGACAAACACTGACCATTGTTCTTGTCGTTTAATCCAACTAAGAACTGTTGAAGAATCAGTCCAAAAGTAATCATCAATGCTTTCGACTTCTAGAGCACCCTTTATGAATTTAAATAATCTTGCTCCGATAGTAGCCGCCATCAACTTCAATCTTGGAATAGTTATCTTCTTTAATCGCGTTATCCGTGATTTGGCTTGCAGTAAATTGACCTTCACTGTACCATCAGGGGACTCGGATCTTAGAAAAATACAGGCCGTATAAGCATTTTGACTCGCATCAACAAAAGTGTGTAAGCTTAAATTAGATTCTTCTGTGGCACCGCTCCATCTTGGAATTTTTATAGACTTCAAGAGATGTAGATCTTTAAACCACTTAAGAAATTTTTGTTTAGTGTCTTCGTTTAGTTCTGCGTCCCATGGTTCCTTCGTTTTCCAAATAGATTGAAGCAAAAGTTTAGGTTGTATTAACGCAGGGGAAATAAATCCTATAGGATCGAAGACTATACTGATAAGGGACAAAATTTTTTAATTAGTTATTTTTTCTGATTCATCAAGATTTAAAAGTTCAGAATCGATTTCGAGAGTATCAGAACTCTTATCCCATATTAAGCCTAATACAGACGTTTTAGAATTTCCTAGAGGAAAAGTATCACAGTTATTGTACGTAGTACTTTCCCAATTTCTAAGATCAAACTTTGCTCTTTTCATTACTTCTGTAGATGTTCTTACAAAATTATCTAATTCTGAAGTATTGTGAACACTTGTTACACAATTATCTATGTAAAAACTGTCACGCAATTTAACAAGTATTTCTTTGGAAAATTCTCCTTTCAATAATTCTTGGGACAAATGATGATGAATAACTGCCTCAGAAGAAAGGGGCTACTTGTAACACCAAAAACACAACGATTATGGCGGAAAACCCTTATAGAGCCATCATCATTATACCAAAAAAATCGTAAAAAATCTCTGTCATTTTCGTGTAAAGAGATCTGCAAAAAAGCTCTTCTAATATCAGAAATAATACCAATTTCATAAAGACGAAATCTGGTCAAAATTAGAGGAATAGTTTCTATGAAATTAATTCCAGTCTCTAAACAATCATTCAATAAGGGGAAATTAGTTGTCTTAGCTGAAGCATCGAAAACAGGCTTTACTTTCATAGAAGACAATGAGGACGTTTCTTTTATTATGTCACGATGAGGCAGTGGCGTAGCTACGTTTTTTTTCGCCCGGGGCAGGAAAAAATTTTGCGCCCCCCCCCCCCCCCCCCCCACCACCACCACCCCCCTAATAAAAAATACCACATTATTTTTCCTCAAGACGAAAAAAAAAATACCCGGAGGAAAACGCAGCTTCACTCTTCCTTGTTTTTAAGGATTCAGCAGATTTTACTCAAACAGACGAAACTAAAATTGCTTGGAACCGACACGTCCAATAATACACCTTATAGGACATGTTGGTGGAACCCGATTATTCCAGATTTCTAGTTTTCGTCAATACTGAATTTGGGAGTTTCAAAAACTTAGTGGAACATTCACAGATATGACTGTTGTTTTAAGCGTATGCGAGTAGTAACATTGAAAATAATAATAATAAAAAAAAAAACACATTTGCTATAACTCCTAAAATACCCACATTAGGGTTAAAAAGTCTGTTTTAAAACGGCAACCACCCTAGAATTTCAATTTGCTATACTCACCCATTTTTTAAGATAGAGGGGAAACCAAAAAATATTCTTGAATCCTTCTATTAAGGCCTAACGATTACGCAAGAAGTAAATTTGCATTTATAATTTTTTGTATATAGTTTTTGTTTGAAATCGTTAAAGGGACCGCCATTTTGAAACAGGATGACGGATCAAGATGCCCAACGAATTTTGTCAAGAACATAATAAACCCTTAACAATTAACATATACTCAATCACATCCAAATCGGTTTATAAATACGAGCACAGTCGCATGACAATGATCAGACATCTATATAGAGAGATATATACTATACATATAGATCAAAGGGATTTTTTAAATTCAAAATTTAAATTATTTCAAAAAGTTAAATTAACATCCTTAAGTCCTTTTCCTAACTTTAAATCTTATATTCTAAAATCCACTTTACCCTTTGTTTCCTAGCATAACATTTATTACGTTCATCATTAAAATCTGAGAGTAACTTAAGAAAATGCTGATGTTTGCACAATACTCCTTCGTTTGTGGTTAAAGCCTTATACGTCACAAATCCCGGGAATTGTGCGGCTTTTGACCACATGTCAATCAAGATCCATTTAACCAATTAAACTAAATGTTCCTTCGGCTCCTGCTGTAAAATATTTCAAGCCGCAACATATTAGCAAGAAAGCGCACGAAAAAGATTATATTTTGCCCATTTGATATACCTGCATGACCTACCACCATGTAGGTCCCGAAATTGACGCAAATGGCCCGTGGGACATCCAATCGAATTATCTTAGATAATTGTAACATGCAGCGACGAAATAAACGAGTTCGGTCCACAAAGAGGTTCCCGAGTCAAATTCTTTTCTCCCATTAATCTCCAAGTTATTCCTTAGAAATATAGATACAGTTTTCTCTAGTGCATATACGCCGAATTTAAGTATCTATATATCAAATATATTTCACAACGACGAAAACAAACATTTGTACTAGTCGTAACTAGGAAGACTGAAAAGTCCTACTTTGTTTTTTATACGACTTAAAAGGGAAAATTTGGGGTAGGTTGCCCACACTTTATTGTTTGGCTTTTCTCAATGCCAATTCGACGTAAAAATGGAATTTCCAGTAAAGAAGAATAATATCTTTATTTGTTTTTCCAGCTAAATCCATTTTACATTTTTTTAGAAAAGCCCCCATTACACGAAAATATTCATATGGAATACTAAGAACACAAAAATAAGCGTGAAAAATCTATGTATGTGTATGTGTGACGGAGATGGTTTAAAATATCTACAGCACATGCAAGTCTGAAAATTTCAGTGGGTGGTCCTAGGCAGGTCCTGTTGCACATGAGGTTCAGATTTCTAATTTTTTTATAATTAGCCGAGAATATTAATTAAAAACTCATCAAAAACACGATTTTTTTTCACAAAATGGCAAAATTGCGCACGCATATGAACCTGATCCCATAGCCGAAATGAAAGAAATAAGGAATTCTCACTAATCAGCGAAAATTAAGAAAACTAATTAAGATATCGATTTGAAAATTTCGGAGCACATGTAGAAAAATATTTTGCACCTGTATATAAATTTTTTGAAAATCGGTTGGTAATTTTTCTTAATTTTTTCAAAAAACTGACGATAGTACAAAAGTTTGAAGAAAGAACCATACAGGGGTAAACATTCATTAAAAACCGAACTAAAAAGACAAAAATCTTTTTCCGGCCGACCTTTCCATTCAAATTCCGAAAATCGATGGATCAGAGATTATATGACATTTAGTCAATCGTCATAATTATTAAACGTTACCAAATACTAAAAACATAATTTAAAAGCATTTTATCAATTTAACTGAGGATTAGTAGTGTGGCAAGAGTCCCGTGATATGAATTAAGAATTTGTCCATAATGGTTTTCCCCTTTATATACATTTAAAAGTATGTTTTTCAAAACATAGACTTCTTTTATCACTATTATCGAACATTAACGGCGCATTCTTTTCTCGGATTTCAACGGGAATTGATTCATTCAACTTAGCTTACGATATTTTCTTGCAGTTTTTAGCTTCACCTTCCAGTGCAGGGGGCACATTCTCATCTCGGGTTATATGGACCCAATTTCACTGCGTTTTGCTCATTCATCTTGGCTTTCGATTGTCTTATACCTTTTAGTTCTACCTTCCACCGCCAAGGACATTTTTATCTGATGTTGCATGGACCTGATTTCTGAGGAATTTTTTCTTTGAACTCATCTTGCGATTATCTCCATATTTTCGGGCGCGTGCGCGGTACACCTGCTATACGGGACGTAGGCAGTGGCCCCCCGTTCCGGAGATACATTTTGAAAGAGATAAATTTGAAAGGAGCTTCTTAGTGGTTAGAGATGCGTGCTTAGCACGTTCAGTCTACGCTGCCGAAGACAGTGGGGGACCCATCGCAAAGGTTCATTTTGAGATATTTGTTTTTATTTTCAATTTTATTATGAATGGAGGCTTTAATCATCCGCGGTTTGTTTGGAAAAATCGATAGGCGGGTCAGCTAGTATAGAAATGAAAAATGTTCTTTTGATACCAGAAATATGACTCCAAGTCTTCAACAGACCTTTTGATTAATAAACTGAAGGCTAGACGGTTAGAAACCTCCATTAGCGATTGACAATTATGGCTATCTCCATTCCCCCCACATTCACCGAATTTCTTCAAAACATTCACACAGATACACACACACACACAAAAAAAGAGAATGTCAACAATCCTTATTTATACAAAATATGCGAAAAAAAATTCGGTTTAAAGCTTCTCTCAATTTGGCGCCCTCTATTTAATCATTTTGCGACTCAATTCATGTACATAATTATATTAGGTACCAAGTGTGTTGAGCTATTCCTAGAAACATTAAGAGAAGCTTTTTCTTTCTTCATTATTTGGATATGGTAAAATATCTTACTGAAAAAAACATTCACACACAAAAAATTTAAAAAATCAACAATTTTCATTTATTTTCAAAATGAGTGAGATAATTTGGTTTTAAACCTCTCTCCATTTGGTGCCCCTTGGCCTCGGCGCACCGGGGCAGCCGACCCCTTTTTAAAATATGACTTCTCTGAACCTGTATCGATCAACGCTCGAACATATGAACATGAATGAGGCCCTTTTAATTTCACTACCAAAGTTTGAAAAATTACCTTTGGATTGTAGGATAAACTCGATAAATTAACAGCGTTATGTTCAGATGTTTTCTGTGTAGATGGATCTGTTTTCTCTTCTTTTTTATCCCTTTTATCAATATGACCTCTCGAAACGTTATTATTTGAGAATATTTCTGGATACATCAGTGTGGCATGTTCTTTATTACAAACTAGACATCTTATGAATGCATTAGACTTATTTGAGCAGTGCCCTCATTTAAAACATTTAAAGAAGCATCCCTTTTGTTTTAAAATCTTCTGTTTATTAACCAAATTTATTTTCTGCGCGTTAAAGCAGTTAAAACTTTTGTGCTGTCCGTTACAAAAACGCAACTTTTAACGAACGCCGGACTGGTGGATAACAAACCAGCAGCGGTAGATATTCGTTCTTCTACTGAAATACCCTGTTTTTTAATCTTAGGTTTTAGTTCAAATCCAGATAAGGCTAAATTAATTCTTTCTTCCGACTCTACTTCAGATTTTAAGAATTCCATTAAATTATCTAACCTATTTTTAGGTTCCGCGCCATCTATAAACTTGCCATGTCCTTAAAAATTCTTCTGGCATGCATGATTTTACTAAGGGGTGTAACATAGCGGCACACTTTTCTGTGGTGATATTAAGAGTTTCAAGAGCTCTAATATGGGATTCTAAACTATCATAGTGAACACATGGAACTAGAGTTATTTCGTGAAGACGAATTCTTCAAAACTAATTTTAATAACTCTCGGATATATACTTCTACTAATAGATCTTCCCTACCAAATCTAGATTTCAAACTATCAATTACCTTGGCATAATTATCGCCGGTTGGCGGGAACGATTCTACGATTTTTCCAGTTCTAGAGCCTTTTACAGTAGCCTGAATAAGATATTGAAATTTATCAGAGGGAACTATGTCTGAGTCTTCGTGTATTTTTTGTTGAATTGGCACCAGGATTGTACCCAGTTTTTTATTTTACCATCTAATTTATACAGTTCAAGTTTCGGAAGTTTAAACTTCCTTTTAATATTAGCTTCACTAATACTAGAACTGTTATCTATATCATTAGAAGATACATTAATAAATTCATAAACACTAACCTGTGTTTCAAGAAATTGTCGCACATAACCATCAGCTACTTCAGATTCTTCATCCAAATCGTCTGCGTTGTTTTCTATTTTCTGAAGAAGAATTTTATAGTTAAGCTCGACCAACTGTTTGTGTTTATCTTCTAACATCGATAAAGAAATCTGCAATTTCTTCTTATTCGGCGTATTTTCTTTTAATTCTTCTTTTATGGAATTCAGTTGTTTTGTAAAACCACTTCTAACAGTTCCTCTTAATTTCACATTATCACTTAAACTTAAAGCCATCACTTTCTCAATAAGTCTTGTTCACGGACGCCAATAAATGTCATATTACTATTATGCACACCGGCATTCAAGGTTCTTTTACTTGATTGAGTGTTCAATAAAAGTGCGAAATTATTAATCATAAAATAGATGTCTTTATTCAAATCAAAAACTATAACGTTAACAAGTTTCGTTAAAAAATACTACAATTTATCTTATTCTATAGAGACCTATAGTTATAATATTCAAAAATTGCTTTACTTTATCTTTTTAAATATATTTATTCACCATCTTTGGAATACAAAACGGAACAGATGTCATATTCGCCCCATATTGGCGCGATTTTTTTCGGTTGCCAATTTGGCGAAAACATCACCAGCATAAACAACATAATCCGGGTTACCACATCAAACAAAATAACGACACTTTGGCGCAAGTTAAGTACCTGCTGCCTATATGATATTGGCGACAGAAAAAAATCGCGCCAATATGGGGCGAATATGACATCTGTACCCACAAAACAATTCTACAAAACATAAAACTCTTGTTGCCAACAACATCAAAATAGTTATAAAGAAATAAAATAAAATAAATATGATAAAGTTGCTGAAAGCCATTGAGTTCGGTTGATTACGTGACAACATGGCTGTCTTGCACTGTTCTCTTCACATTTTTGCTTGCTCCCCTAATTTTTTTGCGCAGTGTACATCACGAGCATCCGCTTACTAATAATAATTTAAATATGCAGAGTTGCTTTCGCATAGTGTCTTGTTTATCCTTGGCACAACGTAACTGTAACTTTTACTATCAAAGCTCGTATTTACTATTATACAAAATATTAATTCCATAAATGTATTACATAAAATTGTCATCCGTGCTTCATGTTAACTAAAATTTAAATTCTGCATCAATTAATTTTTATTACCTGTGATACCTTCAAATCATTTGCATCTTTTTAAAGTCGAAACATGAAGTAAAATTTCTGGAAATGGACTTAAAAAATAATTTTTCTCAAAGAAGTTGCAGTGCTATTGAATCAAGAGCTGCAGGCAGGAATTCGAATGACTCTTTAATTGGAAGTTTAACAAACTTACCCTCTCTACGACAGTCAGTAACGGTAACTGATTTTCTACACGATATCTTAAACAAGAAAATTCCCGACGAGAAATTAAAACCCACTACTAGCCAGGAAGTTCACGAAAACAATATACAAAATGAAGTTGTCTCTCCCAATGAAGAAGGTACTTGCTTTTGTCCCTCATGTAAAATTCTGGATGATGATTTCACGACTTACGTTATTCAAGAGTTAGAATTTAAAGTACAAAAACTCAAATTACAACTCATAAAAGAAAAAAATGGTGGCCAGATTCTTAGAAAAGATATTTTTGTAGCTAAGAAAGTAGTAGAAAAAGAGATAGCAGGGAACACACAAAATTTTGAAACCCTTTTGGGAAAAGCGAACAGCAAGTCTTGGAAAGGCAGGCAAGAAATTACTTTTGTTTTGAAACGACAATTGAGACGCTTGACTGAAATAATAGAGTCCCTAAATGAGAGAAATAACACTGTATTGTTTAGAAAGAAACTTAATCCACAAACTGAAGAATTAACAGAGATAATAACAGATGATCGTAAAGTTCACCATTGCTTAGAGTTAGAAAGAAAGGAAGTGAGGAAAAATACGGAACGGTATCGCCAGAACTTTGTTGCTAGTCGTGATATGATGAAAAAGAGATTGAAGCAACTGACTGACAAGTATATATATTTATAATAAATTTTGGCACAGATGTCATATTCTCCGCACATTGACGCGATTTTTTTTTGAAGCCAATGTCATATACGCAAAAGGTACTTAACTGGCACCAAAGTGTAGTTATTTTGCTTGATGTGGTAACCCAGATTATGTTGTTTATGCTGCTGATGTTTTTGCCAAATTGGCAACCGAAAAAAATAAAACGCGCCAATATGGGGAGAATATGACATCTGTGCCTAAATTTTAAGCGAAATTTCTTTAATCGAAGTAGTACCTAATTGCGTGGTAATTTTTCTTACTCGTATCCATTGCCAATTGACGTATTTTTAGAGAGTGATTCGCCGTAACGGAATAATTTTTGTGGTCCTCTTTTGGTACTACTTACGGAACAGATGTCATATTCGCCCCATATTGGCGCGATTTTTTTCTGTCGCCAGTATCATATAGGCAACAGGTACTTAACTTGCGCCAAAGTGCTTGATGTGGTAACCCGGATTATGTTGTTTATGCTGATGATGTTTTCGCCAAATTGGCAACCGAAAAAAATCGCGCCAATATGGGGCGAATATGACATCTGTACCCTACTTACTTATTCCGTCGGCCAAAAATCTGTCACCAAACTATAAGATTAAATGACAATAATGGTTGATCGTAAATGTCACATTCACTTGACTTTAAGCAAGTTACACCTGATTACGTCATCAAGTGATTTTTATTTCGACGTTTTATTTGTATTTTTATTAATGTTCTACTAATTTATTTGTTCATTCGTTATTTAAAATAAAAATTATGTCCATTTGTATAATTTGGCGAAATTGGTCGACGGGATAACTAAGTATGGTACTTTTCGGTTAGCCGGGTGCCAGTGTTATATATACATACACATATATATATAAATGCATATATATGTACATATACACATATATGTATATATGTATATACATATATATGTATATATATAAAACTGGTGCCCGGCTAACCGAAAAGTACCCTAAGTATTACCCGATTTTTTTTATTGATGTCCAACTTTACTTCAAACTGCATTCAGGTTTGGCTGTGGATCTGAATACGGGGGATTAGCTCTTTCGCACGACAGACAGTGCATTCTAGTAAATCATAAAAAGTATTGGAAGTTACGTGTTATCAGAGTCAGGTCAAATACAGCTGCCTAAAGCAGGGCATCAATTATACTGCTTACAATAACCCTTATTTTTTGACAACTTCATAGATTTTTTTATAACGGATATATAAAGTTTATGGGAAGAGTTCCATATCCTGTTCCGGTTTTTTTGGCGATAAATGTTTCGATGTGGTTCTCCGATTTTCAGCCTTTAGGGTTGCTTTTTTTACTAGTGGAATGGGCTTTATATGCATTATTTGTATAATTTTTTGGCATTTAGCGTGAGGTCATAAACCAGTGCCCCATATTGGCGCGACTTTTTTTCGATGCCAATTTGGCGAAAACCTTGTAACCATATCATCTACATCCGGGTTACCATATCAAGCAAAATAACAACACTTTGGCGCGAGTTAAGTAACGGGTGCGTATATGACATTGGCGTCAGGAAAAAATCGCGCCAATGTGGGGCGTATATGACATCTGTGCCTATATAAGCATATCTCTATATATAATTACGATACTACTTGTTTATCCCGTTGACTAAAAACCTATCACCAAAACTATAAGATTAAATGCCGATAATGGTTGATCGTAAATGTCACATTCACTTGACTTTAAGCAAGCTATACGTGTTTACGTGATCAAGTGATTTTTATTTCGACGTTTTATTTGTATTTTCATTAATGTTCTACTAATTTATTTGTTCTTCCGTTATTTAAAATAAAAATTATGTCAATTTGTATAATTTGGCGAGTGGTTTGGCGATTGGTATAATTTGGCGAAATTAGTCAATGGAATAACAAAGTCGTACCCTCAACATGTGACATATATAACGTTTATTCAATAAATATATGTTTATAAATATTTAAAAACCATATTTTTCCGCCGTCTTGAAAAATTTGGTAAGTTACTATAACGGTCTTTTGGCGTCACGTTGGATTACTTCGCCAATCGCGCCAAACGGAACAGGATGTGGAACCCTTCCCGAGTTCCGTATCCTATTCTGGTTGGCGCGATTTTCGAAGGAATCCAAAATGTCACCAATAGGCCGTTTTAGCATCTTACCAAATTTTTCAAGATGGTAGAAAAACATGGTTTTTAAATATTTATAAACATATATTTTTAAATTATAAATGTTATATAAATATATGTTAGTTTTATGTATATTATATACGTAATTATATATAGATATACACCGATAAATAAATACGGTACTACTTGATTATCTTGCAGACCAATTTCGCCAAATTATACTAATTGCCACACTATTCGTCTAATTATACAAATTGACACAATTTGTATTTTAAATAACGAAAGAAGAAATAAATTAGTAAAATAAAAATAAAAAATATATTACAATTCATCAGACATACAATAAATAGCCCAGTGGTAGGGGAGGACAAAAAGGCCGAATTCGGAATTAATTAGGGGAAAGCTGGAAATTGTTTTAATCCATTTAGTTTAGGTCTAGAATGAATATGCTAAGTTTTCTCCCTCGTAGTAGGTGAGCGTTAGAAAACGTGTACAGATTTATAGTGAAAAAACACATTTTTTTTAGATACCATAACAGTATTTCAAAACAGCTAACTCTGTCAAAAACATTGTCAGTACAAATGTTGTAGAGCTTAAATTCTGAGTAAAATGAGTACCTACACTTAATATTTTTGTTGAACATTAAGGTCACAATTCTACTTTAAAGTTTTAGACCCGTGGTCAGGGTGTTGAACTCAGAATTAATTAGGAGAAAACTGGAAATTGTTTTAATCCCTTCAGTTTAGGTCTAAAACGAACGTACTATGTTTTCTTCCTCGTACTTGGGTGAATGTTAGAAAATATGTACATATTTGTTTTCGAAAAACACGGTTTTTTTTAGTTTCCTTAACAATATCTCAAAACAGCTAACTTTATAAAAAACATTGTCAGTACAAATGTTGTAGAGCTTAACATTCTAAATAAAATGAGTACCATCATTAATATTTTTGTTCAACGTTATGGTCGCAATGCTATTTCAAAATGTTTTAAATCAAGAGCTTGTAGCCAGGAGAGGCCAAGTTAACTTAGAAATATTTCAAAATTGCGACCTTAATATTGAACAAAAATATTTAGTGTAGTACTAATTTTACTCAGAATTGTAGGCTCTACAACTTTTGTATTGACAATATTTTTGATAGAGTTAGGTGTTTTGAGATATTGTTAAGTTAACTTGGTCTCTCCTGGCTTCAAGTTCTTGATTAGCGATTATGGCAAAATTTTGAAATAGAATTGCAACCTTAATGTTGAACAAAAATATTAATGATGGTACTCATTTTATTCAGAATTTTAAGCTCTAATACATTTGTATTGACAATTTTTTTTTATAGAGTTAGCTGTTTTGAGATATTGTTAAGGTAATTAAAAAAAACGTGTTTTTCGAAAATAAATATGTAACATTTTCTAACATTCACTTAAATACGAGAAAGAAAACATAGCACGTTAATTTCAGACCTAAACGGAAGGGATTAAGGGTGTATTCCGATCCAAACTGCTTATTTTCTGATTCATTTTTAAATTCATTTTTGCTCTCAAACGCATCAAACTAAGAAATTCTCTTATTTAGAAACTACATAATGTGCCGTGCTTCTCGATTTTTTGATAAATGCAAAAAATTTTGTAAAAAATGCTGTCAAAATCGGCGTTTTGAACCGAAATTTCCAGAAGCGGGAGATCTGGGGATGAAAAAGATGGTCATACTGAGAAAATAATTGCTTAAAAATCAAATTCTAATTAATTGAGCGAAAAATGAAATCACACGGCACCTTATACAACTCTTCAAAAATCACCCCAGCAAGTTTCATGATTTTACTTTTAAAAATGAGCCTGAAACTGTCTCAGAAAATTTCGAGCTGTTGAGGGTGGAAAAATATTTTTTCGAATACACCCTTAAAACAATTTCCAGTTTTCTCTTATTTAATTCTGGGTTCAATCCCCTGATTACGGGTCTAAAACTTTAAAGTAGAATTGTGACCTTAATGTTCAACAAAGTATTAAGTGTAGGTACTCATTTTACTCCGAATTTTAAGCTCTACAACATTTGTATTGACAATGTTTCTGACAGAATTAGCTGTTTTGAGATACTGTTATGGTATGTAAAAAAAACGTGTTTTTTGACTATAAATCTATTCATATTTCCTAACGCTCACCTAGTACGAGGGGGAAAACATAGCATTTTCATTCTAGACCTAAACTGAAAGGATTAAAACAATTTCCAGCTTTCCCCTAATTAATTCCGAATTCAACCCTCTAACCACTGTGCTACAAGTAAATATTACAAAAATACATTTAATGCTATTAAAAAGCAAACTTTTCGAGCTAAATTTTAGCCCCTCATCAGTGCAATAAATACACAGGGATAGCTATGATTTTTGATGATAAATTTTGTATTTTACTGCTATTTTGAACGAAAAGGTTGCCAGTCATCATCTTTTGGCGAAAGGTTTGTTTATTAAAGAATTGAAATAGTTATCCGTCCGTTAGAAAATAATGCAAATACCTGGCAAATAAGTGGAAAAAAAAATACTGATATTTAATTAAAAAAGACAACAACAAAAAAAAAAAAAAACTTTTAATAAGACACAATATTATAAAACTAAAATATTTAATTTAAACACGAAATAAATATCTTTAATGCTTAAAAATATAATTTATTGTGAAATTTTACAATTTATACGATATTTGGCGAGTTATCGCCTGCGTTACGTTAAAAAAATGAATCTGAAAATTTGATTAGACTAATTTTTAATTACAATTTTTTTATTTTTAGTTCTATTCTTTTTCTTTTTATCTAACTGCCACATCATGTGATTTACAGGAGAAATAAACAGATGTAATTGTAAAAGTTACTGTATTTACGATTTCTCATTTATGTTTGCCGCCAAACAATGTTTAGCAAATTTTTTTTTTAAAGCCAAAAATGCATAAGCGTGACATTAGCTTGAGGATTTTCGCAATAATGGTGTTTTTTCAAGTGACCGAGATCATTTTTGGAGTACATTTATATATTCAATTATAAGTTATATAGATATCAGTTAATATTTTAAAAATGGAATCAAATATCTAAATTTTAGTTAGAATTTCTGTCGCACATACATATTATAAAATAAGTTCATACTTTTTAAAAAGTCTTTCGCCGTAATTACGGAAGCATATGATTTTTATACACTCCAACTCAGATCAAGGATTATCCATTTCTTTTTCTTTTTTTTTTCTTTTTTAGTAAATATTATTGTTTATCTCTTTGGCGATAACACCAATTTCCCGTATAGGAAAATTCGGTATTATTTAGTTATCCCATCGACCTAAAGTCTATCGCCAAATTATAAGATTAAATGCCAATAATGGTGATCATAAATGTCACAATCACTTGACTTTAAGCAAAGTTACACGCGTTTACGTCATCAACTGATTTTTATTTCGACATTTTATTTGTATTTTTATTAATGTTATACTAATTTATTTGTTCTTTCATTATTTAAAATAAAAATTATATCAATTTGTATAATTTGACGAGTGATTTGGCGCTTTATATAATTTGGCGAAATTGGTCGACAGGATAACTAAGTAGTACCAAAAATTCACAATTTCAAAATTTAGGAACTGAAAATTATTCTTAAGGAAATTTATGCAATCATGTGTTATTACTATAAAAAAAAAAAAAAAAAAAAAAAAGTGGCACTCCGTGAGTGCCAATAGAAGTGAAAACTTCAACAATTACGTGTGTGTTTTTTTAATCGTCAGGAAATGTTTTATTGTGCTGGAAATACTTTTAAATGTAGTGTTTTTTTATTCATTATTATACAATAACATACACCATAACGCAAACATAACACGAATTTTAAAAACAAGAGAGTTTTTCTGCTAAACTTACCCGATATTTGGTCGAATAGTTCACTTTTGCCGCCAACTATTGACATAAATAACAACTGTTGAATCTGGGAGCACGGCAGTGCGCCCGCCAAGTTCGCACAAGCCGTAAGCTACCTTTTCCTGAACCATTTTGGCATACTTTTCACCCCCTCATAACGTCGTTTTAGGGAGAGATATAAAAATTTTTCTTTTATACACATGTTCGTATGGTCAAACTGAACTAAGGTTCCACGATTTCATGTTTCTATATTTAGTAGTTTTCGAAATATTAAATTCCGAAAAAGCGCTTTTTGTCACTGACTCACTTCGCATCATCAAATAACTAAGGTACTTCTGAAAGTCGTAAAATCATGAAATTTCACAAGTAAGTAGGGTTTGTAGCACAATTAACCAGAAAAATCTGAAAACACAGAATTTCCGCCTCTAAACCCTTCAAACAGGGGTTTTTCATTTGGCCGTAAACAGTTCCTTAACACATTCAATTGTGCCAATGTTGGTCGCCAAAACTCGATTACAGAGTTTTGAAGGGAGTCACGTGATTTCAAGCAGAATAACATTATATATATATGCTTTTCCAAAGATGTTTGTTAAATAGAAAAAAATGAATATACCTAAAAATTTTAATCAGTATAGGTTATGATATATTTACGATATGAAAACAACAAAACATTTAACAAAATATAACCGCAATTCGGTACGTTTCCGATATAGTAGCCTTGACGAAATACAGAAAATAGCCTTGACGAGAAAAGAAATTTGATAATAACGTATTTTATGGCAACCTATCTACTGTGTCATATACACAAGCAATTTTTTCAATATATATACAATTTATTTAATGTAAGGAACCCGTTTATTTATTTTTATATACCAACATAAATAATTTGTATATAAAAATAATATTTTATACATGTATAAATAAAATGTTTATATGTATATAAATACATGGTACTTCTTAGTTATCCCGTCGACTAAATTACTGTCGCCAAATTGTAGGATTAAATGCCAATAATGGTTTGCCATTAATTAATTAATTGTAAGATTAAATGCCAATAATGGCCAATAAAACCATTAATTCGACGTTTTATTCGTATTTTTTTATTAATGTTTTACTAATTTATAAGTTCATCAGGTTTGTTTTCATAGTTGTTTATATCATTTGGCAACATATCTCAGTTTCTGAAGTCCGAATTGCGCCAAGATTTTTAAAAAAAATGCCAAGGTCCCTATAGTGGAAAAATATCCTAATTCCATATGAAAGTTTAAAAATCTCCTTTTAATTAAATGAAATGTGTAACTAATAAACTGCCTTTAACGATGTGCGAAAGATGCGGCGTCCGAAGTCCGCTGCTAATGTTATTATATTGTATTATTAGCCTACTTACTGTTAATTTATTGTTAATTTTAAATCTGTAAAAGAAATATTATAGTGATAGATAAGATATGTTGGTCGCCAAAACCCGATTACAGAAAATTAGCCTGAGTTATAAAGGTGTTACATGATTTCAAGCTGAATGAATTTTTATATGCTTTTACAAAAATCTTAATAAGGCAAATCTTTCAGTTTATCTGTCCATCTTTCTATCTTTTATTTCCTTAAAACAAATTTTATTAAAGACCCGGAGGCGTCTGCACAGATCATCATCTCATCGAGTTGACGGCTGAAATTTTAGGATTAGTTAAATATCGATTAGCGTATTGAAATGTAACTGGTCTGCCAAGTCATATCTTTGTGCGAACTACATACAGACCCGATTTTACGGGTTAATTGGTGGATTTTCCATTGTGTCTTCCTGAACCCATTCCTCCATGTTTTCAAACTTTTGGATGCAGAAAAATACAATAGTAAACCTATCAGTTAACCACTAAAATTAGGTCTTCAGGTGGTTTCTACCAAGATATGACTTAACAGACTAGTTGCATTTAAATATGCTAATCTAGTTTTAACTAATCGTAAAATTTCAGCTGTAAACTCGATGAGGTGATGGTGTGTGCAGATGCCTCCCGGTCTATTATAAATGTCGGAATTCTAATCTCAATAGCACTCTGGTCAATCTGGCAATTATCCTTACTATTTATGGAACACTATTCCTTTAAGTGCGTTTTAGTGATGTTAATGAACTTATGCATCATACATATTATACATATGCATATAATACGTAATACAATTGCATCATACATATTATAGGTATGTGTATAATACATAATACATATGCATCATTTTGACGTCATAATAAACAAAACATTTTTTGTCGCCAAATTTGAGAATTGACATGATATATTACCAAATTTGGCGAAACTTTGCTAAATGTCGCCAAGCTTGGCGAATATTTGACGCCAGTAGCTATTTTTTAATGAGTTAATTATTAATGCGAGCCATCTATTTTTATTTTCCCGCATCTCATCTAAATAGTTTAATGATATAACGTACAAATATTTTCAAAGTGCTTATAGTTTCGTCACTGCCCAAAACCTCTGCTATTGTTATTATATTGTACTGTTATTATACTTACTGTGACTATGTTGTTAATCTTTACACCGCTAAATCTTCTGTATTATATAAAGAGAATTTACGGAAACTATTAAAGCATTGAAACTGCCAGTTCTCCTTATGATTATTATAATTCTATAATATGTAACCTGTTAATCGATATGTACGTTAGAATTAATCTTCTATAATCCGGTTCCTCGCATTTTAGTTTTCAGGTTTCGAATAAAATTAGCTAAAATCTTAAAACCATGGCACATTGACTAATTCTTCAACACGATCAGATGAAAGGAATGATAGATTTTCAAATGGATCATGGCAGTGAGCCGGTAGACCTTCTATTCTTCCTTAATCGAGTCTATTGAAAAGGTTAACGTGAAACAAAAAGATATTAGCATCAATATGGTTTAATGCAAATGCAGATATTGTCAAAGGATTTCATAAGAACCATTTCACTTGTACCCAGTCGTATCAGTTAAAATACAACAATTGGCAGTGAGCCCAATTAAAAAAGATTACTTAATAGGATTAAAAATTTCCGCATTAGAGAACGAATCGTAACTGCTAAGGAAACATGCATAAGTGAGTTAAGAGATATTTGTCACGAAAGATGAAATACATAACAACACAAAATATATGATGTGCTTCCATGATCGTAAAAAGTTCTTGATTTCTCTATCAAAAGCTTCCGACTTGGCAAAAGAATGGGCAAGTAAATTAAATTATGAATAACAGTAACATAATGCAACGTTTAACATGGAATTAATACGGTAAATACTGCTTGCTAGAGGCGGCTAGTACTTTAATATAAAAAGAAATAAGAAATAAAGTATAAATTTGTAAAGCTCAATAAAATAAATTTAGGTATTTTTATGTTAGCCGGGCGCAAGTGGCAAAATCGCCAAATACTGTTCCCAACTCCATTGTTCATATTGCATTCATTTCATTTAAAGATGCATACTTTTCAGTCATCTCATTTACCCTCATAGCATGCATGGTCACGGTGACGTCGTTGTGACGTCACTGTAAGTGACTGTGGTCACGTCACATATGTGACCAAAAAGCCACCACTCAGTGATGTCACATTGTGACTGAGATGTGAACTTCTTAGAAAACTTTAAAAAATTACGAAAATTCTTTAAAACATGTTATTTACTGTAAAATTATATTTTTCTGGCAATTAAAAAAAAATTGTGACGTCACTGTCATGTCACTGCTATGTACCGTACGTCACGTCGCATATGTGACAAAAAAAAAAAAAAACACTATATTGTAAGTCACAGTGTGACAAAAATATGAACTTCAAAAATCTTTGAAAATGAAGAGAAATATTTTAAACAGTCACGAGTTACAGCGGCATAACGAATGAAAATATATTAGTGGATAGCAAATGGTAAATTCTGTCACTAAAGGGGAGGGGGGGGGGAGCATAATAAATAAAGTGCACGATACAAGCATTAATAAACTAAATTTTCTGGCTATATTTTATCAATTTGATATCTAAGACAGTGAATGTATACTTTTTCATGATTTCAATTTTATCTAGCATTTGGATAATATATTTAGAATTAGGAATATTAAATTTATACACTTTACATATTTAGTTTGCTGGGAGGAAATTTCTTTCTTTCTTTCTTTTTTTACCGACCAGGATTATTCGAAACAATTCTGTGGTTTCAAACTAAAAATTTTCTATTACAGTTAAATCTGCACCTTTTAATGAGCACATAGAAAGAGTCTTCAGAGTTTAGTCATCTATGCATTTCTTGCTTTAGAATATTTTTATAATTTGTATTCAAGTCATAAATTCTACTTCTTTCAGACTTTTTAAATAAAATTAGCATTTGCCGTAAATAAAAGAAATATACAAAATTTGTGCAAAACAAACTTTACTTAAAAAAAAAAAAAAGAGGGGGGTCGTTATTACCATTAAATTTATTTTTGCATCTTTTAAAAATTTAAACAATGTTTTATCTAATAAACTCTAATTATGAATATTATTATTATAATTATTTAGAAAAAAGGAACTTTACAGTACATTTTAACTTGAATTATTTGGTACGAATACAAAGAAAGGGTTAAATACATTGGACATTTCTTCAAATACAAAATTTTAATTAACGATACTTTCAGAAAATTACTGCGCATTCAAGTTCTATATTTCTTGTATACAAAACAAATAATCTGTAACAGACCACCTGCTTGAAAATCGTCTGCCCACAGAAAAATAAATATCAGAAGACGCGGGAAATAGTTCACTGTTTATAGAACATCACCACGTCTACAACACTTTAAGATAAGGAAATGACCATTTTAGGATACACGGATATTAATGGAACATATATGTAAGTGTTATTTAATTTAAATATTTTGTTCCTGATTTGTATATTATGAGTTAAATAGCTTTATGTTATATTTGTAAGAGACTGATCTTTAACTGTCAGAAGCGATATTTTCCAATTCGCAGAGACTTATTCATGCCTACATTCATACTGGAATTAATATAAACATTAATTTACTCTTACCTGAGATTGAAAATGTATGGAACGACAATGATTTGGAATTATTTTATCGGCTTCTTACTATTTTTTGATTACTAACGCTTATAGTTATTATTATTTTGGGGTTAAATATGATGTTCGATTATCATGAGATTACGAAACTGTTTCAGATTAGAAATTAACATTATACTGGGAAAAGGTATTTTTACATATTGCAGTAGTGAAACATTTGAAAGAATTTTCTTTTAGTGCTAATAATATTTTAAATTATCTTTTAAAATCCTAAATCGTCAAACCAATGTTTTCAGATTTAACATTTGCCAAAATTATAAAATAATAGGAATTCCTTATACCATATGGAAATATTTTTGAGATATTGTTAAATCTAATAATGCATTTAATTTATCTATTGTAGTTTGCTGTTGTTTAATAGTACAATTATAAATACTAATTATTATTTTTAGTGTTTTTCAAATTGGTATATTTATTTTTTTAAATTGTATGTAAGCATTTTTTCTGCTTGTGATTTTAATCAAACATTTAATTATAGACATTCTGAATTGGTTATTAAATTTTCTTCTATTGTAAATTCATTTTCTACGTTTATGATACGCGTAATTATCGGCACTAAAAAGTAAAATATGATAATTAAGCATTGGAATAAAGTGTTTTTCATGCCTGATAGGAAGTTATAGATTAAACTGCTTTAGTGTATATTTTTTAAAAGTTCATATAATACAGGATACATAATGTAGGGCACAAGTTGAAAAGTGCTTATGACTTAGGTTTGTCTCTCCGTCTGTCCGTCTAGCAGTCTGTCCGCACTCTAACTCTCGAAAATATACTCGGATTGCCCTGAAATTTTTGGATGTTATTGACGTTTACCATAGCACGGTACCTATTTGTAATGAAGTTTGTAGCATGCTTTGTTCATTTACAGGGCCAGCCAAAAGTTTTCCGTTACATTACGGCCTATTGGAAAAATCGTTTCAAATGATTTTTAATGATTTTACGCACGCTTTCAAACATAATAAAATTTATATGCATTTATGAAGTGCACTAAAATGTGCATTCTGTTGACTATGCGATGCAAAGAATAGTTATTGTTCATTTACAGGGATAAAAAAGGAATTCAAATACATAATGATATAGGGGTGGAGGGAATTGTTTGCGGCATACTTTAATTATGTTAATCTATTTCATATATAATGAAATTGATATATGTCTCTGAGGTTTATATTCTATAAATTATTTCATGTATAATACGAATAATACGTATAATACGTATATAGCATTTACAGGGACACACGAAATATTTCAGATATTATATTGTATCCGAAGTACTGTTCATTAGCGATGATTGCTGGAAATTCATTTTTAATTATGATATGCGCTTTTATGATTCACTATATTTATGCATAGTATATGGTGTATATAAATGCTATAATTCCTATACAAGGCTACACAAAAGTATTCGTAAGGATTACTGGGTATGGGCGCAAATTGCTTAAAGGTGGTTTTTAAATGAGTTATGCTTTTTTTCGCTGAACTGCATTTAATTTACCAAGAAATGTTTGTAGAATATAGATAAAATGATATACAGGGTCACGTCAAGAATTGGATACATGGCCGTCTATATATTATAATTTCTGGAAATGTGATTTCAGCAGTTTTAAGAGTGTCTTAGTTTGAATTAAATTTTAACTAAATAGTGGCGTGTAAGAAAGATTCTAGGTAAACTACAGGGTTGTACAAATTTATTCAAGTATGTTTCCATGCATTAGTATAAATTGCTGAAAAAGAATTTCAACCTGTTAGGCGTTTTCTTGCTAAACAAAATTTTCCCATTATATAGTATATATACACTTAAAAAAAATGGGTACTTGAAATTGAGTAAAAAGTACTCAATTTTAAATGCGTCACATACTCAAAATAGCTCCGATCCAAATGTACTCAAAGTTGAAAAGCACATGTACTCATTTTTTATTCCATGGTTGTGATCAAATATGAATCGTTATGTACTGCCCCCCCCCCCCCCCCAAAAAAAAACAACTAAAATTTAAAGTAAAAATGTACTGACATTTATTTCCCGTTCAAAGTTCTTAACAAGAAATGTTTAATTGATTATTTATTAAGAAAAATAGCAAAATTCTTAACAAGATACTCAAATCGAATATTTTTATGACAAGAGCATTATTTCCAAGCACTTTTAAATTATTTTTTAAATGCTGTGCATAATTTAATATTTACATTAATAAACATCATTTATGCCGCTATAAATGAAATGAACCATTACAGGGTACAAAACTGTTCATTTGTTTGGGTTTGATAACATGTAATGTTTCAAAATAGAGAAAACATAGATTCATTTTTGATCCAAAAATATTCAATTCGATATGAGTACGTCGGTTTACTCAGTTTTGAGTACTTCATTTTTTTCACTGTATCAACCTACAGATCAAATACAGGGCTTTTCAAAAGAATTGGAAAACATATTTGGCTATGGACGGTAACTGCTGAAATCAGTTTTTCAAATGTTTTATGCGTTTTCTAAAATGTTTACTTAGTTATTTTATTTACGTCATTTCCCTACATTACGATGTCTTGTTAAAGCATTCAAAAAGTGTTGGAAAGTATTTTATAATCTATGCTTAACGAATGATTTTTCTTACTCGTTTTTTTTCTATTTCCCAGATCAGTCTTTTCCTATAAAACATACCAAATCTATTTAGCTCATATTCACAAAATACAATACACACGGGAATAAAAAATTTAAATAAATATCGCTTATCATGCCGCTCTATAAATAATAGTTGTATTAATATCCGTTAGTCTCCATGTTCAGATTTAATAAAGCAATGACAAATCACAACAAATTAAAAAACTTACACATTCTAAATATCAAGCTTGAACTCAATATCAAGCATAGAACTTAATAAAAAAATATGTCAGTTGATAAGCATTGTTTTTTAAGCGGAAAATTTTTAAATGTTTTAGAAGAATAGGACTCCAAAATAGCGATATTTTGCTAAAAATTACGGTAAATATATAAGATTTTATATTTACAGCACAAGTTTATTTTAAAATTCATCGCTGTATTAATACTTAGAATTTTTTCCAGAGAGAATCATTCGCCTTATATGCAATATTTTAAATGAAAATCAAATATCAAATTAATTGCTTAAAAGGCGCAAAGTCCAACATAACCACGTGGGTTATTGCATACAACATTTCCAATTAAAATTGCCTTTTAAGCAATTAATTTGGAATTTGATTTTCATTTGAAATATTGTATGCAAGGCGAATGGTTCTCTCTGGAAAAATTTCCAAGTATTAATATAATTTCAATCGATGCTGGATTTAATTAAGTTTCGTGTTTGCATCATGTTGGTGGCTCACGCTAAATATTCCATCTTGTGCTGCGTTTGTAGCCTTGCCAACATGTAATAGTGAGAAATTTTCCAGCCTGCGTATCGTTCCATGCGATTTAGTCGGTAGAATGTCAGTGCGCTGTACTGATGGCCCGGGTTCGAGTCCCAGCATGGAATCTTTTTCACTATGTGCGTCTTTTAAGCAATTAATTTGAAATTTGATTTTCATTTGAAATCACAGTGTTTATGACAAGTTCGTCACAAATGACACATATTTCACAAATGGGTCACAGTGTGACTTCAAAGCATTGTCGTTTTCGTCACAGGTTCGTCACAAAGTTAATGCCAAAATAGTCACAAATGACACACTTATCACAAATTTGTCACACCGTGACTTCACAGAATGGTCACAATGTGACGTCACAAACGACCTCTAAAACGGCCATAACGACCTCGCATTTTAGTCACTATGACGTCACATCCACGTCACGTGACGTCACATCGACGGTCACAAAATCACAGTGTGACTTCACAACGACGTCGCCGTGACGTCACCATGCCTTACGGGTAAAATAGATGCATTTCCCTCATTTTATTTAATAGAATATTTAACATAGAAATAAATAAATAAATAAGAAATAATAACATAAACCAAAATGTTTTATTTGAAAATCAAAGCATTGTTTCTAATTTACACATGTGAAAAAATGAAAACTGCTATTGGCGAAAAAACAAAAGGCTAATGAGGAGATTTGCTCCCGGCTAACATAAAAGTACCGAAATTTAAGTTTTTTCATATTAATATAGTTTAGAATAACAAACTTGAAAAAACATACAAAAAGTAGTGATATCCCAACAAAAAGTTTTCGGTAAAAAAAAAAAAAAAAAAAAAAAAAGCGCCAAGTTCTCCTTAATGTTTCGGCCAGAAAAAGTAGTGATATCTGAAGTTCGCACAAGTTAAAAGCCAAACATCCCAAATCTTTCATTGAAAATGGCTTCCTGCGACTTGGCCGTTAATGCCTTCGAGAGAGTTTTTCAAATTTTAAAATATGTACAAATGAGCTACATGTCAACTACACTTTTTGATTATTTTAGGCATTTTGTGACACAGAGTACAGAAATAAAATACACATTTGAAAAAAGCATTTAAACAACTTCAGTCCATTTAAATGATTAGAAGTTAAAAATAACAAAATACTTGTATTCAGGAGATACTATCCCTAATTGCTAAAACATAATTAGTATCAGCTTTTAACAGTTTATAAATCGAATACCTCTTAATGTATGCAAACAAACTATAATAAATGTTCAAACGAAAAAAATCTCTTTCGTCAGTACACAATAATTCAATATTATGCAATAAAATATAATGTAACATATTGTGAGATTTGAAGTAAGTAAATTTTGTTTTATTTCTTGGGTTTTACGTTAATGACTTTAGCTTTAGACCGTACAAAATGGCAATTAAACCACAAGTGGACTAAATGATCTGTAATCAAAACTAATGTTTGTTGAAACTGAATATTAGTTATCAGAAATCTTTTACTTATAATGTCTTTATGTGAATTTGTCTCTTTGCATTCTAATATTACTTTTAATATTTAAATAATTCATAAATGCGTAATTTTCAATCATTAATTTTGAAATACTATAGAAGGCATTAACGGCCAAGTCGCAGGAAGCCATTTTCAATGAAAGATTTGGGATGTTTGGCTTTTAACTTGTGCGAACTTCAGATATCACTACTTTTCTGGCCGAAACATTAAGGAGAACTTGGCGCTTTTTTTTTTTTTTTTTTTTTTTTTTTACCGAAAACTTTTTGTTGGGATAAAGATAATTTTATTTTGCTAGAGCAAGGTAGTTTTATTTTAGCAAGAGTCACGAGACTTGGCTAATTTTTACATGATATGTTTTTGATGAGATTTCCTTTTTCTAACTCTTGTACGTGTATTTCGGGAACCAATAGCGCACAGGCAAGCATGCGGCGCGCTTGCCTGTAAATTGTTGTTATTGATTAAGCAATCAATAACAATTAATTGCCCGCCCTCCTTATACCGAACTATGCACAATACATGTACATACTTATATACAGAGGTGTCGGTTACAATAACAGTATCACGAGTTCAATGGTTTCTCCCATCTCAAAAAATGCCAAACGCGCCCAAAGAAGCTTTCACTTCAATAATGAAAGTATCAAGTATTTGTCTTTAACAATAAACACAACAGCGTACTGCAACGAAAATGTAAATTTTGTGTGTGTTCCTGTGTGAACGCCAGGAGAAAAAGTGAGTTTTAGCTTCATTCTTCTTTTGCAGATTGAGCTGAAGAGGGAAAAGTTCCTGTCATTCACCGCTTGGCGCGCTAGTGTCTATGTGCCAAAATGCTAGCATGTCGGTTACGCAACAGTGTCTCCAAATCAGTGGTTTTTCTCCATCTCAAAAAAAGCTCAACGCGCCTAAAGAAGTTTTCACTTCAATAAAATTCAAATGACCAGAAAACTATATATCACGCTTGCGAGCGTAAGAGATTGTGTGTTCGATTCCCGCTGGTTCCATTGCACACACTCTTTGTGTGGAACACCCAGGGTGTATTTCTCTTGAGTTGTAATATTTCTTTGTGCCATCTTGTCTCCGAATTATAAGCGGGCTCTCATGTCAAGCACACAAGTCGTATGTTTGTTGTTCAATAAATAAATAAACTATATATCATGTTTACAGTTAAAAATTATTAGCAGTTAAAATTAAAAAAGTATAAAAAATCAAAGCAATGCTGTGTATTCAGGTGGAAGTGCACATGATTCGTTAATCGGCAAAGTTTGCTTACGAGTGAACACACCTTCCAGAAAAACTCTACTTTTAACATTATAGCAACCTGATCTGATAACTGTCATATTTGCGAAATCTGGGATATGGTTGGTATTTAAAGAATGCTGTACAATTTTATACTGTAGATTTCCAGATTTGGAGGCACGTTTATTCTCGGTAAGGCGAATGGCGCAAGTACAACCAGCTTCGCCAATATATACCGAGTCGCAATCTTTACATGGGATACTGTAATTTGAACCAATTCTTAGCAAGGGGAATTTCAGGTTTAGATTTACAAAGTAAATTTTTCAAAACATTTTGTGGTTTGAATGATGTACTGATATTATGAGACTTAAAAAGACCAGAAATTTTTTCAGAAAGATATTTGTTCTATGGTAGATAAATAATTTTTAACTGTAAACATGATATATAGTTTTCTTGTCATTTGAATGTTATTTATTGCACTGATGAGGGGCTAAAATTTAGCTCGAAACGTTTGCTTTTTAATTTTATTAAATGTATTTTTGTAATTTTTACTTGTATGTTTGATGAATTGTAATATATATATATATTTAAAATCGTATATCAGACGTTAAACAATGATTATTTATTTTAAAATTAGTAAAAGATTAACAAAAATATAAATATAAAGTCGAATTAAAAATCACTTGATGACGTAATAAACACGCGTAGCGTGTTTAATGTCAAGTGAAAGTGACATTACGATAATCTATTTTTGGCAATTAATCTTATAGATTGGCGATAGTTTTTTGGTCGACGGGATAATCAAGTAATTAACGGTGAAATTAAAACATAACATGCTCTTTAATAAAAAGCTACGCGTTGCTGACGACTGGCTTTTTCGCTAATCGTTGCCACAGATGAATCTTGGAAAATGAAACATTTGAAGTTACTGAAAAAATTAATAACTCGAAAAGTATGTGTCAGAAAATTGTTAAAGTGCTATACACGTAACAATTTCAAGCAACAAAAATTACCTGCGAGTCGTCAGTTTTCCCACAACATACGTACCACTTTTTTCGTTTTCCAAGCATTTATTGGCTGTCCGGGAAAGGCTTTTCCATCGTCAGTTTTTCAAGCATTTAATTGGTTGTTACTGGTGACTCGCTTCATTTCAGACTTCAAAATCTCACCAACACAAAGTAGTTGCTTGCTTTCCGAGCGACTCTCTTAAAGCCATAGGATAACATTGAGTCGCTCGGAATTACACAAGGGAACTTTGACACCTCGTGTAGTAACAGCACTTTTAGACAAAGTTTTTATTTTATTTAAGTACTAGCTAACTTGCCCGGCGTTGCCCGGGTATGCCAGAAAACAGCTCGAATTGCGAAAAAGCTCTGAAAATCACAATAAGATATCGCGAAAAAATTTTAAATTGCTGCACAAATTTCGAAAGAGAAAAAAAAATTATATATTGTGTTCGAAGATTGAAAGTTGATTCCTTTCACTAATGTGGAAAAATGGTAGGAAATCGCTAAAATACACTAAAAATTCCCGAAAAATTCGAAAACTGCTATACGAAATTCGAATAAACTTTATTCAAATGAAAGCAGAAATTACTTTTCATTATAGACCAAAAATGGAATGCAAAAAATTGCAGCAGATCGCGAAGAAACGTAGAAATCGAATTAAAAATCACAAAAAGTTAAAAAAATCACGAAAGTCAAAATTTACTGTAACTGGATAAAAGTTTCAAATCTAATTCCTTTGACCAGAGGGCTCTCTTAAAATTTATGTTTGGGAAAGCATGCTAAGCATTGTATCATGTTACATTTATTCATAATTTAATTTACTTGCATTCCCTTAAATATAATTAATATAACCCCTTAAGTTAATATTAGTTTTTGTTGCAATAAAATATCTCAATTTGTTCAGTTTCTGTAAGCTAGTAATCTCTATTTGTTTACAATGGAAGTCTATGGGAATTTGACGAAATATTAGATATCGCCAAGTTGGCGTCACTTTTGGCGATATAGCGCCGAGTTGGTGACAAACTTGGCGGCATTCGGCGACAGAACTGTGTCCCCCCTACGGTAACCCTCTTATAGGTATGAAGATGCATTAGATGCTGTTCAATAATCGCATAAAAAATTCGTTACAAATTCAAAAATCGCTGTACGAATTCCGAATAAACTTTTTTGAAAAGAGAACTAAATTTTCTATATTGAGTTAAAAGAAAGAAACCGTATTCTTTTCACTAATGTGGAAAAATCGCTAAAAAATCGCATAAAAAATTAAATTAAAAAAAATCGAATATCGGGCTTCGAGTTGCAAAACTTCATATATAGACGGACCTTTTTCCCCAAATTTTGTAGCTCTACGTGCAGCTGTCTCTTCAGAACATCGTCGACACACTCACACACAAACTTCTTTCCTTATTGTTATAGATTTAATTTACCTGGATTCCCTTAAATATAATTAATATAACCCCTTAAGTTAATATTAGTTTTTGTTGCATTAAAATATCTCAGTTTGTTGATTTTCTGTAATATTGGTTTACAATGGAAGTCTATGTGAATTTGGAGTAATATTAGTGATATCGCCAAGTTCGCGTCACTTTTGGCGACTAACTTTGGTCGCCAAATTTGGCTATATATCGCCAAGTTGGCGACAAACTTGGCGGTATTTGGCGACAGAACTGTGTATCCCCTACGGTAACACCCCTTATAGGTATGAAGACGCATTAACTGCTGTTCAGTAATCGCATAAAAAATGCGCTAAAAATTCAAAAATCGCTGTACGAATTCCGAATAAACTTTTTTGAAAAGAGAACAAAATTTACTATATTAGGTTAAAAGAAAGAAACCATATTCTTCTCACTTACATGGAAAAATCGCCTCGAAACATAAAAAAGCGCTAAAAATCGCATAAAAAATTAGATAAAAAAATCTAATCAAAAAGTCGAAAATCGGGCTTTGAGGTGCAAAACTTCATATATAGACGTACCTTTTCCCCAAATTTTGTAGCTCTACGTGCAATGGTCTCTTCAGAACACCGTCGACACACTCACTCACTCACACACAAACTTCTTTCTTTATTATTATAGACTAGCGAACTTGCCCGGCGTTGCCCGGGTACGTCAAAAAACAGCAGGAATTACGAAAAAGCTCTGAAAATCACAATAAGATATCGCGAAAAAATTATAAATCGCTTCTCAAATTTTGAAAACAGAAAAAAATAATTATATATTGTGTTCGAAGATTGAAAGTTGATTCCTTTCACTAATGTGGAAAAATAGTAGCAAATCGCTAAAATACACTAAAAATCACATCCCGAAAAATTCGAAAATTGCTATACGAAATCCGAATAAACTTTATTGAAATGAGGGCAGAATGTACTTTAGGTCAATAATGGAATGTCAAAAAATTGCAGCAGATGGCGAAGAAACGTAAAAATTGCATTAAAAATCACAAAAAGTTCAAAAATCACGAAAGTCAAAATTTACTGTAATTGGATAAAAGTTTCAAATCTAATTCCTTTGACTTGTGGGCTCTCTTAAAATTTATGTTTTGGAAATCATGCTAAGCATTAGATCATGTTACTTTTATTCGTAATTAATTTACTTGGACTCCCTTAAATATAATTAACATAATCCCTTAATTTAATATTAGTTTTTGTTGCATTAAAATATCTCAATTTGTTGATTTTCTGTAAGCAAGTTGCTATTGTTTTACAGTGGAAGTCTATGGGAATTTGGCGAAATATTAAAGATATCGCCAAGTTGGCGTCACTTTTGGCGACTAATTTTGGTCGCCAAATTGGGCGATACATCGCCAAGTTGGCTACAAACTTGGCGTTATTTGGCGACAGAACTGGATCCCCCCTACGTTAACCCCCCTTATAGGTATGGAGATGCATTACAGGCAGTTCAATAATCGCATAAAAAATTCGCTAAAAATTCAAAAATCGCTGTACGAATTCCGGATAAACTTTTTTGAAAAGAGAACAAAATTTACTATATTGGGTTAAAAGAAAGAAACTGTATTCTTTTTCCTAATGTGGAAAAATCGAATTAATATAATCCCTTAAGTTAATATTAGACTATTATAAATAAATCTTAGACTTTTTCCATTTTTAAATTGTAAATATTTGGACTGCAGATTTTGCATTATGTTTATGACGATTGTATATAATATGATAAGGTACATGCAAAATACAAAACTTTAAAAAAAGTCTAAGATTTACTTCGATTTCATTTGAACGGAATCTAAGTATATAGGTGTTTAAAGCATTATATTGTATGAATTTCATTTTTATTTTTTAATGTTCAATTGGTTTAGCTTATTTGTTACAAAAATTTAACATTAAATGTAGAACGAATTGCATGAAATATCTTAATATCTGCCTCTTCTCGGGCTTAAACAATTTAGGAAATAAATTTTGCTTTTTTAATTTGTTCTGCAAATTAGGTTTTTGTTTAATTTTATATTTACTAGGGGGCCCAGCCCCCTGCTCGCTAACGCTCGCCAACCCCCATGAAAAACTACGCAAATGACATTGGGATCGCTTCGCTCGCTCGCCACTATTTATGTCGACTCTAGCGAGGTACTACTTGGTTATCCCGTCGATCGAAAATCTATCGCCAAACTATAAGATTAAATGCCAATAATGATTGTTCGTAAATGTTACATTAACTTTACTTTAAGCAAGTTACACGTGTTGACGTCATCAAGTGACTTTTATTTCGCGTTTTATTTGTATTTTTATTAATGTTATCCTAATTTATTTGTTCTTTCGTTATTTAAAATAAAAATTATGTCAATTTGTATGATTTGGTGAGTGGTTTGTTGATTTATATAATCTGGCGAAATTGGTCGACGGCATTATAACTAAGTAGCACCCATAAATCATTAGAAATTCACAAATATTTTTAATGTATAAAACAGTAATGGAAAACTTTGTTGAAAATGTAAATAAAATTGCATTTAGATGGTAATACTAAACATATTTTATCAAAAGTTTGGCAGTGTAACTTGTTGATCGCCATTGAGAAAGCTAAACTGACTGGAAATTGACGCCGTTTAAATTTAAATGGCATGTTAGTGTCAGATGGGGTCCTTCTCCTTTCATTTTGCCTATAGTATTGAACAGCACGTCTTAAATTCATCTAAAATTATAATAAGACGCTATAAAAGATGCTACGTATCATGCTAACGAATTGTAAACAAAACGATTTCGGCTGTATCTAAATATAATCTTGAACAAAAAGCTGATTCGCCGAATTCAACATGTCGCCGTAAAATGAACCAATATCAATTGTTATTCATGCATCGCTCACGCGGTTTGTGTTAAAAGAGAGATTCTGTCTGGATTTTGATTTGCTGAATGGGTCGGGTCATGTGACCGCAAATTAACCCCTGAGAATCGTCTCTGTGGTTGTTGCCAGATAGCAAGCTACAAATACAGCCTTTTTTCACGCTGCGCAAGAGAAATATATATACAGATAGTATTTTGGATACTACTTGATTATCCCGTCGACAAAAAAAACTATCCCCAAACTATAAGATTAAATGCCAATAATGGCTGATCGCAAATGTCGCATTCACTTGACATGTCATCAAGTGATTTTTAATCCGACGTTTTATTTGTATTTTTATTAATGTTTTATCAATTTATTTGTTCTTTTTTTATTTTAAAAAAATTATGCCTATTTGTGTAATTTGGAAAGGAGTTTGACAATTTATATAATTTGGCAAAATTGGTCGACGGGATAATCAAGTAGTACCGTTTCTTATTATTTATTTATTATAGTTCAGTTATTACAGTTTATTTATTTATTTATTTATATAATTAGGGGGCTCTGCCCCCTACGAGCTGCGCTCGCCAACCCCCATTCAAGCACACAAAAATCCAAAAAGTACGCTAATTTGATCGGTTTTAAAAATATTGAATTAAAATTTAAAAAAAAAAAAAAAAAAAAAAAAAAGTAGCGATCTCTCTGTAAAAGGGTTTCCATTCGTTTCCTTGGATTGGGGATTTTTAAGACCAAATCTGCTGCTGTTAAGAGATACAATGGCTGTTTTCGTATTTAATTAAAAAAATTAGTTAAACATTTGGAAATAAGCTAATGTAAAATTAATTAAGTAAACAGTGTCATTGTCTCCCGGTATTTTTTAGCAGCGCTATAAGATAGTTCTTTTAAATAATTCATTTTAAATGTATCGTTTTAAATCTGACGTAATTTACACCAAAGTTTTATTTCTCTTATTAATATTCCCGTGAAAATACTTTTGTTGTTAGAAGGAAACATTATTTGCGCTGTCTTCGAATTCATGATAATAGTTGAAAAGATTATCTCAAAATATCAAATAAATGTCTTGCGCAAATATATTTTTTAATTTAAATTGTTTTGCCATATTTTTTGACCATTTTAAGTATGACGTAATTTCCTCCATTTACAAGTTTTAACGCATAATAATGATTTTTTTCTCTTTTAAAATTCAAGTGTAAATATGGTTCTTATGACAAGATCAGTTTCAACTGACGTCACGGCCCTAAGCACGTGACCTCTAGCGAAAAACTTGGGGGTCAACAAATAACATTGGTAGTTTTGTTTGATTCGTACTTTCACATCAGTTGTCGTGAATCACATTGCTTTTGTTGTGACACATTTCACTTTATAAATCTGAGCCTACATTTCAAATTTTTTGTGTGCGATTATTTGCATTATTGTTATATCTTATTGCAGGTGTTATCACGTAAATTATCACATTTATTCGCATCACCATGCCAGCGACATGTTGTGTAAAAATGTTCGGTAATCGTTCGAACAGGGAACATAATAAATCCTTCATTAGATTACCAGGCATAGAAAGACAGATAATATCATGAGAAAAAAGTTGTGGGAAAAAAGGCGACAGAGATGGTTGTCACCGTAATATTGTGTGAATTAATTTTACGATTTTTATTATGAATTAAATCACAATCACATGGAATTTGTTATTAATTCATGCACATAAATGTATTAGTAGGAGAGCTGTTGAACATTTTTGAGTAGATATTTGAGGCACCCTGAAAATTTGTGCAACACTTCTTTGGTAATGCCTGAATACAAAATTGAATGTCTGGCTGAAGGATCGTGGCCCAAAAACTGTGCGAGACACGTGTCAAGTGCCATTTGGCACTTGACACGTGTCTGGCACAGTTTTTGTGCCGACTAAAGTGTCTGTCATTTTCAAAATATTTTTTTCTAAGCATAAATATTATTCTGCCTCAATCTCAGCGTGCCTCAAATACCTTTTTTGGGTAGTCAAAAAATGGCACTTGACACGTGTCTGGCACAGTTTTTGGGCCGACTAAAGTGTCTGTCGCTTTCAAAATATTTTTTTCTAAGTATAAATATTATTCTGTCTCAATCTCAGCGTGCCTCAAATACCTTTTTTTTGGGGGGGGGGGGGTAGTCAAAAAATGGCACTTGACACGTGTCTGGCACAGGTTTTGGGCCACGATCCTTCAGCCAGACATTCGATTTTGTATTCAGCCATTACAAAAGAAGTGTTGCACAAATTTTCAGGCGCCTCAAATACCTTCCCTAAAATGTTTAACAGCTCTTGGACTATATGCTTACTTTTCCAATAACAAGATGAAAATCTCCGATTTTCGAAGAATGCACTTCTCTTACCCAGTTGCAGGCAAATTGTTTATAAGATTAAAGGCTTTTATAATACCTGAAGTCTTATACAAAAAGACTTCTATTTTCTCTTCTTTTCCATGCCTGTTTTCAAAACCTTTGCCCATAAACTAAATAGGGTACTACTTAGTTATCCCGTCTACCAATTTCGCCAAATTATATAAATCGCCAAATAACTCGCCAAATTATACAAATTGACATAATTTTTATTTTAAATAACTAAAGAACAAATAAATTAGTATAACATTAATAAAAATACAAATAAAACGTCGAAATAAAATAATTTCATGAGGTAAACACGTGTAACTTGCTTAAAGTCAAGCTAATGTGACATTTATGATCAACCATTATTGGCATTTAATCTTACAGTTTGGCGATAGATTGTTTGGTCGACGGGATAACTAAGTAGTACCCTAAATAGTTTATAATGTCAAAATAACTAACGTCGGGTAAATCCGCTATATATTTCTTCACATCATTTTTTTTAACTGTATGGATCTACACCAGAAATAACGCTAATTTTAGAAGCATATCGTTCCTTAACTTTAGTATCATCCACTTCTTGAAACAGATGTCATATACGCACCATATTGGCGCGATTTGTTTCTGACGTTAATTTGGCGAAAACATCAGCAGCATAAACAACAATATCTGGGTTGCCATATCAAGCAAAATATCGACACTTTGGTGCCAGTTCAGTACCCGTTGCGTATATGACATTGGCGCCAGAAAAAATCGCGCCAATATGGTGCGTATATGACACCTGTGCCCAATTCTTCATAATATTTTGAAGACATTTTATTTCGTTAAGTTTTAAAACTTGCACTAAATTAGATGGCAAAAGATAGAGAAATAAAAATTCACTAAACAAAAGCAAAATGACTGAGCCACTCCGACCGATGCCTGAGTCTGCTATTTCTCACTAATAAACCATGTTGGAGAAGTCACCAGCCAGTCACCATACGACAGCCTTGGATGACCGGACAACGATGAATAGATTTTACTATTAGTGAGAAATTGCAGACTCAGGCATCGGCCAGAGTGGGTCAGTGGTTAGAGCAGCAGTCTTGTATACTGTGGTCCTGGGTTTAAAAACAAAATGGTTCGTCTTGCGACCGAAGTAGAATAGCAGTAGGATTACGGAGTACTGTAATATTATTTGTTTTCCCACCAAAGCTGGCAAGATATGTGATCACGTGGTTGAAACTGATCTCGTGTAAATTTTTAATTTGAAGTAAACATTATTGTTTGCGCTGTTTATACAGTTGGCAACAGTTTAAATTAATAACGTTTTTTAAAAATTGTAAAAAATATCTCTCGAAATGCTGAAAATTTGAATTTAAAATGGAAATGAAACCTAAAAAAATGAGAAAAAAAATGAATGCAATCTGCACACAGGGAACTTATAACGTATAAAATGATCTAAAAATGATTAAATTCTCATGTATAGTTTTTGCTCCTATAAAACTTTTCTAATGGAACGATTTTGTCTAACTTTAGCCTTAAATATCTCTTAAAATAATTCTTCGATTTGAAAACTGTCTGCATCAGCGTGTTTATCAAACATTTCTCTATAATACCAGCGATTTTCATATTTTTGTATGCAACAGTTTTTTGTAATATTAACGAAGAAAGGCCATGCTTAAGCATTCAAATTGGATGCCGATCTACCGGGAATATACGCAGATTTTCATTGGTCCATTTCCAAATCAAAACGTTTTTTTATATATAGAAGGATTTACCATTTTTAACAATGTTTTGTAACTCACTGTTTTTAACGTGATTGGTAACGATAAACAAGATTGGCAATTGCCAACCATTTTTGGCGATTTATCTGCAGATCTTTGCCGTGATAAAATCTAAACAATAAATAAATGAGCGAAAAAACTTACCGAAAATAATTTTTGAGATCACAGGAAAGATACATCTTATATAAACAGGAATGTGGAAGAGATCCTTGAAAAGATCCGTATAAAAATGTCAAACAATATACGCTTTCTATATAAATCCTTTTTGTTTTTTTATTGTTTTCGAAGGCACAAATAACAAGTTGGAAATTTCTCGTCAAACGTGGCAAATGAGGTGCGTTCGTACTATAACTAGTTTTATAAATATTTTTTGCACCGCATATTGTACTGAATGTATATTTTAGTGCATTTCATAAGTGCATATCAATTTCATTCTGTTCGAAAGGCTGTAACATCATTAAAATGCACTTGAAATAAATTTTCCCCATTGGCCGTAATGGAACGGAAAACTTTTGTCTGACCCTGTAATTAAACAATACACCTGATTTTCATAAAATTTGAAATGACTCGACAAAATTTTGCAACAATTATATATTTAAAATTTCAGACCATTCGGTTGGGTAGTTTTTGCTCTGATATATGCGGACGGACGGGAAGACAGACGGACTGAACGACGACTATAGAAGCTACGTATTTATACAGGGTGTCTGGTCTCAACGGTGTCCAATGGCTAATTCCTAAACCGTTAGTCATAGAAATATAGTTCCAATTACAAAAATGTTTTAAATCAGGTAAAGAAATATTTTAAAAGCGATTTGGGTCAATAAAAACATTTCTTAAAAAATTACGAAATTTAAATTTTTATACAGTCCCCCGGTCCTATAAGTTATATTTAGTAAAATTTTCCTTTTACATTGAAAGGCAATACACAAAAAGTGCCGTTATTCTACGATTAAAATTAACGGAGTAATAGCTGTTGGAGCATATTTTTTGCTGTAAATTGGGGGTCATTCACAAATTTAGTCGAAATATACTTTCGTCAGCTATATTAAAAAAAATCCCTGCCGGCTCGGGCCTACAGGCGGAGGTAGATTTCGATGTTAAGTACTAAATTCTCCAACAAAACTTAAATCAAGATTAGAGATAAAACCCAGTTTCTTCACAAAGAGCGAGCTGTAGGGAGCTAAACTTTTTGTGAAAATTGTAATATACACGAATACACACACACATATGGCATAGGTTTAAAAAATAGCTACAAAAAATTCAGAGAACCTTAAAGTGTTAAAATATGTTAATATTTCCATAGTCGGGTTTTTATCATGTTTTAATACGTTTCTTCAAACTTACATGGCGTTACATATTCACCTGCTGAGGTCCATTATATTTCCAATATGACGCAATATACATATTTTTTTAATTCGTCAAATTATTTATTTTGAGTTTTCATGCTGAAATCTTGCTCTAGGAAACTTATGACGTAATATTCAATTTGTTTTCAATTTGTCAAACTATTTAATTTTACACGTGAAAATTTTGCAAAAGAAAAGTAATTGTTGTGGTGAGAATTTTATTATTTGTTTTTTTTTAATTGTTGGCAACTGCTATAACGAAAAACTTTTATTTTTTTCCTGCCATTGTTGTGTAAGAGCTGGTTTTATCAGAATCATGTTAAGACAGTATTCAAAATTTTGAACCCTCCCCATTTCCACCCTCTTGGGCCGATTTCGCCCATTTTCAATCCCCGCCGAGATATTAGCCATCTCAAAGTTGTTGGCGAGTTTGAAGATGATTCGTGCATAATTGCGACTTTTATCGTGCGGACAAAATTTAGTACATACATACATACATATATATATATATATATATATATATATATATAAACTTTTTAGGTGGGGGTGGTTTTGGGTTCCTGGGGTCCTATAATGAAAAGTTATGAAGGAATTTTTCAAAAGTCGCACCATGGTAACGACTGCAATAGGTAGTATTTCTTACGAAATCTACCTAAAATCCCTGCCGGCTCGGGCCTACAGGCGGAGGTAGATTTCGATGTTAAGTACTAAATTCTCCAACAAAACTTAAATCAAGATTAGAGATAAAACCCAGTTTCTTCACAAAGAGCGAGCTGTAGGGAGCTTAACTTTTTGTGAAAATTGTAATATACACGAATACACACACACATATACATGGAATAGGTTTAAAAAATGGCTACAAAAAATTCAGAGAACCTTAAAGTGTTAAAATATGTTAATATTTCCATAGTCTGGTTTTTATCATGTTTTAATACGTTTTTCAAACTCACATGGCGTTACATATTCACCTGCTGAGGTCCATTATATTTCCAATATGACGCAATATACATATTTTTTTAATTCGTCAAACTATTTATTTTGAGTTTTCATGCTGAAATCTTGCTCTAGGAAACTTATGACGTAATATTCAATTTGTTTTCAATTTGTCAAACTATTTAATTTTACACGTGAAAATTTTGCAAAAGAAAAGTAATTGTTGTGGTGAGAATTTTATTATTTGTTTTTTTTTTTTGTTTTTTTATTGTTGGCAACTGCTATAACGAAAAACTTTTATTTTTTTCCTGCCATTGTTGTGTAAGAGCTGGTTTTATCAGAATCATGTTAAGACAGAATTCAAAATTTTGAACCCTCCCCATTTCCACCCTCTTGGGCCGATTTTGCCCATTTTCAATCCCCGCCGAGATACTAGCCATCTCAAAGTTGTTGGCCAGTTTGAAGACGATCCGTGCATAATTACGACTTTTATCGTGCGGACAAAATTTAGTACATACATACATATGATCTTTTAAAAACAAATTAACACATGCGTAAACAAAATTACAAAAAAATTATAAAATAAAAAAAATCTATAAAAAATAAAAATTGTAAAATAACATAAAAAAATTATTATAGGATGGATGGGTGGGTAGATGTTAGAGTACGGAGGAGGGGGGCGTTGTCTGGATAATACGCAATGGTTAATTTATATATATAAAAAAAAAAAAAAAAAAAAAAAAAAAAAAAATGGGGCTTTTGTATTATTACTATATTTTTAATACACATTTTATAAGGATGCTGATTTGATATTTTATATGTAATTGGTGAATTTCATTAATTATTAGCTTTATTATTGTTTAATCTTATTTACAATCATTTGTTATAAATTTTAATTTAATAAGGACAATATCATATTAATTACTAATAGTATGCCATTTTTATAGTGATTAATATACATATAAGAATATTTAATATAAATAAAGTTATACTGTATGGATTAAAATTGGGTAATTATATTTATTATTATTCCTCTATTCTTATTAATATTTTAATATTTATTTATTTTCACCTAGTGTTATATAATTTATTATCGGTTTATTGTTTTTGAATGTCCCACATTCATACTTTTAGGATTTTTATGGATGTATAAAATAATCCACACACTATATTTGTGCTTTTTAGGTAATTGGAATTTAAGTATCAGTTCACCTTCTTTATACTACCATATGTTTTTTATTTCCTGTTCATTTTATAATTATCTTATATATAATAGTTTTTATTAAAGTTTTTTATATTTTTAATAATTATTTATATTAATTATTAATGAATTTATTCTGTTTTATAGCATATAGCTATATGCTATATTTTATCGATGTTCTAGAATTATTTAAATTCTTAGTGTAGATTAAATAAATTTGCTAATAGAATATTTTGTATGCTTTTTAAATTTTATTAACAATAGTTTTTTTTTTTTTTAAATACATTGTGTGGTTTATATTCAGTTTATAATTATCTATATATAAGGATATTTTTGGTTTTGCTGTTAATAAAACAATTGTTACATTCAATTGCGTATAACTGAAGCAAGTCTTTTGACAATTAAATCATAAATGTAATACTAGATGGCAGCACCACAATTTGTGTTTTTTTTTTTTTTTTTTTCGATAAGTTCTAGATTTACTTCTTCCAGCTACATTTCAGTTATAATTTACTACACCAGGGGGAATTTTTAGCTTAATTTTGACGATATTGTTTAACGGTTTTTTATTAATTTAATAGTGCATTTTAATTATGTAATTACTTTCTATTTATATTATTTTATATTATATTAAAAGTTATTTAACATTTATTTCAATATGTATTAACTGTGTCCTATGGTATCAATTAATGTGATTTCTTAACTGTTTTATTAACCTTAATCTTTATGATATGGGTGCCATGTGAGCGTGGATTTATTCTAAAATATTAATCGGTATGGTGTTTATTATTTCATTTTATATCCTATAAATATTTAAATAGGTTTTATTGTTTTTTCCAATTCATATTATTTGTTTCTATTCTGTTTTCATTTTTAATCAATTCACTTGATTTTAATGGTTGTTAGGGCACAGGGGAAAATAACTTTTAGCTTTAGCTTATATTTCCCACAGAAAACAATCATTTTGCTTATATCATTGAATTCTGTGCCCTTGAAAACGTAATTCAATATATAAGCATTTCCATTATTTGTCGGTGTCCACTTTCTTATTTTTCTTCCATAATATTCTTATAAATATTTTATCTTTTTTTTTTATATATATACTTACAGCTTTAATTCATAATATTATGGTTTTTGATGGTGGTAGGTTATGTTTAATTATTGGTTATACATATATATATATATATATATATATATATAAACTTTTTAGGTGGGGGTGGTTTTGGGTTCCTTGGGTCCTATAATGAAAAGTTATGAAGGAATTTTTCAAAAGTCGCACCATGGTAACGACTGCAATAGGTAGCATTTCTTACGAAATCTACCTAAAAATGGTTGAAAGTAAAATTAACATTGCAATATAAATTTGAAAATCTTTAATCATTCTGACATATTAATGCAAAATATACAATTTGTAATAAACATTTAAGAAGAAAGAAAAAACAGAATTTTTGTTAAATAAAATGATGATAAATTAACAGCCTCAATTCTTTACAAAATGACACTTATTTTAAAATATTATTAGATTACACTAGCCTGCAAAAGTTGGGTTATGTCATGTTTTTTAGCTTTTGATAATTGATTCTTATGTATTCTGTACCGCTGAATCTGAAATCGACCTTCATTTTTAACCATCACATCAGGATTTTTCACAAATTTCAAAGTTAAAAAGTTAAAAGTTAAAATTGAATCTCCTCCCTCATCTCATCGGGCCACTCAGCTATTTAGCTGTAAGAATCCCAGGATAAGCAAAAATATCGAATAAATTATTGAATAAAATAAAATAAAATAAAACAAAAAAAGTTTTACATCTGTTTTATAGTATGTGATTTTCTCTATATTTTAACTTATTGTATATTTTGCATTAATATGTCAGAATGATTAAGGATTTTCAAATTTATATTGCAATGTTAATTTTACTCTCAACCATTTTTACTTTCTTCTATCTTTACAAGAAGAAAGTATTGGATTCATGAAAATTTTCGAATTCCGGTTTTCGCCAGATTTACACGTTTTAGAGGTCAGAGAACCCGAAAAACATGTTTTTACAAAATGTCTGTCTGTGAGTCTGTCTATCTGTCTGTCTGTCTGTCTGTCCGTCTGTCTGTTTCTCTGTGTGTGACACAAATTTTGTGGGCGCTCTATCTCAAGAACTAATGTACAGAATTTAATAAAAATTCATATTCTGTTAGTCCCTGATACAAATTGATGCTGATTAGTTTTTGGTGAAAATAGCTCAACAGGTGGCGCTGCTATGCTGCATTTTTTAAGATTTCTGAAATGGCTCTATCTCAAGAACTAATCCACGGATTTTCATGAAACTTCAGATTCCGTTAGTCCTTGATATGACTTGATGCTGATTAGGTGTTGGTGTAAATCGCTCAACAGGTGGCGCTGCTATGCTGCATTTTTATGATTTCCGCAATGGCTCTATCTCAAGAACTAATGCACAGATTTTCATGAAACTTCAGATTCAGTTAGTTCTTGATATGACTTGATGCTGATTACGTGTCGGTACAAATCGCTCAACAGGTGGCGCTGCTACGCTACATTTTTTACGATTTCCGCAATGCCTCTATCTCAAGAATTAATGCACGGATTTTCATCAAACTTCAGATTTAGTTAGTCCTTGATATGACTTGATGCGGATTACGTGTTGGTGTAAATCTCTCAACAGGTGGCGCTGCTGTGCTGCATTTTGCACGATTCCTGCAATAGCTCTATCTCAAAAACTAATGCACGAATTTTCATCTAACTTCAGATTTAGTTAGATGTTAACGCAAGTTGTTGCTGATTAGGTTTTGGTGTTAATCGTCTAATAGGTGGCGCTGCTATGCTGGCATTTTCATGATTTTCGCAATAACTCTATCTCAAAAACTAATGCACGGATTTTCCCCAAACTTCAGATTCAGTTAGACTTTGACGTAAGTGGTTGCTTGGTAGTTTGTTTAACATACTAGGTTTTGGTGTAAAGCACCCAATAGGTGGGGCTGCTAGGCTGAATTTTGCTGTATTTACACGATTTCGTAGATAGCCATATCTCAAGAACTAATGCCCGGAATTTCATATCTATAGAATCCTCATGATGGGCATAGATTGCCGTTTAATTTTGGTAGTGTGATAGCTAATTTTCAAGTATTAACATGCATGAGATAGAAGAAAGTTTTGGGATTGGTATATCCGACTAGTTTAATATATCTGACGAAATTATATTTCTACTAAATTTATGAATGACCCCCAATTTACAGCAAAAAATATGCTCCAACAGCTATTACTCGGTTAATTTTAATCGTAGAATAACGGGACTTTTTGTGTATTACCTTTCAGTGTAAAAGGAAAATTTTACTAAATATAGCTTATAGGGCCGGGGGACGGTATAAAAATTTAAATTTCATAATTTTTTAAGAAATGTTTTTATTGACCCAAATCGCTTTTAAAATATCTCTTTACCTTATTTTAAACATTTTTGTAATTGGAACTATATGCCTATGACTAACGGTTTAGGAATTAGACATTGGACACCGTTGAGACCGGACACCCTGTATAATTACGAACGCACGTAAAAAGGTAAAAATCTCGTTCATGTTCATCGTTTCAGAGATTAAAAACTTTTGAAATTCCGAGACCATGGATTCAAAAACGGACAAAATGACTTCACCGCTTAAAGTAACATCATGTTTTAAAGACAAATTTACGTAACTTTACATCTACAGAAAAATATCATTTAAAATCTAAAGGTAAATTATAAAGTTTTCCGAAAAAGAAAAATTATTGCTTATCCACCAGTAGACTGGTCTTTATGCACACGATCTGAAGTCGAGGCTAAAATTCGTTTACTGGCGTTATTTACTTTAAAATATTAGCATAACACTCTTAGCCCGGTGGTTAAGGGGTTGAATTCGGAATTAATTAGAGGAAAGCTGGAAATTGTTTTAATCCCTTCAGTTTAGGTCTAGAATGAACATATTAAGTTTTCTCCCTCGTACTAGGTGAGCTTTAGCCAATATGTACAGATTTATATAGTCGAAAAACACGTTTTTTCAAATTTCCATAACAATATGTAACAAGTTAGAAATTACATGTCAAACGTGGCAAATGATGTGTGTTCGTACTATAACTAGTTTTATAAATATTTTTTGTACTGCATATTGTACTGAATGTATACTTTAGTTCACTTCAAAAGTATATTTCAATTTAATTCTGTTGGAAAGGCTGTAACATCATTCAAATGCACTTGGAATAATTTTTTCCCATTGACCGAAATGTAACGGAAAACCTTTGACTGTCCCTGTAATTAAACTGCACTCTCAGAAATGGATACTCAGATTTCACGAAATTTTCTTCATTTTTGACGAAACCATTTCCTGGGATATGCTCCGAGCGAATATTTCGTCATATTGAGAAAATTACTTTCTTCGCTTGTTTGAGGATAACAATTTCGTCAAAAGTGCTTATTTCAAAAGTGCAATCAGAGGGCTGGTGGTGCCACCTATTGAACAGTTTGGAAGCTCTTGTATCGACAGGAGAAAAAATAATAGCTTCGGTCTTCGGGTTGATTCGAACTCACGACCTCCGGTGTGGGAGACGGTCACTCTAGCTATTACGTTATTGAGTCCTCGAACAGATACGATTTTACATGCATGTAATAGATTCTACTGTATATTTATATTTTTATAAGGTTGGTTGTAATTTTATCGATGGTGTTATACTTATAATTCTTGCAAGTTTTAATTAGTAAGACTAATTTATTATTATTATTTCCTATGGTTAATATGAATAATTATAATATGAATAATTATAATATGGCTTGATTAATATAATTTATTAGGAAAATTTTCTTTGCTCGATGAATGATTAAAATATGGTCTGGTTAATTTGTTGCTCAGAAATAACGAATTTTAAAGTACATATGGGGGAGTTTTTATCAATTTGAGTAGTTGGTTAAGATTTTAACACTTTACTGTTTACAGAAGAGAAGGGAGAGGGATCAATTATGCATATTTAATTTGATAGTTATATGAATATATTTCTTAAATGAAAAAGAGATCTTGGAATTTTGAAACTTTATTGACCAAATTTTCTTTTTGAACGATTTTGTAAAACACAGAAAATTTATTCTTTTCGAATTAAACCATAGCGAGCAAAGTAAAATAATAATAATAATAATAATAATAATAATAATAATAATAATAATAATATAAATAATAATAAACATTCTTAAAAACTTTAACAGCTAAAAAAATAACTAATGCAGAAACAATAACTACCTGTGTTTCAGCATTTTCTGAAAAGCGCTAAAAAGTGCAATTTTTTAAATAAATTATGACAGGAATAACATAATTTTTTTAAATAAATTATGACAGGAATGACATAAACAAGCAAATATTTGCTTGCTAAAGTCGCAGGATTTGAGGAGGTACGGTTTCCTTAAAATGCATTGAGTCTGGCCGTGAGTGAAGAAACACCTTCGTCAAATATTTGAGAGTTTACGAGTCGTTAAAAGTCACGTGATTTTGATACGAAATGATTATCAAAAACAACGAAATATAGCTCGAGGACTGCTGAATCGTCAAAATTGAGAGTTTTATTTCTGAGAGTGTGTACATCCGATTTTCATAAAATTTGAAATGGCTGTACAAAATTTTGCAACAATTATATATTTAAAATTTCAGACCATTCGGTAGGGTAGTTTTTGCTCTGTTATATGCGGACGGACGGACGGACAGACAGACGGACCGAACGATGACTATAGGTGCTACGTATTTATATAATTACGAACCCACCTAAAAACAACTATCTCTATCAAAAGCATTATATAAATGTTGCAGAGCTTAAAATTCTGAGTAAAATGAGTACCTATACTTAATACTGTTAGACCGGGGGTCGGCTGCACAAACTATCACCTCATCGAGTTGACGGCTGAAATTGCAGGATTAGGCAGAACTCGGTTTTCATATTAAAATGCAACTGGTCTGTCAAGTCATATCTTGGTGAAAAACACTTGCTAACCCGATTTTAGTGGTTGATTGGTGGGTTTACCATTGTGTTTTCCTGCACCTAAAGGTATGAAAACATGAAGGACTGGTAGCAGGAAAACACAGTATTTACATTTTGCTAATTGTACCCCAATAATATGAATAAGAAATATTTTTCCATTGCATTGCCAATATATCTAATGCAAAGGAAATATTTCTGCAATATTGATAATTCATTGCAAATGTAAAAGTAATAATTCTGTATTAGTACCATTCGCTGCAGATATTTTTAATGTAAAACCAATGTATAACCGATATTGGTATTTCATTTGAAGTATTTCCGATTAAGGCTTTGTTGTCACTATATTGGGAACCAACCCAGATAATATCAATATTAGTTTGCTATTCCCTATCATTTCTTCTGAATTTCAGAGGGGAAAATATTTATTTTATTGTTAATACAGTAACAGAAATAATTATGCTTCGAATTATTTTGCAGGGTAGAAAGAAAAGAGGAAGAAGTTCGAATTATTCGTAAGAAGCTGTCAGTATCGCCAAAACAAATTGATGAAGAACTTATTCAACGTTTTCATGATATTCAGAATGAACTGAAAGCAAAGTTCAAAGAAAAAGACTATGAAAGTCGAGCAATAGACACCCTAGAACAGGAATTTTCTCGAAACAGCATGATTAAAGAAGAAATTATAACTGCTCTAGCTGCAGCGAAGCAAACATTGAAAGAAAAAGAAGAAAAGGTGAGATCACTAACAGAAGAGAAAACAGAACTTCAAACAGTTTCTGAAAATTTCAAGAAGGAAAAAATTATAGAAGCACAAATAAGAAAGGAAGCATTTGAAGGTGTGGAGAATGAGTTTGACAAAATTGTTATTAAATCGGAAAATCTTCTTGCACAACTTACAGACAGTAAACGCCGTCTGGAAAAGATTAGAAAGATGCAACTGAAGAAAAGTTCTATCAGCATCGTGAGTAAATCCCTGTCTACCTTTTCTGTGAAAATCATGAAAGAGCACCTGGCCTATCAATATGGAAAAGGCGATGATTCAAAACTAAAACTATTCACGGAGATACCAGATAACCAAACTATCGCGTATAAAAACAAGCTGCTAATGTACCAGTCAATTTTTTACGCCCTGCAAGAGAGAAATGAGAATAAACTAAGAACAGTTGCTGATCTCATAAATGGAACAAAAGAATGGACTTTTGACTTGCTTGAGAACCGATGTCTTATGTGGGAGACAGCGTCTGACATAAAGACATTGAAAAAGCAAAATAAAAAGTTGATGACATCTGTTTTATGCTCAACAAAACAAAATTTTTCTAAAAAGAAGAGTTCCAGCCTGCAGGTGATGGAAGTTTCAAATGAAAGAAAAACGTACCTGGCTATCCAGAAAAAAGAAACCCAGTGTTTGAAATCACTCATCAGATATGTACTTTCCATTAAAGACGATGACTGCAATGCGCTCCAGAGCTTGCTTATGACAAATAAGGATGGCTTCTTAAAAGAATCAACTCGTATAAAATTGTAACAGGTATAGAAAAAATAAAACTGTGTTTGAAATAATAACTTGCAGCTGAATACTTATTTAATTCTGTAGGGAATAATTTTATTCCCAAATTTTTTCAAACACTTTTTTTTTAGCCCCCGATATGCTACTTCTTTCCGGCAACAATTAACCCTTTATCTACTGACGGTACTTATACGTACCATTAAAATAACCATTAAAATTCATTTAATGCATCGATTAGTTGTAATCTAGTTTAGAATGAGTTATAGATACATTATTTTATCTTCTTCTAAAAGCATTATTGATTACGCAAAATAAAAATATTTTTAAAAGGAGGATTTCTTTTACCTTTGCATCTTTTAGCTTTCTTGGCGTTGGTGAAGGGGGGGGGGGGCGGAGGGAATTCTTCAATTCGGAAATAGTTCTATATTTCTATTGTAAGAACATTACATTTGTACATTTCATAGTTTTACAAAATACTAAGAAAAATATTTAAAATAAAAGATTTGAGTGCGATTATAAATATTGGACAAAATCCCTATAAATTCAAATTTAATCAATCCTTCTAAAATTTTGTAAAATTTATCAAAGGATTATGTAAATCTTCTAATGTAGTTTAAACAATTCATGAAAAAAGCTTTAGAAGATAAAATTTTCATGAATTCATAATTCAGTACATAAAGGGTTAAAGTATTGTCCCTAAAAAACAAAGTTCCGTTACATAAGCCAACTGTAATAAACGAAGGAGATGTATCATTGTACGGTTAAATACCGATAATCTACTGCAATTTTTTTTAACTTCTAAACATCGCACATTTTGAATTTTTACACCATCGTAAACGGAAAAAAGTACTTTTAAATAACATTTGTTTGAAAACTGCATCTCAATTTATTTTTGAGATATTAATTTTTTTGTAGTTTTTAATGCCATTTCTTTAATGGTGGCAACTGAAGTACTCCATTTCTGTTGAAAATCTACAAAGGCCGTTTTTAACTTTTTCCATTTCCTTTGCAGGCTTTTTCAAATAGGAGACTTTTATTTTCGAAACCGGCTCCGAAAGTAAAAGCATCCCAATAAAAAAAAAAAACTGAAAACAAAATGGAAAAAAAGGAAAAAATGACCTTTGTAGAGATTGATCTCAGCTAACCAGTGCAAAAATAAAATAAAATAAAATAAAATAAAATAAAATAAAATAAAATAAAATAAAAATAAAAATAAAAATATTGAAATGAAAACGAGGTAAAATCTAAAAAAAATTCTTCCTCAGAATCAACATTAGCGAGCGGGTATTTCCTCATGAGTAAAGTAGCCTCTTATATGTTATATGCATATAGTGCCACATTCTACATAACATACCACCGCTTATTTTGGATTTAGAGTACAAATGCTGTGATTTCGATTGCGAAGTCGTGGCCCTACTTCTTAATAAATAAATAAATTAAGAAAATAAAATATCTGGAGTAACTCCGCTTGATTTTCCGAATATTTTACAGACTACTGTGCGTTCAAATAAATAGTGATATAAAAATAACTAAAAAATCATAATTTTACAAACTTGAAGTGTAAAAATGAACCATATTCTAAAGAAACATAACTTTCTCTCATAAAGCTCAAACTTTTTCTAAAATTATGACATAAATTTCAATGAATTTTCAGTGCTCCAATTAAGACCTGTTAATTAAAATCAATATTGAAATTCAATTTACATAGTCATGCTAATGAGATAACAGATCATGCTAATGAGATAATTGATCCAGATTTGTAGGCTATTGTAGGATAAAATATCAAATACAGGTGATATCCTAAGTTCTTATCCTCTTAACTTGCTTTTTTAAAAATATAACAAGTTGGAAATTGCTCTTCAAGCGTGGCAAATGAGGTACGTTCGTATTATAACTAGTTTTATAATTATTTTTTGCACCTCATATTGTTCTGAATGTATATTTTTTTTTGCACTTCATAAGTGCATAGTCTGTAACATCATTAAAATGCACTTGCAATATTTTTTTTTATTCCTCGTAATGTAACAGAAAACTTTTGACTGTCACTGTAATTAAACTATACATTCGATTTTCATAAAATTTGAAATGGCTCGACAAAATTGTGCAACAATTATATATTTAAAATTTCAGACCATTCGGAAGGCTGTAATATCATTAAAATGCACTTGCAATAATTTTTCCCATTGGCCGTAATGTAAAGAAAAACTTTTGACTGTCCCTATAATTAAACTATACATCCAATTTTCATAAAATTTGAAATGGCTCGACAAAATTTTGCAACAATCATATATATAAAATTTCAGACCATTCGGTTGGGTAGTTTTTGCTCTGTTATATGCGGACGAACAGACGGACGGACTGAACGACGACTATAGGTGCTACGTATTTATATAATTACGAACGCACCTAAAAATGAACCCAAACATCTAAGCCACATGAAAGTTACTTTCCCTTCAAAACTTTTACTTTGTGGGAGTGCTAAAACAATTTTTCTCACCAATAATCCAATAACCAGTACTTTCTTCTAAAAAAAAAAAAAAAAACTTACTTAACTTTAATTCTGTAGACAATGCTGCTGAACAGGATAAAGTATCGTTACAGGTGTTATCATTTCTGTCCTACAATATCCCACAAATCTGGATCAATTTACTTAGAATAACAGTTTTCAGCCATCTACCATTCAACCCTATGATCAATTTTGGAACATTCCGACGTGATTCTTGGTTTGAAAGGACTCACTTCTCTGTTTTGTATTTTATTTGGAACCCTGATGACGAGTACGACTGTATTTGAAAGAATTTGATTTTTAGATGTACAATTATTGTATTTTACATAATTAATAACATTCCAAATACCTTTTAGTAAATTTTGATCGAATTAATTTTGTATTTAATTTATGTTTTATGTTATAGTTAAGGTGAATTTACGGATTCGATTTTTGATATATTTATTTATATTATAAATTAGTTTAGTGCTTAAGATAATACTTATCTCCTAAAAGCGTGTTACTTCATTTCAATTCTCTCAATTCTTTAGATTTATACAATAATAGCTCTCAGCACTAAATTAAATTCTCATTGGCTCAACATAATCATGCATTCCAAGCTATATTTTATTTATAAATCTATTTAAAAAAAATATTATAAATCGCAACAGATTCACACTTTACCTTTTTATAAATTTACTTTCTCGTGCAATATTCTCTTATCCTCCATGCATCTTTCTACGCACAATACTAAATTTTCATAGAAATCGCAAAATCAAGCGTCCTAGCTCCTAGCTATATTTAATTGATAGACCTGTTCATAAAAATTATCGGATATCACAACTAATCCAGAATATTTCTTTAAAAAAAAAATACTTCTTTCCCAATATTCTTTTAGCCGCCACTTTAAAACGTAAGAAAGTTTTTTCTTCATATGCTAAAAAACATCAATCGACATAACCAAAAGTACCAATGTACTGAGCTCTAAGACTCCAAAAGACAAATAATTTACTTTCTTAGACTCTTAGCTTGCTTTCTTTAAATATAAAGATCAACCAAAAACTTTTTAAGTGTTACATCTAAGTACATGAAAGTTACTTTCCCTTCAAACTTTTATTTTGTGGGTGAGCTAAAACAATTTTCTCACCAATAATCCAATAAAAACAGTACTTTCCTCACAAAACAAAACAAAACAAAAAAAAATTACTTCACTTCAATTCTTTAGACAATTCTGCTCAATTCTTTAGACAATAATTGTTCTCCGCACCTAGCTAAATCCTCTCAGACACAACACAACCAAGCATCCTTGCTATATATTTTATTGATAGATCTGTTCATAAAAATTATCGGAAATCGCAACTAATCCAGACTTTATCTTTTTATAAACCACCACTTTCTCACGCAATATTCTCTTAGCCTCCACCTTAACACGTAACAAAGTTGTTTGTTTTTTCGATTTTATTTCATACCACCATCCCCTGCGTGACTTTCTCTGCAGCTTTGCGTGATATGGTATCACAGATTTTTGGCAGATGTGTTGCTCATCAACTTTTCTCACAGCCACCAAAACGTTATTCTCCCAGCTACCAGGATGCAATGGGTATCCCATTTAGATGCTTTCTTTGTAGTCGATTCAATGTTGTATCTTAAATACTAAGATACTTAACGAGAGGAAGGAGAAAGGAGAAGGAATTTTTCTTCTATAAATGAATACATTCTATTGTAGGCAAACGCAATTTCGAAATCAGTTTATTCTGAAAAATAAGAGATACAGGCATAAATTTTACAAGAAATTTTCTTACGAGATGCATTATTCTGATCTGTTGCTGACAACACAGAAAATAAAAGTAATTGTAAACAATGAAGAAACTGTCTTATCATAGTAACTCGACAGAGTTTCTCTCCAAGCAAAAGAAAGAACAGTGCAAAGTGCAATATGAATCGTAAATGAAAGGAATTTCCGCCAATTGATGCCAAACGATTTTGCAAAAATTTTTTAGTAATCTGTCTAGTTTATATTTTACGGACTGACCAAAACGGGATTTTGACACATCTGTATCTCGCGTTCTATTTATGATAGAAATGAAATTCTTGATTCTACGGAATGGGACGTGCCACGTGACTCAGAAAACCAAAAGTAAAGTGGAATCCGGCGAATAGGTTTTCAGTAAATGCGATCTAATTAGAAAAAACTCGTTGTAAATGATCCTGCCAAGACGCAAACCTAAAACGAAGGTAATAAAAAGAAGTGATATCACATAAAAAGAAGCGATATAGAAGTGCCTACTCGGAGTGCCATGTAAAAATCTATCACTAATCATAATGTTTCCAAAGGACGCGGAGTGAGGTACAGTATGCGAAAACTGCTTAGTGACCTGCAGGCTTTCATAATGTTTGTTCTTCCTGCACCTACATATGACTATTTGTTTAACAATTTTCTTCCTGTATTACTGATCCCATTAAACTGTGAAAAGTTGAAGCTTGTGGTGTTTACATGCCCCTTCTTATTTAGCATCATGTGATCGATTTGTTCATTTTATTTATCATTATTTGAACGAGAAAGATCACTTTTAGGAGGAGGATTTTCTAAGTAAACATGTAATAAACATTTTGAGTTTGTAAAAGAATAATAAAAAAAAAAAAAGAAAAGCAATTTAACAAATTACAACGACCATTTGGAAAATGATTTTTCAAAGTCTAAAATTTAGGACATAAAAAATCGCATGGAGTTGATCTTACATTACGTACGCCATGAATTAAACATTAATAGTGTTATTACACGTAAAGATGGCAAGCGACAAAAATCGCCTGCGACTCGTCAGATTTCCTGAAACTTACGTATTATCCAAGCATTTCATTGGCTGTTCGGGAAAAGTCTTTTCCATCGACCAATTTTAAATGAAATTTCATTCTTAAACCTCTAAACATCCCACGCTATTACTTTTTTCACCGTCGTATAGAGAAAAAAATGTACTTTTAAATGCAATTTGTTTGAAAGCTGTATCTCAGTTTATTAATTTTTTTTATAGTTTTTATTACTTTTTTGTCATAGTGGCAACAGAAGTATCTATCTCTGTTGAAAGTAAAGGAAATCAGATTACTGTACAGACCAATCAGAAAACGAATAAAATGCGGATTAAACCAATAAAACGATTCAGATATGGTTTTGATTTCCTACCCTGACAAAGGACAATAACCATTTTTCCAAATGCTTAACAATAATGATCATATGAATATTACTAACAATGCACCTAATAATAGACGTTAACTGAACTAAGATATATTGCAATCGAGCCTACGTAAACAGAATGTCATGTGCAATGCACATGACAGGGGAAATATCTGTTCTAGTAAGTCTTTTGTTAAAATAGTACTATACAATATGCCTTATGTTGGAAACATGACATTTTACGTTTAAGAAATAATTCTGTCATAAACAGGATTCATTTTACAAGTTTCCCCTTTAATTTTGAAGCAGTGTATTATTAAACGTATTTATGTAATTTAAAATTATGTTTAAAATATTGAAAAGTATAATTGTAATAATAGATGATTACCACAATTACATACCATTTCTTGCTTGTCTTACAAATCTTTCTGATTTATTACAGATCTTTCTCCTACAAATATTTATAAGAGTGATATAATGAGAATTTAAAAATATTTTTTTCGACTTTCACAATTTTTCGAAATTGATATATGTACTGCATATATTAAATATACACCTGCAGGTCGCGAAGCAGTTTTCACATCCTGTACATCACTCCTCGTCCTTTGGAAACATTATGATTAGTGATAGATTTTTACACGGCATTCCGAGTATGCACTTCTATATCGCTTCCTTTTATGTGATATCACTTCTTTTTATGACTGACGTTTTAGGTTTGTGGCTTGGCGGGATCATTTACAATGAGTTGTTTTTGATTAGATTGACAGTTTATTGACAGCGGATACGATAAGTAAAACTTTTTAATTTTGAAATTACTTTCATTTTAAAAATTCTCCAAAATTCTTCCTTTGTGGATACCTACATTACAAAATATTCTTTAAATTTCACGATTTTATGACCAATGGGTAAGAATTGGAATATCATGCCTCTAAATTTCAGGATTTTGTGACCAATGACTATAAGCACTACATTATTATCCCTTAACAGCACTTCTTGAAACTTTAGAAACTGTTGTAAAAAGAAACAATTTGTAAATTGCACGTGAAACGTGGCAAATGATTCGTATTATAACTAGTTTTATAAATATTTTTTGCACCACATATTGTACTGAATGTATGTTTTAGTGCACTTCATAAGTGCATATCAATTTCATTCTGTTCGAAAGGCTGTAACATCATTAAAATGCACTTGAAATAATTTTTTCCTTTTGGCCGTAATATAACAAAACACTTTTGACTGTCCCTGTAATTAAACTATATGCCCGATTTTCACAAAATTTGAAATGACTCGACAAAATTTTGCAACAATTATATTTTTAAAATTTCAGACTATTCGGTTGGGCAGTTTTTTGCTCTGTTATATGCGGACGGACGGACAGACGGACTGAACGACCACTATAGGGGCTACGTATTTGTATAATTACGAATGCTCCTGAAAACGATTAATAACAAAAGCAATAATTTTATAGATGCCTCGTACAGGGGCAAGATATGCATAATATTATTTTTTAACTTAACCATACTGATTGATAGAGGTATTATGCGAATTCAATTTTTCCAACTGAGCGAAAAAATGCCCCAGACGATACTCGAACCCAGAAACTTTGACTTACATTGTCAATGTTTTGCCGTTTGAGCCACTTTAGCTGACAACAGGCTTGCATAATAACAGGCAGACCCGCCAGTTGTCAGCCCCGAGTTCAAAATTTATCTCAAGAAACCGGAATTTATTAGGCGAGAATTTTTTCATAGTAGCGTTTCACAATTTCGAGCAGAAAATCTTAGTCTTCAGTAATCTGTTATTCAATTCCTACTATTAGCTCACACTCTCCCTATATTTATTTATTTATTTACATATTTTCTTGTTCAAATTTTCAATCGTTAATAAAATACTCATTATTCATCCTATCAAGTTGAAATAAATTTTTTTTAACTTGTACTGGATGACAATTGATGTTAATACAGTTTTTTCAAATATTAATTAATTAATTAAATTTTAATTAATTAATTTTAGTTTTGCATGGGAAACAAAATGGCGGCCATTGGTTATTGAACATCAATGAAAAAAATTTTCAATAAGGGGTTACCATAGGGGGGACCCTGTTCTGTCGCAAAATACCGCCAAGTTTATCGCCAACTTGGCAATATATCGCCACATTTGGCGGCCAAAATGAGTCGCCAAAAGTGACGCCAACTTGGCGATATCTCTAATATTTCGCCAAATTCCCACAGAGTTCCATTGTAAACCTACTTGTTTATAGAAAATCAACAAATTGAGATATTTTAATGCAACAAAAAGTAATATTAGCTTAAGGGATTATATTAATTTTTTCTTTGATGGCCTAAGTAGAAATTGACTTTAAAAACAAAATTTTTATATTACTTGTTTCTTTTCAGTTTAACTTCACTGACAGCATGTAAAAGGAAGAGTCACAGAAAACTTTCGGCTTCACAGAAAGTTACTATGAAATATTTTTAGAAATAATGATTGCCCAAAGTGTTTGTCAAAACTATTTTCCTATTGTTTTTAAATCAAGTGACTTGTACACACTTTTCGTACACAATTATCTTTGAAACTGCATAAAAACCAGCCAATCCTCTTATATAAGCGCATGCGCGCGTTCGGATACCACACAAACTTGCCAAACTATATCCAACTTGTCGATACTTGGTGAAATATCGCTAAATTTAGTGCCAAATGTAAGTCTCCAGAAAAGGAGGTAAATTTCTTGTTTGTTGGGAAATTTGGCGAAATTCGTTTTATAATATATGTAAAGTAACATTCGGGAGATTCATTTGCCAAGCTTGGTGCGGGCACCTTCTTCTGTTTATGAATAAGTGAAAGTTATTCTGAGAATCTTAGTGCATAGTAGTCAAAGTAAATACTTCCACAAAAACAACAATCCATTATGTAATGTTTGACTTTATAACTTGCTAGTAAGAAAATTTAAAAAAATTTCCATTGGCGCCCGAGAAAATCAATCCTCTTTCACGTGAAAAACTTTAGCATATTTGATACCAAAAAATAAGAGTATGAAAAAAAGAAAACCTACAGCATTGTACTGTTACGGAAGACGAATGATCGTTTTTACATAGCGTTCACTGCATCTCAGATACTGTCATTCTTGGCCCACGTTCACAATTTGTCTCAAGAAACCAGAATTTATTAGGTGAGAAATTTTTCACGGTAGCACGTCAGAATTGTGAGCAGAAAATCGTAGTCTTCATTAATCTGTTGTTGCTTTTCAGTTAAACACCTCTGACAACAGGAAAAAGGAAGCGACAGAAATCTTCCGGCTTGACAGAAGGTGAGAATGAAGTATTTTTAAAACTAATGATTGTCCAAAGGGCTTCTCAAGAGCTTTATCCCGAACTCAAATCAAGCAATTTTCGTGAAAGTCTTTGTATGTAATTGACATCTAAAGTTAAACTATCAAAATCTCCGGAAACTGATGAATTTTAGAATTGCTAAATATTTTTTTAAACGTAAAAGAAAAACAGAATATTAGAATATACACTTCAAACTTTTACTATGTATATATATATATATATATATATATATATATATATATATATATATATATATATATATATATATATATATATATTGCTTATCTGTCGAGATGATATACAAATTCGTTTTCTTTTCTGGTTAGTTAATGTTTAGTTCTGAACTTCGTTGGTGGAGTTCCAAAAAAAAAAAAAAAAAAAAGCAGGTTTCCTGGGGCTGAAATAAACTTGGAACTTTGGGTAGTATTTGAAATTTTGAGGGAATGAACAAAACCAGTCATTTACTTAGGGCAAAACATGGTAATATACGGCAAATGCATGGTATACAGGGTGTTTCATCAAGGCCGCCAAAACTCTGCATAGCCAGCTTCCTCGGTTGGAGTACATCAAAAATGCCCAAAGAACTGTACATCTAATGTCTCATGGTTTTCGAAAAAAATGCAATGCGCATTGGATGTGGGATCCGATTTTATGACCGACACAATCGCCAGATCTGACACCTTTGGATACCTATGCGGTCTATTAGACACCCTATGCACCCCTAAGGGGGGGGGGGTAAAATAGTGAACGAACTTTTAAAAAATTCCTAAAAAATCTGATTTTATAGTTTGTCTTCAACTGATAACATATTTTAGTGTATTTTTGCATGCTGAATCGAATGGTACAAATCACATTGTTTCAAGTCCAACAGTTCGTGAGATATTTCGTGATAATTACATGTTACAAGAGAGAAGAAGAAGAAAACCTAAGAAAACAACTGATTTTTATTTCTCTCATGTTTTGTTATATCTGCAACTGACTTTGACTGACACTGTTAAAAATATAATCAATTTCCTAGTTTTATTTTTTAAGAAAACGCTTTTGAAAAGCATTATTCTGTCTGAAAAATAAAATTCTTCTTAGATGATGAATAATGCTTCTTTTGATTCCAATCGTTTCTCTAAATAATTTGCAAACCAGTATTCATTGGTAATACTATGATGATTTTGGTAGTTTCATGAATTTTTTCACCAAATCTCATATAATTTTATCAGGCCTCATGATCGTTTTCAGAAGCATTTTCATTGTGTTTTCAGTATTTCTGTTTTAAACCACCGAAGTTTCCAAGGGTATTGTCTTAACAACGTTGAAAATAAAACGAACCATTAAAATAAATGAATAAATTAATTAATTAATTTCTGCGAATGATATAATGAATGTCATTTAGAAAAAGTGTAATCAGCTCTTTAAAAAAAAAATAAATAAATAAAACCTTAGAAAACTTTTTTCTGTCCCCAAAATAAAATTCTACTAAGAAGATGAATGATACGCCTTTCCACGCCAAAAGGCATTCCCCTAACTGCAAAATAAAATTCTTCTAAGAAGACGAAAAATTCTTCTTTCGATGCCAATCGTTTTGTCTAAATAATTTGCAAATCAGTATTCATTGGTAATATTGATGATTTTCATAGTTTCACGAATTTTTTCGTTTCACGAATTTTTTCACCAAATCTCATATAATTTTATTATGTTTCATGATCGTTTTCAGAAGCATTTTCCTGGTGTTTTCAGTATTTCTGTTTTAAATTATCGAAGTTTCTAATAGTCCGGGATTCAGTGACATGGAAAGTCCCGTCATCGTGGAATTGCATTTTTTTAAAAAATGTAAATCGATTGTAAAAAGTTATGCAACAAAATGAGCTAGGTATGACTAGGTTTGACAAGCTGAAAATATGTTTAATTAAATTAATTATTATTAAAAAATTATTGTGTTTTACGTTTATAGCGGATATTGATCACTCTTAGAGCATTTTATAGAAAATTTTGTGCTCTTTCAGAAAATTTGGCATGACAAACTTCATTCTTCCGAAAAAGCCTGTCATGCAGGGTTCGCACGCTATTAAGCGTATTACACGCCCCATTTTGTAAGGACTCTACCACCAGTATTATTATAAATATAATTTTCTTCACGGTTCATTAGCTAGAAGATAGTTTTATGCGATTACTGGTGGTAGGGTCCTTACAAAATTGGGCCTGGCTCCATAGCTTGCGAACCCTGTCATACCTATTTTAAGGAGATGGTGGACGTTAAATTTTTTTCTTTTTTAATTTTCATCACAGAGATATGAAATTTTGTACAAATATACATTTTACCATAAGTATATAGAACACATTAAAAGAAATTCTTAATCGTATTACAATTTAAATTTGTTTTAAAAAATTTTAAATTTTAAAATGAAATTTTAAAATGTTCCGTGCATCTTAATTTTTTAGATATTATCTCTATTTTACATTTTAATCACTTAAAACTCCATTACAAACAAATCTGTGTATGAATTTTTTAATCCAGTGAAAAGTTGATTTTTTAGAGATTTTTTTTTTAAATTGCATATCGATTGTCATCAAAATCTTGCCTTTTAATAAGTAAAAAATAAAATTTAATTATCTTAATAAAGTTCCATTTTAAAATGCATATACAGTTTCTTAGTAAGCAATGTCGGAATTCTTCCCTATCAATTTCATGAACTTTGATCTAAAATTATGTCGCATGGAGCATATCAAAAATCTAAAAATGTTGAAAAATCAGTTATGAGAAAAACAGATTTAAAGTACATTAACCCTTTATGTACTGAATTATGAATTCATGAAAATTTTATCTTCTAAAGCGTTTTTCGTGAATTTTTGAAACTACATTATGAGATTTACATAATCATTTAATAAATTTTAGAAGGATTTTAGAAGGACTGACGGTTTTAGAAGGATTAATTCAATTTGAATTTATAGGGATTTTGTGCAATATATTTATAACCCCACTCAAATCTTTTATTTTGAATCTTTTTCTTAGTATTTTGTAGAATTTAGAAATTTACAAATATAACGTTCTTACAATAGAAATATAGAAATATTTCTGAATTGAAAAATCCCACCCCCCCTTCCGAACACGACGAAAGCTGAAAAGATGCAAAGGCAAAAGAAATCGTCCTTTTAAAAATATTTTTGTTTTGCGTAACCCATAGTGCTTTTGGAACAAGATAAAGTAATGTATCTATAACTCATTCTAAACTGTATTACAACTAATCGATGAATTAAGTAAATTTTATAACACGTTATTTTAATGGTACTTATAAGTACCGTCAGTAGATAAAGGGTTAAAGGGCCAAAATTTTGATTGCGTATAAAATTAAAACACTTGTAACTTTGCGAAAAATTATCGAATCTTTATGCGGTTTTTTACAAATGACTCAGTATAAATTGGAAAATAATAATACATAAAAAAAAATTTCAATTTTTACTCAAATAAAGGTCCACGGTCCCTAAAGGAGGCGGCCCATGATACAATTTCAGGTTTATTTCGCTTTGATTTTTTTACCGATGGCCTCTTTATTTCGCGTCTATACACTGACCAAATGTCGGCTTTCCGCGAAAATGGTAAATCATTACAGCTTTTTAATAATAATTTAACTAAACTCATTTTCGGCTTGTCAAACCTAGTCATACCTATCTAATTTTTTTCGTATGACTTTTTACTATCAATTTACACAAAAAATATTTCAATTCCGCGATGACGGGGCTTTCGATGTCACCGGCTCCCGGATTATAAGGGCGTGGTCTTAAAAATGTCGGAAATAAAACAAACAAGTTTTTTACAAATTTCTTAATTTCTGAGAATGATATAACGAATGTCGTTTAGAAAAAGTGTAATCAACTCTTCAAAATAAATAAATAAATAAATAAATAAATAAAACCTGAAAAAAACTTTTCTCTGTCACCAAAATAAACTTCTACTAAGAAGATGAATGATACGCCTCTCCACGCCAAAAAGCATTCCACTGTCTACAAAATAAAATTCTTCTAAGAAGACAAAATCTCTCCTTTCGATGCCAATCGTTACTCTAAATAATTTGAAAATCAGTACTCATTGGTAATATTGATGATTTTCGTAGTTTCGCGAATTTTTTCAGCAAATCTTATATAATTTTATTATGTCTCATGATTGTTTTCAGAAGCATTTTCTTGGTATTTTCAGTATTTTAGTTTTAAACTATCGAAGTTTTCAAGGATATCGTCCTAAAAACTTCGGAAATAAAAAGAAACATTTTTTTTAAAGAATTTCTTAAGTTCTGTTAATGATATACCAAATGGCATTTAGAATGTCATTCATGATGATTTTCGTAGATTCACGAATTTTTTTTACCAATTCTCATATAATTTTAGTATGTCTCATGATTGTTTTCAGAAACATTTTCATGGTATTTTCAGTATTTTAATTTTAAACTATCGAAGTTTCCAAGAACATCGTCGGAAATAAAACGAATTTTCTTTTTACAATTAACATTTAGAATGTCATTTATGAGGATTTTAGTAGTTTCACAATTTTTTTCACCAAATCTCATGTAATTTTCGTATGTCTCAAGATCATTTTTAGAAGCATTTTCCTGGTGTTTTCAATATTTGTGTTTTAAATTATCGAAGTTTCCAAAGACATCGACTTAAAAACTTCGAAAATAAAACAAACCTACTGTGAAACCTCTCTGTGCGACCACCTGCATTAAGCGACCACCTCTCTTAACGACCACTTTTTCATGGAACAAAATTTATTGCCATAGGCTCAATACTAATTTTACCTCCATTTAGAGACCATTACAGTTGAACTCCCTCCATGAGCGACCAATTTCTTTGAAGAAAATGAAACAAATTCCGGTATTTCCTGGTCGCTTGAAGAAGTTTTTATTAGAAAAATAATTCCGTAGAGCGAATTATTTATCATTATTTATCTAAATTAAGTTTAGATTTTTTTAATATTCCGGTAACTTTTAAGTGTTTAAACCCCCTTGTGCCTTTTTAGGTAATGAATTTAACTCTGATGAAAAATTAAGAATGACAGTCAATAAACTCCGCTGCCCTATTTTGTCAGGAAACTCTCAAAGAAATAGATAAATTAATGAAATCGTTATTATTTATTTCCATCCAAAAAAAAAAAAAAAAAAAAAAAGTGCATTTATTTACTGAACTTCGGAACTTGGAAATAAAAGTTATAAAGGATAAAACAGCAAAATCAAAGCAAACGTCAATGTATTCATATTTAAAACTCTGCAGTAATCTACTTATGTAATTAACTTTTGTTTTGATACTTAATTTTTTATGTTTTTTTTCTAAAGTGAAAAATAAATTTTAGTAACGTTAATTGTTACCTTTTTCAACAATTAAAATCTAGATTTAAAAATGACATCCATTAAGAGACCACCTCTCGGAGCGACGAATTTTTATTGGAACGGAACGTGGTCGCTTTAAGGAGATTTTACTGTATTTTTTTTACAAATTTCTTAATTTCTGCGAATAATATAACGAAAGTCATTTAGAAAAGGTGTAATCAACTCTTTAAAAAAAATAAAACCTTAGAAAAACTTTTCTCTGTCACCAAAATAAAATTCTACTAAGAAGATGAATGATACGCCTTTCCACGCCAATGTCTTGTCACGCTAAAGGCGCATGAATCACATGCATAAAACTCTATATATAAGTCGCAGATGTGCACTGCCCTTGTTGTGAGATGCCGTCAAAAAGCCAACACCTGAAAGATTTACGAGTTAAAAGTCTCAGGAAAAATAGTGGAGCTCTGCCAAATTCCAGTGAAGTCTGGATATCGGCGCTATAAGAAGGACACAGTTTATTTGGAATAGCAATTACGCGGAGAGTAAAGTCCTTCTGGCATTTGCATTAAAGATGACGAGATATATATATATTTTTTTACTTATACTGAGTTCAGTACAACAGTTAATAATTTGCAGGTTATGGTGTTGAAGCAACCATGCGAGACGCATGTTAGAAATTAGTTATATAAATATTTGTTGCCATAAATTTCAGTTGAAATGTTCTGAAGATGCAAACGTTAAATCAACAACTAGGGAAATCTAACAAATGGCGAAAGGCTGCATGCAGATTTATAAGATTTCGGTTGGCGAATAGCTAATTTTTCTTCGAAATGTGGCAGTGATTTAAATGTGGAATTTCCGAAAAATATTAATTTCTTCTCTTGACTAATGTACCTTAACTTAAAACATTTAGTCTCTTAGGAAAGATAAATAAGCAGAAAAACAACATAATGGCGTAGAACAAGATGATCTTTCAAAAAGAGATTTTGCTTCACGAAAACACTGAAAAGGAAATAATGGATTCCGATAGTCATTTTATATTTAGTTGATGTTCTTTTTTAAATATGAAAACAAGAAAATCAATTATCAAGCACAGCTTAGATACGTTTCCTGTCATTATAAGAACGAGGTGGAACCCGTCGAATTTCGACGAAAGAAAATGTTTACTTAGGAAATGTTGCATCAAATTTATAATACATCGACAACAATAATGACAATAAAAAATCCATCTTACACTTGTTAATTTAACTCTCCAAAGACATATTTTAACCTAAGATTAACAAAATACTTTTTTCATAAACTTCAACTGTTAAAATTATTGTTAAATTAAACTTTATTCATATACGTAATCAGTAACATATAATCAAGGTAAGTAATTTTGATTAAGTTATCAATTGATGCTTGGTATTACGGAATGAAAAAATCAGCAAAAAGGATTTCACCTTGACATAATCATAGAATCCCCCCCCCCCTTTTTAAATCTAAACAAATCAAGTCATTTTCAACGTTTCACATCAATATTAACCATTTAAAAACATTTTAACGCGCAATAGGTTATTGATAAATATATTTTCAAGCTTTAAGTCACGTTTGTCAACTATTACAACTTGCCATGTTAAAATTCCCACTCGTGATTTGAGGTCTTATAACAATCTCTGTACCTGCGCGTAAAAATTTCAGAAATTTATAACTTTTAGACGTATTCATGGGGAAATATCTCGTTTTATCAAATAAAATTATCGGTTTCTTTTAAATATGACGTCACTTTCAGTCGCTGAAATATTTTGCCTATTGTCTCAAACTCAAAGTCAGCGAAATGAAAAAATAGTGAAATATAACAGCATCATCAGGGAAATTGTGTCTTTTTTAAAGCATAACGTCATTTTCTGTTCAAATTTTTTAAAAATATATTTTTAATTGTAATGAGAAAATGGCATCAGTAAGAATATAATCAATAAAGATAACTAAACCACTTTTAATAGAAATGAAGTACTTCAGTTGCCACGATTAGAAAATTGGTATTAAAAACTATAAAAAAATTAATATCTCAAAAATAAATTGAGGTACAGCTTTCAAACAAATTGCATTTAAATGTGCATTTTTTTCTGCATACGACGGTGTAAACATTTAAAACGTGGTATGTTTAGAAGTTTAAAATTTTGCAGTAGCGAAAATTGCAAAACCAAATTTTTATTTCAAATTTCAAAGTGTTGCCATTCGCAGAATGACGTATGCGTTACGCACAGATATGTTTGTCCTTTATAATATAGATAGGTGATAAAGTCGGACTTCCCAGGTATAACAGATCATAGGTAAAAACCATGTATGTTATTTCTGATATCATTATCCTTTTTTCGCTACACATACTAAAAACACAGCAATGAATGAGGTATTTTTCGAAAGGATCTGCAAGAGGGTTTTGATGTAGTATATTTATATATCGTAAAACGCGTTATTCGATTTAAAAGATTGCGGTTAATGAAAAAAGTATCAACAAATAAGCTTAATGATTGCGGTGAGAAAGCTGAAAGCCTCACTTGGATCTACTGCTTTTTAGCTCACAGGCTATCAAAGCCCACAGGCTTTGTATGTTTGTATGTACGAATTTATGTACTATGTATGTACGTAACGTCATAACTCTTGATAGAAATATCCGATTTGCTTAAAAAAAATTCTAAATTTATTCTCATAAGGTGCTTCCCCGATTAGTTTTGGGGGTTCATTGGTTAAGTATAAAGAGGGGGTACGGGGGTTAATCTATCCCCCTTAATTTAGATAAATCGGTTTTCATGCAGAATTATCCGATTTGCTTCAAATTTGATATACCGGTTTATTCTGATAAGGCGATTACCGGATTAGTTTTGAAGGTTCATCGGTTGAGTATAAAGGGGGGGGGGGACGGGGGCTAATCCCCCTTAATTTAGATAATTGGGTTTTTCATGCTGAATTATCCGATTTGCTACAAATTTGACATAACAGTTTTTTCTGATAAGACGCTTCCATGATTGGATTTGCAGGTTCATTTGTTAAGTATAAAGAGGGGAAATGGAGGAGTTAATCCCCGCCCCCCTTAATTTAGCTAAATGGATTTTTCGTTCTGAATTATCCGATTTGCTTCAAAATTCATATGCAGGTTTATTCTGATAAGGCGCTTCCTGATTAAATTTGGAAGTTCATTGGTTAAGTATAAAGGGGGGAAATGGGGGTAGGGCTAATGCCCTCTTAATTTATCTTTCGAGTGGCATTATTCTTTGAAATAAGAGTATAATATACAATTAGTGTGAATAGCCTGTGAGCTCAATGCCATCAGTTTAACTGGGCACTTCTCTTTTTTATTTTATTGATAACTCTGATAGATTTTTTATATTTATGTATTTTTTAGAATACCCATTAACAATATTAAAAATCATATCAGCCTTTTTGATTCGGTTCATTTCAATGGTTTAAACACGAAATTCGATTGCATGTCTTAAATTTGTGTTTTAGCTGAATACAAATTATGAACTATTTATATTAACTTAAGTGAAAACGGATTTATATTTCACAATTGTCTGCACACATTAGAGATAGATTTGAAAAAAAAAAATCATACCTGAAAATTAATTTTTTAAGCAACAAAAATTAAGTAAACGGCGATGCAGTTTTCAAACAAATTGCGATATAGTTTTCAAACAAATTGCATTGGAAAGTACATTTTCCCCCTATTCTACAGTGTAAAAATTGAAAATGGGTGATGCTTAGAAGTTTAAAAAATTAAAAAAAACTGGGCACTTTTATGCGTATACGTGGTAAGCATTTTTAAACTTATTTTTTTATTTGAAACAGCACCGAAAAACTGGCGATAAATCACAAATAAATGATAAAACTTTGTACAAATCACCATAAAATCAAAACAATATGCTGACGGGTTGTTACATTTTCCAGTCCTGTGTATTTTCTGCTTAAGTTTTATTATTTTATTATTTTATTTTTTAGTCTTTTACTTTTTCAAACTTCTAATTTTTAGTTTATTACATGGTGTATATAAATTCTGTAGATTATATACCGGGCTGCACTACAGAATTCATAACATATTACCGCATTTGGAAGGAAAATGCTGAAAATGGGGTTTTAATGGGATATGTATACTTTTTAAATAGCTTATTCAGAAATCTTATTTCATTGTATGAAAACATGACATTTTAAAAATAATATTCTGTTACTGTTGGAAAGTGTTTCATTATCTATGCCTAATGCATGATATTTAGTTCTACTTAGAATTTAGATACATCGTGGATGGAATTTAATCCTTTTTAAGAAGAAGGAAATTTTATACCAATTTAGACTAACTCTAAGTTAAGTATAACTCTAACTAGGGAACATCTTCAACTGTCAGTACAGCATTTTGACGAGAGTGGTAGCGTTCAAGAATTCTTCCTACGAGGATCAAGTAATGTATAGAAACTTTATTCCCAGATACAGTAGCTCACGAGATAGGGACTTTTTTCTGTTTTTTAACACTTTCCAACAAAGTTGAAAAGTGTTTATGACTTCGGTTTGTCTGTCTGTCTGTACGCGCTCTAACTCCCGTAAATATACTTGGATCGTTCTGCAATTTTTCGATATTAGTGACCTCTAGCATAGCATGAACCCTATTTCAAATGAAGTTTGTAGCATGTTTAGTTCATTTACAGGGACAGTCAAACGTTTTCCGTTACATTACGGCCTATGGAAAAAAATCGTTTAAAATGATTTTTAATGATCTTACATGCTTTCAAGCATAATAAAATTGATATGCATTTATCAAGTGCACTAAAATATGCATTTTCTGTAGAATATGCTGCACAAAAAATAGTTATTATTATTCATTTTCAGGGCCACACAAAAAAATTCCGTTACGTAATGGTATAGGGGTGGAGGGAATTTTTCCGGCGTATTTAAATTATGTTAAATTATTTCATGCATAATGAAATTGATATACGTCGCTGAGATTTACTATAACTTATTTCATGGATAATACGAAGTGCATAGCATTTACAAGGACACACAAAAGATTTCAGATACTATATTGTATCCGAAGTACTGTACAGTAGCGATGATTGCTGGAAATGCATTTTTAATTATGTTATGTGCTTTTATGTTTCACTATATTTATGCATTGTATATGGTGTGTATAAATGCTGCAATTCATATACAGGGCTACACAAAAGAATTCGTAATGGTTACTGGGTATGATTGCAAATTGCTTAAAGGCGATTTTTAAATGAGTTAGGCATTTTTACGCTGAACTGCATTTAGTTTACTAGGCAATGTTTGTAAAACATACATAAAATGATATACAGGGTCACGCGAAGAATTGGATACATGGCCATCTATAAATGATAATTTCTGGAAATGTGATTCCGGTAGTTTTAAGAGTGTTTTACTTTGAATTAAACTTTAACTAAATAGTGGCGTGTAATAAAGGCACTAGGTTAACTACAGGGTTGCACAAAAGTATACAAGTATGTTTCCATCTATTAGTATAAATTGCTGAAAGAGAAATTTCAACCTGTTATGTGTTTTCTTGCTAAACTAAATTTCCCCATTATATAGTATAAATATCAACCTACAGATCAAATACAGGGTGTTAAAAAGAATTGGAATACATATTTTCTATGGACGGTAACTGCTGAAATCAGTTTTTCAAATGTTTTATGTGTTTTCTAAAATGTTTACTTAGTTCACTTACATACCTTATTTCCCTAAATAACGAAGTTTTGTTAAAGCATTCAGGAAGTGTTGGAAAGTGTTTCATAATCTATGCTTAACGCATTATTTTTCTTACTTGTTGCGAAATAAAGAAGGGAAAAACAGCTTGGGATTCCTTCAAAAACTATCAAAAGGAGGAATATTTTCTTATAATAAATCATGATAACGTTTTTCTACGTAGAAGTGTTTCCAACACCAGGCAGAAATGACCAAGGCTATTATTGTTTGACAGTAAAACCTCTGTCTTTATTAACTCCTGGAACTTCCCATCTAGACCTTTCCTATGCACTCTTTTCACCCCATACGAGGAGTTAATTCATTTTTCTAATCATACTATACACTTGAAAATCGCATTTATTGTCCACTAACTTGTAAAACAGTTTTAAAATCTTCCCCTTTTTCTTTTCTTTTTGCTATTTTCTACTCCTTTTTCTTTTCTTTTTGCTATTTTCTATTGCGAATATTTCGTGAACTGTTGGATTCGGGAGTATACATAGTTCCTGCACATTTCTTGATCGCCATGACAAGAGCTTTCGAACGATACCACTTTCGTCAAAATCCAGAACTGACAGTTAGGGATGCGCCCTAGTGAGAGAATCCATATATTTAAAACGCTAAGCGTTTTCTTTCGACAGTCCGTGAGAAGAAACTACTGCATCAAATTAGATCAATCTCTTTTTAAATGAAAGATATTTGGCTACAGATTTGTTATCGTACATTCGTTTGTTCAAATATTTTATGAATTAGCCTTAATTTTAAATTAAAATTCTACAGTTGCGCATACGCAGTATATATAAGTACAAGTCTGCCTTTGCAATGACGCGCTGCACATGCACAAAGATGCTCGCACAGTTGAACTAGTATCACATCACAGGTAGAAGTTGTTTTAAGTTCGTCTGCTATTCGATCTTACTGTAAACAAGCTTTTATCTCTTTGACAAAGTTAATACTCGTATTATTTGGCTCTTTCAGCATTATTAACAATTAAAAAAATTATTGTGTCTATATTAAGAGCTAGATACTGTTTATTTCGGGGTGTCACATTGTTTTGGCCATATTACACACAGAAGATAGACACAATGATATAAATATGATATGATATATCATTCTGCGCCAAGTAGCATCTTCATAATTATTAATAATTATAAACACAGTGATTTGAGTCTAAAAGTTATGGCTGGTGACCCGTTTTATCAATTGTCAAAAGTTAGATTCGAAGATTGGGAAACTAGCATATTAAGTTGTAGCTGCTTCTTTGAAAAAATAAAGTATCACCAATAAAAACTATTTCTGTAAGATCAGAACTCAAACTCGAGACAATTGCATATGGGTCAACTGTTTTTCGAACCTCTTCAATTTAGAAGATAGAAAAGCGAGTTGCTGCTAGCGTATAGCGGTTTAAAGCTCTGAATTTTTGTAGAGGAAGCAGGTTCGAACTCAAACATGGCAAAATGTGTAATATTTTTGTCGATAATTCATTTCAATAATGACATATTTTATTAGGAAGAGAAGTTATAGGATTTTTATTTTATTATTATTATTATTATTTGAATGCTTTATAATTAAATAAAATTTAACACCCAATAAGATTTTGAAAAAATATTGATTTTATATTTAAAATATTTAAGCTAAAATATTCTGCATGTCATTATCAATTAAATAAATTGAGCTGATCTACAATTTGAGTTATATTTTCTAACCACTATCAAGAATATATATGTATGTCAGAGAGAAAAGTTTGTCATTAATTTACGTAAAAAAATAAAACGGAAAGAAAGTATACAGTCCGTCTCATAAATATAAAGACACAGATGTTATTGAAATTACATTTTATTAATTCAGTTAAAAGAAATTAAATTTTATACCTCATATTAAGAACACTGAAATTAATCTCTTATAGGGGTTTTAATTTAAATAAAATAATTTCGTCTCGAATAATAAAAAAAATAAAAAATTACGCTGTCTCATAAATATAAAGACAAACTTGAAACTGCTTCATATGCAAATTTTTTTCGAATGCGCGCATACAGAATTAATGCGCACGTGCAGAAATACACTTTAACTTACCCAAACGAGCAAAGTTGTTTGACTTGTTTCAATTGCAAAGATGCCGTGGAACACTGAAATTTCTAAAGATGAAATTTGTAAAATACGTGAATTTAAAGCTAATGGCTGAACAGTTTATCAAATATGTAAAAAAACTGGGAGAATCAGAGCTGCACTTTATAAAATTTTATCAAAAACTTACAATTTATATTCGAGAAAACGATCTGGCAGACGGAGAAAAACTAGTGAAAGACTCGATCGCAAGATCATGCGACTTGTTTCGTCTCAAAAAATGTCACTCCGATAAGTTTCTCAACGAGTTTATGGTATGGTCCCAAAGGATACAGTACATCGTTGTATAAAAGAAAGAAAAAACATTGTATGCCGACATACGTGCAGATTTTCTTTACTGAAAAAAGAACATAATGAACGGAGGTTAATCGGGGTTAAAGATCATATGCACTGGAAGGACGAATGGATGTAAGACATTTTTTCAGATGAAAAGAGATTTAACTTGGATGACCCAGATGGTAGGAATTCCTACTCGCACGATTTAAGACGTTAATCTCGAAGCTTTTTCTGTAGGCAGAAAGGGGGAGGTTCTGTTATGGTGCGGGGTGCCTTCTCTTTTAATGAAACTACGGATATTGCTTTTCTAGAAGGTAAACAGACATCTAAAGAGTATATCAAACTGCTTGATAGTCAGTTGTTGCCAATTGCTGAATCTCTTAGTGGTCGGAATTATTTGTACCAAAAGGATAATGCATCGATTCACACATCAAGACTCACAAAAAAATGGTTTGCCGATAGCAATGTTCATGTCACGGTGTGGCCCGTACGTAACCCTAATTTAAACCCAATTAAGAATCTTTGTGGCACTCTCGTTCGCAGTGTATATGCATCTGGAAGACAATTTTCAAACGTCCTTGAGTTGAAAAAAGAAATCGAACGAAGTTGGTTTGATATAAAGCCAAAATAGTTATACAACTTAATAAAAAGCATGCCAGCTAGAATATTTTCTGTCATTAAAAAGAATGGATTATTTATTGGACGGTAATTCAAAAGTATGTAAAATGTCTTTATATTTATGAGACAGCAAATTTATTTGCATTTATCAATTTTCGAGTTGAAATTATCTAATTCTAATTTAATTTACTGTAAAATGTTTTCTTGGCACATACTTTTCGTTATATGCATAAATATAATTTTGAATACTGAATTATTAAAATATTATTTCGAAAATACTAGTGTCTTTATATTTATGAGACGCACTGTAAATCCATCGAAAACCGGAAGTCGAAATTTTTCACGAATCCAATACTTTCTTCTTGTAAAGATAGAAGAAAGTAAAAATCATTACAATGTCTTCATTATTGTAAAGGTTAGGACCGAAAATCCGGATTCTTCATAGAGCAGACGCAATATAAGACGCTTTTTATTTTTGACTGATTAAGTTGGTTCCAACCCATACTCCTTATGTGTACTAATAAAAGAAAGATGTCTGTCGATCTGTTGTGTGTGTGTGTGCGTGTGTCCGTCCGCGATATCTAGGAAAATCTTGGAATCGGAAGTTTAATAAAATGTCATAATTAGTCTCCTTAAAGGGGCTGGTCACTCAGCATCGGAATTCCCCTCCGTAATGTTAAGTCTATGAACATTTCATGCATACGTATATTTAAAATATCTTCTCAGGAAATTCATATTTTTAACATCTTTTTTTCGTGAACTCTTCTTAAAGGATGTCTCTTTTTTTCTTAGTTTTCAAAATATTTCTAAAATCTATGCTGAATTTAATATTTTACGTGTTAAAAGCGGGCGAACTGTGAGTAAGATTTTAATACTTCATATAAACTTAAGCGTAGATTTTAGAAATATTTTGAGAACTAAGAAAAAAAAGAGACATCTTTTAGGAAGAGTACACAAAAAATAGAAGTTAAGAATATAAATTTCCCGAGGAGATATTTTAAATATACGAATGCATACAATGCCCATAGACTTTACATTAATGAGGGGAAATTGGAAGCTGAGTGACCAGCCCCCTTAATTCGTTTGGATAGATTTTTATTTAAAAATCATAGTCATAAAATAAAAATAAATTAAAGTCATAGAATTTCAGGGATGTACGCTGCCGAATTCAGAGAGGCCATTAGCTCTAGGTTCTTTTGGATCGGTTTTCACTTAAAAAAATAAAATCATACAAATTCAGGGAGGTGCACTACCGAATTCAGTTGGATCCCCCAAACATTAGGTTCGGTTGGAAAGATTTTCCTTTAAAAATTTAAAATCTAAACTGACCGGACCATGCGTAGCACTTCCAGTGTACGTTGCCGAAGGTCACAGCTCTTTGTTTGTTTGGATAAATTTTAATTTAAAAATATAAAATCACATAAATTAAAGAGTGGGCGCTGTCGAAGACAATTGAAACCCCAACTTTAGGTTTATTTGGTAAGATTTTCGTTTAAAAATATAAAATCATTCAACACTGATTTTACATATATTTAAGGTTATTATCACAGGCCCGAGCAATACAGGATAGGTCATCTAGTACAAAAATAAATGAACAGGAGAGAAAATTAAAAGAAAGCAACAGAAAAAGAAATAAAAAGAAAAAATGAAATAAAATAAAAAATGTTTGTTGCAATGCTACAAATCCTTGAAATTTATCAAAAAAAAAAATTTAAATGCGCTTGTCTTTTCGAAAGATCTTAGTCTTTCTTCGTCAGGTGCAAGGAAGACGTGCTTCTACTATGAAAGCAGCAGCAAGATTAAAATGAAAGAGAAGGGAAAGGAAACAAGGTGAAGAAACAGTCAACAAGAAACGCGTCTTTCTTGCACCTGATGAAGAAAGAATAAGATCTTTCGAAAGGCCTAGCGCATTTAAAAATTTTTGATGCTGTTTAAAGATCTTTTAGTTCTTATTGTTTCACATCAGTTGCAACTTATATTCTTTCCTTGAAATTTGTTTGAAGAGTTCTGAAACCTCTTGTATAAAGAGTTACGGGCAAATATTTAAAAGCATTTTTCATAATATTTTAATAGTTTGAAGGTGTTAAGGTTGAAGGTTGAAAGTTTGAAGGCTGTGAAGGTTTGTGTTATTAGAAAGGTACATACTCACACATTTAAAACGAAAACGGCCGATAGAAAAGCTACACAAGTAGTATTCAAGTACAAGTAGTGTTCATCTAAATATACATGGAAAATGCAATGCACATCGATACCGATTGTATAACATTTATTTGGAAATGAATCATGTGATAAAGTTAAAATTAATAAGAAGCAAGAACATTTGCAAAGACGAAATTTGTCTGAAATTACCAAAATACTTTTTATATTAATTTTTACTTTCCACGTTATTGAAAAATTAAACGTTACTCAACATTTAAACTATTTAACAACTATTGTGAATAAAACACATTGTTGTATTTTTTCTTACAAGAAAGACATACCTTTTTGTTTCTTTTAGTAATAATTAATAACTTTTGAAAAACTTCGAGTTGAACTCGTATCACTTGTCTTTCTGAACTCGTATCACTTGTCTTCCAAGTGAGCAAAGTGGCGCCAATAAATAAATAAATAAATAAATAAATAAATATACAAGAAGAAAGGACTTCAAATTAATATATAAAAAGAACTTTATTAAAACACTATAAAATAGAAGCTTTTGTTGATGTATCAATTCCTCTAAGTTTCATCTGCTTCAAATTTCAGTGCAAGACGTCAAAATTTTGTAGCCTAAAACTTGATTTAAAAAAAAAAAAAAAAAGCAAAAAACTACAATTTCATTAAAAAAAAAAAAAAGTGTTTTATTCGATGAATTGCATTTTGACTGAAAACGAAAAGGTAATACCATTAATTAAGTAAATTAATTAAGTATAATTAAGTAAATACCATTAACTCCAATTTTTTCATTTGAAACAAATAAACATAACGGACAAATAGATCATAACTAACCTAAATAATGGTGAAGATAGAGAAAACTGGAATTTAAAAATAGCTACGGAAAATATTATAATTTTATAAGTTTGAAATTTCCTGTAAGTAAATTATATAATTATGAAATTCACTATTCCAGTTAATTACAATTCAATATATATCGCAATGAATAATGAATTTAATTGGTCGTAAAATACATATTTCATTTTGCCTAGTGTTATATTTAATGTGCCTCATTAGCGTCATTTCGAAAGGTAAATAGTAAATACAACTTCATATACAGGCGAACCTTTTCTGCAATTATTGTGACAAAGTGTTTTCCAAGAATATAATGGATCATAAATCAAGCAGTGAGACACCAAATTATCGCCGTAAAGAACGGGAGGCTAAATTTCGATCATCATTCTTTCATAATTGGCCCGAAGATGAAATTGTCAATGTAAGGTAAGGATGGGTTTATTATAAAACTTGAGTAAATTGCACCTTTTCAGCATATCACAACAAAAGTATAAAAAATATTTATGAGCTTTTTTTTTTTTTTGTCTACCTATCTGTTTATCCGTCCACCCTTTTTGTTTTCTATTATATTCATAAGAATTGGATTTATGAAAACTTTTGACTTTCAACTTTCGAACTTTTATTGGATTTATTCGTTTTGTGATGCTGTTCATAATGCGATTTAACTATTTTTGACTGAAGACTGTTTGTCTGAGTTAACACAAAATTTGTGGTAACCCAATAATTAATGCACGTTATTCCATGAAACCGAGCAAAGAAAGAAACAATGGGCCATCAGCTGGAAAAAAGATGGCACCCAGCACTGCCACCAGCGGTAAAGTGCAATGGTGCCATTATTTAAACCAGCACAAAAGTGTCCATGCGGAATGCAGCTGGCCCATCAGTGATGGCCAACAGCAGGCCAGCATTGGTATGCAATCACATTACTTCAATCCGGCACTTTTCCTGCAGTGCTAGCACCTATACTACTTCTATTCCTTTGCTGATCCAGCACTTTCCCTTAAAAAAAATTCTTATAGAATTCTATAAAAAAGGTATTGAAAAAGTGTTATAGAATATTATAGAATTATGGTCCTTTTTTCTATAAGTTAGTTTCACCAAAAACTATGGAAATATCTGTATAAGTGTCTATAGGCTTATTTGAACTTGCAATGGTTTCCATGTGGTCACCCTCCCAAGTACTAACTGCACCCGGTGCTGTTTGGTTTCCGTGATCAGACATGAACAAGAGCTTTCAGCATATGCTACGACCGCTCGTACTTACGCTCTCATTACACTATTTCAAGTTTGTTTCTTTTGTGATTTGCGTTCCCAATCATTAAACTTGTATAGAAATTATTGTATTGTATATAAATCCTATATATTTTTTACGCTGATTGATTCTCAACTGTTTAAATTATGAAAACCGAAATCTCTTGTAACTTAGTAAAACCAGATTTAAGAAGAAAAAAAAAAACAAACAGTGGCACTCCGGGAGTGCCAATAGAAGTGAAAACCAATAAAAGGGAAAATTAAAAAAAAACCGGAAAATTTGGATAAAGAGTCGAAAAATCAAAAAAACCGAGAATTTGGCACAGATGTGATATACGAACCAGGTTTGGCGCGATTTTTTAACGTCAATTTGGCGAAAACCCGTTTTCTAATACCAGTTACAATATATATTTTTAAATTATTTTCTATTGTTTTAAAAAGTAAACAACAATAAATAAACGGTAATTTCATTAATAACTATAGAACAAAACAATTGTACAATTTAAAAAAATAAAATAAAAGTAAATGAACAATTTATTAATAAATAAGCAACAGTAGCCGGGTTACCTTGTAAAATAAAGTAACGCCATTTTGCTGTCAATTAGGTACCCAAGTGCGTATCTGACATCTGTGCCCCGTATTTTATCTTCCGTAATCGAAATTCCCGCCAATACTGTTGGTCATTGACCAGACCATCAACACGATAAAATACAGCGTTATCGGTTTTTAGTTACACGAAATAGGTAGGTCTCGAATACGGTATAATTCATTTTAACTGACGAAAAACAAAATAATAATTTGTTTTAGCAATACGCCGGGAGATAAAGTGAGTTTTAGCTTCCTTCTTCTTTTGCGGATTGAGCTGAAGAGGGAAAAGTTCCTGTCATTCACCGCTTGGCGCGCTAGTATCTATGTGTCAAAATGCTAGCATGTGGATTACGTTGCAGTGTCTCGAAATCAGTAGTTTTTCCCCATCTCAAAAAAAGCTCAACGCGCCTAAAGAAGTTTTCACTTCAAAAAGTGCCTTAAAATAAAGAAGTTATTTATTTATTCATTTACTTATTTATTTTGTTGGTGGAAGTTGTGCTATATTACTTACAGTTTAAAAAAAAAAATTAGCTTCACAGCTTAAATTGTATTAAGATATTCATTTCAGATTTGTGTTCAAATTCATTAATCTACCACGGGGTGATAAAAATAACTCTTATTTTAATATAGTCTTAACAAAATATTTAAAAGTTTAATAAGTTATTATTTGTTAAACTTGAAACGTAATTGTTTAAATATTTTTACACTTCAGATTAAAATATTTGAATAAAAATTACAATTGGTGAATTTTTTTTTTTAATTATTGGATGAATTACGCCATCTAGCGTAAGGGTTCCCAGCAACAATACCGCAAAAGTTCGTGTACTTCAATGGTGTGGTAGGTCAGCGCATGAGATAAAACAAAGACCGATCAGAATTTTATCTGGCGATTTCCAACAGCAAAGTTCACTGAAGCTGTCCAGCAGTAGTCATACAGTGGTAGACCATTAGCCAGCACTTCTCCATCATTGCCAGCACCTATCTTGCTGCTGGCCAGCAATTTCTTCTTTGCTAGGAACTTCATATTTTGTTAGAACATGTCATAAATTTAAATAGTAAGCATTAAGATTTTTTGATTACCGTCAGAATCACGAAAGTATTATTGCAAAATGCTAAACGCTATTCTCAATTTTAAGCGGTAAAAAAAAAAAAAAAAAAAAAAAAAAAAAGTAAGAAGAAATATGCCTTCAGAAAATATATTTTTCAAATAATAAATATTGATGTTTAATTTTAATGAAAGTAACCGTTATAATCATAAAGGTAACGTGTATTCGTATTTTTTTTTTTTTAAGGCGCTGTGCGATTGCAGATAATGGTTGACTGTTGAAAAAGCGGAACCTTTTCTTTACTTTCTGCTTGGAAGTCCACGTTTTCTTAGGATAGGCACTAAAGCTGTCACGAGGCTGGTGAGCTGGAGGCAATCGAAGCTTGTTAATTAACATTTGATGACAGGGTTTTAATTAATGGCTCGACTGACTATCTTTATTATTACAAATATGTTGTAATGTAAAATTGATCAAGCATTGCTTGAGTTCATAACTCATTAGTACTTTGATCTCCTGCCACCTCAATCATGATGCGGTCAAAATCGTTACCTATTTTGTCACTTATTAAGTTCGGATTTCTTTAACATATCTGCCAATTTTTGCGCTTTCTAATATCATCGAAATTTAACATGTTTTTTTGCCTTCTTTAATGGCAGATTTCGGTGATTAAGTAAGGCGAAATTTATAATTACATTTTAGCAATAAGAAAAAAGTACAAATCTTACCAGCTATGCTTTAATATAGTGATGGCCGATTCTGGAAAATTCGAGAATCGATTAAAATCGACACCGTATAAAACATAATCGATCACAATAAGGATCGATTCCCAAATTCTAGAATCGATACTTGAAACATTATTCAAAGATCCACGCAGATAAGCTCAAAAAATAGTAATTCCAAAACTTAGCTAATCAGCAGAGCCGTAGCGACCGCCTTCCATGCAGGGGGAGGGAGGGGGGTAGACAAAGTCAGAGGCCCAGTATAAGCTATTACAGGCCTTTAAGTCAAATAATAAAGTTTTTAACTTTCAAAATTATTATTATTATTAAGATTAATTTTAATAATATTGTAATTTATATTTTATTTTAATTTATTTTTTAAGGAAGATCTCTGTTAGATAATAAAAAAGGAAGTAATGGTTTTTTATTATTAGGAAGTAATGATTTTTTATCATTAGGAAGTAATGATTTTTTATCACTAGGAAGAAATGATTTCACCCGGAACAGCGGTACTTTTATTGTCCTCAACCAAACAGATGGGGACTTTACTTACTACCGATAATCATCATTCTTTTTAAAAAATGCCCAGATGGAACAAAATTTTGAAGGTTCTAAATTTTATTTGCAAATTTAAATAATTTTAAAGTCTTTTTTAGGGCCCTCTATAAGCATGGAGGAAAGGTAGGTCTCAAGGTTAAAAATTTTAGGCCCCAATTTTTTTTATTCTAAAATATATATACTTAATGTCGTTGGAGGCTACTATAAGAAATAAGCCGTGTATATTACGTTCGCCGCTACGCACTTATGTTCGAACTGCTTTTTTGTTACCAGTTTCTCTTATTTCCATAAATTGCTGATGCTAATCACATAACTTATGTTTTGCATTACTTATTTTTTCTTAAGTACTTTTCCAGATCGAATTTCAAAATTAAACGAATCTGGAGTTGGGTCTCCTACTGCCTTCGGCAGTGTAACCCGTGAGGGCTACATCCGCTCCGGTCTCGAAACAAACAAACTTTGAATTATTGTAATTGTCTTCCAGCCTGAATAAAAATTAAAATTTTCAGGAACATAATTCACGTTGACATTGGAACCGATTTAATATTCTTACAGTTTGAGTTTAATCATGTATTGCAAAATTTACCGAAGTACATCCTTCTATATATAAAAAAAAGTTTTGATTTTGAAATAGACCAATGACAATCTGCGTAGATATTCCGGGTAGATCCACATCCAATTTGAATGCTTAAGCATGGTCTTTCATCGTTAATATTAAAAAAACTGTTGCATACAAAAATATGAAAATAGGTGGTATTATAGAAAAATGTTTGATAAACACGCTGATGCAGACAGTTTTCAAATCGAAGAATTATTTTAAGATGTATTTAATGATAAAGTTGGATAAAATCGTTCCATTAAAAAAGTTTTATTGGAGTAAAAACTATACATGAGAATTTAATCATTTTTAGATCATTTTATACGTTATAAGTTCCCGGTGTGCAGATTGTATTTATTTTTCTTATTTAACTCATTTTTTGAGGTTTTATTTCAATTTTAAACTCAAATTTTCAGCATTTCGAGAGATATTTTATACGAATTTTAGAAAATGTTATTAATTTAAACTGTTGCCAGTTGTATAAACAACGCAAACAACGCAACGCTTTGAAGTAAAGCCGATGTTTACTTCAAATTAAAAATTTACGTTACACGTCACTATTATAAACAGAAAATATAAAAAGCAGAAACTCATTGAAAATTACGTCATAAAAAGTATAATTACACGTGAATTTTAAAAGAGACAGAATATTGCAAAATAATAAATTCATAAACATGCGTTAGAAATCTTAAATAGGAGAACTTACGTCACATTTACGTCACATTACACTTATTATATAAAATGAACAAAAAATAATATTGCAAAACAGTTTAAATTTAAAAATTGCTCGAGACATTTATTTGATATTTTAAGATGATCATAATATTTCATTTCTAACAAAAGTATTTTTACGTGAATATTAAAAAGAAAAAGAAAAGTTTGGTGAAAATTACGTCAGATTATAGTTCTCAGATTCAAATTATAATTCAATCTTCCGAAATCTTTTTAAAGCCGATTAAATTATCGTGCTGTTAGAATCTGCGGTGTCTGAACGGGGGTTGACGAGCGTAGCTCGTAGGGGGGAGAGCCCCCTAGTTTATTTTAAAAAAAAAAATCGAAATATCGCTGCGAGACGTGAAAATTTAATTTTCTCGGAAGAAAAAAAATCGGATCATGTTACTGTCTTAAAAGGATATTGATCGCTTATTTATTAACCCAAAGTTACTGATAAAAATATGTGTAATATAACTATGCAACTAGTCCTTAACTGAATTTTAATTTTTTTGTCTTAGTTCTAATTATTGACTTAAGTTTCATGCTATATACATAACTGTATATTTGTGTCTGTGTATGTATTTTATTGCTTAAAAATTTATTATTTTTCGAAGTTCTAAATCTAAGATTTTTTTTTACACATTTACATTTATTAGTGTCAAATAGGTGTTGAATTCAGACATTTTTCTCCAGGAGGGACATTCTAGAGTTCAGGGGGAGATGGGCATTGGACTTTTGTAAGCATAAAATCTCAAACCTTCCGAGGGGACATTTCAATGTTCCGGGGGGGGATGCTCCCCGGGCCACCCCCTGAATTCAACACATTTTTCAGGATTTACACGATTTTAGGGATCATATCTCAAGAATTAATGAACGGAATTTCATCAAACTTAATATTCTGTTAGACATTGCCATAAGTTGTTCCTGATTAGGTTTTCGTGTAAATCATATAATAGGTTGCGCTCTTATGCTGCTTTTTTCAGCAGGGTCAAATTCAGATATTTTTCTCCGAGAAAGATTTCTGTGTTCTGGAGAGAGGCATTCTAGAGTTCCGAGTGGGACATTCTAGAGTTCCGAGAGGCACTAGAGTTTTGAGATTGGCACAACCGATTATTTTAGCTTCAACTTTTGAAGGAAAATGAAAATGATACTACCTTTAGCGATATCGATTAAAAAATCTATAGTATCGATTAAATCAAGTTGGCCATAGTATCGATTAAATCAACTAAAAAAATCGAAATCACCCATCACTACTTTAATATCCACCATCAATGATCGTGCGGTGCCTTTTAGCACCATAGTTTAAAATTTTATTTCAGGATACCACTTCTGTGCAGATTTCTAGGTTACGAAGACCTTTTGTTTTGGTTACTTCTCCATAAATCGGAAACTTTCTTGGCTCTTAAAGAACTAAGATCGACGTCTTTAATGTCTTCAGGAAGTAATAGAAAAGATAGATTGGTACTATTGAAAATGATATTAACTGGCAACCAATTTTCGAATGTCCTCTTATTCAATTCCATATCTTGCGTATTTAGTTTTCAAATCCTTAAAAGATAATCTCTCCAATCGATTTTTTTTCCCTTAACATCTTGACAAAGTTTTAAAAAACATACATTTAATTGTTATCAATTTCTGTAAGTAATCGGATTTTAATGAAAATATTTTATACTAAATATTGAATATTTTTTATCTATTTTATCTTTCTTAGTTTCATATGTTTGCATATCAGGACCTTGGAAGAGAAAGGGCGAATCCTGAAATTGGGGTGTTGGGAAATCAGGCTCAAAGTTTTGCAAGTAGTTCAAGATAGTAATGGCGAATCTTTATTTTAATCACTGCAAACATGCGAACATGCATAACGAAAACTATGTAGAGAGGACGTTTCAGAACCGAGGTTCGCCCTTGCTCCTCTAGAAATATCAGACCACGAGTTTATTATAGAAAATGGTACTACTCACTTTAGCTTGACAGTGTGAAAATACTAAGAGCGAACCAGGACAAAACGATTTACCTACATGTTTGTTGCCTTACATCTATCTGACGTGGGGAAAAAAAATAGATTTTTCGAGTTCCCCCCTTCTCTTCCAAGCTCCTGATATATTGGTCATGTTTTAAGTTAACTCTTTAGAGTATCATCAGGTATGTTCACCTAACATGCTAATTGCCAAACATGCATATTAACGACATAGACTCATTATGTCTCATGTAAACTGCTGAGATAAAGTGTAAAAGAAGAAAATACCTATGTTCAATAATTTGAAACAAATTACAAAAAAGTGAAAATATTATATTAAACTTGTAAAAAAGAAAAAAAGAAAAAAAAATTCATGTTTTTTTTTAATTATTATTCCAGTTCGTTTATTGGTTTAAACTGTGGTTAAAACCGCTTGGTTCAAAACGTGCCAAACCTGCACTGCAAATAGAAGCGTCTTAAGTTTAGACACATATGTGACTGAAAAAGAATTTTAGACACTTAAGTGTCTTAATCTGAAAATTAAGACACTATAGATGTCTTAATTTAAGATACATAAGCGTCTTAGTATGACCATGGTGTAAACGAACTGAGAATAATGTCTAAAATATCCGCAAACGTCTTATTTTAAGACACTTCATTGCTTTAAACGTGTCTTAATTTAAGACGTTTTGATTCTTCCGACGCAATAACCACCAGGGGGCACTAGCACTCCCAGTTGCGCATGCGTTTTAGATGTCTTCGTTCGAAGTGGTATACGTTGTAATTCAAACAAAGTTTGTTTTTATGTACGCGTGTATTTTAATTCGTTTTTTGCGAAATGTGAAGTACTGTGATTTTAATTCGTATTAACTTGGATTATTTATTTATTGAATACATACATCTGACGTGTGTGCTCGACATCAAATGTCTCTTAGAAGCTGTCGTCGATACAAGGGCGGGATAGACACAGAACAGAAGTAGACGACGGTTGAAGATTACACCCGGAAATTCTACAAAGCGTGTGCAATGGGCTTAGTGTTAACTCGTATCAATTTATATCAATAATATTGTGTTATTCATCTTCGTCCTGTCGAAGCTGGCAAAAAAAAAGAAACTTTTGTCTGGCGGGTCCTGTTTTTAGGATGAAACATCTCATTCTTTAAATATGGCTAGTCGGATGTATTATGGGATTACCTTTTAAACTGATGAAAGTCTTTCTCCCTCACTGTGGTTGTGGTAGTTTTTAAAATTTCAAATCGAGGAATATTTCTTACCTCTTGCAGCAACTCAAGTAAGTTTCTTTATAGTAGTAAAATTAGTGTATTTTATGATTTTATTTATTGTACTAAACAAAATCCTGCATGAAATTTAATTAGTTTTGAATCTGTTCGCAAAAAACCCCACTAATTCTAGAAGTATATATTTTTAAACTTATGACGTTCTTTTTTATTACGAATTATATATTCAATGTCAGTTCTTAGTTTCAATGGATAAATTTTATCTCGCAGTAAATGACGGCCACAAGGAAGTAAAGAAAAAAAAAACTTTGAAAGATGACCTAATGCTTTCTTACTTCCTGGCATAAAACCGCAGATTAAAAAAAGATAAATAAAGTAAATGAGACTCGTCTATTATATGAAGCTGCCTGTAAAAATATACATATGTATTTGATTTGCAATCAACTCTAATACTGATTTTTTTATTATTTTTAATAAAAAAGTAATTTGAAATTTATAATGGGAAAAAGTAAAAACCTCTAACTAGATTTCGTATTTAAAATTGTGGTAACTTTATTTATATGCACTTATACGAAAAATACAAAAATGACAGATGTTACTGTATATATTTAAGACGAAAGAAGTTTGGAAATCATAAGTTATTTTTTCCTCATGTTTTTAATATAGAATATGTACTTATTTGTTTTTATTGATAGTTGAATAGCTTTTGTGAGTACCCTCTGATCTACATAAAAACTTGCCTATGTGGAAATATAAATTTTTTAAAAACATAATTTTTATATAAGTATTTTCATTTTTTTGGGGGGGGGGGGGGAGGGGGGATTTTGCATGAATTTTTGTAAAGCTGATATCTTAAATCTTGCACTGATTATAATGAAAGTTTTGAACTTTTAGAGTAGGACAAGTTTAAAAACGCAAATATATTTAACAAAATACCAAAGTCATTTTTTCCCCAATGTTATTAAAATAGAATATTTATTTATTTATTTTCATTATTCATAGTTAAATGGCTGTTGTGATTATCAAGTGATGTATATGTAAAATTGCCTATGTGGCAATATATTTTTTTATATTTTCATTTTTTTTTTGGGGGGGGGGGGATTTTTGCAATTTTCGTACATCTGATATTTTAAATCTTTTTCCACATTCAACCGAGTATAATAAATATTTTGAACTTTTAGAGTAGGACAAGATTATAAAATATATATATATTTATCTATGTACCTTAAAAGCCCTTAATAGCGAACACTTCGGGACCGCGGAATTTGTCCGATAATTGGAGATGTCTACTTTTTTGAGGTAAAAATATACAAATATGTATGTCTGCTGATTAAAAAAGTATTCGTTAAATAGAGGTGTTCGCTATTCGAGAATGTCCATTAACCTCCACAACGGATACTCCCGAATATCGGACATCTCAATTTAGACAACTATAATGCAGGGTTGCGTTTTTTGCAAAAGTACTTCTTGATTAAAGGAAGGGCAAACTGGGAAGTGCCCCGTCCCCCTACGACTGTAGTGCCCCCAAATTTGATGTGCAATATTTGTAAAGCTTATATTTTAAATCTGTTTCGAAATTGTACTGATTATAATCAATATTTTGAACTTTTAAAGTAAAATAAGGTTAAAAACAAAATAAATTTTAAAAAATCTAATATTTAGATAAATATTTTTTGTTTTTTAATCTTGTTCTACTCCTGAAGTTCAAGATATTGGTTATAATCAGTACAATGTCGTAAAAGATTTAAATTATCAACGTAACGAAAATTGTATACCAAAACTGAGAGCACCAAAAAAATCAGGCTATATTGGGGGGGGGGGGGGGGGGAGGGGCAGGACCACAGCCAAATATTTTTCCAGGATTCAACGTGGTCAAACATGGCTACGTATGATGCTTACAAAAAATGGATGCGATTCAGACGTTTGAAGTGTCTGAAATTCAGACGCAAAAAGTGTCTGAAAAAATTCAGACATTTTAAAATGTCTGAAAATTGAACACTCCATTTCAGACACTTAAGTGTCTGAATTTCAGACATTTTAATTTAGAGTGTGCCAGACAATAAACTTGAAACTGTTTCAGGAATTTATAAAATAGCCCCAAGCTAAAATTTCAAAAATTGTGTGATGCTGCTGTTGCTGACGTCTTTTCCCCTTTCCTCTCACTGCACTGATAGGGTTTTGTTTTAGGTGTCCTTGAAACAATTTTAAGCTCTTCAAAATTTCTAGAAATCCTGTGACTACAATTATCCCATAGCGACTATTTTTCCTGATCTCTATACAAATAATTAAAGAGAAGCTTTTACTGTATTAAAAAGGTATTCCATGTTCTCTACTTAAAGTATAAGTTAAGAATTTCTTAGAAAGAAAGCATTAAAGAGTATATATGTATTAGATCAATTAAAAAGGCTGCCAGAGCATTGGCAGCTTAAGTCAAAAGGTGCGTGGTTCGAATTTTGGCCTGGGTATTTTTTCACTCAGTTGGAAAAATATAACTCATATGATTTATTTACCATTTAAAATAATTGTATTAAAATTAACCAAGTGTACTTAAAAAGAGACTTAAATAAAAACGTTTTATTGCTTATTCTCTCCAGTCCCAACGTGAACCTCTATTATTTTCCTCATAAAAATTAAACCGTTTGATTTTTTTTTTTTTTTTTTTTTTGAGATTTTGATTCAACATATGATTATATTTGAATATTTCTGCTTTAAAACGACACCAAATGGCATCAGAAATGCTGATTTCTATATGAAGCCGTGAGTTTCAATACTCGCCTTATCCAGAAAAATCAAATTTTGGGAAATCGCAAAAAACATCTAACTGTGTCCATTAGTTTTCATTGTAAACCAAGATTTTACAATGCCAGAAATACAGATATAAAACTCTTTTTTTTTTATTGTAGTGTTTTTTCGATGAAGGTTCACCAATAGAATAGCAAAAAACATCTGTGTCCATTGGTTTTCATTGTAAACCAAGATTTTACAATGCCAGAAATACAGATATAATACTATTTTTTTTTTTTTTTTTATTGTGGTGTTTTTTCGATGAAGGTTCACCAATAGAATAGCGAAAAACATCTAACTGTGTCCATTGGTTTTCACTGTAAACCAAGATTTTACAATGCCAGAAATACAGATATAAAACTATTTTTTTTTTTATTGTAGTGTTTTTTCGATGAAGGTTCACCAATAGAATAGCGAAAAACATCTAACTGTGTCCATTGGTTTTCACTGTAAACCAAGATTTTACAATGCCAGAAATACAGATATAAAACTATGTTTTTTTTTATTTTTTAATTGTAGTGTTTTTTCTATGAAGGTTCGTCAATAGAATAAATTCATAGAGAAAACTCGGTTTTTTAAATTTTGAATAAGGCTAGCTTTGACACTCGCGGTCTTATATGAAATAACGGCTGTTTTCATATGACTTTGAAAAATGATTAAAAAACTAGTGGGATGTGGCAATCCCAAAACTTTCTTCTATCTCATACATGTTAATACTTCCTGAAAAATGCGGCATGGCAGTACTACCGGTTAGATGATTTACACCAAAATCTAATTATCAACAACTTTGACAACTTGTAACTGAATCTGAAGTTTGATGAAAATCCGTGCATTAGTTTTTGAGATAGAGCTATTCCGGAAATTGTAAAAAAATCGCATAGCAGCGCCACCTGTTGGCCGATTTACAACAAAAACTAGTAAACAAAATTTATACCAGGAAGTAACGGAATCTGAAGTTTGATGAAAATTCGTGCAATTTTTCTTGAGTTAAAGCTATTGCGATAATTATAAATAATGCAGCATAGCAGCGCCAACTGTTGGACGATTTTCACCAAAAAATAATCAGCGCCAAACTATATCCTGAACTAACTGAATCTGAAGTTTTATGAAAATCCGAGCATTAGTTCTTGAGATATAGCTATTGCAGAAATCGTGAAAAATACCGCATAGCAGCGCCACCTGTTGGGTGATTTTCACCCACAACTAATCAGGACCAGTTTATATCAAGGTCTAACTGAATCTAAAGTTTTGTGAAATTCCGTGCATATAATTCCCTTGAGATAGAACGACCACAAAATTTTTGTCACATACACTGTTAAAAGTTTGCAGCATTCTGGCAGGTCATTCGACCGTTTTTTGAAAAAACTGTTCATAACCATAATTTAACTATATTCTGACCGTAAAATGGCCAATAATAGGGTCAGAATAGTGTTAAAATTACGGTTGTGTAACCGTTTTTGAAAAAAAAAAACGGCCAAATGACCTGCCAGAATGCTGCAAATTTTTAACAGTCTACGGACTCACAGAGTGACAGAGTGACAGAATGACGGGGTGACAGAGTGACAGACAGACATTGTATAAAAACTATCAAATCGTGTTCAGGGCATTCTAAAACGTATAAATCTGTCGAAATTTTTCGCGAATCCACGCTGTTAAAAATTTGCAGAATTCTGTCCAGTAATTTGACTGTTTTTTTTTCTTCCCAAAACGGTTACACAACTGTAATTTAACACTATTCTGACCATATTATTGGTCAGAATACATTTATAGTATTATAAATGTATTATGGTATACATAATACATTTATAGTATTTATATATATTCAGAATACATACATACCTTTTATGGTCAGAATACAGTTAAATTATGGTCATGAAACCATTTTTTCAAAAAATGGTCGAATGACTGGACAGAATGCTGCAAATTTTTAACAGTGCAATACTTTCTTTTTGTAAAGATAGAAGGAAGTAAAAAACTTGTTTAAAGAATCGTAGTTTACATAATAATTAAATTTAGATAGTTAAAAGTAAAAAGGAGAAGAAGAAGCTTTGAAATTACTAACTTATTGGAACATTAAATTTCTTATTGTGTTAATCTAGGTTGTCGATCAGGCCCTGTTTATGGAATAGGCCCATGAAGCCCGTGCTTACCCAGTGAGATACAAAAGGGCCCCAAATTTTACTTTTCAAAACTAATTATTAGAAAAAAGAAACTCAATCAGGGTAAAAAAATGCATTTTTTTTCTTTTGAAATTTTTTTGTTCTTACTATGTGGCAATTTGTAAATCACAAAAGATATTTTGAAGTTTAAATATCCTCAACTGTAGTTCCATATTTGTCATTTACAAAATAAATTGGTTATTTACAATTAAAAATATAATAAAATAATTTTTCATAGTATGTATATATAGGTAGTTAGTTTTAGTTTAATATTAAAAGTGTTATTTACTCTAAACTTTGATGGTAAAATTTCAAATTATTTAAGCATACGAAAAAGGGATTTAGTAAATAAAAAAGCAATTTGTAGAGTAATAGGGGCCCTGTGTGACGTCGGGCTTCCCCTACTTCCAAGTGTTAAGCGGGCCCTGTTGTCGATCATTACATTCCTATTTTAGGGGACAAATGGTTTTAGGATAACATACAACGTTAAAAATTTTGCAGCATTCTGGCAGGTCATTCGACCGTTTTTTGAAAAAATGGTTTCATAACCATAATTTAATTATATTCTGACCATAAAATGGCCAATAATATGGTCATAATAGTGTTAAAATTACAGTTGTGTAACCATTTTCGGAAAAAACGGTCAAATGACCTGCCAGAATGCTGCAAATTTTTAACAGTGTATATGCAGCTAAAACTATCACCAGCACCACACACCCCCAATATACAGGGTGCCCAGCGAATAAGACCCTGATTTCAAAATTAAATATCTCAAAAACAAAGATCAATAGAATTATGTGGTAAACGGTTTGTTTATTAGCTAGGCTGTAAAAATGTTGTACAGAAGTTTCAAAAATTAGTTGCAAAAACCGCTAACAGATGGCGCCGTAATCGCAATGCCAATAAATTGTGTTTTGAAGTCGAGAGCTCTAGCGTCTCATTCCTAGATGGCTTCCTATGGAAGAACGAAAATTGGGAAAGACCGCTCTTTCGTTGGGGCGATGTGTAGAAGTGGAGGCATCTGGTCACAGAATTATTGCATCAGATTCAATTCTAGAGAATTTCAATTAATAGAATTTTCAATAAAAAGTTTAGCAATCATTATATAAGAACATAAAAAATGTTTTATTTGGTTAATGTGTAGAAGCGGAGCCATGTGTTGACAGAATTGAGATTTGTTTCAAATTTTGTTATAAGCTACTTCGGTCCGGATACCAATATCTCTGTGATATGTCTTTTCTCTCCTAATTGGTAGATCGTGGAATCGAATCCAAGTAGAGGAGGATTTGAAAAAAAAAATGGAAATCTTTTCTTTTTAATATTTATTTAAACTGTGAAAAAAGTTTGAATAAAAAAATCCAAAGTCTCTGGTTTTAAAATTTAATTAAGCTAAAAGAAACGCCTTTCTTAAAAATCATAGAGCATTTATAATAATGATTCATAAATCATTTTTTTTTTATTGTAGAGAATAGTTCGAAAGAAAAAATACAAAGTTTCCATTTTTTAAAACTTAATTAAGTTAAAAAAATAATTTTTTATTTTAAAAACTCGTTTTCATTTTTTTTATCATTGAGCACAGAAATATGGTGCAGCTTCTAGCGATAGGATACGAAGTGTTCGAAAGGAATGCAGCATCCAAAATACTTTTGCTTTGACGTTGATGATATGACTTATCATCAATTCCTTTTAAAAAAGAAATAATTTAATGCATAATTTCTGTCTCTAAAACGTTGTTTACAAAGAAAAGAAATATATTAGTTGTGCTAAAACCAAAGTATTATGCCGTGATTTAAAAATAAATGAAAAGTGGTAAATTACTTTTTTATTTATAATAATTCTGGTATAAACAATAATACCAAAATATTATGCCGTGATTTAAAAATATAAAAAAATAAATAAAAAGTACAAAATTAATTTTCTAAATATATGCATTTTGATTTAAATAATTATATGGCATTAAAGATTGAATTTAATAAAATATTTAAAAAATTCTTATAATGATTTCTAAACTTTTTATTGAACATTCTATTAATTGAAATTTTCTAAAATTAAAGCTGATGCAATAATTCTGTGACCATATGTCTCCACTTCTGCACATCACCACAATGAAAAAGTAGACTTTCCCAATATTCGTTTTTACGTAGGGAGCCATCTAGAAATGAGACGCCAGTGCTCTGGACTTCGAAGCAGTTTACAAGTATTTCGATTACAGTGCCACCTGTTAGCGGTTTTTGCAACTAAATTTTGAAACTTCTGTATAACATTTTTACAGCTTAGCTAATAAACAAACCGTTTACCGCATAATTCTATTGATCTTTGTTTTTGAGATATTTAATTTTCAAATCAGGGTCTTATCCGTTGGACACCCTGTATATATATATATGTGTGTGTGTGCGTAAATTTTATAAAATATTTTTCTGTGAACTATAGTGTCATTATATGCATGTAAATTCAACGAATGTATATGTACAGTACTATTCGAATTAATATTACGGTTATCCGATTATTTAGACAATATTAACAATATCTTCACAAATTTTCTCTCTAAAATTAACTATAATTATTACAAAAAGAAACTCATCGAAAAACATTCAAATTAATCTTAGCCATGTGTCTTAAAAACACGTAAGAAATTTAAAAAGGGGAAGAAAAATCCATTTAAGGCTGTTCTTAAACCCAAAATGCTAATATCTGATTCATTTCTGAACTAATTTTTATTCGCGAACGTATAAAATTGGCAGATTTTTTTATTCGGAAAGTATGAAATTGAATAGCGCTTTCCCTGTTACTAAACAAAACTTCGCTGTCCCATTCTTTTCTGCAGCTCTCTATATGATCTATATGCTTGTACAGTATATTCTACATAGTATGCTAAAATTTAGTTAGTTAGAAAAAGCATAGCATTTTGCAGTAAACCTCAGTAATGTATATCAATTTCAACAGGTTTGAAATAGTGCAACACAATTAAAATACGCTACGAGCGATTTCTCCACTGTGGCCAAAACATAATCGACCTCTTTTGTGTGACCCAGTAAAAAAATGATGTACGCTTTGCACCCCATGTTCTACAGAAAGGATGTTTGAGATCTCAGAAATTCATTTCAATTTTATTATGTTTGTAACAGAGATTGACACAGACAGATTGTAACAGAGATATTGAAATACGCCGCAAAAGATATTTCTTCATAGACCATAATATAACGAAAACTTTTGAGTTCCCTGTACGCATACTCTAAGTGCTACACATAACATATTCCACAGTAACCATGTTCTAGTGCACCTTAATAATGCATACGAATTTCATTACGTTTAAAATTGTGCAACACTATTAAAATACACCGTAAATATTTTTTTCCCATAGACCATACTGTAGGAATACTTTTGAGTTCCCCTGTAATTTGAACTATGAATGCAACACACTTAATTTCCACCGATCCTGCTATGATCCTGCCGATCCAACCGATCCTGCTATGGTAAACCTCAATAACGTATATCAATTACATGTAAATCAGAGTATATAACCGACCTCTATATTTACGCGAGTTTAGAGCACGAACAGACTGACAAACCGAAATCATAAATACTTTTTAACTATGTTAGAAAGAGTCAAAAATGAGTTCGTGAGTCTGTCAGAAAATTTTGCGATGTTGAGTGAAATAAAATATATATATATATATATATTTTTTTTTGAGAACCGCTTTAAGGTATATATACCTATTTTCGGGCACTTTTTTTGAAAAATAAGAAATTTTCATCAAACACATGTGTTTTTAGTTAAAACAGGGAATAAAACTATCAATTCATATAAATTTTAATTGAATTTTAACTAACTTTTCAAATTTAGGCAATATTTTGACAAATTTTAATAAAGAATTGCGTTTTTTCCAAACTTTCTGTAACGAAATCTATTCAATATATTTCACTTTTTTTTCAACAATATATTAGCAAACCACTTATCTGTGTTATGAAGCAAAAGATTTGCAATACCTCTTACATTTACTAACATATATACCAAATTTTGTACACAAAACATGATAAAAAAAAGTGTATTTTTAAATAAAAATAGCTCTTAAATTAATATATACAAGCTTACAAGCTATATTTTGCTTCATAACATACCAATAGATGAGCAAAACCATGTGAATAAATTTTATTTCAATATCGTAAAACTTTTTAAGAAATGAAGTTTCTCGCAAACGTACACAATGAAAAACGCAGTCTTCCAGAAAACGCAAATTAAGATTTTGATAGAGCACAAAAAATTATGTGTAAAGTTTACAACTTCAAAATCCACCATATATGTAGGAGTTTATATATTTGTGTATATATTATATATCTTATTAAAATGTATTGTTTACCTTTCTGTGATTCTTTAAACGGTTACTTCCGGTTTCAGAAAGTTCATTTCCGGTTTATATTTTGGGCTATAACTTTGCTTCGAATTTTCGCTGAACCAAAAGTAAGGCATTTTTGTAATCGTAAATGTTTGAACTTTAATTTTAAATAATAATAAAAAAAATAATAAAAATTTTCGCAAAAACAGCGATTTGAAGGTAGGCACATACCTCAAATAGAAAAGGGCAACTTTCTGACATAAGTTTTAATTTATTTTTAATTTATTTTTGTTCGAAAATGCATGAAACTAGCTGGTGTTGTTGTTCAGAAACTATGTAATTCAGCTGTTTTTTCCATTTTTTTTGCAAATGCAATAGATATTTCAGAAAATAGTGTCAAATTGGGAATTTTGAACCGAATTTCCGCGCAAAGGAAGAAAGAGCACCCAGGAGTGGGAGAAAAACGTGTTTGTCATGTGATCAAAATGGCTTATAACTCAATAGGTAATTGATTGATCAAAAAAATGGAAAAAACAGTTCAATTTCAAATTGCTTGCATGGCCAGACTTTCCAATTTTATACCTTTTCGTTAAAAAATGAATTTGTAAATGTGTCAAAACCTTTTGCGCTTTTTGAGAAGAGCAGTTAAGAACAGCCTTAAACAATAGGAAATATAATCTAAGGCTATGAGAGAGAGAGACATTTCCAATAATTACAGCTATAGAAGAAAGATAATGTGGCAAAAAAGAAATGGCTCATAAATCTAACATAGGTCTACTTTCTGTATTTATAGTCTTTTATATTTGCCAGAGTATTAGTGGGGTCGTTCGGTGAGTGATGTATTTTCCAGTCTCCGCTACTAATTGACATCTTGATGCGGGATTTCTCCAAGCTCCTGTAGAATGTTTCCCGCGACATTATTGGCTTTCAATGGGATTCGTCGAAGATCCTTCCGAAATATTTACACGTGTATTTCAGGAAAGAGCTTAGATTCTTCGATGTTAATTGATTGAAATATATATACGGTGAAACCACCGGTAACTGACACATTAAGGATTCTTCCTTGCTCAAATCAATTGTTACAAAATTTTAAATCCATTCTATACTCGTTTTTCATTTTGAAGGATGATAGAGATACATTAAAAAAATTACCGCAAGAATTATACATTGTACTAGTTAACCTGCACGGCGTTGCCCGGGTCTCGTCAAAAAATAGCACAAATTTCGAAAAAGTTTTGAAAATCACAACAAAGAATAGAGAAGAATTTAAAAATCGTTGCATGAGTTTCGAATAAACTTCATCGACAAGATTTGTAAAAAAAAATTACTGTAGTGGGTTAGAAGATTAATTATCCTTTCAATACCCTTTTGCCCATTCATATCACTCAATATTTTAAATTTTCTCCTTTATTCAAGATTGCAAAAATTTCTACCCTCCAGATTTATCGAGGTCAGACTGGACCCACCATCCGAGCTCTCTGTTAGCACATCTCCAACTGCAGTATCTGGGTTGAACGCAACCAAATGACGTACGAATAGCTCTCGCATTAATTCGATGCCTTGTTTACCCAATTGCATTAGGATTTCTGGAGAAGTAAGTAGTAAAATCTTATTTTTCTAGTAAACATTGTATTTAATAAGGTACCTGTACCCAATATGGACACCCTAAGGAAAATTGATTTTTTTCACCCCCGTGTGCACGTCATAGGACTCCAAAAATATATGACTGCTATCCCTGGACTGTTGACTATCATTATTAAAATTGGAGACCTTGTAATTATTCTGGTTTAATTTTAATGATAAAAACAAAAAATGTTTACAAGTGTCCATATAAGGAACCACCTGTCCCTATTACGGGCATGCTTATCCATATATTCCCTACATAGGGTGTATGGAATAGCCACTCTTCCAAGAGATTTTAGAGGAGAGGGGATAAAAGAAATATATATCTTAAAGTATTGCAGGGGAGGGAAGGCACAGTAAATATCTTCAGAACATGCACTTTAGAGGGGGGGGGGGGACATTTTCGGTTGTGGCTCTTCGAAGACTCATGCAAAGTAAGACCGGGGCTAGTTGGCCATAGGGGCATGTTGGCCCAGTCGCAATATTTTTTTTAACTTTGCGTTAGATAACATTGTCAGTCCAGCCAAGTATGCGTTTCTTCGCTTTCCTTCTCCAACATAAGCACCATTGAAGTCGGAGCCTCCGTTAAAGAATTATTGAGAATTTTCAAAATTTTGCAAAGGTGAGTAAATTTCCTCTCTTATAAATAATCGTTTTTTATTTGTTTGTAAATTACATTTTAGATTTTGATACATAATAATTCAGAAAAATAATTGTTCGTAGTTATTGTAGGACATGTTTTTTTATTGAAACGCTTTCAGAATAATTCGTTACAGTCATGAAAAACAAAAATGGCGATACGGGATTAGTTGGCCCATTTGGCACGGGGCATGTTGGCCCGCAACGGATTAAGGGAAATGTGAATTTTTTTTCTTATACAACCTCCCTGCCCCCTTCCCCCCCCCCCCACACACACACACACTTTTTTTGTTCTTAATTTCTTTTTGCTGTAAGAATTGCTCCTATCAAAAGCTTGTCAATACAAAAATTGTGGATAATATTAAGAGAATTTATGATAAACTTAAGTGAATTTGATATCTTGTGAATTGACAAAATTTTTTATTTTAATTTAGGTGGCTATATTGTGTTTTCGTTCGAAAGAAATAAAAATTAAGATTTGGTAAAATTTTGATCATTTCTTAAACTTTTACACTATCAGAACATTAAAAAGTGACGTGGGCCAACTTACTCCGCAATCGGGGCAGGTTGGCCCAAGCGACTTGGTGTCAATTTGAGCTTCTAAACTAATTCTTATAGTTAATATTTTCAAACTTTACTATTGTTACTTCTTTCTGAAAGTACACTGATAGTGGTAACATAAAAAGAAATTTAAAAGGTTGAATTGTAATTTTTTTAAAATTATTAGAAGAAAAAGCGGGCCAACTAGCCCCGGCCTACCCCTACTTCAGTTGCTACAAAATATTATGAAATAATATAGTTGGTTTTTCTTAGCTTTATTGCATCTGTCTGCAGAATTTACATCTGTTATTACTCAGTCCTCACAGGATGGACAAATAAAAACATCTTCATGATGGGCGGTAAGTCCCACACAGTCCTCATGGATATATCTGCCGCATGTGATGCATAGCCGCATGTCTGTAACAGCATCAATACTGCATAATAAGCAGTACCAGCTCTCCTTTGTTGAGGAAGTCATATCACTGGTACTTGCGATTTCGCCAACGGATACCCTACTGAGGGGAGGCTTCTTTTGATTTTTCTTCAAGGGCTTTTTGGAGGATTTTTTTCTTGGAGGATTTTTCAGATGACATTAAACAGATATTTTATAAATTTTTGAATTTGAAGATTCACTTGCTGTATTTCCAATGTGGACATAAGGTGTCCATATTGGGAATCGGGCATAGTTTCAATAAATCTTGTAATAAATAAACAAAGAAAACATTTTTAAGCAATATATGCAATAGCAATCGAAAATATGTTTTACCAGCTTTCTAATACATTCCACTTTTCAATATTTAAAGTAATTTTACCATATCTAATAAGAATTTAAACTTACCTGTAATTACGATCGGCACACCACGAAACAACAAGTTTCCTTCCAAAAGGCGAACAGCGGGCTTTTTTACACTTTCCAGGCTTAATTATCTTTTCCACTGCTTTTCTTCACGGACATGTAGCGCCATCTTTCGATCAAAATTGTTACTTTTAAAGATATTAGGGGTGTCAATATTGAGATCACTGTCCATATTGGGTACAAGTACCTTAATAAGAAAATCGTAAATGCTTCCTTAATGATAACTAAAATTTTATATTTTTTGTAACAAAATTATTAAAGTTAGTTTGATTATTATGAAATAATAGAAACTTACTTAAATTTCACGTTACTTTAGTATGAGATTTGTTTATGCTTGTTTAAAATAAGTTCAAGAATTTTCGGTTTCATTGACGTTAATGCAAGACAGCGAGCCATTTGTATTTCAAACCGAGAACTTTTACAAAGTTTTAATTACTTACTTTGACAAATGAAAATGTGTTTTCGACCCAAATATGTTGCTGAGAATTGGATAAAAATTTCCACTGCTTGCCCAGTAGAAATATTCACCTTTTAAAGAGAGCTTAATTTTAGGTTTTGTCATGGATGACCAAAATTTAGCTTTGAGACTGATGTTGATTATCAGATGAAGTTTTCTTTTAATTAATGATTAAATTGTCATCTAGTGGATTTGGTAGAAGCTTGATAGGGCGGGATCACTGTGGAAGGTTTTCGGGTATTTCCTTTTACGGGAGCGTTAATTTGAGTTACTTTCTCTCCAAAAGTTTTTCCTGTACGCATTTCCTCTACACTATCAAAACATGTGTGAATTGAAGAAGTTTTTTCCGTTGCTTTTTTTTTCTTTAAAACACAAAATTTTCGGCTTTTATTTGCCCGTTTCTCTCCAAAAAACAGAAAATTTGCCTGTCTAACATAAAAATCACCTGAAATCTTCTAATCTAAAGCTGTATTTTTGTGAAATCACACGTGTGTTCCGAGAACTGTGCTCTCTATTACTTTTTCGGAAAACGGAATTTTTACGCATGTCCTTTTTCCCTCGAAGCATAAAGGATTAGCGAACAGTTCGAAGATTCACTGAAACCGCAGGAAATTCTGCAGTCAAAAGACATAAATTTTTTCATATAGCAGAAAAATCTCTTCCAAAACAGAGCCGCGTTCCGGCAACATTCTGCCTGAACTTTTTACTTTTTTTTTCTTCTTTCTAAGAGTTTATAGAAAAAGGACCAAAACTGGCCGACGCTCTGCTCAATCATCAAAAACCACCATCACCAATGTTTTCATCGAATGGTTCTATTGCTTATATAATATCATGTCTGATATCTTTTTCTTTGGTCATAAATTTCAATTTAAAGTACTCAGAAACAATCTAATTGAGACAGTCATCTTTACAGGACCAGCAGCTGGACAAATGGCGCCCATTGCTCGCATTCCCATGATCCCTACCGATTTAGCATTCCCTTTTAAAGGACTGCGATCCCCTGTTAGACTGTCATTTGCGATCCCCATCAATAAATCTCAAGGTCAAACATACAAATATGTTGGAATTGATCTGCGGCAAGAATGCTTTTCTCATGGGCAACTGTATGTTGGCTTATCAAGGTCAGGGAGCAGACAATCAAGATATTTTGAATAACTCAAAAAATAATACAAACAATGTGGTATACTCAGAAATTTTAAAATAAAGTTATTAGTTGCCATGTGTACATAAACAGAAAAATTTATTTATCACAGTTTTACAATCTTTTGTATAAAGTTAAAAATTTGTAAATTTTGTCTCGCTTCCGCATATATCCGATTTAGAACAATTTTTTAAAGCACATTACCCATCCCTACCTTACACCCATTACAACCATGGTATCAAAATTATATTTTGACATAGTCACCGTAAGATTGAGACATTTGTCATATCGTTGGACGAGTTTTACAATACCCTCTTCATAAAAGGTTGCCGCCAGCGTCTTGAGAATAGGTCTCCACGATGTCTTAGAGATATTCGTTGGGATGGAAGTGCTGTTCTCCCAGACCTGTATTCAGTTCTCGAAAAAGGCCCAATAGCTTCTTTCACAATTTCGACGGGAAATGTTCGATCACCAGGCATATAAACCATATTTGGCATCGAGTGACTTTCATCTTGTTAGAGAACTGAAGACAATTCTGGAGGACAGTCCTTCCTCACAAGCGAAAACCTTCAAGACACCGTGAAGACCTATCTCGACACATTGACGGCAACCTGCTGTGAAGAGGGCATTGGAAATCTCGTCCACCGGTATGACAAATGTCTCAATCTTCACGGTGACCTTGTCAAAAAGTAACTTTGATTGTACTTAACTCCGGCTAATAAATTCTTTTTATAATTCACACCTGTCTTTATTTTAGGCGTAATCGGGGGTTAAAGAAAATAGCCCTCGTAATTAGAAAAGCATCTGCAAGTTAAGGCTCTTCTCAAATCCAAAGGGTCAACTTTCTGACATAAGTTTTAATTCATTTTTGCTCGGAAACGCATGAAACTAGAAGGTGTTGTTATTCAGAAACTATGTCATCGAACTGTTTTTTCCGTTTTCTTGTAAACACAATAGATCTTTCAGAAAATACTGTCAAAGTTGGCATTTTGAACCGAACTTCTGAACGAAAGAAGAAAATCCACTCAGGAAGGGGAGAAAAATGCCGTGTCACGCGATCAAAAACGCTTCTAACTCGATAGGTAATTTATTGATCAAAAAATGGAAAACACAGTTCGATTCCAAATCGTTTCCATGGTCAGGCTTTCCAATTTTATATCTTTGCGTTAAAAAATGAATTTGTAAATGTGTCAAAACGTTTTGCTCTTGTTGAGTAGAGCAGTTGAGAACAGCCTTAAGCTATGTAAGCTTGGCTATAACCACTCATCATCAGGGCGAGAGATTTCGAAATTTCGGTTTTATTTTGCTGCCGGAAAAATAATTTGATTTTTCGCACAAGACAGCTCTTCACATTAATTTAAGTCTTGTGTTCGCATTAATGCAGTATAAGAATGAAGTTTATACAAAGTGTGGCTTAATTAGAATTTTTGAATTATCCGTAGCAGTATAATTTCCCTTAATAAAAATAGATTCACAAATATCACTCGTCATATTTCAACAATTACGCGAGTAAAGGCGCGGGTTTTCCTAGTGTTTATACATAATGCTGACATATGTAACATTTTTTGTCTATGAGCCCAATGGGTTTAAGGGAAAAGTAGCATGGGTGGGTTCTCTAGATTCTGTTTCTTATTGTCTGTTTCTTCAATTCATAGCTTCAGAATTACTTAAAATCGTCTGGAATCTTTTAAAAGATATATATATATATATATATATATATATATATATATATATATATACTAGCTGCAATACCCGGCTTTGCCCGGGTCAGAATATATTGCACGCTTTATGACATGAGGACCAGTCTCCTTAAGCGATGTGTTTCAGCAGTGTTGCAGTTCATTGCTTCGGCGTTGAATAAAGATATCACGATGGCTATATTTGTTATCCACAATTGTCACTGCAACTGCATTAACTTGAGGTGCATTAAACCTTCGTTCATGTTCACCGGCTGGTCTTTTGTCGGCCAGAATGACGATCTTATAGTTGTCTGCAACCATTCGTTCTAGTCTTGAACACATTGATCACTTGATTATGGTTATGGAATAGACGTTGTAACCCCTGAATAAATTCTCGTTGTAGCCCCAGAATGTGAGAGCCACGATAATATATTTCGAGTTGTTCTCACTAACAAAATATATTTATAGGAATTTCGGTGATTCATTTGGTATCGGCATTAGCAAGCCGATACCAAATACTCGAAGATAAATTTTTTCTTGGACTTTAAAAACTGGGCTGAAATTTTCTACGTTGCATATTGAAGTAGCCCCGAACGAACTCATTTGAAAGCAAGAATTGTATCGACGATAATTCCGCATTTCCTAATGTTCCTTTAAAAGCGTAATTTAGAAAGTTTTTAAAGGGTTTTTTAAAACGCTTGTTGTTCCTGTCAAACCCGAAGTAGTAGTGGCATCAGCTTAAAATGTAGCCTGTGTAGTATCAGGAACTGTCACCATTGATTTGCAACGATTACTTTCGGAATAGGTTCATTTTTTTTTTTTGAGATTTCATAGAAATCGTAATTTAGTACATTTTTAGAACACTTTTCACTCCTTCCCTTCGCTTCACCCCTTTTAAATTTCGAATTTGTTTTCGACTGGTTCTTAGAGGGCATTTATATTTTATAAGTAACTATTATGCCATATTTCAAGATTCTAGCCTCATCAGTATCACAGAAATCGCAATTTAGAACTCTTTTTCTCCTACAACCTTCTAGTGGTAGTGGCACCTAAATAAAATATAGCTTATGTTTGAGCACGTTATATCACCACCAAATTGCAACCATTTTTTAAAAATCGATTTGGTATTTCGTAAGACTGCAATTTAGAACGTTTTTAGCACCGCTTTTGGCGCATTTTCACCCCTTTTAGATGTCGATTTTTTTAGGAAATGTTCATAGAGATCATTTACATATATCTTATAATTAACTACCATGCCTAATTTCAATTTGCTAGCCCATGCAATATCATAAAATTTGCAATTTAGAATGTTTTTTGCTCCTGCAACCTCTAGGTGAGAGTAACACCGACATAAATAGAGCCTATGTTAGAGTAAGAGCTGTCATCATCAATTTATAAAGTTCCCAACCATTACTTTCGAAATCGGTTTGATACTTCTGGAGATTGCGTCGAAATCGCAATTTAGAACGTTTTTAAAACGCTTTTCGCCAATTTTTACCCTTTTTAAAATTCGAGTTTTTCAGGGAATGTTCTTAAAGATAATATATATCCTGTAAGTAACTACCATGCCTAATTTCAAGTTGCTAGCGCCTGTGGTATCACAAAAAACGCAATTTAGAACGTTTTTTGCTCCTGCAATATCCAAGTGGTAGTGACCACCGACATAAAATAGAGCCTATGTTAGAGCAAGAGCTCCCATCATCAATTTCCAGCCAGTACTATTGAAATTGGTTTGGTGCTTCCTGAGAATTTCAATTTAGAACGTTTTTAGAGAGCTTTTCGCGCGTTTTTACCCCTTTGAAACTTCGAACTTTTTAAGAAATATTCTTATTGATCATTTATATCTTATAAGTAACTACCACGCCAAATGTCATGTTTCTAAACCCTTCAGTAACACAAAAATCGCATTTTTAGAAAGTTTTTTGCTCCTGCACCCAATTTGGGGTGGTGCCACTGACATAAAATATAGCTTATTTTGGAGCAAGGGCGGTTACTATCATTTTGACACCATTAGTTTTAAATCGGTTCAGAACTCCCTGAGATTGTGTAAAAATTGCAATTTGGAACGTTTTTAGAACGGTTTTTGCGCATTTTTATCCCTTTTAAATTTCGATTTTTTTAAGAAATGTTCTTAGAGATCATTTATATCTTATAAGTAACTACCATGCCAAATTTCATGTTTATAGGTCCTTCAGTAACACAAAAATCGTATTTTTAGAACGTTTTTTGCTTCTGCACCCCCTTTGGGGTAGTGTCACCGACATAAAATATAGCTGATTTTGGAGCAAGGTCTGTTACTGTCATTTTGACACCATTATTTTTAAAATCGGTTCGGAGCTTCCTGAGATTGTGTAAAAATCGCAATTTAGAAGGTTTTTAGAACGCTTTTCGTGCATTTTCACCCCTTTTAAATTTCGTTTTCTTTTGGAAACGTTCTTAGAGATTATTTATATCTTATAAGTAACTACCATGCCAAATTTCATGTTTATAGGCCCTTCAGTAACACAAAAATCGCAATTTTAGAACATTTTTGCTCCTGCACCCCTTTGTCTAAATGGTATCGACATAAGATATAACCTGTGTTTGGAGCAGGGACTAACACCATCATTTTGATACCATTACTTTTGAAATCGGTTCGGTAGTTCGAGAGATTACCCCCGCGAAATAAACTCTCCAACAAACAAACAAAACAAAAGTTTGTCTCAGAATGTAACGGAATTCTTTTGTGTGGCCCTGTAAATGAATAATAAATATTCTTTGCACCGCATATGCTCCAGAATGTATATTTAAATGCATTTCATAAAGTTTTTCAATTTCATTATGTTCAAAAGGCTGTAACATTATTAAAAACTATCTCAAACGATTTTCCCCCATAGGCCGTAATGTAAGGCAATTCTTTTGAGTGTCCCTGTAATCTCCCACTTTCACCCACCACGACCAAACTGCCTTACTAACAGCAGGAGACCAAGGGCTATCTAACCACACCAACCGCGTGTTGGTGGCAGTAGGTGTTCATGTAGCAAAGTCTGGCTTTCCCCACACACACTAGACTTATATATATATACTATATATAGATATATACTATATATATACTATATATACTATATATATACTATATATTGTATATATAGAGATATACTAGGGGGCTTTACCGCTGCAAGCTACGCTCGCCAACACCCGTTCAGACACAGCAGAATCTAAAAACACGCTAATCTGATGGGTTTTAAGAATATTAGAGAAGATTGAATTATACTGAAAAAAGTTGTGCAGATCTCCTTGTAAACGGGTTTCCATTCAATTCCCTATGATTGCAAAAATTTAAGGGCGATCACTTGCTGTTAAGACATCCAATGGTTGTTTTCATTTTTGATTAAAGAGGATCAGTTAAACATTTGAAAACAAGCTAAAATAAAATAAATTAAGTATGCAGAGTCTTTGTCTCCCGGTACTGTTTTAAAACAATCTCTATAACAATAGCCTAAGTCATCTGACTATCATGTACAGTTCCAGGCGGACCACTTCGCTTTTTATACTCTACGTGCCATTTTGGTACTTTAATGCTAGCCAGGCACAGGTGATAAGTCGCCAAATATTATTCTATCACCATCATTTCATCTATATTATAATAGTTCAAGTCATCAACTGCCATAAACAAATACGGTCTGATCCCTTCGCCGTTCATATGAAAGTTTGGCACAGATGCCATATACGTCCCATATTGGCGCGATTTTTTAACGACGCCAATGTAGGGAACGCATGAACAGCATAAACAACAACATCCGGCTTACCATATCAAGCAAAATAGCGATACTTTGGCGCCAGTTAAGAGCCCGTTCCGTATATGACATTGGCGTCAGAAAAAAATCGCACCAATATGGGACCGTAAGTATTCCATTTAGATTAAAAAATCAAAATTTTTTTTCGAATAAAACTACATAAAATTTCCATGGTTGCAAAGGATTCTTGGTACCTTTACGCTAGCCGGATGCAAATCTCGCCAATAGCTTTTTTTCAACTCGCCAGTTAGCATTTTTTTTTTCGAGTGGTAATATTTGGCCAGATGTCATATACGCACAGCAGGTTTGGCGTGATTTTTTTTTTTTTTTTTTTAACGAAAATTTGGCGGAAGACTCGTTTTCAAATACCAGCTACAAATGCATTTTTGGTATTACTTAGTTATCCCGTCAACCAAAAATCTATCGCCAAACTATAATATTAAATGCTTGATCGTAAATGTCACATTCACTTGACTTTAAGCAGGTTACACGTGTTTACGTCATCAAGTGATTTTTATTCTGACTTTTTATTTGTATATTTATTAATGCTATATTAATTTATTTGTTCTTTCGTTATTTAAAATAAAAATTATGTAAATTTGTATAATTTGAGGAGTGTTTTGGCGATTTATATAATTTGGCGAAATTGGTCGACGGAATATTTAAGTAGTACCGTATTTTTTAATTATTTTCTTTTATTTTCTAAAGGAAATATAAAAAAATAATTAATAATTATAGAACAAAATAATTTATATTATTTATAAAAAGAAATAAAAGTAAATAAACATTTATTATCAAATAAACAACAATAGCCGGTTACCATGTCAACCTTTTCTGAAATATGAAAAAAAAAAAAAAATCTGTTTGATTAAAATTTGAGTTGCCATCATTAGAAAAATGTATATAAAATTAGAAAAAAATTAATATTTCGAAAACTAATTCGAATTTAAAAATTCTAATACCAGTTTTGAGATCTGCGGATCAATGCTGATTTTTGGTGTTAATTTCATCGCAAAGTATTCCATATTTTAGGAGAAATCACTTGAAACATAATCAGTTGGTTAATCAGTCGATTCATATATCCGTTTCATAATTTCGTTTCATATATCCGTTTTATAAATTCGTTTGATTAGGATTTTATATATATAGGGTAGATAAATTGTTCTGCAATGGTATATTTTTCATTATTGTTATTTAGTTACTTGTAATTAACAAGAAAAAAAATATTTTTTATTTCAGTTGTATCCTTACACAAATATTTTACTAGAAAATTCCTTTTAATCCAAAGAAAGTAACTGAATATAGAAGATATATGTAATCAATATAACATGAATGAATTCTTGAAAGATTACTCTGAAGCATGAGGAAGACAGTGCCATAAATCTGTCTATTTTTCAGAGGAAAGATTTGTTTCATTCTTTCGACTTCCTAATGCTTGCTGTTAAGGCTGTTCTCAAATCCAAAAGGGCAGCTTCCTAACATAAGTTTTAATTTATCTTTGTTCGAAAATGCATGAAACTAGCTGGTGCTTTTGTTCAGAAACTATGTCATCGAACTGTTTTTTTTTTCTTTTTTTTTGAAAACGCAATAGATCTTTCAGAAAATAGCGTCAAAGTGGACGTTTAGAACCGAATTTCCGCGCGAAAGTAGAAAAATCATTCAAGAGCGGGCGAAAAATGAGTTTGTCACGTGATCGAAATCGCTTATATCTCAATGGGTAATTATTGGTTGATCAAAAAATGGAAAAAACAGTTCAATTTCAAATCGCTTCCATGGCCAGGCTTTCCAATTTTATATCTTTCCGTTAAAAAATGAATTTGTAAATGTGCCTGAATGTTTTGCGCTTGTTGAGCTGAGCAGTTAAGAACAGCCTTAAGGCGATTCTAAAAAACTAATAATAATTATAATTCCCCGATCAACAACTGGAAACTTTTTGACCTATTTTTTCTGACTCTTTTTTTCAATGTAAAAGCATGAGACTTGGAGGCATGGTTATTGAAGGGATTTGTAATCGAACATTCTTTATTTTTTAATAAATGAAGTGCATCTTGAGTTATAAGCGATAGTTGTCTTATGACGACAGTTTTTTCTTTTCCTGTGCTATCGCGTCCGGGAATTTGGTTCAAAGCGTCCAATTTGATAGCATTTTTAAAAAACTCTTTTGCCTTTGCCGCAAACAGGAAAAAATAAACAGTTCGATTACAAAGTTTTCTAATAAGAGCACCTGCCAATTTGATACGTTAGAGAATAAATATGAATTAGAAAATATGTCGTAAACGAGCCAGTTTGGATTTGAGAACATCCTTAATTGACTTCCAGATTTGGCATAAGCTTTTACATTCCGTTTGTTAAGAGTCAGGAGGTAATCCGCTAATTTTATATCTTCAAGCTACCAGCCTCATTTCAATTACCTTTGTAAAGTCATTGTCTCAATGAAGGGTTATATAAATATCCTATACAAGGTGATTTAAAAAAAAAACTTAGGCAAAATTTAAAGTATGGTGTACGAGTTAGTGTTACCAGATCCAGTATCAACAAAAGCGGAGCAGGGAGACAAAAAAAATTGGGACATAATGCTGCGTTTACACTATGGCTTATCAGGTCTACAAGGTCTGCGAGGTCTGCCAGGCGTGGGTTTAGCCTGGTTTAGGAGGGTCTGCGTGGTCTGCGAGGCTTGGTCTCTGTGGTCTAGGCCTTGGCTTTAAAATACTAGACCCAACCAATCAGCGTGCTTCATTTTGCTGTATTCCGCCATTTTAAAAGATTGAAGAAGCAGACGACAGCTTATGATTTTAAAGATTATTTGAAATTAATAAGGGATTTACAAATTAAAGGTACGTAATGGTTTTTCAGATGTTTTTTAACATTTCTTTACATTGTTTCATAACTGTAGAAGTTTCTTTTATAAAGCTATACAATCGTAAGTTACTATTTTCATGTACTTACATACTACGCTACTAAAATTAATTTGTTAACTATGTTACTTTTTAATATTACCAAACTCTATAAAACGATGTATTCGTAAATTCTTTAATTTGCATCTTCCTGTATTTACATACAACGCTGCCTATGCATTTGTTAATAGATAATTATGTTCCTCATTTCCAAATTCTTTAAAATTAACCTGGTTTCATATGCATGAATTTAAAACAAATTTGATAGTATATGAATACAAATTAATATAATACGGTCGTCATTCTATTATAATGTACGGTAATGCCTTTTTTGTGAATAAATAGTTTCATTTCCTTCAGGAATTTATTTGATATTCTATTTCAATGCATTTTTAGTACTGACAATTTTTTAATTTATCCTAAAACTAGCAACAAATTTTTAACCATAGAATTAATTTTGAATTAACTCCAAAGTTTTCTCTATTATTTTTATATAATTGACTGATCATAGCAAACTCTGCATATATGATTTACATTATTATTAATCAGTTTTAAATGTGTTAATTTTTACAATGATACGGTACTATCTAAAAAGTAATATGAAGACTTTGAATTGTATTTAGCTTCTTATCCTCCCCCTAAAAAAATTCTAATGACATATAAAATTTAACTTTTTTTAAATTGAACAAACTTGTTTTTAAATAAAGTTTTTACTTGTAATTATTATTAATAATTTATAAACCACCCCTTATTCTTTTTAAAATTTTATCTTATATGTTTATCTTTCTGTAGTTTTCTTTAATAATTAATCAGTAGTAGTATATTAAAACTGTAAAATCTAGAACATGAATTTTTTCTCTCCACTTCCCCACAAGAGATGATTTACGATTGAAAAGTTCGTAAATTATTTTTTTTTTCAGAAAGAGTTTGAAAAACTTTCAAACCTATAAAAGTTATACTTGAAGTAGAGATTAGAATCTGCTGTGCCAAGATAAATAAATATTTTACCAAGTTTGCTCTCAGGATATCGCAGGTGTGTAGTCTTCTATAATAAGTGACTACCATTTGTGATCTTCTGCAAGAAAATTGATTGTCTGATGCTCTTGCACTATGTGCTGTTTTGTTGTTTTCTACTTAAAATTCATCAATCAGGAACTGTCGTATAAATAAAGCATTACTAACTTGTATGACTGACTGTAAGTATGTAGTTTTTTTATATATTTATTTTCTGTTGCTTAGAACGAGGGATTTTGAAATGCATTCTACATTGTTCTTGTTGTTTTGATTAGTTTATTATAGTCTTTTTTTCTATTCATTTACATTGCAGGATGTTTTCAATGGGACATTTTCAACAGTTATGTGAATGTTTGTCGATTGCCTGTTGACCTGACTTTTACATGAGATTTGCATTCTTTTTTTGAAGATATGAATCTTCAATAATATTCGTGTATGATGATTGTAAGTAAGTCATTTTTCTCAAAAGTACATGTTCTGTATTTTATTTATCATTGTTTTATCTTTTATATATAACGTCATTTTTCTCACAAAATCAATCTGTATCTAAGAAAATTTTATTCTCAATACAATATTTATTATTTAATTCCTTTTATTCTTTAATCAATGTTTTCTTCGCATTAGTTTTTTTAATTTATAAAATGGCGTTAAATGATCAATTAAAAAAATGTAGTTTATGTAAATATGTAAACTATGTTTTATATAAACATCGAGTATATGAGTATTCTGTTAGTGGGAAGCAGTTAACCTCTACCTCCCTCCCTCCCTATACACACTTTTCAAGGATTTGATATTGCAAAAAATGTGTCGCTCAGACTTAAAAAAATTCAGAAATTGCACAAAAGCTAGAATAACTTATCAGATTTGTCTAAAATAAGATCACAGTGTTAAATAAGCAATTTAAGCACAGTAATTAATTAGTAATAATGTATATATTTGAGAATATGGTTATGTATATTGCTTCGTAGCTGTGAACTATGATCAAATGATATCTCTTCCATTTCTAATTCCCTTTTCTTCCATTTGGTACACCTGGATAATTTTAATTTAATATCAGCTTAATAATTATTAAACTGCATATATTTTATTTAATATTGAAATAATATAAAATGTATTATCTGTGATAGTATCATGGTTTTTATTTGTTTAATAATTATTAAGCTGCATATGTAATAATCTAATGTATTTGATTTAATATTTGTTAATGTTGAACTAATCTAAAATGTATTACTATTATTATTAATGTTTTTGTTTTTTTTGTTGTTGTGATTTAGGTTGTTTATTTACAATTCTTTGAAGTGATATGAATTATCTATTTCATTAGTATAAGTTATTGAAATTATCAGGAGCATATGGTGTATTTTAGAATTTAATTAAAATGTGTCAACATTGTAATTAATTTTTATAAATCTCTGAGCTTCAAAATAAAATAAGTGATATTGTTTGTTTCGCTCAATCAATGTTTATAATTCACTGGGTCATTCGATGGTAACTTACGTTACATTTAGAACAGTTTACTTCAGTAATTTTAGTAATAAAAGACAAAAAAAAAATATTAACAATGCAAAGTTAACATGATTTGTTAATTAAACCTATTCAAAGATAAATTTAGATGATAATGGCCTAATTTTAGTGTTTTTTTCTTGAACTCTGCCTGTTATATTTATTATGGTAACTGACATTACTGAAAAAGTAACGTAAGTTGCCATAAAAAATGTAATTTTCATTTTCTAGGTAATTTTTATCCAAATTGGCTTTTGGATAGGTTTAATTAACAAATCATGTCAACTTAACATTTGAAAATTTTTTGGTGTTATATTACTGAAATTACCGCTGTAAATTGTTTTAAATTATAACGTAAGTTACCATGGAATGACCTTAGTATTCAACGACAATAAAAATTGGAATTAATACGTATCCGGTGCCATAAAATGCTATAATTGGAAATAAGTCTTCTAAATTTTTGGGTCAAAATTCATTAAAAAAAAAAAATGAAGCCATGCTTTTATGATTTTTATGCTTTTAGATTTCGCTCACAAAATTTACATTTTTCCTATAATATATTTTGTAGGTAAGCTGCAGCTTCATACTTTATTTTAAATATGAATTAACTAAGAAATTGTGAGCATAGCAAGTAAAAGTTTTTTAAATGTTTTTTTTTAGCTCAAAAGATTAGTTTTGAGATGTTAATGATAATATTCATAGCTGCTGAATCAGAATTTAGTTCAAAAGCGTTTTGAGAAATTTAAATGACCATAGGTATAAAATTTATCACTTGTATGGTTTGGTTATTTTATTTAGTTGTAATTAATGCAGTTTATAAATATAACATATGGAAAGTAATGATGTTTATTAGTAAAACATATTGCGCATTAGCTGCGTTTGGTTGTCCCCCCCCCCCCCACCCTGCTTTTTTTGGAAAAATAACCTTTATGTATAGTGCGTAATATAAATAAGTGTGTTTTATTGAATTCTTCTACGTGTGGAAAGCATATTCTCTTATTTTTTCTATTTAAATTATTCTACACTGACTATTACTCATGCTGGTTAAGCTATTTAATACTTATATTTAAGTTCTAAGTATTTTTGGTACTTTTATGTCACTCGTGTACAAATCTTTCCAATAACACTTTTTTTTTTTTACACACATGAAAATTAGAAACAATATTTTGATGATATATTTTTTTCTGCAATTGAATCGAAATGAGTGAAAGGCATGTATTTAAATGCGACATATGTATTAGAATAAAATGAGTGAATGGTTTATATTTAAAATTAAGTGAATGCAATGCAAATGATGACAAAGGAAAAATATTTGTTGATTTATCGCCTGTGCCGACTAACAGAAAAGTACCATATTTTTTAATTATTTTTTATATTACTATGCAAATCGTGAAATGAAGAGTTTTAATGTTATTAATAATTAATGTTATTTTGATTCTGGGTTCGAAATTTTAAGTTTATTTATTAATTATACTATGTTAACTCTCATGGAAAGATGCTTGCAAACTAATATTAAACCAATGGTAACTTTACAAATTTATCGTTTGCTTTTGAATATTTTTAAATAATTTTTTCTGTTTTGCGTGGGACATGTCTAATTGGGTATCTTTTTGCCCTTGATTTCAGGTGCAGTTTTTCAGAGGAAAATTTCAGTTTCAGAACTTGTTTCAAAATTAAAAGTGTCCTCAGAAGAAAAAAAAAAAAAACTGCAACCAAAGAAATAAAAAGTAAACATATTTGGTTAGACATCAGGTTCAGGTTGCCCAGGCCAAAAAAAAAAAAAAAAAAAAAAAAAACCAAAGTATTGAAATGCAAATAAGAATTTTGAAAAGAACATTGCCGTTGGTTTAACATTTAGTTTCAGTGTTCTCGTGTTACTACTAGAGATGAGAGATATGGCCTTGGGCTCGATTTTTGTACCATTCTTCGAGCTCGGGTGGGCCCGAACTCATTCATTCTGAAATTAACAATTTTATTTATTCTCATACAGAAAAAAATAAAACAACTTTTTTTCCCTTAAAAATTACTTATTCCATTTCAAGTCATTTTAATGTTATTTTTATCAGAATGAAAGGGAAACAGAAATAGTGTTTTTTAAGCTCTTTTTAGAAGTGTTTGTAACTATATAAATACGAAGCACCTATAGTCTTCATCTGGTTTGTCCATCTGTCTGCATATAACAGCGCAAAAAATACCCAACCAAATGGTTTGAAATTTAATATATATATATAATCGTTGCAGAATTTTGTCAAGTCATTTCAAATTTTAAGAAAATCAAATCAAAACTTAAAAAGATATTAATAAAAGTTTTCTTCATTCTATTAAATCCTATCGTACATAATTAATTCAGTGATATCCCATGACATGTAATGATTCTAGGTTGCCATGTTGATTACGTCATATTTAAGATGGAATCCTATTATTTCCATATTACTGAATTTAATATATAGAATCATAATAAATTTTGTATTCATGCATTTTTGCATAAAACTGCAACAGCTATTGCACCAAGATCTGAATATTTATAAAACTAGTTATAGTATGAACGCACGTCTCATTTGCCATACAATTTCTAACTTGTTTAAATTTAGTATGAGTTTTGACTTCCCTGAAAGCAGTTCTGTCAGCCCAGGGTTCGCAAAGCTGGGCCCAGTTCGAAAAAACCCGGTGGGTTTTTTCAGAATGGGCCCACTTGAAAAAGCCCACTGAAAAACCCATAAAGTGGGTTTTTTCAATTTTCAGATATAATTTAAAAATTTAAACAACATATACATTTAATAAACTTAAGTCATTTTAGTTAATTTTGAAAAAATAATATATAAAAGCCATTACATACACATCTGAAGTAAAATAAGAATGTATTTCAGCACATTGAAATACTTTACTAACATAGAACCTAGTAGGCAACATACATAGTACATAATTATAGGTATGTCTTTATATAAAAAATTCAAATCAACTACAATGGAAATAAAAAATACATATTTTTACTTTCTTCTATCTTTACAAGAAGAAAGTATTGGATTCGTGAAAAATTTCGACTTCCAGTTCATGATGGATTTATACGTTTTAAAAAGGTCCTGAAGACAATTGGATATTAAAAAGCAGTAAACCAACGTTTAAAATGCACAAATAATGCGTGAAAAGCAGCAGCCTTGCTTTTTCTAGCACGCTGTTCTTTTTTCCCTATCTTGCACTGAAGAAGAATCTCGCTGTAGATTTGAACAGCTGTTTGCTGCTTTTCACTCATTATTTGTGCATTTTAAACGTTGGTTTACTGCTTTTTAATATTCCTGCACAAAGGCTTTAATTGCTATTTTAAGACAATTTGATAGTTTTTAGAAAATGACTGTCTGTATGTGAAAAAAATTTTGTGGGTGCTCGATCTCAAGAACTAATGCACAGAATTTCACAAAACTTTAGATTGAGTTAGACCTTGATGTAAACTGGTGCTGATTAGTTTATGGTGTATACTGCCCAACAGGTGGCGCTGCTATGCTGCATTTATCTCAATTTTTGCAATAGCTTTATCTCAAGAACTAATGCACGGATTTTCATAAAACTTCAGATTCAGTTACAAGTTAAGTTGTTGCTTATTGAATTTTGGTGCATATTACCCAACAGGTAGCGCTGCTATGCTGCATTTTTCGCGATTTCAGCAATAACTCTTATCTCAAGAACTAATGCACAGACTAGAATAAAAATTTAGATTCAGTTAAACCTTGATATAAACTGGTGCTGATTAGTTTTTGGTGTATATCGCCCAAGCGGCGCTGTTGTGCTGCCTTTATCTCAAGAACTAATAATGCATGGATTTTCATCAAACTTCAGATTCAGTTAGATGTTGGCGTAAATTGTTACTGATCAGGTTTTGTTGTAAATTGCACAACAGGTGATACTTATATCTCCTTGTTAAATGCATCCAATTCAACAAATCTATATTTTACAATCCTCATGATGGGCATAAATTGTCGTTTAATTTTGGCACTGTGATAGTGAATTTTGAATTATTAACATGTATGAGATAGAAGAAACTTTTGGGATTGGCACATCCGACTAGTTTACCCCTTTTTTTCTTCCTACTTATATATTTTAAATTTTAATATTCTATTCATTATTTGATTTAAAGAAAATTAACAATTTTATATCTTCTATTATATTTAAAACTAATTTGTGGGAAACACTGACATTTAAATAATTTAAATTCATATAACTTATATAATTTATAACTTGTAAAATAGCATTACAATTATATTATATATCAGGGAACAATGTATTTTTTTATGTATAGTGTATATAATATATAGAAAATATAGTATACAATAATATAATTACGCATGTATTATACTTTTGAAAAACCCGATTTTCCCCGGGGAAAATTGGGTTTTTTCAGAAAAATCCGGGTTTTTGCGAACCCTGTGTCAGCCACACAATAAGTTTCTCTTATTTATGAGAAGTAAATATACAATACTCTATATACATTCTTGTAATATTTTTAGAAATTTTGATATGTAAACAATAAAGGTTTCCCTTTTAATAGGATCACTTGCATTTTGTATGTCTTCAATCTACTGATATTCTTAGCAGTTTGAATTAGACTTATTTTTTTTTTTGTCTCACTAAATATTATTTACTAATTTATGTATTCTTTATTTCAATTAATGGACTGAAATTTTCTTTCTTTCCTTTTTTTTAGGTATGTCAAGAACATGCTTTTTGGTTTTGATGCACTATTTATTACTTCTTAATTATTATACCAACTGAAAGTTATTAAATGATTATCTCGCTTCTTTCCAAAAAACTGTCTTAATAGTTCACAATTTAGCTAGTTACATAGTTTATTTTTACTCAATTTTTACTAATGCTTTATCTTTCTTTCAGATTGAAATATAAATACCTTTTTCTTCAGATCAATAAAGTTTTCTGCAAAACAGTGTCATCATCATAGACCATTATGATACATATTGTTTCATTTATTATACGTAGTAATCATTATATTCAATAATATTTATAATATAAATAAATTTTATTTTGTTTCTGTAACTTGTACTTTCAAATAAAAGAAATTTATTAAAAATTTGTTGTCTTTTATTTGACTATATATTTTTATTATAAATGGTATTTCAGGTATTTACTTGTTTTGTCTATCATGTAAACCTTGATTTAAGAATTGTTTTTAATTATCTATTTATTTTTTATAAAAAAAAATGGCTAAGATATAAAATGAGAAAAACACTTTCAACATGGTTGAAAAGTATTTATGAATTCAGCTTGTCACACTTGTAAATATACTGTGATTGCATTGTAATTATTAAATGCTAATGATGTTCGCTATAGAGGGTGCTATTTAAATGTGAAATTGAATAAATATAATGCATCAAAAAGTGTTATGGGGACAACAAGTGCTGAAAATGCATTTTTACTGAGTTACGTGTTTTTAAATGGCACATTTAGATATTTCATTTCATTGTAGGAAAATATTAAATTTCTTAAGTGTGTATTCCGATCCAAACTGCTTATTTTCTGATTCATTTTAAAATTCATTTTTGCTCTCAAACGCATCAAACTTGGAAATTCTCTTATTTAGAAACTATATAATGTGCGGTGCTCCTTAATTTTTTGATACATGCAGAAAATACTGTGAAAAACGCTGTCAAAGTTGGCGTTTTTAACCGAATTTTCCGAAGCGGGCGATCTGGGAATGAAAAAAATGGTTATACTGAGAAAATAATTATTTAAAAATCAAATTCTAATTAATTGAGCTGAAAATGAAATCACACGGCATGTTAAACATGTCTTCAGAAATCACCCCAGCAAGTTTCATGTTTTTACTTTTAAAAATGAGTCTGAAAATGTCTCAGAAAATTTCAAGCTGTTGAGGGTGGAAAAATATTTTTTCGAATACACCCTTAATAGCTACTGTTGGAGAGTGTTTCATAATCTATGCCTAATTTTTCATAATTTGTGTATATTCCTTATACCAGTGGTGCAGCCAGTATCCTTATTTGTAAGGGGTTTTGGAGAATTATTACTCCTTGTGGGATACAATATGTGACAAATAAAAACCAATGTAATGAAAAGCAAAAACAAACATAATAAGTTTAGCATTTATGTGTTTAAAGGTTTCATAGAAAAGCTTCTTTATAATATAAGGTATTTTCAATACAACTTATTAGTTTTTTAAATACTGTGGGAGGAATTTTGAAATGTCACCTTCTTTTGCTGCTGTAGTGTTTATACAAATTAAGGCATATATAAAATTATCATTTTAATGTGTATGGGAGGGGGGGTGAAGGGGGTACCTGACGCTTGATTGTCATAAGATATTTTTGGGGAAAGTTTTTTTTTTTTTTTTTTTTTAAATCCAAACGATATTTTTTGTTTTAGTGCTTTAATTTTTTCTTTACATCAAAATAGTCTTATACCTTTTTAAATAGTAAGTGTAGTTAGATGTTAATTGATATACAGTTGTTTAAATGTAAAGTCATATCTTTATGCAAACGCAAACATATAAAAATAAAAAGGATTTTTAAACATTGATGATGATTTCATTAAGGTGTGGGGGGGGGGGGTGTCGAGGAATGATAACGTATGATATTGTAAATGATGGGGTGGGGACTAAAATTACCTAAATGTTGATAACATTATATATGTACAACACCATACAATAGTTTTAGAATGGGAGTAAAATTATTACAAATTTAAAACAATTATCAGATTTCTCAGCCCTGTTTTCAACCATCTGCTATAGTTTATAATTTTAAAAAAATGTTATTTAATTTTCTAATGCAACTTTTTCTTTCATATTGCCACAAAAAGAAAATGGGTATGAGCATTATTTTTATAAATCAATTAAAAATCAGACTCACTGTATTTTCACATGCAAAAATGGCATCATTTTGAACAGATAATGCATATTTTTCATATATAAATTTTTAAGCCTTTACTATAAGTGTTACCATAGTACCTTTATTTAAATGTAACATCACGACTAAAAGTATATAGAAAATGGCGTCAATTTCATGTAATCATTGTAGATTTAATTTTCACAAGCGATAATGTAAGTTTCCATTTAAAAATATTGTTTTATCATCAGGTGAGGACAATAATTTCTCTTCTGAAATTAATGTCCATTATCTATAAAGTAAAAGCTTTATTTTCAAACTGTCCAAAAGTAAAATTTCACGAAATGTTACATTTAGTTCCTTTTTTTTCCAGTTACATGTGCCAAAGAAATTCTGTATTCTCCCTTATAAAACAGCAGGAATTTACTATTATTGTGTCAAAGTAATTAATTTTTTCCTCATTGTCGCTTTAAAGATTTATTGCTCAGAAGGTAGTGTCACAGATGATAATAATATAAATAATGAGACAGGCAGTTAACTGTTGCACCAGAGAGTGGTGTTGCCGTAGCAACATCATACGCTCTGCTGCAATGTGAAATGAGTGGTAACCTGATTACTGGTGATGTCTTCGATTAGGTTTTCCATCAGTGTTGGTATTCATTTCACATTGTAGCAACATTAAAGCCAAACCATACATATAACAATTAAGAAAACAAAAGTAAGCTCCTACTGCCATTTTTTAAATGAAGAATTGAAGCAGTTATCTCTTTTGTCAGGGGGTCGTCCCTGCCCTCCTGGACCCCTGTTTAAAATAATTTTTGAACACTTAAATCAAAAAGAAAAATCGTCCTTGCCCTCCTGGACCCCTGTTTAAGGTAATTTCTGAACACTTAAGGGACAGTTTCCCTTTTCAACAATTTTCTTTATTTTAAATATGATTCAAATGGTGAACTCACTGAATTTCAATGTTCAACTAAAAGTACATTTTGAAAAATTTTTATAAAAATTTGAATTTTTTTAAATCCCTACTACTTTTTAAAAAAATTGATATTTTTGCCCTTTTTTTTAGATTTTCAAATGTGTACTACACAAACTTGCACATGGATTTTTAGACATATCTAATATTACATTTATTATGATTTTTTTTACTGGTATATATATATATATAGTGCAAAACGATGAAATCTAACATATCTTCATATACTTTTTTTTTTTAAATAACAAAAAACCTAAAGGCTAATTCCATGCGCAGATTTATCACATATGTAATAAAGAACATGCACAAAAAAAAAAGCTTAAAAATCTCTATCTCAAATACAGAAAAAGCCTTAAAACATGAAAGTGAAGAAAATATGAAAATGGAGAAAAAGCATTTAAAGTTTTAATTTGTGTGGTAATTGCGCTGGGTGTTTTAACAAAATTTACAGTACCTCGCGATATATTTACGGTATGGATAAAAATGAGGTATCAAAATATTCACAATTAAACAGGCTTTCATTTAATATTAAAAATGAAAAATCAATTTTTTGACCAATTTTAAGGTAAACTGCGCCCTTAAATCAAAAGGAAAAATAAATGTAAATTTTATTTTGTGGAAAGGAGGGATCGTACCCCTTTCCCAGACAACAACAAAAAAAAAGTTAGATTCATTTTCTCTCTGTGTTTCATTATTTTAAACTGTTTGAAAAGAATAAATTTTGTTTTTTTCAGAGTCAGAGAAAAAGAAAATTAGGGGGCAATTGCATTTTCTTGCTTCCCTTGTGGGCAATGAGCTTAGAAAAACGCGTAATTTTTATTAATTTACACGTAATTAATGTCTGTGCAAAAGAAATTACGGCGCAAATAACTCTGACACGTTCATTTCGATACGAATACGAACGTAAACAAACAAACACGACTGTCCCTCCCTTCCCCCAACCTGCAAATATACGCATGCGCAAGCCAAGTTCTTATGCCGTAGTGTAAACGCAATTTTTTCGATTCTTGGACCTGAAAGACCCAAAAGACCTGACAGGCCACATAGTGTAAACGCAGCATAACAATACCCCGCAACCCCTTGGAAACCCAATGGAAATCATAGATTAACATCCAAGATCGGACATTCCCATAGAGCGTAATGGTAATGCGATTGCGATCGTAGCGCCCTTAGTGACAATGAGGAAGAAACTCACCATCCTTGTAGTATGCTGAATATTAAGTATCTACCTTATTGTGATCTTTCTTTTTTTAATGTTGCATGTTTACGTTCTCGATAGAATCTTACACCGATACATGAACATAGAATAGACATTCTATTTTATATATCTAATATCTATTCTATGTTCATGGACGGATATATGTTTTTTTTTTTTTTTTTTTTTTTTTTTTTTTTTTACATCATTAGTGAACGGTTTTAAGTGCAACGAATACTAGGTAAAAATTTCGTCTTGAATGCTATATATCAAAAGCAATGGTGTAATATAAAAATATACGAAATGTTGAACTCTACAAGTCCCAGAAAATTTCATAATTATTCCCCTTTGGCAGGAAAATTTTTATAGCCCGTGCTTTATAAATTTATGAAGTTTAACGTATTAAACAATCGTTACAATAATCTTTTAAAATTTATGCATTTTCACTTCCTTATAGATAAAATAAAAATATTGTTTTTAATGTAAATAACGTACAATCAATTCAAATATGTTTATAATATTAACATATAAGAAATAATAATAATAATATTACAGATAGGGAAAAATTCCTTTCGACAAATTTTTAGGTGCGTTCGTAATTATATAAATACGTAGCACCTATAGTCGTCGTTCAGTCCGTCCGTCTGTCCGCATGTAACAGAGCAAAAACTACCCAACCGAATGGTCTGAAATTTCAAATATATGATTGTTGCAAAATGTTGTCGAGCCATTTCAAATTTTATGAAAATCGGATGTATAGTTTAATTACAGGGACAGTCAAAAGTTTTTCTTTACATTACGGCCAATGGGAAAAATTATTGCAAGTAGATTTTAATGATATTAGAGCCTTCCGAATAATCTGAAATTTTAAAGATATAATTGTTGCAAAATTTTGTCGAGCCATTTCAAATTTTAGGAAAATCGGATGTATAGTTTAATTACAGGGACAGTCAAAAGTTTTTCTTTACACTACGGCCAATGGGAAAAATTATTGCAAGTGCATTTTAATGATATTACAGCCTTCCGAATGATCTAAAATTTTAAAGATATAATTGTTGCAAAATTTTGTTGAGCTATTTCAAATTTTAGGAAAATCGGATGTATAGTTTAATTACAGGGACAGTCAAAAGTGTTCCGAAAAAAATTATTGGAAGTGCATTTTAATGATGTATCAGACTATGCACTTTATGAAGTGCAAAAAATTATACATTCAGTACAATATGGGGTGCAAAAAATAATTATAAAACTAGTTATAGTACGAACGCACCTCATTTGCCACGTTTGACGAGCAATTTCCAGCTTGTTAGAATTGTATAAATCTAAAAGTTAAAAATAAATAGAGGTACTGACATTACATTCAATAAAATTTTATTCGATATGAATAAATTGACACAATACCTAAATTTGATTTTTTACAATTTAATCTTATAAACTTACATATTTGCATTCTTAACAGAATTTTCTGGCGGCTTTCTTTTATATTATTAGTCTAATTATCATTTTGTAAGTTAAGAATGAACAATACAAGTACGATAAAAAAAAATGCAGCTAAATAAATAAAGCAAGCATGAATAGAATATCGTTTGACACCTGCTTCGTTTTAGGAACGAATAGATACTCAAACCATAGAGGATAAACATATTTCTTCAACATAAGGTGAATTTCGGAGGTTTGTTAGTTCTTCCCCCTTGCCGATAGTGACGCTAGTACTGTTGCCATTACACATTTTGCCTTAAATGTCCCATCGTGTTCCTTAATCTATGATGGAAATAACCCCATGAAAGCAGAGCCTATGTACAGGGTGTCTATAATTAAACGGCCCTACTTTAAAGTTGTCTACATACAAAACTATTGTTCATAAAGTTGTGAAATTTTGGGAAAGACATAATAAAGGAATGGGAATTTGTTTAAGGGGAAAAAAAATAAAAATTTCGCCACCAGAGGGTAATTTGTAATACATTACACATTTAGCATTACGATACTTCAGAAATTGTATTTATTAACTTAACCTGATTGTAAAGACAGCATTTCACGACATGTTCCTAGCATTCCCCAGAACACACTGCACTCAACTGTGGAACATGCTATCTTTCGATACCAGAAGGTATCTGAAAATTATGACCGTCATGCGGAACATGTTTGGTTATAATAAAATTTGTTAAACTATCGTACACTGTAAAAAAAAAAAAAAACGGGCTAAAAAACGGAAATACTACTGGCAATCTAGACGCCAGTACTATTTCCGTTTTTTTACGGGAATTTTTACCCATAAATTACAGAAAAATTTCCGTTTTTAATCAGAAAAACGGAAAATTTTCTGTAATTTATGGGGAAAAATTCCCGCAAAAAAACAGAGATAGTACTGGCGTCTAGATTGCCAGTAATATTTCCGTTTTTTAGCCCGTTTTTTTTTTACAGTGTAAATGTAAGCTAAATGTGTAATTCGTTAAAAAGCAACTTCCTAAATTTTTCTTCGCTCAAACGAATCCCCATACCTTTATTATGTTCTCCAGAAAGTTTCACAACGTTCTGAACAATAGCTTCATCTGTACACAACTTTAAAGCAAGGTCGTTTAATTACGGACAACCTGTAAATAAAATTTCTAAACTGTCGTAATGCTAAATGTGTAATTTATTAAAAATCGCCCTTTGGTCGCGAAATTTTGAACTCTTTTTTTTTTTCTTCTTTGCTTAAACAAATTCCCATCCTTTTATTATGTCTTTCACAAAATTTCACAACTTTATGAACAATAGTTTTGTCTGCAGAGAACTTTAAAGTAGGACGTTTAATTATGGGCATCCTGTATAACGGAATCCTGTCTTAAATTTAAAAACTTCACTGTCCTTGCGGTAGGAATACCATGCAATTTCTTAAGACAAAAGCCTGTTTAAAATGAAAAAAATAAAATCTTCTTGTGCGATTAACCGTCTTAACAGATTTTATTATACTAAATAAACATAACAGTCTGATACATTACAGCCCCTTAAAGCTGAATTATTAGGGACAAAAGAGCAAAATTTCAATTTAGCAGGTATAATTAATTGTATATTGTTTCGATCGTAACATGTTCTGTTTGGACAAAATTTACTGAACAAAGTACAATAAAATTCGAGAAAAATAAATCTCTAGCAATCGCAAAAAATGACTTTTACACAGGTTTCCGTCAGGGCAAGTAGATTTGTAAGGTATTTCTTTGGAAGGAACTATTAAAAAATTTCCGTTACTGACAGGTTCTGTCTTCAATGATTTTACTGTGTTAAGGTAACTCTGTACCCTTTGAACTTTTTTTTTATTTATTTAAGAATTTTAAGGTACAGTTTTGGCATAATAATAAAGAACTTAATGAAGGAAAATGATTCTATCAAGAAATTGTTCAATTTCTCTAGCAAAATTCGAAAAATTTATTTTTTTGAAAATTTTAAGTAAATTTTAAAATGTATCTTCTCGTACAATTTTGAACAGTTTGAGCTATTTTTTTAAAGTATTCGTAGAAGTGTGCTGTATAATTTTAAGTATCGGATTTAACATAAGTTAATTAATTTGGGAGAAAAAAAAATAAAATGTGAAAATACGTACAAAATTACAGTAAAAACGGAATTTATTTACGTGTAAAAAAAAAAAAAAAAAAAAAAAAAAAAAAAAAAAAAAAATACTCTATTGTAAATTCGATACTTAGTTTTATCAAATAGACCACAAAGAACAACCAAAAGAAAAAAAATCGAGTCAACTGAAAAATATACATAAAAGTATTACTTTGAACATGCCTACTCGTCGAAAAAACACAAACTGAGAAAAATCACTTTTAAGTGACGTGGATTGTGGTATTTAAGTTTGTATTCCGATCCAAACTGCTTATTTTCTAATTCATTTTAAAATTCATTTTTGCTCTCAAACGCATCAAACTGGGAAATTCTCTTATTTAGAAACTACATAATGTGCCGTGCTTCTCAATTTTTTGATAAATGCAGAAAATACTGTATTAAACGCTGTCAAAGTTAGCGTTTTTTTTAAACCGAATTTTCCGAAGCGTGCAATCTGGGAATGAAAAAAAGGGTCATACTGAGAAAATAATTGTTTAAAAATCAAATTCTAATTAATTGAGCTGAAAATGAAATCACACGGCAGGTTAAACATGTCTTCAAAAATCACTCCTAGCAAGTTTCATGTTTTTACTTTTAAAAATGAGTCTGAAAATGTCTCAGAAAATTTCGAGCTGTTGAGGGTGGAAAAACATTTTTTCGAATACACCCTTAAAGGGACAGCGATGTATAAAATCGCTTTAAACTGTATTTATATTACTGGGATCTTTAGGAAACTTCATCAGAATGTACTAGGGATAATAAAGTATAATTTAAGCAAAAAATTAGAACATCGAAATTTTCGTCTTTTTTCGCCGAATCTAGGGTACCGAGTCTCCTAAAGTTCCACTCGATGAAGAATAACGAATAATATGGTACTTAAAAGAAATTAATAGGTTGAGCAAAAAGTTCTGGGAATTTTTTAATCTAATAGTTATCAGAATTTTTATCGAATATGATGGTGGTGCCATCAATGCCGAGCTCTATTGCCAGCAGATGGATCGCGTCTACGACAAACTGATGCAGAGGTATCCAAGATTGGTCCGCCGAAAGCGCATTTTGTTTCAGCAGGACAATGCCAAACGGCACGTGGCCCAGAGGACCAAGGACAAGTTTGTACAGTTGGACAGCGTCCAAATTCTCCCACACCCCGCCTATATTCCAGACGTGGCTCCATCCGATTATGGCCTCTTTCGATCAATGTAACACTTTTCCAAGGGCCGTCAGTTTGAATCTTTTAATGAAGTTGAAGAAACATGTCAAGAGTTTTTCGATTCCAAGGAGCCGCCATGGTACTTCCAGCAAACCGGAATCTGGCAGAATGATGGCAGTAAGTCGTGGACTATGATGGTCTCTACTTCGAAGAATAGTCCTTGTTGCTTTTGTTGTTAATTTGCGCATAACAACGCAACTTTCACAAATTTCCCAGAACTTTTTGCTCAACCTAAGCAGTAGTCAACCTAAGCAGTAAAAAGAATTTGTACATCATGAAAAATCCAGGGCTCGAAATGTACCGGAGCAAACCGGAACGATGTTCCGGTTCGTGAAATTGTGACAAATATTGTTCCGGTTCGTGAAAGTATGGAAAATATTGTTCCGGTTCGTGGAATTATTAAAAAATATTATTACAGCTTCATAGATATAGCTTCTATGCTCTCTGTAACGTTTTTTCTAATTATTTAAAATCTTGAATGCATTTTGTTTTAATTGGTTTTTCTACGGTTAAATATAAATTTGCTATACAGTAAAGTCCCGATTATCCGAGTTAATAGGGACCAAGCTCACCTCGGATAAGGAAAAAACTCGTATAAAACGAATTTACACAAATCTCCCCCCCACCCCCCCAAGGAGATGAAATATAAATTTTCACTTAATTCAATCCTTTTTATGGTACTAGTAACATTTCTTTGATGTCCATTTCCGTTACTTTTAAGAAATACCGCGAATGAAATTGTTTTTTTCAATCCAACTTATGCCTTTGGAATGGATAATTTTCTTCTGATGGACTGATGGCTTCCATTATGATGAAACAGCCGTTATAAATGACGTGTTAGGTGAATATGAAAGAGCAGCCGTAAAAAGTTAGAACTCTGATTTTCTGGTGAAGATGGGGAAAAAAATGGCCATAATTTAAAGAGAAAAAAAAAATGGCCATTTTTTTCTCCATTCTGACCAGAAAATCAGAGTTCTAACTTTTTACGGTTGCTCTGTCATCTTCACCTAACACTTCATTTATAATGGCTGTTTCATCATAATGGAAGCCATCAGTCCATCAGAAGAAAATAACTCGGTTAAGTGGGACTCGCATAATCGGTACTTTACTGTACTTAATAAAAAAGAAAAAAAAAAAAAAAATTAGTCGACAATAATTTTGAAATATCGTCCCAGTTCGTGGATTTTTCCATTTCGAGCGTTGGAAAAATCAGGACTTTTGGCGTGCCGCGCCGTGGTTACGTGGGACAGGTCTCGGAGTTCCTAAACACCTGACAACACTAGTGGTATAGCATACGTCAACAAATAATTTTGTTGTAACACATTTATTCGCTCAAAAATACAGGATGTCACATTCCACTCAAAACCCCGAACTTTGTTCTTAAGAGGCTACTTCAGTCAGGTGAAAAGACCCGTTCGCTAATGCTAATCCTATGGAAGAAATTTATAAAGATATCTCGGTCGCATTTTAATATTTTTAAATGATTTCTTTTGAATTCAATAGTTGAGATCGATCTGCGTGCAGGCCATTGTTTACTTTTTCGATTTTGTTTACAGGTATTTTTTATGAGGGCACTTTCCTTTTCGGAACCGGTTTCGAAAGTAAAAGCATCCTCATAAAAAATATCTGCAATCAAAATCGAAAAAGTAAAAAACGGCATGCACACAGATTGATCTCAACTATTCAATGCAAGAGAAATCATTTAAAAATATTGAAATGCGACCGAGATAGCTTTATAAATTTCTTGCACAGGATTAGCATTAGCGAATGCGTCTTTCAATTTGACTGAAGTAGCCTCTTAATACTTTGTTGAACATTAAGGTCACAATTCTACTTTAAAGTTTTAGACCCGTAATCAGGGGATTGAACTCAGAATTAAATAAGAGAAAACTGGAAATTGTTTTAATCCCTTCCGTTTAAGTCTGAAATTAACGTACTATGTTTTCTTTCTCGCATTTAAGTGAATGTTAGAAAATATTACATATTTATTTTCGAAAAAACACGTTTTTTTTTTTATTACCTTAACAATATCTCAAAACAGCTAACTCTATAAAAAAAATTGTCAATACAAATGTATTAGAGCTTAAAATTCTGAATAAAATGAGTACCATCATTAATATTTTTGTTCAACATTAAGGTTGCAATTCTATTTCAAAATTTTGCCTTAATCGCTAATCAAGAACTTGAAGCCAGGAGAGACCAAGTTAACTTAACAATATCTCAAAACACCTAACTCTATCAAAAACATTGTCAATACAAAAGTTGTAGAGCCTACAATTCTGAGTAAAATTAGTACTACACTAAATATTTTTGTTCAATATTAAGGTCGCAATTTTGAAATATTGTTAAGTTAACTTGGCCTCTCCTGGCTACAAGCTCTTGATTTAAAACATTTTGAAATAGCATTGCGACCATAACGTTGAACAAAAATATTAATGATGGTACTCATTTTATTTAGAATGTTAAGCTCTACAACATTTGTATTGACAATGTTTTTTATAGAGTTAGCTGTTTTGAGATATTGTTAAGGAAACTAAAAAAACCGTGTTTTTCGAAAACAAATATGTACATATTTTCTAACATTCACCCAAGTTCGAGGAAGAAAACATAGTACGTTCATTTTAGACCTAAACTGAAGGGATTAAAACAATTTCCAGTTTTCTCCTAATTAATTCTGAGTTCAACCCCCTGACCACGGGTCTAAAACTTTAAAGTAGAATTGTGACCTTAATGTTCAACAAAAATATTAAGTGTAGGTACTCATTTTACTCAGAATTTAAGCTCTACAACATTTGTACTGACAATGTTTTTGACAGAGTTAGCTGTTTTGAAATACTGTTATGGTATCTAAAAAAAATGTGTTTTTTCACTATAAATCTGTACACGCTTTCTAACGCTCACCTACTACGGGGGAGAAAACTTAGCATATTCATTCTAGACCTAAACTAAATGGATTAAAACAATTTCCAGCTTTCCCCTAATTAATTTCCCCCAAGTCTGCTAAAACTTTTGTTAAAATACTTTATTTTTGTTAAAGTTATGTGCTAGAGTTAGTTGTATTTAGATTGGAGCGAGACACCCTGCATTTTTGACTGAATAAAGGGATTATGACCTTAGTACCCTTTGCAAAAATTGTTTGTTGTAGTGTGTTTTACCCAGGGCCTGATTAACCTCTGAAGTCATGGGCAGCACATTGTCATTTCGGGGTCCCCCTTTCATTCAAGAAGAGTTCTCTAAATTCGGCATACCCGAAAACTTACCAATGCTACAAATATTATTCCAAACCAGTGGCTCATTTGAGTTACACATATTTCGTTAAACACCTCTTTTATGACCCCCTTACACAAAAATTGAATACAACCAAGAAAAATATGCAAAAATGATTTTGCCTAATATTAGCATAAAAATATAAGTTGTATAAAAAGGTTGAATTCAGCATATATGCAGAATATAAAATGTCAATATTTTGAAATACTTGAAATTTTGGTAGTAGTTTAAATGACTGATGTTTTATGCTGCATGCAAGCCAAATTCAATATTATTGAAATCTAATATGTAAAATAAACATGCATCTAACAATCCAACATTGCAATTACATCGCATTAAATTCAATATAAAATATGGGCCCCCTATTTTCTCAATTTCGGGGCCCTTCAAAAATGCACATGCTTCTCGTGCCTATTCGGTAATCAGGGCCTGGTTTTACCATCTATTATCTTTTCTCTATAGACTTTTGAATCACCCTTGTGTCTCTGAATTGCCTGGGTTCAAAAATGTTTTACAAGCAAATATCATCTTAATACAAAAACAAGAACGATTAATCATGCGTACAGCATAGATTATGAAACATTTTCCAACACATTCACAATACTATTGCAAAACCGTCACAGTTTACTAAGGTGAAAGATTATGTATAAATGAACAAGTTGGAAAACACATAACCAGCATAACGTATTTGAAAACCCAATTTCTGCTATTACCATGAATACTCGAGAAAGTATACGACTCTTTTGTGAATCCCTGTATATCATCTATGGATATGTATCTGTACTGCATAGTATGCTAAAAGTTAGTTCAGTTAAACGCATAGCACAGTTGAAAATTTCCATTCAGGAATTTCTGCCAATAAATCGATCTTGTTTAGAACTCTAGTGCGACCCTGTATATGATCTATAGAATTCATAAACACTAAGTAATATTTAAATAACAGTTAAATTTAAAAACGCATACCATAACTGAAAATGCACTTCCAAAAATTATTGTTCCTAGGTTTTAATAGTTCAATTATTGTTAATTTTCTTATGTAGCTAAATTCTTTTGTTTGTCTCTATAAATGAATGATAAGTTCTATTCTATAATAAGAACTTTGTAGTACATCTCAGTGATATATATCAATTTCAATATGTATTAAATAGTGTTAAAAATACATCATCATTGTGTTAAAAATACATCAGTCATTAAAATACACCGCAAACGATTTTTCCCCATAGACCGTAATGCACTGTAAAGTAAAATGTCTGAAATTTAGACACATAAGTGTCTGAAACGGAGTGTCCAATTTTCAGACGTTTTAAAATGTCTTGATTTTTTTCAGACATTTTTTACGTCTGAATTTCAGGCACTTCAAACGTATGAATAGCATCCATTTTTTTTGTAAGCATCATACGTAGCCATATTTGACCACGTTGAATCCTGGGAAAATATTTGGTTGTGGTCCTGCCCCCTCCACCCCCATACAGCCTGATATTTTTGGTGCTCCTAATTTTGGTATGCAATTTACTTAAAGTTGATAATTTTAATCTTTTACTACATTGTACTTATCATAATCAATATTTTGAACTTCAGGAATAGAACAAGATTGAAAACAAAAATTATTTATCTAAATATTAGATTTTTTAATTTTGTTTTTAATCTTACTTTACTTTAAAAGTTCAAAATATTAATTATAATCAGTACAATTTCGAAACAGATTTAAAATATAAGCTTTACAAATATTGCAGATCAAATTTGGGGGCACTAAAATCGTACGAGGACGGGGACTGCCCAGTATGCCCATGCTTTAAACAAGAAGTTCTTTTTGAAAAAATGCAACCCTGCATTACGGTTATCTAAATAGAGATGTCCGGTATTCGGGAGTACTATCCGATGCGGAGATTAATGGGCATTCCCGAATAGCGGACACCTCTATTTAGTGAATACTTTTTTAATCCGTAAAGAATACATATTTGTATACATTTACCTCATAAAAGCAGGCGTCTCCGAGTATCGTACAAATTCCACAGTCCCTATTAAGGACTTTTAAGGTACATGAATAAATATATATATTTTTTATAATCTTGTCCTACTCTAACAGTTCAAAATATTTATTATACTCGGTTGAATGTCGAAAGAGATTTATAATATGAGATGTACGAAAATTGCAAATTAAGAATTAAATTGCGAAAATTCAACTATGTTGGAAAGTGTTAAAAAAGGAGTAAAAAAAAATCCATAAAAAATAATTAACTATTATATTGAAATGTACAGACTATATATATATATCAATATAAAGCGAAGAATTCCTGAAACAATTACTCTGAAGTATCAGGAGGACAGAGTCATAAATCTAAAATAACTCATTTCTCAAAGGAGAGACTTGTTTCACTTCTCAGATTCCCCAACGCTTGCTGTTAATTGATATCTAGATGTGGCATAAGCTTTTACATTCCCTTCTTAGATGTCAGCAGATATTTTATAATTTTATAGATACAAAATACGTTTCTCATTTCATTTGTCTTTATAAAGGCTTTCACCCAAGGAAGGATATGAATTTATGTTCCACTAGCAGGAGCCCGCACTAACCATGGGAACTTTCCGGGTAAAATAAATAAAAATGCAATAATACGGTGATTACAATAAAGAAGCTCTGGGCATTCTGGGCAGCAAATCGTTAAAAAGACAAACAGAAAAAAAAAATATGTTACTTTGGCATAATCACGGCAAAATGTCCCAGCTTTTAAGGGAATGCAGTTTTTCTTTAGTCGGTGTAATAAATAATATTATAAGATTTCCCTGACAATATAAAGAAAAAATGTAAAAAATTCAATGAAATGGCGTAGCATTTAGTGAAATTTAATTTCTTATGACACTCTTTTTCAATGGAAACTTAGTTTCACTCACAAACACTAAATCTATAATGATTACATGGAAATGATATTATTTTCTAGACTCTTTCAGTTATGAAGTTTTGATTGAAAAGAGAAAGAACAATAAAAAAGTCCTTCTGGCCAGTGCCGGAAAGAAGAGGTAGCTTTCATATTCCTTATTTTTTTAAACCCAGCTTATATTGTTCTAACATACGGAGCTCAAATTACTGGAACCCGATTATAGAAGATTAAATACTAATTTTTGTCAATACTGAATATGAATGAGAATTTCGCGAAATTAGTCAGCGTTATCAAAGATGGTTTTATTTAAAGTGATTTATATTTGGAGACTAAATTCGGCTATATCTTGAAGTGCCGCCATTTTAAAACAACATAATGGGTGCAACAAAGCTAATCAATGAACTTGACAAGACCTTAATAATCCTTGTGCACATGCTCACTCAAATCTAAATCGATAGATATATGGGGCATTCTCACAATCTTTTGACTTTTATGTCCCTGAATAATAATTTTTATTTTAGTACATATTCTTAATACATATATGATGACATACAATATATGAAACAATATATGAAATATCCCAATATATTTCATAAATTGGGGAACAACCCATTCCATGATTGCATAACAATATTAATGAGGTAAATAAGTTTGTGACGATGTTGGGGGCCCAAATGCCAGGAAACTCCTATACCGTCCCGTGTCCCTGATGCTGATTTTTAAGTTTGGACATGTCTGTATAAAATTGTTTCAATAAAAATAATTCGATGTAATTTTTTTCTGAAACTGGAACTACTGTTTTATATAAACATGTAGAAAAAAATTAACCTACACACATTTTTAGGATGCTATTATTTTTTAAACTCTGTCCCTGGGTGATTCCTTACTGTCCCTCTTCTAAAATTACACAAAAAATTACTTCAGATGCAGCCACAGAATTTTTTTAAAGTTTTTTTCTCATGCAGAAGTATGCTAGAAAAAGAATGTATAAAATTCTTTGACAGGAAATTTACTGCAGACTTTAATTCAGCATTTAAATATCATTTTCAAGCATCGTTGCTTTATTGGTATGTCTTATCGTCCCCAAGGTTTATTCCTGCACTTTTCGAGGTAAATTAATTTTTTTTAATCCAATGTAAATAACTGTTTCTAAAAATCAATGAACATTGTGGCTACCACTTAGTCTTAACATGATTTCCCTAAAATAGTTGGTAATTTTCCTTACCGTTTCATCCTTACCGTCCCTTTTTTCCAATTTCGTCCCCTTTTTTCCTATACCGTTCCCCTTTTTTACCTTACCGTCCCTTCTTTAACACCCCTTTAAGACAATGTTATACCAAAATTTTGTACTAAAAATGCTACATTTTTATTATTTCTTATTTCTATGTCCTGTGGGTACTATGCAAATTCATTATAAGTAAAAATTTAGAAGAAAATAGAAAGTTATAGTGGTAAAATGGTAAGGAAAATTAAACTCTCAAGTTTAACTTAAACCTCAGTTAAATAAAAAAAACTTTTCGCTGCTGACCATTTTTTTCTTTATTTTGAATCATTAAGGCATTCGTCTATCAGATTAAAATGTTCTTTTAGCAAGTTTAATTTCACCAGATTTTTATTCCCGAAAGTCAAAAGATTGTGAGAATGCCCCATATACGAGTGCTGTTGCAGGCAAAAAATCAGATTTTTCAAAATGTCACCCACATTAGAAATTCAAACTACTATATCACAGCCATTTTTTAAGAAACAAGATGGCGGATGAAGTTGGCCAACGTACTCGGTCGAGACATTGGTATGTACTATGTACACAACAAGTTATAGCCATATCCGTTCATAAATACGCTTATTATTGCGTGACAAAAATCAGATTGTTTCAAAATGTCAGCCACACTAGAATTTCAAACTGCTATAACTCAATCGTTTTTTAAGATATAGACGAAACAAAAAATGCTCCGGAATGTTTGTATCAAGCTCAAACACATAAGAAAAAAAAATTTTTCAATTTCTAATTTTTTTGTACTTCATTTTAAATTAAAAATTTTTTAAATGGGCGCCATTTTGAAACAAGATGGCGTATGAAGCTGGCCAACGAAGGACATTGCTATGTACTATGCACATGTCTTGTCACATCCAAATCGGTTCATAAATACGCGTATTATTGCGTGACAAAAATCAGATCGTTTCAAAATGTCAGCCATGCTAGAAATTCAAAGTGCTATAACTCAGCCCTTTTTTAAGATATAGACGAAACAAAAAATGCTCCGGAATCTTTGTATCAAACTCAAACACCTAAGGAAAAAATCTTTTTCAATTCTAATTTTTTGTGCCTCATTTTAAATTTTAAATTTATTTAAATTTTTAAATGGCCGCCATTTTGAAACAAGATGGCGGATGAAGTTGGCCAACCTACTCGGTCGACACATTGGTATGTACTATATGCACACAAAATTATATCCAAATCGGTTCATAAATACGAGAGTTACAGTATGACAAAGATCAGATATATCTATCCTATATATATATAAATCCTAATGAAACGAATTTATGAAACGAATATATGAAACGGCTGAAATGTGTATCGATTCTTTGAATCGACTGATTAAACAACTAATTATGTTTCACGGCGATTTCTCCTAAAATACGGAATACTTTGTGATGAAATTAACACCAAAAATCCGTATTGATCCACAGATCTCAAAACTGGTATTAGAATTTTTAAATTCGAATTAGTTTTCGAAATATTAATTTTTTTCTAATTTTAAATACATTTTTCTAATGATGGCAACTCAAATTTTAATCATAACAGACATTTTTTTTTTCATAATTCAGAAAAGTTTACTATTTTAAATTAATTTGGCAACCAGTTTGGCCTCCTTTAAATCTATGCTAAGAACAATTTTTTTTTTCGGTATCATTTTATTTATTACAAAACTTTCATTTAAAAATGATACATTTAAATTGATGGCTTTCACTTCTTTCTTTTTTTTAAAAAACAAAACGAAATGAAAAATATTAGGCACAGATGTCATATACGCACTGGGGTACCTAATTGGCGCAAAAAATGGCATTATTTTGATTGACATGGCTATTGTCGTTTATTTAATAATAAATGTTCATTTACTTTTATTTTTTTATTTATATAAATTATTTTGTTCTATAGTTATTAATTATTTTTTTGCTATTTCCTTTTGAAAATAATAGAAAATAATAATACGGTACAACGTAGTTATTCCGTCAACCAATTTCGCAAATTATATAAATCGCCAAATTGTACAGATTGACAAAATTTTTATTTTAAATAACGAAAGAACAAATAAATTAGTATAACATTAATAAATATAAAAATAAAACGTCGAAATAAAAATCACTTGATGACGTAAACATGTGTAACTTGCTAAAAGTCAAGTGAATGTGACATTTTCGATCAACCGTTATTGGCATTTAATCTTATAGCTCGCGATAGATTTTTGGTCGACGGGATAACTAAGTAGTACCAAAAATACATATGTAACTGGTATTCGAAAACGAGGTTTTCGCCAAATTTTCGTAAAAAAAAATCATGCCAAACATGAGGTGCGTATATGACATCTGGCGAAATATTAAATTATGTAACAAACCATGACATTTAATTTCAACTTCAAATCAATGTTTTAATTTACCACTCGAAGAATAAAAAATTCTAACTGGCGAGTTGCAAAAAAGATATTGGCGAGATTTGCACCCGACTTTTTTTTCTTTCGGCACAGATGTCATATACGGCAACATATTGGCGCGATTTTTTTCTGACGCCAATGTCATATATACAACGGGTACTTAACTGGCGCCAAAGTATCGTTATTCTGCTTGATATGGTAAGCCGGATGTTGTTGTTTATGCTGTTAATGCGTTCCCCAAATTGGCGTTGGAAAAAAAATCGCGCCAATATGGGACGTATATGACATCTGTTCCAAACTTTCATATGAAAGGCGAAGGGATCAGACCGTATTTGTTTATGGCATTTGATGACTTGAACTTTTATAATATAGATGAAATGATGGGGATAGAATAATATTTCGCGACTTATCACCTGTGCCTGGATAACATTAAAGTATCAAAATGGCACTTAGAGTATAAAAAACGAAGTGTTCCATCGGAAACTGTTGATGATAGTCACGATTTAGGCTATCTATATTATAAAGGACAAACATATCTGTGCGTAACGCATACGTCATTTTGCAAATGGTAACACTTTGAAATTTGAAATAAAATTTTGGTTTTGCATTTTCTCTACTGCAAATTTTTAAACTTCTATGCATCACACATTTTAACTTTTTACACCGTCGTATAAGGAAAAAAATTCTCTTTTAAATACTATTTGTTTGAAAGCTGTATCTCAATTTGTTTTTGAGATATTAATTTTTTTGTAGTTTTTAATACAAATTTTGTAATTGTGGCAACTGAAGTACTCCATTTATATTGAAAGTAAAGGGAAAATATTCATGGTTTATTATTTTTATTCATTATATCCTTATTGATGCCATTTTCACATTACAAATAAAAGTAACTTTTTTATAATTTTTGAACAGAAAATGATGTCCGACATTAAATAAAACACGCATTCTTCTTCATAAATTAGCTACATTTTAATATTTTTACATTACGCTGATAAATGAATTTGAGGCGCTCGGCAAAATGATTCATTGAGTAAAAATGATATATTTAAAACAAAACGATCATTTTTTTTTTGATAAAACTAAATATTTGACCAATACTATAAATGGCGAATACTATGACAACTAAAGTCAAATTTCTGAATTTTTTTTCGCGGGTACTAAGATTAGAACTGAAGGTTTGTGCGAATGTTCACATGAAAAGTTGAATCGGACAAACGTGACTTTAACTTTGGAAATGCATTTATTAATAATCTATTCTTTTGCGCGTTAAAATACTTTCAAATTGGGAATTTGAGTGGTGCGTATGTAAATTACGAGAATGTGGAAATAACGTACAGTTTAGATTTTATGGGGGAAAATTTTATGATGTGACAAAGAGAAATCCTTTTTACTGATTTTTCATCCTGTAAAAACAAACATAAGAGCTCCATCGATAACTTCCTCATAATTACTCATCTTGTTACGTAATCTAATACAGTTTAATTTTTCAATAATTTAAGCAGTTGAAGTTTGTAGAAATAATATTTTGGTAATTTTGGGTTTAAAATATTATTTGTTTTAAGAGTTAGACAACCAATGTAAGATGATTTTTCTGTTGTAATTATTTTTGTAGATTTATTATAATTTCGATCTGACAGTTCCTTTCAAACATTTTAGTACGTCGAATTTCGACGGGTTGCAACTCGTTGTTATAGAGATTGTTTTAAAATATCGGGAGACAAAGACTCTGAATACTTAATTCATTTTATTTTAGCTTCTTTTCAGATGTTTAACTGATCCTCTTTAATCAAAAACAAAAACAACGATTGGATGTCTTAACAGCAACTGATTCGCCCTTAAATTTTTGCAATCAAAGGGAATTGAATAGAAACCGTTTACAGGAAGATCTGCACAGCTTTTTTCAGTATAATTTAATCGTCTCTAATATTTTTAAAACCCATCAGCTTAGCATGTTTTTTGATTTTTAGATTCTGCGGTGTCTGAACGGGGGTTGGCAAGCGTAGCTTGCAGGGGGCAGAGCCCCCTAGTATATATATATATATATATATATATATATATCACATTTGAACGGAGGGTGGTTTTGGGGTCTGGGGGTAATGATCGGTGAAAATGTGAAAATATATCAAAATTTTTCGGAATCGTTTTCTTCCGAACGGCTGTAATAAGTAGCTTTTTGTAATGAAAGCTACCTAATATTAAGGTTGCTATGTTTAATTTTCTATTTAACATAACTCTTAGAAATATTTCCACTGCATCTAAAGTATTAAAACACTTACCTATAAGGTATATATATAAGATAAAGCTGCTGTTTACAAATGGAATGTAAAATAAAACATAGCAATCGTTCGTTCCGTTTGACATCAATCTGAAAGTGCCTCATAGAAAATGACGTCACATTTAGAAGATTAATTTTTTTCATTTAATTAATTTTTTCTAAATTGAAACGGCTCTATTAAAGTAGCTTTTTTAAATTCCAAATATGTTTTAATGTACTACGTCGCTTTAAACCAGTTATAGCAAAATTTAAAAATTTTATATGCAAATAAACGGTCGAATGCGAGTATTACTCGCGCTCAGAGGGTTCCGTACAATAAATTTATGAAATATTAACTGTGTTATTAAAAAGATCGTTACTAAAAGAAAAATAATACTTTGTAAGAAAACTTTACAACGTAGGGTTTGGTATAGCTGTATATATGCTAGAAAAGTATGAATGGGTACACCATATAAATTCAAAGAGATATGAAGTCTAAATACTATCAAGTATTGCTATTCTGTATAACTCTTATTTAAATCTTATCCTAATCTGTTTATGACGAACTTAATTCGGCACTGACAATAAAAATAGTGCATATTTAAACTTCACTTGGCATTTCATAAAACTAATTTCGTCGTCGTAATAATCTTTTATTTTTACAGTATAGCTAAAACAAAACTATTGTTCAAAGTTTAAACTTGGCATTTTGCTAAGTGCGCTTCGAAAGGAGGTCGCAAATTAGCAATGCCGCCTTGGTCCGTGCCGCGTTTTTCCAGATAGCTTTTTAATTAACTTTTAAAGACACGGGAGGCGTATTGAGAGATCTACTCAATGCAAACTAGTCGCGAATCCTATATAGACAGGGAGCCGGCAGCACAGACAATCACCTCATCGAGTTCACGACTGAAATTCCAGAATTAGTTAAAACTCGATACGCATATTAAAACGCAATCGGTCTTTCAAGTCATATATTGGTGGAAAATACCTGAAAACCCGATTTTAGCGGTTGACTCGGACGTTTACTATTACGTTTTCCTGCTCAAAGTCCTCCATGTTTTCATACTTTTGGGTGCACAATGATAAACCTACGAGTGGACCGCTAAAATCAGGTTTTCGGGTGTTTTCCACCAAAACATGACTTGGCAAACCGATTGCGTGTTAATATCCGTATCGAATTTTAACTAATTTTGGAATTTCTGCCGTGAACTCGATGTGGTGATTGTCTGTGGTGCCGGCTCCCGGTCTAATAGAATTTATGCGATTAATCTAATTAAATTAATCTGTTTTTAGCAATTTGAAGTTTACTGCTTTTATACTGTTACTGGACATTGTATTACACAAATGTATCATTAAAAGTTGTTATCTAGGCTTTCAATACCGATGGTACATAGAGTACGCCGCCCCTGTCATTATGCATGTCCAAACCGTCCGTGTCTTTAAGGATTATTATCTCGGATAATTAGCGACGATTTTTTTCAGAAATCATTACCAACAATGATTTTATACTTCTTCTACGATAGGTATCTCAAGCGCTGTTCAACACCTTTGCTGAATGCCCGCAAATGCAACCGCAAATGTTTGTGTGTAACGGAAAAATGCACTTTTCTCAAAAACGATGTGCCCTAGGATAATCGCTATAATTTTCCTGCAAGGTTTAAATTAACGTCTACTGCTTTTAATTTTTTCATAATTTTAGTTTCAGAAGATTCGGAAATAGATGGGGTGGGGAGGGGGACATATTTTTGGACTACATTTTCGACGATATCTCTGAAAATATAATACCTAAAATGAAAATAAATGTATTTTTGAGTTCAGCGTTACGAAAGCTTTCACACGATACCCCACACGATATACAAAGAAAAGATTTTTTTTTTCAAGTAACTTAATTATCTGCTCTACATTTTTCCGAATAATATTGTAAATGTTTAATAATCTGAAAATATGTGGGTCAATAGTCTTTATTACTTCCCCCAATTTGAACTTTCCACGCTCAATATTTTACAAGTAAAATGGCCGTGACAGACAGACAGACACAGGAGTGATATTATAACTGTTCTGTTTTTACTTTTTAAGTACGGAACCCTAAAAAATGAACATTATCTTCTCAGAAGGAGCTCTATTTCGGATGCGAATACATAGAGAGTGGGACTGAACTTTTATTAACTTGTAAAAACTAAGTACAGGAAAGAAAAAAAAATGCATTAGAAAAAAAATAGATTTGTAGAAAGATAAACTACTGCAGGTGATAAAAAAGGGTTTTTTTTAGACCGCTGACAAGGCCCTTACCTGCAGGGTTATTGCCCAGCTATATAAGAAACAATTCGGAAATTGTACGTCAAACGCGTCAAATGAGGTGCGCTCGTACAATAATTAGTTTTATAAATATTCAGATCTTGGTGCACTAGCTGTTGCACTCTTATGCAAAAATGCATGCATACAAAACTTATTACGATTATATATATTAAATTCAGTAATACGGAGATAATATGACTCATCTTAAATAGAACGTAATTACCATGGCAACCTTGAATTATTACCTAGCATGCGCTATCTTGATGCCACTGTTTACAACTTGAATTCTGGTGTGATATGATTGTTGCCAAATGCTAGAATGATTACCTTCATTTTATGATAGCAGGAATGACAACAAAACCAAAGGACATTTATTATTATTTTTCAGAAAAATATAAACCTTGAAAAGTCCTTATATTTCTCATTTTTAACACTTTCCAACAAAGTTGAAAAGTGTTTATGACTTCAGTTTGTCTGTCCGTCTGTCCGCGCTCTAACTCTCGTAAATATACTCCGATTGTTCTGAAATTTTTGGATGTTATTGTCGTCTACCATAACACGATCCCTATTTCAAATGAAATTTGTAGCATGTTTAGTTCATTTTCAGGGACAGTCAAAAGTATTCCGTTACATTACGGTCAATGGGGAAAAATCGTTTCAAATGACTTTAATGGTGTCACACCCTTTCAAACATAATAAAATTGATATACATTTATGAAGGGCACTAAAATATGCATTCTGTAGAATATGCGGTGCAAAGAATAGTCATTATTCATTTACAGGGCCACACAAAAGAATTCCATTGCATTACGGCCAATGGGAAAAAATCGTTACAAATGATTTTTAATAGTGTGACAGCCTTTCAAACCTAGTAAAATTAAAATACATTTATGAAAGGCACTAATATATACATTCTATAGACTATGCGGCGCAAAGAATAGTTATTATTCATTTACAGGTCCACACCAAAGAATTCCGTTACTTTACGGCCAAAGGAAAAAATCGTTTCAAATGATTTTTATTGGTGTTACACCCTTTCAAACACAATAAAATTGATATACATTTAAGAAGGGCACTAAAATATGCATTCTGTAGAATATGCGGTGCAAAGAATAGTTATCATTCATTTACAGGGCCACACAAAAGAATTCCGTTACATAATGATATAGGGGGTGGGGGAAATTGTTTCCGGTGTATTTTAATTATGTTAAACTATTTCATATACGTATAATGAAATTGATACTATATTGTATCCGAATTACTGTATATTAGCAATGATTGCTGGAAATGTATTTTGAATTATGATATGCGCTTTTCAGTTTCACTATATTTATGCATACTATATAGTGTGTATAAATGTTATAGTTCATATACAGGGCTACAGAAAAGAATTCGTAAGGTTTTTTTTTTTTTTTTTTGTAATTTATAGAATCCAGGAAAATGACATAATAAAAGGCTATTCAATTTTTACAAAGCCTTTAAACACATTATTTTCAAAGAAATATCTAAAAGATCTTGCTGGTAGCAATGATTTTACTACTAGACTGGAACTATATCAAGAACAAGAAGAATTACTCTGCTCCATCTTTATACCTCATAAAGAACTAATATGAGCAGGCCAGGACAACGACATTCATTTTCAGTGACAATCCTATTTTAATTATGGAAAATTATTTGTAAAATACAGAACTTGTTACCTACCACATATATGTGCTATATAAGGTATAATTATTAATTAGAAATTAAAAAAAACTAGAAAAAGATGTTTGTACATGGTAGCAGAAAGCCTTTTAGTTTACATACATCATCACAGTGTGGCATGCCAGGAAAATGACAATCTGAAATTTTAAGTCTTTTAATTGCTTTATTTTTATGTTATTACGAATATAATAGCTCTTCAAAATACTTCTAAGAATATTTTTTATTAGACTGTAAAAAAAAAAAAAAAAAAAAAAAAAAAAAAAAAAAAAAATTGCATTATATAACATTAAATAGAAATTTTATTGTGCGGACTGTAATTTTCGTATTTTGTGATATTGACCCACATGTGCTTTCGTTCGTTTGTTGTATTTTTTTTTTTTTATGAAACATCAGTACTTACTGTAAGCAAAGTTTTTAGACCCCGGAATGCTATTTCTTTCTCCCAGCTTATTTTGTCTCCAATAAATAACGTTACCTTGTATAAGCCAGCCGTAAAACAAAAGCCGATGCTTCATTGTGCGATTAAATACTCTACAGCATTTTTTAAAACTTCTAAGCATCGCACATTTTCAATGTTTATACCGTCATATTGGGGAAAAAATTACTTTTTCATGCAAGTTTCGTTTATTTTTGAAATATTAAATTTTTTTGTAGTTTTTAGCGACATTTGTTCCATTTTGGCAACTCAAGTACTCCATTTCTGTAGAAAGTAAAGAAGAAATAGTTGAAAAATAGCAATTATATCTTTTTGTTGCCATTTTCTCATAATAATTGAAAAAAAAAGTTAATTAAAATACGTGCTGTTTTGAGAAAAATATAAATGAATGATTTATGATAAAACATGGAGCTATTATAAACTATATTTAATTTTAAGTATCTATATTAATGCAAATGACGTCATTTTACATAAAATAAAAGCGTGTGCTTTAAGTCTTAAAATTGAAATATGTTTTGCACTACAGTAGAGTCCAAATTATCTGAGTCCCGCTTAACCGAGTTATTTTCTTCTGATGGACTGAACAGCCATTATAAATGAAGCGTTATGTGAAGATGAAAGAGCAACCGCAAAAAGTTAGAACTCTGATTTTTCTGGTCAGAATGGAAAAAAAAATGATTATAATAAATATAATAGAACATTATAATAGAATGGCCTTCCATTCTGACCAGAAAATCGGAGTTCTAACTTTTTACGACTACTCTTTCATCTTCACCTAAAGCTTTATTTATAATGGCTGTTTCATAATAATAGAAACCACCAGTCCACCAGAAGAAAATGAAGTAATGGAAATGTCGGAGGCGACATTAAATTCTGAAAAAGCAGAATTCCTGTTCTCTAATATTATTTATATTTTTTCTATGTTTCTCACAGACAAAATATTAAGCTTGTTCGAGACACAGATATGCCTCAAAAATTAAAAATAAGGACTTACATATGAGGCTGGCTGATTTAAATTTTTTTACTAAATGTATATTAAACTTATTAAAGCTCTCGCGTGCTATATATTATTAATAATGAATATTTTATATAAATAACGACAAATGAGACAATTTTCTCGTGTAAAATTTTTCGGGGATTAATGTTTTTAAAACTTTACCTAACTCATTATATGTTAACTAAATTATGTGAAAGTGTTTACATATTACATAAATTTGTGTGTTTGATAAAACTGTGCAGGAACATCACACAAATTAGAAGTTTAAACGTGTTATTTTTGCAAATGATAACTTTAAACTAATTTTTCACCTTATTCATATTTTCAAAACTTGCTTGTTCGATAAATGATAAGGCGTTTTTCCTAATTCAGACAGAGGTTTGAAAATATTTTTACTTGTTTTCCATGGTGTAGTTAACATTTCTGTGCATGGATTTAACATTCAAGTTTATAGTTATTATTTTTTAAATATTCAAATTATCTGTTTGTTGAATTTTCTTGATTTTTAGGGTTCCGTAATTAAAAAGTAAAAACGGAACCATTATAAGATCACTCCTGTGTCTGTCTGTCTCTCACAGCCATTTTACTCGTAAACTATTGAACGTGGAACTTCAAATTGAGGGGAATAATAATGTCTGTTAACCCACATATTTACAAATTATTAAAGATTTACAAATAATTTTAGGAAAAATGTAGAGGGGTTAATTAAGTTACTTGAAAAAAAAAAAATCTTTTTTTTTTTTATTTTGTATATCGTGTGGGTATCGTGTGAAAACTTCCGTAACGCTGAACTCAAAAATATATTGATTTTAATTTTAGGTATATTTTCATAGATATCGTCCATTTTTCCGTTACACACAAAATTCGATTTGCGGGCATTCAGCAAACGTGTTGAGGAGCGCTGGAGGTACCTATTGAAGCAGAAGTATAAAAGCATTGTTGATAAAAATCGTCGCTAATTATCCGAGATAATAACCATTAAAGACACCGACGGTTTGGACATACATAATGACAGGGGCGGCGTACTCTATGTACCATCGGTGTTGAAAGCCTAGATAACAACTTTCAGTGATACATTTGTGTAATACAATGTCCAGTAACAGTCTAAAAGCAATAAACTTCAAATTGTTAAAAACACACTAATTTAATTAGAGTTAATCGCATAAATACTATGAGATTCGCGACTAGTTTTCATTGAGTAGATTTCTCAATACGCCTCCCTTGTCTTTAAAATTTAATTAAAAAGCTCTCTGGAAAAACGCGGTACGGACCAAGGCGGCGTTGGTACTTTGCGACCTCCTTTCGAAGCGCAATTAGCAAATTGCCAAGTTTAAACTTTGAATGACAGTTTGATTTTAGCTATATTGTAAAAAGAAAAGAATATTACGACGATGAATTTAGTTTTATGAAATGCCAAGTGAAGTTTAAATATGCACTATTTTTATTGTCAATGCCAAATTACGTTCGTCATAAACAGATTAGGATAAGATTTAAATAACAGTTATACAGAATATCAATATTTGATATTATTTAGGCTTCATATCTCTTTGAACTTTTACGGTATATCCATTCATACTTTTCTAGTATATATACAGCTATACCAAACCCGACGTTGTATATTTTTCTTACAAAGTATTATTTTTCTTTTAGTAACGATTTTTTTAATAATACAGTTAATAATTCATATATTTACTGTACGGAACTCTCTGAGCGTGAGTAATACTCGCATTTGACCGTTTATTTACTACACATGAGAGAAAAAGCTTCATAAAAAATATAATATCCGATATATCTAAAAATACATGCACAGTTTTATGTGGTAATAGTCCAAGGAATGTGGAAACAACATGAAGAAAAATATCCGTATTTCAAAAAGTAGCAGGGATTTTTAAAAATAGTTTTTTTTATTTAATTTTTAGTTAAATAGGCTGTTCTACAAGTTTTTTTTAAAAATAGTTTTTTTTATTTAATTTTTAGTTAAATAGGCTGTTCTACAAGTTTTTTTTAATTATATTTGCTTTGTAGTATTAAATATAATGCCACCACAGATATTACAATATTATTCAAAATTAAAAAAGATAGTTTAAAAGGTACTGTATCTCCTTGAAGCAAATTTCCCTTTAGGACAAAGAAAATTATCTAAATATGCGGAATAAATGTACCAATATAGCATAAATAAAATCCTGAAAGAATTAATCTGAAGTATTACGAAGACAGGGCCATAAATCTAAGATAAGTCCATTTCTCAGAGGAAAGACTTTTCTCATTTCTCTGATTTCCCAACGCTTGCTGTTAATTGACATCTAGATATGGCATTCACATTCCGTCGTTACGTGTCAGGAGGTATTCCGCTAATTTTATGGGTAAAAGATACCGGTCACATTTCATTTGCCTCTGTAAAGCCATTCTTTTAGGACGAATATGCATTTATATAATAGACTGAAGGATTGTATGAATATGATATACATTATTATAGAAAAAAACTTGATCTCAGGTATTAAAACACATAATTGCTGAACTATATATTCATCTACATTTGTTATCATGCCAATTTTAAAGTATAACTTTCACTGTAAAAAATATTCCAATTAAATGAGGAATAAAACTCAGCAGCAGCAAAAAAAAAAAAAAAAAAAAAAAAAAAAAAAAACCGACAGGGAATAACCCTTTGAAACACTCTTTCCCAACTCATCATAATTCTTCAACATAAATATTTAGAAAAAAAAATCATTTATTTGTGACTTTATTTTATATCAGAGCAAAAGATTTTGTAAAGCTTTTTGATATAGAGGATGAAAAACGTAGCCCTCTAATTCATGATTTTTATTCTGTTTACCGTACCTACTCCCAAAATATTATATAATTCTAATAACTGTATAAGTAAGATAAAAAATATTTTAAAAACTCCCATGTTAACTGTTTTACATGATTTATTAAAATTTTAAAGCGTTCCTATTCTTATTAGTGGTTTAGGAAGGGAGGGGGGGGGGGAGGTGTTTCTCTTACAATTATTTATTAGTTCCTTTTTGTCTTAGTCTTTAATTATGTAACAATTTGGAAGAATAAATTTTATTATTATTTTTAAATATAAAGACAATTTAATTCAGTAAATTTCAAAATACAGGGAAGGGAAATGGCCTGCAACCACCCTCCTGTCTGTGATTATGCATAATAAATGTATTATTTAGAAGCGTTACGACGATTTTTTTAAATTTATCATATGTTTTTCACCCTCTGCCTGAAAGTATAAAAACTGTAATAATTATATTCAGATAATTTATGAGTGTAAGCATTACGAAAAATGCCAAATAAAGAAAGTAAAATGCTTCTGATTTCTTCTTGTACAACGTTCCATTTCCCGCTAATAAAAAAGTTTTAATGAACTTATCATACTGTAAACCGTATGCTGACGTAATGACTGACGTAATGCTGACTCAATCTTTTTTCCCTTTGTCAGCCGAATTCGAGTTCTGAGTCCAATGTCCCTTTCAAATCTAAGCGTTTTCCAACAGTCCACATCTTTAACCGATCCTATTTTTTACTGTGAAAAGTTTTGTCGTTATAATTCTACTGTGGCTGCGTCATTTCTGAAAGTGTTATATTTAGAAGTTTCTTGCATTTTGGATTTCTGCGTGAATCATATGTGTTTCAAATATTGATATAACAACGGAAAAGAAACACTTGAAAATTACATCCAAGAATTCTACAAAGAGCGCGCAACAGAGATAGGATTACTTTTTATTGCTTTTCATGGATAATATAGGTTTATTCATCTCTTCAAAACTTTGTGAATAAGAACTAGCCCCAGACTTACAAACTAGTCCCGCGGGTTGTGTTTTAAGAATGGAAAATTTTCATTATTTTAACACAACTAGTAGGATATATGAAGGGGTTTCTTTTTAAAAGATGCAAGTATTTTGTTACTCATTCACTATGACAGTTATTTTAACTCAAGTCAAGGATATCGATAACAGTAAGTGGTTTTGATATTTTGTTTATAGTACCACATAAAATATTGCATGAAATATAAGTTAGGTTTGAATCTGTTTGCGAAAAAATAGCTAATTCTAGAAATATATATTCTTACATTCATGTAATTATGCATGTTACTGTAACTTAAAAATCCTTAAAGATATACATATATATTTCATTTGAAATCAATTTTAATATAGATTCTTAATTATTTTTAGCAAAAAATAAATTTTAAATTTAAAAAGCTAGAGTTATATACATTTACTTTCATAACTAGTTTTGATTAAAATTGCGGTTTTTATCATTTTATTTATCATCACTTACCCACACAACACATACGTCCAGATTATATTCAGTTTTCATCTACCATTTCCGAAATACGTCTATATATGTAATTTGGACGTATACAGCCAGCTAAAATACGTTCAGAATTTATTGAATGTTTGACATAGACGTAACTACGAAATAACTACAAAATATGGACATCAGTTTAAGAACATAAATTGGATGAAAACGCAACTAATCCAATTTTCGTCAACTCCCAAACTAAACCTTCACCTGTTTGTCCAATTTTATGTTTTAATAACTTAAACTGGATGGAAACAGTACTAATCTAATTTTCGTTAATTCCGGGACAAAAACCTGACCTCGCCATGTACGGACATAATCTGGACAAAAACTTAACCTATCAACCGCCATCTTAAAATGGCGGCATATACAGACTTAGGCCTAATTGGCCGAAACTTGTATTATTTATTTTATTTTTTTTTGTTTTTGTTTTATTAATTTTTTATACAGCTTTCAACAAGTAAGGAATTTAATGCATTATTTAATTTTATCAGAATATCACATTGTGGAGTTATGCTCCGCATCAATCAATCAACGTGTGGAAGATTTGTTTATCTCATCGCGGAAATGAAAGCCATGCGGAAATAGTGAAAATGAGTGTGGATGCTGGTAAGTAAATTGACTTTGTTTTCTAGATTTATTGTGTTTGTGTGCATACTGTACATAAAACATTTCTGTCACGATTCTGTGTGTTGTTATTTATTTGATTTATCAATAGTTTTGACTTCAGTTTGGACTTTTTGATAGGAGAAATCAGCGTTTGATTACGCAAATAAGAATGCTTTGTTTACATGATTTTTGTTGGTCATAATGCCGTTTTATAAAAAGTAAACAAAAATTTATTGGGTTGAAACGAATTTTACATTGATTTAGGGGCATATTAAAAAAAAAAAATTCTTTGACAATTAATATATTATGTGTTGCAAGTACGCAATTTCTAAAAACTTCCCATTTGATAGCAACTTCTTTTTTTGACTGATTTAAATTTATGTAATATCTAGTTCTTACTAAGACACCAAACTTTTTATATTTTAAATTTTCTAGTGCTCTAAGGAAAGATCATTACTCAAATGTTATTCATTCATTATCATATTGTAATGTGAACTTATTTACTTAATACTAAAAATTTAAAAAAAAAAGTCTGAATTATTTTGCTGAACAACATGAATTGTTATATTATTGTGTGCAGGAAAAATGTATGAGGAAAATTTTTACTAGTATGTTCTAGATACAACTGGAGGTTCATTTCACAATTTTTAAAAAGGACAGGATGCATTTTGTCAATTTTAGAATAAGCAGGGTGCTGTGCCTTAAGTGATGGCCTAAAAGAAACAGTACTACTAATGCTCATATATATGTGCCTCATATGTATCATTATGGATGCCATTTATACATCTTATATCATATTTATATTATATAGGGCTGAAACTAGGGGGGTATGTGCTCCGGGTGCCAGAATGAAAGGCGAAGGGGGGCACCAAGTGAAGATTTTGTTTGTCGTTTCATACAAAAATGTATATATCCCCAAAGCAGAATACTATGCAATGTTCTGCAACGAACTTCGTCTGAACAAAAATGTTCTGTGGCAATTTAAAAAAAAAAGCTGCAGGGAGATTTTCTTAATACATGAAGAAGTGCAATGGCATCTTTTATAGGAATGCAAAATACATTTTGTAAAACGCTGACATACTCAACCGAAAGAAACCATTGGTAAATTTTGTGATTTTACTGTGGTCAAATGATGAATTTCACTGTTTTTTCTGACAATCAATTGATTTTCGCAATATTTCAGAATTTTCTCTCTGTCAACTGGCGAATTTGACGTTTTTTTCTCGGACCCAATCATCAAATTGTGAGACTTTTTTTCCTGCAACTGATTGAAGAATTTTGAGATATTTTCTACATTTCACTGACAAATTTTGCGTTTTTTAACTGCAACTGGTAGGTGAATTTTGCGATATTTTTCTTTGACCGTTTGGTGAAAATCGTATTTTTTTTCACATGACTGATCCATGAATTTCGTGTTTTTTACCAACAACTGATTGGCAAATGTTTCAACTTTTTCTTGCTACAGATTGGAAACAATCATGGCTTTTTTCATGACTGATCAAAGAATTTTGTGATTTTTCTGGCAATTTTTTTTTTTACACATGACTGATTCGAATTTCATTATATTTTCTTTTAATCGATTGGCAAATTTTTTCTCTTTTTCTTGCGACTGATTGAATCAACGATTTTCCGATTTGTTTAAAAGATCAACAAAAGGATTTTGCAATTTTTTAGCCACGACCGATTGGCAAATTTTGCGATATTTACTTTCTACTTATTGGCAAACTTTGTCAGGTTTTTTGCGACCGATTGGCAAAAATTGTGGATTTTTCCATGATTGGTCGATGAATTTCCAATTTTTGACGATTTTCACAGGCCGTTTTCACGACAGATTAGGGAATTTCGAAAAATTTTCCTTGTACCGATAAGCAAATTTTGCAGCAGCTTCTTGCGATCAATTTTAGAAAATCGTACATTTTCCCTAACAACGAATTTTAATAGACGAACGAGCAACGATAGAGCAACGAATTTTGCAGCTTTTTATGACGAGACACTGATGAATTTCACAATAGTTTCTTTCTACTGATTAGCAATTTTTTCCGCTTTTTCTTGTGAACAATTGGTAAAAATCACGTTTTTTTTTTTTTTTTTTTTTTTTTTTTTAGTGCAACTGATCGACTAATTTTGCATTCTACCCACGACAAATCAGTGAATTCCGCAATATTTTCTTTCAGTCGATTGGAAAACTTCATCGCTTTTTTGCGATTCATCGGCCAAATCTCGAAGGGGGGGGGGGGGGGGGGTTGCACGACTGATCAATGAATTTCCGATTTTTCCCAACAATCCGCTGACGAATTTTTTTTCTTTTTTTTTCTTTTTTTTTTTTTTTTTTACCTGTGACCAATTTTTAAATTTCGCAATATTTTTCTTGAACCAATAGGCAAATTTTTGTGGCTTTTTCTTGAGACCACTTAGAGAAAATCATGAGTTTTTTCCGCTACTGATCTATGAATTTCACAGTTTCTTCCAACGATCTACTGACGAATTTCGCGATTTTTTAAACCACGACCGATTTGCAAATTTCACGATTTTTTTTCCTTGTATCATAGGCAAATTTTGAGGCTTTTTCTTGAGATCGATTAGAGAAAATCGTGGTTTTTTTTTCACAGTTTTCTTCCTTGGTGCACTGACAAATTTCACGGGTTTTTATCTGCAACTGATTGGCGAAAATTGTGGATTTTTTTCCCGCAATTGTTTGCTAAATTTTGTGTTTTCCCACAACAGGCTGAAGAATTTCATGATTTGTTCTCCATGATAAACTGACGAATTGCACGAGTTTTTCATGCGACCAGTTGTCATTTCACGGTCCTTTGACGAAATTCACGTTTTTGCCGCGATGCTTTGACGAAAGTGGTGATTTTTTTTCTGCGAGCGATTGACAAAATTGTTTTTTTTTTTTCGGCAACCGTTTGTTGAAATTCGCAATATTTTTATGTGATATTTTTTTATGCCTGAATTTTCGGTCTGATAGCCGATTTTTTTTAAATTTTCGGAACCGAATGCCTTAAATTTTCAGAAAATTCGGAACAGAATTACCCCTGGCAAACAATAAATAAATCATACATAAAATTGGGAAATATTTCTAATATTTCGGTATTTAAAAAAAAATAAAGTTACAAAAACAAAAATTACGTTTTTTTTTTTTTTTTCAGAAAAATTTTCTGCAAAGTTCTGAATTTTGCGGAAAACTTTCCGCGCATGGCGTGCGCGTGTGCGTCTATATTATGCAACTCTGCATAGAGAGTCTATTTTATTAAAAGAAATTTTGTGAAGGGGCCTGTTTTATTAAGTTTATTTTTGTGAAGGGGCCCATTTTATTAAATTAATTTTTGTGAAGGGACCCTAAATAGGCCCCCAAATTTTGTCTGGATCGACCCCTGATTTTTCAATATTTCTAACGATAGACTGATGAATTTCATGATTTTTTTCCTGTGACAGATTGGCAAATTTCGCAATATTTTAAAGCAACCAACTGAAGTATTTCTCAATTTTTTTCTGAGGATCGACTGGCAAATCTTGTGATTTTTTCTGACCAGTAAATGACAATTTTCGCTTTTTTTTTTTTTTTTTTTGCAATCAATTGATGAATTTCACAATATTTTATCTCTACCAGTTGACAAATTTTGTTTTTTTTTTATTTCCTTATGACCGATTGGTGAAATTCGCAGGTTTTTTTTTTCATTTTTGTAGAATTTTGCAGATCTTTCTTGCGACTAATCCACAAATTTCATGATTTTCTTTTACATGAACAGTTGGCGAATTTCTGAATTTTTCCCTTTGACTTAGTACTGGCAAAACTATCACTTTTTTTTTTTTATGCGATAGATCGATGGGTGAGTATCTTGATTTTTTTTTCATGCATCTGATATATTTCACGTTACTTCCCTGCAACCAAATAATTAAATTAATATTTCTTATAATCAATAGATATAAAATAATTAAAATGGGCCACTAGGGCTGCCGACCCTTGCCAAATTGGCCTAGAGTCAACACAATCATTACATTACTGAGTTGCTTTACGTTCTTTTATAGTACAATGCACATAAAACATTGGTTGTGGAAAGCACATTTATCCGGTGCTAATTTCTTTTGTGAACAAGACAATTGAGAATCTATCTATGCTTGATTCTTGATCAGCGAAGAAAAAATGGTGAATTAGACAAATTAATCTAATGTTGTTATTTTTTTATGTGTGTGTGTATGAGTTAGAGTAATCACAATATTTGCAAAATTCATTCATTTTAAAATTGCTTTAAAATAAGATTATACTGGATCCACTCATTTTTTTTCCTTCTTTTTCTCCCAGTAGATACAAGCTTCTTGTCTTTGGAAAAACAACTGTTTTGTGTATAGATATCATTATTGATTAAATAAAAGTTGGACTCAGCAGGACTCAACTCTTTTCAAGCAGGATTTAACTTTGAGTAAGGTAAATTTTCAGTTAAAGTCCATAAATGCTGTTATTAAATAAAATTTTCAATTTATATGTCTGTGGGTATTTGATTTTACAATTGTCAGCTTGCATAAAAAATGAATAATGTGGTACTTTTATGTTAGCCAGGTGCAAATTATGTTAACAGATTTTTTTTTTTTTTTCTTTGCCAGTAGCAACTTTTTTTTCCACATAGTAAATATTAGAAACAACGATTAGAAATTGAAATAAAATGTTTTGGTTTTTGTTATTGTTTCTTATTAAACCTTTGTACTTCAACTGTAATGATGAGTGAAAAAAAAAAAAAAAAAAAAAAAAAAAAAAAACCTTTTGTTTTATTTTATTTATTATTTACAACTATTTTTTTCTATCCCTAATCTCTTTTCTTATATTCTGTTACTATATAACACCATCTGTGTGTGAATGTGTCTATATATCTACTATCAATTCTAATGTGATATTATGTTTAAATTTTTTGATTGAGATACTTAAAGAAAGAACTATTTAAATTCAAATTATTCAATTTTGTGGCGGGCAGCATCACCCGCTTGCAGCACAGTGTATAATCTCAGTTTCGGAAAACATATATTTATAACTCATAAAAATATCTGTTTGGAGAATAAACAGTATATATTTTTTAAGGTTAAATTGAAATATATTGGAAGGTAGTATATAAAAAAAAAAAAAAAGGAAAAAAAAATTGCAAGTATTTCCATTTTTAAATAATATTTTAATGCCAATATTTTATCAGGGTTCCTACGGGTCAGAGAAAACCTGGAAAACAGGGAAAAGTCAGGTAATTCAAAAATTTAGGCAAAAAGTCAGGGAAATGTCAGGGAATTTTTGAAATATTTGAAAAGGTCAGAGAAAAGTCAGGGAATTTTTTATGTACTACTTACATTGGAATTTCTATTATCGTCGTAAATGAAGAAATTTTGAATTAATTATTCATCCAATCAAAAATTTTTATATGAAATTTGTGCAAACTATATAACAATATGAAAAATAATTAAAAAATCAGAAATTCATACAGCACATACTTTTTTTTAGCATTTATCTAAATTAAAGTCCATTGTGGAGGGTTTTACAACAATATGTTTTACTACAAGCAATACTAGCAATACAACTACAATACATTACTACAAGCTGAATTTTTACTGAGAAAAGTCAGGGAAATTTTTAAATAAAGTCAGGGAAAACCTGGAAAAGTCAGGGGATTTTTTTAATCAGAATTGCGTAGGAACCCTGTTTATGTAGTCCTTGGATACGTAAATTTAAAAACATAAAACAATTTTACATGCCTGGGGGTTGGGATTTCAGCAGGTGTAGCGTGCCTGAATTTTAAGGTTTAGCCCACAAACTAATAAAAATGTTGATATTAAAAATAATTGTTTAAAATTGTGACATTGAATAGTTAAATGTGATGCAATTATAAATAATGAATAGTTCAGGGATGGCAAACCTTTTCACATTCGCATGCCAAAGGTTTCCAAAAATATATTTTATGTAACTGTAACATGCCAACACCTCCCCCCCCCCCTTCCCTGCCTTATCAAAAAATAATCAATAAACAGTAATGAATCAAAGTTACTTGTAATTAGGGATGGGACAAATAGTGATTTGGCCAAATAACCGAATACCGAATATTCGGCAGCCGAATACCAAGTTTTTTTTCCAATAAAGAAAATAACTTTTGATTATATATGCAATGCATACATAGCTTAAATTTTTAAAATGGAAAAAAGAATTAAAAACAAATTTATGTTCTATTTAATAATTTGTTTAAATTTCTTTATTACTTGATTTAGGGTGAAACCCCCAGTAACTGACACATTAAAAATTATTGTTCAAATCACTATTACAAAATTTTAAATCCATTCTACGCTTTTTTTTTTTTTTTTGAATGGGTGGTAGAGATACATTTAAAAATTACTGATGACAAAATTTTGAAAAATTATATATTGTATTATTAAAAATAAATGTTTTTCATAAATATCGTGAATAACTTCAGTAACTGACACTACCCCATTTTGAAAAACTAATAACTGACATAAAATGAACCAGTGTTTGACACTTTACTTGCAACGGAAAAAAAAAAAAAATATATATATATGCTTTAAAAAAAGTTTAAATATTTATTATAAAAACAAATTACTTAAACCTTATTTATATATGATACCATACTATAGATGTGTCTCTCTTTTCATGTTTTAAATTATTAATAATGCACGTATTCAATAACTGACATTTATGAACCAGTAAACTGACAAATGGTGTTAGGCTCTGATAGGACAACTTAAAATGTAATGGTGTTGATTACAAGATAAATTTATTTATTTTATTTTATTTATTTTTTTTTTTAAGCAGTTCAAAAAGATTTCAACTTTCTTTAATATTACCATTATTAACACCTCTGTCAATGACTGGTGAAAAGAAATTGATTCACTCACCGGCCTTCCCAGTTCAGAGGTGAAATGTTTCAATGCCGCAGAATTGCAGTTCATAGTAGCATAAATAACCAGCAAACATGCAACACAATTTACTTTTGCATTCATAGAGACCACTACCAGTGGAAAATTGGATAACGAAATTTAAGTAAATTTGAATTTTTTGTTTTTATTATGGATTTTAGTTACATCACAAATTGTGATGCAATACCCTATATATCCAACCCTAATTATAACATCCTCTGTTAATTTCGTAATGAGTTTCTCTGAATTGCAGTAGTTATAAAACTTGACATATTAAAAAAAAAAAACATAATTTGCAGAACAACAACAACAACAAACACCTTATTTTATGCATTGTATAGTCCCAAGAAGGGATAGATATTAGAATTTTTCTTCAGCTGCTTCTACAGTAAATGTTAAAGTTTTGCAACAAATACGTTTAAACCAATTGATCTTAAAGAAATAAAAATAAAATTCGAACAATATGATACTTAAACTAATCTAAAAACTTAATTCCATTCGAATGAAATGGAAATAAAGCTGAGACTTTTTTAAAGGTTTGCATTTTCCATGTATCTTTGTAATTTAAGTTTTTAGGGTAGTTTAAGTATCCTATTGTTCGAATTTTATTTTTAAAAATTCATTTGGTTTAAACATATTTTTTTGCAAGACTTTAACATTAACTGTAGAAGTAGCTGAAGAAAAATTATAAAACAGGACTCCCTCAAATCTGCAACCGCCTAAAATCTGCACATCATTGCAGATGTAAACAATGAAAATTTCAGTTAAGCTGTAGAGGCAAAGTAACAGGATTTTTTAGTTTTATATCATTTCGTATGTATTTTAATATGTAATTCTCGATAACACGATGAGACTAAACTCGTTGTTTTTCATGAAGGAAATACAGTAAATTCTGTCTAAGGCAGACTCTGTGTAAGCCGGAAATCTATCTACCGCGGAAAAATTTTCAAGTCCCGGCGAACCCATAGAAAATATCATTAATTGTTGCTGCATAAGCCGGAATCTGTCTAACGCGGAAACGGAAAGGGTTTTAAAGTCCCACCGAAACCAAAATTTTGCATAAGGCGGAATAAAAGGATAATTTAAAAATGAAAGGCGTTTATGAAACTTTAAAACTGATATATATATATACGTCAAATACTCAATGTTGAGATAAAAATTAAATTCAGTAATACTTTTTAAAAAGTTAATTAAAAAAAACAGAAACTGTTAAAAATTTAAGGAATTCTTGCTTATGCCATTTTGTCCCTATATAAACATGCATTTAAAAGTTATTATTACTAGTAGAATGCACATTTATAAAAATTTGCATTGTCTAAAGTACAATATATTATGCTTTAAGGTTGTACTTAAATTCAAAGTGATAGCTTTCTGCCTTATCCGCGAAGTTATTATATATATATATATTTTGTGTGTGTGTAAACTTCAAATCTGTAGGTATTATAGCAGTACTAAGAAATTGAATAGCGTTTCTCATTTATTTATAAAGACAAAGGATCTTCCAGAATTTCTGTTTTCAACAGATTTTCGAGTCAAGACAATCAATAAGATCGTCATCTGCGAGCAGTTCATTATAACTCAAGATCCAATCTTTTTATCGAAAACATAAAACGCTTTTTGATTGAAGTTATGTTTCATTCGAATAAATCACGCTCTTTTGCATAAGCCGGAAAATTGTCTTCCACGGAAAATTTTTTTAGTCCCGACCGATTCCGCCTTAGACAGAGTTTATTGTATAAATTTATTACTGAAACTAGTCGGATGTACCAATCCCAAAACTTTCTTCTATCTCATACATGTTAATACTTCAAAATTCGCTATCACACTGCCAAAATTAAATGGCAATCTATGTATCTCATGAGGATTCTAACGATATGAAATTCCATGCATTAGTTCTTGAGATATGACTATCGCTGAAATCGTCTAAATTCAGCAAAATGCTGCCTAGCAGCGCCACCTCTTGGGTGATTTATACCAAATCCTAATCAGCAACAATTTATGTCAACGTCTGACTGAATCTGAAGTTTGGAGAAAATCCGTACATTATTTTTTGAGATAGAGCAATAGCGAAAATCGTGAAAATTTCTGCATAGCAGCGCCACCTATTGGGTGATTAACACCAAAACCTAATTAACAACAACTTGTGTCAACATACAACTAAAAGTTATACTAACTGAAGTTAGATGAAAATTGGTCCATTAGTTCTATTGATAGAGCTATTGAGGCAATCGTGGAAAAGGCAGCAGAGAAGCGCCACCTGTTGGGCGATTTACACCAACACATAATCAGTAGCAAGTCATATCAAGGACTAACCTAATCTGAAGTTTGATGAAAATCCGTGCGTTAGTTCTTAAGATAGAGCTATTGGGGAAATCGTGTAAATCCTGCAAAATTCATCATAACAGCACCACCTGTTGGGCGATTTACACCAAAACGCAATCATCATCAATTCATATCAAGTACTAACTAAATCTGAAGTTTGATCAAAATCCGTGCATTAGTTCTTGAGATAGAGCTATTGCGAAAATCGTGAAAAATGCAGCATTGCAGCGCCACTTGTTGAGCGATTTACACCAAAAACTAATCAGCATCAATTTGTATTAGGCACTAACTGAATATCAATTTTTATTAAATTCCGTGCATTAGTTCTTGAAATAGAGCGCCCACAAAATTTGTGTCACATACACACAGACAGACAGACAGACAGACTCACAGAGTCACAGACAGACATTTTGTAAAAACATGTTTTTTGGAATCTCTGACCCCTAAAACGTGTAAATCCGTCGAAAACCGGAATTCGAAAATTTTCATGAATCCAATACTTTCTTCTTGTAAAGATAGAAGAAAGTAAAACTAGTATGTTGTGGCCCTCACAAAACTTTCTTCTATATAAATCACGTCAATTAAATCATTTAAACAGTAAAAGAAATTACATCAATTTATTCATATAAAAGTATACCTGAATTTGAAGTTTGATGAAAATTCGTGCATTAGTTATTGAGATAGAGCTGTAGGGGAAATTCTGAAAAATGCAGCACAGTAGCGCCACCTGTTGAGCGATTTGCACCAAAACACAAACAGCGCTAATTCATATTAAGGTATACCGGAATCTGAAGTTTGATGAAAATCCGTGTATTAGTTCTGGAGCTAGAGCTACTGTGGAAATCACAAAAAATGCAGCACAGTAGCGCCACCTGTTGAGCGATTTACACCACAAGGTACAAAACATCAATTCATGTCAAGGACTAACTGAATCTGAAGTTTGATAAAAATCCGTGCATTAGTTCTGGACATTTGGCTATTGTGGAAATCGAGAGAAATGCTGCATAGCAGCGCCACCTGTTGAGCGATTTACAGCAAAACATAAACAGCAGTAATTCATATCCAGGTATAGCTGAATCTGAAGTTTGTTGAAAACCCAAGCATTAGTTCATGAGATAGAGCTACTGCGGAAATCACAAAAAATGCAGCATAGCAGCGCCACCTGTGGAGTGATTTACACCACAAGGTGCAAAACGTCAACTCATGTCAAGCACTAACAGAAACTGAAGTTTGATGAAAATCCGTGCATTATTTCTTGAGATAGAGCTATTGCGAAAATCGTGTAAATGCTGCAAAATGCAGCATAGCAGCGACATCTGTTGAGCGATTTGCACCAAAACGTTACCAGCACCAATTCATATCAAGGATTAACTGAATCTGAAGTTTGATGAAAATCCGTGCATTAGTTCTTGAGATAGAGCTAGTGCAGAAATCGCGAAAAATGCAGCATAGCAGCGCCACCTGTTGGACTATTTGCACCAAAAACTAATCAGCACCAATTTATATTAGGGACTACTTGAATATAAATTTTTATTAAATTCCGTGCATTAGTTCTTGAGATAGAGCGCCCACAAAATTTGTGTCACATACACACAGACAGACAGACAGACAGACTCACAGAGTCACAGACAGACATTTTGTAAAAACATGTTTTTTGGAATCTCTGACCTCTAAAACGTGTAAATCCGTCGAAAACCGGAAGTCGAAAATTTTTACGAATCCAATACTTTCTTCTTGTAAAGATAGAAGAAAGTAAAAAAGGATATTGCTGATATCACTGCTAATCAGCCTTTTTACCAAATATATATATGTATTAATCAATTTTTTTCTATAGTTATTAACACTGGCAAACCTGAAATAAAACTTCCTTACTTTTTGATTTTGATGTGAATTAATAGGGTACCTTTATGAGGGAAGTATCATTGAATGATTCAAGGAAAATGTATCTCATTTTTATTATGCATATTTAATTATACATTATTAATTATTTATTTGACCTTTACTTTTAATAATTTAATCATTTTTTAAATTCTTACTTTTTATCATTTTAGTTTACTACTTAATTATTTTAATATTTTGCTGTATTGCAAACATTCATTATACATTTGATTGCATTATTACATTCAAATTATTGTCTAAAAAATGTAAACAAACCAGAAATCCACAAAATTCTAAAATCTACACAACCTCTGGTACCAAGCTGTGCGGATTTGAGTGAATCTGCTGTATCTATCCCTTCTCGAGCATAAACAATGTGTAAAATATTTTTTTTTCTGCAAATTATGTTTTTGTTTAATGATATATATGACTGATATATGATATAAATATTACTTATATGGCTCATATATGAGCATTTGGCTTATACATATTGTGCATGATGTTTGTATGATGTATATACAGTCGGACCTCGATATCTCAAACTTCCTTATCTCGATATCTCAAAAAAAAGAAATTTCCCCTGCATTTTCATCAAAATTCTTATGTATTTTCCATATTTATCTCGAAAAATATATTTTTCAAAACCCTTGATATGTCGAAATTTTTTCCATAGAAATTAGTTCGACTTTTTACTTTTGGCTATTGTCAGCTGTAGAATTTGATCTGGATGCTGATTTCACATTCTTTTATCGCTTTGTTGATACAAAGAACTTAAAGTGTAAGAATGGAAGGCTTTTGAAACCGAAAAAAGGGACAACACAGGGCTCCCACTCAGTCCGTTTTTTGAACACCACTTTTATTTAAAGAAAAATCTTCTTTATAAATTTCACAGCAACCTACCGGGAAGCGCGTTTTTCTTGCAATTGTTGCAGAAACCCTCCATGAATTTCTTTCTAAAAAATTATTAGTTTTCAAAAAATGGACCAGTGGGAGGCCTGGACAACATCGTTTTTTGGAAACTTTGCTGTGAAAGTGCATCAGGTTTTTTAGCTACCTGTGAAGAGTGCGCTTTCAGAACTTCCTTCTCTTTTAAAAGACTATAAAGCAGATGATGTGTTTTTAACGTAGATGAAACTGTATTATTGTACCAATGTTTTCCCAACAAAACGGCTGCATTTAAAGGTGAAGAAATCCGACATGGAAAACAGTAAACTTCATGTAGCTGTGCTTTTGGCAGCAAATCAAAGTGGTAAAGGAAAGCTTCCTTCTCTTATGATAGGACGATCTAAAATCTGAGGTGCTTTGCTAAAATTAAGTAATTTCTAATGCTGTACAGGTCAAATATAAAGTCTTGTATGGCAAACGTAATTTTTGCTGATTGGCTGATAGGAATCTGTAAAACAATGGCTAAAAGTAAAATATGCATTCTCCTCTTCATAGACAATTGTAAAGCCCACTCTAATCTTCCAACGCTAAAAAATATAACTTAAATTTTTGCTGCCAAACAAGATTTCGAAGCTTCGACCAGGACAACCATTCAACCAGGAGATAATTCTTTGTTTCAAAGTTGATTATCGAGCTCAATTTGTGAGAAACTTCTGAATAATATCGGTCTAGGTAAACTTTCTAGCGCTATCACCATCTTACAGTCAATGCGAATGGCTGACTATGCATGGAAAAATGTTACAGAAACAACAATAAGAAATTGTTTCATAATAGCAGAATTTTTAGAATATGTAACTTCCAGTGAAACTGAGGAAGTTGATTCCATTAAGCAAGCAACTGAAGAAGGAGAACTGAATCCAGAACAGTGAGAATCGATAAAAAAAAAGTATCACACTGAGATTTCATTCGAAGAATTCTTGAATGTAGACAATGAGCTTGAAACATGCGACACTATGACGGATGAGGAGATTGTTTCGAGTATTAATGGAGAAATTTCTGATGAAGAAATTAAAGACCTACATGATCAACAACAGCATGAAAAAATTACAGTGAAAAAAGCTGAGACGGAAGTTGAATTGCTGCGAAGATTTCTAGAATCAAATGAAAATATCGGAACATCAGCATTTGGTACCATTGCTATGTGAGAAGAGACTGTGCGATTGCAAAAAGATTCTGCGTGACGGCAGACTTCAATTAAGAACTTTTTCTTCCGAAACAACTGCTTGCATTTCTTAATGACAAATTGGATATTATTTAATCGAAACAAGTTTGTATGTAACACAATTTTGAAATTATTAAGGCTTTGAGAAGTGTAATTTGTTAATTATTAACAGATTATGCGTAGTTTTTGATGAATCCTGTTTTTTTACAGCAAAAAGCAGTTTGTGAGATTAAATTTTGTCAAAACCTTGATAAATCGAAACCTCTATATCTCGAATTATTTTCAGTTCCCCACAGATTCGAGATATCGAGGTTGTACTGTGTAAGCTTGGTGTTGATCTTTTGCAAATTTGAAACTGCTACCTTGACATAATTGTAATTGAGGAGGCTGCTATAACGAGAAAGCACCAAATTTTATTTGATTTTTCTTTTTTTATCCTTACTTTATATAAATATAGATCTTTAAATATTCAAAATAAAGGACACAATTGAACATTATAAAGTACTTGACTTTTATATATTTTGTAAACATTGCATCAGTAGTTGTTTGTGTTTAAAAAATAATCATAAAAATTTGATAAATAAATTAAATTAAACACCGGCTAGTAATTAAAAAATATATATAAATGTTTTTTTTTATATCATTCAAAGCTGGATGAAAAAACTTCATTTTATTATGAAATAATACAAGATGTCTGTTGATGCTATCTGTAGGGAAAAATTAAAACTAAAATTAAATTATTTTTAATTTGCATCTAACATTATGAATTATTGATATGTGCTATTTAACGAATTATTATTCTTTTTATTTATAGGCTTTGAAGCTGCTGTCTGTTAAATAGAATGAAAATAAATCTGAGAAGCATTAACATAGAACAGAGTTTTCCCCAAACAGTTTCCGCAGGATCATCCTGTCTACTTTATAGTAATGAAATATAGCACCCTTTTTGCCTTTCAGTGAAAAATATATTTTATATATGAATTGTAAAAATAAAATATTGTTGTCAACAAGAGCCAGATTGGAAAATAAATAAATAAAACTTCATTTTTGAAAATATTTCTTGCATCTTTATTGTATATTCCTTTATAAAAATGATAATATATGTACACTGTTCACTAAAGATTTTGAATAATTTTAAACTAAAAGTTTGTACATAATTTTTAACCATATTTTATGCATGAAAATATTTGATAAATTTCATTTTTAATGCTTAAGCAATGTTTAAATAAACTTTGATTTCAAAACATTACTTAAATACACTGAATGTATTGTTTTTGTTATTTTATAATATACTACAAATAATCAGGTTAATCTGAAATACATTTGATAATTTACATATTTAATTGTACAAAATGTAAATTCATTTATAAATGATTATTCAATATTTAATTGAATATATGATATTTAATTGAGAGCACAGATTAATTTTTTAAGACTTAGTTTGGTGATAACATAAATAAAAATCAGTATTTAAATGAATAAGTTTTGATGATATACTAAATTTTGTACTAGTACTCTTATCTTTGCTTTACAATAATATATAGTGTATAACAATAGGCAATAATATTTTAAGTTTACCCCCCCCCCCCCCCTCCCAATGGCTTTTCAAAAGAATTTTCCTTTTAGTGAGTCTTGTAAACACTAACTCGCTAACACTATTTCACAAAATTAGCCGGAACTAATTGATATACTTGAAAAAATATTTTTTGAAAGATATTTATCATGTATATGAATCCATTTTACTGATATTGTATTCTGGCATGTAACACATACATATACTTTTAGATTTAATTTTTGTATTTTTTATTATAATTGCCATATGTTGTGCAGATTGTTGTTTGATTGTTCGCAAAAACTTTCATGAGATACATAGTGAAAAATAAGATGTAAATTATTTTAAAGTACAATACTATTATTTTTCATATACTCTAATAGCAACATTTTTTAAATATAAATTGCAGGTTTATTAAATCAAAAGTCTTAGTTCTTATGATCATATTTTTTATAATTTATTTTTAAAATTGATTCATAATATGCACCTATAAATTTTGATAATTTTTCTTCTATCAAAAATTATTGTTACATACCAGAATATACAGTATGTATTTTTAATTAATCAGAGAAAAGTCAATTACTAAAATGAATGAAATGGAACTATTTTTTAATAATCCATGCATGAGTAATGGAAGGTTAATCTTGGAGTCCAGGGATATTTTTTTTTTTTACATATTATGATGGTGCAGTAGGGAGTAGGTGTGCTTATGAAAAACAAATTTCTCGCTCGTATTACATTTTAAATTTCTTTAATGATATTTCAAAATATTGTTTGTTATTATTATTAAAAATGTAAAATAATTTTTTTGCACACCTGGCAACAAATGCAAATTTCAGTGTGTAAAATTTTATTCACAATACATAAAAGTTGTTAGGGAATATCACATTTTCTTCCATGAATTAGTAGCATTTGAAAAACTCAAAATTTTCAATTTCTTTGATACATTCCATTCTTAAGTGTAACCATCCTTAAAAGGAAAATCATATTCCCTGTTAGAGCTATTTTAATTCAAGTGAAAAAAAAAGCGGAGTAGTTGAATAACACTGATTTTACAAAGAATTTAAAAGAAAAAATCCATTGTTCACAAAATGTAAAACTTTGCAGTTGACGATATTGTATGCTAATGAATAATATAATAAAATTTCTAAATACAACGGCAAAATTCTACAAGTTCTAGCCATCACTAATTTCTTTTAAAAATCTTCATCTGATTTAATTATAGATATATGTTATTAAGTAAAGCGAAGATTTCCATTAAAAATTAGTGCTAGTTAAAAATTGTAGCAGTTGGCAGCTATGCAAATATAGGACCTTTTTAGAAGCATTATCATCACCAATGATAATATAAACGAAAACCAAGAAATATATATTTTTTTTTTCCACGAGAAATAGTATATAAAATAAAAATGTGAAGAATAGCAGAAATGCATAGATTTCTAGAATCTAGCAATGCACAAAACATAATTATTTTAATAGGACGCTAGCGTCCTATTAAAAGAATATACTTTTCATTGAGTGTTGTTGAATTCAGTGTTATCTGAACTATTAGTTTTGTTATTATCTCCATGTAGTAATGATAGTATACTAATCCTAATAATATTATAAATGTGGAAGCTTGAAAATGTTTGGCTGTACTTAACGTCAAAACAATGATTAAATGTCCTTGTATTCATTATCCATTATATTCATTTCTTTCCAGTAGTGCAAAATTTTCATTTAAGTTTAAAAAATGTACAGCTTATGTTAAAGCATTCTGATGTAGCATTTAATTGTATTATGAATTAAAAACTGTATTACTAAAAATTTTCTTCTTTTTTCGTGAAAGAACGTAGTTGTGTTTGGGCCGAATGTAGCGGATTAAAGTCTCGTATAGCCACTGTTTTTCAAATCAAGCTATAACATATACTTTAGGAATTAATTTATTTTCTTTAAAGATCTTAGAAAATTAAAAGTATCACAAAAAAAGTTTATTAGCAATATGTATAAAATATATATGCTTTTACTGATTTATATGAATGAGTTCTGGCAAGGAATTAATTTAAAATATTTAAGTATTTAATATGATTTTGGGAAAAAAAATTCTAAGTAAATTTCTATCAAAATTATTTATATTAAAAGTTTTTGTTATTTCAGTTTTTTAATATAACGTCATCCTTGCCTAGGGGAGATAACAGATTCGTCTCATTTTGGTACAAACTACGTATTTTGGATCAATAAACACATTCATATTAAGGCTAAAAGGGGTCTATATTTCGTCCAAATGTGGGTGGTGTTTTCGGATGTAATATGGACAAATTTTGGACGCCTATATTACAGCCAAAATTCGTGTGTATTTCGTCCGGATGGAGGTTTTTTTGGACGTAATATGGACAAATTTTGGCCGATCCAAATTTCGTTCATTTTATGTTCATTTTATGCTCATTTCATGGCCCAAAAGACGTACTTCTTACGTAAAGGGGGGTGACATTTGGACGTAATTTGACGAAATTTAGGTGAAGTCCGGAGGACTTTTAGACTTTAATTGGACACGTCCATTCATCCAAATTACGTACTTTAGGCGAAAATTGGACGAATCTGTGTTGTGTGGGTACATGAAATATTAAAAAAAATTGACAATTAGATATTAAAATGTATGTTTAAGACAAAAGAAGTTTAGAAATTAGAAGTAATTTTTTCTGCATGTTATTTAAAATAGAATATTTATTTATTTTTTATTTATTATTAAATAAATAGCTCTTGAGATTCTCATCTGATGAATAAAAAACTTGTCTATGTAGCAATATAAATTTAAAATAAGAATTTAATTTTTAAATGATATTAATTTTCTTTTTTCTGAAGGAGCGGTGGGAATTTTTGTGCAATTTTGTAAAGCTGATATTTTAATTCTCTTTCGACATTGCTCTGTTTATAATGAGTATTTCGAACTTTTAGAGCAGGATAAGATTAGAAACAAAAAATATATATTTATCCGAATATCGTAAAGACCCTGCCTTCAATAGTGGACACTATGGGACTGTGGAATTTGTTCGATAATCACTGGTCGGTAAAAAAATTAAACTTTTTCTCCCTGCAAACTAAATATGTAAAGTGTCTAAATATGTTATTGAAAATGCTCCAGCATTTTACCATTTTTCCGAGAAACAGTTTTATAATAATAACAAACATGGAAGGATTATTATATTAATTTACAATGCTAGATAAAATTGAAATCATGAAAGAAATGTTTTGACTGTCTTAGATATCAAAGTGACAAAATATAGCATGGAAATTTTATTTGTTGATACTTGTGTAAAGCATTTTTTTTTTTTATCACCCCTCCCTTTTTCGTGGCCGAATTTACTATTTGCTATCCACTAATATATTTTCATTCCTTATGCCGCTGAAAATCTGGTAATCATATTTATACATTTATTTGCAGGTAATTTACCTATTATTATCTATATTTTATGGTTTAAAAATTTTTCACTCATGTTTTAGCAAGATATAAAATATCTTAATTTTAAATTTAAAAGCAAAACTCTCCTACCAAAAAAATGGTACGTGATACAGTAATTTCGTTACCATATTTTCATTTAGAAGATTAAAATCTGTAAAAATCAACTACTATTTTTTACAGAGAGGATTTTGGTGCCGACCAGTGAATCAGACATGTCTGTTTTTTTTTTTTTTTTTTTTTTTTTTTAGGTAAAAATAAACAAATGTGCATGCGTTTTGCTTTTTAAAAGTTTTTGTTAAATAGAGCTGTCCGCTATTAGGGAATGTCCATTAGTCTCCATAACGAATACTTCCGAATACTGGACATCTCTATTTAGCGAACATAATGCAGTGTTGGATGTTTTGCAGAAGAAGGATTTGATTGAAGCATGGGCAAACTGGGCAGTGTCCCCTACACCCTCCCTACAATTTTAGGGGCCCCGAATTAGATATGCAATTATTGTAAAGTTTATATTTTAAATTTTTTCGATATTGGGCCGATTATAATAAAAATCTTGAACATTTAAGGCCGACTAAGATTAAAAACTAAAAAAAAAAAAATATTAATACAGTAAAACCTCTCAATCACATGCACCTCGGCAACGAATGGTGGATAAATTCCCTTGAAACCCCTATTGAGAGGTTTTTATTGCATTTAGATTTTTTCTTGTTGTTGTTTTTAATCGTATTCTACTCTAGAAGTTCAAAATACTGATTATAATCTACATTGTTGAAAATATTTAAATTATCAGCTTTAAGAAAATTGCGTACCAACTTTCAGAGCCCCTAAAATCGCACTGTATGGGGCTGGAGGGGGCAGGACCACGGCCAAAAAATTTTCTAGGATTCAACGTGGTTAAACATGGCTGCGTATAATGCTTAAAAAAATGGTTGCAATTAAGACGTTTGAAGTGTCTGAAATTCAGACGTTTGAAGTGTCTGAAAAAATTCAGACATTTGAAAATGTCTGAAAATTGAACACTCCGTTTCAGACATTTCAATTTGCAGTGTATTTAGACACATATGACAGAAGAATAGGAATGCCAAACCTTGTGGTATTCCACATTTCGGAATGAAATAATTTTATAATCATTTAATGATTTTAATAATAAATTTGTATTTCCATAAAAATAGATAATACACTAAAAATGCATAACAGACTATTTTGATGTAAAGAACAAGTTAAAAATAAAAAGAGAAAATTTTGGTTGGATCAAAAAATGATAACGATATCAAAAGACGCCCCCCCCTCCCCCTAGAGATACCTTACGATATCATTTGCCAGAACCCCTTTCCCCCTTAAAATGATAACGTTATATATGCACAGCCCGTGATGTACTGTATATAGCCACACATTGCAGAGATGAGGTTAAAGAATGATATCAACAAATTCCCCGTGATAAGAGAAGTTCTATTGTAAAATTTAGATTTCAAGCAACAATAATAACCTTAGCTATACATTTAAAAGACAAGGCTGTTTTTTAGTCATCTGGTCTGAGCTTCCTACTGAACCGACTTTGATAATTATATTTTTTTAATGAAAACTCTTTATTTGTGGATGTATCCGCACTCGCTATTTTTTAGACCAATCCCATTTTATTTTTATTTTTTTATTTTGAAAGTCCTTTTTGAAATTTGTTCACATTGGTGGTGTTAAAACCCCCTCTTTTGCTGTTTGACTTGGCGAAAATTAGTCATCGCCAAGAATTGTTGTAGCCCTATTTTACTTTACTATTTTTCAGTTTTTTTTTTTTTTTCATGTAGATGTAAGTAAATTCTGAAGCGAGTGATGAGCGCTATATCTCATCTGAACCAAGGCTTTTCTTGGTAATAATAAATATATTCATATTCATTTAACAGAGTTTTTAATTATTAGAGTTCTGATTTACTTTGAATGAATAAAAATCGTTCTGCATATTTTATTGAATTGATGTGATAAAAATCTCTGATTCGAAGTATATATTTTATCGACTGTTCTTTGAAAATCCTCAGGTGGAAATCGTGTTACTTCCATTGTTGAAGAGAGAAGGGAAATAATGGGAATTATCTTATCACTACGAATGCTATTTTCTCATTACAATTAAAAATAACTTTAAAAAATTGGGCAGAAAATGACTTTACGATTTAAATAAACCCATTTTTACTCATAAATCTGTTACATTTCAATGTTTTTTTCGTTCCGCTGATACTAAGATTGACACGCTAATCTCAGAAGGCTTCAGAGAGTGAAAATGACGTCATAGTAAAAATGATAAATGATAATTCTTTGATAAAACTAAATATTTAACTACGAATGTGTCTACGATTGTATCGAGAGTAAATTTCATGATTTTGCCGGCACTCAAATAAAACCGTCGAGTCAAGAGTGCGAATGTCCACATGCAAAATTTATAACTGGCAAACGTGACATCAAATTTGGGAATACAGTCGGACCTCTATTTAACGAACCTTTATTTTGTGAACTTTTACTTGGAACCAAGAGCATTTTGCAAATTTCTTCGTAAAACAACCTCCAAATAGCGAAGTGTATTCTCTATTTAACGAACTTTTCCTTGGGATCTAAATTTTTTTTCTCCCTATTTCTTAAAATATTACTGGACATTTCAAATTTATTCTTTCTTTTAACACATTTTATGATGATCATTGACCATGAACAGGTCTTACCAGGCACCTAACTCACCGAGAGCAGTAAACTCGTTGTGATTCTTTGCTTTCCATCCAAGAAGAGCAAACTTTCAATATCCCCTTTTAACCCTCAATGGAGCTGCCCCGTGTCCTTAAGGGTGTTCTCAAATCCAAAGGGGCAACTTTCTGACATAAGTTTTAATTCATTTTTGTTCGGAAACGGATGATACAAGCAGATGTTGTTATTCAGAAACTATGTCATCGATCTGTTTTTCCCGTTTTCTTGTAATCGCAATAGATCTTTCAGAAAATACTGTCAAAGTTGGCATTTTGAACCTAATTTCCGAACGAAAGAAGATATTCCAGTCAGGGAAAGGAGAAAAAGACCGTGTCACGTGATCAAATTTGCTTAACTCAATAGGTAATTTATTTATCAAAAAACGGAATAAAGAGTTCAATTCCACATCGCTGCCATAGTCCAGGCCTGCCACTTTTGTATCTTTACGTTTAAAAATGAGTTCGTCATTGTGGCAGAAAGTTTTTCCCTTGTTGAGGAGTGCAGTTGAGAACTGCCTTAAACTATAGTTTCCCGTTTTCTAGATTGTTGATCATGATCAATCGTGTTGGTAATTTCTGTTCTTGTAGCTCGAAAATGTCAAAGCGAAAGTGCTTGAGCATCAAAGAAAAAAAAATATTCTTGATGAGGTGGATAAAGACATGAAGAAAAAGAATACTGCTTTAAAATTTGGTATTCCTCCAAACAGCTTCTCAACCATAATAAAAGATCGTGATTTTAATGTAAAATTATTTTTTAAAACTGAAAATACAATGTATTTACAGACAATGTTTTGTTTCATTCTTATTTCCCTTGCAGATTTCTTTTTGATGGGTAAAATAAGTAAAACAAATAGATATAATTTATTAAAAAAAAAGTGTGACTATTTACTTTTTTAAAATATGTTTAGTGTTTATGGACTTAAACTGTGTTTCACGTAGTTTAAAGTATCTTAAAGGGTGACTACCTATTTAACGAATTTTCCATATAACGAACTTTTTTTCGGGATTTAGCGACTTCGTTAAATAGAGATCCGACTGTATATTTATTAACTAGTGGAAACGCCCGTTCTAATACGGTGGATAGAAATCGTGCTTTTCCCTTAAAATTTGAAATAGCTGATAAAAATATTCATATACTATCATTCCGTAATCGAGTTATTTGGTTTAAAAATCACAAAAAAGTTTTCGAAAATTTTACATTTGAAAGTACACCCTCCCTATTCAACGATGTAAAATTTAAAATTATGCGATGTTCAGAAATAATTAAGTTTAAAAAAAAATTAAACATAGAAAATAAGAGTTGAGTTTTCTAAGACTTTGCTTTTAAATTAAAAACTATTTCCATTAGTTCATAGGCGAATGACGTCAAAGGCATATTAATACTAGAGGAGTTAAATATTCAATGCGCGAAAGTTTTTTAATTTTTATCAATGAATTTTCAAAAATGAATGACTCACTACACATTGTTTACATTTGCAAAATTAATCACAATTTCTGAAATGTTCGTTTGTTTTCATCGGTAATCTGTTGTTGGTAGCTGGTTATTTTTAATTGAGAACATAAAACATTATAATTGTATAGCTTTTGAAGGTTTTATAAAAAATGAAGAAAAATAGATACGATACAACGTAGATTTAAATAAGTCGAACAACTGTCTTATTTACGACATTGGAATGTTGGCCGCTATGCCCCCCCCCCCCCCCCCCCTCCAGGTATGAGCGTAACCCGGTATCATCACCTTAGCGTATTATACAGATAGGTAATCTATTGCACGTTAAAATATTTTTTAATAGTGAATATGAACATGAAAAGTATACATGCAAATTTTTCAACGATTAAAAGATGATATTTTTAGATATCGGTGAAAAAAAATATGATTATGTTTCATAATGGAGTCATGCATGAATAATTATGCGTCATGTTTCAATAATTTTGCATCATAGTGGCGCAGGTGATTTTTCATTACATTATACCAAAGATCAAATCCTCAATTAATAACTTCATAATTTCTTATCTTAATTGCATGTTATTGATTTCGTATAAGAATAAAGTTTAATTTTTCAATAATTTAAAAAGTTGAAGTTAAACTTTAGTTAAAAATAATACTTGCTTTCAGAGTTAAGCAAGCCAATATAAGATTGATTATTTATTGTAATTATTCTTTTAACTTTTTTACAAATTCAATCAAACAATTCTTTTAAACATTTTTCTTCGTGGAATTTGACTCATTTCAACTCGTTTATATTTAAACTGACTTTCCCCGTAAATTTATTATAATAACTGGGTATGAAAAATGTTTATAGTTACAAGATTTGCATATTAAAAAAAAGTTATCATTAAAAAATAGTGTAATTGACATATTTTACAAGTTTTCAAAACTATACATATGAGCCAAACATTGCTTTACAGTTACACAGAATAAATATTATTATTATTGAAACTAAGATATACAAAATTATTGATACTAAGATTAATAATAATCATAATTTCATTGCATATTTCTTCTCTATTCATTTATGCAAGTCTGGCAGCATAAACAGGCATGAATTATTTCAAAGTGTTCTCTTGCTTCAATATGAAGTTCACAAATATATCAGTATAACTAGTATAAATGTTCACTAAGAGTATAGATCATTTTTGGACGGGTTTTTGAGTCACGACATTAAACTGGGAATCAACACATTTTTAGGGCTGTAAATTTAGCGGCAGATAAATAAAGTAGAAAATTTTGCTGATGTCACCATAAACAATAAAACATCCTAGTCAATGATAAGTCACAACAATACCGTTTCGGATTATATAAAATTGATCCTTCATCAGGTCTAATCAGATCATGGAAATAGACGGGATTGACGCTTTCCTTCCAATAATATTCTTCCATAGTTTCTTCTTCCATTAATCGTGGATTAGACCTGGTGAAGGATCAATTTTATATGCTACGAAAAGGCATTGTTGTGACAATAGTATTGTTGTTTATGGTGATATTAATAAAGTTTTCTACTTTATTTGTAACACATTTTCTTTTCTTGAATTGACGACGGTTGCACTATCTTTTGTTCCATTGAATTTTTGAATGTACAAAACTAATAATTGCAGAAAAGGTTTTTGGAGCATTTTGATATTGAACCCCTTTCTGTCGTTTTTTTTTTTTTTTTTTTTTTTTTTTTTTTTTTTTTCGTATTTCCAATCTCAAAAAAGCATTTTTTTATTGCTGAAAATTAATATGCGTTCTATCCTGAATTGAAAAATGTAAAATATTTCCGTTTGTAACCAATTTTTGTTTGACCATTGGTCAAAAAAAAATCAAAATGTCACCGAATCCCAGTTTTTCCTGCAATGCACTCAAGTTTAAAATAAAAAAAAAGTCTGAAACTACGTCAAATCTATCTGAACTATAAACACAAAGTTGGCAACATTTCGCCAAATTTGGCAAAATCTTGCCAACATTGATTTTCTGAACAGCTTTTTATACATAAAATTTACACACATAAAAAAAATTCTCGTATTATAATATTAGATAAATGTCTGCATAAAAAGAATTATTAAAAATTATTATATATAGGTATTATATAAGTCAGATCTCTCATCTTCTGACTGAGAGATATTATAATCACTTCCCTCAGAAGAATCACTCTCTGAATCCACCATATATGCCATTTTGACATGGAACAATAACTAACGAACGCCTATATTACAGCAAATTCGAAAATAATAGAACTAGTTGCGTCATCTCTTAGCACTGTGCAGAATTTTTATTATGCGATGCCAAATTCAAAACCATTCGGACTTGGATGATTGTTAAAGTTGGAAATTTATTTCAATTTAGTTCACAAGTTTAAAAAAGGACCATAGAGCTTCAATAACAACTAATCAACAATTTACTGCATACAAAATAGATTGAAGAAAATAAAATCATTAAAATGCAATATTCCACCTTGATTCAATCACAAAATATACAATGTGAACTTTGAAAAGATCACTTTTTTTTTACTTAAAAGGTGACAAAATAATAATAACATAGACGTTAGAAAATAAAAATAAAAATTTTATTAAAAATTTGCTAGTAGGAGAGACCGGGGCTAGTTGGCTACAGGGCTAAGCCCTCCTCATAAATCGCCTATTTGTAGATAGATTGCGCAACCAGTCACAGAGTACATTTCTTCTTGCTTTTTACAAACCTCATTGTAGTTTTGCAGCGTAACCTACGTGCAGAAGACATTTATTGCGATTTTTCTGTTTTTTGCACTCATAAGTAATTTTTTGTTGCTTCATTCTTTTTCTAATTTCTAATAACTTATCTTAATAATTGCGATTTAACTTGTGTAGTTTTTCTTAGTGTATGATTAAGTGTACCTACCCCATAGGTGATTTACTTGGATTATTTATGCTTAGATGGTTACGTGTCCCTTTTGTGAAGAAATTTATTACGGGGCTATTAGACGCATTGAACACGAGACAAGTTGGCTCGGTGTCTGGTGTATGCTGGTAGCTTGAAAAACAGCACATACCGAGAAATGTGGTTGCAATGCAAGATTTTGAACACACGAGGCTTGCCCAAACAGATACACTCGATTTTTTATTGGTAACAATTGTAACTCTGATGATGATATCGAGTAGGATAGAAGTTACTCAATTCTAATGTTTTATTCATTATTTTTATGTCTGTATAATTTAGAATTTACATTGTTCGGCGATAACGCCTTTGTTTAAACTCACTGGTAATAATGAAATTGATTTCTCTTAACTGCGTGTCTTATTTGAGTTTCTCTCTATTCTAAAAAAAAGTAACTACCGCTGTCACCGCCGCCGCCGCCGCCGCCGCCGCCGCCGGTTTTGAATTTTTGTGACCGGAGGTCTTTCTTCGTTAATATTAAGAAAAATAATGCATACAGAAATATGAAAATCGGTAGTGTTATACAGAAATGTTTGATAAACACGCTGATGCAGACAGTTTTCAAATCGAAGAATTATTTTAAGAGATATTTAAGGGTAATGTTGGACAAAATCGTTCCACTAAAAAAGTTTTATAGTAGCAAAACCTATACATCGGAATTTAATAATTTTTAGTTCATTTTATACGTTATAATTTCCCGGTGTGCAGAATTGATTTATTTTTTTAATTTGACTCATTTTTCGAGGTTTTATATCTATTTTAAATTCAAATTTTCAGCATTTCGAGAGATATTTTTTACAGATTTTAGAAAGTGATATTAATTTAAAGTGTTGCCAACTGTATAAACAGCGAAAACAATAATGTTTGCTTAAAAATATATATATATATATATATTTATACGTCTAATAAATAAAAAAGTTATTTACACGTGACTATTATAAACAGAAAAAAAAAAACATTTGGAATAAGAATTAAATAGTTATGTACAAAAAGCAGGAATTTATTAAAAACTACGTCATAAAAACTATAATTACACGTGAATTTTAAGAGAGAAAGGAATTTGTAAAATAATAAATTTATTAACATGCGTTAGAAGTCTTAAATAGGAGAAATTACGTCATATTTACATCACATTACAGTTATTACATAAAATGAACACAAAATAATATTGCAAAACGGTTTAAATTTACAAATTGCGCTAGATATTCATTTGATATTTTGAGAGAATACTTTTCAACTATTTTTCTTAGGAAAGCACAAATAATATTTTATTTCTAACACAAGTATTTTCGCGTGAACATTAAAAAGAGAAAGAATAGTTTGGTCAAAATTACGCCAGATTAAAAACGATTAATTCAAAATGTCTCATTTAAAAGAACTTTCTTTTCGCTTTGTAAAGAAATACCGGGATACAAAGATTCTGTTTACTTAATTCCTTTTATATTAGCTTTTTTTTAAATGTTGTTACACGTGTCTACGTCATCAAGTTATTTTTATTTCGACGTTTTATTTGTACTTTTATTACTGTTGTACTAATTTATTTGTTCTTTCGTTATTTAAAACAAAAATTATATCAATTTGTATAATTTGGCGAGTGGTTTGGAGATTTATATAATTTGACGAAATTAGTCGAGGTGATAATCAAGTAGTACCGCAGCGGATTTGGCGTTAAAATTTCCCCCCAATCAAGGAGAAATGAATAGAAATCCGTTTACAGGGAGATCGCCACTGTTTTTTAAATTATAATTCAATCTTTCGAAATCTTTTTAAAGCCGATCACATTAGCGTGCATTTAGTGTCTGCTGTGTCTGGACGGGGGTTGGCGAGCGTAGCTCGTAGGGGGCCGAGCCCCCTAGTCATTTAAATTTTTATAAAGCGTGTGCCAACTTACCCCATAGGTCTAGGCAACTTGCCCCGTTACGGGGTAGGTTGGCGCACAATTTTTCTTTTACTTTAGGCTGCCGCTAAACATAAACTACAAAAGCTACAAACTCAAAACTCCGGGTATTTATAGCCCAATGTCTGTTCTTTAAAAGTACAGTTAAAGTTTCATAAAAAAAATTTAAACAAAAAATGATAAAAATCAATAACTAAAAACTGCGCCTACTAGCCCCGTTCTCCACTACTTTCGGCAAGCAGTTCCTGCGGCCATCATCAGAGATTATTTCTATTATTAATTGCTATTTCATTCATTCAAATACGTCACTTCGTTTGAAATGGGAGAGTCTATAATTATTAAGGTAGCTGAAAGTAGAAGTAGTAGTGCCTTGGATTGATCTTATGTACATAAGTTCAACTTATGTATTGGCTATATGTATGAACTTATGTTTATATACATAAGTTCATCATCTATACTTAAGTTCAATCCAAGGTACTGCTACTTCTACTTTCAGCTAACTTAATAATTATAGACTCTACCATTTCAAACAAAGTGACGTATTTGTATGAACGAAACAGCAATCAATGATAAAAATATTTTCTGACGATGACCGTGGGAATTGTAGGCCGAAAATACTAACAAATTTTAAATAAAATGTATATTTTTAAACTTGAAACACCTATATTAGCCCCCGGTATGCTATTTCTTTCTCCCAGCTTATTTTGTCTCCAATAAATAACGTTACCTTGTATACGCCAGCCATAAAACAAACGCCGATGTTTCATTGTGCGATTAAATAATCTACAGCATTTTTTTAAACTTCTAAGCATCGCACATTTTCAATGTTTATACCATCATATTGTGGGAAAAAAAATACTTTTTAATGCTATTTGTTTGAAAACTGCATCTCCATTTGTTTTTGAAATAATATTTGTGTAGTTTTTAGCGACATTTGTTTCATTTTGGCAACTCAAGTACTCCATTTATGTGGAAAGTAAAGAAAAAATTGTAGAAAAATAGCAATTGTATTTTTTGTTGCCATTTTCACATAAAAATTGAAAAAAAAAATTAAAATATGTGCTATTTTGAGAAAAATATAAATGAAGGATTTCTGTTAAAACATGGAGCTATTATAAACTATATTTAATTTTAAGTATCTATAATAATGCAAATGACATCATTTTACATAAAATAAAAGCACGTGCTTTAAGTCTTAAAATTGAAATATGTTTTGCAGTAGAGTCCCGATTATCCGATTTCCGCTTAACCGAGTTATTTTATTCTGGTTGACTGGTGGTTTCTATTATTATGAAACAGCCATTATAAATGAAGCGTTAGGCGAAGATGAAAGAGTAGCAATAAAAAGTTAAAACTCTGATTTTCTGGTCAGAATGGGGAAAAAAAATGACCATAATTTTTTTCCCATTCTGACCAGAAAATCAGAGTTCTAACTTTTTACGGCTACTCTTTCATCTTCACCTAATGCTTCATTTATAATGGCTGTTTCATAATAATAGAAACCACCAGTCCACCAGAAGAAAATGAAGTAATGGAAATACCGAGGGGTGGGGGATACTAAATTCTGAAAAAGCAAAATTCCTGTTCTTTAGTTATTATTATTATTTTGTCACCTTTTAAGTAAAACATGTGAGCTTTTTTAAAGTTCATACTGTTTATTTTGTAGATCGAAGTATTTATTCTTTTTAGAGTATGCTAATATATTGAATTGTAATGTTTAAAAAAAAACAACACTCGTATAACTGAAATTAAATAATTATACGTTTGTATTTCCTATAAAATGACAACAAAGAATTTGGTCTTGAGCCATGAAGCATCAAATATTAAAGAACTCCGGGAAATGGCTACACCCTCTAACCTTTTCTCTAATTTTCTGGGATCCACTTAGATTTATGGACTTGCCTCCCTTCCCTTCACCCTTTTTACCCCTTTTTGCCTTAATGAAATTTATGTCTTCCCTGAAAGTTAGCCATTTCGTGTTTGTTGCTTCATCTGTGGATGGAGAACATGGAGCTCCTTTGTTCATTCGATTACTTTTCTGGGAAAAAAATACAATCGATATTTGCAGCTGTATATTTGTCTTTCAGTTTCAAGTTGTTTGTAATTTTGCTTCCCTTGTCAGTATTTTTTAAATTTATTTGTTTGTCATTTTTTATTGAAATAATTATTTACGAACAATTTTCAAGATGATAATTTAACGGTAATGAGAAAAAAAATACTCGATCGATAAGCGTTTGTGTGTTTTTCTTTCCTGAGAAATATGAGAAAAGAATCTATGTACTAAAGAAATGATTAAATCATTTTTTGGTTGGAAAAGGAATGCAGGGTTTAATTTAGAAATATATTGTGATTTATAAGATTGAAAAATGTTATTGTTTTTTTTCAACTAGAATATTAAAAATTCTGAAGATATTTAGTCTTGAAATATTGCTTCTCATAAATAACCTCTTCTTTTTATGGTATTTTACATTTTAAATTTGTTTTAGTTTTTTACGTGAAAGTGAATGCATATGTATCGTATAAAGAACTGGAGGAAATTCTAAAGAAATAAACTGAATCTTCACAAGATTAGATAGAAACAACAGGAAAAAAAATATTTTTTACTTTTCTACTTTTCTACTTTCTGCTCAGAGTTAAAACAAGGCTTATTCAGAACTACAACTAGCAGTGGCGCCAACGTATATGGGCCTTGGGGCACAAGCCCACACAATTATTTGATGACTCCGCCGACCCAATTTCAGTTGATTTAATTCGTAATTTTTTTTTATTATTATTTAATTCCTGAAATGATATTTGGTTTTATTAACGTTCTCAAAATACTTTTGTTTGAAAAATAGTAAGGACATCAACTCGACTTACAGGTGCACTGAAAACTCCTTAAGGGGTTTTATAGTTAAATTTCTCACGGAAACAAATTTCCTGCATATTTTGCCGTCTTTTTTGATGTCTTGAATTAATAAAGCAATTTGGTCTAACATGTATGCTTCTCTTGACATTTAGTTTTTTCACTTTCAATAGTTAACAATTCCAATGTTATTTAAAGTAAATATTAATGTATTTATAAGGAAGAACTTATAAGGGTATAATTTAGTAAAATTATTTATAAAATTATAATTAAATTATAATAATTTAAAAATTTGCTTAGAAAAAACATAATATATTTTCGAATTATCATCTTTAGTTATTCGCTCCTCCTTTCTCTCTCTCCACACAGATACACACTAAGAGGGAAAAATATATATGTTATTTTACTCAAAATTTTTTGAGCCCACCCAATAATTTTGAAAATTTGGCACTATTGACTACTAGGTTTGTGCATTACGTTTATACCGGTTGTCCCAAAAATGACTGATGGATTTTAAAATTCAATAACTTCCAAGCGGTGACAGATATTTAAAAAATTCTTGCAGGAAAGTTATGTACGATGTCAGAAGTTTTTGTACTGTGATTCTTGATTTTAGTTCAAATTTCAAACAATAGATGGCGCTGAGAGCAATAAGCGCTCAGTCTAGATCCGATTTTTGGTACTTCGGGATGCATTCAATACATTTTAATCTCCTTTTTTCGCATGGAAGAAAAGAAAGGCCGAAAAATCAAGCCTGGATTCAGCGGTTATTGCATGCAGCGCCCTCTATCGATGCTATTTGTAACTGAAACTGGGAATCGGAGCATAAAAACTCCTGACATCATACATAACCCTCCTGCAAGAATTTTTTAAATATCTGTCACCGTTTGCAAGCTATGGAATTTTAAAATCCATCAGTCATTTTTGGGACACCCGGTATATACATACTAGAAACCTTTTGTGTCCAGCATGTTCACCTGTTCACAAAACAGAAATGTCTCATTCCATTTCCGAAAGGGAGGATTAATTTCCAAAATATCTTATCTAAAGATTTATGGCCTTACTTTTGCCGTATTCACCTCTTTTGTCCCTATTCGTCTTAACCCATTAAACTCGGAATTATTTTCATCTTTAAAATTCAAAACTTGCATTTCACACCAGTTTTTGAAATAGAAATTTTTATCTGATTTTATCACGAAGCTTAAGTCATCAAATAAAGAAAACGTGTCCGTTCAAATATACTGGTATTCAAACAAGAAAATGATTGCATCTTTTCCGGTACCATATGGTACCGATAGGCTTTAATGGGTTAATGAAATTTATGTTTTCTCTAAAAGTTAACCATTTCGTATTTATTACTTCATCTGTGGATGGTGAACATAAAACTCTTTTGTTGTTCATTTCAACTAGCAGGAATGACCGAGCTAAGCTCGGTCAAAATTAGCTTTGTGTTTATCTCGAAATATTATTCCAACTAAATCATTCTTGCTGTTTTAGATACAATTAGCTTGACCCTGAGACATAGTGACCCAAAATGACCCACTAATCGATTTTTCTTGAACATGCGACCCTGCCCAATGGTCTTATCATGCTCGGAAACGGTATTATACAAAAAAAATTTCAAAATGTTTTGAAGAGCTTTTTAAATATAATTAGCTTGACCCTGACCCATTGTGAGCCAAAATGACCCACTAATCGAATTTTCTTGAACATGCGACCTAGCCCAATGGTCTTCTCGAGCCCGAAAACGATAGAATACAAAATTTAGTCAAAATCGTTAAAGCCGTCTTTTAGATAAAATTAGCTGGACCCTGACCCATTGTGACCCAAAATGACCCACTAATAAAATTTTCTCGAACATGTGATTTAGCCCAATTCTCTTCTCATGCCCAGAAACGGTATAGTATAAAATTTGGTCAAAATGTTTTGAGCATGTTTTTAGATTCAATTAGCTTGACCCTGGCCCATCGTGACCCAACATAACCCACTAATTGAATTTTTTCGAACATGTGACTTAGCCCAAACGTCATCTCATGACCAGAAACGGCCGTATATTAAAAAAAATTGTGAAAATGCCTGTAAACGTTTTTTTAGATGTAAATAGCTTGACCCTGACTCATAATGACCCACTAATCGAATTTTCTCAAACACGTGACCCATCCCAATGGTATTTTTGTGCCCGAAAGCGATAGCTTACAGAATTTCGTCAAAATAGTAGAGACGTTATCTAGATAAACTTAGCTGGACCCCCGGTGACCCAAAAATGACCCACTAATCAAATTTTTTCGAATACGAGACCTATCCCAATGGACTTTTCGTGCCCGAAAACAGCAGGGTGCAAAATTTCGTCAAAATCGTTAGAGCCGTTATCTAGATAACTTAGATTGATCCATGGTGACCCAAAAATGACCCACTAATCGAATTTTCTCGAACATGTGACTTAGCCCAATGGTCTTCTCATAATCCAAAGCTGTAGACAGGGGCGGCCGGTCCATTGGGGCCACTGGGGCCAGGCCCCACTAGAATTTTCTGTTCATTTAAAAAATTTTGATTCATATTTTTAATTTAAAACTTAAAAAAAAAAAAGAACTGTTTACTAAAAATATATTGCAAAGAAACTCCTTCTTACATCGTGCCCACTCATCCGTTATCGACTCTCAGCATCTATTTCTTTCTCAGAGGCAATAAATCACTTTACTGGCCACTACTTACTTCTGAACACCAAGGTTACTGTATCGGGGCACAAGACATTTGTGCCCATTTGGCGCGATAATGAGTATTTCCCTCCCTCACGTGTCATTCAATTTTGGCGATGTACTGCTCTTTTAGAGCTAAATCTTCCGTATTTTTTTTGCAATGGGGGGCACTGGGCGAGAGTGCCCTTGATCCAAAGTTTGTTATACGGGGATTCTCAAAAATATTCGTCGACATTTGTATTACTATTGCTGCTTATTCGTTGAATTACGCGATCTTTAAGTACTCTGTACTCTCTTTAAACGGAGACACATGTTATTGTTAAGGTGTATTCCAATCCAAACAGCTTATTTTCTGATTTATTTTTAAATTCATTTTTACTCTCAAACGCATCAAACTGGCAAATTCTCTTATTTAGAAACTACATAATGGGACGTGCTTGTCGATTTTTTGAAAAATGCAGAAAATATTGCAAAAAAAATGCTATCAAAGTGGGAGTTTTGAACCGAATTTTCTGAAGCGGGAGATCTGGGGATGAAAAAAGGGGTCCTAATGAGAAAATAATTGTTTTAAAATCAAATTCTATTGAATTGAGCGAAAAATGAAACCACGCGGCCTCTTAAACATCACTTCAAAAATCATCTCAGCAAGTTTCATGTTTTTACTTTTAAAAATGAGTCTGAAAGTGTCCCAGAAAATTTCGAGCTGTTGAGGGTGGAAAAATATTTTTTCGAACACACCCTTAAATTCTTGAAATAAAAAAATGAATTCTGTAGATGATTTATTATGCCCTTTTCAACAATGAATTTGGAAGAAAAACTTGAAATTAAACGCCTGGGACCTTATCAACCGAAGAATTTTGAAATGCAACGAAAAGATGGGGGAAAACTACGCTATTTCTCTACACAGTGGTATCAAAAATTTCTGTGTATTTCAGCAAGTAAAAAAAAGCATTGTTCTGTTTTTATTTTTTATTGTTTGGAGGGATGAAATTATGAAGTATGGCCGGCTGTAACGATTTGAAGCATTTTTCTGAAAGAGTAAAAAAAAAAACATGAAATGAATACTACTCATTTAAATAATGCTTTTAACTATAAAACCTTCGGTTGGTTGTATGGTTGTATTTATGACGGCCAATTATCTGCACGGGGGATATAGGCCCTGGGGGGAGTGCCCTTCGTGGGGGTCTTTCTAAGGGAACCTAACCCGTATTAACGCTTGGAAATCCAAGGTTCGAAGAAAACCACGAAAACTCCGAACGATTAGGCCGACGGGCGCGATTGGGATCGAACCCAGCACCTCCCGTCTACCAGATTCGAGAGCAGAACCTCTCAGCCACTGGTGGGGTATAAAACCTTCGGAACTGTCAATATTGTAGTGCAGTTGGATGAAGGTTACAGGATTTCATTACAAAAACATAATGAAATGTTTGAGAAGAACAGGTATGTGCTAAATCGTAAACCGAGGTATGTTTTTAGAATTGGTCACATACGCCTCAAAACTGGACACTATATTGGAAGACCATTTAAACAATGCTACAGTATCTAAAAATACTTAAAAAACTATACAATATGAGCTGTTGGATTGTATATAGACCCCTTGCATTGACGTCACGTTGCTATTAGCAACGACTGATACTATAGCTTCTGGAGCACACACGTGGAGCACAGAACTCCCCGTTTGCCGTTAAAAGCACGTGTTATCTTTCTCTTTAATTTAGAGCTTCCTTATTTTAATTATTATAGTGCAAATAAGTCTAAAAAATCAAATGGAGAGCACCAAATTCGCCTTATATTTGGGCGCCATAGGAAGCGATTTCAGACATGTGACGTCATGTGCAACCCGTCTATATGAAACGTATATGCATGAAGTTAAAAATGAGATTTCTGCTTCTAATTTTGTAGATTTACAAGCTGACGAAACTATATTGATGTAAGCTGCACTTCGCAATTTGTTATCATTTTACGATATATAAAAAACAACAAACCCTTGAAAAGGTTTGTTCAATTTATTGATGTCTATGATAAAACAGCAGAGGGACTTACTATAATCTTAACTCAAAATTTAGAAAAGTTTTATTTAAAAGATAAGCTTGTTGCGCAAGTATATGACGGTGCGCTGTTGTGAGCGGGTGTCATACTGGAGTTCAAGAGCGAATGAGAGAAAATTTTAAAACATTTTTGAAAAACTCTATGGGACAGGAACGATTAAGCACACTCTTGCTGTTCTTTCAGTCCACAAAGATTTTATTAGTACAATATCAAAATTTGATGTAAAAGTAAGTGAAAGATTTGCTAGTCGAAAAAATCGACGTGCCTAATTTCTATTTAAATAATGCATTAAATTTTAATTTGTGAATGGATTAAATCTCTGCAAGAAAAATATGTATTTTTTTCTATTAAATTATGAGATAATTATTTTTTGTTTGATTTGTGAATTTGTTTTTTAATTTAATAATGTTTGACCAGAGTAAGTTTAATGTGAATAATGGTAATTAAATTTAAAGTTAAAGATTTGCGCATCTAAAAACATACCAAACTTTTATTTAAATAATGTACTAAATTTTAATTTCTGAACAGTTTCAATGTTTGCAAGTAAAGTTTATATTTTTTTTCTGTAACGTTGTGAGATTGTTATTATTATTACTATTATTATTATTATTATTATTATTATTATTATTATTTTGTATATTTGTTTTTTAATTAAATAATGATTGATCAAAGTATGTTCAATGTTAATAATGGCAATTAATGGTATGTTAAAAATTGTAATTAATTTGATAAATTTGAAATTAACGTTGATTACTTGAAAAAATAATTAATTTTTTTTTTTTTTTTTTACAAAAGTAAGAAAAAAGTTTTAAATAATAGTTAGTTTTAAATAATTTGTTTTCATGTTTAAACAACAAATATTAATACATAAAAATTTACAATATGTTATGAGGACCGGGCCCCACCAGTGAAGATTGGCACGAGCCGCCACTGGCTGTAGAATATAGAGTTTAGTGAAAATCGTTAGAGCCGTTTTTTAGATAAAAATAGCTTGACCCACAGTGACCCAAAAATGACCCACTAATCGAATTTTCTCGAACACGTGACTTTTTTCAATGGTCTTTTCGTGCCCGAAAATGGTTAGATACAAAATTTAGTCAAAATCGATTGAGCCGTTTTTTAGATATAATTAGCTTGACCCTGACCCATTATGACCCAAAATGATCAACAAATCGAATTTTCTCGAACACGAGAGCCATCCCAATGGTTTTTTCGTGTCTGAAAATGGTTAGATACAAAATTCAGTCAAAATCGATTGAGCCGTTCTCTAGATATAATTAGCTTGACCCCGACCCATTATGACCCAAAATGACCCACTAATCGAATTTTCTCGAACATGAGACCCATCCCAATGGTCTTTTCGTGCCCGAAAATGGTTAGATACAAAATTCAGTCAAAATTGATTGAGCCGTTCTCTAGATATAATTAGCTTGTCCCTGACACATTATGACCCAAAATGACCCACTAATCGAATTTTCTCGAACACGTGACCCATCTCAATGGTCTTTTCGTGCCCGAAAACAGTAGGGTGAAAATTTAGTCAAAATCGTTAGAACCGTTATCTAGATAAACTTAGTTTGACCCACGGTGACCCAAAATTGACCCACTAATCGAATTTTCTCGAACATGTGACTTAGCTCAATGGTCTTCTCGTAATCCAAAACTGTAGAATATAGAGTTTAGTGAAAATCGTTAGATCCGTTTTCTGGTTAAAAATAGCTTGACCCACAGTGACCCAAAAATGAGCCACAAATAGAAATTTTTCGAACATGAGACCCATCCCAATGGTCTTTTCGTGCCCGAAAATGGTTGGATACAAAATTCGGTCAAAATTGATTGAGCCGTTCTCTAGATATAATTAGCTTGTCCCTGACACATTATGACCCAAAATGACCCACTAATCGAATTTTCTCGAACACGAGGCCCATCTCAATGGTCTTTTCGTGCCCGAAAACGGTAGGGTGCAAAATTTAATCAAAATCGTTAGAGCCGTTCTCAAGATAAAATTTACATACACACACGCACACAATTTTTGCTCGCATTATAGTATAAGATTACTTTTCAGGGATAAAAAATACCGGGTGTCCTAAAAAGGACTGACTGATTTTAAAATTCAATAACTCGCAAACGGTGACAGATATTTAAAAAATTCTTACAGGAGGGTTATGTGTGATGTCAGGAGTTTAGTTTTTTTTTTTTTACCGTGATTCTCGAATTTAGTTCGAATTGCAAATAATAGATGGCGCTGCAAGCAATAGCCGCTAAATTCAAGTGGATTTTTTGGTCTTTCTTTTCTCCCATACCAAAAAGAAGATTAAAATTTATTGAATGGGTCCCAAAGTACCAAAAATCGGGCCTAAATTCGAGAATCGCGGTAAAAAAAGCCCCTGACATCGTACATAACGTTCCTGCAAGAATTTTTTAAATATCTGTCACCGTTTGCAAGTTACTGAATTTTAAATTCAGTTAGTCCTTTTTAGGACACCCGTGTTTGCAGCTGTATGTTTGTCTTTCAGTTTCAAGTTATTTGTTTTTGGTTTTCGTGCGAGAATTTTTTTATTTTTTATTTTTTATTTAAATAATCATTTGCAAAAATTTTCGAGATGTTAATTTAACGGTAAGGAGAAAAATATTACTAGATTGATAGTTGTTTATGAGATTTTTTTCCTGATGTATGAAATGTGAGAAAACGATTAAATTTTTATTCTAAAGAAATAATTAAATCTTTTGCTAGTTGAAAAAGGAATGCTGCGCTTAATTTAGAAGGATACTGTGAATTGAGAGGATAAAGAAATGTTATTTTAATTTTTCAGTCAAAATAGGAAAAATTCGGAAAGAAATATTTAATCTTGAATTAGTGCTTTTTAGCTCACAGGCTATCAAAGCCTGAGAGCTAATGTGCCCGTCCGTTCTGTATGTATGTATGTATGTATGTACGTAACGCGATAACTCTTGATAGAAACATCCGATTTGCTTCAAAATTTTTTTCTAGGTTCATTGTGATAAGGCGCTTCCCTGATTAATTTTGGGAGTTCATTGGTTAAGGATAAAGGGGGAAAAAGGGGGTTAGTCCATCCCCCTTAATTCAGATAAATGGGTTTTTCATGCAGAATGATTCGATTTGCTCCGAATTTGGTATACCGATTTATTATGGTAAGAAACTTCCCTGATTAGTTTTGGGGGTTCATTGGTTAAGGATGAAGGGGGGAAAAGGGGGTTAGCCCACCCCTCTTAATTTAGATAAATGGGTTTTTCATGCGGAATTATTCGATTTGCTCCGAATTTGGTACACCGGTTTATTATGTTAAGGAACTTCCCTGATTAGTTATGGGGGTTCATTGGTTAAGGATAAAGGGGGAAAGGGGGGCTAGTCCACCCCCCTTATTTCAGATAAATGGGTTTTTCATGCACAATGATTCGATTTGATCCGAATATGGTATACCGGTTTATTATGTTAAGGAACTTCCCTGATTAGTTTTGGGGGTTCATTGGTTAACGATAAAGGGGGAAAAGGGAGGTTAGCACATCCCTCTTAATTTAGATAAATGGGTTTTCATGCAGAATTATACGATTTGCTCCGAATTTGTTATACCGGTTTATTATGTTAAGGAATTTCCTTGATTAGTTTTGGGGGTTCATTGGTTAAGGATAAAGGGGGAAAGGGGGCTAGTCCACCCCCCTTAATTTATATAAACGCGTTTTTCATGCAGAATTATTCGATTTGCTCCAAATTTGGTATATCGGTTTATTATGTTAAGGAGCTTCCCTGATTTGTTTTGGGGATTCATTGGTTAAGGATAAAGGGGGGATAGTCCACCCCCTTAATTTAGATAAATGGGTTTTTTTGCAGGATTATTCGATTTGCTCCAAATTTGGTATACCGGTTTATTATGTTAAGGAGCTTCCCTGATTAGATTTGGAGGTTCACTGGTTAAGTATAAAGGGGGAAACGGGGGCTAATTCCCCTCACTTATTTTTCTTAGGGGCATTATTCTTTAAAATAAGTGTATAATATACAATTAGTGTGAATAGCCTGTGAGCTCAATGCCATCAGTTTAGCTAGGCACTTTTCTTTTTTATTATAATTAGTCTCGCTTTTCTGCATTTTTGACATTGTGTTAAATTTTTATGTAAGGCTGAATGTGTGTTGATACTCATTTATTGGCATAAACAGACGAAAAAATTTCTAAATAGATAAACTGATCTTTCACGAGGTTAAAAGGAATGGTATAGTCATAAAAAACAGAGGGTATACACTATAGGCAGAAGGTGTACACCAGGGGTATATGCTATAGCTACGGAGGGTATACAGAGTTATCCAGAATGTAAACGAATTATACTATATCGTATAATTTTCAATACATCCCTGGTTAGAAGTAAACGACAGAGAGATTATTTTATACTTTTTGTACGCATTTAATACAAAGCTTATGCAGAACTACAATAGGGTAGGTTAATTTTTTATATTTGTATATGCCCCATAAAAACCTTCAGTGGCCATCTTGTTCATCTATTGACAAAACAGAAATGCCTCATTCAACTTCTATAAGGATAAGTTAATATCCAAAATACCTTATCCAAATTTAAAATGTATTGATACTGATGACGCAGATGCATCGTTACAGATATATTGCTAATTGCTACATTTGCATTTTTATATTGTTAGTCTTGCACTATTAAGGGTGTTCTCAAATCCAAAAGAGCAACTTTCTGACATAAGTTTTAATTTATTTTTGTTCGAAAATGCATGAAACTAGCTGGTTTTGCCGTTTTTTTTTGCAAACTCAATAGATCTTTCAGAAAATAGTATCAAAGTAGACGTTTTGAACCGTATTTCCGTGCGAAAGTAGAAAAATCATTCGAGAGCGGGAAAAAAACGGGTTTGTCAAGTGATCGAAATCACTTATAACTCAATGGGTATTTAATTGATTAAAAAAATGGAAAAAACAGTTCAATTCCAAATAGCTTTCATGGGCAGGGTTTCCAGTTTTATATCTTTCCGTTAAAAAAATGAATTTCTAAATGTGTCAGAACGTTTTGCGCTTGTTGAGCAGAGCAGTTAAGAACAGCCTTCAGAATGAAATGTTGTAGTTGCTACCAATATGCAGTATTATTGTAAAGTTCATAATGATCTTTCACGGATAACTCTTACACAGTTTCCTTTGAACTTTCTTCCATTCCCAATAGTTTATTTCTTCTGATATCCAGCAATCCCATTAATATATTGAGAAAAACGGGTTGATTCGTGTTCATTGAAAATTCGTGCTATAGATTGCGAGACTGTTTGTCCGCATTCCGATACACTATTTTTAAAATGCTCACTTCAAATTATATCCTACTGCGTTGTAATACCACAGTTTTAATCAATCTTTAGCCACCGCAAAGACCATACACTGTAAAAAAAAAAGTATGTGATTTTACTAAAAAATACTTAGTATCATTACAGATATTATAGCAATTACTAGAAAATCACTTGTAATCAATCATTGCTAGTAATATTACAAAGAAAATAGCTGTAACTGAATGCTTATTGCGCATGCGTCCTTCTTGTCCTTTCCCTTCCGGAACCGTACGCTGCAAATCCCCGAAACGCATGTTATCCCAGTTAAAAAAAGTTTGCACTTTTTTCCCCAAAAAAATGATGGATTGTACACAATTTGTGAATAAAAAGAGTATTTTTTAATATTTCAAAAATATATACTTTTTATGCAAATTATCTGCATTTTTTATGCGTACAAATAAGTGCATATTTTATGTTTTCAAAAACTGTGCACATTTTTTGCATAAAATAAATGCATATTCGATGTTTGCAAAATATGCGCACATATTTTTGAATAAAATAAGTGCATATTTTTTAATCAAATAAATGCATATTTTATGTTTGTAAAAACTGTGCATTTTTATGAACAAGTCTGTGCAGTAAAATCTCCGAATAACGGATACCCTTTGAGCGTGGAATTTGTCCGCTGTTCGAATGTGTTTTCTTTAGAGAAATGAAAATGTACTATTATATATATGTTGAGAATAGAAAAATACAGGTGTCTGTTATTCAGGAGTTTCCGTTATAAGGTTTTACTGTATATTGCAATTTTGCAATTTTGCAAAATGATTTATATATTTATGATTTTTATATTTTTTTTATTAATTTCTATTGGGGGGGAGGGGGGGGGGTAAATTCTGTGATTGTTTTAACTTAGGCTACTAGGGGGAGAGCCCGCAACCTTTAAATGAACCGTTTTCTTTCTTCATTTTCTTAGTATTTAAATATTGTAACTTATTCGAAAGGGAAAAAAAATGTAGTATGCCTTTAAAAAATGAAGAAAAAGAAAATTTCGTTCATTAAAATTTAAAATCCGCCGGAAGGGGTGTTACTGCCACCTGAATTCAATATCTTAAATCACTCACTTCAGATTATTTTTCAACACATAAACATCAAAAGAACACATGCTGCTAAAATTCAAGAAAAATAAAAATACTGAAAAATGTACATTTATTTCGAAGAACAGCTACAGAAAATGTTCGAAAGATAAAACTTTTACATCAGTTTAGAACAGTAAATAGTTTACAGTTACACTAAAAAAGAACATGCTCTGAGTTATCTTATTCTAGAGAATTTGGAGAAACTGACCCCTTCCAGGCTCTACCCTAGCTGGACTCTGGAAGGTAATCATACAGGCAAATTTCCTTTCCTTTTATATATATTTTTTAATTACATACCAGTGGCATATTTAAAAATGAACTATAAAATAAACTTTAAATGAAAAAACATGTTTTTGGCCCTCAAACCCGGATAGATTAAGCCAAGAAGGAGTTAAATTAAAACCTGGAACGAATTGAAATTAACTGTACTGGAACTTATACCAGTAGCAAAAACTGCTGCTCGAAGCAATGACTATACAAGAAAAGAGAAGGAACTAAAATTTTATGGTGTTACGTCATTTATAAACTTTTTGCAGATGATTGTTCACTGTTCACCTCTGCTTTTGAAAGATTCATGCTATTATCAGTGGTGATTTATTTTCAACTTAGGGTAAATAGAATTTGGATTTGTGATCGTCTTTCGAAATAACGATATAGTAACTGTTATACACATGGACATACAATGAGCGTTTCTAATAAAACGTAATTATAACTTCTTCAGACCCGAAGGAAAAATAACACTGCGAATACACATTCATTGATTTTGCTCAGACAAAAAGACATCATAGATGACAGAAGGAGTCCTTATTTTCTAATTGATAATTTAGAGGGCTGGTAATTTAGGTTCACATATACGGATCTAAAATTATTAACACCCTTAAAATATCGATTTAGTTATTTATATCTAAATTACGCAGTAATAAATTGAAGGCCTTTAATTAATTTAATGATCTTACAAATCATAAATTTTTTTTATTGTAAAGCGTTTAAGTTAATTAATTATGAAGATTTCTTACTTTCTTGGTCACATTGTCTGGAATGCATTTTGGATCTCAGATGATAATAACGCTTAATTTAGGAGGAAATAAGCAACAGTGTTGCCATTTACTGGTTTTGATCCCAAGCCAAAAACATTCAGCTGTATAGAAGTAAAGTAAAAATGTAAAAAAATCAAATAGTTTAGTTTATATCCTGCTCGGTTCGGAAGTATCACATGTGATACTTCAAAACCAAGCAGGCAAAACCCAATGTTTCGTCACCTACATATTTTAAACAATCTACAATTTTTCAAAAAACATTTTATTCGAATGTATTTGCAGTACACCTATAAAACTGTAGTAAAATTATAATTTTGCAGTAAGCGGACAAGTATTTAAGAATACATTTTTTCCTGTTCTTTATATTGAAACAGTCAGAATGGATATTAGAAGATTGGATAAACATATAAATATTACACAATAAATAAGTAACACTAAATATCGTTTATTTGCTTTTATTTGTGATGTGTAAGAAAAAAATATGAAAAGGAAAGTATATTTTTGAAACGAAATGAAAAAGGCAAGTCAATAATTGTTTTAAGAAACGGTGTGGACGTGTACATATACAAAACTTCTAAAATCGAAGTAAAATCTCTCTATTCTAAAAAAAAGTAACTACCGCTGTCACCGCCGCCGCCGCCGGTTTTGAATTTTTTGTGACCGGAGGTCTTTCTTCGTTAATATTAAGAAAAATAATGCATACACAAATATGAAAATCGGTAGTATTATACAGAAGTGTTTGATAAACACGCTGATGCAGACAGTTTTCAGATCGAAGAATTATTTTAAGAGATATTTAATGCTAAAGTTGGACAAAATCGTTCCACTAAAAAAGTTTTATAGGAGCAAAAACTGTTCATAGGAATTTAATCATTTTTAGATCATTTTATGCGTTAGAATTTGCCGGAGTGCAGATTGCATTAATTTTTTTATTTTGACTAATTTTTTGAGGTTTTATTTCTATTTTAAATTCAGATTTTCAGTATTTCTAGAGATATTTTTAGCAGACTAGGGGGCTCGGCCCCCTACGAGCTACGCTCGCCAACCCCCGTCCAGACACCGCAGACTCTAAATGCACGCTAATGTGGTCGGCTTTAAAAAGATTTCGAAAGATTGAATTATAATTTAAAAAACAGTGGCGATCTCCCTATAAACGATCTCCCTATTCTATTCATTTCTCTTTGATTGGGGAAATTTTAACGCCAAATCCGCTGCGGTACTACTTGATTATCCCGTCGACTAATTTCGCCAAATTATATAAATCCCCAAACCACTCGCCAAATTATACAAATTGACAAAATTTTTATTTTAAATAACGAAAGAACAAATAAATTAGTACAACATTAATAAAAATACAAATAAAACGTCGAAATAAAAATAACTTGATGACGTAGACACGTGTAATAACATTTCAAAATAAGCTAATATAAAAGGAATTAAGTAAACAGAATCTTTGTCTCCCGGCATTTTTTAACAAAGCGAAAAGAAAGTTCTTTTAAATGAGACATTTTAAATTAATCGTTTTTAATCTGACGTAATTTTGACCAAACTATTCTTTCTCTTTTTAATATTCACGTGAAAATACTTGTGTTAGAAATAAAATATTATTTGCGCTTTCCTAAGAAAAATAGTTGAAAAGTATCCTCTCAAAATATCAAATAAATGTCTAGCGCAATTTGTAAATTTAAACCGTTTTGCAATATTATTTTGTGTTCATTTTATGTAATAACTGTAATGTGACGTAAATATGACGTAATTTCTCCTATTTAAGACTTCTAACGCATGTTAATAAATTTATTATTTTACAAATTCCTTTCTCTCTTTAAATTCACGTGTAATTATAGTTTTTATGACGTAATTTTTAATAAGTTCCTGCTTTTTGTACATAATTATTTAATTCTAATTCCAAATGTTTTTTTCTGTTTATAATAGTCACGTGTAAATAAATTTTTAATTTATTACACGTATAAATATATATATATATATATATATATTTTTTTTTAAGCAAACATTATTGTTTCCGCTGTTTATACAGTTGGCAACAGTTTAAATTAATATCATTTTCTAAAATCTGTAAAAAATATCTCTCGAAATGCTGAAAATTTGAATTTAAAATAGATATAAAACCTCGAAAAATGAGTCAAATTAAAAAAATAAATCAATTCTGCACACCGGGAAATTATAACGTATAAAATGAACTAAAAATTATTAAATTCTGATGTATAGTTTTTGCTACTATAAAACTTTTTTAGTGGAACGATTTTGTCCAACTTTAGCATTAAAAACCTCTTAAAATAATTCTTCGATTTGAAAACTGTCTGCATCAGCGTGTTTATCAAACATTTCTGTATAACACTACCGATTTTCATATTTTTGCATGCATTATTTTTCTTAATATTAACGAAGAAAGACCTCCGGTCACAAAAAATTCAAAACCGGCGGCGGCGGCGGTGACAGCGGTAGTTACTTTTTTTTAGAATAGAGAGATTTTAGAAAGTGATATTAATTTAAACTGTTGCCAACTGTATAAACAGCGGAAGCAATAATGTTTGCTTCAAAAAAAAAAATATTTATACGTGTAAATAAATTAAAAATTTATTTACACGTGACTATTATAAACAGAAAAAAACATTTGGAATTAGAATTAAATAATTATGTACAAAAAACAGGAACTTGTTAAAAATTATGTCATAAAAATTATAATTACACGTGAATTTTAAGAGAGAAAGGAATTTGTAAAGCAATAAATTTATTAACATGCGTTAGAAGTCTTAAATAGGAGAAATTACGTCATATTTACGTCACATTACAGTTATTACATAAAATGAACACAAAATAATATTGCAAAACGGTTTAAATTTAGAAATTGCGCTAGACATTTATTTGATATTTTAAGAGGATACTTTTCAACTATTTTTGTTAGGAAAGCGCAAATAATATTTAATTTCTAACACAAGTATTTTCACGTGAATATTAAAAAGAGAAAGAATAGGTTTGGTCAAAATTACGTCAGATTAAAAACGATTAATTTAAAATGTCTCATTTAAAAGAACTTTCTTTTCACTTTGTTAAAAAATACCAGGAGACAAAGACTCTGTTTATTTAATTCCTTTTATATTAGCTTATTTTGAAATGTTGTTACACGTGTCTACGTCATCAAGTTATTTTTTATTTCGACGTTTTTTTTTTTTTTTTTTTTTTTTTTTTTTTTTGTATTTTTATTAATGTTGTACTAATTTATTTGTTTTTTCGTTATTTAAAATAAAAATTATGTCAATTTGTATAATTTGGCGAGTGGTTTTGCGATTTATATAGTTTGGCGAAATTGGTCGACGGGATAATCAAGTAGTACCGCAACGGATTTGGCGTTAAAATTCCCCAATCAAAGAGAAATGAATAGAAATACGCTTATAGAGAGATCGCCACTGTTTTTTAAATTATAATTCAATCTTTCGAAATCTTTTTAAAGCCGATCAAATTAGCGTGCATTTAGAGTCTACGGTGTCTGGACGGGGGTTGGCGAGCGTAGCTCGTAGGGGGCCGAGCCCCCTAGTAGGAATAAAAAACAGCAAATTATATTTATTTCATAGAACAGCTATAGGAAATTTGTGAAAGATTGAGCTTTTACACCAGTTCAAAGCAATAAAAGTTTTTTTTTTTAATATAGTTACACAAAAGAGAAAATTCTATGCTTCTCGGTTACTTTATTCAGGGAAAGTATATTTTTGAAACGAAATGCAAAACGGCAACTTAATAATAGTTTTAAGAAACGGCGTGTACATATACAGAACTTCTAAAGCCGAAGTAAAATTGGAATGGAAAAAAACAACTTATATTTATTTCATAGAAAGCTATGAAAATTTGTGAAAGATTATGCTTTTACACCAGTTCAAAGCAATAAATGATTTATAGTTACACAAAAAGAGAACATGCTATGCTTCTCGGTTACTTTATTCCAGCTAATTTGGAGCAATTGAATTATTTATCGATAGAAGAGCGATCGCTCTTAACGCAACGCGTATCCTAGCACTTTTCCTCTTTGGGCCAAACTCTTGTTCAACTTATATCTCTAATTTGCGCACTCTGATCACCCCTTTGCTCCTTATTTATTAATATTGCCAATCCTTTCCCTAAATCATTATCTAGAGAGGATGACTAGGAAAAAGTCATTCCGGGCACTAAATGAGGAATTTATTATTTAAAAAATTGTACCTTTTAAAGATATTATTGGAAAGTTGAAGCGAAGTGTGGAAATTAAGTTATTTGAATGTGTACTTTATAGTATGTTTAAAATAACGATGAAAGTTTGAAAGTACAGTGGAGTGCTTATACCTTTTTCCTGAATAAGTGATATAAATGAGTTTTATCGACTTTGAATGTTAAAAGTTACATACAAAATTTACTAAAAGAGGCATAGTTTTCATTTTGCTTCAAGTAAATTTTGAATTCAAACAAATTTTTAAAAAGCTATTTTGAATGTATTTTTACAGCATTTATTAATTTTTAATTGCTTAAAAATAAAAAATTGTTATATACTTACCAGTAATATAGTTAACTTCGCACTAATTCCATGAAAAGAAATAGAAATATTGAATTACAGAAATAATTAGTTTAGCATATCTATATTATAAAGGACAAACGTGTCTGAAAGTAATGCTGACGTCAGTTGTGAATGGCAATACTTAACGATGAAATTTCGGTTTTGCAATTTTTGCTATTGCAGTTTTTTCAATTTCTAAACGTCGCACATTTTCAATTTTTACACCGTCATATAGGAGAAAAATCTACTTTCAAATGCAATCTGTTTGAAACTGTATCTTAATTGACTGATTTATTACGGCTTTTAAAATAATTTTCAAGCATGATTTTTTTTTAAAATCTATCTCTATCGCGTACAGGCTGTATTACGAAATGACCCATTTGCATTTAAAACAATATAAATAGTTCAGCGTTTGTCTCGGACTAATTTTTCGAAACGAAATTAAAACTTCATCTATCTATAATATTAAAAAGTGACTGTCCATTTGTATTTCACAGCTACTCCTCCTAGAATATGGAACACAGGGAGATCAAATTAACGCCAGTTATCCGCATAGACACGAGGAAGTCAAAATTGGTCATAAAATTTAAAATTTGAATTAGATTTTGAGATATTATTTTATTTGTAATTTTAATGACATTTGTGTAATGATGGCAACTAAACAGCTCTATATTTGTAGATAAAAGGGATAAAAGGGAAAACGCTAGGGATTATTAGATTTCTTTCTTTGACATCATTTTCAAATTGAAATTAACTTTTATTTGAATAGATAGAGAAAATGATGTTGTGATTAAATTGTATTTTTCAAGAAAATTTCAAGAAATACGAACTTATTTTCACATATTCTAGCTTCAGGAAACAGTTTATTTTAGAAAGGAAAAAAATCGTCTATCGACTGGAACATTGAGATAAATTCCATTGACGTAAAAAGAGAAAAAAATCATCGTAGATTTTTAATTTTAATTTAAAGTAGAAAAATAGATTTTCAACTACAGTATAACTTCAAAATTCCGGCATCATCGGGACCAAAACTATGCCGGATTTTTGAAATTTTCGGATTTTTGAAGGAATATCAAAAGTAGTTATATATTCTTAATGGCGCCATTTGCCATAATTTAATTCATTATTAAGTGATAATTATGTAAGAAAAAGAGAGAATTAAATGTAAAAAAAACTTACTTTAATTGATATTTTCTATGTTACAGAAAAAAAATCTAATAAAGCGTGAAATTATTTCTTCTCTTGTAATTCGGAATAATCGATGTCAACTTTGTATGCTTTAATTTTTTTTACCGTTCTTTAACAAGTGTTTTTTTTTTTTTTTTTTTTTTTTTTTATACATATGAAGAATGTCTACTTCGGAAATATAGTCTTGTTTCTGTAAATTATATATTAATTCTCCAATCAAATTTATGCATTTTTCTAGTGACACCTTTTCTTCTGTCGGTTGTTCATCCTCGTCTTCTGAGCTGCTTCTAGCATTATCGGCGGTTCTATTTAGCACTGCGTGAGTGATCTCGCTGTCCGTTAAACTATTCATTGTTGATACATTTTCGTCAATGCTTAGCCAATAATCTATATTCCTATTTTCGACACTTAATGCATTTTCAGATTTTGCGTGTTCAATCAGCTTATAAATTGTGTTCTTTTCACAGCAAACTTGAAAGGCTGAAAATTCTTCCTCATCATTGATGTCGCCCTTGCCGAAAATTCGTTCCGGCCATATATTGTGCCATGCATTCGCCAAAGATATCCCTAATGTTGCCAAGCAACAATGCAGCTCCCAGAAAATAATCGCTTATGGAAATAAAAAATATGTCAAATATTCTTTTTTTTGCATTTTTACTTTCGATCTTGAAGTTTTTAATTCATAAAGAATTGCTATTTTTCTTCTCCCATAATTTGAAAGTGTAAAAGAAAAAGGAAGAAAAAGATGATTTTGATGCCGGATTTTTGAAGTTGCCGGATTTCTGAATGCCGGATTTTTGAAGTCATTCTCTATTTCCTTAAGATGGCGAATAAAACTTCACCCCGACGTTAAAAACAAAATGTTATAGCAATAAAAATTATACTTCTCTAAGCATTTATTTTCATTCGTAAATATAAAATGCTTCCGAATAAATTCGCTAAAGCAAAGTGATTTTTGTATAAATTCACCCAAATGACATCATTTTTACCTGTTCCGAAATTAGAAGCCAAATCGTGGAAGAACGAAAAGCTTTTGGCAAACAAAGTTATAGAATATGTGCATTTTTATTGGGAAAGCTTTTGACTTAAATTGTAAACATAATTTATTATTTGAAATACTATATTTAAAAAAATTAATACTATAATTGCCTTCTAAATTTATAATAAAGTTAGATTTCCTTCTCCCCCAAAAGAATCGAATGATCTCATGCAATTAAAAAACAACACATCGTGTTGCCACGCGACTTCTTATTTTAAAAGAAATATTTCAATCCAATGACTGTTTTGATAAGATATAAAGCAGCGCTTGTCACGTGACTTAATATTAGGTTGAGCAAAAATTTCTGGGAAAATTTTAATCTAACAGTTACCAGAATTTTTATCGTTTATGATGGTCGTGCCATCAATGCCGCGCTCTATTGCCAGCAGATGGATCGCGTCTACCACAAATTGGTGCAGAAGTACCCAAGATTAGTTCGCCGAAAGCGCGTTTTGTTTCAGCAGGACAATGCCAAACGGCACGTGGCCCAGAAGACCAAGGACAAGTTTGCACAGTTGGACAGTGTCGAAATTCTCCCACACACCGCTCATATTCCAGACGTGGCTCCATCCGATAATGCCTCTTTCGACCAATGTAACACTTTTTCAAGGGCCGTCAATTTGTATCTTTTAATGAAGTTGAAGAAGCATGTCAAGAGTTTTTCAAATCCAAGAAGCTGCCATTTTACTTCCAGCAAACTGGAATCTGGCAGAATGATGACAGTAAGTCGTGGACTATGATGGCCTCTACTTTGAAGAATAGTCCTTGTTGCTTTTGTTGTTAATTTGCGCATAACAACGCAACTTTCACGAATTTCCCAGAACTTTTTGCTCAACCTAATATAGCAACCTTAAATTTTGACCTCTTCTAGTTGTATGAATGTTTTAGTAAAAATGCGTACGAACCATATATTTTTCTCCTGATTCTGTGATACAAAAAACTCAAATAAATTATCAAAAGTGGTGTGTTACCTTTTGAAAAATGAAAGTTTGTACAGCTTTTAATGTATAGGCGAATACTTAAAAGGCATTCATATTCGAAAATAAGACATTATTTCCTTCGCATTTGTTGTAATTTTATTTTAGACACTATGCAAATAAATGTGGGTAAACTATCTTTTTATGAGCAGTGATGTACATTACTACATCATACACTATATTGCCAAAAATTATCTGACATTTTCAATTTTAGACGTTTTATGGAATATCTAAAAAAATATTCAACACATTGTTTTAGATGAATATAAAAAAAACACGCTTCACCTCATACTTCTATCACCAAGATTTAATGACGAGATCAATTAGGATATTAACAACAAATTAAAGAAAAAATAATAATATTTCGGATCACCCTCAAAAATAAATGCACGAAATGATCTGTCGCTGGAACACATGAGTATGTTGATACTGTACACTATTTCTCTTCTTTTATGTAAGAACTAGCAGACCCGCCCGGCGTTGCCCGGGGTTTGTAAATAAAAACCTTAAACAAAACTTAAGTTTGTATGATTTTATATCTTTGGAAATTCTTTTAAATGAACCTAATTTCGGAGGCCCCATTGCCTTCCGCAGAGTCTAATGTGATCCCATCAAACTTCTTTCCGAACGAACCTGTAATCTAGATTCCCACTACCTATCGCAGCATTTACCGGAAGTTCCCGCACGTGCCGGAGACAATCGAAAACCAAGTTGAGTGAGCCAAACCTCGTAGGAATCAAGCCCACAGAAACCAAAAAAAAGAATGCACCATTAATGTTAGAAAATGTTGGTAAATAAAGTTTAAGATAAAATTTCATAATACAGAAAGTAGCTGAATTGTAATCTAAGTTGAAGGAAGCAAATCCCGTTAAAATTGGGCCATTAAACCCGAGGAAATAACGTGCCACCAAGCGGAGGAAGATGCCTCTTCACCTTGCAAATTTCATGAATTACTGTTAGCATTAACACGATATTTAATAAACCGACGAAATCTCTTATCTAAAGTTACCTTTAAAGTAACGCGATTTTTAATTTACGGCTGAAGTGAGTAGACGTAAGTTAATGCTGAAAAAGGAGATTAATGTTCGAAGAAGGTGGCAGCTGTGGTATAAAGAAAGACCGGACCCTGAGGGCCAGGGTTTTAACTGGAATGTAGTTGGGTACAAGACAAAATTTTAGGGGTTTTAAAGTAGTTGGAAGACGCTAAAACTATGTTAAAGAAAATTGCAATAGAATAGGATAGTTTTTAATGAAGCTGCAACAAAGGCAATTTTTTTTGTCGTTAATGTAGTAGCTGGAGAACCTAAGAAGTTGTTAGAAAAAAAAGTTCGTGAATCGGACCATTTTTAATTGAGCTGTAACAGGGGGCCCAAAAGGGTCCAACTGATAGTTGAGAGCAGCGACCTAACATGAAAACATGTTTAAATGTTTTAGTACTTAGCGTTTAGATCTTCAATAAGTCAAAATTAATCATAGGGTATGAAATAATCATTAGAATAATATTTTAAAGAAATACGCAAAAATGGGATAAATGCTTGAAAAGGGGCCCTAGAGCTCCAATAAAAGTATGAGGGTGTTGGTCTAGGAGAAAGAGTCCAAGACTCAATTTTAAAATTATGCAATGGAAGGTGAGAAAATTAGGGTGTAAAAAATGCATTGCACACAAAAAGTTCAAGGAGCCCCGGATCGGGTCCTACAGGACCCTAAGGTGCCCCAGGATTTTAACTGGAATATAGAAACTGGAGAATAACTAAATGGAAAAATGGTTCCAAAATTCAAGATCGGATCAAGAGGTGCAATTTATTAATAATTTATGGTGCAAAAGTTTTAAGGGGCTTTGTACCGGGCCCCAAGGGGGAAGGGACTTAAGTGGCATGTAGTTTGATATAAATACACTTTTTAGAAGTTTTTAATGTAATCTGAGGACGCTAGAACTATGGTAAAGAAAACTGCAAGGAATTCGGATCATTTTTTAAAAAGATGCACCAAGGGCCCTAAGAAGACGATTTATATTCAAAATTGGTGGTAGTTGAAGCCTGAAACTTTTTTTTTTCTTGTCGTTCATGTTCTAGCTGGAGAACCTAAGATATTGTGAGGGAAAAAAAAGCTAGTGATTCGGACTATTTTTAAGGAAGTTATAATAGGGGGCTCAAAAAACGCCAACTGATAGTTGGGAACAGGGCCCCAACATGAAAACATGTTACAACGTCTTACTACATAGCATTTTAGATCTTCGATTAGTCGAGATTAAGCATAGGGTACAAATTAATCATTAGAATACAATTTAAAAGAAATAGGCAAAAAATTGTGGAAATGCTTTAAAAAGGGTCCTAGGACCCCAATAAAAATATGTGAGTGTTGGTCTAAGGAGAAGAGTTCAAGACTCAAATTTAAAATTACGCATTGCGAAGGTGAGAAAATTAGGGTGTGAAAAAAACATGGCACAAAAAAATTTAAGGGACTATGGACCGCGCCCTACAGGACCGTAGACGGGCTCATGGTCTTAACTGGAATGTAGAAACGGGAGAATAACTAAATGGAGAAAGTATCCCATAAGATCGGATAAAAACGAAGCAATTTATTAACAATTTAGTGCACTAAAACTTCAAGGGGCCCTGTACCGGCCCCTTGCAAGGGTGCTTAGGTCTCGATTGAAATGTAGAAATGGGCAGAAACTGAAAGGAGAATTCTCCCCAAAAATGACGAACATCGGATAGAAAAGAGGCAGGTTATTAACAATTTAGTGCACTAACACTTCAAATGGCCCTTATTGGTCCCCTTGCAAGGGTGCATGGGTCTTAACTGAAATGTAGAAATGGGCAGAAACTGAAAGGAGAATTCACCCCAAAAACGAAGAAGATCGGATAGAAAAGAGGCATGTTATTAACAATTTAGTGCACTAAAACTTAAAGGGGCCCTGTAATGGGCCCCTTGACAGGGTGCCAGGGACTTAACTGAAATGTACAAATGAGACTGAAACTGAAAGGAGAATTCACCCCAAAAACGACGAAGATCAGATAGAAAAGAGGCATGTTATTAACAATTTAGTGCACTGAAACTTCAAATGGCCCTTACTGGGCCCTTTGCAACGGTGCCAGGGTCTTAACTGAAATGTAGAAATGAGCAAAAACTGAAAGGAGAATTCATCCCCCAAACAAAAAAGATCGGATCGAATAGAAAAGAGGCATGTTATTAACAATTTAGTGCACTAAAACTTAAAGGGGCCCTGTACTGGGCCCCTTGACACGGTGCCAGGGTCTTAACTGAAATGTAGAAATGGGACAGAAACTAAAAGGAGAATTCACCCCAAAAACGACGGAGATCGGATAGAAAACAGGCATGTTATTAAGAATTTAGCGCACTAAAACTTCAAAGGGCCTTGCACCGGCCCCCAGCAAGCGTGCGAGGGTCTTAACTGAAATGTTGAAATGGAGTAGAAACTGAAAGGTCAATTCACCCCAAAAACGAAGAAGATCGGATAGAAAAGAGGCATGTTATTAACAATTTAGTGCACTAAAACTTAAAGGGACCCTGTACTGGGCCCCTTGACACGATGCCAGGGTCTTAACTGAAATGTAGAAATGAGACAGAAACTGAAAGGAGAATTCACCCCAAAAACGACGGAGATCGGATAGAAAACAGGCATGTTATTAACAATTTAGCGCACTAAAACTTCAAAGGGCCCTGCACCGGGCCCCTAGCAAGCGTGCGAGGGTCTTAACAGAAATGTAGAAATGGGGCAGAAACTTAAAGAAGAATTCACCCCAAAAACGAAGAAGATCGGATAGAAAAGAGGCACGTTATTAACGTTTTAGTGCATAAAAACTGAAAGGGGCCCCAGCAGCCCTGGCCCTCAAAAAATTAAAAATATCAGCCTCAGGTGCATTAGGATCTGTCTTGGACTAATCACACTTGAATTTTCAGACTTCTACTTGCGGTAATTTTCGCTAGCCATCGCACACAGACATACCGGCACACAGACATACCGACACACAGACACACACACACACAGAGCGATTTGTTCTTTTATTAGTATAGATACCACGTATATTCATTGAGATATAACGATTTCTTGAAAAATGCAAGAAATTTTCGCATGTTTTTGGTTTATAGCATGCTAGATTATCAACCAAATTTAACGCCAATTTCAGAAAAATTCACAAATAATGTAGAAACAACATACTATAATTAGAATATAAATATATTAAATATTTAATTAAATATGAACAGCTTCATTAAATAATTTTAACTGCGCATGTTCAAACTATTCCAAAGATATTTTTTTCTTTTCCATGATTTGGAAGTTAACTCTATAGAGCAACCAATGTAAAAAGACCAGTCAAATATCTTTAAAGTTTATAAAGATACCGTTGATATAGTGAGCTGAATTTCGGTTGCCTTCAAAGAGTAGCCGTGATGAAGGGTTTTCCACAAATCGTCATTTTTTATTAACTGGCTTCCAGCATAAGAATTAGTACAGTCGAACCTCTATTTAACGAAGTCGCTAAATTCCGGAAAAAAGTTCGTTATATGGAAAATTCGTTAAATAGAGATTCACCTTTAAAAATACTTTAAATACATAAATAGATTTTAAATTCATAAACACTAAATATTTTTAATAAAAGTAATTAATCACATTTTTTTAATAAATTATATCGATTTATTTTATTTATGTTACCCACCAATGTCCATCATCAATTCATTTTTTCTATGTGTTTAAATCTTTGAAATCTACAACGAAAACAAAACATTGTCCGGGAATACACTGTATTTTCTGTTTAAAGTAAAATAGTTTTACATTAAAATTAACGAATTTTAATGACATTATCGTATTTATTATTGTTATAACAAATAATTTTAACCATACTTTAACATATGCGTCCTTAAATTTAATTTCTGAAAAAACTCTTAATTTTGCCTGAGTTTTTTCTTTTAAAAAGTGCTTTCTCTCATAATACGTTTCGCTTCTTTTCAATGCACCAAAAACCCCTTCATGCGTATTTTCTTCTAACTATAATTCGCCTCGGATTCTTTCAAATGATTTTAGCATTTCATCATACGAAGTTTTGTTAATTCCTGCATTATGTTCATTTCCATCATCACCATATTCGTCTTCATCGAAATTCATTGCTGTATTGTTTTTATTTTTCACACTGTCGAAAATATCCAATTCGGATAGTGTTTCCTAGGTTTCAATTTCAGAATTAAGTGAAATACAATCATCAATCATGGTTAATTTCTTCTTTTTTTCTCATCTGTATCCACATTTTTAAAAATTACTCTAAGGGATTATCGTCTTCGACTTCCGTATTTACCGAATTCTCACTGCTGACAAAGAAGGCGCATGGTAAAACCAAGGCCATTGAACATCATAAAATGTGTTTAAACAAAGAATAAGTTTGAAATGTCCAGAAATATTTTGAGAAATGGCGAGAAAAAAAATTTAGATCACAAGAAAAAATTCATTAAATACAGAATGCACTTCGCTATTTGGAGATTATTTTACGAAGAAATTCGCAAAATGTTCTTGGTTCCAAGGAAAAGTTTGCAAAATAGAGAAATTCGCAAAATAGAGGCTCGTTAAATAAGAGGTCCGACTGTATTTAATGAATTTTAACGAATGTATTTTGAACGTACACTTCGTATTTTGATAATTCAATTTTTGTTGGAATAGGCTCCTTCTGTTGGTTTTACAAGACCTAAAGCATCATTAAACAAGAAAGGAAAATCATGCGTTAAGCATAGATTATCAAACACTTTCCAATACTTCTGAATGCTTTAACAAAATTCGTTATTTATTGAAATAAGATAACTAACTAAACATTTTAGAAAACGCATAAAACATTTAAAAAATTGATTTCAGCCGTTACTATCCATTGCCAACAGTACCTTTATTACACGCCACTATTTAGCTAAAATTTAATTTAAACTAAAATACTCTTAAAATTATAGTATCTGAAATATTTTGTGTGTTCCTGTAAATGCTATGCACTTCTTATTACGCACGAAATAACCTATGGTAAACCTCAGCGACGTATATCAATTTCATTATATATGAAATGGTTTAACATAATTAAAATACGCCACAAACAACTCCCTCATCCATATCATTATGTAACGGAATTCTTTTGTGCTGTCCTGTAAAGGAATAACAAGTATTCTTTGCATCGCATATTCTTCAGACTGCTAACTTCATAAATACGTATCAATTATTTTATGCTTGAAAGCAGGTAACATCATTAAAAAACATTTCAAACGACTTTTTCCCATGACCGTAATATAGCGGAATACTTTTCACTGTCCCCGTAAATGAACTAAACATGCTACAAACTTCATTTGAAATTGCGATCGTGCTATGGTGAACCTTAATAACATCCAAAAGTTTCAGGGCAATCCGAGTATATTTACGAGAGTTAGAGCGCGGACAGACGGACACACAAACCGAAATCGTAAACACTTTTCAAATTTGTTGTAAAGTGTTAAAAAATGAAAATTTGAATAAATTTAAAAAATCAAAAAACCCGACTGCATAAAAAGCGCACTAATTAATTATTTCTCTTCAATGTGAAACTATTTTTAATATTACTTACCTATTTTTTTATTTACTTGATAACTTTTAAGTTGTGTTTAATTGTTAGTTCCTATCTATAAACACTGTCTTGATGAGGCCTATAGATGTCCATGAAGGTTAGAGTTGCAGTAGAGCTAGAGATCCCACTTACACAACTTCCAGGTTGTGTAATATTTAAACAGAGCTTCTGACTGTAAAATAGTCAATGAAACATCGTCTTCATTTTGAAAGACCCATCCAATGATATGCCGCTCAATAGGGCGCGTAATATTTTTTTCATCTCTACCGCCGTTTTGTATTTTACGACCGCCATTTTGAATTTATAAAAACAAAACCTATCCTATAACCACCGGATGGTTAAGACGAATCAATAGAGACCTCATTCATTAAAATCCATCAAGCCGTTGGGATGTTTCGAGGGTATAAAGAAATTCACATACCCAGATACGCGTGAAACACATAACCCATTCTTGGCAATCGGGTAAAAAGACCAGTCCACTTTACAACAGTGGTTTTGTCCTAGAACTAAAATTAATTGATTCTAGATCAGTTTTTGGCGCTGATTCCGAATATGCTTTCCGTTTATCTTTAAGTGGTCCAGGTTTTGAGAAAGTTGCATATTTAAATTTATGCAAATTTAAGCTTTTTTGTGCTATTTTATGCAAATTTTAGATACAATATATGTCACATCTAATTACGTTTTCTAGATAATGACTACTTGACTATTTGCTTCAGATAAATATCACGATTTGCATATTCTTAACATTTATTTAGGTATTGCGCGGCAGCGCAATACTTAGTATTTTTTTCCAGTGTCACTTCTCAATGTTAATTTAACATAGAAAAGCTTATGGAGATCATAACTTTTTCATTTTTTCTTCCCACCTTTTTGTCCATGATGCCACTCATTTTTAATTCTTTGCTAATTCTAATAATATTATAAATTCAAAGTGTAAAAACATTTGCCTGACGTCAGGGTCAAAATGGATCATAAAATGCCTTTGCATATAGGTGGATTATAATCTAGAGAGTAACATGGGCCAATTTTTATTTACATTATTAAAATATTTTTCTTAATAATTCAAAATTTTGCTTTTTTCATCGAGAATCAACGGAAATTTTATAATAAAATTTAACATTTTTCCTTCATTGTTGTAAATATTTCAAAAGCCGTAATAATAAATTGCCTATTTTTAGTTGAATGATTATCACGTGAAACATGAAACTGAAGAAACTGAAATAGTTTTTTTTTAAGAATTAAAAAGAAGATGAATATGGCGTCATAGTGGAAATAAAAATTACATTTTCAAGCAGACTTTTTAAGTTCAGATTGTAATTTTTTGACCAAACTACAGCAACCTGCATTACTGCACTGGTGAAACATTTTGAATTATACATAGGTAAATTGCATCACAAATTGTGATGCGATATCGCACAAATCAAAGCCTGATGATGATACCCTCCATTAATTTTGAAATGTGTTCGTCTGAATGCAGTAGTTATTAAAAAACTTGACATATTAAACAAAAACCTAATTTGCAGAACAAATTAAAAAAACAAAATTTATTTCCTAAATTGTTTAAGTCCGAGAAGGGGCAGATATTGAGATATTTCATTCAATTCGTTCTACAGTTAATGTTAAATTTTTGTAACAAACTAGGGGGCTCTGCCCCCTACGAGCTACGCTCGTCAACCCCCGTTCAGACACCGCAGACTCTAACAGCACGCTAATTTGAAAGCTTTAAAAAGATTTCGGGAGATTGAATTATAATTTGAATCTGACAATTATAATCTGACGTAATTTTCACCAAATTTTTTGTTCTCTTTTTAATATTCACGTAAAAATACTTTCGTTAGAAATGAAATACGAGGGTCACTCTGAAAATTTTGAGCTACAACTAGGTTTTTGAAGTTATACTTACAAACTTTTAGGTGTGTTCAAAGTAGTCTTCTCCAGCATCAATGTACTTTTGTAGACGAATTTTCCACAGATTAAATGTCTCAAGCCATTCATTTCTTGGAATACAGGAAAAAATGCATTTATAGCCACATCAATCGCTTCTTCTGAATGAAAACGACGTCCACGTAAATTCTTTTTTAGATTAAAAAATAACCAAAAGTCACACATAGCTAGATCAGGTGAATACGGTGGATGTTCTATCACTTTAATTCGTTTTTGTTTAAGAAACTCAACTGTTAATCCGTCTGTATGTGAAGCTGCATTGTCATGGTGAAGCATTAGTCCCCTAACATTCACTTCTTGTAGAATTTCTGGAAGACATTTAGTGGTATACCAGTTTGCTGTTACTGTCTTCTGTCCATACAACTTGATGGCTTTGACCAATCCCGTACTTCTGAAGAAAACGACATACATCACTTTTTTCAGTGCGCGTTGTATTTTCACCATTGTCGGCGCGGGATCATTTTCATAGACCCATAGACAGCTTTCTTGACGTGTTGGAACGTCAAAAAACGATATGTACGTTTCATCACCCGTTACAATTTTAGAAATGATGCGGTGGCCACCATCATTTAGCAATTTAAGAGTTTCTTTACTGATTCTGACACACTCCTCTTTTTTGTTGCTCAGTTAGATTATGGGGTACCCAACGGCAAACTACTTTTTTCATATGAAATTCTTTATGAATAATTTTGTGTATGGCTGCGGATCCAATGTTAAGTTCCTTCTGTATCATTTGATAGGTACAGCGATTATCATCCATTAACATTTTTCGTATGGCAGACACATTATCCAGGATTACTGCCGACGGTGGCCTTCCTGTGTGTTCTTCATCCTGAAGAAAATTGCGACCTCTGCTAAATTCTTTAAACCATCTGAATACAGTAGCACGAGCTGGAGATTTATCACCAAATGCTAATTTCAACCGTTGAACGCATACTTCTTGATTTAATACTGCTTTAAAATCACAGAAAATCATTGCGCGAAAATGTTCTCGCGTCAACTCCATTTTCTCTTCTGTTTAAAATTTATTGTACGCTAAACAGGTTGAAGTAAGTCAGTAAAAAATCGTCTGCTGTGTTAAAATACTTTGTGTTTTAAAATTGAACCGTTATTTTTATTTTGTAAATTCTCTTCTGCGCGTATCTCAATAATTTCAGAGTAACCCTCGTATCATAATAATCTTAAAATATCAAATGTCTCGCGAAATTTTTAAATTTAATCTGTTTTGCAATATTATTTTTTGTTCATTTTAAGTAATAAGTGTAATGTGACGTAAATGTGACGTAAATTCTGCTATTTAAGACTTCTAACGCATGTTAATGAATTTATTATTTTACAATATTCTTTCTCTTTTAAAATTCACGTGTAATTATAGTTTTTAGGACGTAATTTTCAATGAGTTCCTGCTTTTTATATTTTCTATTTATAATAACCACGTGTAATTATAGTTTTTTGGACGTAATTTTCAATGAGTTCCTGCTTTTTATATTTTCTGTTTATAATAGTCACGTGTAAAATAAATTTTTAATTTGAAGCAAACATTATTGTTTGCGCTGTTTATACAGCTGGCAACAGTTTAAATTAATACAATTTTCTAATATCTAAAAAATATCTCTCGAAATGCTGAAAATTTGAATTTAAAATACAAATAAAACCTCAAAAAATTAGTCAAATTAAAAGACTAAATGCAATCTGCACACCGGGAAATTCTGACGCATAAAATGATCTAAAAATGATTAAATTCCTATGTACAGTTTTTGCTCCTATAAAACTTTTTTAATGGAACGATTTTGTTCAACTTTGGCATTAAATATCTCTTAAAATAATTCTTCGATTTGAAAACTGTCTGCATCAGCGTGTTTATCACACATTGCTCTATAATACTACCGATTTTCATATTTTTGTATGCAACAGTTTTTTTAATATTAACGAAGAAAGGCCATGCTTAAGCATTCAAATTAGATGCCGATCTTCCCGGAATATCTACGCAGATTTTCATTGGTCCATTTCCAAATCAAAACTTTTTTTTTATATATAGAAGGATAAGTTAAACCAATTGAACATTAAAAAATAAAAATGAAATTCATTCAGTATAATACTTTAAACACCTATGTACTTAGATTCCGTTCAAATGAAATCGAAATAAATCTTAGACTTTCTCCATTTTTAAGTTGTAAATATTTGTACTGCAGATTTTGCATTATGTTTATGACGATTGTACATAATATGATAAGATACATGCAAAATACAAAACTTAAAAAAAAGTCTAAGATTTATTTCGATTTCATTTGATCGGAATCTAAGTATATAGGTGTTTAAAGTATTATATTATTTGAATTTCATTTTTATTTTTTTAATGTTCAATTGGTTTAACTTATTTGTTACAAAAATTTAACATTAAATGTAGAACGAATTGAATGAAATATCTCAATATCTGCCCCTTCTCGGGCTTGGACAATTTAGGAAATAAATTTTGTTTTTTTAATTTGTTCTGCAAATTAGGTTTTTGTTTAATTTATCAGTTATTAAGCCTAATTTGCATATTTTTCAATGGTGTGATGTTTACATCACAATCAACTTTAAAATAGTTGCCACAGAATTGACGTAATGTTTTTCTAGACTAGATTTTTATGCTGATTTCAAATATGCAATCTGTTTTCTTATGTCATGTCTAGTTTTTGAGTAAGATGAATTTCTACTTTTGCAAAGCATTAACACAGGTTTGATATAAGATGCTTTTTAGGGGTGTGTAATGCATTGACAAGAAGGTGAACAGGGTCGGATTCATATCAGAGACATAAACAAAAATTTATACAATCGAAAAAAAAAAAATAAGTAGTAGAATCTATCCTAACTAGTTGAAGTTTATCATACAAAGTATCATAAAAAGCTATTTCTGGCTTTTTTTACCAAAAACTAAAATTTTACATTTTTTAAAAACTAGACGTGATAGAAGAAAACAGATACAAGATTTGAAATCAGCTCAAAAAACTGGTTTAGAAACATATTAGCGTACTCGTGCGGCAGAAATATTTGAACGCCAAGAAACATTATTAGAAAAACATGAAAAATATGCAAATTAGGTAAATATTTCACAGTCACATGTCAGTATAATCTCAGAAACAACGTTTCTGTGCAGTAAAGTAGATAGTAATCATAATATAAAACAAAAAACCCTGTCTGATATTGCTTTATACCTTAAATTTGCAAATAATTGCATAAAATTTACTAAATTTGCATAAATTGAAATATGCAAATATCTCTCAAACTTGACGTGCTGGAGTCTGAACTAAAACTAGATTCGGAATCAGCACAAAAAAACCGCATAATGAGCGTAACCGCGTTAATTTCTGTTTTAGAACAGAGCAAATGTTCAAATTGTTGACCAGTGATATCTTTAAAATTTATAAAGATACCGTTGAGCTGAATTTCTGTTGATTTCAAAGAGTGGCCGTGGTAAAAAGTTTTCCACAAATCGTCATTTTTAATAACTGACTTCCAGCATAAGAATTAGTATTTAATGAATTTTAACGAATATATTTTGAACGGAGACTTCGATTTTGATAATTCTACTTTTGGTGGAATAGGCTCCTTCTGTTGGTTTTACAAGACGTAAAACATCAATAAAAAATTGAAATTATAAAAAAATAAAAATCGCCATTGGTGGAAAATCTCTTTTATGCAGCTACTTTTAGAAAGTAACTGAAATTCAGTCTCACTATCGCCAATATCTTTTGCATTTTCACTATATTTGACTGCTCTTTTTATATGAGTTTGCTTAATAAAGTTGACTGTGAAATCATTATTAAAAAAAAAAAAAATGGTATCGTTCGCGCATGCGAAATTAGAAATCGTTTCATACGAATGCTCATATTTCATCCAATATTGAATTTTAATATACTCAGTGTTCTCGTTGACTTTTTGCCAACGTTAGTAATTTGGCTAATCAGAAATAAAAACGTTCGCCAAATGGAACAAAATTTAGCAAAACCTCGTCGCGAAACATTGAAAATTCGATATTTAACTCTTTAATGCACCGATTTTTTCAATATGTTCTAAAATAACCTAAGTTTTTGTGACTGCTTATAGATTAGTTATTCATCTAAATTTAATTATCTGCTACAGAAAAAAAAACTATATTTTAAATTTATTCTATTCTAAATGTATTCTGTTCTAAAACTTTTCCAATTATGTTCTTATTAAACGATATTCTAAAATGTTTGCACAATCAAGAAAAAATTCAAAATTCGATTAAATGTTGTGAAATAAAACTTCCAATCCCTGATCTCAAGAATTTAAGATATTATGTTCAATGAATTCTGAAAAATTCAAAATATAGACAACAAAGTATGTGTCAAAAACTTGAATTCGTTGGCTTTTCATTGAAGCGTACGCTTTAAAGCCAGTTTCAAAGTTGTACTGTTACATATTGGACCTCTTAACACATACTAAAAAGACATTTTTGACATTTCTTATATACATCCAATTTCACAATTTAGTTTTTGTTGTGTTCACCACACTGAAGTCTCTCTCATAGTTCTGAATGTAGTAGCATTATTTCAGCAAGTTGTAGCATGTTCCTTGTTATAGGTTAAAGTTTCTGAAAATCGTTTTTTCTAATTAAATCTATGGTAGCTCCTAAATTCGTGGTCCTGCAGCAAGAACTTAGGAAACTTTTAAATAACTTCCATTCGGACAATAGCTCAGATAAGGAAAGGCTTGTATCGTCCAAATGTATAAGGTTAAAAACTGATTTTTTTTTTAATACCACAGTTTTGAAAATTGCTCTTATTCGTTATTAACGGGAAGTTTTGTGGGCAAAACAAACATACATCTCTAGTCTGTCTGAATCAACAAAGCGTTCATTTAAATTTTGTAAGAGATAATTTATGAACATGTCGCCTGAACTGACACACACAAAAAAAGGATGAGCAAAAATTGAGCACTCGAAATTTGGCGAGTCAAATCTTCCGTTTACTCGCCAAATGAAGCATTTTGTCGCGATTTGGCGCAATGGCGAGCGGTAGCGAGAACCCTGAATATACTTAATATATACCGATTATACCATGTTGATTCTACTCTGTACTTTGTCAAGTTTTCTGAAACTAGCCTTAAATTTGCTTGAAAAAGTTGCATGCTATAAACAAACAAGAACGAAAAATCATGTGTACAGAATAGATCATGAAACACTTTCCAACATATTCAGAATACTGTAACAAACCTTCACAGTTTACTAAGATGAAAGTGGATGTTTAAAGGAACAATTTGGAAAACGCATAACGTATTTGAAAGCCCAATTTCTGCTATTACCCCGAACAGTCGGAAAACTATACTTTTTTTTTTGTGCAGCCCTGTATATCATCCATGGATATGTATATATACTACATAGTATGCTAAAAGTTAGTTCAGTTAAATGTATGGCACAGTTGAAAATTTCCATTCAGTAATTTTTACCAATAAACGCATGTTGCTCAAAAGGTTTTTGTGCGGCCCTTGAAAATTACCTATAGAATTTATTCACACCAAGTAATATTTAAACAAGAATGAAAAATCATGCATCCAGCATAGATTATGAAACACTTTCCAACGTATTCAGCGTATTGTATATCAATAGTTGGAAGAACATAAGAATTGTTTTTGTCCATCCCTGTATATGATCTATAAATTGGTATTTATACTACATCGTATCCTAAGAGTTAGTTCAATTAAACGCATAGCACAGTTTAAAATTTCCACTCAGCAATCTACGTCATTAAACGGAAATGTACTCTATATACTTTGCGTATCCCTGTATAAGATCTGTAAAATAGATGCACACCAAGTATCATGCAAAAAAGGGTTAAAATTTAAAACGCGTGCCACAATTGAAAAGCACTGCCAGCAATTACTCTTTCATAGGCAGTACTGTAGAAAAATACTTGTATACGTCCCTGTAAAAGAACGATATATCCTATGCACATCATATTCTACAGTCTACGGTAAGCGCCGTGTACTACATCTCAGCGATATATTTCAATATATTTAATATCATTAAAATAAACCGCAAACGATTTTTCCTTGTAAGACTGCAATATAATGGAATTATTTCAAGTGTCCCTGTAAATAAAGTGTAAATTCTACACACTTCATTTTCAATACCTAACATGCCATAGTAAACCCCAATAACAAATATCAATTTCATGGCAATCTGACTATATTTACATGAGTTACAGCACGGACCGACAGACAAACCGAATCCATAAACATTTTCTAACTATGCTGGAATGAATTAAAAACATGCGAAATTTTTTGAATTTTTTAGAGGAATCTTTCTATCCATAAATATACATGCTATTCTTACAGAAATAAACACAAATGTTGTACAATTTCCACATAGTCATGCATGCAGCTGCAAATGATTTCGAGCATTTTATTTTACATTGCGATTCCAAATATTATTTTTTCTCTTCAAATAGAAGATGGTCCCCTAATAGTGCTCGTGATCAATCCTATACTGAAAAATACGAAGTCAGGCATTTTCCTTATATTGACAAAGTTCCAGAAGAATTCGTCAAGTATTTCTCAATATATTGGACAAAATGTGCAAAATCGTAAGTGTCTGGTGATTTTTGGTAATATAGTGTTCGCACAGGAAAATATACAAATGCTTTCTTCAATGGAATGATTGACTTAGAATCCGTTATTTTAAGTCACAGCTTTCTTAAAAGAACCGTTCTAACTAGCATAACACTTGCATAACTAGACAATCAGGATGTCTTTTTGTTTGAACAAAAGAATTTCTGACTTTGCATCTGAAAATAAACTTCAGAAATAGTTGCTATCGTATTTTATTTCCATTGTTGTCAGACTGGCTCATAAATAACAAGTAAAACATTACACTTGAAAACAAAACTTAGAAAATGCCAGAACCGTTCTTTCTAAATTTCAAATTGCTCTCTGTTGAGGAATCTGTGACGTAAAGGGAGTGACTGACGATCACAATTTTAGTTATTTTCAAGCCAGTGACAGTTGGTGACAGTGAAACTGGTTCTTTGCCAAAACTATTTGTTTAGGACTTCTTCCAAACCATGTTGAGATGTTTCAAGTGAAATTAGAGTTTCGGATGGCTCGGTTGAGAGAAAATAAATTTTATGTATAATAAAAAACATTTAGTACTTTTAATTATAATACAAAGATTGTACATTGTAAACAATGGGGGTCTAAATAAATAAGTTCGTAATCTGAGTTTATACAAGGGGGGGGGGGATGTGATTTTAAACACCATTTTTGTAATTTAAGTGACATAATTTGTAATTTACATAACTATATTTCTGTTACATTATGCTAAGGTTTTTACTTTAAAATTTCAAAAACTTTGTAAATCAATTCATTAAAAAAAAGTCAAAAGTAATTAAACAGTAGCATTTTAAAAGAATTACCGAAGCTCTAGTATTGTTGTATCCATTTTCTTTCTTTCATTCATTTTCTCTTTCTTTCTTTCTTTTTTGAGCAACTTTAAAACTAATGTTTTCAACATCTAAATTTTAGTTTGAAATATAAATTTACTTAAGTTTTCACTCAGCCTTTCGTTAATTTCTAAGCTTACATTTAAATTTGATTTTGCACATTCAAAGACCGCCCGAGGGATATAGCTAACAGGAATTACTAACATAATTTTATAATTTAAGAGTTCGTCCGTAAAAAATTCAGAAAATCTTTTTTCTTTTAACCTTTAAACGGTGTTTAGAGCATGCCCTTAAAACTGTTTTTTGCCCCATTCAATTTTTAAGTTGTAACAACCAATTTAATGAACCGATGTCATGCTGACAAAATGGTTTATAAAACAAATTTTCTAGAATCGGTGTGCGTTTTTACGCTTAAACCAATCAAGTTATTGACGTTATGCTTTTAAAAAATTAAATTAGACTTTTTTAATTGGGGAAAAACACTAAAAAAATTACAATTTCTAATAAATTCGTCTTTTTAAACACTTTTGAAAATGAAAAATTAGAGCCAAAAATTGGCTTGAAATTTCAAACTGCCGCCATTTTGTGAAAATTTGATTTATCTTATCAATTCGATGTTTAGCATCTAACTAATTGATATATTTTAAGAATCGGTGTCAATTTTTTTGTTTTAGTTTATTCTTAAGAGTGCAATCTATTACACCGATTTACTGAGCACGCCGTGTCTTTGGAGGAGTTAAGGTCAATTAAAATATCAGTATATTTTTATATGACAATATTCGCACACTTTGACGACAGTACAATGAATTCATTTTCAAAAACACATTTTTTTTTCTATATGCATTATTTAAATAAACAAACAAAACGGAAAATTCTGAAAGTATGCCCTAAAAATCAAGAAGAATCAGGAGAACCTCGCTTAACTTTTTGAGATTTGGTGGGTTAAAAGCTGCTCTACTTTTTGCCTACTATTTTATGCATATTAAGAAGTTTTTAACACATCTCGAAATTTGAAATTACACATAATTTGCAGATTAATATTTTGCAACAGATACAGTTATGTGTAACTTTATCTCTTTTTATTCCCGTGCGTTTCAAAGAGTTAAAAATATGTGTTAACAGATGTATTCAGGACCTGGTATTAATCAAAGCTCAGTAGGCCAGTGTTGCTAATTAAATGGATTTTTCAATACCGCAATTTTCGAATTGTAAGCTTCGCCTTATATAGTTTTGTTTTGACACTTTTAATAAAAAATGCAGGAGTTCTAGCTTCCGATGTTTTCTCTACCGCTATTTCCAAAAAATAATCTTTTTTGTATATTTCTATTGCAAATAACAAAAAAATCTACTACATACTGTGTGGATACCGCGACCACTAGAAGTATATAGAAATTTAGAAATTTAAATGATAAATCTTTATCTGAAGTTTATTGAAAATATTTTAAAATAAGATGATATTTTTTTAATTTTTCAGAATTGAAATATGTAGAAGACGAAATACCCCTAATACCAGAGACATTCAATGTGTGACATCACTGTGACGCTAGAATTATCCAAATGGACACTTATAAATTGATGACGATATGATAACTTCTTTATTTCATTCATCATGACGCTCACGTGACCGACACTTTGTTATTCCACTGCGAAATTACCATGACCGATTTTTAAGTAATTTGCACCTAGTCACAAACTTTGAGATATCGACTTCACAGTTACCTAGATCTGACTCATTTTCTATGTCACGTAGTGACAATGAAAACAGTAAGAGTTACATTTGTGTCACGGTTCTTACACACTTTGGTCACAAATAAGTAAGGGTGCTATTGGGAATTTTAAGAGAGTTGGGTTAAAAAATAGTTTTTATCCGAAATGCTCCTTTTATATTATTTTGCATAACAGCTAATAAATCGGTGTCAGAAATATCACAAATGGAAATTTCCTTTATCCTAAAGCAAAATATATCTCCTATGATGATATCATTAATTATAAAACAGCAGTGGTGGACAATGAGCCAATTATCTGCACAAAAGTTTATAATGGACTCGACACCGGGAAATAAAAGTTCTTTCTCTTCTACCTAAAACGTCACTGATCATTAAGAATTTAAGGTAAGCATTCGATGTGTTTTTATTTTTGAGAAAAGTAGTGTCATAATTACTGTTACTTAAATCAGGCTGCTTAAAACGGCGTTTAAAGGGTAGGCAGTATATATCCTTTTTGGAATTTTCATGATAAAGTGAAAAGATTATTATATTACAGTACTAGTAATACTCAGCTACCAGTTGATCTAACTATTGCCTGCCGCTTTTAATTAGAAATCCAAAGTTCTAAATCGCTCAGAATGACCACTTCCTATATCTGTAAATATGGTATTAGGAAGAACTTCCATACCTTTTTGGATTTAAAGAAACTGGCCGATATGTACATGGCGTGCATCACCTTGATGCAAGAACCCAACAGCTCCAATCCCGTGAGCAGGGGTGTAGTGGAGGGTATACGGAGGTATACGCCGTATATCCTCTGCAATTTTTTGAAGAACCTCCGTATACCCTCTGTTTCTCAAATAAAGCTATGCCGTATACTCTAGGCGTGACGTTTATGAATTTAGCGTATACCCTTTGGGCTTTTTAAGACTACAACACTACCCGTGAGTAACCGAGAAGCTGGAATATGTTAGTTTGCGGGACCTAAAAAATTCAAACTTAATCATTAAAACACAGTCAAGAGTAAAGTCATTAAATTAGCAGTCCACTTAGCACAAACATACTTTCTTTTATTTGCCGGTTCTTTTTTATATTCCCAGCCGTAAGGCCAGGTAAAATTAAAGTCAGGGAGGTGTCACTGGATTACATAATAATTTTGTAGTATCTTCTGCCCCAACAGACGTATATACGAGTTTTGTTGTCTTGGCATACATTAGCTGAAAAACACGCCAAACTTTCACCAAAAATATAAAAATAAGACACAATCTGGCGAAAACTGAACCAAGCACAATAAAATAAATCTGATGACATATTATTATTTCATCAAATAATCTTACAAACTTTTCAATAAATCGTTAAATGATTTAGATCAAGAGTAATAAAAACAGATTCTGTAACCAAACGATAAATTAAATTATACTTTTTGATTTATGACATGGTTTGCTTAAAAGGAAATTACAAGTACCCTATGATTAATACATAACGTAATTTTTAATTGCACAAAGAAATGATACCAGTTGATTTCTCCGGCGTGAGATTAATATAAACAGATTCCTTGTAATGCGTTACATCTGGAGCTACTAAATTAATATTACGAGTTGGAACCCGTCGAAATTCAACGAATTAAAATGTTTAGCATGGATCTGTTAGATCGAATTTATAAACCTACAAAAATAATTACAATAAAAAATTCATCTTGCATTGGTTATATAACTCTTAAAACAGATAATGTTTTTAACCTAAAATTACCAAAATATTATTTCCAAAAACTTCAACTGCTTAAATTATTGAAAAATTAAACTGTATTAGAATACGTAATCAAGATAAGTAATTATGTTGAAGTTATTGATTGAGGCTCTTACATTTGTTTTTACGGGATGAAAAATCAGTAAAAAGGATTTCGCTTTGTCACATCATAAAATTTCCCCCCTTAAAATCTAAACTATACGTTATTTTCACATTCTCAAAATTTACATACGCCCGACTCAAATTCACAATTTAAAAGTATTTTAACGCACAATACATTATTAATTAAGGTATTTCCAAACTTAAAGTCACGTTTGTCTGATAAAACTTTTCGTGTGAACTTTCGCATAAAATTTAAGTTCTTATTTCAGTATCCGCGAAAATCTATCATTCAGAAACTTGCCTTTAGTTGCCATAGTATTGGCCATTTAGTATTGGTCAAATATTTAGTTTTATCAAATAAAATGATTGTTTTGTTTTAAATATGACATAATTTTTACTCACTGAATCATTTTGCCTAACGTCTCAAACCCAGTATCAGCGTAGTAACGTAAAAATATTGAAATATCTTCTTCAATCTTTTGATTTATGAAGAAGAATGAGTGTTTTTTTTAATGGCTGACGTCATTTTCTGTTCAAAAATTAGAAAAAAGTTACTTTTATTTGTAATGTGAAAATGGCATCAATAAGGATATAGTTATGGTTTAATTATTTTTAATGATTATTTTCCCTTTACTTTTAATAGAAATGGGGTACTTTTGTTGCCACGATTAGAAAAATGGTGTTAAATATTACAAAAAAATTAATATCTCAAAAACAAATTGAGATACAGCTTTCAAACAAATTGCATTTAAAAGAGCATTTTTTTCTTCATACGACGGTGAAAAAATTTAAAGTATGCGATGTTTATAAGTTTAAAAATTTGCAGTAGTAAAAATTGCAAAACCGAAATTTCATTTCAAATTTCAAAGTGCTGCCATTCGCAAAATGACGTATGCGTTACGCACAGATATGTTTGTCCTTTATAATATAGATAGCATAAAGTAAACCAAAAAATAATATATCACTGGGAAATCAAATGCTTCTATTTACCAATTATGTAATGGCTGCTAACAAATTTGCAATATCTTACTCTGCCTTTTATTAAGTTTAAAAAGTAAATACGAAAAGAAAGAATGATTAATGATAGAACATGGATTCCTTTTTCAGAATAAAATGAGCGTCTGATTAAAATAGGTACGCAGTTTAATAATTAATGTCTCGTACGGAATTTAAGTCAATTATATGTGATCAACATCACAGTAAATGTGATATCAGAGTCAATAATTTCAAGCTGATATTATAGCATATAAAGTAAGTCCGAGAAAAATACATCAGATTTCTACTGATTTCAAACTTATTTTCCTTTTTGGTGAACGGAAAAATGATATAGATTTGTAAGTTTATTTACGTCAGTGGTGGGTGGAAAACATCAGTATTGTATAATCTAAAATGTCTTGATTTGGAAGAGAAACTAAGGCAGATAAGCATGCCAAGTAATCAAAAGCTAATCATGGCGATTAAGGAGGCAGAACTTTCATGGAACCTTCTAGAGCAATAAAGTTTCCCGAAATCTATGAAAGGGACAGTGTGGTATTACTAATTATAAATATGGTTTTAATATTTATATTGAGCAGTTAATTAAAGGAAAACTAGTCATGAAGTTCTTTTTAATGTAAATTGCGTTGTAAATTGCAACAACCATTTGATTCTTTACGATCAAGCAATTTGTAAAAAAATGAAAGAAAAGAAAGTTCTTACTTGAATCGTGTCGTCTGTAATGAAATGAAGAGGAGACTTAATAGCAGTATAAATTAAAACTTTATTCCATCTTTTTTTTTAAGAGAAGAAAAGGCCTCCCGTTAGTCACCGTTCATAAATTAATTCTTTGGCAATAAAAAAATCTACTCAACATGCAGATATTTCTTTAAAAATTAAAGTGCAACATAAATCGAATTTAGTATTGATGAAAAAGCATAATTAAAATCTTTTCCACGACATCAGGAATAAATTAAACAGGATTTAACAACGAAGACGTTCTTCGGATACCATTAGCTAGACCCCGCATACGCAGGCCGGGAGCCCGCGATTTTTTTAAAAACAAAAACCATGTCATGACAGCAACACCAACAAAACAGATTCTGATTTAAAATTAACGAAATTTTTAATTTATAGTAAGAAACGGGGGGCGACAAAAGTATCGGAAAGAAAAGATTTAAATCTATTAGAGAATTTAAAAATCAGGCAATATCTTAATAAGCAAATCCGAAAGAATACATTTAAAAAAATTTATTTTTATTTGCTCTACGATCGGTAACTAAACACGCCTCCGAAAAGTCGACTACCACTCAATGCTTACTTTGCGAGAGACGGCGCTCCGATGACGTAATCACAATACGTGTAGACCGGAAAGGAGAAGGATCTCAGTTCAGAGCGTGATGAAACGGCGGAAATTTGCCGATGTACGGCTAATACAAAAACGCTCGCGCAAAAATAAATATGGATTTAAGTATAAAGAACATCGATGTGTAAGGCCAAAAGAAATAAAAAAGTAACATGATTTAAACACTGTGAGATTTCATCTCACAATACCCCCTTTACCGAGTAAAATTTTGGCAGAACAAGTGATGTAAAAGGTAAAATGAAATAAAAACCTTTTACAGAAACGGGATGACAAAATTTTGACTGCCAAAGACAGAGAAAAAAACTAAAGTTAAAATATTAAAGTAAAGCCAAAAGTTAAACTGCTGCAAAGAAAGTTAATAATGGTGACCAAAAGAGTAGAGAGAAAAAAAAGAAAATACATCAAAAGTATACATAATATATTCAAAATAGTATACATAAAAAATACCAAATCTTTCTATTTATGGCAATTTCAGTATGATGTCATAAACTCATCTTCAAAAATACTTAAGTACAAATGCTAAAGCAAATGAGGATTAGCATACATAAAATCTTATCAAAATTCTTAAGTAAAAATGCTAAACAAAATCAGAATTAGCATATATAAAATGAGCTCGTTACCAAACATTTAATTAAATTGGTATACCTTATAAAAAAAGTTGCACTTTACAAGCAACAAAGATCAAAATAACTTCAGTATTTGACCACAGCCTAAGACTTACAATTCCTTTAATATTAATAAAATAGAGCATTTATTTTTAATTACTCTAAATACAAACTGGTCATGCATAAAAATTTCTTTAGTAAAATTTTTATAATACTATATATTCAATTTTTTTTTTATTATTATTTATTTAATTTAGTACTAAATATGTAATTGACTTGAAAGAACCAACTGTATTCTACATGAACAAGTAGCCAAATCGTGCATTAAATGGCTACTCACATATAAAACACAGACAGTTAAGGTAGTTGTGATAGTTAAAATAGTTGCAACTATATATATAAAAGAGACGACATGTCTAAAGAAAAATAGGTGTTTTACTGATGAAACATATACTCTTACTACTTTTTCATTAGACGCTGAAAATATGTGTTGCAAAAATAATATCAACAAACACCAACATAAATACTTTTCGCATTATTTACTCAGTAAAAATTTCCAAAATATATACTATTAAAATATGAGTACAATTTTTAAATACGTATAAATTCATAAATTTATAGACAAATCATGGTTCTATGAATAAGTGGGTATTTGGTTGGGTGGGGATCCCCAGAAAAAAAATTAAATGTTTTCAATATACAATGAAAGACCAAATTAAATTTGTCACTATCTTGGGAAATTTTCAAATTTTAAGTGTACCATAAAACAAATATTAAAATCATTTACATAAAATATTTCATGCAGAAAAATCAAGAAAATTATGTAAAAAATATACTATTATTTACAATCACAGAATAATATATATTGTGACTACTGATGTTACTCAAGGTTTCAGGTGGCTTAGATCTCCCTAAACAAGGCTCCTGATACCTTGTGTAAAAAAAAAAAAAATAAAAATAAATAAATAAATAAATAAAATAAAATAAAATAAATAAATATATACACTAAAATAGCACAATATACCACCGTATAACTGCAAAAGATAATAGCAATGTTTTTGTTTACAGTTCCTTAATTCCTTAGCTTTATCGACACAAATTAATCTAGTTCCTTCTAGTCCGTAACATACAGTGAAACCTCCCTGTGCGACCACCTCTCTGAACGGTCATTTTTTTCTTGGAACGAAATTTATTCCCATAAACTCAATACTAAGTTTACCTCCATTCAGAGTCCATTCCAGTTGAATTCCCTCCATGTGCGACCAATTTCTTTGAAGAAATCGAAACAAATTTCGTTTTTTCCTGGTCGCTTGAAGAAAGTTTTATTAGAAAAATAATTCCGGAGAGCGCATTATTCATCAAACTTTTAAGTGTTTAAACCTTTGTGCCTTTTTTAGGCAATGAATTTAATCCTGATGACAAATTAAGAGTAGCGATCAATAAGCCCCCTGCCCTATTCTGTCAGGAAACACTCAAACAAATAGATAAATTAATGAAATCGTCATTATTTGTTCCCGTTCAAAAAAAAAAAAAAAAAAAAAAAAAAAAAAGAAAAAGAAAAAAAGAAAATGCATTTATTTACTGAACTTCGAAAGGACTTGAAAATATAAGTTATAAAAGATAAAACCGTAAAATCAAAGCAAACGTCAATGTATTCATTTTTTAAACTTTGCAGTAATTAACGTATGCAATTAACTTTTGTTTTGATACTTAAATTTTTATATTTTTACCTAATGTGCAAAATAAATGTTTGTAACATTAATAGTTACCTTTTTTCAACAATTAAAATCTTTATTTAAACATAACTTCCATTAAGACCTCTCTTCTCTACGAAATCTTATAGGAAAGGAACGTGGTCGCTTTAGGGAGGTTTTACTGTATATTGTTCTCTTTCTTACATTTTTATTAATTTAATTCTCTTGTTTAATTGTTATTCTTATTATTAATTTAATTTTACTTTCAACCACATCAATTATAATGATGCTTTGAGCATAAACGTAGAACTCATGTAATTTATAAATTTTACACGTAAAAGGTTTATCTTTTCAGAAATTATTTCCTTATATTATGCAAATGCTACTCTAGATAATTTTCAAAAAATTAAGCGAAAATTTAATTTTTTGAAAAAAAGTTTAAAAGTATTGTCAGTCGTAAGAAAAATATATTTATTCTTTCGGTACACACACAAAAGCAAACAGGCGAATCTGGATTTTCCTTGTATAATTCAATTAAATGTAAATTTTGGAAATAAACTACAAATATGGCTAGTCAGTAATTCTTAGAATTATTCAAATTTAATTATTATATTTTGCATATGTGTGGAGTTTATCAATAATTACAGTTTTTAATCAGTACCAGGCATAATAATTCATGTGTGAAGTTAAATCGACATTATAATACGGTAATTACTCACTCTCTTTTAGTTTTAAGACTATTTTTTTCGGTCTTTTTTTATCGCATAAATGAGATATTTTTAATATTTTACAGAAAATTAATCTTTTCAAATATTATTATAAAACCGATTTATGGGGAAAATGGAGGTTTATATGAAGCAGGCTTAATTTAACAGTACATTTTCGTCAATCATATTTTAAATTAATATATATATATATTATTGTCCTTCTGTCATTAGAAGTTTTTTGAGTAAGTTGAAAGAAAAATAATAATTTATTAGAAAAATGATTTAGAATACAGTTGGTCCTTAAACATAACTACTACCGCCATCTGGTGAAGAAAACCTAAACAACGCAATTCATAAAACTTCCGTTATTTTGCAAAAGTTTGAAGTCCGAGATATTGCTATTTATTATTATAATTAGTTGTAGTCATCATAATCAAAATTTATCTCATTATTGTTTTATCATTACTATAAACTAGGTTTATAAATGAATCCATGTAAATGAATTAATTAAAATAATAATAATAATTATTATAGTTGTAGTCGTCATAATCAAAATTTATCTCATTATTGTTTTATCATTACTATAAACTAGGTTTATAAATGAATCAATGTAACTGAAGCCCCACCAGTGGCCGAGAGGTTCTGCTCTCGAAGCTGGTAGACGGGAGGTGCTGGGTTCGATCCCAATCGCGCTCGTCGGCCTAATCGTTCGGAGTGTTCGTGGTTTTCTTCGAACCTTGGTTTTCCAAGCGTTAATACGGGTTAGGTTCCCTTAGAAAGACTCCCACGAAGGGCACTCCCCCCATTAGGGCCTATATCCCTCGTGTTGATAATTGGCCGTCATAAAACACAACCAACCAACCAACAACCAACCATGTAACTGAATTAATTAAAGTAACATGAAAAGATGTTTAAGCATTAAAACACAAATATTTCAGCGCAAGCAAATACTATTAACATAGAAACCGAAATTAATAAAGAGTTTGAAACCTATAAAAAAGTTCATATTTGAACTCTTTAAAACATTTTTTAAACTTTCCAACAAAGTTGAAAAGTGTTTATGTATTCGGTTTCTCTGTCCGTCTGTCCATCTGTCCACGCTTTAACTCTCGTAAATATACTCAGATTTTCATTTGTATATGAAGTATGTGGGATTAATAGTTCATTTACAGGAGCACTCAAAAGAATTCCACTATATTATGATATATAAGGAAAAATCGTTTGCAGAGTATTTTAATGAGATTACGATATTTCAAACGTATTGAAAGTGATATAAATCACTGGATTTCAATACAAGATGATTACGATAGAATAGGGCATTCATAGCATAGTGTCGTTCATTTAGAGAGACACACAAAAGAATACGGTTACAGTACTGTCTTTGAGTATGTGCTTTTAAATTTAACTAATTTTTTGCATGTTACTCATTGTATATAAATTCTATACCTCATATACAGGACTGGACAAAAGAATTCACGCACCACTCTCCTTATTAGCCGAAATTGCTGAAGGGGAATTTTCAACAGAGGCATATGTATTTCTTAACTGAACTAAATTTTGGCATGCATGTTGTTAATTACAAATCTATATATCATATACAGGGCTGGTCTAAGAATTCGAATAATTTTCCGATTGTAGACGGGAACGGGAACAGCTAAAATAGGGTTTTCAAATGTGTTATGCGTTTCCATAGGGTTGAATTAGACACAATACTTTAACTTATTAAACTGTGCAGGTTTTGTTACATTATTCTGAATGTGTTGGAACTTGTTTCATAATCTATGCTCAACGCATGATTTTTTCTTTCTTGTTATTTTAAAAAATTCAACTATTGGATTTGTTTCAGTTTATTCTGTGTGGGAAGATTCTTTTCAGTCTTAAAATGTATTGTTCCAGAAAACGAAAATAGTTAGACCGAAAATATGTTTAAAAAGTCCTTACGGCATGTGCCGGGAGGAAAAGGTAGCTTTCATATTTCTTGATTTTAAAATTTTCCAAGTTTCACTGGAAGCTAATTTTACTCAAATTTTAAAAAGCTAAAACGCGACGAACCCGATAAGAGAATATTCGTCAACACTGAATGCGAATTGAGCCAAATTAGTAAGCTATAGTCAAGTTGGCATCATTTATAGTTACTTATTTTTGGTCGCCAAATTTGGCGACATTTCGCCATATGTCGCCAAGCTTGGCGAGAATTTGCTGCTAACGGATATTAATATTCTTTAAGCATTGCGCGGCAGTTCACGGTGCAAATGGCCGCCATTTTGAAACAATATGGCGGACGAAGCTGGCTAACGAACTCGTTCGAGACATTGGTATGTACTATGCATGCAATCAATCGCATCCAAATCAGTTTATAAATACGAGAGTTACAGCATGACGAAAATCAGATTGTTTCCAAATGCCAGCCACCCTAGAAATTCAAACTGCTACATCTCAGCCATTTTTAACACTTTCCAACAAAGTTGAAAAGTATTTATGACTTCGATTTGTCTGTCCGTCTGTCCGCGCTCTAACTCCCGTAAATATACTCGGATTGCCTTGAAATGTTTGGACGTTATTGACGTATACCATAGCACGTTCCCTATTTCATATGAAGTTTGTAGCATGTTTAGTTCATTTACAAGGACAGTCAAAAGATTTCCGTTACATTACGGCTTATGGAAAAAAATCGTTTCAAATGATTTTTAATGTTGTTACACGCTTTCAAACATAATAAAATTTATATGCATTAAAGAACTGCTCTAAAATATGCATTCTGTAGAATATGCGGTGAAAAGAATAGTTATTAGTCGTTTACAGGGCCATACAAAAGAATTCCGTTACATAATGATATAAGGCTGGAGGGAATTGTTTGCTGCGTATTTTAATTATGTTAAATTATTTCATGTATAATGAAATTGATATACTTCGCTGAGGTTTACTATAACTTATTTCATGTATAATACGAAGTGCATAGCATTTACAGGGACACACAAAAGATTTCAGATACTATTGTATCCGACGTACTGTACAGTAGCATTTTTAATTATGTTATGCGCTTTTATGTTTTACTATATTTATGCATAGTATATGGTGTGTATGAATGCTGTAAATCATATACAGGGCTATACAAAAGAATTCGTAATGGTTACTGGGTATGAGTGCAAATTGCTTAAAGGTGGTTTTAAAATGGTTGGTTGGTTGGTTGTGTTTATGACGGCCAGTTATCAACACGAGGGATATAGGCCCTAAGGCGGGGGAGTGCCCTTTGTGGGGGTCTTTCTAAGGGAACCTAACTCGTATTAATGCTTTGAAATCCAAGGTTCAAAGAAAACCACGAAAACTCCGAACGATTAGGCCGACGGGCGCGATTGGGTTCGAACCCAGCACTTCCCGTCTACCACCTTCGAGAGCAGAACCTTTCGGCCACCGGTGGGGCGGTTCTAAAATGAGTTATGCATTTTGCATTTAGTTTACTAAGAAATGTTTGTAGAATATAGATAAAATGATATACAGAGTCACGCGAAGAATTGGATACAGGGCCATCTATAAATGATAATTTCTGGAAATGTGATTTCAGTAGTTTTAGGAGTGTTTTAGTTTGAATTAAATTTTAGCTAAATAGTGGCATGTAATAAAGGTACTAGTTTAACTACGGGGATATACAAAAGTATTCAAGAATGTTTCCATCTATCAGTATAAATTGCTGAAAGAGAAATTCCAAACTGTTATGCGTTTTCTTGCTAAAATTAAATTTCCCCATTATATAGTATATATATATTAACCTACAGATCAAATACAGGGCTGTTCAAAAGAATTGGTATACATATTTGGCTAATGGACGGCATCTGCTGAAATCAGTTTTGTAAATGTTTTATGCGTTTTCTAAAATGTTTACTTAGTTATCTTATATACTTTATTTCCCTAAATAATGAAGTTTTGTTAAAGAATCCAGGAGTGTTGGAAAGTGTTTCATAATCTGTGCTTAACACATGATTTTTCTTTCTTGTTTAAGATAAAGACGAAACAAAATATGCTCCGGAATACTTGTATTAAGGTGAAACTCTTAAGAAAAAAATATTTTTTCAGTTTTTAATTTATTTGCACGGTTTTTTAAATTTTTAAAAATTTTTAAATGGTCGCCATTTTTAAACAAGATGGCGAATGAAGCTGGCCAACGAACTTGGTCGAGACATTGGTATGTACTATGCATACAATTAATTTCATCCAAATCGGTTAATAAATACGAGAGTTATCGCATGACAAAAATCAAATATATATATATATATTTCTTCTAATAAATCTTTTCAAAAAACTAATGAAAATGTAATAGTAAACAATCGTAAAATTCAAAGTTATTATAAACTATTAAATATTTTCTCTATTAACTTTAATTATCGATATTTAGTTCTTATACCCAAATTTCGTAAGAAACCAATTAAATTTAGTACTATAACTATTGGATGTAATACATATAATAACATAGCGAATAAACTTCTATTAAAAATTCTCAATCAAATATATATACTGACAAAAACCACTGATAATACACATTGTATAAAAAATAGCTATCAACTGGTCAATATTATGAAAAATCTTAAATGTGTAAACAATATAACGAAATGTGATTTTAAAGATCTCTTTAATAATATAGGTTTATTAGATCTACATAATAATATAAATGCATTATATTTAAAAAGTATCATCATAAACTGGATTTACCATCGAATATAGATATAGCTTATTTTAAAACTATAACAAATTTTATTATTTATAATAATTATATTTTGCAAGATAACACATTATATTTACAGGACGTCGGTATATCACAAGGTGCGGATTTACATCCAGTTTATTATCTGGATAGATACATAGATACTTATACCACTATGAACGTACTTTTACTAATAGTAATTTACATTCATATCGTTATATTGATGAAATAATTTTAATTATCACTGATCAAATTAATGCTTCTCAATTTCCAGTTAATTATCATACTAATTTAGAATTAACGGAAAACCTCCTATCTAACAATACAATTAACTTTTTAGATCATTAATTTAGATCTTAATCATTTAGTTCTTAAAATTACAATAAGAGATCTATTACAATAACTGATCTATATGACAAACGTAAAGATTTTAAATTCAATGTTAATACATTTACTAATTTTAAATTTTCTTTTCATAATTCTGTATATCGTAATATAATCCTTAATCATTTATATAGAATAAAGTGTTTATGTTCTTCTCATTTAATTAACAACAATATTAAAAAACTAATTTATGATGCATTAAATCATGGTTTTCAAAAAAAATTCAAATATTCTTTAATATATAATTAGTACTTAAATGATCTTAAAAACCAAATTAACACATGCGTAAAACAATTTACAAAAAATATGTAAAATAAGAAAATAGTTATAAAAAATTAAAACTGTAAAATAATAATAAAAGTTATTATAGGACGGATGGGTTGGCAGATGTTAGAGTACGGAGGAGGGTGGTGTTGTCTAGATAATACGCAATGGTTAATTTACATATATAAAAATGGGGCATTTGATTTATAACTACGTTGCTAATACACATTTTATAATGGATGTTGATTCGATACTTTTATGTGTATAAAGGTAAAGTTATATTTTTATACTTATCAATTCATATTAAATTTATTCATATTCATCAATATTTAATAATGTTAACGATTAACAACTATTTAAATTTTAGCCCATTCAGGACAATATCATATTAATTTCTAATACAAAGTATACTATCTTAAATGAGAATAAAATGCATGTTTTAATCATTTTATTATTTGGTCTTCCCTCTCCTCTTAAATTATGTGTATTTAATCTTTAAGAAAGTTTGTAGACACATGAAATGTAACTAATTAATTTCAATTTAATTATTAATATTAAATCCTTAGCATCTTAATATTAATTTCTATTTTTATTTTTTTTATTTAATTATAAATTAGTTTATGTGACGATGGAATGTTGACACCTGAATTTAAATTGTGATATGATATAGCCAGGTACAAATATTTATGTGAAACATTAATAATCATCAATTTCACCATTTTACATATCATTTTCATTTAATATATCAATATCAATTACTATTTTTTCCTAATACAATTGTATATATTTATTAACATATTTTTAATTATTATTTAATTATCACATATCTATCTCTAAACACAATTTCCTTTAAAACTTAATCCATTAATAGCTATAAATAGTTTTTATTTTATAATAGTTTTTATTTTACTAATAAGTTAATAGATGACAGCACCACACTGATTCATTTGAATACATGGAGCAGTTCATTCTGAATTCTAAATTATCCATAGAGGGCGCTGGTTATATATAATGGGAGTATGCTTGGCTATGTTGTATATTCTTGATCCTTGGTCCACCATCATATAAAAAAATTTTGGCAACATGTGCTAGTGATCTCCAATGACTGTATTATATTATGCTTCATGCTAAGATACTAGATCATGCTAAGATTGCAATTTGCAATTTGTTTCTTATTTATCCTCTATCTTTTTTAATCTTGTTTTATTTTGAACTTAATTGGTGTTCAATGGTTTATTTCTTTGTTATATGTGCGTGGTAGTCCCAAATTCATATTCTTTAGTTAATTTATGGCTAATATGAAGATGAAACCACACATTTTATTTGTGGAACTTTAGGCATTTAGGACCCGACGATTCGGTCTAAGTTCTGCAAATTTCCATTATTCCATTTTTGTTATTCAATTTCTGCTGTTTTTTACTATGTTTCTGGAATCTTTGATAAGTGTGTTGGGGGGAACTGTATTTTTGTAAATTTTTTAATGTCATTTGATTCATTATTTCACAGTTTTTGCTGGTGGTCGGTAATGTTTATTTAATGGTTATATATATACACTAGGAGGCTCGGCCCCCTACGAGCTACGCTCGCCAACCCCCGTCCAGACACCGCAGACTCTAAATGCACGCTAATGTGGTCGGCTTTAAAACGATTTCGAAAGATTCAATTATAATTTAAAAAACAGTGGCGATCTCCCTATAAACAGATTTCTATTCATTTCTCTTTGATTGGGGAAATTTTAACGCCAAATCCGCTGCGGTACTACTTGATTATCCCGTCGACTAATTTCGCCAAATTATATAAATCGCCAAACCACTCGCCAAATTATACAAATTGACATAATTTTTATTTTAAATAACGAAAGAACAAATAAATTAGTACAACATTAATAAAAATACAAATAAAACGTCGAAATAAAAATAATTTGATGACGTAGACACGTGTAACAACATTTCAAAATAAGCTAATATAAAAGGAATTAAGTAAATAGAATCTTTGTCTCCCGGTATTTTTTAACAAAGCGAAAAGAAAGTTCTTTTAAATGAGACATTTTAAATTAATCGTTTTTAATCTGACGTAATTTTGACCAAACTATTCTTTCTCTTTTTAATATTCACGTGAAACTACTTGTGTTAGAAATAAAATATTATTTGCGCTTTCCTAAGAAAAATAGTTGAAAAGTATCCGCTCAAAATATCAAATAAATGTCTAGCGCAATTTGTAAATTTAAACCGTTTTGCAATATTATTTTGTGTTCATTTTATGTAATAACTGTAATGTGACGTAAATATGACGTAATTTCTCCTATTTAAGACTTCTAACGCATGTTAATAAATTTATTATTTTACAAATTCCTTTCTCTCTTAAAATTCACGTGTAATTATAGTTTTTATGACGTAATTTTTAATAAGTTCCTGCTTTTTGTACATAATTATTTAATTCTAATTCCAAATGTTTTTTTCTGTTTATAATAGTCACGTGTAAATAAATTTTTAATTTGTTACACGTATAAGTATATATATATATATATTTTTAAGCAAACATTATTGTTTCCGCTGTTTATACAGTTGGCAACAGTTTAAATTAGTACAATTTTCTAAAATAAGTAATAAATATCTCTCGAAATGCTGAAAATTTGAAATTAAAATAGAAATAAAACCTCGAAAAATGAGTCAAATTAAAATAATAAATGAATTCTGCACACCGGGAAATTATATCGCATAAAATTATCTAAAAATTATTAAATTCCGATGTATAGTTTTTGCGCCTATAAAACTTTTTTAGTGGAACGATTTTGTCCAACTTTAGCATTAAATATCTCTTAAAATAATTCTTCGATTTGAAAACAACTGTCTGCATCAGCGTGTTTATCAAACATTTCTGTATAATATTACCGATTTTCATATTTTTGTATACATTATTTTTCTTAATATTAACGAAGAAAGACCTCCGGTCGCAAAAAATTCAAAACCGGCGGCGGCGGCGGCGGCGGTGACAGCGGTAGTTACTTTTTTTTAGAATAGAGAGATAATAAAGATGAAATCACAAATATAAGAACAAATGGTAAAATTCTAAATATGAACAAGATATGAATATATCTATACTACTATTATAAAGAGGTAAAAATTGTTTATTTGTAGGAGGTAAGCTCTGGAACTACCAAACCGATTTCAAAAGTAATGGTCTCAAAATGATGGCGTTGGTCCAACTTAGAACATAGGCTATATCTTATATCCGTGCCACTGGCCAAAAGGAGGTGCAGGAGCAAAAAACGTTCTAAAAATGCGATTTTTGTGTTACTGAAGGGCCAGGAAACATGAAATTTGGAATGGTGGTTACTTATAAGATACTAATGATCTCTAAGAACATTTCTTATAAAGTTCGAAATTTAAAAGGGGTGAAAATGCGCGAAAAGCGTTCTAAAAAACGTTCTAAATGGCGATTTTTACGCAATCTCAAGAAGTACCAAACCGATTTAAAAAATAATGGTGTCAAAATGATGGTGACAACCCTTGCTCCAACATAGGCTACATTTTATGTCAGTGCCACTATCCCTAAAGGGGGTGCAGGAGCAAAAATACGTTCGAAATTGGGATTTTTGTGTTAATGAAGGGTCCAGATATATGGAATTTGGCATGGTGGTTACTTATTAGATATAAATGATCTCTTAGAACATTTCTTAAAAAATTCGAAATTGAAAAGGGGTGAAAATGCGCAAAAGGTCTTTCTAAAAAACGTTTAAATGACGATTTTTATGCAATCTCAAGAAGTGCCAAACCGATTTCAAAAATAATTGTGTCAAAATGATGGTGATAACCCTTGCTCCAACATAGGCTACATTTTATGTCGGTGCCACTACCCCTAAAGAGGGTGCAAAAGAAAAAAACGTTCGAATTTGCGATTTTTGTATTACTGAAGGACCCAGATACATGGAATTTGGCATGTTAGTTACTTATTACATATAAATGATCGCTAAGAACATTTCTTAAAAAATTCGATATTTAAAAGGGGTGAAAATGCGCAAAAAGCGTTCAAAAAAACGTTCTAAATGCCGATTTTTTCTCAATCTCAGAAAGTACCAAACGGATTTAAAAAATAATGGTGTTAAAATGATGGTGACAACCCTTGCTCAAACATAGGCTACATTTTATGTCGGTGCCATTACCCCCAAAGGGGGTGCAGAAGCAAAAAATGTTCGAAAATGCGATTTTCGTGTTACTGAAGGGCCTAGAAACATGAAATTTAGAATGGTAGTTACTGATAAAATATAAATGATCTCTAAGAACATTTCTTAAAATATTCGAAATTTAAAAGAGGTGAAAATGTGTGAAAAGTGTTCTAAAAAAGTTCTAAATGGCGATTTCTACGCAATCTCAGGAAATAAACCGATTATAGAAGTAATGGTTTCAAATTGATGGTGACAGTCCCCGCTCCAACATAGCCTATATTTTACGTTGATGTCACTACCACCAGAGGGTTACAGGAGCAAAAAATGTTTTAAATTGCGTTTTTTGTGTTAAAGAGGGGGGTAACATTTTAAATTTGGAATGGTAATTACTTCAAAGATGCAAATGCTTTCTAAGAATTGTCGAAAGAAAATTCCAAATTTAAAAGGATGAAGTGAGCGAAAGGCGTTCTATAAGAGTTCTAAATTACGATTGTTATACAATCGTATGAAATACGAAACCGATTTCAAACATAATGGTTGCAAATTGATGGTGATAGAACCTGCTCAAACATTTAAACTATATTTTATGTCGGTGCCACAACCCCTAGAGAGTTGCAGGAGCAAAAAAATTTCTAAATTGCGATTTCTGCGGTAGTGAAGAGGCTAGAAACTTTAAATATAGTACGGTAGTTACTTATAAAATATGAATGTCCTCTAAGAACAGTCGTATATAAATTCTAAATTAAAAAGGGCTGAAGCGAAGAGTCCTAAATTATGATTTCTATGGAATCTCAGGAAATAATAAACCGATTACAGAAGTTATTGGTTGCGAATCAAGAGTGATAGTCCCTGATCCTATACGGGCTATATTTTATGCCGGTGTCAGTACCACCTGGTTGGCAGGAACAACAAGAAAGCGTTTAAAAACATCTAAATTCCGTTTTCTATAGAATATTAGGAAATACCAACCGATGTCAAGGTTAATGTTGGCAAATTAATGGTGACAGTCTCTGTTTCAACATTTTTAGAGACATTCTATTTCAATTCTGTTTCGGCATTTTATGTTGGTGCCACTAACATCAGAGCGGTTGTAGACTGTTAGACAAGAAACTTGGAATTTGACATGATGGTTAATTTTAAGATGTAAATGTGTTAAGATGGTTTCTAAAAAATTCAAAACTCCAAATGAATATTACTGAAATGAGCATAAAAGTCTCAAAACAGTTTCTAACTTATCATTTATTTGGAATTAATTTTAGTTCTTCTTATTAATTAAAATCTCATTTCTGTCTGTTGCACTTTTATAATGAAGTTTAGTCAAACTGTGGCTTAATTTGTAATTTTTGAATTATTCCAAGAAGTGTTGTTCTAATAAACAAGTAATATAAAAATTTTGTTTTTAAAGTCAATTCCTACTTAAGTCATCAAAGAAAAATTTAATATAATCCCTTAAGCTAATATTAGTTTTTGTTGCATTAAAATACCTCAATTTGTTGATTTTCTATAAGCAAGTAGGTTTACAATGGAAGTCTATGGGAATTTGGCGAAATATTAGAGATATCGCCAAGTTGGCGTCACATTTGGCGACTCATTTTGGTCACCAAATTTGGCATTATATCGCCAAGTTGGCGACAAACTTGGCGGTATCTGGCGACATAACAGGGTCCCCCCTATGGGAACCCTCCTTATGGATATGAAGATGCATTAAATGCTTCAATAAGCAATGGCCGCCATTTTGCCCCCCATGTAAAACTAAAATTAATTAATTAAAATTTAATTAATGAATTAATATTTGAAAAATCATCAATTAACATCAATTGTCAACCAGTACAAGTTTTAAAAAATTTATTTCAACTTGATAGGATGAATGATAAGTATTTTATTAATGATTGAAAATTTGAACAAGAGATATATATATATAAATATGTAAATAAATAAATATAGGGAGAGTGTAAACTAATACTAGGAATTGAAAAATAGTTATGCAAATATCACTTGGCATATTTCAACTATTACGCGAGCAAAGCCGCGGGGTTTACTAGTATATATATATATATATATATATATATATATATATATTTACATAATACAAGGCTAAATTTTACTATCTCAAATATTCCTCATCTTTTTAAATGTTATTTATATTCTCATTTTTTTATATTATAATTTTTTGTCTTTAAAACAATAATTTATTCAATTGCAATTTTATTTATTTTTATATAATTCTTTATTTATTTATTTGTATTAATTTATTCCTTTTCTTTATTTTATTTTGTATTCACTCAATACTTATTAAGTTTATTCCTATTTTTTTCATTCCAGTTTAACTAAAAGTTAATCTAAGTATTTTCTTGATTTATTCAATCTTTTTCATTCCTTTTATTTTATTTTATTTTATTTTTTTTTTTTTGGACTTAAGATGGCAACTCTAAACATTGATATGGCAACTCTAAACATTATTGTTATTAATCCATTTCCAATCTATTTTCTGTAATGTTTGCGTTATAAGGAGCTACATTTTGTCATTTTAGGCTTAATGCCGACAAAATTGGATGAAATAATGCATCTTCTATGAATGAACTCACAAGCTCCTCTGAAGATTCTGTGAGTCATTCATAGTTCCTTATTTTACATACTGGTTTCATATCTTCATTTCTAAATTATCTTTAGAACTTTATCAATTTCTTCATATATTTGTGATTTCAAATTTATTATATATATATATATATATATATATGGCGAAAATTTTCACGCCACGCCACTGATATATATATATTTTTTTTTATTTTATTTATTTATTTTTTTTATTTTTTTTTTTAATACTTACAGCTTTAATTCATAATAATTGACGGTGGCAGGTTATGTTTAATTAATGGTAATATATATATATATATATATATATATATATATATATCAGTGGCGTGGCGTGAAAATTTTCGGTGGTCATCGCAATCATTTAAGTTTGTGGTGCAAAATTATTAACTCTAAAATTCAATGGTTGAATGTTCAAAAAAGAAACTTTAAATCTTACCTTCACTTATACATGAACTCCAAATGTTCTGCTAAAACTGATATATATATATAACCATTATATATTATTAAAATTCATCATCTTTTTTTTTAAATAAAAATTAATACATTGAGTATCAATACATTATACTGAGATTATACATAATAAATCTTAATCAACTATTATTAATTTAACTAATCATTAATGATTTTTTTCTACTTTATAAACCTATATCCTAATCACCAATATATGAAGTATTAAAAAATTAAAACATTCAAAATTAGCGAAAGGAAAATCAAAAGGAAGGCCAATTCATAAAAAGAACAAGTAAATAAAGAAATATATGTAGGAAATCATAAATATTTGAAATATTTTGTAAAATATTTTGTAACGAAAATAATTTAACTAATGGAAAAAGACCTCAAATAAGGAATCATTATCAGCATCAACAAATCCTTTGCACGAGATGTATGATCTGAAAATTGAAAATTTATTTATTCAAAAAGAAAATCTACAAAATGAACTTAAAAATGAGAGAACAATAATGAATAAAATTGGATCTAACGATTCATAACTCGTTTTCAAGGGCAATATTATGAAATCATTAGTAAAAAGCCGTTAATTTCTGATGAATAAATAATAAGCTACAGCTTAAATGTTTATTTCCTCCATTGCCCGATTAACCAGTACCATAAAAAAAGAAATATATATATATATATATATATATATATATATAAGAGTCATATTTGAACGATCAATAAGTAGCTTTTTACTTTTTGTAATGAAAGCTACCTAAAAGTATTTTCATTATTAGAAGCAGCTATCGCATATTCCAAAATTTATTATTTGTATATTCATATTTTTTTTAATTTTCTCTTATTTCAGAATTTATTTTAAAATTCTTATTTCATATTACAGTAGACTCCCGATTATCCGACATTCACGAGACCAGATGTATGTCAGGAAATCGAAAATATTCCGATAGTATACTTAAAAGATCGTAAAGTCTAAGAAAAATAAATTAAACTATAAATTACAAGTTCTCGTACGTATATCTAATTTTAATAAAAGTTCGACTTTTTCCGACTTTATTTTTATTTTAACAAGAACGAAAACCATGCGTCCAGCGTAGAATATGTAGCACTTTCCAACACATTCAGAATACTGTAACAAAAACTTCACAGTTTATTAAGGTGAAATTTGATATATCTATACTCCTAATATAAAGAGGTAAAAATTGTTTATTTGTAGGAGGTAAGCTCTGGAACTACCGAGCCGATTCCAAAAGTAATGGTATTAAAATGATGGTGTTAGTCCAACTTAGAACATAGGCTATATCTTATATCCGTGCCACTGGCCAAAAGGGGGTGCAGGAGCAAAAAACGTTCTAAAAATGCAATTTTTGTGTTACTGGATGGCCTAGAAACGTGAAATTTGGAATATTAGTTACTTATAAGATATAAATTATGTCTAAGAACAGTTCTTAAACAATTCGAAATTAAAAAGGGGTGAAAATGAACAAAAAGCGTTCTAAAAAACGTTCTAAATGGTAGTTTCTACATAATCTAAGGAAATACCAAGCCGATTTAAAAAATTTTGGTGTCAAAATCATGGTGACGATGCTTGCTCCAAGATAGGATATATTTTATGTCGGTGCCACTACCCCAAAGGGGGTGCAGGAGCAAAAAACTTTCTAAAAATGCGATTTATGTGTTACTAAAGGACCTAAAAATATGAAATTTGAAATATTAGCTACTTATTAGTTATAAAGAATTTCTAGAACAGTTCTTAAACAATTCGAAATTTAAAAGGGTTGAAAATGCGCGAAAAGCGTTCTAAAAAACATTCTACATGGTGGTTTCCACACAATCTCAAGAAATACCAAAACGATTTAAAAAATAAAGACGTCAAAATCATGGTGATAACCCTTGGTCCAACATAGGCTATCTTTTATGTCGGTGCCACTACCCCGAAGCGGGTGCCGGAGAAAAATGTTATAAACTGCGGTTTTTGCGTTACGGAAGGGCCTGGAATCGTGAAATTCGGAATGGTAGTTTGTTATAAGATATCGATGATCTCAAAGGACATTTCCTAAAAAAATCGAAATTTAAAAGGGGGTCAAAATGCACAAAAAGCGAACGTTCTAAATTGCGATTTCTATGCTATCTCAGGAAGTATTGAACCGATTTCCAATATAATGGTGTAAAAATCATGGTGACAGATCTTCCTCCAAGATAGGTTTATATATGTTTCCACTACCCCTGAGGAGATGCAGGAGCAAAATGCGCGAAAAGCGTTTTAAAAACGTTCTAAATGCTGATTTGTCAGCAATATCTCAGGAAGAATCAAACTGATTTCAAAAGTAATGGTAGGAAATTGATGCTGACAGCCTCTGCTCTAACATAGACGCTATTTTATGTCGGTATCACTGTCACCTAGACGTTGTAGAAGCAAAAAACGTTCTAAATTTCGATTTTTGTGATCGGTAGGGGCTAGCAACTTAAAATTAGGCAAGGTACATATTTATTAGATATAAATGATCTTTAAAAACAGTTTCGAAAAAAATAGATATTTAAAAAGGGGTGAAAATGCGCGAAAAGCGTTCTAAAAACGTTCTAAATTGCGATTTCTACTCAATCTCAGAAATACCAAAGCTATTTCAAAAGTAATGGTTGCAAATCAAGGGTGACAGTCCCTGCTATAACATAGGTTATATTTTATGTTGTTGTCACTACCATCTGAGGGTTGCAAAAGCAAAACATGTTCTAATTTCCGTTTTTTGCACAACTGAGGGGTCTAACACTTTGAAGTATGGCATGGTATTTACTTACAAGATGCAACTTCTTTCTAAGAGCAGTCGAAAGAAAATTCTAAATTTTAAAAGATGAAGGGAGCGAAAAGCGTTATAAATTACAATTTTTATGCAATCTTATCAAATACCAGACCGATTAAAAAAATAATGATGACAAATTGTTGGTGATAGAACCTGCTCAAACATAAGCTATATTTTATGTCTGTGCCACTACCACCAGAGGGTTGCAGGAGCTAAAAACTTCCTGAATTGCGATTTCTGTGATACTGAAGAGGCTAGAAACTTTAAATATGGCATGGTAGTTACTTATAAAATATAAATGCCCTCGAAAGACTGTCGAAAATAAATTTGAATTAAAAAGTGTTGAAGCTAAGGGGAGGTGCGAAAAGCGTTCTAAAAAAGTCTTAAATTACGATTTCTATGCAATTCCATGGACTATAAAACGATTATAAAAGTAATAGTTGCGAATCAATGGTAACAGTCTCTGATCCGACACAGGCTATATTTTATGCCGATGATTTTACCACCTGGGGTTCACAGGAACAACAAACCTTCTAAAAAAGGCCTTTAAAAGCTTTCTAAATTACATTTCTGTGGAATATTAGGAAAAACAAACCGATTTCAAAATACATGTTGGCAAATTAATGATGACAGTTCCTATTTCAACATATCCCTTTATGATGAGAGAGGTGGTAGGACTTGGAATTTGACATGATAGTTAATTTTAAGATGTAAAAAGATAATTTCTAAAAAGTACAAAACTTCAAATGAATACTGAAATGAGCGTATTAATTGAGCATAAAAGTTTCAAAATATTTTCAAAATTATCATTTATTTAGTTTTATTTCGTTTTATTTATTTAAGTCTCATTTATGCCTAATGCAGTGTAATAATGATGTTTAATCAAACTGTGTTTGAAATAGTAATTTTTTAAATATTCCTAAAAGTAATAAGTACCTATTAATTAAAAAAAAACTTTTAATAAAATAAAATATTACCTTTTAATAAAATAAAAATTTAGTTAGTACATTTTAATAAAAATTAGATATATAAATATCACTTGGTATATTTCAATACGCGATTATTTTATATACCCGAGCAAAGCCGCGGGGTTTGCTAGTTGTATAAATAAATAATTAAAAAATCTCATAACGCATTTGAAAACCCAATTTTTGCTATTACAATCAATGTACGGAAAAATATTCGGATTTTTTTTTGTTTTGTTTTTTCTGCAGACTTGTATATGATCTATGAATTTTTATGTATACTACATAGTATGCTAAAAGTTAATTCATTGAAACGAATAGCAAAATTGAAAATTTCCGTTCAGCAATTTCCGTGAATAAACGAAAATGTACTTGATAAATTTTTGTGCAGCCCTGTATAGGATCTATAAAATTTATCCATGCCAAGTAATATTTTAAAAAAATAGTTCAATTTAAAAACGCGCTCCACAAACTAATAACGCACGTTCAGCAATTATTTTTCATAGGCTTCAATAGTTCAATTTCTTCTACAGCCAAATTCTTTTGTGTGTCCCTGTAAATGAACGATATATTCTATGCACACCCTATTCTATAGTAAGCGCAGTGTAGTTCACCTCAGTGATACATATAAATTCCAATATGTTTAAAATAATGTAATATCATTAAAATACACCGAAAACATTTTCCCCCATAGGCCTTAATACAACGGAATCCTTTTGGGTGTCTCTGTAAATGAACCGTAAATGCTATACACTTCATCTTCAAGACCGAACATGTGATAGTGATACCCAATAACATCTATCAATTGCACGTCAATCGGACTATATTTACGCAAGTTAGAGCACAGACGGATAGACAGGCAGACAGACTAACCGAATTTATAAATAAGTTTCAACTTCCTTGGAAAGTGTTAAGAAGTGACCGCAAACAGAGTAATAAAATAAAAAAATAAAATGCACGGCCTTAAATATATTCTAATTTTGCATAAGCTTCAATTACTGTAAATTCCTAAAAAGCAGTTCCCAAAATTTTAGTCTGGCGTACCATTAAATCGAAATTGATATTTTTGCCGTGCACCTGGTAACGAAAGTAATGTTAATCCCTCCTGCATGATTTTTCCCCTGCATCTCAAAAAATTTGAAACTTTGCTAAATAATAATCTGTCATGATCAAAAATCACTCAAAATTCGAAATTTTCAAATCCGCCTTAATTTAAGGCTGATTTAAGCTCGTTCCATACATATCACACCATGCTTTAGCGACTACTATCATCCGAACTTTTTCCAGACACCTGGTTCTCCACATCATATTCTTCACATTCGTAGATGCACAAGTTCTCTCTTCTTCCTGCGTCTTACGGAAAAGCAATAATGTAACATCTTTGACATCAGAGTCTATCGAGTTCTCCGAGTCCAGTATATTACAATTCGTTATTTGCGATCTGATGTTGATTCTTCTTCTCCTGAATCTGGTACAAAAACTTCAAAATAATTTGTACCGTCCAACGCCATATCATCATCAGAGAGATCTGACAATTCGTCTCCTGCAGGATCCCTAACAGCACTGGAGGAAGAAGCATAAAATAGCCGGGGGTCCATTCCTAGACAGCGTCCATATCTGAAATAAAACATGGGGATATTCGCTTTTCGATTATCGCACGGATGAACAGATTTATGATGGTGAATAAACAGATACACATTTCAACCACTATGGTAAAATACAACCTGTCAATGCATGACATATGTGGCACGTACCTATTTTCACGTACTACATACGCTAGCATTTCTACAACGTGTTACCATCATGATATATTATTCAAAAGATACCTACAAAAACCACGCTTTTTTTTCAGACCTGTCTTATTTCTTCCACACAAAAACAACAAAAATATTCACTATCGAGCAACACAAAGTAACAAACATAAATTTCTCACCGTTCGCCTCTTTTTTGGCGCCAAAATCCGCTCGCAAGGAGGCAGCGTCTGTTGGCATCACATGCGTCATTCACTGACGTATTGAACAAAGAAGAATTGAACTTCTGCGATTAAACACAACTGCAGAACTACAGTAAATACAGTCGTCTGAGTACAAACATACATACATAAGAATACATACATATAAGTAATACATACATGACATTATATTTTTCTCGATTTCTTTGAGCATCACTCGTAGCCATTCGGCTAATGCCCAAAATCGTATTTTCCGTATTCAATTTATTTTCGTTTCTCTTAATTTAAAATTCAAAATGAATTGCATCGATTTGGAAACTTACAGAAAATAAAAAGTTAGAAAAAAAAAGGAAAAAAAACAGTGGTCGTTACGTACGTAGAAAGTAAAACTTCTGAAAGGGGGGGGGGTGTCAATCTATATCTCAGGTCACCAATATATCAACATCGACTTCAACATTCGACTTCATAATGATCCGTACGAGGTTAAAATGCATAATTTACAGCAATGGGGCTAATGTTTTAATTAATAACGGGATGAATCTCGTCGAATTTCGACGAAAGAAATTGTTTAAAAAAGAACTCATGCATAGGTTAGTACTTAGTCTCTTGAAACAAATATTATTCAATTCCTACTATTAGTTCGCACTCTCCCTATATATATCTTGTTCAAATTTTCAATCGTTAATAAAATATTTATTATTCATCCTTTCAAGTTCAAATACATTTTTTTTAACTTGTAGTGGATAACCTTGATGTTAATACAGTTTTTTCAAATATTAATTCAGTAATTAAATTTTAATTAATTAATTTTAGTTTTATATGGGAGAAAAAATGGCGGCCATTGGTTATTGAACAGCATTTAATGCATCTTCATACCTATAAGGAGGGTTACCATAGTAGACACTGTTCTGTCGCCAAATACCGCGAAGTTTATCGCCAACTCGGTGATATATCGCCAAATTTGGCGACCAAAATGAGTCGCCAAAAGTGACGCCAATTTGGCGATATCTCTAATATTTCACCAAATTCCCATAGACTTCCATTGTAGACCAATAGGGTTTACTTGCTTATAGAAAATCAACAAATTGAGATATTTTAATGCAACTAAAACTAATATTAGCTTAAGAGATAATATTACATTTTTTTTACCATTTGGAAAAATGGTTATTGTCCTCGTCAGGGTAGGAAATCAAAAGCATATCTGAAGGTTTTTATCGGTTTAATCATCATTTTATTCGTTTTCTGATTGGTCTATACAGTAATCTGTATTTCCCTTTACTTTCAACAGAGATGGACAACAGAGTGTTGCCACTATGACAAAAAAGTAATAAAAACTACAAAAAAAAATTAATAACTCAGAAACAAATTGAGATACAGCTTTCAAACAAATTGCATTTAAAAGTACATTTTTTCTCTATACGACGATATAAAAAGAAATATTGTGGGATGTTTAGAAGTTTAAGAAATAAATTTCATTTAAAATTGGCCGTCAGATTTCTTGGAAATCTGACAATGGAAAAGCCTTTTCCCGAACAGCCAATGAAATGCTTGGATAATACCAGGTAAGTTTCAGGTGGTAATACGTACGAGTCGCAGGCGATTTCTGTCGCTTGCAATTTTTACGTGTAATAACACTATTAATGTTTAATTCATGGCGTACGTAATGTATGATCAACTCCGTGTTATTTTTTATGTCTTAAATTTTAGTCTTTGAAAAAATCATTTTCCAAATGGTCGCTGTAATTTGTTAAATTGCATTTTTTTTTTTTTTTTTACTTAAAGTTACCAAAATACTAATTCCTCACACTTCAACTGTTCAAAATATTAAAATTTAAACTGTATTATTATACCTAATCAAGATAAGTAATTTTGATGAAATTACCGATTCAGGCTGTTATGTTTAAAATTACCGATTGAAAAAAAAATCATTTCACCTAAGTCAATGGAATTATTTTTCGCGTAAAATCTAAACTTAACGTTATTTTCACCGCCTCAAAATTTGCGTACGCTTATCTCATGTTTACATTCACCATTTCAAAAATATTGCAATGCGCAATATGTGATTAGTACACTATATATTTCTAAACTTGAAATCAATTTTGTCAACTTACGACTTTGCATGTGAACATTCGCACTCTTGATTTGTGATTCTAATCTCCGTATTGGCGAGTAAAATTCTAGAAATTTATATCTCTTAGAGGCGTTCGTAGTAAAATATTTACTTTTATCAGAGAAAATGATTGTTTCCTTTTAAATATGATGTCATTTTGTCTCATTGAAGCATTTCACCAAGCGTCTCAAACTCAATGAATGATTAGCGGAAAACATGAGTATTTTTTTAAAGCGTGACGTCATTTTCTGTTCAGTTTTTTCAGAAAGTTTATTTTGAATTTTATGAGAAAATGGCATCAATAAAGATAAGCAAACCTGATTATTTTTCCTTTCTTTACAACAATGGGGGAAAAATAAAGGAAAAATAATCAGGTTTGCTTATCTTTATTGATGCCATTTTCTCATAAAATTCAAAATAAACTTTCTGAAAAAACTGAACAGAAAATGACGTCACGCTTTAAAAAAAATACTCATGTTTTCCGCTAATCATTCATTGAGTTTGAAACGCTTGGTGAAATTCTTCAATGAGACAAAATGACATCATATTTAAATGGAAACGATCATTTTCTCTGACAAAAGTAAATATTTTACTACGAACGCCTCTAAGAGATATAAATTTCTAGAATTTTACTCGTCAATACGGAGATTAGAATCACAAGTCAAGAGTGCGAATGTTCCCATGCAAAGTCGTAATTTGACAAACTTGATTTCAAGTTTAGAAATATAATGTACTAATCCCATATTGCGCATTGCAATATTTTTGAAATGGTGAATGTAAACATAAGAGAAGCGTATGCAAATTTTGAGACGGTGAAAATAACGTTAAGTTTAGATTTTACGCGAAAAATAATTCCATTGACTTAGGTGAAATGATTTTTTTTTTCAATCGGTAATTTTAAACACTACAGCCTGAATCGGTAATTTCATCCAAATTAATTATCTTGATTAGGTATAATAATACAGTTTAATTTTTTAATACTTTGAACAGTCGAAGTGTGTGGAATTAGTATTTTGGTAACTTTAAGTAAAAAAAAATAATATAAAATAAAATAAAAAAATAATAAATAAAAAAATACAACAATGGAAGTAATCCAATTGCTACCATTTTGAAACAAATTCATAGAAAATTTTAAATTTTAAATTTAAGTATAACAAGTAAGAAAAATCATGCGTTTAGCATAGATTATGAAACACTTTCCAACACTTCCTGTGAATGCTTTAACAAAACTTCGTTATTCAGAGAAATAAGGTATATAAGAGAACTAAGTAAACATTTTAGAAAACGCATGAAACATTTAAAAAACTGACTTTTGCAGTTACCGTATATAGTCAAATATGTATTCCAATTCTTTTGAACAGCCCTGTATCTAATCTGTAGGTTGATATATATACTATATAATGGGAAAATTAAGTTTAGCAAGAAAACTCATAACAGGTTGAAACTTCTCTTTCAGCAGTTTATACTAATAGATCAAAACATACTTGTATACATTTGTACAGCCGTGTAGTTAACTCAGTACCTTTATTACCCGCCACTATTTAGCTAAAGTTTAATTCAAAGTAAAACACTCTTAAAACTACTAAAGTCGCATTTCCAGAAATTATCATTTATAGACGGCCATGTATCCAATTCTTTGCGTGACCCTGTATATACTTTTATCTATGTTCTACAAACTTTTCTTAGTAAACCAAATGCAGTTCCGCTTAAAAATGCATAACTCTTTTAAAAACCACCTTTAAGCAAATTGCAATCATACCCAGTAACCATTACGAATTATTTTGTGTAGCCCTGTATATGAATTACAACATTTATACGCACCATATACTATGTATAAATATAGTGAAACATGAAAGCACATAACATATATAAAAAAGCATTTCCAGCAATCATCGCTACTGTACAGTACTTCGGACACAATGTAGTATCTGAAATCTTTTGTGTGTCCCTGTAAATGCTATGCAGTTCGTATTATGCATGAAATAAGCTATAGTAAACCTCAGCGACGCATATCAATTTCATTAAACATGAAATTATTTAATATAATTAAAATACGCCGCAAACAATTCCCTCCACCCCTATATCGTTCTGTAACGGAATTATTTTGTGTGGCCCTGTAAATGATAAATAACTATTCTTTACATCGTATATGCTATAGAATGCATATTTTAGTGCACTTGATAAATGCATATGAATTTTATTATGTTTGAAAGCATATAACTTGTAACATCATTAAAAACCATTTTAAACGATTTTTTCCCATAGGCCGTAATGTAACGGAAAACTTTTGACTCTCCCTGATAAATGAACCAAACATGCTAGAAAATTTATTTGAAATAGGGATCGTGCTATGGTAGAGGTCACTAACATCCAAAAATTTCAGAACGATCCGACTATATTTACGAGAGTTAGAGCGCGGACAGACGGACAGACAAACCGAAGTCATAAACACTTTTCAACTTTGTTAGAAAGTGTTAAAAATGGGAATAATTAAAAAAATAGCTATTGCGGGCAAATCTACAAAGGAACAGCTTTTATTAAAAACAAGTAAGAAAAATCATGCGTTAAGCATAGATTATGAAACACTTTCCAACACTTCCTGAATGCTTTAACAAAACTTCGTTATTTAGGGAAATAAAGTATATAAGAGAACTAACTAAACATTTTAGAAAACGCATAAAACTTTTGAAAAACCGTTTTCAGCAGTTACCTTTCTTAGCAAATTTGCATTCCAATTCTTTTGAACAGCCCTGTATTTGATCTGTAGGTTGATATAGATACTATATAATGGAGAAATTTAGTTTAGCAAGAAAACATATAACAGGTTGAAATTTCTCTTTCAGCAATTTATACTAATAGATGGAAACATACTTGTATACATTTGTAGAACCCTGTAGTTAACCTAGTACCTTTATTACACGCCACTATTTATCTAAAGTTTAATTCAATGTAAAACACTCTTAAAACTACTGGAATCACATTTCCAGAAATTATCATTTATAGACGGCCATGTATCCAGTTCTTTGCGTGACCCTGTATATCATTTTATGCATATTCACAAACATTTCTTAGTAAACTAAATTAAGTTCAGCGTAAAAATGCATAACTCATTTAAAAACCACCTTTAAGCAATTTGCAATCATACACAGTAACCATTACGAATTCTTTTGTGTAGCCCTGTATATCAATTAGAGCATTTATACACACCATACACAATGCATACATATAGTGAAACATAAAAGCACATACCATAATTAAAAATGCATTTCCAGCAATCATTGCTAATGTACAGTACTTCGGGTACAATATAGTATCTGAAATTTTTTGTGTGTCCCTGTAAATAATGCTATGCACTTCGTATTATACATGAAATAAGTTATAGTAAACCTCAGCGACATATATCAATTTCATTATACATGAAATAATTTAACATAATTAAAATACGCCGCAAACATTTCCCTCCACCCCTATATCATTATGTAACGGAATCCTTTTGTGTGGCCCTGTAAATGAATAATAACTATTCCTTGCGCCGCATATTCTACAGAATGCACATTTTAGTGCACTTGATAAATGCATATCACTTTTATTATGTTTGAAAGCATGTAACATCATTAAAAATCATTTTAAATGATTTTTTCCCATAGGCCGTGATGTAACGGTAAACTTTTGACTGTCCCTGTAAATGAACTAAACGTGATACAAACTTCATTTGAAATAGGGTTCGTACTATGGTAGACGTTACTAACATCCAAAAATTTCAGAACGATCCGAGTATATTTACGGGAGTTAGAGCGCGGGCTGTCGGACAGACAAACCGAAGTCATAAACACTTTTCAACTTTGTTGGAAAGTGTTAAAAAACGAATTATTAAAATTGGTTCAGAAAAAAGCTCAATGTAGATGACTAAATAAAACCAGTCTTGTCTTTTAAATGTATAGATTTAAAATCGCAATGTTATCTCTATGGGTAAATTTTGAGCCGACATTTCAGGCTGTTAGGGTTGACGAATATTTTTGATTTTCAATACGCGCCGAGTTTTTGGCACTACCGACGTCCAGCTCAATTTTTGTGTCTATGCGCCAAATATTTTGGACGCTATCGTGTTAACCAAAGTGTAATTTTTGCAGGGAAGCCGGAGCTGTGCTCCGACAATAAATGCTTACAGAAATATAAATTTTCTCGCTAAAACATTTTGTTTGTGAAATAAATTAAATGCATAAAATATAGAAAAGTTCGTTTTTTTTCATACGTTTCTTGCAAAATAGAAACGTATTATCTGGGAAAATTCTTGTTGGCAAAATTCAGATTTGTGTTCAGCGACCCCCAAAACATAAAGATACCAAACATCAAAACTACACTTTCTTTTATTTGCTCTTTTGAAGCACCTAATGCCCTGACTAATAATTTAAGTAATAATCACGCTGAGCAATGTTTTAAGGGGTCTCAGATGTCTTACTTTTTACCTGGCGGTGCTATTTAACTACACGTCACACTTAATTTTTTTTCTCAGTCTCTACAAAACATAAATGCACAAAATTTTTAATTTAAACAACCTAATACCTCTTCTATTTAAAATAATTTTTTAAATATTCTATATTGAAATTTTATTTTATTTTTTTATGTTTAATTTTGATAAAAAATTTAACATTGTTTTTTGACTTGCATGCACCGTGCACAAGACTTTAGAAAAACTGTTGGTTCAAGAGACCCCAAAAATATCGATAATGATGTAAAACTAATGTATCTTGAACGTATACTGCATTTGTACACAATTTATTTATTTATTTTATTTGAAATTTAAATTTAAATTCTAAAATTTTGAAAAAATTATTCTTTTATTGAAAAATTGCCAATTTTAAATAATTAATGCAATTATAATACTAAATTTTAAATATAAGCTTTACCTTAAAATGGAGATATTTACCAAGTTTCATGCAAATTGCTTTATTAGTTTGTGAAAAATGTTGCGCGCAAGCATAAAATTTAAGAAACAATTTTGAAATTTTTATCAAAATTGTATAATAAAAATAAGATAAAATTTCAATATAGAATATAAAAAAATATATATATTTTAAATAAAAGAGGTATTAGGTTTTCTATATTAAAAATATTATACATTTATGTTTTATAGAGACTGAGAAAAAAATTAAATGTGACATGTTGCTAAATTGCACCGCCAGGTAGAAAGTAAGACTCCTGAGACCCCTTAAAAATTTTGCAATTTCTTGCGAAATTATAATTTGACAGAATCTAGGTTGATGGTGATATTGAGTGAGATTCTAATATAATATTTTATTCAGCTATCAAACAAATTTGGACCAATGTGTTCATTTGAAATCGAAATTTATGGAAAGAGCGTGTCTTTACACCCTACCTACCCTACATTCATCAAATTCGTTATCTGCCATAAAAAATGAACTAGCTACAGAAGTTATATTCATCATTTCGTAAAATGAAGAGCCGTCCCACAACTAAACGTTCCTAACAATTATCGTAAAGAGGAAGCTCATCTGCAATTGCTGGTGCTTGAGATGGAACCTATTATTTGTGTTGTCCGTCGGTAATTGTCAGTAAGAAAGTAGAGCTATCTTCTGCAAAGAAGTTAGTGTATTATGAAGAGGAAACTGTGTTCTGTCTCCAGTGCCCGCCAATTTCGTGTTTCTTCGTGTTTGAACATAGGGGCATTTAATCGGTCAGCCACTCGCCCAGATTTGATGGATGAAAGACTGGTGTGACGATTACGACACACGCGTGTAGACAGTTAAAGGGAGATGAGTTGTTTTTGGTGTTGTTTCTGTAAACAATAACATAGGTAGAGGCGGCAAGATAATTACGGAAACAAAGGATTGTATAGGTATTGTAAAATGTATTTGGTAAATAAAGATAGGCTGTTTCTGCTTTGGATATGCCTATTACATTCTCATTTAATACATCTTTGATTAAAAACATCATCAGATATTTTATTGTGATACTGTTGAACTGTTCCATTTCTGTTGCAAAAGATATTAATAAAGAACTTCAGTGTTTAGGTGCGTTCGTAAATACGTAAATACGTAGCACCTATAGTCGTCGTTCAGTCCGTCTGTCTGTCCGTCCGCATATAACAGCGCAAAAACTACCCAACCGAATCGTTTGAAATTTAAAATATATAATTTTTGCATAATTTTGTCGAGTCATTTCAAATTTCATGAAAATCGGATGTGTAGTTTAATTACAGGGACAGTCAAAAGTTTTCCGTTACATTACGGCCAATGGGAAAAAATTAGTGCAAGTGCATTTCAATGATGTTACAGCCTTCCTAACGGTCTGAAATTATAAATATATAATTGTTGCAAAATTTTGTCGAGTCATTTCAAATTTTATGATAATCGGATATATAGTTTAATTACAAGGACAGTCAAAAGTTTTCCGTTACATTACGGCCAATGGAAAAAAAATATTTCAAGTGCATTTTAATGATGTTATAGCCTTTCGAACAGAATGAAATTGATAGGCATTTATGAAGTGCACTAAAATATACATTCAGTACAATATGCGGTGCAAAAATATTTATAAAACAAGTTATAGTACGAACGCACCTGATTTGTCACGTTTGTCGAGCGATTTTCAACTTGTTTAATATGTTTATAACATATATCGCACCCTTATTCCTGAAGTGACACAAATAAAAGAATGTTATTTTTGAAATACTAAATATGAATGAATCGCAAACATATTTCTCTACCTGTTATTAATATTTTTAAAAATGTCCGGATAAAACAATTTTTGATTATGTCTTTACAATGTTCCACAGTCTACAAATCTTCAGATAATTGAATGTAACGTGCTTTGGGCTCTAGATTTAAAATATTGAAATAATTACCGATTCATTTTAAATAATAGTAACTTTTAAAGAATGTGTCATGCCTGAAAATATTTTTTACTTTTAATGTAAAACTTGTGATGAAAATATTTTGAGTTGTATCGCTTTAAGATTTAGAGTACGATAAATCATGTAAATATGCGCACATTTAAAATAAATGTGACTTTCCAGTTAATTGCTATTGTACAATCATTTTCATAAAAAATACGCACCTCATTATTCGATAATTGTTCACAATAGCGATTCGTTTTAATAATATTTTTTTAAAAACGTATCATGCCTGAAAATGTTTTTTACTTTTAATGTAAAACTTAAGCTGAAAATATTTTGAGTTGTATCGCTTTAAGAATAACAGTGCGATAAATCATGTAAATATGCGCACATTTAAAATAAATGTGACTTTCCAGTTAATTGCTATTGTACAATCATTTTCATAAAAAATACGCACCTCATTATTCGATAATTGTTCACAATAGCGATTCGTTTCAATAATATTTTTGAAAAAACGTATCATGCCTGAAAATGTTTTTTACTTTTAATGTAAAACTTGAGCTGAAAATATTTTGAGTTGTATTGCTTTAAGAATAACAGTGCGATAAATCATGTAAATATGCGCACATTTAAAATAAATGTGACTTTCCAGTTAATTAGTTTTGTACAATCATTTTCATAAAAAATACGCACCTCATTATTCGATAATTGTTCACAATAGCGATTCGTTTTAATAATAATTTTTTTTTTAAATGCATCATGCCTGAAAATGTTTTTTACTTTTAATGTAAAACTTGAGCTGAAAATATTTTGAGTTGTATCGCTTTAAGAATAACAGTGCGATAAATCATGTAAATATGCGCACATTTAAAATAAATGTGGCTTTCTAGTTAATCGGTGTTGCACAATCTTTTTCGTAAAAAATACGCACCTAATTATTCGAGAATTGCTCACAATAGTCACATAAGATCGGTGTTTTTGGATTTGAAATAATTTCAGTGTCATTCTTCTTTTAGAATATTAATATTCTGTTTGCATAAAGGTCATTTATATATTTAATTTTATATCAACTTCAAACTTCCTATAACATTATCCCAAATTGTTACTGAGAACATTTCCTTGAATTTCATAAAATGTCATTTAAATATTAGAATAGCATTAATGGAAATGCAAAAGTGAAAAGTGTAAGAATAAAAAAATGGTAATTCAGAAAATTATAATGAAGACCGCTTAGGAAAAATACGTTTGAATTTCCTCTCCTTATACTTCTTTTATTAGTTTAAATAAAAATTGGACTGCAGAGATTGTCTTGTTATAATACGACATCATTCTTTTAAATTAGACGATAAATCGAAGTGTGGACCTTCCAGGTTTCCTTGAAAAAAAGCCACTGTAGTGGCATGCCAAAACAAGCAGAATAAAATAGGCGCCAAGTAGATTGTCTAAGCCAGTAAAAATACAAAGAAGGCGATAGGCTAGCCAAGCCCTTGATGGCTGCAGAGGCAATACTGGAAAGAGTAGGCATCAGAAAGAAATTTTTGGTGGCCACCAAAAACCAATCACGAAGAGTTTAAAAGGGCCAACGTCCTTAATTCCTAAAAAAATAGCATAGTTTTTGACCTTCGGTTTTGAGTGACTGAATAAATCATTGTAATAAAGACATGCTTCATCATCATCATCGACAGAAAGGTCCATGTCTTTGTCGTCGATATTGGATCTAACAAAGCGAATTTTCGTCGTAGACTGTAGAGCTGCACATCTTGATTGTGAATCATGTTTCTCATTAGCTTTTTCCTTAGCTTCGGGAATATTGCGACTGCTAGTCAGATTAGTGCACCTTTAATCTTCCTCTGTTTAGAGGATGATCTAACACGAGGTGCACATGAAGTGGAGGCACATAGAGTGGTCTTATAAATGAAGATGATGAATTTGAAGATACTGTTTGTTGGAAAGACATATTACGTATTCGAGTATCAGAAACAGATGTCGTTGGCGATGGAGTTGGAGGAGGTGACCTTTGAGAAATTGAAACTGTGAAAATTGACGGATTAGGTCTAGATAAGTTTTTATTTATAGAACTTGTGTTGCTGTCGTTGCTTTCCTTATTTTCCAGTGGGCTTTCTGTCACAACTGAAACACAGAAAACAAAATCGGGAAAAATATCTGGGTTCATGGGATAGATTCCATTTTTCAAAAGCGGGCATGTCATTTTACCTACAATCACCATATTGTATATACATAGGCAGCATTCGAGATCACATGCATTTATAAATGTTTGCATATACAGAAAATAATCTAAAAAGAAATAAGACCTCACCTCATTCTTCAGATATGTAATCATTGAAATGACACAGACGTGAATTCGGATGAAAAAGTAGTCGTAATAAATTTTTGACGAAGGTGTAAACAATTACTTAATAAATAATGAAAAATGCAAACTTGAAACCTATCGTTAAGTGCTGTCCTCTAGTGACAATATTACGAAACATAAGGTATGTAATTTTACCTAAGTATGTCATTTTGGGACAGTTTCCCCAACCTTGATCATAATTGATTATTTTCTGATATTAGAATTTAAAAAAATATTCACAATTAAAATTTGTTTTTTAATCTAAAAATTGCCTGTATTATGTTTCTTTTTTTAGTCATTATTATTTATATTCTGTTATTTAGGTCAATTTATTGTTTCTTTTTTAGAAAGATACATTTCAATTAGGCAGTTTTAATGGCAGACATAAATCAGACTTTGCCAAGTTAAATTAATTGTGGGATCTTCAATTTTTAATTCCTATTTATACCCCAAGAAGGTTCAAAAGTGATGATCAAACTACATATTTTTATAAACAGATTTAATCTGAGAAATTGGAATAAAAATGCTTGGAAAATGTTTGAAAATTGTGCATTAATATTGTTCCGGCTATTTCTCAAAAAAGCTAATTTGCCAGCGCATGTTCTCTTTGAACTATCTACTTTTGAACTGAAACGAACTAATTAGGGTTTCGTTCATCTGACGAAACCCTATTCGTCTCGCTCCTCTGTCTGTCTGTCTGTCCGTCCGTCTGTCTGTCTGTCCGTCACAAAGCCCGTTCTCAGAAACTATACATGTTAGAGGCTTGAAATTTTGCATACTTATAGATGAACACCACACATCATACGACAAATCATAAAATTTTGAAAAAGTCGTACATTTAACCCTTTGGGCTCCCACATGTGTATTTTAAACAATTCTTTCCATGTGAGCCTCTAATTAGGTTGGAGGCGTGAAATTTTGCATACTTATAGCTGAATACCTCACATAAACAACAAATCATAAAATTTTGAAAAAGTCGTACATTTAACCCTTTGGGATCCCATATGTGTATTTTAAACAATACTTTCTAAGTGAACCCTAATTAGGTTGGAGGCGTGAAATTTTGCATGCTTATAGCTGAATACCTCACATCAAATGACAAATCATAAAATTTTGAAAAAGTCGTACATTTAACCCTTTGGGCTTCCACATGTGTATTTTAAACAATTCTTTCTGAGCCTCTAATTAAGTTGGAGGCGTGAAATTTTACATACTTGTAGCTGAACACCTCACATCAAACGACGAACTATAAAATTTTGAAAAAGTCGTACATTTAACCTTTCGGGCTCCCACACGTGTATTTTAAACAATTCTTTCTAAGTGAGCCCCTAATTAGGTTGGAGAAGTGAAATTTTGCATACATATAGCTGAATACCTCACATCAAACGACAAATCTTAAAATTTTGAAAAAGTCGTACACTTAACCTTTTGGGCTCATACATGTATATTTTAAACAATTCTTTCTAAGTGAGGCCCTAATTAGGTTGAAGGCGTGAAATTTTGCATACTTATAGCTGAACACCTCAAATCAAACGACGAACTGTAAAATTTTGAAAAAGTCGTACATTTAACCCTTTGGGTTCCCACATGTGTATTTTAAACAATTCTCTCTAAGTGAGGCCCTAATTAGGTTGAAGGCGTGAAATTTTGCATACTTATAGCTGGACACCTCACATCAAACGACGAACTATAAAATTTTGAAAAAGTCGTACATTTAACCTTTCGGGCTCCCACACGTGTATTTTAAACAATTCTTTCTAAGTGAGCCCCTAATTAGGTTGGAGAAGTGAAATTTTGCATACATATAGCTGAATACCTCACATCAAACGACAAATCATAAAATTTTGAAAAAGTCGTACACTTAACCTTTTGGGCTCCTACATGTGTATTTTAAACAATTCTTTCTAAGTGAGGCCCTAATTAGGTTGAAGGCGTGAAATTTTGCATACTTATAGCTGAACACCTCACATCAAACGACGAACTATAAAATTTTGAAAAAGTCGTACATTTAACCCTTTGGGCTCCCACATGTGTATTTTAAACAATTCTTTCCATGTGAGCCTCTAATTAGGTTGGAGGCGTGAAATTTTGCATACTTATAGCTGAATACGTCACATAAACAACAAATCATAAAATTTTGAAAAAGTCGAACATTTAACCCTTTGGGCTCCCATATGTGTATTTTAAACAATATTTTCTAAGTGAACCCTAATTAGGTTGGAGGCGTGAAGTTTTGCATACTTATAGCTGAATACCTCACATCAAATGACAAATCATAAAATTTTGCAAAAAGTCGAACATTTAACCCTTTGGGCTCCCACATGTGTATTTTAAACAATTCTTTCTGAGCCTCTAATTAAGTTGGAGGCGTGAAATTTTACATACTTGTAGCTGAACACGTCACATCAAACGACAAACTACAAAATTTTGAAAAAGTCGTACATTTAACCCTTTGGGCTCCCACATGTGTATTTTAAACAATTCTTTCTGAGCCTCTAATTAAGTTGGAGGCGTGAAATTTTACATACTTGTAGCTGAACACGTCACATCAAACGACAAACCACAAAATTTTGAAAAAGTCGTACATTTAACCCTTTGGGTTCCCACATGTGTATTTTAAACAATTCTCTCTAAGTGAGCCCCTAATTAGGTTGGAGAAGTGAAATTTTGCATACTTATAGCTGAACACCTCACATCAAATGACAAACCACAAAATTTTGAAAAATTCGTACATTTAACACTTTGGGTTCCCACATGTGTATTTTAAACAATTCTTTCTAAGTGAGCCCCTAATTAGGTTGGAGAAGTGAAATTTTGCGTACTTATAGTTGAACACCTCACATCAAATGACAAACCACAAAATTTCGAAAAAGTCGTACATTTAACCCTTTGGGTTCCCACATGTGTATTTTAAACAATTCTCTCTAAGTGAACCCCTAATTAGGTTGGAGAAGTGAAATTTTGCATACTTATAGCTGAACACCTCACATCAAATGACAAACCACAAAATTTTGAAAAAGTCGTACATTTAACCCTTTGGGTTCCCACATGTGTATTTTAAACAATTCTTTCTGAGCCTCTAATTAAGTTGGAGGCGTGAAATTTTACATACTTGTAGCTGAACACGTCACATCAAACGACAAACCACAAAATTTTGAAAAAGTCGTACATTTAACCCTTTGGGCTCCCACATGTGTATTTTAAACAATTCTTTCTGAGCCTCTAATTAAGTTGGAGGCGTGAAATTTTACATACTTATAGTTGAACACCTCACATCAAAGGACAAACCACAAAATTTCGAAAAAGTCGTACATTTAACCCTTTGGGTTCCCACATGTGTATTTTAAACAATTCTCTCTAAGTGAGCCCCTAATTAGGTTGGAGAAGTGAAATTTTGCATACTTATAGCTGAACACCTCACATCAAATGACAAACCACAAAATTTTGAAAAAGTCGTACATTTAACCTTTCGGGCTCCCACACGTGTATTTTAAACAATTCTTTCTAAGTGAGCCCCTAATATGGTTGGAGAAGTGAAATTTTGCATACATATAGCTGAATACCTCACATCAAACGACAAATCATAAAATTTTGAAAAAGTCGTACACTTAACCTTTTGGGCTCCTACATGTGTATTTTAAACAATTCTTTCTAAGTGAGGCCCTAATTAGGTTGAAGGCGTGAAATTTTGCATACTTATAGCTGAACACCTCACATCAAACGACGAACTATAAAATTTTGAAAAAGTCGTACATTTAACCCTTTGGGCTCCCACATGTGTATTTTAAACAATTCTTTCCATGTGAGCCTCTAATTAGGTTGGAGGCGTGAAATTTTGCATACTTATAGCTGAATACGTCACATAAACAACAAATCATAAAATTTTGAAAAAGTCGAACATTTAACCCTTTGGGCTCCCATATGTGTATTTTAAACAATATTTTCTAAGTGAACCCTAATTAGGTTGGAGGCGTGAAATTTTGCATACTTATAGCTGAATACCTCACATCAAATGACAAATCATAAAATTTTGCAAAAAGTCGAACATTTAACCCTTTGGGCTCCCACATGTGTATTTTAAACAATTTTTTCTGAGCCTCTAATTAAGTTGGAGGCGTGAAATTTTACATACTTGTAGCTGAACACGTCACATCAAACGACAAACTACAAAATTTTGAAAAAGTCGTACATTTAACCCTTTGGGCTCCCACATGTGTATTTTAAACAATTCTTTCTGAGCCTCTAATTAAGTTGGAGGCGTGAAATTTTACATACTTGTAGCTGAACACGTCACATCAAACGACAAACCACAAAATTTTGAAAAAGTCGTACATTTAACCCTTTGGGCTCCCACATGTGTATTTTAAACAATTCTTTCTGAGCCTATAATTAAGTTGGAGGCGTGAAATTTTACATACTTATAGTTGAACACCTCACATCAAATGACAAACCACAAAATTTCGAAAAAGTCGTACATTTAACCCTTTGGGTTCCCACATGTGTATTTTAAACAATTCTCTCTAAGTGAGCCCCTAATTAGGTTGGAGAAGTGAAATTTTGCATACTTATAGCTGAACACCTCACATCAAATGACAAACCACAAAATTTTGAAAAAGTCGTACATTTAACCTTTCGGGCTCCCACACGTGTATTTTAAACAATTCTTTCTAAGTGAGCCCCTAATATGGTTGGAGAAGTGAAATTTTGCATACATATAGCTGAATACCTCACATCAAACGACAAATCATAAAATTTTGAAAAAGTCGTACACTTAACCTTTTGGGCTCCTACATGTGTATTTTAAACAATTCTTTCTAAGTGAGGCCCTAATTAGGTTGAAGGCGTGAAATTTTGCATACTTATAGCTGAACACCTCACATCAAACGACGAACTATAAAATTTTGAAAAAGTCGTACATTTAACCCTTTGGGCTCCCACATGTGTATTTTAAACAATTCTTTCCATGTGAGCCTCTAATTAGGTTGGAGGCGTGAAATTTTGCATACTTATAGCTGAATACGTCACATAAACAACAAATCATAAAATTTTGAAAAAGTCGAACATTTAACCCTTTGGGCTCCCATATGTGTATTTTAAACAATATTTTCTAAGTGAACCCTAATTAGGTTGGAGGCGTGAAATTTTGCATACTTATAGCTGAATACCTCACATCAAATGACAAATCATAAAATTTTGCAAAAAGTCGAACATTTAACCCTTTGGGCTCCCACATGTGTATTTTAAACAATTCTTTCTGAGCCTCTAATTAAGTTGGAGGCGTGAAATTTTACATACTTGTAGCTGAACACGTCACATCAAACGACAAACTACAAAATTTTGAAAAAGTCGTACATTTAACCCTTTGGGCTCCCACATGTGTATTTTAAACAATTCTTTCTGAGCCTCTAATTAAGTTGGAGGCGTGAAATTTTACATACTTGTAGCTGAACACGTCACATCAAACGACAAACCACAAAATTTTGAAAAAGTGGTACATTTAACCCTTTGGGTTCCCACATGTGTATTTTAAACAATTCTCTCTAAGTGAGCCCCTAATTAGGTTGGAGAAGTGAAATTTTGCATACTTATAGCTGAACACCTCACATCAAATGACAAACCACAAAATTTTGAAAAAGTCGTACATTTAACACTTTGGGTTCCCACATGTGTATTTTAAACAATTCTTTCTAAGTGAGCCCCTAATTAGGTTGGAGAAGTGAAATTTTGCGTACTTATAGTTGAACACCTCACATCAAATGACAAACCACAAAATTTCGAAAAAGTCGTACATTTAACCCTTTGGGTTCCCACATGTGTATTTTAAACAATTCTCTCTAAGTGAGCCCCTAATTAGGTTGGAGAAGTGAAATTTTGCATACTTATAGCTGAACACCTCACATCAAATGACAAACCACAAAATTTTGAAAAAGTCGTACATTTAACCCTTTGGGTTCCCACATGTGTATTTTAAACAATTCTTTCTGAGCCTCTAATTAAGTTGGAGGCGTGAAATTTTACATACTTGTAGCTGAACACGTCACATCAAACGACAAACCACAAAATTTTGAAAAAGTCGTACATTTAACCCTTTGGGCTCCCACATGTGTATTTTAAACAATTCTTTCTGAGCCTCTAATTAAGTTGGAGGTGTGAAATTTTACATACTTATAGTTGAACACCTCACATCAAATGACAAACCACAAAATTTCGAAAAAGTCGTACATTTAACCCTTTGGGTTCCCACATGTGTATTTTAAACAATTCTCTCTAAGTGAGCCCCTAATTAGGTTGGAGAAGTGAAATTTTGCATACTTATAGCTGAACACCTCACATCAAATGACAAACCACAAAATTTTGAAAAAGTCGTACATTTAACACTTTGGGTTCCCACATGTGTATTTTAAACAATTCTTTCTAAGTGAGCCCCTAATTAGGTTGGAGAAGTGAAATTTTGCGTACTTATAGTTGAACACCTCACATCAAATGACAAACCACAAAATTTCGAAAAAGTCGTACATTTAACCCTTTGGGTTCCCACATGTGTATTTTAAACAATTCTTTCTAAGTGAGGCCCTAATTAGGTTGAAGGCGTTAAATTTTGCATACTTATAGCTGAACACCTCACATCAAACGTCGAACTATAAAATTTTGAAAAAGTCGTACATTTAACCCTTTGGGTTCCCACATGTGTATTTTAAACAATTCTCTCTAAGTGAGGCCCTAATTAGGTTGAAGGCGTGAAATTTTGCATACTTATAGCAGAACACCTCACATCAAACGACGAACTATAAAATTTTGAAAAAGTCGTACATTTAACCTTTCGGGCTCCCACACGTGTATTTTAAACAATTCTTTCTAAGTGAGCCCCTAATTAGGTTGGAGAAGTGAAATTTTGCATACATATAGCTGAATACCTCACATCAAACGACAAATCATAAAATTTTGAAAAAGTCGTACACTTAACCTTTTGGGCTCCTACATGTGTATTTTAAACAATTCTTTCTAAGTGAGGCCCTAATTAGGTTGAATGCGTGAAATTTTGCATACTTATAGCTGAACACCTCACATCAAACGACGAACTATAAAATTTTGAAAAAGTCGTACATTTAACCCTTTGGGCTCCCACATGTGTATTTTAAACAATTCTTTCCATGTGAGCCTCTAATTAGGTTGGAGGCGTGAAATTTTGCATACTTATAGCTGAATACGTCACATAAACAACAAATCATAAAATTTTGAAAAAGTCGTACATTTAACCCTTTGGGCTCCCGTATGTGTATTTTAAACAATACTTTCTAAGTGAACCCTAATTAGGTTGGAGGCGTGAAATTTTGCATACTTATAGCTGAATACCTCACATCAAATGACAAATCATAAAATTTTGAAAAAGTCGTACATTTAACCCTTTGGGCTCCCACATGTGTATTTTAAACAATTCTTTCTGAGCCTCTAATTATGTTGGAGGCGTGAAATTTTACATACTTGTAGCTGAACACGTCACATCAAACGACAAACCACAAAATTTTGAAAAAGTCGTACATTTAACCCTTTGGGCTCCCACATGTGTATTTTAAACAATTCTTTCTGAACCTCTAATTAAGTTGGAGGCGTGGAATTTTACATACTTGTAGCTGAACACGTCACATCAAACGACAAACCACAAAATTTTGAAAAAGTCGTACATTTAACCCTTTGGGCTCCCACATGTGTATTTTAAACAATTCTTTCTAAGTGAGCCCCTAATTTGGTTGGAGAAGTGAAATTTTGCATACTTATAGCTGAACACCTCACATCAAATGACAAACCACAAAATTTTGAAAAAAGTCGTACATTTAACCCTTTGGGTTCCCACATGTGTATTTTAAACAATTCTTTCTAAGTGAGCCCCTAATTAGGTTGGAGAAGTGAAATTTTGCATACTTATAGCTGAACACCTCACATCAAATGACAAACCACAAAATTTTGAAAAAGTCGTACATTTAACCTTTCGGGCTCCCACACGTGTATTTTAAACAATTCTTTCTAAGTGAACCCCTAATTAGGTTGGAGAAATGAAATTTTGCATACATATAGCTGAATACCTCACATCAAATGACAAATCATAAAATTTTGAAAAAGTCGTACACTTAACCTTTTGGGTTCCTACATGTGTATTTTAAACAATTCTTTCTAAGTGACACCCTATATAGTTTGGAGGCGTGAAATTTTGCATACTTAAAGCTGAACACCATCGTGCGACAAATCATAAAAATTTGAAAATTTCGTACATTTAACCTTTGGGCTCCCACATGCGTATTTTAAGCAATTCTTTCTAACTGAGCCCCTTATTAAATTGGAGATTTGAAATTTTGCATACTTATAGCAGAACACCTGAGGCCAGGCGACAAATCGTAAAATCTTGAAAAAGTCTTACGTTTAACCCTTTGAGCTACCAGATATGTCTTTTAAGCAATTCTTTCTAAGAGAGCCCCTAATTAAGTTGGAGACATGAATTTTTGCATACGTATAGCTGAATACTTCGACCACACGACAAATCATAAAATTTTCAAGTCTTATATTATTTACTCCTCCGTGCTCTAACTTGTATATTTTAAGCAATTTTTCTAACCCCCGCCCTTTTCACCCGGGGAGCACTTTTCCAACTTCTGCCGACACCCCTTTGACCATTCTTTCATATTATGCACCATAGCCTTACATATTTTAGTTCCACTTTTTACCGCCAGGGGCGCCTTCTTATCTCGGGTACTATGGGCCCAATCCCTTCGACTAATATATATACGGATAGTATGTAAAACGAAGTTTCGTTCGGATAGAGGTTTGTTTAGAATAGAGTGCGCCCCTGGTTGCGAAATTTAGAACTAACAGATTTTTCAAAAGGATAAATTGTTTTGAAAGGAATATTAAACGAAACCCTCTGTGCGATCTGTGATCACACTTACCCACTTGTTTTTTTGTTGATGTTAGAATTCTTTAGATGTAACATGTCGAATGTCAGTTAATAGATTTTTTATGTACCGTTTCGTAATTAAATGTTTGTTTTGTTCCTTAAAGAATGTTGATTATTCGTAGAAATAAGTTTCACTGAACCACCTAGATGCTAGTTTTGATTTTGAAATGAATGTTTAGATAAAGTAGAAAAGAAAACGAATATTTGTTGTTCATCGCGCCGTCAAGTCTAAATGTGAAAAGATAACTGCGTAATATTTTTGTTTTGTTTCGATTTGGAACTGGTGAGTGCTGATTTTTGTTATTATATTTTATTTTTTGAAAATGAACGAAAATAAAGAGCGAAAGATGCGTGATACGCATCGAAATTTATTAAATAAGTTATTTGAAGAAATTGAACAGTATTTAGCTAGTAATGAATATTCTTTAGAACATTTAGAAGAATTAGTCGATAAGTTAAACGTTAAATGTAAGACTATTAAGGATCATGATAATAACATTTTAAGCTTAATAAATGCTAAAAATGTCGAAAACGAAATACTGAATATTGATGAATATGACCAGAAAATAATAAGTTACAGAAATAAATTAAACTTTAAAATTAAAAGTTTATCTTCTAATGCAGATATTACACATAGTAATAACATTGATTCAGTGCGAACATGTCATGCTGCTACTAAACTAAAAAGAGTAAAATTACCAAAGCTACAAATAAACCGATTTTTTGGGGGAACACGACAAATTTTTAGAATTTTGGAACCAGTTTGAGTTAGCGATAGATAAAAACACAAGTCTAACAGAAATCGAAAAATTTACGTATTTGAAAGTTTGGTTGCAGGAGCAGCTGCAAACACGATTAATGGTTTTGGATTAACTGAAAATAATTATGCAGCGGCCGTATCGCTTTTGAAGCAAAGGTATGGTAGACATGACATGCTTGTACACGCTCACTTAAACAATTTATTAAATATGAAAGGTTTGAAAAGTTCTTCTGACACTGATGGATTAATAAATTTATACGATAAATGTCTATTGCAATTTCGAAACTTAGAGTCGTTAGGTGTAAAACCTGATACATACAGTGGGTTACTTTGCCCAATTTTACTGAAGTTAATACCCCCAGATTTGACCTTGGAATTTAATATAAATCTAAAAGACGGAGAAATGTGGGATATAGATAAACTTATGAGTTTTCTTAAAAATGAAGTTGAAAGTAGAGAACGGGTATCAACTATCCATGACTTAGATGGTAAGAAATCATTTTCCAATGATAATAAATTTGAATATAGACCAAAATTTACAGATAAACAATTGAAATGTAAGCCGCGATATCAATATAATACGAAAGGATATAAACAAAATAGTGTTCCAGCTACTGAATTAATGACTTCAGTAAATAAGAATTCGTGTTTATTTTGTAATAGTGCTAATCATAATAGTGAAATGTGTAATTATTTAACCATAGATCAGAAGAAAGAAATACTATAAAAGCAGGTAAGATGCTTTTTATGTTTACAGTGCAAACACAGAATTAAAGACTGTGAAAATACCAAAATGGGCGATATTTGTGGTAAGAAACATAATAGGGCTATTTGTTTTCAATTTGGAAATGATTCCAAAATAAACGTTGATAAAAGTGCCGTATCTGTTTCCCATTGTGGTAACAATTCTACTAGTAATGTACAGAATGAAAACACGCATTGCAACATATTTTTGCAGACTTGTTCTGTTACAATAAAAAATCCTAAAAATGATAATAATGAACCAGTTCGTGTCTTATTAGATAATGGTAGCATGAGAACATTTATAATTCGTGACATTTCACAAAAATTACAATTGCCGGTTATTAGAAAAGAAACCTTATCTGTTTATGCTTTTGGAGCCGAAAGGGCAACTGAGAAAACTTATAATGTAGTAAAGGTAAAACTTGTAAATAGAGAACATCCCTCTTTATACATTGAAGTTGAAGCTCTGGAAACAGATCAAATTTCCGCTGCTTGCTTACCCACTCCTGATAAATACATTAGGAAAACTTATAATAAATTAAAAGGTTTACAACTTGCTGATAGTTATGAATGTACTAGTAAACAAATTGCAGTTTTAATCGGCACTGATAATTATTATAATATTGTAACTGGCAGAATCAAGAGACTAAAGAATAATCTCGTAGCTACTGAAACCCTTTTTGGCTGGTGCTTACAGGGTTATACGGGGTCAGCCAATGATTTGTTCAGTTTGAAAATTATCGTTGAAGAAAAGGATATATCCGATCAAATCAGAAATTTTTGGCAATTGGAAAGTCTAGGAATTGAATCCGAAGCTCAAAATGTTAGTAATGTGGACGATGACATTATGGCTAATTTTCAGTCTAATATTGATTTTAAGGATAACCGGTATAAAGTAAAATTTCCATGGAAGGCAAATTTGAAAATGTCTCTTAACAATCGCGAAGTCGCATACAGAAGATTTTTGAAATTGAGAACAACCTTTAGAAATGACCCTTTGTTATTCTCAGAATATAAGGCTATTTTAGATAATTATTTAGCAGACAATATTATCGAACCTGTTGACAATACATCTGATGTAAACTCATTTTACTTACCACATAGAGCAATAATTCGTGAAGATATGTCCACCACTAAAGTTCGCATTGTCTTTAACGGAAGTGCCCATGCTAAGGGTGAACTGTCACTGAATTATTGTTTATATACCGGATTTAATCTCATTCTCGAATTGTTCAGCTTTTTAATCAAATTCAGAAACTTTCCCATAGCAATTACTGCAGACATTCAACAAGCTTTTTTGCAGATCGAGATTGATGAACCAGATAGGGACTTCACACGATTTTTTTGGGACGATGAACCATGGATTGATGATCCAGGTAAGGAATTTAAAATATTCAGACTAAGGAGAGTGCTTTTCGGTGTGAAATCGAGTCCCTTTCTTCTGGCTGCTATAGCAGCCAGCATATCATCAAGCATCATCTACAAAAGTATGTAGAAACATTTCCTGAATCTTTTGAAATTTTAAATTCATCGTTGTATATTGATGATTTTATAGCAAGTCAACCAAATCTTGATTACGCATTTAAAATTAGTAAGGAAGCCTATGAATTATTTCAAGAAGCTAATATGATTTTTAGAAAATGGAAAACCAACTCGCATGAACTGCGTGAGAAAGGAAAGAATATGGTTTACATGTTGATGAAATTTCTGATAACTTAAATCTCACTAATTAGAATTTGATACCTTCCAAGGTTTTAGGGGTTGCTTGGGACCCAAATAGTGACATGTTTTCATTTACGACTCAAAATCTAGAAAATTTCTTTTCAAATAAACTTAGTACTAAACGTTATTTATTGCAAATTGTTGGCCGAATTTTTGACCCAATTGGATTTATAAGTCCTTACACTATTAGAATTAAATGTTTAATTCAAGAAATTTGGTGTTTAGGACTTGATTGGGATGAAAACCTACCCAAACATCTAGACAATTTATGGAATGACTGGTTTGAAGAAATAAAAGAACTATTGTATTAGCATTCCCAGATATTATTTGGCTGATACTGCCCTTGATGAAGTTGAATTACATAGTTTTTCAGATGCTTCAAAGAAGGCATATGGTACGGTAGTCTACCTTAGAACAGTGTTAAAGAATAAGAACATTGTTACTAGTTTTGTGGCATCAAAAAATCGAGTCACCCCTTTAAAAACTGTCTCTATACCTCGTCTGGAACTTTTAGGAGCCCTTTTGTCTGCTAGACTTTGTAATAAAATTGCTAAAGAATTAGCTTTTCCTGCCACTTGCTACTTTTGGACCGACTCTACTATTACTTTCTTTTGGATTAGAGGTGAGCTAGAAAGATTTAAAATGTTTGTCAGAAACTCGATAAAGGAAATCAGAAATCTTAGTGATCAATTAAATTGGTTCCACTGTCCTGGAAAAGATAATCCTGCCGATCTAGTTACTGGAGGTTTGAAAGTTTCAGAGTTGAAAAATAACCATCATTGGTGGGAAGGTCCCCAGTGGTTAAAACAAGACAGATCTCTTTGGCCAAAATTAGATAATACATTCGATAAATTAGATATTTCTGAAGTTAAAGATCAGTTAGAACTAAAGAAAAACACTGTTGTAAAATCAACTATTGTAAATGAAAATAAGTTAAACATTGATTTGATTAATCGATATTCTTGAAGTTAATAAGAATTGCTGCATGGTGTTTAAGATTTTTGAAAAACTGTAAATTGAAATCAGGAATTAGAAAATATGATTATTTAGATACTTCTGAGTTACAGAATGCGTCCAAGAAGCTGATAAAGATTGTTCAAAATTCCGCATTCCAAACTGAAATTCGGTGTTTAAAGGAAAAACGTCCACTCCCAAATAACAGTAAGATTTTAAACTTAAATGTATTTCTAGATGCAGATGGACTGTTAAGAGTCGGTGAAAAACTGAAATTTTCTAATTTATCAGAATCGCAGAAACATCAAATACTTTTACCAAAGTCTCACTATTTTACTGAACTTTTAATTGATTATTACCATAAAGAATTCCTACATTCAGGTACTCAGACAACTCTATCTTTATTAAGACAATTTTATTGGATACCATCTGGTCAAAATCAAGCAAAGAAAATTATAAATACGTGTGTAACTTGTCTTCGAACAAAACATCAAACTCTTCAACAATTGATGGGTGACTTGCCCCGTGATAGAATTGTACCATCTAGACCGTTTGAGAAAACAGGCGTTGATCTAGCAGGTCCTATTATAACAAAACCTAATTTAAAACGTTCAAAGATAACCCTAAAATCATATATTGCTATATTCATTTGTTTTTCTACCAAAGCCGTTCATCTAGAAGTTGTTTCGGACTTGACCACAGAAGCATTTTTAGCCTGTTTGAGAAGATTCATTGCTCGAAGATCTAAACCCTGTGTCATATGGAGTGATAATGCCACAAATTTTAAGGGTACTTGTGCTCTTTTGAAATCCTTCTATCAAATCTGTTCTTCTGAAGAAATTCAGCGATTTAGTGCGGAAGAACGAATTCAATGGAATTTCATACCCCCTGCATCCCCATATTTCGGCGGATTATGGGAATCAAACATAAAAACCATGAAGCGAATTCTCTTGAAGATAACTAAATCATCTATCTTAAATTTTGAAGAGCTGTCAACACTTGTGACGCAAATTGGAGCAGTTATGAATTCACGTCCGTTGACACCCTTGTCTGCAGATGTTAATGATCTACAACCACTAACACCTGGTTATTTCCTCATTGGAGGTCCTCTTTTGAATGTTCCTGAAAACAATGCCATTTTAGACTCTTTACCTTTTCTTCTAGGTGGACACTAGTTCAAAGATTGAAAATGCAATTCTGAAAACTTATAAAGGTGATGATGGACATGTCCGTGTAAATGATCTCAAGACCTCTACAGGTATGTTACGTCGAAATATCACCAAAGTAGTAACTTTGCCATTTTAAGATGATGTTGGACGACCGTCCAACTCCGGGCGGGATGTTCCGGCTAATTCTCAAAAAAGCCAGCGCATGCTCTCTTTGAACTGTCTACTTTTGAACTGAAACGAATTAATTTTTTTGTTGATGTTAGAATTCTTTAGATGTAACATGTCTAATGTCAGTTAATAGATTTTTTATGTTCCGTTTTGTAATTAAATGTTTGTTTTGTGCCTTAAAGAATGTTGATTATTCGTAGAAATAAGTTTCACTGAACCACCTAAAAAGTCCAAGTCATGTGACTGTTATGAACAATCACGGGCCGACCGCTTCGTTTTTCATATGCAATGCGGCCATTTTAAATCAAAATTATTTTTTCGCATAAAACTGCATAAAAGTTGCCTTGATCGCAAAGATCGATTGGTACTTTTATGTTAGCCGAATGCAAATCTCGCCAATAGCATTTTTTATTTTTCGCGTGATTTTTTAAATTAAAACAATTCTTTAATGTTGAAATTAATATCTTAATTTATGGTATTATTTATTTCTCTTCCCTTTTTTTTTTTTTTTTTTTTTTTTTAAGAAATAAGTGAAAGTCGTAAATTTTAAATGTTTCAGTTTTAAATTAAAGTTGAGTATTTTAAATAAAATGAATGAAAGGATTATATTTTAAATGAAATTAATGAAATTCGAAAAAATGCGACGGGGAAAAATGTTTGGCGATTTATCACCGGCGCCCGGCTAACATATAAATACTTAGTTCTTGATTTCTCTATCAGATTCTTCCGATTTGGCGAAGGATTGAGGAAATAAAATAATAAATTGTGAATAAAAGTAACATGATACAATGCTTAGCATACATTCAAAGGAGTTCAAACTGGTCGCCAGGAGCGGCTAGTTCTTATATAAAAGAACTATCATATATATTTTTATGACAGTTGATTTGAAATTATTTTCATTTATCTAGTAGTCTTTCCACACTTTTTCAAATTAATGTATGAAATATCACTCTTTTTCTTAAAAATGAGCATTTTTTGCCGATTATATAGCAGTTAACATGAGTAGCGCCGAAGGAGCTCCATTTGGCCCTTTTTTCCCCTTTTCCTTACCGATTATCATTTCATCGATAATGATAATTAACAACGCAGGTGAAGCGGCTATCTTGCTATCGCCTGATATAGGGGTACCGCTTTTACCTTTTACCACCCTTTATGTGGCTCCGATAAGTTTATTACGCGTGTCTGAATGCACAAATTGAAAATATTAAATTTAACAGCCAGTTTTTATCAAGAACTACATAAAATATAATTTTTTCTATCAGAAAATAAACAACTAACATGAAAATTTCTATTTTCATTTCAAAAATCCCTTTTGTAAGATATTTTTATGATAACCACTTAAAAATCGTATTCATTTATTTGGCAGTCTTTTCTCACTTATTCTCATTAGCATTATCTATATATTTGTCTAGTTCTTAAAACCTTATGATTTTTACCCGACTGCCAAGAAGGGTTATGTGTTTGACGCGTATCTGGATATGTGGATTTCTTTATACCCTCGAAACATCCCAGCGGCTGAATGGATTTTAATGAATGAGGTCTCTATTGATTTGTCTTAAACGTCCGATGGTTATAGGCTAGGTTTTGTTTTTATAAATTCAAAATGGCGGCCGTAAGATACAAAATAACGGTAGAGACGAAAAAAATTTACGCACCTTATTAAGTGGTATATCATTGGATAGGTCTTTCAAAATGAAGACGATGTTTCCTAGACTATTTTACAGACAGAAGCTCCGTTTAAATATTACACTACTTGAAAGTTGTGTAGATAGGATCTCTAGCTTAACATTCTAACCTTCATAGCCGTCTATAGGCCTCATCAAAACAGTGTTCATAGATAGGAACTAACAATTAAACACAACTTAAAAGTCATCAATACAAGTAAATAAAAAGAAAATGGGTAAGTAATATAAAAAATAGTTTCACATTGATGAGAAATAATTGATTAGTTCGCTTTTTACGCAATCGGGTATTTTGATTCTTTAAATTTATTTTTTACTTGTTGTGAGTAATAAGTTCTCTGATAAGTGTATTACGCACATGAAGCTCACCCAAGAAAATCGTTAGGCTTATGCTATTTAATTCACTACGGTTCACCAATGTTTGATGTCACGCTACTTTTCCATCCATCAACTGGACGCGAGGAAGTGAATGATTGAGCCCCTATGTTGAAGACGACCCGAAAAACATGCAAGTAGCGTGCACTGGATACAAAAAACGAATTCAACAAAAAAGGACTAAGAAGAAAAGAGTTTGGAAAAAGGAAAAGGGAAGGCCGCGGCTTATAATTAGAGTCGGGAACACCTATATTAGATTTCGAGGTGTAATTGTGGAGTCAAAGAATCGCCTGTCCCGTATTTCTGTGATGCTGCTGTCAGATGTGAAAACTGGGCGGACAGCTACTTCCCTTTTGTTATGTGCACACTGTGTTTTTCGCTCGAAGTGTATATCATTCTGTCTGCATTTTAATTTGTTCTCAGGTGGTTGAGGAATAGTGAGCTTATTTTTGTTTCTTTTGAGAAGCCGGTGTTGTTCGTAGTGAATGCAAATAATGTTTGTTTCCTGCACACACATTCGCACCATCATTGAAGCATGATGGAATAATGATCCACGCAGTGCAGATTAATCCTTAGCTTATCAAATAAATATCTCAGAAACAAAAGAATTCGTGGAACTCTGTCAACAACGATCTTTTAAGTACTGTAATAAAATACGGAAACACAGATCATGAAAAAGATCTTTTCGTGAATTCAGTAATTACTAACAAAATATAAAATAACTCGCTCTCACAAAATCTTTATGGTGAATAGATATATCATTACGTAGCAGTTATTCCCTCAAGGCGTTTCATTCTTTTTCGATACAGTCGAGTCTGCTTACAGGAATACCCATTTTGCTAAGATATTTTTCCTATTAAAAGAACTGTTACTTTAACTGGATCACATTGGCCATATTTTTTTAACAATATCCAAATTTCTAATTAATACACTATTGCACAGTGGGGCATCCAGGATTACGCATTGGAGAGGGCTAGCATATTTTAGAGGTCTACATGTGCCCAGATCTGGCCCCGCTCCAAGTAAAGTTCTGTCTAATTTTCTTTCATTTGACTCGATGCGACGTGCCGGCTTGGGTCCTGACATAAATTTTTTCTGCTGACTTGAGCAGACCGTAACCAGCCAGCGAAGCCAGAAGAAGCTCTAGAAAGTTTTGGTGGTGCTAATTCTGAATGCTTTTAATATGCTTGATAATGAAATACTGTACCTAAAGTATATCTGAGTTTTTGACATTTTTTGGTGCGTTTGTGTATTTGGATAATTTTAAAGAGTGTTTGCAATCAAACAATTTAAAGTTTTATTATTAAATTATTAAAATATTATTAAGGTTAGAGGAGGTGCAAAAGGTTGCACGGGGGCTTAAACTTTTTAATTAGTAATTGTTAAATATGCTAATATTTCGAATTTTATAATAAAATTTATAAAAGAAAAAAAAAGTGGGACCACATCAACATTTTTCTCAAAAATTCCGATTTTTTAAGCACCTATAAAAAAAATAATAGTCTTTCATATTTTTTAAAAAATAACTGGTCTAGTGTCAGTGTCTGGGAGGGCTTTAGCCCCCTTAGCTCCCCCCGTGAGTGCGCCAATGCTGTTGCATAAAAGTAAAAGTTTGCTGAACGCAGTAAATTATGAACCCTGAATTACATACATGACTTACAGTAGGATGGAACTGAGTTTTTTATTCTGAATTTAGTTCATTAAATCTATTTTAGATTTATTTCTCGTAACATTAGTGCATGAAAAATCTTCATGTGCATCTCGCAGATTCAAGAAACAAAACTTCACCGCTTGGGGGCCCAGGGAGCGAAGAGGTTAAGAGGACGAAAAAATTTCATAAATGATAACAACAACAACGACAAAAACAATAGAAAAACTCGACATATTTCACAATTTATAGACAGGAACTTTCCATTTTAAACTGAAAAATCCTTGAAATGACAGAGTGGCTCTTAATTTATAACTGCTCAAATTCGGAAACTGTTATAAACAACATAACTGAAAAGAAATATTGCTGAAAACAATGAGATATTAAAACATTGCTACGAAATCTATTTATGTGTTTACATGTATACCGATTTTTATCAGGCATTACTTGTACTAAAAAATGGGGTATCCTGCATGTCTTTGCTATACTTGTTAAACTGTCATAATATAGTTACTCAGAAACATTTTAATATTTAAAAGATAAATTTATTAAAATTTATTATAAGTAAACCCTCGATTTAACGGACCTCGGTTCAACGGACTTCGGATTCAACGGACTAATAAAAATAAAATAAAAATAAATAAAAAATATAAACAAAAATTAAAGTAAAACAAGTGGGTAAGTGTGATCGCAGATCGCACTGAGGGTTTCGTTTAATATCCCTTTTAAAACACTTTATCCTTAAATTAACAAATCAAAATCGTTAATTTAAAATTATTCCCCTCTCCCTAATCTAAAATTCAACGCCCGTATTTCAAATTTTTATATTTGACAAATGTCAAATATTTATTTATCACTATTATTTACTGGAAGCCTCCATGATAAAACAGCTTCTAAAACGATGAAACACGCTTCGAAAAAAAAAAGTATTACTGCCCCCCTCCCCCTCCCCTACTTGAGAATCAACACGCATCCCTCTTTTAAGCTTTTATATGTAAAAAATCAAGCAATGAACAACGACAAAGCATTTCTTTTTACTATTTTTAAAAAGCGATTTCTCGGTAAAATAAAAAAAAATATTTATTATATCTGTGGCGACACAATGTCTCGTGATCAAATGAACGAAACCTTAAAAAAAGGGAAAGAACACGAAACGCCGAAAGCGCGCGCTTTGATTCTCACTGCAGCGTGGTTTTAGTTCTGAGTTTGCGCAATGATGCTGGCGACCTATGCGGCCATGTGATATGCTTTTCGTTCTATGCATGCATAAAAGTTGCATATGTGTTAATTCGTTTGTATTTCATTACCAATATTGTATTATTAAAAGTAATGTATTGTGTTTATATATACATATACAGTAGTATATATGTATATACAATATATATTTATGTATATACATATATTGTACATATACAATATATGTATATACACTGTATATATTGTATATATATATATATATATATATATATATATATATATATATATATATATATATATGTGTGTGTAATTTGCACTGTAATAATATATGTAATTACAAGTACGTAATAATATATATATGTACTATAATTATAAGAAAATAATATTATAAACAGTACTTTGCGATTTAACGGACTTTCAATTTAACGGACACATCTTAGTCCCAATCAGTCCGTTAAATCGAGGGTTTACTGTATTTATTAAATTATTGGTTAAAACACACTTTTTTTAAAACATAGACTTCAATGAAAGACAATTGGAAGAAACATTCTCCAAAGACGGCGCGAGAGAGAATGGCTTCCCAGGCTGTTTAGCCTATAAAAATTATTGTTCCTATTTTATAGCTTGTGTGAAAGGATCCGTTCATATTCCGATCATAGGAGCCGGCAGCACGGATAATCATCTCATCGAGTTCACGGATGAAATTCTAGGATTAGTTAAATCTCGATTCGCATATTAAAACGCAATCGGTCTGCCAAGTCCTATCTCGGTGGAAAACACCTGAAAACCCGATTTTAGCGGTTGATTCGTAGGTTAACCTGCTTCCAATCCTCTATGCTTTCATACCTTTGGGTGCAGGAAAACACAATGTTAAACTTACGAGTCAGCCGTTAAAATCATGTTTTTAGGTGTTATCCACTAAGATAGTACTTGGCAGACCGATTGCGTTAAAATATTCGAATCGAGATTTAACCAATCCTAGAATTTCATCCGTGAACTCGATGAGGTGATTGTCTGTGCTGCCGGCTGCCGGTCTATATTCATCTCCGTCCGAAATCATCAGAAAAGACGAAAACCCATAGTTTGATTTCAGATTTGATTTACAAACAGAATATTACAAAGTTGATATGAAAATACAAGAAACTAGACGGACAGGCATTTTTCTTTTACTGTTAATATTGTGCGCTGCTTTTCTCTCGAAGTAAAATCCTTCTGTCTTGCATTTTAATTTGTTTTTACACTGTTAAAACACTATTCTTAAAAATAAGTAAATTGTACCGATTATTGAGCACTTCCCGATCTTAAAATAACTCCGAGTATTTAACTCTTAAATTTGAAAAACGCATATACTCATTTTTTGAGTACAAACAGGGACTCGAAAATAAGTATGTATGGAAACACACATACACTGTAAGAAATTAAAAAGCGAAATTACAGAGAACCGACAAATCACCATTTTTAATTACGGTAATTTTGAATTGCGAAGAACTACAATTTTTGAAGTGAAGAACAACGAATGTACTATTTTAATTCTTGTGTATGAGCCGCCCCGTGATTTGAATCCGAGTCTTCTAGGTGGGAGATCAGTATCGTAGTGACTGTGCTATAAGAGCAGTTACCAGCTGTTTCCAAATGACACCTTTTATGAATCAGCGACGGAAGATTGCTAACAGCAGAGATGAATTTTCCCTTTCTTAAATATTCTAATTTCTAATAAAACAATTTTTAAACTAAATTTTCTTCTTTAACATTTCTAATGAAATTGTAAATAAATTTGAAAAGTGTGTATTATAAATTAAAAACTATAACAAAGATAGACATATCTTTAAATAAAAGCTTGGAAATCCCTACTGTCAATTCGGTATAAGAAAAGGGTTTATCAGAAAACTCATATTTTTGAGCACATAGGATTGGAACATGAATATTAAGACTTTAAAATACAAAATATAGGTATTCATTTCTGCATACATGTATAAATCAAGTATAAGTATACACAACTTCAAAATATCATGTACTCGTTTCTGAATTAATTGTACTTAAAAAAAATCGAGTACAAAGAAATTTTCATGTTTAAATTGATTAATGCTCCTTTTTGAAGCAATTGTACTTAAAAAATATGAGTACATAGAAATGCTCATTTTTTAGTAGATTATTTTTAACAATGTACTTCTTTTTGAAACAATTGTACTTAAAAAATACGAGTACATGGAAGTTCTCATTTTTAAGTAAATTATTTTTGAGAGTGTAAATGGTTGAGGTGTAACGAAGTTATTTTTGTATCTTTTGGAAAACCGATGTTTTTTGTAATGAATACAAATAGCGTCTGTTTCATGCGCACATGTTCGCAGCATCTTTGAAACATAATAGAATAAGAATACATACAATATAGATCAATTCTTAGCTTATCAAATGAGTACATCAAAAACAAAAGGATTCGTGAAACTCTGTCTACATCTATCTTTAAAGTACCGTACTAAAACACAGATCATGAAAAAGATCTCGTCATGATTTCAGCATTTACGAAAAAATATGAAATAACTCGCTTTCACAAACTGTTTGCGGACAGTACAGATGCGTATATTGTCACGTTGCACTTATAATCTCACGACTTCATTCACACTTAAAAAAAAAAGAAAACGTTGAGAGCGTCAATAGGTATAACCTTTTTGATGAGATAGATTGTCCTATTAGAGAAATATAACGTCAGTTATATTGGTATACAAGTCTTTGCAATAATTAAAACTACTTTAATATGTTATACTAGCCGCGCTTGGCGATTAGTTTTGTCTCTCTTAAAAATTTATGTTTGGGAAAGCATGCTAAGCATTATATCATGTTGCATTTATTCATAATTTAATTTACTTGGACTCTCTTAAATATAATTAACTAGCAGATTTACCCGGCTTCGTTCGTGTCAATAAAAAGGGTCCTCCAGGATAAAATAAATTAAAAAGAAATAATACGGCAATGACAATAACTGAGATTGGTGCATTCCCTAATCGTTAAAAAGATCAATCAGAAATGTAAATATAAGTAAAATAGTCTTAATTACGTCAACTGTTAACTATACCATAATAATATACATTCCAAACAAATGTCAAAACATATATTAAAATACAATTATTTGCTTAAAAGACGTCATTTCAATAAAAAACACATAAAAATACTAAAAATGTAAAGGTTTCGACTCTTTCTTTGAGTCATCTTCAGAATATACAAAAAACAACAAATACAATGCCAATTGTGAAATTATACTGATGATGGCAACGACCTAACCCATAAATTGTGCCGTTACTGAAATTTTTCTTAACTTCTGAAAATCATACAATCTCGTTTTTCACACTGTCGAATAGAAAAAAGTTCCTTCAAGTGAAATTTATTTGAAAATTGTATCTCAATTTTCTCATTTGAATGGATTTTAAAGTAATTTTCAATCATGGATATTTAAAAATGTGCATGTAGCCCAGTTACGAAAGATATACTTGTTTGCTCTTAATGCAATATTATAAAGAAAAGACATTGCTATGAGTAACTCTAGCATCATATTGCTGGTGTCAATAACCTAACACAACCATAAATTTTACTTTTACTGCAATTAGACCTTTAAACATCGCACATTTGACTGTTCCAACGTCTAATAGAATACAAAAAGTACTTTCAGTAATATTTGTTTGAAAAGCTTATCTCAATTTACAGATTTTTTTATGTTTTTTAAAGTAATTTTTAAGCTTGAATTTTTTAAAATATGGCTGCAACCCAGTTACAAAAGATTAACTTAATTGCTCAAAAACATTGTAAATAATTCAGTATTTGTTTGTTTTCGTGTATTTTTACATAACTAAATTGGCAAATTTCAGTATTTGTTTTCGTGTGAGAGTCTCATTCCGGCTGCTTATAACGTGGTTCTTTTTTAAAAAATTTAATTCAACTTGCACTATTAGTTTTTCAGTTAAGTTTTTGGTGCGTAACATTGTTATTCGCTGATTAGTCATAGAATTGTAGGGGAAAATTCCATAACCATCTGGAACCCGATTATGAAAGATTAGTACTTTTAAAAATTCTGAATGAATTTCATTGGAACTTGCATTGTTTGTTAGATATTTTTACACGGATGGATTTTTTTAAATATTGCATATAGTTTTACGTCGCTTTCTTATAAAATTATGGAAGAAAGTTCAATAGTCAGGTGAGCTCGATCCTAAAAGATTAGCATTTTTTAAAAGTTCTACTGGACAGATTTTTATGACATTTGCACTGTTACTTTGCACCCAAATTTTTGGAATAGTTTTAGTATATAACATTTTGTTTTACATGCTTTGTTTTAGAATTAGCTGAAATGTTCAATAATCAGGCGAAACCAATTCTGAATGATTAGCCTTTTAAAAAAGTTAGATAGTTTTTCAGAGATAGTTTTAGTATATTGCATATCCGTCTATAATTCTTAGATCAAATCCTACTGTTAATGATCAACTAAAAAATTTTGTCCTTAACAGCCGAAATTTTGTTTTACACATTATAAAATATAGTAGCGCAGTGGTGATCGTATCGTATCCATCAATATGGAAGTACATTTGAGATAAAGATACATATTGCTTTAAAATGGAAGATCAAATTCATCGATATATTTCCTTTAATTCAAGATTTGTTCGGAGAAACTGATCACCGCAGCGGGCGAAATGTACTACTCAGATAAATAAGTGATCTCTAAAACGAAACTGATCTCTAAAACGAAAATACAAAAAATACTTTTCTCTGTATTTGTTGGAAAATCTAACAAATATACTAATAAAAAAGAAAAATGCCCAGCTAACTGATGGCATTGAGCTCACAGGCTATTCACACTAATTGTATATAATACTCTTATTTTAAAGAATAATGCCCCTCAAGAAAATAAGTGAAGGGGAATTAGCCCCCGTTTCACCCTTTATACTTAACCAGTGAACCTCCAAATCTAATCAGGGAAGCTCCTTATCATATGAAACCGGTATACCAAATTTGGAGCAAATCGAATAATCCTGCAAAAAAAAACCATTTATCTAAATTAAGGGGGTGGACTAGCCCCCCCCCCCCTTTATCCTTAACCAATGAATCCCCAAAACGAATCAGGGAAGCTCCTGAACATAATAAACAGGTATACCAAATTTGGAGCAAAGCGAATAATTCTGCATGAAAAAACCGTTTATATAAATTAAGGGGGGGGGGGAGGACTAGCCACCCTTCCCCCTTTATCCTTAACCAATGAACCCACAAAACTAATCAGGGAAGTTCCTTAACATAATAAACCGGTATACCAACTTCGGAGCAAATCGAATCATTCTGCATGAAAAACCCATTTATCTAATTTAAGAGGGGCGGGCTAACCTCCCTTTTCCCCCTTTATCCTTAACCAATGAACCCACAAAACTAATCAGGGAAGTTCCTAAACCTAATAAACCGGTATACCAAATTCGGAGCAAATCGAATCATTCTGCATGAAAAACCCATTTATCTGAATTAAGGGGGTGGACTAGCCCTCATTTTCCCCCTTTATTCTCAGCCAATGAACCTCCAAAACTAATCAGGGAAGTTCCTTAACCTAATTAACAGGTATACCAAATTCGGAGCAAATCGAATCATTCTGCATGAAAAACCCATTTATCTGAATAAAAAGGGGTGGACTAACCCCCCTTTTCCCCCTTTATCCTTAACCAATGAACCTCCAAAACTAATCAGGGAAGTTCCTTAACATAATAAACCGGTATACCAAATTCGGAGAAAATCGAATCATTCTGCATGAAAAACCCATTTATCTGAATTAAGGGGTTGGACTAACCCCGTTTTTCCCCCTTTATCCTTAACCAATGAACTCCCAAAACTAATCAGGGAAGCGTCTTAACCTAATAAACTGGTATACCAAATTCGGAGCAAATCGAATCATTCTGCATGAAAAACCCATTTATCTGAATAAAAAGGGGTGGACTAACCCCCCTTTTCCCCCTTTATCCTTAACCAATGAACCCCCAAAACTAATCAGGGAAGTTCCTTAACCTAATAAACCGGTATACCAAATGCGGAGCAAATCGAATGATTCTGCATGAAAAACCCATTTATCTGAATTAAGGGGGTGGACTAGCCCCCATTTTCCCCCTTTATTCTTAACCAATGAACCCCCAAAACTAATCAGGGAAGTTCCTTAACCTAATTAACCGGTATACCAAATTCGGAGCAAATCGAATGATTCTGCATGAAAAACCCATTTATCTGAATTAAGGGGTGGACTAACCCCGTTTTCCCCCCTTTATCCTTAACCAATGAACTCCCAAAACTAATCAGGGAAGTTCCTTAACATAATAAACCGGTATACCAAATTCGGGGCAAATCGAATGATTCTGCATGAAAAACCAATTATCTGAATTAAGGGGGTGGACTAACGCCCCTTTTCCCCCTTTATCCTTAACCAATGAACCTCCAAAACTATTCAGGGAAGTTCCTTAACATAATAAACCGGTATACCAAATTCGGAGAAAATCGAATCATTCTGCATGAAAAACCCATTTATCTGAATTAAGGGGTTGGACTGACCCCGTTTTTCTCTTTTTATCCTTAACCAATGAACTCCCAAAACTAATCAGGGAAGCGCCTTATCACAATGAACCTAGGAAAAAATTTTGAAGCAAATCGGATGTTTCTATCAAGAGTTATCGCGTTACGTACATACATATATACATACAGAGCGGGCGGGCACATTAGTTCTCAGGCTTTGATAGCCTGTGAGCTAAAAAGGTCAAAAATATATTCGTGTTTCAAATTAAAGCGATTTTTATTTATGTTTTATTAACGGGCAGTATATCAGGCATCTTTAGCACATGTATACAAAGATTCATTGCCGATCATTTTTAGCTCACAGGCTATGAAAGCCTGAGAGCTAATGTGCCCGCCCGTTCTGTATGTACGTACGTACGTACGTACGTATGTATGTATGTATGTATGTATGTACGTAACGCGATAACTCTTGATAGAAACATCCGATTTGCTTCAAAATTTTTTATTATTATCTTTTTCCTAAATTGATTTCTTGATATTGAAACGACTTCATTAAAATAGATTTTTTAACTTCAGAAACACTCAACTAAGGTACTACGTCATTTTAATACATGCTTAGTTAAAGTTTTTACACAAATATATGAAAAATGTGCATTTTCTTCCTTGAATGACGTTAATTTCAAAAACAGCAAAAATATAGTGAGACAATCTGAATTTTTATTGGCTAATAAAACAAAATACTTGAGTTATAATTTTTTTTAATTATTGAGCATTTTTTTAGATGTGTGGCAACTGGAAAGAAACGATTGAATTATAAAATTTAAAAAGCAGATATTTCTATAATGTTAACTTATGGAAGATTGTAGAAAAAAAGTATAAATAGGTGTCTGATGATTTTTTAAAGTAGACAATGGTCTTTTCCACGTTTTAAAACGCATGTACATGAAGTTTCGTGCAAATCGGTGAAAAACTGAAGATTTGTATAAAGAACATACATACAGAGAACGGCTTATATATATATAGATATCCCTTAAGGCTGTTCTCAAATCCAAAGGGTCAACTTTCTGACATAAGTTTTAATTCGTTTTTGTTCGGAAAGGCATGAAACTAGAAGGTGTTGTTATTCAGAAACTATGTCATCGAACTGTTTTTTCCGTTTTCTTGTAAACACAATAGATCTTTCAGAAAATACTGTCAAAGTTAGCATAATTGAACCGAACATTCGAACGAAAGAAGAAAATCCAGTCAGGAAGGGGAGAAAAATGTCGTGCTACGTGATCAAAATCGCCTATAACTCGATAGGTAATTTATTGATCAAAAAATGGAACACACAGTTCGATTCCAAATCGCTTCCATGGTCAGGCTTTCCAATTTTATATATTTCCGTTGAAAAATGAATCTTTAAACGTGTCAAAACTTTCTACGCTTGTTGAGCAGAGCAGTTGAGAACAGCCTTAAGCTAATATTAGTTTTTATTGCATTAAAGTATCTAGATTAGTTGATTTTCTGTAAGCAAGTAAATCCTACTGGTTTACAATGAAAGTCTACAGGAATTTTGGGAAATATTAGCGATATCAGCAAGTAGGCGTCGCCTTTAGCGACTAATTTTGATCGCCAAATTTGGCGATATATCGCCAAGTTGGCGACAAACTTAGCAGCGTTTGGCGACAGAACAGGATCCCCTATGGTAACCCCCTTTATAGGTATGGAGATGCATTAAATGCTGTTCAATAACTACTGAGATGCGTTTCATTCGAGCGTTGCCATTAAACAATTAACAAATAATCGCGATTTCTGTGCCACGTACGATAGCGTAACATATATATATATAGATATTTTAACACATTTGCTTCGAGATGTACCACCAGCGGTACACATTACCGATGAGTTCGGGCTCTTTTTTCGGGGTCCGAATCCGCCCGACGCATGGATATTTTTTTACCCAGTTGAAGAAAAAAACTGCAACTCGAATGATTTATTTACTAATCAGTATGATTGTGTTAAAATATACTCATGTCCAAAAATTAAGGGTAAATGACTGGACGGACGCTTTCGACTTTACATGTTTTGTCGAAAACCTACTGAAATTCTTGACGAATTGGTCTTGAACTTCTACGATGTAAAGAACATCTTTGATTTCATATTTCTCAGTGAAGATTTAGTCGAGGGGACAATTAGGGGCCTAATAATAAATTTAATAATAAAATAATATTTGTGATCACCCATGTAAGATAAAATGATCAAAATCGTCTGGCATTGTATTAAAAGATTGCGGGAGTCCCATTCAACGTTTGTGTGCATTTGTGTAAGCATAGCTCTCATATTCGTGAAGATGTTAACTTTTTTATGAAAAATTCAAAAGTTTTTTGTTTATAGCATATAGAGTTCTCAACCAAATTTAACACAACTCTCCGAAAACATGACAAAGAACGGTAGAAACAGTATACTGTAATTAAAACATGGATATATTTAATATTTGACGAGATATGGGCATTTGTATGAAATAATTTTTAACTGTAGATGCGTGGAAGTTTCCAAAATTTTTAGTTCATAATTTGGTAGTCAGATATTTTGATCAAGTTCTATAAAAAGTGCAGTCAAATATTGTGAAAACTCAGAAAGATACTGTGAGCTGATTGAAAAATTGTGGAAAATCCTTTATAATAAAGCTACTTTTCGAAACTCACTATATCTTCCCTATCTTTCTGAATTTTCGCGATATTTGACTGAACTTTTTATATAAGTTTCCCTGAATAGCTGACTACGAATTATGAGATAAAAATTTTAGAATCTTCCACATATGCGCAGTTAAAAATTATTTCATACAAATGCCCCTATCACATCAGATATTCAATATATTCATGTTTTAATTGCAGTATACTGTTTCCACTGTTCTTTGTCAGGTTTCCGGAAAGTTATGTAAAATATGGTTGAAAACTCTGTATGCTATCAACAAAAAACTTTTGAATTTTTCACAGAAAAGGTTAACACCTTCACGAATGTGGGTGTTATGCTTACACAAATGCACGCAAACGTTCAACAGAACCCAAATAGTCGTTTAACACAATGGCAGATCATTTTCAGCATTTTTTGTTACATAGGTGATCGCAAATATTATTTTATTATTAAATTTATTATTAGACCCCCTAATTGTTCTCCCGACTAAATCTTCACTGAGAAATATGAAGTGAAACATGTTCTTTACATCCTAGAAGTTCAAGAACAATTGTCAAGAATTTCAGTAGGTATTCGACAAAACGTTTAAAATCGAAAGCGCTCGGTCACTTAACCTTAATTTTTGGACATGTGTGTAATTAAAAGTAGTCACGTATGCAACTTTTATTGGGGTTTCCTTCTGCGGTTTATTCTTTTGAACTGTTTCAGATAACTCACAACGTTTCATTGCCAAAAGGTTTTCCGAGTGAAATATGTCCAGGATAGCTTAGTTGGTAGAACGTTGGAAGCTTAAGCCAAGGTCTTGGGTTCAAATCCGGACCTGGGCAATTGGAAAAAGGTTATACCTCGTATGAAGTCTTTAAACCTATCAATGGTCTTTCAGTTCTGTTTCGAATTCTCACATAATATTCTTTCGGAGTAGTGCAGCTATCTGGTGAATGTTGGTAAAGTTGTTTTCCTACAAGGATAGTTTTTTTTAATAGGGACACAAAATCAGGCTATAAAGTATTTCTCATTTCATAGAATTTTTGATAAAATAATCCGTATTGCTGTGCAATCGGTATTACCGATTGTGCAATCGACAATCCATCGTCCGTTATTAGGATTTAAAGAATGAATTTTAACCAACCTCGTCAAATGGCTAATTTCCGGCTGTCGAGCTCATTTACAGTATAGATAAACATACAAAATAGGGCAGGTACAGCAAAACCTGTAACGACACCGTTAACTAGCGTCACTAGTGACAAGGGGGAACAACTAACAAGCTTCCGAAATTTATCTTTAAATGTTCAATTTCTATATCCTGTATGCTATACATACACTCATGTCCAAAATTAAGATGACAAACATAAAATTTGGTACAGAGGTATATTATAATGGGAGAAAGAATATAGCAACATAAAAATATGGAAAACATTTTAATTGTGAATTAGAAACAGGATGTTAAATAATTGTTAAATAATGAATCAGAGATAAAACATTTATATCGGGAAAAGTCTGTCGAATCTGGAGTGTGACCTCCGTGCGCTGCTATGCAAGCCTCACAATGAGCTGTCATACCTCTTATGAGGGTGTCAATAAATGTTTGCGGCAACGAAGTCCATTCTTCCAAAAGCTCGACTACAAAAACTCCTGGCGGGTTCTGTGAGGGGTGTTACGTTGTGGAATGGTTCTTCCTAGACCATCCTAAACATGTTCAATAGAACTGATGTCCAGAGACCTCGAGGGCCAAATCATATGGCGAATATTCTCTTCTTCAAGAAAATCATCAACCATGTGAGCTCTGTGTGGCTTCGCATTATCACCCATAAACATGAAGTTCGGGCCTACAGAATCCCAGAACAACCTCACATAGACTCAAGGACCTCATCCCTAAAGCCCGGCTTCCAATCTTGTGTGTAACTTTCACTGCATCCAACAGTAAAGCTCGGTTGTTGTGGAGCTAAAGACATCAGTCTTATACACAACAAAAGTGGAGGCGTTTTCTTTTTAGTGATGAGTCGAGATTCTCCAAGCAGTGTGGTTCTCGTCTAATCTTCATCCGAGAAGAACCTGGAGCTCGCTATCACCCCTTCTACGTAAAAGAAATCGACAGATTTGATGGCAAAGGGATCCTTGTCTGGGACGGCATAATGTTGGGCAGTCGTACACCATTCCACGTCTTCGATGCAGGTACTGTCAACGCACATCGCTATAGGAATGAGTCCTTGAATCCTACGTGAGGCTGTTCCGGGAGGCTGTAGGCCCGGACTTAATGCTTATGGATGATAATGTGAAGCCACACAGAGCTCACATTGTTAATGATTTTTTTTGAAGACGTGGATATTCTCCGTATGAATTGGCCCTCGTGGTCTCCGGACCTAAATCGTATTGAACATGTTTGGGATGGTCTAGAAAGAGCCATTGTACAGCGTAACCCCTTTCCCAGGACCCGCCAGGAGTTAAAAGCCGTGATCTTGGAAGAATGGGCTTTGTTGCCCCAAACTTTTATTGACACCCTCATAAACAGTATGAGAGCTCGTTGTGAGACTTGTATGGCAGTGCACGGTGGTCACACTGCATATTAAACAGACTTCTCCCGAGATGAATGCTTTATCTTCTGATTTATGATTCAACACTTTTTGATGTACCCTGTTTCTTAATTCACAATTAAAATCTTTTCCATAATGTTATGTTGCTATATTCTTTCTCCTATTGTAATATACCTCTGTGCTAAATTTCGAGGCAGTACAGCGAATAGTTCATCAGTTTTCACAGATTTTATGTTTGTATTCTTAATTTTGGACACGAGTGTACTTAATATCTATTCTTTGATTGGATTGGATTGTTTTCAAGACAGACGATTCTCTCGAAAGTGATCGTTGGAATTTAAGTGTGTCTTTATTATAAAAGAAATAAAACTTTTTAAAATTTTATCTTAACCACTTAACGGATTTTTTTTTTTTTTTTTATACATCAATTGAAAATATGGGATAAACACCACTTTTTTTAAACTAAAATATTCGTAATATTTATTAAATTTTTGTCATTAAACAGTATGAAATTGAAATTAAAAAAATTAGTGGTATCAAAAAGCTCTAAGTGATGGATCAAGCAAACTCTTTTTGTCGTTAGGCCATACGGGCAAAACAGTTAAGTGGTTAAGTATGTTTGGCAAAATCTAGTCTGCATATCGTCGGTACCATATCAAACTATCCAATGTGAAAACAGTGGGCTACTTTTTAAAAATCCACATTTCTTTATTGACACATCTTTTCTGAAATGATAAAATTCCCGTTGTTTTCGCCTTAATTAATATGTCATTATATAAAGTTAAATAAGGCGAATTTTACTATTTCAAAAAAGTGGTGCCAATCAAGAAATCTGAATTTAAAAAAAGTAGCTCACTATTTTCACATTGGATAGTTTGACATTGTACCGACGATATGAAATCGAAACATTCTTTTCCGCTGTTACTACGGGTAACACAAAACTGTGAGTACTTCGTTAATTTTTATCGCGGAATATTGCTTGCAAGTTTTATATTAATGCAATATTATAATCGATGTAGAATTTATTGGGTTTTATGCGTTTTTGGCGGGTATAATAGTTAAACAAAATAATCTGATACGAAATTAAATATATCTAATTAAATATTTATGGATTTGATATGTGAAAATTAAAATATCCGTGATACTTTTGCGAGTGACAATAATAATAAACGTAATCATGTAAATTTACGTACATTACGATAATACAATTCAAATTTGGCAATAAAAATTAGCAAACATTGTATAACATATAAGTTTAAGAAGGGGTAGGGGAAGTAAAGATAACCATAAATGCCGCTTATACATCAAGAAAATTCAATATATATATTTTATTTGAACTCAACATGAATAAAACTATTTCCCCCTTAAAATCTTATTCAGACGTTTGCATTAAAAAGAAACTTTTTACTATCTCTCTATCTCTCTATTCTAAAAAAAAGTAACTACCGCTGTCACCGCCGCCGCCGCCGCCGCCGCCGCCGGTTTTGAATTTTTTGTGACCGGAGTTCTTTCTTCGTTAATATTAAGAAAAATAATGCATACAAAAATATGCAAATCGGTAGTATTATACAGAAATGTTTGATAAACATGCTGATGCAGACAGTTTTCAGATCGAAGAATTATTTTAAGAGATATTTAATGCTAAAGTTGGACAAAATCGTTCCACTAAAAAAGTTTTATAGGAGCAAAAACTATTCATAGGAATTTAATCATTTTTAGATCATTTTATGTGTTAGAATTTGCCGGAGTGCAGATTGCATTAATTTTTTTATTTTGACTCATTTTTTGAGGTTTTATTTGTATTTTAAATTCAAATTTTCAGCATTTCTAGAGATATTTTTAACAGATTTTAGAAAGTGATATTAATTTAAACTGTTGCCAACTGTATAAACAGCGGAAACAATAATGTTTGCTTCAAATAAAAAATATACGTGTAAATAAATTAAAAATTTATTTACACGTGACTATTATAAACAGAAAAAAACATTTTGAATTAGAATTAAATAATTATGTACAAAAAGCAGGAACTTATTAAAAATTACGTCATAAAAACTATAATTACACGTGAATTTTAAAAGAGAAAGGAATTTGTAAAATAATAAATTTATTAACATGCGTTAGAAGCCTTAAATAGGAGAAATTACGTCATATTTACGTTACATTTCAGTTATTACATAAAATGAACACAAAATAATATTGCAAAACGGTTTAAATTTAGAAATTGCGCTAGACATTTATTTGATATTTTGAGAGGATACTTTTCAACTATTTTTGTTAGGAAAGCGCAAATAATATTTAATTTCTAACACAAGTATTTTCACGTGAATATTAAAAAGGGAAAGAATAGTTTGGTCAAAATTACGTCAGATTAAAAACGATTAATTTAAAATGTCTCATTTAAAAGAACTTTCTTTTCACTTTGTTAAAAAATACCAGGAGACAAAGACTCTGTTTACTTAATTCCTTTTATATTAGCTTATTTTGAAATGTTGTTACACGTGTCTACGTCATCAAGTTATTTTTATTTCGACGTTTTATTTGTATTTTTATTAATGTTATACTAATTTATTCGTTTTTTCGTTATTTAAAATAAAAATTATGTCAATTTGTATAATTTGGCGATTTATATAATTTGGCGAAATTGGTCGACGGGATAATCAAGTAGTACCGCAACGGATTTGGCGTTAAAATTTCCCCAATCAAAGAGAAATGAATAGAAATCCGTTTATAGGGAGATCGCCACTGTTTTTTAAATTATAATTCAATCTTTCGAAATCTTTTTAAAGCCGATCAAATTAGCGTGCATTTCGAGTCTTCAGTGTCTGGACGGGGGTTGGCGAGCGTAGCTCGTAGGGGGCCGAGCCCCCTAGTTCTAAAAAAAAAAGTAACTACCGCTGTCACTGCTGCTGCCGCCGGTTCTGAATTTTTTGTGACCGGAGGTCTTTCTTCGTTAATATTAAGAAAAATAATGCATACAAAAATACGAAAATCGGTAGTATTATACAGAAATGTTTGATAAACACGCTGATGCAGACAGTTTTCAAATCAAAGAATTATTTTAAGAGATATTTAATGCTGAAATTGGACAAAATCGTTCCACTAAAAAAGTTTTATAGGAGCAAATACTGTACATCGGAATTTAATAATTTTTAGATCATTTTCTACGTTATAATTTCCCGGTGTGCAGAATTCATTTATTTCTTTAATTTGACTCATTTTTCGAGGTTTCATTTCTATTTTAAATTCAAATTTTCAGCATTTCGAGAGATATTTTTTACTTACTAGGGGGCTCGGCCCCCTACGAGCTACGCTCGACAGCCCCCGTCCAGACACTGCAGACTCTAAATGCACGCTAATGTGATCGGCTTTAAAAAGATTTCGAAAGATTGAATTATAATTTAAAAAACAGTGGCGATCTCCCTATAAACGGATTTCTATTCATTTCTCTTTGATTGGGGAAATTTTAACGCCAAATCCGCTGCGGTACTACTTGATTATCCCGTCGACTAATTTCGCCAAATTATATAAATCCCAAACCACTCGCCAAATTATACAAATTGATATAATTTTTATTTTAAATAACGAAAGAACAAATAAATTAGTACAACATTAATAAAAATACAAATAAAACGTCGAAATAAAAATATCTTGATGACGTAGACACGTGTAACAACATTTCAAAATAAACTAATATAAAAGGAATTAAGTAAACAGAATCTTTGTCTTCCGGTATTTTTTAACAAAGCGAAAAGAAAGTTCTTTTAAATGAGACATTTTAAATTAATCGTTTTTAATCTGACGTAATTTTGACCAAACTATTCTTTCTCTTTTTAATATTCACGTGAAAATACTTGTGTTAGAAATGAAATATTATTTGCACTTTCCTAAGAAAAATAATTGAAAAGTATCCGCTAAAATATCAAATAAATATCTAGCGCAATTTCTAAATTTAAACCGTTTTGCAATATTATTTTGTGTTCGTTTTATGTAGTAACTGTAATGTGACGTAAATATGACGTAATTTCTCCTATTTAAGACTTCTAATGCATGTTAATAAATTAATTATTTTACAAATTCCTTTCTCTCTTAAAATTCACGTGTAATTATAGTTTTATGACGTAATTTTTAATAAGTTCCTGCTTTTTGTACATAATTATTTAATTCTAATTCCAATGTTTTTTTTCTGTTTATAATAGTCACGTGTAAATAAATTTTTAATTTATTACACGAATAAATATTTTTTTTTTTTTTTTGAAGCAAACATTATTGTTTCCGCTGTTTATACAGTTGGCAGCAGTTTAAATTAATATCACTTTATAAAATCTGTAAAATATATCTCTAGAAATGCTGAAAATTTGAATTTAAAATAGAAATAAAACCTCAAAAAATTAGCCAAATTAAAAAAAGAAATACAATCTGCAGACTGGCAAATTCTATCGCATAAAAAGATCTAAAAATGATTACATTCCCATGCATAGTTTTTGCTGCTATAAAACTTTTTTAATGGAACGATTTTGTCCAACTTTAGCATTAAATATCTCTTAAAATAACTCTTCGATTTGAAAACTGTCTGCATCAGCGTGATTATCAAACATTTCTCTATAATACCACCGATTTTCATATTTTTGTACGCAATATTTTTCTTAATATTAACGAAGAAAGACCTCCTGTCACAAAATATTCAAAACCGGCGGCGGTGACAGCGGTAGTTACTTTTTTTTAGAATAGAGAGATTTTAGAAAATTGTACTAATTTAACCTGTTGCCAACTGTATAAACAGCGGAAAGAATAATGTTTGATTCAAATTAAAAATTTATTTACACGTGACTATTATAAACAGAAAAGATACTTTCAAATTAAAATTAAATAATTGCGTATAAAAAGTAGGAACTTATTGAATATTACGTCATAAAAAGTATGCACGTGAATTTTAAAAGAGAAAGGATATTGTAAAATAATAAATTCATTAACATGCGTTAGAAGTCTTAAATAGGAGAAATTATGTCAAATTACAGTTATTACATAAAATGAACACAAAATATTTCAAAACCGTTTAAATTTAGAAATTGCGCTAGACATTTATTTGATATTTTGAGAGGATCTTTTCAACTATTTTTGTTAGGAAAGCTCAAATAATATTTAATTTCTAACAAAAGTATTTTCTCGTGAATATTTAAAAGAGAAAGAATAGCTTGGTCAAAATTACGTCAGATTGAAAACGATTAATTTAAAATGTCTCATTTAAAAGAACTTTCTTTTCGCTTTGTTAAAAAAATACCAGGAGACAAAGACTGTTTACTTAATTCCTTTTATATTAGCTTATTTTGAAATGTTGTTACACGTGTCTACGTCATCAAGTTATTTTTATTTCGACGTTTTATTTGTATTTTTATTAATGTTGTATTCATTTATTTGTTCTTTCGTTATTTAAAATAAAAATTATGTCAATTTGTATAATTTGGCGAGTGGTTTGGCGATTTATATAATTTGGCGAAATGGGTCGACGGGATAATCAAGTAGTACCGCAGCGGATTTGGCGTTATAATTACCCAATCAAAGAGAAATGAATAGAAACCCGTTTATAGGGAGATCGTCACTGTTTTTTAAATTATAATTCAATCTTTCGAAATCTTTTTAAAGCCGATCAAATTAGCGTGCATTTAGAGTCTGCAGTGTCTGGACGGGGGTTGGCGAGAGTAGCTCGTAGGGGGCCGAGCCCCCTAGTTTTTGTAAAAAAAAAAAAAAAATCAATTTTTTAAAGATAGGATTTTTAGCTTATTACTTTCTTCTATCTAAAATAGAAGAAAGTATTGTAATCGAAATTTTTTTCGACTTCCGGTTTTCGGCGGATTTACACGTTTTAGAGGTCAGAGATCCCCAAAACCATATTTATACAGAATGTCTGTCTGTCTGTCTGCCCGTGTGTCCGTATGTCCGTGTGTCGCCATTGTACCATCAAAAATTGTATGAAGTTATGCATAGAATTGAACCAAATTTTTATTTTAAGTTTTTGGCTATGGCAAGCAGGTCCTCCCTGAATTTGGAAAAAATCTGCCGGTAGGGGGGCTGTAATAACGATTTTTGTTCGATTTTTGTGCATTTTGAATATTGTACCATCGAAAAGTGTATGAAGTTATTCATAGAATTAAACCAAATTTTTTATGTATGTTTGTGGACATAGCAAGAAGGTCCTCCTTGAATTTGGAAAAATTCCGCCGGTAGGGGGCTCTGGAATAGCGATAATGTCTGCCTGTCTATCCGTCTGTCCGTGTGTCCTTATGTCGCCATTGTACCACAGAAAAGTGTATGAAATTATATATAGAATTGAACCAAATTTTTTGTGTATGTTTTTGGCTGTGGCAAGCAGGTCCTCTTTCAATTTAGAAATATTCCACCGGAAGGGGACGCTGTAATAGCGATTTTTGTACAATTTTGAATATTGTACCATCGAAAAGTGTATGAAGTTATCCATAGAATTGTACCAAATGTTTTGTGTATGTTTCTGGGTATGGCTAGCAGGTCCTCCCTGAATGTGAATAAATTCCGCCGGAAGGGGGCGCTACAATAGCGATGTCTGTGCCATTTTCAATGTTGACCATCGAAAAATGTTTGAATTTATGCATAGAATTGAACCAAATTTTTTGTGTATGTGTTTGGCTATGGCCAGTAGGTACTCCCTGAATTTGAAAAAAATCTGCCGGAAGGGACGCTGTAGTAGCGATGCCAGTGCCATTTTCATTATTGTACCATCAAAAAGTGCATTAAGTTATGCATAGAATTGAACCAAATTTTTTGTGTATGCTTTTGGATGTGACAAGCCGGTCCTCCTTCAATTTTGAAATATTCCGTCTGTAGGGGGCACTGTAATACCGACTTTTGTGCCATTTTCAATATCGCACCATTGAAAAGTGTATGAAGTTATGCATGGAATTGAACCAAAATTTTTGTGTATGTTTCAGGCTATGGCCAGTAGGTCCTCCCTGAATTTCAAAAAATTCCGCCGGAAGGTGATGCTATAATTGCGATGTCTGTACGATTTTCATTATTGTACCATCGAAAAGTGTATGAAGTTATTTATAGAATTGAAACAAATTTTTTGTGTATGTTTCTGGCTATAGCAAGCAAATCCTCCCAAAATTTGAAAAAAAAAAAATTATGTTGGAAGGATGTGCTCTAATACCGATTTTTGCGCTATTTTCAATATTGTACCATCGATAACTGTATAAAAATATGCATACAATGAAACCAAATTTTTTGTGCATGTTTTTAACTATGGCCTTCAGGTCCGCCCTGATTTTAGAAATATTCCGCGGAAAAGGGGCACTTTGATAGCGATTGTTGTCTAATTTTCTTGATTTTTCGTAGTTCTATTACCATCGGCAGCTCGTGCTAAGCCTATTGGCAAACAGCAGATTGCAACAGAATAAGGAAGAACTATTGATTTTAATAAATATCATGATCTAGATTAACTCGTTTTACTCCGATTAATTGGCTGAAGCAGATATTTAAGATGAAAACCAAAGTTGGTATAGTATTGAACTAATAATATTAAAGTACTAACCTGTGTAACTACTTTTTGAAATGTTAAGATGTATGAGATAGAAGAAAATTTTGAGATTGGCACATCCAACTAGTTTTTATTTTTATTTATTACTTTCTCCTATCTTCAATAGAAGAAAGTATTGTAATCGAAATTTTATTTTCGACTTCCGGTTCTCGACGGATTTACACGTTTTAGGGGTCAGAGATTCCAAAAAACAGGTTTATAGAAAATGTCTGTCTGTCCGTGTGTCTGTCGCCATTGTACCATCAAAAAGTGTATGAAGTTATGCATAGAATTGAACCAAAAATTTTTTTTAAGTTTTTGGCTATAGCAAGCAGGTCCTCCCTTAATTTGGAAAATATTTGCCGGAAGGGGGCGCTGTAATAGCGATTTTTATGCGATTTTGAATATTGTACCATCGAAAAGTGTATGAAGTTATGCGTAGAATTGAACCAAATTTTTTGTATATGCTTTTGGTCAATGCAAGAAGATCCTCCATGAATTTGGAAAAAATCCGCCGAAAAGGGGCACTGTAATAGCGATTTTTATATCATTTTCAATATTGTATCTTCGAAAAGTGTATGAAGTTATGCATAGAACTGAACCAAATTTTTTGTGTGTGTTTTTGGCCATATCAAGAAGGTCCATCCCGAATGTGAAAAAATTCCGCCCGAAAAGGGCGCTGTAATAGCGATTTTTGTTTAATCTTCTTAATTTTTTGAAGTTCTATTGTACACCCATGGCTAGTGAATCGACGGGAACTTCCCATACTGATAAGCTGTTTATTCGCGACTATTCGTGATTTTATTAAACATCATGATCGAGATTAATACTCCGATTAATTGAGTGAATCAGAAATTTAAGATGAAAGTCAAAGTTGATATAGTATTGAACTAATAAAAATGAAATATTGACATGTGTAATAACATTTTGAAACATTAAAATATATGAGATAAAGGAAAATTTTGGAATTGGCACATCCTATTGGTTTTTTTTACTGATATGGCAAATTCATTATTTACACACACACGATAAAAGAAGAAAAGAAAACATTTTGTCGAAACCGTAAGCATTTTACTAAAGAAAGTTCATATGAAGATAGAAGCTGAATAACAGAAATATTCTGTGGATGAGAAGGTTCTTCCCCATTATCACTATAGGCGCTGCGATCGCCATAGGGTTTCCATTATACTCTATGAAAGCATCCAATCTTGTATGTTTATCTATGATTCATAGTGGCTACTTTTAATTCAATTAACAACCAGAAAAATTAGTTTGTTTTCTTTAATTTTAAACTTTTTTTTTTTTTTTACAGTTATACTTTTGTCCCTCCTGTTTCACGATGTGCTTATGCCATTACTCATATCTAGGCCGTGGAGTTGCTTCGGAACTAGGAAGCCCCTGGAAACTTTCGCCTGTTCGCCTGCAGACTATTCATTATATTTTAGGTAACTTTCGTATTTTATGATTTTTTGTGCAATTAAGAATGGGGATGCAATCTACATTCTTTGCAACCACCCAAGTGATTAAAATTGACATGGAAAGTATTGTACTGTACTAGCGGGCATGACCGAGCTAAGCTCGGTCAAAATTAGTCTTGTGTTCAATTCGATATTTCATTCTCACTGTATAATTCTTGCTGTTTAGATAAAATTGGTATGATCATAAGCCATAGGGATCCACTAACCGAAATTTTTCGAACACACGACCTAACCTATGCTCATCAGGAACCCGAAAACGATAGTATACAAAATTTAGTCAAAATCGCTAAAGTCATTTTATAGATAAAATTAGCTTAACACACGGTAACCCAAAAAGGAGCTACTAATCTAAATTTATCGAACATCTGACATATCCCAATGGTCTTCTAGAGCTAGGAAATGGTGTATTAAGAAATTTTGTCACAATCGTTTGAGCCATTTTTTAGATAAAATTAGCTAAACCTTTACCCACAATGACCCAAAATGACTGGTTAATCGACTTTTCTTGATTATGCGACCTAGACCAATGGTCTTCTCGAACACGAAAGCGATAGAAAACAAAATTTAATCAAAATCATTAAAGCTGTTTTCTACATAAAATTAACTTGACCCACAGTGACCCAAAAATGATCCATTAATCGAATTTTCTCGAACATGTGACCTAACCCAATGATCTTCTCGTGCCCGGAAACAGCATAATACAAAATTTTGTCAAAATCGTTTGAGCCATTTTTTAAGATGCAATTAGCTTGACCCACAGTGAACCAAAAATGACCCACTAATCGAATTTTCCAGAACATGTGACTTAGCTCAATGGTATTATCATGCTCAGAAACGATATAATACAAAATTTTGCCATAATGTTTTGAGCCGTTATTTTAGATACTCTTAGCTTGACCCACAGTGACCCAAAAATGACCCACTAATTGAATTTTCTCGAACATGTGACTTAGCCCAGTGGTCTTCTCATGCTCAGAAACTGTATAATACAAAATTATAACAAAATCGTTTGAGTCGTTTTTTTAGATACAAATAGCTTGGCTCACAGTGACCCAAAAATGACCCACTAATAGATTTTTGTCGAGCTTGGGACTTAGCCCAATGGCCATCTCATGCTCAAAAACGGAATACTACAGAATTTTGTCAAAAGTTTTTGGGCCATTATTTAGTTTCAGTTAGCGGGCCCTGATTCATTGTGACCCAAAATGACCCACTAATCAAATTTTCTTGAATATGCGACCAAGCCCAATGGTATTCTAATACCCGAAAACGATAAAATACAAAATTTCGTAAAAATCGTTAGAGTCGTTTTCCAGATAAACTTTGCTTGACCCGCAGTGACCCAAAAATGACCTACTAATCGAATTTTTTAAAATATGTGAGACTTAACCCATTGGTCTTCTCGTACTCCAAAACGACATAATACAAAATTTAGTCAAAATCGTTAGAGCCGTTTTTTAGATAAAATGGGCTTGACCCAAAAGGACCCAAAAATGACCCACTAATCGAAATTACTCGAACATGTGGCATAGCCCAATAGTTTTCTCGTGCCAAAATATGGTTGGATATAAAATTTAGTCAAAATCGATTGAGCCGTTTTTTAGATATAATTAGCTTGACCTTGACCCATTTGACCCAAAATGACCCACTAATCGATTTTTCTCGTAAATGTGACTTAGTCCAATGGTCATCTCATGCCCGGAAACGGTATATTACAAAATTTTGTCGAAATGTTTTAGGTCTTTTTTTGATTCATTTAGCTTGACCCTGACCAATCGTGACCCAAAATGACCCACTAATCAAATTTTCTTGAGCATGCGATCAAGCCCAAAGGTATTCTCATGCCCGAAAACGATAGAATAGAAAATTTCGTCAAAATTGTAGGACCCGTTTTCTAGATAAACTTTGCTTGACCCACAGTGACCCAAAAATAACGCACTAATCGAATTTTCTCTAATATGTGACTTATCCCATTGGTCTTCTCGTAATCGAAAACGACAAAATACAAAATTTAGTCAAAATCGTTAGAGAAGTTTTTTAGATAAAATTGGATTAACCCAGAGTGACCCCAAAATGAACAATTAATCTAAATTTCTCGAACATGTGATTCTGCCCAATAGTTTTCTCGCGCAGAAGAACGGTTGGATACAAAATTTAGTCAAAATTGATTGAGCCGTTTTTTAGATATAATTAGTTTGACCTTGACCCACTATGACCCAAAATGACCCACTATTCGAATTTTCGCGAACAAGTGACCTAGCCCAATGGTATTCTCGTGCCCGAAAATGGTAAAATACAAAATTTCCTCAAATTCGTTTTAGAGCTATTTTCTAAAACTTTTTGCTTGACCCACAGTGACCCATAAATGACCCACTAATCGAATTTTCTCTAATATGTGACTTAATCCATTGGTCTTATCGTAATCAAAAACGACAAAATACAAAATTTAGTCAAAATCGTTACAGCCGTTTTTTAGATAAAATTGTCTTGACCCAGAGTGACCCAAAAATGACCCACTAATCGAAGTTTCTCGAACATGTGCCCTAGACCAATAGTTTTCTCGTGCCGAAAAACGGTTGGATATAAAATTTAGTCAAAATCGAATGAGCCGTTTTTTAGATATAATTAGATTGACCTTGACCCATTTGACCCAAAACGACCCACTAATTGATATTTCTCGTACATGTGACTTAGTCCAATGGTCATCTCATGCCCGGAAACGGTATATTACAAAATTTTGTCGAAATGTTTTAGGCCTTTTTGGATTCATTTAGCTTGACCCTGACCTATTGTGACCCAAAATGACCCACTAATCAAATTTTTTTGAACATGCGACGAAGCCCAATGACATTCTCATGCCCCAAAATGGTAAAATACAATATTTCGTCAAAATCGTTAGACCCGTTTTCTAGATAAACTTTGCTTGACCCACAGTGACCCAAAAATGACCCACTAATCGAATTTTCTCTAGTATGTGACCTATCTCATTGGTCTTCTTGTAATCGAAAATGACAAAATACAAAATTTAGTCAAAATCGTTGGAGCTGTTTTTTAGATAAAATTGGCTTGACCTATAGTGACCCAAAAATGACACACTAATTGAAATTTCTCGAACATGTGACCTGGCCCAATAATTTTCTCGTGCTGAAAAACGATTGGATGTAAAATTTAGTGAAAATCGATTGAGCCGTTTTTTAGATATAATTAGCTTGACCTTGACCCATTATGAGCCAAAATCACTCACTAATCAAATTTTCTCGAACACGTGACCTAGCGCAACGGTATTCTCGTGCCCGAAAATGGTAAAATACAAAGCTTCGTCAAAATTGTTAGAGCCATTTTCTAGATAAACTTTGCTTGACCCACAGTGACCCAAAAATGACCCACTAATCGAATTTTGTCTAATATGTGACTTAGCCCATTGGTCTTCTCGTAATCCAAATCGACAGAATACAAAATTTAGTCAAAATCGTTAGAGCTGTTTTTAGATAAAATTGTCTTGACCCATAGTGACCCAAAAATGACCCTCTAATCGAAGTTTCTCGAACATGTGACCTAGACCAATAGTTTTCTCGTGCCTAAAAACTGTTGGATATAGAATATGGTCAAAATCGATTGAGCCGTTTTTCAGATATAATTAGATTGACCTTGACCCATTATGACCCAAAATGACCCACTAATCGAATTTTCTCGAACACTTGACCTAGCCCAATGGCCTTATCATGTCCGAAAATGGTAAAATACAAAATTTCGTCAAAATCGTTAGAGCCGTTTTTAAGATAAAATTTACATACGTACACACACACACATACATACACACATAATTTTTGCTCGCATTATAGTATAAGATATATGTTGCCATATATGATCAAAACTAGAATCTTAGATATTTTCCTAGAAACTTTTTATATATGAGGCATTCTCACAATATTTTGACTTTTAAGTTTCTGAATAATAATTTTTATTTTAGTACATAGGGTAAATGCACCAGTAATCGGCCACTTTGAGATAAAATACGTTATGAATTGCTTATTTTTGATTTCAAATGAAATATTACAATCCCCCTATATGTAGCCATCCTTTATAAGTCATAAGCCATCAGCAAAGAATTGTGGGTATTGTTATTGCGTTAGTAATCAGCCATTTTTTATTTGGTTGCGGTCAAATGACCGTTTTTGCTATTTTTTTGTTAACCGATGACAAAATTTTTAAAAGACCAGCATTAATTTATTTTTTATTATTTTCTAAAATTAGAAGACTCAACCATTAAAAAGTTTAATAAACTAATGTTTTTCAGTATCAAAATTCAATAAGTGTGTTTGTATTAATTAATTTTAATGTGGCCGACTATTGGGTATTATATTTACTTACATGTTCAGTAATCGACCACCACGGTTGACTACTGGCTAAAAGGCTATTTCACTTTTTTGAGTCTACTTTTAATAATTTGATTTTTTTCGTAATTTGATTATCGCAATTTGAGATTTATATAACCTTTAACTTGCATTTTATTTTATGTACACTATATATAAGGTGTTCTGGGATAATAACGCCACGTTAAGATTCTACCAATTTTTACGGCTTAGTTTTAGATTTTTTTCCCCCAAACAAATATAGGATTTGATACAGTAACCTATTGATTATGTATACAATTTATATATATCTAATTTAGCAGATAGCTATTCATAAAATATAGTGGCATGATTTCTTGGCCAATGCTATTAAGCGTTATTACCCACCTGTTGGGTAATAAAATAGCGTCTAAATCGCGGCCCTCAAAACGGCTCTTATCACAAATGCGCCCAAGAAATTCCCTTGCACTTTGCCCTGGCTCATACGATGTCATTATTATTTACTTTAGTGTTGCATTTTTAGACTTCATAGTGTTGTCTTCATAGTGTTTAGACTTCATAAAAAATGAAAACAAGTAAAAATTTAATTTAAAAAATCAAAAAACCCGACTGCGTAAAAAGCGAACTAATTAATTATTTCCCATCTATGTGAAACTATTTTTATATTACTTACCTATTTTTTTTATTTACTTGTATGGATGGCTTTTAAGTTGTGTTTAATTGTTAGTTCCTATCTATAAACACTGTTTTGATGAGGTCTATAGATGTCTATGATGGTTAGAGTTGAATTCAAACTAGAGATCCTACCTACACGACTTCCAGGTTGTGTCATATTTAAACGGAGATTCTGACTGTAAAATAGTCAATGAAACATCGTCTTCATTTTGAAAGACCTATCCAATGGTATGCCACTCAATAGGGTGCGAAAAAAAAAATTTCGTCTCTACCGCCACTTTTTATTTTACGGCCGCCATTTTGAATTGATAAAAACAATACCTAGCCTATAACCATCGGACGGTTAAGACGAATCGAAAGAGACCTCATTCATTAAAATCCATCCAGCCGTTGGGATGTTTCGAGGGTATAAAGAAATCCACATATCCAGATATGAGTGAAATACATAACCCTTCTTGGCAGTCGGGTAAAAAGACTTATAAATATAATTCATGCACAAGTTAAATGAAATTGATTTGCACTCATACGTTCGTCAGTGACTGCAACGTTCACGAATTTCGTTCGTTTGGGATCGCGGATTTCGAGAATTTAGTACGTTTTTGAGACTGCTGCATCCAGTGAATTTTTTTTTGTTTTTATGAGTGCTATCCGCTCATTCGTTCGTTAGTGTTTGCGGCGTTAACGAATTTCGTTCGTTTGAGATCGCGGCTTTCGCGAATTACCGCTTTTTTGAGACAGCTGCACGACGAGGTTGTTGCTCCCAGTGATGTTTTTTTTCGGTTTTCAAGAGCGCTATGCGCTCATACGCTTGTAACTGATTGCGGTTAACGAATTTCATTCGTTTCTGATTGTGGCTTTCACGAATTTAGTGCGTTTTCGAGACTGCTGCACGACGAGTTTCCTGCATCCAGTGATGTTTTTTTTTCGGTTTTCATGAGCGCTATGCGCTCATACGTTCGTTGATGATTGCGGCGTTAACGAATTTCGTTCGTTCGTGATCGTGGCTTTCGCGAATAATTGCGTTTTATAGACTGCTGCTTGACGAGGTTGCATACAGTGATATTTTTTTTATTTTCATGAGCGCTACGCTCTCAGACGTTCGTAACTTATCGCGGCGTTAACGAATTTCGTTCGTTTGTGTTTGCGGCTTTCGCGAATTTAGTGCCTTTTTGAGGCTGCTACACGACGAGGTTGTGCATCCAGTAATTTTTTTTTCGGTTTTGATGAGCACTTTGCGCTCATACGTTCGTTACTGATTGCGGTGGTAACGAATTTCGTTCGTTCGTGATCGTGGCTTTCGCGAATTACTGCATTTTAAATGCTGCTGCACGACGAGGTTGCTGCACCCAGTGATGTTTTTTCGGTTTTCATGAACGCTATGCATTCATACGTTCGTTATTGATCTGGACGTTAACGAATTTCGTTCGTTCGTGATCGTGACTTTCGCGAATTACTGCGTTTTAGAGACTGCTGCATGACGAGGTTGCTGCACCCAGTGATGTTTTTTTTTTTCTGTTTTCATGAGCGCTATTAGCTCATACGTTCGTTAATGATTACGGCGTTAACGAATTTCGTTCGTTTGTGATTGCGGCTTTCGCGAATTATTGCGTTTTAGAGACTGCTGCACGACGAGGTTTCTGCACACAGTAATTTTTTTTTTCGGTTTTCATGAACACTATGGATTCATACGTTGTTACGGATTGCGGCGTTAACGAATTTCGTTCGTTCTTGATCATGTCTTTCGCGAATTACTGCGTTTTAGAAAGTGCTGCACGTCGAGGTTGCTGCACCTAGGGATTTTTTTTTTCTGTTTTCATGAGCGCTATTAGCTCATACGTTCGTTACTGATTACGGCGTTAACGAATTTTGTTCGTTTGTGATTGCGGCTTTCGCGAATTACTGCGTTTTAGAGACTGCTGCACGACGAGGTTTCTGCACCCAGTAATGGTTTTTTATCTGTTTTCATGAGCACTGTGCGTTCATACGTTCATTACTGATTGCGGCATTAACGAATTTCGTTCGTTCGTGATCGTGGCTTTCGCGAATTACTGCGTTTTAGAGATTGCTGCAAGACGAGGCTGCTGCACCCAGTGTTTTTTTTTTTTTTTTTTTTTTTTTTGGTTTTCATGAGTGCTATTAGCTCATACATTTTTTACTGATTGCGGCGTTAACGAATTTAGTTCGTTCGTGATCGTGGCTTTCGCGAATTACTGCGTTTTAGAGACTGCTGCACAAGTTTGCTGCATCCAGTGATGTTTTTCTTCGGTCTTCATGAGCGCTATGCGTTCATACGTTCGTTACTGATTGCGGCGTTAACGAATTTTGTTCGTTTATGATCGCTAATTTCGCGAATTTAGGGCGTTTATGAGACTGCTGCACGATGAAGTTGCTGCATCGAGTGATTAGTTTTAGTTTTGATGAACGCTATGCGCCCATGCATTCTTCAGAAAAAAAAAAAGATAGCAAAAAACAAGAATTTTTTTTATAAAATCGCGTAATTATATCAAAACGACTGTTACTATAAAATCACAAATCTATAATAATAAGATAACTACTAAAATAACAATGATAACAAACGATTGCTTTGTCACATGTATTTTAAATATCGAATAGGGGAAACCAACTGAACAAGAAACCATATTTTCCCTTAAATAAGAATTGCCGCCTCATTCTGCTCATATTGTTCAAAGATACTACGAGACAGACTGTAATATTTGTAATGTACTATTCGAGATATGCAACTTATTAAAATTACATTTCGAAACTCGATTATGAGATAGTAACGCGAAAATGAAGAATTGGCGCCGCGTTCTGCAAATATCTATCCACAAAATCCCAAGATAAACTGAAATATGTGCATTGTACTAGTCGAGACATGCAACATATTAAAATTTCATCCCGAAACTCGACGACATGATAGTAACGCTAAAATGACGATTTGGCGCTCCCTACTGCTGATATCACAATAAGATATGCATTGACAGATCAGTCATTCATGTTCTGTTAATAATCTTGTCCTACATCATAATTTCATTTTGAAACAGGATGACGTAATAATTTTTTCTCTGCCCGAAGCCTAGTCTACATCGGTTAAACAAAAAATTTGAAAGGCCCACTACTAGATAATTTGGTACTTTTAACTTTACTTTCCATATGAAACAAGAATGAAAAATCTTGCATGAAGAATAGATTGTAAAAGCATTTCCCATGACTTGCAGAATTCTTCAACGAAATTGAGCTTCTTTATACGGTAAAAAAAGCAAACATTTTAGAAAAGCCATAATACTTTTGAAAACCAGATTACGGTCCCTAACCGAAAAAGTAGTTCAATTCTTTTGCGCAGTCTTGTATTTAATCTAAAGATTTGTATATCATTCTATACATAGAATGATAAAACTTAGTATAGTAAGAAAATGCATAACAGGTTGAAAATTTACCTTCAGCAATTTCTACCCCTATACGGAAACATACTTGAATTATTTTGTACAGCCCTGTATATTACCAATAGATTTTTATGTGCCGCACATATTAAGCTAAAATTTAATTAAGGCTAAAACGTGGTTAAAACTACTGAAATGATACTTCCACACATTATTATCCCTGGGAGGTCATGTGTTCAGTTCTTTGCGTGCCCCAGTATATGTTTTATTTATATTATACAAACATCTCTTAGTATACTAAATATAGTTCAGCTTGAAAGAGCATAAAAGCCTCTTTTAAGCCATTCACCCTGATACTCCACAAAGCTTACAAACTCTTTTGTGTAGCCTTGTATATGATCTATATCACTTGTAAGTTATTGCATTGTAAGTTAAGGTTTAATTAAACTTAAAAACGCATGTCATAAACAAAATCACACTTACAGCAATTATCGCTAATAGAAAGATACAGTACTGTATTCGAATTTTTTGTGTTTCCCTCTAAATGAACGATAAATGCTATGCATATCATGTTATACAACGAGTATTTTGTAGTAAGCCTCAGTAATGTTGTATATCAATTTCATTCTATTTGATGTAGTATAAGAGAACTAAAATACGCTGCAAACTGCTTATCCCCTGACACTGTTATGTAAAGGAATTCCTTTGAGGGGCCTTATAAATGAATAATTAGTTCTTTGGACTCCATATTGTCTAGAATGCGTAGTTAAATGCACTTCATAAATGCATATCAATTTCATTATATTTGAAATAGCCAACATCATTTAAATAAACTTGAACCAATTTTTCTCATTGAGCGTAATGCATCGGGATATTTTTGACTGTCCCTGTAGATGAACTATAAATTCTACACACTTTATTTTCAATAGCGGTCGTGCTATTGTTAACATCAAAAACATACAAAAATTTCAAGGAGATTCGAGTATATTTGCGAGTGTTAGAACTCGGACAGACTGAAGACAATCCAAATTCACAAACACTTTTAAACTATGTTGGAAAGTATTAAATACTATTATAATGTTTTAAATTATTACGGCAACATTATAAGAAAAGAATAAATTAACACATTTTATCATTAAAATGTTGTTCTGTTTATAAAAGTTATACTTTAAGTTATTTAAGTAACAAAGCATTTAAGTGGCCGACTACTGGTCCAGTGATGGCCGAACACTAGAATTGAGTGGCCGACTACTACACCTTTGCTACTTTTAAGTTTAACTTTTTATAAATAAAAACTATAATCAGTTTTTTTAAAAACAATTGCTGAAACAGTAAAAGAAAAGTGTACATTAACATGTGTCACTGTTAAAAATGTTGTATTGTTTTTTAAAATTACGCTTTGAGCTATATACTTAAAGAGAGCGCTTAAGTGGCCGACTATTGGTGCTTTTACCCTATATTCTTGGGGATTTTTTTATTTCTCATACTGGAAAACATCCCATTGCATGACTGCATAACAATATTAACGAAATAAATAAGTTTTGGACGATGTTGGGGGTTCAAATATAGCACGAAATTCCTATACCGTCGCGTGTCCCTGATGCTCATTTTTAAATTTGGAGCTATCTGTATAAAATTGTTTCAATAAAAATAATTCGATGTAATTTTTTTCCGAAACTGGGACTGTTGTTTTATAAAAATATTTATTAGTATAGATGTAGAAAAAAATTAACCTGCACACATTTTTACGGTTGTTATTATTTTTTTAACTATGTCCCTGGGTTTTAGATTCTTTACCGTCCCTCTTACTAAAATTATACAGATAATCACTTCAGATGCAGCCACAGAATTTTTTTCAACTTTTTTTCTCGCGCAGAAGTATGCTAGACAAAGAATGGCTAAAATTCTTTGACAGGAAATTTACTGCAGAATTTAGATCAGCATTTAAATATAAATTTTAAGCATCGTGGCTTTATTGGTAGTCTTACCGTCCCTAAGGTTTATTCCTGCACTTTTCGAGGTAAATTAATTTTTTTTTACATTTAATCCAATGTAAATAACTGTTTCTAAAAATCAATGAACATTGTGGCTATCACTTAGTCTTAACATGATTTGCCTAAAAATAGGTGGTAATTTTCCTTACCGTCCCATCCTAAGCATCTCTTTTTTTTTTCTTACTGTCCTTTTTTTCCTATACCATCCCCTTTTTTTCCTTACCGTTCCTTCTTTAACACCCCTTTAAGACAATGTTATACCAAAATTTTGTACTAAAAATTCTACGTTTTCATTATTTCTTATTTGAATGTCCTGTGGGTACGATGCAAATTCATTAGAAGTAAAAATTTAAAAGAAAATAAAAAGTTATAGTGGTAAAATGGTAAGGAAAATGAAACTCGCAAGTTTAACTTAAACCGTTAAATAAAAAAAAAAATCGCTGCTGACCATTTTTTACCCGACTGAGAAGAAGGGTTATGTGTTTCACGCGTATTTGTGTATGTGGATTTCTTTATACCCTCGAAACATCCCAACTGCTGGATGGATTTTAATGAATGAGATCTCTATCAATTCGTCTTAACGGCCCGATGATTATAGGCTAGGTTTTGTTTTTATAAATTCAAAATGGCGGCCGTAAAATACAAAATGGCGGTACAGACGAAAAAAAAATTTACGCACCCGATTGAGTGGCATATCATTGGATAGGTCTTTCAAATGCAACTCTAACCATCATAGACATCTATAGACCTCATCAAAACAGTGTTTATAGATAGGAACTAACAATTAAACACAATTTAAAAGTCATCAATACAAGTAAATAAAAAAAAATAGGTAAGTAATATAAACAAGTAATATAAAAAAAAGTATTTTAAGTCACTTCCTACTTAGGTCAATAAGAAAATTTTTTTTCTCCCATTCTTCTTTTTTCTTGAGTGGCGCTTAAAATGCCTTGATCAAGAAGAGGGCTCTCTCGATCTTAAAATACCTTGATCAAGAAGAGGGCTCTCTCGATTATTGAAAATTAATTACTTTAATTTAATTAATGAATTAATATTTGAAAAAAAACTGGATTAACATCAAGTGTCATCCACTACAAGTTAAAAAATTTTATTTGAGCTTGATTGGATGAATAATAAGTATTTTATAACGATTGAAAATTTGAACAAGATATATATATATATATATAGCGCGAGTGTGAGCTAATAGTAGGAATTGAAAAAAAAAAAAAAAAAAAAAAAAACAGTTTCACATTGATGAGAAATAATTAGTTCGCTTTTTATGCAGTCGGGTTTTTTGATTTTTTAAATTTAATTGTTTATTCTTCATTTTGAATCATTAAGTCATTCATCAATAAGTTTAAAATGTTATTTTAGTAAGTTTAATTTCACCATATTTTTATTCCTGAAAGTTAAAAAATTGTGAGAATGCCTCATAAGCGAGATTGCTATTTCAGTGTCAGTAAACTTTCGCTCTTGTATACGTTTTTAAAAGCATTACTCTAATTTTTATCTCAACAAAGCCCATGCATTTAAATCTTTCAAGCACTATTCTCTAGCTTAGACGTGCTCAAACATAAATATTCAAAACGTTGGAGGAAAAAAATAGAACGAAACTCAAATAAATTAAAAATAAGTCAAATAATTTTAATTTACGTTCACGCATTTTAAATTAAAGAGAAATAAATTAACGCGAAGAGGGGGAAAAGTCCAGATACGTCAGTGTAGAGAAAACTAATGGCGGAAACTTAGCTTTTAAGATAATGTGATTTATGTGATTTACTTTTTTTAGTGTATTCTTTGGTACGAGGCTCGCCATTATTCTGTGAAATGTTGTTCGAAATCAGACAATTACACAAAAGAGTCACCCCTTGGGGATGCATGTTTGTCTACCAGCTCGTGATTGCATTAATCAAAAGATGGGACGAGGGAAAGGGTATCTGTCTGAGAGATAGTTTGCGCGATATTTGCGTAATTAGGTATTCCAGGCCTCGAAATGGGGTTCTTTTGTTCTTTGCTCAGGAATTATCATGCGGAGAAGGACGCCATTTATTCAGAAATTATTTTTGTTCTAGAAGGGGACAAAGAATAGAGCTGAAGTTATGAAATTATCCCAAACTTTGCTACTTTAATTGTGTTTGATATAAAAATAATGTAAATGAACTTTTTTTGTGAGCATTTGTGTAACTATGTATAAATTATCAGTCACATTCCATGTAGTTATTAATCCAGAAAGAAAAAATTGAATTTTCCCACACTGCGATTCATTGAAAGGCGCCTAATCCAGAAGAATATCCTTAAAATAGTGAAGATTTGCAAATTATTTATGAAAATGCACCAAAAGTTGCCACTTTAGCTGTGTTTAATATAAAAATCTTGTAAACAGACTTTTTTTTTATTTATGCATTTATGTTTGTTTAAAATATTAATCATCTTCTGTATAATTTTTTACCTAGAAAAGAAAAAATTAATTTCAGCTTGCTTCATTAAAAGGCATTTAATTCAGAGGAATATTCTTAAAATTGTGACGATTTCTAAAGTGCACATATCTATACTACTATTATAAAGAAGAAAAGTTTATTTTGTTTGTAGGGGATAATCTCTAAAACTACCAAAGATATTTCGAAAGTAATGTTGGTAAACTGGTGGTGACAATCTCTGTTCCAACATAGGCTATATTTTATATAGGTCGTACTGCTCTTAAGAAGGAGCAGAAGCGAAAAACGTTCTAAAATAATGATTTTTGCTATACTGAAGGGACTAGAAACTTGAAAATTGCCATGGCAGTTTTTTATAAAATTTCGGCCGCTAAACTTACGATGTGCGCGTAGGAGGACTAATCTGGTAACATCATCTTTTCCAAGAATAAGTTGTATGATACGTCCTGAAGGTCAATTAATACTTTTGATATTATCGATATTAGGCCAAATAACCTAGTTGGATTTGTTTTTCACATTTTTTATGTTGAGAAAGTTGGATTAATAGTCTGACATATTCAGATCGAAATCTGTTTCGTAGATCAGGTTATTAGTTTTGTCTGTATCTCAGTTTCCTGTTCAACTTGTTGAAAATCAAACGTAAACCTTCGTTTTATCTAGCATGAACAAAGCACGATACAGCGAGACATGTTCTCCATTACTTTCAAAATGTAAGTAAGAGGTCGGGAATCAATCACTAATTCTATATCGCATAGAATGGTTGTCATTTCTTCATAAGAAACATTAGATTTTCCCAAGACTCTTCTAAAAATAGATTTCATGACACCAATCAATCTTTCCCAAAACGCTCCCCACCATGAGGTTGTCGGTCGGTGGGTTGAAAAACCACTCTATTTTTCTGGTAATACTTTACTAAACGACTTTATAACTTCAACGAAGTTAGAGCCGTTTTCACAATAAATAATAGAGGGTCTTCCTCTTTTTGCTATAAATCTCCAGAAACTCTACAGAAATACTTCTGTAGACAAAGATGACAAAATTTTAAGGTTTACGGCTCGGTATTTTGCACTGGTATACAAACCAACCCATGCTTTGAACCTCTTTTCATCTCTTATGAGGTAAATTTTTGTTGACACAATAAACTAAAAATAGGGTCCATACACCACTTTTATTGTATTAAAATATTCGCCTTATCAGGGTGGTTCAATAATTATTGTCCCGAGTGTGTATAAAATATTTGTACTGCGATGGTTGATGTGGAATATTGAAGCCTAATGTTTTAGATACCTATATGCTCAATTTCAGAACTGTAGCTGCTGTATTAACAATTTTTTTTTCGTTCTTGGTGCGACAGGTCGCACCTAGCTTGAATCGATGGTCACAAATCTATCACAGAACTGCTTCAGGTCTGGCCCCATAAGCTTCAAACCAGCCTTTCTCCCCAAACCCCCTCCTTTCAAGCTAGGTGCCACCTCTCACACCTAAAATGAAAAAATATGCATTAATATAGCAGCTACGGTTCTGAAATTGAGCATATAGGCATCTAAGATATTAGACTTCAATCTTCCACATCTGCTGAGGACACGTACCGTGTTGCAGCAGTTAAATGATGTTTTCATAAAAATGTACCTAAGTTTTTAGTTATTGAAATTTGGAATTATTATTACTGTTATTTTTATGTTTTAAAATGGTATATAAAATGTATTATTGGTAATTTTCTTATGGATATGTATATATATATATATGTATTGTAAATAGAGTTGTTTACAAGTTAAAGAGTAACAGGTGGCTGATATCTAGATTAGCCATCTCTTGGGGTGTTGCTTGTATGTCATCAGTCTGTCCGCCAGGGAACAATGACCTGACAGTTAATGCCAAAAGTGGATTTATAAGTATATTTATTACAGGCAGTAAAATTGGACCCCACACTTAGGGATCACATGTTGTTACATCATTTTGGGAACCCCGGGGCTAACGAGAAAGACAGGCTACCGTGGTCGGTCCAATTCTTCTTTTTTTACAGACCGCTGGAGTCACGTGATGCTCTTTTCACACACCTTCATTGGTGCGTTCGAGCATCACATCACTCCAACGGTCTGTAAAAAAAGAAGAATCGGATCCACCGCGGTAGCCTGTCTTTTTCGTTAGCCTCGGGGAACCCTTAGGAGGGTTACCCTATGTAACAGCGCCCATCCTCTTAGAATATCAACAGTGAATGGACGGTGTTGAGGGGATCCCGTTTAAAGGGGGTCGGGTGTCCCGATCTCTGATTGATAGAAGGGGGGGGGGGGGGCAGAAGCCCCTTCTCCTAATATACGGTAAAAAGTATTACATAAGGTTATGTAGTTAAGAAGTCGCAGTTGTCTCCCAGAATTAAGAAGTTGCAGCACACTTGCTCAGATGTCATGAGCCGTAAAATCGGGATCGTTATAGATCCAAAGATCATCGGGTCAACTGGTGGATTTAGCATGACCACTTCGTTTAGCTCCTGGGAGCTTGCGTATCAATACAGCCTCCAGTATGATGTTATTGTGCGTGATGCGATCGAATTTTATTAAGAGAATAATTCTGTGCATAAGCATCGTTGCCTGATTCCATAAGGAGTTGAGTACTACTGTCCAAATGATGTCAGAAGGTTTTTATATATTTATATATATTTCATATATTTTGTTCCCAGCTTTTTTTTTTTAACTTGTATATGTATTATTTAAGTAGGGCACTGTATGCTCGAATTGGTAACCATGTGTCGAATTTATTTTATTGATAAGAAATTCAAAAATAATTGTAGAATTAAAATAACTAATTTAATCTTTTGCTTAGAGCAAGCGTATAGTATGACACACCTTTTAAGTTCTAAATATAATTGTAAATGAATTTGTTATTTGTTAATTTTGAGTAATTTCTTGTAACCATGAGTCTTGTTTATTTATTTAATTATCATGAGTTTTATTTCAGGATTATCAAGATTTAAATTATATATTTTTAATTTAGTTATTTACGTGGTCTAAATGATAACTTCTCTTTCAAAAATAATCACAGCGCATTGGAGTAGTGTTGAGGCAAATGCCTCCCGCCTTATTTCGGGATAATTGGAAGTTCATTATCTCAGGAGTTAACCAGGACCCTTTCAACGATCACATTTATTATGTTAGGAATTAATTAATTTTATATTAAACATTATGAATATTCCAGGTTGAGTGATTAGGAGTTGCTTACCTAATTCACTCGGGGGGGGGGGGGGTAATTGTGGTAATTAGGGATGTTGAGTCTCCTCCTCTCCTTACACAAGTTCCTTCTTATTTATGTTTTAATTAGCTGCCCAACCTATTCCCCCTTTAATTATTCCAACCTTATACATCTGGGTAGTTGTTTAGGGGCTTGTTATAGGAGCCCAGATCTGCGCAGCAACATCAACCATCGCAGTACAAATATTTTATACACACTCAAGACAATAATTACTGAATCACCCTCGTATAATGAATTGTCATTGAATAAAGTGAATATTGCAGTTTAAAATAAAAAGAAAAGTGCCCAGTTAAACTGATGGCATTGAGCTCACAGGCTATTCACATTAATAATATATTATACTCTTATTACAAAGAATAATGCTCCTCAAAAAATAAATGAAGGGGAATTAGCCCCCGTTTTCTCCCTTTATACTTAAACAATGAACCTCCAAATCAAATCAGGGAAGCTCCTTAACATAATAAACTGTTATACCAAATTTGAAGCAAGTCAGATAATTCTGCAAAAAAAAAAAAAAAAAACATTTCGCTAAATTAAGGGGAGGGTATTAGCTCCCCCATTTGCCTTTTTATGCTTAATCCATGAACCTTCAAATCTAATCAGGAAAGCTCCTTATCAGAATGAACCTAGAAAAAAAAATTAAAGTAAATTGGATAGTTCTGCATGAAAACTCATTTATCTAAATTAAAGGGAGGGGACTTGACCCGCTTTCCCACTTCTATACTTAACCAATGAACCTACAAATCTAAAGAAGGAAGCGCCATATCGGAATAAACCGGTATATCAAATTTGAAGCAAATCGAATAATTCTGCAAGAAAAACCCAGTTATCTAAATTAAGGAGGGGGGACTAGCCCCCGTCCCCACCCCCTTCATACTTAACCAATTAACCTCCAAATCTAATCAAAGCAGCTTTTTAACATAATAAACCGGTATACCAAATTTGGAGCAAATCGAAGAATTCAGCATGAAAAACCCATTTATTTAAATTAGAAGGGGAGGTCTAGCTTCCCTTTCTCCCCTTTATACTTAACTAATGAAAATCCAAATCTAATCAAGACAGCTTCTTAACATAATAAACCGGTATACAAAATTTGGAGCAAATCGAAAAATTCTGCATGAAAAACGCATTTATCTAAATCAGGGGATCTAGCCCCCCTTTTCCCCCTTTATACTTAACTAATGAACCTCCAAATCTAATCAAGACAGCTTCTTAACATAATAAACCGGTATGCCAAATTTGGAGCAAATCGAATAATTCTGCATGAAAAACCCATTTATCTAAATTAGGGGGAAGGGGGATTAGTCCCTTTTACCCCCCCCCCTTTATATTTAACCAATGAACCCCCAAAACTAATCAGGGGAGTGCCTTATCAAAATGAACCTAGAAAAAAAGTTGAAGCAAATCGGATATTTCTATCAAGAGTTATCGCGTTACGTACATACATACGTACATACGTACGTACATACATGCATACATACATACATACAGAACCGGCGTGCACATTAGCTATCAGGCTTTGATAGCCTGTGAGGTAATTAGTGGTATCAAAAAGCTTTTAGTAACGAAACAAGCAAACGGTTCTTGCGCGTACGGTGCGCGGGCAAACCTGTTAAGGTTGTTACCCCCTGTGAAGGAGGCTGTATTGGGTTAAGGTACAAAGATCCAGTTAAGTGAAAGTCTGTAATTTGAAAAACTGTTGCATCTTTAATTCAATTTCTGGAAGTGAAACAATGGGAGAGTTTAGAGAAATAATTTTGTGTCGTATACAAACAACACGTTTCCATGTTACTGATCTGGTAATTTCCCTTGCATTCAAGATCAAGTAATGTTCACTCAAAATATTAAGTAACATTTGTTATCGTGAATGTCAATTTTTTCGATGCTCTATAATGATAAATCCTCTGACAATAGGATGAGCCGAGGGCAGAATCATTGGATTTCGAAAATATTTAGTGTCTCTTCTGTGCACAATTTTAGTCTTCAATCTGAAGAGACAGTGTTTGTCTTTATAAACATCTAAAGTGTCCCATTAACATTTGTTTTCTGAAGTGAAAGATTCTTTCCGAATACGTTTTCATGGAATAATTTCTCGTTCAATCTCTAGATTTTGGTTCCCTTACAATTATGAATGAATCTGTGAATCACCTGTCCAAGCCACCAAACAAACAATTTTAACATAATTTGAGAAAAATTTAAAATACCACTCAAGTCCATGGTTCTTACAATGAGTATTAGTCACATGTTTAGGTGAATTACACCACTCACAAAATGTTGTCTGATTCATTAAACATTTAACTGTTTATATTAGTAGAGGGCCATTTATCCTCAGCTGCCGTAATCCAACTTGGGTCCTTCCACCGTTTTATTTTCAATAGTTGTTTCGCATCCTCTGGATGGAAGATCGTGAGGATTTTTAGCTCCGGTTACCTGCTTCCATGGGTTTGGATCCGTTGTTTTTTAATCCTTATTACTTATAAAAACAGCCCATGATTCTTCTCTGTGAATCCAACACTAAACAGAGCCGAGTCTGCCCAGAAAAACAGTTTTACATTTTCCCACTGAAATCCTTCTTTAACTAATGCACGTAGCCTAGTACCCACCGTGGCAGCTATCTATTCTAGACTGGGGATTGTAATTATCTTGACAGGTTCAACTCGGGTTTAGAAGCTAACAGATGTACTTCGACTCCGTCAGAAGTACTTAGTCTAACAAATGTTGCAGCAGAATAAGCATGTTGACCCGGGTCGCAGAAGATATGTATACTAAAGTTTTTACTGTTTTCATCAACACAAAACCATCTTCTTACAAATATTTGTCTCAGGTAGCTAAGATCTTATTCTTGAACTTTCTAAAAACGCCGAATTTAAATCTAATTTCTAATTTTGAAAATACTGAATGTTAAAACTATTATTAATCTGCTACTAAGAGCTCACGGTTTATTCGTGGTTTATATGATGCGCACATTCACGAAAAAATTTTTACAGCAATCTGAGATTTTAACTTAACAAACCTCATAAATTGCTTTAGAAATCGAAGCTTCAAAAATTGAAAATAAAGAAATATAAAGGGTGTTCCGAAATTCGACCGACATGGGCTTCAAAAAGATGAAAAATTGCCGTAGAACATGGTGTCGCAAACCACACATTGAATCAGAAATACAGGATGTTCTACCCTCACCCACTTTGGTTGACGAGAATAATTTTCAGAAAACTGAAGTGTCATATAATGAAACTTTTAATAGACATTCTCACTTTTGTTTTAAATATGATAACACAAAACAGTGGTAAAAGTTTCCATTATTCGCACAGCAGTAGTATGCACTTGGCGCTCCACTTTTTGGACTGCGATTATCAGTTCATATAGTATCATCGATTGCGTGAGAACCCTGTTTTCTCAGAACTTTTGTGATTTAATCACATTTCATACAAAACAAGGTACATATCGTTAATTTTTTTTTTTGAAATATTTTTATTTTCCGAAAAATTATTACCGTCAAGCCAACCTCAGTTAGGGTAAAATACTCTGTATTTGTAACTAAATAAGTCGTTTGCAACCCCATGTTCTATGATAAGTTCTCATCCTCTTGATGCCTTCTATCACCCCTCTTAATTTGTCGGTCGAATTTTGGAACACCCTGTAAAAGAGCCTATCTTCAACTAATGTATAAGTAGTAGGGAAACGAGAGTTCGGGGTCAGGAGGGGGTACAGGGGCACCGTGCCCCATCCCGTGCCGCCTCCGATCCCGTCCCCCCTGCGACACCGCACCCCCTCCGCCACCGCCCCCTAGCGGAAAAAATGGCGTTTTTACAGTATTTTCATGCTATAACATGAGAGTTGAACGTTAGATCGACTAGATTATCATACTATAAGATGAAGATTAAATTTACATTTGAATTTTGAACAACCTTTACCGTAATGAGTATTATTAATTAAGCAAAACAATGGAAAATATCATTTTTTTAGGAAAAAAGCTGATTTCTGTAGATTTTCTTTCAACTGCAAGATCAGAATAACAAATTAAATGGAGAAAGTTAAACATATATTTGAATTTTGGATGATTAACATCTTAATGAGCATTATTAATTAAGCAAAACAATGAAAAATATCAATTTTTAATAAAAAAAAGATGAATTTTTTCAAGTACAAGATCAGAATATACTCTTAAATGGGGAACGTTAAACGCGTACATTTTAATTTTGAAGAATATTTACCATAATGAACATTATTAATTAAGCAAAACAATGAAAAATAACAATTTTAAAGGAAAAAAGCCGATTTCTGTAGATTATTTTCAACTACAAGATCAGAATATCAACTTAAATTGAGAAAGTTAAACATATATTTGAATTTTGAACAATCTTTACCTTAATGAGTATTATTAATTATGCAAAATAACAAAAATATATAAATTTTAATGGAAAAAGCAGATTTATTTATTTTTTTTTTTTTCCAACCATAAAATGAGAATATCGTCTTAAAATGGAAATTTAAACATACATTTCAGTTTGAGAACAATTCTCACCTTAATTAATTTTGATTAACTGAACAAATAACAAAAGTTAATATGGAATAAAAAGATGAATTTTATTAACTTTTATACTAGTTTGAGATTTTAACAGACGTTTAAACACTAGTTATGTAAGATTTAAAACCTTAGACAAATACGTCCTAAGACATATATTAATTAATCAAAATAAATTCAATTTTCAGCTTAATCAATAACTGAAAATTTATCATTAAAAAAAAATATATATATATATATATATATATATTCATGATTGTACATATAAAAATAAGAGTTTACAAGCTAATTTCCTTAATTTTTAGAAGATTCAACAGAATATTTTCAACAAGTCTGGTATAAGAAAAAAATAATTTCAACCCCTATTCACTATCGTCAACCGCTCACATTCCCTAAACTTGGGGGGACACAACAATAGAGTTTGTCATCACAAAACATATCGGAAAAATGTTTACATCCAAGAAAAATATCAATTTTTATGCTTCTTTTCAACTGTTAAATGAAAGATATAATCTTATATCTTTCAGTTTTGAACAATCATTACCTTAATGATTTGTAATAATTAAGCAGAACAAAGGAAAATATTTCTTTTTTAATGAAAAAACGCATTTAAACGAACTCGGTTAACATTTACACTACTTTGAGATTTTATCGTGCTTTTTAGACGTTAGTTATGTAATATTTAATTCGTTAGATGACGATACCCCAAGATATATACAATCTAATTTCCTTAATTTTAGCAGATTCAACAGAATTTTTTCGATAGGGCTAGTAATAAGATAATAATTCCAGATCGCATTCACTGCACGCTACCCTTAGCATTCTTCAAACTTGAGAAGGGATCACAAACCTTCTCTGACGTCATATTCGAACCAATTTTTTAGTTCGTGTTTACTGCACCTGGTAAACTACAAAGCATAACAGAAAATGTTTCCGTTCAAGAAAAATATCAGTTTTTATATAAAAAGAGACTGAATTCTTTACAACTGTTACATGAAAGATGTAAACCTTTATTTTAGTTTTGAACAACCATAACCTTAATGAATTTTTATAAGTGAAAAAATAACAAAGGAAAATATTATATTTTAATGAAAGAAGACAAATTTAAACGAATTTGATTGACTCTTACACTAGTTGGAAACTGTAAATGAGTAAAATTGTTTTATGAGTTCATTTAATCATTGACACATTCGAGATTTTGTACATATATCCGAATTTTGAATGAACAGCATCTTAATGAATATTAATAATTAAGTAAAACAATGGAAAATATCAATTTTTAAGGAAAAAGATCAGAATATCAGCATAAAAGAGGAAAGATACGAGGATTTCAACTTAAAAGGGAAATTTAAACATCTATTTCAGTTTTTGAAAAATCATTACCTTAATGAATTTTAATAATTGAACAAATAACTAGGGAAAATATTATTCTTTAATAATAAAAGACAAATTTAAACGAATTTGATTAACTTTTACACTAGTTTGAGATTTTATCCTCCTTTTAGATGCTACCTATGTAGAATTTTAACTTTTCAACGAGACACACTTCAAGAAATACTCATTACTAAACAAAATAAATTAATTTTAATCTAATCAATAACTGAAAATTACACATTTTAAAAATATTTTCATGAATGTGCATAAAAATACGAGTTTACAAACTAATATCCTTATTTTTATTGCATTTAACTAAATTTTTCTACATTCAAGCTTAATTTTTATACACAAAGCTTTATTTAATCAAATCCAGTACTTTCAGATTTAACGAAATTCACCGATTTTCACTTTTTAAACCAATCCTATGAGTTAAAAAACAAGAGCACCTCCTATAATTTTATAGCATTGGGTGAAACGAGACGAATTAGCAGCACATTAAAACTTAAACATAATAAAAAAAAAGTTATTAAATAATTGCTTAGTGCATAAATTTCCCTCAAAATGAAAAACAAATGAATTCTTGAAACCCCTAATCTTACTAAGTAAAAAATAAATAAATAAATAAATAAAAATAAAATAATTATTCGCCCTTGGACGGATTCGAACCGCCAACCCCATGGTTAACAGCCATATGCGCTATCCAATTGCGCTACAAGGGCATCGAAGATTTTTGAATTATTGCAATACTTATCTACATCAAACTCGATTCTTGCTCCTATATATTTTACCATTACATAATTTTAAAAACTGTTTTTTTTTCATTTATCAGAAAATTATTAAATCACAGAACGATCACACATAAAGTTGTTTCAAATATGAATGCTATCTTTACAGTTTTCTAATGATACAGGGTATACATGAACACAAACTTTAATTTCCAAACATTTCATATTTCAAATAGTCTATATTTCAAATCAAAATATTTGAAATTTTCACACGTAAGAGCAAATATTACTTAGATCTTTTCACTATTACCTTTTAAAAAATAGCAGATAACTACTTTTGAATTAATTTTCCAAGAACTGTAACTGAAATTACATCAACTCCTTATAGAAAACCCTGTTTTAACACAATTTCTTGAAATTCAACAACGAATTGACCTTTACAGCAATACTTATCTACATCAAACTCGATTCTTGCTCCTATATATTTTAACATTACATAATTTTAACAAATTTACATCGAATTTGTAAGATTTTAACACTTTGATGTCATACGCCTCAAGAAATATTCATAATTAAACAAAAAAAAATAATCTTATCAATAACTGGAAATTTCACATTTAAAACACATATTTTCGTGATTGTACACATAAAAATAACAGTTTACAAACCAATTTCCATAATTTATCACATTCGAACTTAATTTTTACACACAAAACATTATTTAATCATATTCTATAATTTATGATTCAGTGAAATTCGGACTAGTCTAGGTTATTCTGCTCATATTATTAATCAAACTGTCTTATGTTTCACCTTGCATTTCGAAGATTTTCGAATTATCATCCATTAAGTTGCGTAAAACATAAATACTGTCTTTATAGTTTAATGATATATAGTATACATGACTAGCCTGAGTTATTCTATCCATATTATTAACCAAATTATCATATGTTTCATCTTACACATCGAAGATTTCTGAAATTTCTACCATCAAGTTGCTTAAAATATTAATACTACGTTTATAGTTCTAATGATGCATAGCATACATGAATGCAATCTTTAATTTTAACTTTTCATATTTCAAATAACCTATTTTAAAGCCAAACTATATGAATTTTTACCACAACGCTTATCACAGAACAATTTGCGCTTCACACTTGTCTAATAATTATTAGATATGTATTCCTCAGAAATATTACTACCATATGAATAAGTAAAGAAAATGTAATATATATATATATATATTAAGTAACCTCATACACGAAAAGTATCACAGAAGGTTTGGTTTGGTTTGGTTTGTGTTTATGACGGCCGATTATCAACACGTGGGATATAGGCCCTGGGAGGAGTGCCCTTCGTGGGGGTCTTTCTAAGGGAACCTAACCCGTATTTACGCATGGGAAACCACGGTTTCGAAGAAAACCACGAAAACTCCGAAACGGTTAGGCCGACGGGCGCGATTGGGAGTATCACAGAAGGAAAATACTAATAATCAATTAAAATAATTGACTATTACATAAAATTCCATCTATTACATATAAAACTTCAACTGATGAATGAAAAATATGCAAATTAGCAAAATAAAATTTACAAAAGTAAGAAAAAAATGCAAGTTATTGAAAATTTAATTTAAAAAAAAAAGGCTTTTGAAAATTGCAAGTTTAACTTCTACCTTAAGTGTCATTACCACTATCTCTTCGCAGAATATAATAATCTATGGTTTGCTATAACAGAATTTCTTGATAACATTTATTATACTACTGATTTGTACGCATGCGTCAGTTGTCACGTGATCAAAACGTTTGAGAATTATATAAATTTTCGAAAAGCAGCGCAGCATTTCTCATTTCAACTGTTAGACTTAAGGAAGAAGGTAACTTTAAGTGCGCAACTCTGATAAATTTCCAGATTTTAATTCAAGTGAGGAATCGATTTCTTTGTTAGTGAATAAAGTAAGTTTTAGTATATCATTACAACATATGTGTATTAATAAAAATAAATAAGTAAATGATTACTTATATATTAAACCTTTCCTAAGTATATAAATATATTTCTTTTATTGTACAGATGTTGCAGCAAGAGGAATCAAAACAGCAGCAATCCTCTTTATCAGAAATGGATGATCTGAATGATTCGCTCTTAGGGGCTGTGCATATATAACGTTATCATTTTAGGGGGGAGGGGGTGTCTGGCAAATGATATCGTTAGATATCTCTAGGGGTAGGGGGGGATTCGTCTTTTGATATCGTTATCATTTTTGATCCAACCAAAATTTTCTCTTTTTATTTATAACTTAGCCTTTACATCAAAATAGAATGTTATCTTTTTTAGTCTGCTATCTATTTTTATGAAAGTACAAAGTTATTATTAAAATCATTAAATGATTATAAAATTATTTAATTCCAAATTTCCTATTTCTTCTGTCATATGTGTATGCATATATAATTCGTTGTCGAGAAACCATATGCGAAGTATGTTTCAAATGATACCTGTGTTTACTAATAAATAAAAGAGAAAGAATGTTGTCCACCTGTTTTGGTGATAAGAAGCTCTGTCTCCCCCTCCCCTCCCCCCCGCGGGGTCAAGTGCAAGAAAACATTATTACTGTTGAATGTATTATGTAACTTTTAAATAGCAACTATTTCTTTTAAGTGTTATTTGACAAAAAGTTTTTTCATGTATAAAGTGATATTTTATTGAGTTCTCTTCATATGAATCAATGAAGTATGCGAAAAATAAATCTAACAATATTTGTATATCACTCAAATCCAAAGAAAAAAATTTCAAAAATGAAAAGAATTTTTAGACATTGATAACGGTAACATTACGGGGGGGGGGGGGGTTCGAGGGATGATAACGTATGATATCGTAAGGGGGGGAGGGGGTCAAAATTGCCAAAAAAGTGATAACGTTATATATGCACAGCCCTTAGCACATGTAGAGTTAAAGAATAATAAATATGTAAGTACTTAGATATGAAATACTATAATTCATATATGAAACGTAATTAGAGTAAATTTAAAATCAAATATTTTATTGTTTGTACTTTAACAAATGTTTTTTATCCATATCATTGAAGAGAATTCTAATTGTTTACATTTATTTCTCTCACAGATGTGTTCTATTTTCTACAAACAATTTTTAAGTAAATGGAATTTAAAAGAACATACACAAATCCATACAGATGAAAAACCCTATACTTGTGAAGATTGCCAAAAGCCGTTTTCAAGAAAATATGAATCAAAAATGCATACTACATCATATAGTCTATCACCAGCTGTATGTAAACTTTGTGAAGATATTCAAGAAATAACCAGACGTTTGGAGAATTTAACAATCAAGGAGGAGATTTAGACTATGTACTCAACCTATTTGCATAAGAGTTACCACAATATCCCAAAATTGAAATTCCGAAGGCACACAGTGGATGTAAAGAAATCTTTGTTACCCATGATTCTCGTAACCACAATGAATTTGGATATTATTCATAATGTATTCCTTAAATTGTTATAATAAATATTCGTTTATCTGCACTTATCGACGTGTTTATTTATATCTCCTAACATTTTAAACGAAAAACGCTTTCCCATCTTAAAAAATTTCATAAGAACAGATAAAAATTAACAGATGAATGAAAAAATATGCATGTTCACAAAGTTTTCTAGATATATTTACAAAAATGTTTACAAAATAAAAAATTTGCAAGAGTAAAAGACAAAATTTCACAAAATTAAAAAAAAAAATACAACATAACATTTTTTTCTTCTTACAAATGTGAGTTTTTAGAAAAGTAGGAAAAAAAATTACACTTAAATTTTTTATTTTTTTCAAAAGTGAAAAAAATATTTTTACAAAAAATATTTTTACAAAAAAAATATTTTTACAAAAAAATTTTTTTTACAAAAAATTTTTTACAAAAAATTTTTTTACAAAATTTTTTTTACAAAAAATATTTTTACAAAAAAAAATTACAAAAGTAAAAAAAAAATTATAACATAAAAAATAATAAAAAAAAATAAAAAAAATTGCAAAAATGTTTGAAAAAATTTTACAAAAAATTTACAAAAAAGTTTCAAAAAATGATATTTTAAATAGTATTATAATGGTTCCAACCATTATACACTATATTTAAAATATCATTTTTTGAAACTTTTTTGTAAATTTTTTGTAAATTTTTTTCAAACTTTTTTGCAATTTTTTTCACAAATTTTGTAATTTTTTTTATTATTTTTTATGTTATAATTTTTTTTTTACTTTTGTAATTTTTTTTTGTAAAAATATTTTTTGTAAAAAAAATTTTGTAAAAAAATTTTTTGTAGAAAAATTTTTTGTAAAAAAAATTTTTTTGTAAAAATACTTTTTTTGTAAAAATATTTTTTGTAAAAATATTTTTTTCACTTTTGAAAAAAATAAAAAATCTAAGTGTAATTTTTTTTCCTACTTTTCTAAAAACTCACATTTGTAAGAAGAAAAAAATGTTATGTTGTATTTTTTTTAATTTTGTGAAATTTTGTCTTTTACTCTTGCAATTTTTTTATTTTGTAAACATTTTTGTAAATATATCTAGAAAACTTTGTGAACATGCATATTTTTTCATTCATCTGTTAATTTTTATCTGTTCTTATGAAATTTTTTAAGATGGGAAAGCGTTTTTCGTTTAAAATGTTAGGAGATATAAATAAACACGTCGATAAGTGCAGATAAACGAATATTTATTATAACAATTTAAGGAATACATTATGAATAATATCCAAATTCATTGTCGTTACGAGAATCATGGGTAACAAAGATTTCATTACATCCACTGTGTGCCTTCGAAATTTCAATTTTGGGATATTGTGGTAACTCTTATGCAAATAGGTTGAGTACATAGTCTAAATCTCTTCCTTGATTGTTAAATTCTTCAAACGTCTGGTTATTTCTTGAATATCTTCACAAAGTTTACGTACAGCTGGTGATAGACTATATGATGTAGTATGCATTTTTGATTCATATTTTCTTGAAAACGGCTTTTGGCAATCTTCACAAGTATAGGGTTTTTCATCTGTATGGATTTGTGTATGTTCTTTTAAATTCCATTTACTTAAAAATTGTTTGTAGCAAATAGAACACATCTGTGAGAGAAATAAATGTAAACAATTAGAATTCTCTTCAATGATATGGATAAAAAACATTTGTTAAAGTACAAACAATAAAATATTTGATTTTAAATTTACCCTAATTACGTTTCATATATGAATTATAGTATTTCATATCTAAGTACTTACATATTTATTATTCTTTAACTCTACATGTGCTAAGAGCGAATCATTCAGATCATCCATTTCTGATAAAGAGGATTGCTGCTGTTTTGATTCATCTTGCTGCAACATCTGCACAATAAAAGAAATATATTTATATACTTAGGAAAGGTTTAATATATAAGTAATCATTTACTTATTTATTTTTATTAATACACATATGTTGTAATGATATACTAAAACTTACTTTATTCACTAACAAAGAAATCGATTCCTCACTTGAATTAAAATCTGGAAATTTATCAGAGTTGCGCACTTAAAGTTACCTTCTTCCTTAAGTCTAACAGTTGAAATGAGAAATGCTGCGCTGCTTTTCGAAAATTTATATTATTCTCAAACGTTTTGATCACGTGACAACTGACACATGCGTACAAATCAGTAGTATAATAAATGTTATCAAGAAATTCTGTTATAGCAAACCATAGATTATTATATTCTGCGAAGAGATAGTGGTAATGACATTTAAGGTAGGAGTTAAACTTGCAATTTTCAAAAGCCTTTTTTTTTTTAAATTAAATTTTCAATAACTTGTATTTTTTTCTTACTTTTGTAAATTTTATTTTGCTAATTTGCATATTTTTCATTCATCAGTTGAAGTTTTATATGTAATAGATGGAATTTTATGTAATAGTTAATTATTTTAATTGATTATTAGTATTTTCCTTCTGTGATACTTTTCGTGTATGAGGTTACTTAATATATATATATATATATTACATTTTCTTTACTTATTCATATGGTAGTAATATTTCTGAGGAATACATATCTAATAATTATTAGACAAGTGTGAAACGTAAATTGTTCTGTGATAAGCGTTGTGGTAAAAATTCATATAGTTTGGCTTTGAAATAGGTTATTTGAAATATGAAAAGTTAAAATTAAAGATTGCATTCATGTATGCTATGCATCATTAGAACTATAAACGTAGTATTAATATTTTAAGCAACTTGATGGATGAAAATTCAGAAATCTTCGATGTGTAAGATGAAACATATGATAATTTGGTTAATAATATGGATAGAATAACTCAGGCTAGTCATGTATACTATATATCATTAAACTATAAAGACAGTATTTATGTTTTACGCAACTTAATGGATGATAATTCGAAAATCTTCGAAATGCAGGGTGAAACATAAGACAATTTGATTAATAATATGAGCAGAATAACCTAGACTAGTCCGAATTTCACTGAATCATAAATTATAGAATATGATTAAATAATGTTTTGTGTGTAAAAATTAAGTTCGAATGTGATAAATTATGGAAATTGGTTTGTAAACTGTTATTTTTATGTGTACAATCACGAAAATATGTGTTTTAAATGTGAAATTTCCAGTTTTTGATAAGATTTTTTTTTGTTTGTTTAATTATGAATATTTCTTGAGGCGTATGACATCAAAGTGTTAAAATCTTACAAATTCGAAGTAAATTTGTTAAAATTATGTAATGTTAAAATATATAGGAGCAAGAATCGAGTTTGATGTAGATAAGTATTGCTGTAAAGGTCAATTCGTTGTTGAATTTCAAGAAATTGTGTTAAAACAGGGTTTTCTATAAGGAGTTGATGTAATTTCAGTTACAGTTCTTGGAAAATTAATTCAAAATAGTTATCTGCTATTTTTTAAAAGGTAATAGTGAAAAGATCTAAGTAATATTTGCTCTTACGTGTGAAAATTTCAAATATTTTGGTTTGAAATATAGACTACTTGAAATATGAAATGTTTGGAAATTAAAGTTTGTGTTCATGTATACCCTGTATCATTAGAAAACTGTAAAGATAGCATTCATATTTGAAAAAACTTGATGTGTGATAGTTCTGTGATTTAATAATTTTCTGATAAATGAGAAAAAAAAGTTTTTAAAATTATGTAATGGTAAAATATATAGGAGCAAGAATCGAGTTTGATGTAGATAAGCATTGCAATAATTCAAAAATCTTCGATGCCCTTGTAGCGCAATTGGATAGCGCATATGGCTGTTAACCATGGGGTTGGCGGTTCGAATCCGTCCAAGGGCGAATAATTATTTTATTTTTATTTATTTATTTATTTATTTTTTACTTAGTAAGATTGGGGGTTTCAAGAATTCATTTGTTTTTCATTTTGAGGGAAAGTTATGCACTAAGCAATTATTTAATAACTTTTTTTTATTATGTTTAAGTTTTAATGTGCTGCTAATTCGTCTCGTTTCACCCAATGCTATAAAATTATAGGAGGTGCTCTTGTTTTTTAACTCATAGGATTGGTTTAAAAAGTGAAAATCGGTGAATTTCGTTAAATCTGAAAGTACTGGATTTGATTAAATAAAGCTTTGTGTATAAAAATTAAGCTTGAATGTAGAAAAATTTAGTTAAATGCAATAAAAATAAGGATATTAGTTTGTAAACTCGTATTTTTATGCACATTCATGAAAATATTTTTAAAATGTGTAATTTTCAGTTATTGATTAGATTAAAATTAATTTATTTTGTTTAGTAATGAGTATTTCTTGAAGTGTGTCTCGTTGAAAAGTTAAAATTCTACATAGGTAGCATCTAAAAGGAGGATAAAATCTCAAACTAGTGTAAAAGTTAATCAAATTCGTTTAAATTTGTCTTTTATCATTAAAGAATAATATTTTCCCTAGTTATTTGTTCAATTATTAAAATTCATTAAGGTAATGATTTTTCAAAAACTGAAATAGATGTTTAAATTTCCCTTTTAAGTTGAAATCCTCGTATCTTTCCTCTTTTATGCTGATATTCTGATCTTTTTCCTTAAAAATTGATATTTTCCATTGTTTTACTTAATTATTAATATTCATTAAGATGCTGTTCATTCAAAATTCGGATATATGTACAAAATCTCGAATGTGTCAATGATTAAATGAACTCATAAAACAATTTTACTCATTTACAGTTTCCAACTAGTGTAAGAGTCAATCAAATTCGTTTAAATTTGTCTTCTTTCATTAAAATATAATATTTTCCTTTGTTATTTTTTCACTTATAAAAATTCATTAAGGTTATGGTTGTTCAAAACTAAAATAAATGTTTACATCTTTCATGTAACAGTTGTAAAGAATTCAGTCTCTTTTTACCTAAAAACTGATATTTTTCTTGAACGGAAACATTTTCTGTTATGCTTTGTAATTTACCAGGTATAGTAAACACGAACTAAAAAATTGGTTCGAATATGACGTCAGAGAAGGTTTGTGATCCCTTCTCAAGTTTGAAGAATGCTAAGGGTAGCGTGCAGTGAATGCGATCTGGAATTATTATCTTATTACTAGCCCTATCGAAAAAATTCTGTTGAATCTGCTAAAATTAAGGAAATTAGATTGAATATATCTTGGAGTATCGTCATCTAACGAATTAAATATTACATAACTAACGTCTAAAAAGCACCATAAAATCTCAAAGTAGTGTAAATGTTAACCGAGTTCGTTTAAATGCGTTTTTTCATTAAAAAAGAAATATTTTCCTTTGTTCTGCTTAATTATTACAAATCATTAAGGTAATGATTGTTCAAAACTGAAAGATATAAGTTTATATCTTTCATTTGACAGTTGAAAAGAAGCATAAAAATTGATATTTTTCTTGGATGTAAACATTTTCCCGATATGTTTTGTGATGACAAACTCTATTGTTGTGTTCCCCCAAGTTTAGGGAATGTGAGCGGTTGACGATAGTGAATAGGGGTTGAAATTATTTTTTCTTATACCAGACTTGTTGAAAATATTCTGTTGAATCTTCTAAAAATTAAGGAAATTAGCTTGTAAACTCTTATTTTTATATGTACAATCATGAAAATATATATATATATACATATTTTTTTTTTTTAATGATAAATTTTCAGTTATTGATTAAGCTGAAAATTGAATTTATTTTGATTAATTAATATATGTCTTAGGACGTATTTGTCTAAGGCTTTAAATCTTACATAACTAGTGTTTAAATGTCTGTTAAAATCTCAAACTCGTATAAAAGTTAATAAAATTCATCTTTTTATTCCGTATTAACTTTTGTTATTTGTTCAGTTAATCAAAATTAATTAAGGTGAGAGTTGTTCTCAAACTGAAATGTATGTTTAAATTTCCATTTTAAGACGATATTCTCATTTTATGGTTGGAAAAAAAAAAAAAATAAATAAATCTGCTTTTTCCATTAAAATTTATATATTTTTGTTATTTTGCATAATTAATAATACTCATTAAGGTAAAGATTGTTCAAAATTCAAATATATGTTTAACTTTCTCAATTTAAGTTGATATTCTGATCTTGTAGTTGAAAATAATCTACAGAAATCGGCTTTTTTCCTTTAAAATTGTTATTTTTCATTGTTTTGCTGAATTAATAATGTTCATTATGGTAAAGATTCTTCAAAATTCAAATGTACGCGTTTAACTTTCCCCATTTAAGAGTATATTCTGATCTTGTACTTGAAAAAATTCATCTTTTTTTATTAAAAATTGATATTTTTCATTGTTTTGCTTAATTAATAATGCTCATTAAGATGTTAATCATCCAAAATTCAAATATATGTTTAACTTTCTCCATTTAATTTGTTATTCTGATCTTGCAGTTGAAAGAAAATCTACAGAAATCAGCTTTTTTCCTAAAAAATTGATATTTTCCATTGTTTTGCTTAATTAATAATACTCATTACGGTAAAGGTTGTTCAAAATTCAAATGTAAATTTAATCTTCATCTTATAGTATGATAATCTAGTCGATCTAAAGTTCAACTCTCATGTTATAGCATGAAAATACTGTAAAAACGCCATTTTTCCCGCTAGGGGGCGGTGGCGGAGGGGGTGCGGTGTCGCAGGGGGTGTGGAACCGGAGGGGGGACGGAGGAGGGACCGCAGGGGGGGACCGCAGGAGGGACGGGATCGGAGGCGGCACGGGAGGGGGCACGGTGCCCCTGTACCCCCTCCTGACCCCGAACTCTCGTTTCCCTACTACTTGTATATAAAATTAGAAATATGTATACTAAAGAAAATAACCAAAGATTTAAAAGGCGATCAAGATCTAAGGCTTGTCGAAGAACTGGTCGTTCTGCTAGTCGAAATAATGCTAAAACTTGAAAGGTTTAGGCTTAGACAACGTTTGCTTGTACTGCGGAAAAAATCATTTAACTTCACAATGTAGGGTAAAAAATAACTTAAAGTGCCGATTTTGTTCGAAAAACGATCATATTGAAAAGTTTTGTATATCAAAACTTATTAAATGAAAATATGATACTGAAAATTCACTTTAATATTTAGATAGCACGGAACAAGGTTCTTTTCAAATAAGTCAAGTATTGAACATTCGTTTAAGTACACTAGAAAATGATGATAGAATTTTTGTAAATATTCGATTAAGGGGCGGTCCATAAATGATGTCACGCTTTTTTTCACTATTTTTGACCACCCCCTCCCCCCCTTTGTCACAAAGTGTCACACTTCACCATACCTCCTCTCCCCCCTTGTCACATGTCACGCTATATTACATAAACATATACTTGCAGTTCAGGAACAAAGCACTACGTTATAGTCATATTTCAAACTTTATTTTTAAACTTAACTATGGGTTTTAACGACATTTGTGAGCATAACAATAAAAATGACTCATGTACTTATTTTGTATAAAATAATATTAAGGTTTATAACAAAAACATAATTAATATACAATAGTAATAAAGTATCAATACGAAAGAGCAGCTGAAAACAGTCGTATTTTGGGATTTGAAATGGAATTTAATACATTTGGCTTTAAATCTACTTTATAAAACAAAATACTTTAATTTGAAAATAACTTCAGAATTTAATCTGCTGATTTTTAATTCTTTTATTTTAACCAAAATGTGTGATGTCACATTTCTTCTTACCCCCTCCCACCCCCTTGTCACAAACTGTCACAATTTCACGAACCCCTCCCCTCCCCCTCCAAGCGTGACATCATTTGTGGAAGGCCCCTAAATGGGAAATCTGTTCGTTTTGAATGTGATTCAGGAAGTCATTTGTAAAGCAGTTGGAGTTGCCAAAATAAACTCAAGTTGCAAAGGTTATTCCTGTATAGAATAATTAAATCTAGTTAACTGGGGTCTTGTACCTTTTAAACGCGACGAAATTTAATGAAAAAATTCAAAGTTTGAATTAGTATATCTTCAAAACCTTTTTATGTATAAACATGAAATTTTGGATATTGATTAAACAGATTATGTTTTGTAATATGCTGTCATTTGAAATTTATTAGCATTTTACAGAATTTGTGTATTGTTGAAATCAAAATAGCTCTTTTTTTTACTCCATAAGTCATTGCGGGCATGATATCTTGAGAAAGTATATATAGATTGTCATGAAATTTGGTAAAGATACTAAACATATATGTGTGTTTAAAATGAACTACTCTTAGCCCAAAATTATTTCATTAACTATATATAAATATATATATATATATATATATATATATATATATATATATATATTTAATGAATAAAAATAGTCATAACTAAAAATATTACCATTGTAAATACTTAAAAGTAGTTAATTTTAAACACACATATTTGTTTAGTATCTTTACCAAATTTCATGACAATCCACACTTTCTCAAGATATCATGCGCGCAATGACTTCTGGAGTAAAAAAAACAGCTATTTTTATTTCAACAATACACAAATTCTGTAAAAAGCTAATAAATTTCTAATGGCAACATATTACAAAGCACAATCTGTTTAATCAATATCCAAAATTTCATGTTTATACATAAAAAGGTTTTGAAGATATACTAATTCAAACTTTGAATTTTTATTAATTTTCGACGCGTTTAAAAGGTACAAGACCCTTTAAGAGAAGATGCTATCCTAAGAAAAACTGGATTCGAAGCCTAAAAATCAATTTAAACGATTCTGGTAGGTTTAATGTGACTCATATTCCAGACAATAACATTAAACATTCGATTCATAATATTCTAAACATTATTCTGATATCTTTGAACCGAGAGTTGAGAAGGTTCCAGATTATGTATGCTCTTAATTGCTTGCTGAAGCTAAGCCAAGTGCATTTAAAACCACGACCTGTACTATATGCACTAAAAGAAAATGTTGATCTTGAATTATATAAACTTTTGACTGATGGAATAATTGAAAAAGTTGACCATTCTGAATGGGGGACACTACTTGTAGTTATTCCTAAGTCTGATGGCTCAGAACGTTTGTGCGCCGATTTCAAGGTTACTTTAAATAAACAGTTGCATGATTCAAGACACTCTATACCAAAAATAGAGGATATTATCAATAAATTTCATGGTAGATCTTATTTTTACACGCTAGATATTTATAAAGCGTACTTGTATTTAGCAGTAGTTGAGGAGAGCGCGAAAGTTCAAGCAATACCTACATACACATCGTGGAACATATTTAGCCAAGCGCTTATTCTTCGGAATTAAAACATCACTTAATGAATTCCATGCATTCATAGATCAATGTTTTCAAGATTTAGATGGCGTAGGTGCATATGTTGATGATATAATTTATCAAGGAACATTTGAGAATATACAGATCGTTTATCTAAAGTTTTAGAAAAAGTTGGGAAATGTAATCTTCATTTCAACGTTAATAAATGTAATTTTTTGAGAAAAGAATTCAATATCTAAGTCATATTATCAGTTCTGAAGGGCTTAATAAATCTCCTGAAAAGTAAAAGCAATTCAAAATGCTGCTAAGCCAAAAAATACGGATGGATTAAAGGAATTTTTAGGTCTTGTAATGTACTATTCAAAATTCATTAGAAATGCCTCAACAATTCTCAGCCCATTACATGAACTTTTACGTTGTTTATTCCATTTAGATGGATTGCTAGGTATGAAGCTGCTTGGATAAAAGCTAACTGTGTAGTTGCAAGGGATAATGTTTCAATCCCTATACGTCCAAATTGCCTGTTATTTCAGCACCTCATGACAGTCCATTTGGGTTGTCTGGTATACTTTCTCACATAATATTTGTTGGAAGTGAAAGGCCAATAGCATTTGCATCAAGATCATAGCTGCAGAAAAGAAATACAACCAGTTAGATAGAGAATATACAGCTGTTTACTGGGCTTGTAATAAATTCTGAGACTACATATTTGGTAGTAGACAATAAATCAATTATAACAATCTTACATCCAGAAAAGGAGCTCCCTATATTATCTGCTACAAGAATGCTTCGTTATGCGCATTTTTTAAATCAAATTTTGATTATGAAATCGAATATCTCAAGCCAACTGAACTAGTCAGTGTAGATTGTTTATCTCAAAATCCTCTATCTATTGATGATTAAGAAATACGAACCATTGATGACGAATATCTTTTTCAAGAAATTGTAATGCGTCATATCACTACAGAGACTGTGACAACTTCTACTATAAAACGAGAAACAGCTCTTACGAGAATCACGTCTTAAAAAATGTTTTGAATGGAAATGTTCGTGATCCAGAGAATCTTTATTTGGAAAATATATTTACAAGAAGGAATTTATTTAGAGGCCAGCGAGTAATCATTCAAATTAAACTCCAACCTGCCGTTCTCCAGGAACTCTATTCTACCCACGTATGATTTGTAAAAATGAAAGCTCTTGCTCGAAACTATTGCTATTGGAGGAAACTGACTCTCATATAGAGAATTTGTTCAAGAGTTGGAAAGAATGTTGTGATGTTAAGAAAATCCACATAAAGCTCCTATGCACAACTGGTATACGCCTACAAAAAACTGGTAGCGAGCTCATATAGATTACGCTAGACCACTAATGGGACACTTTTTTCTGTTTGTGACAGATGCTAAATCAAAGTGGACTGAGGTTTATGCAATGAAGAAACTTCCAGATACGGCCTCAACTATTTATTATTTTAGAGAAATATTTAGTCGACATGGATTGCCTGAAATTTTGGCAAGTGATAATGTGTCTATTTTTTAGATCAAAAGAATTTACATATTTTTGCTGCAAGAATGGAATTCGACAAAGATTTACAGCTCCTGGTCATCCACCAACAAACGATCAACCAGAGAGATATTTCCAGAGTTTGAAAACAAAATTGAAGTGCATGCGATTCCAGTCGGGCAATCTTCAGAAAAAGTTATGTGCATTATTATTTCGCTACTGAGATACTCGAATTTCCTGCAGGAAAACACCTGCACGATTAATGTTGGGGAGAAATCTTAGAACGAAATTAGATCTGCTTAAACCTGAAATGAGAGGTAATTTTAAAAATAAAACTCCTCAGCCATACTTCGGCAAGTTTTTCCGAGTAGTTTCTCGAGTGCAATATAGAAACTACACAAACTCTATTTTATAGAATATGACTTTGTAGTTGAACGTCTGGGACAAGTTCACTAATTAATTGTACTGAATAACGGTTATGCCATAAAACGACATTATAATCGACTTCGTGCATGCGAAGTTCCAATTCAAAATCCCCTTATCCAGGCAGCATCTCTTGTTTCTCGAAAACGATCATTCGTAATTTTCAGAAATGATGTGCAGCAAAGAGAAATTCCCGTAAGACATGAAACATGTGTATCAAATCATAATATGGAAATTAAAATTAATTCTGGAGCCGAGCAAGTTAATTCCAGAATAAGTGCTACAGATGTCAAACCTAATGCTAGTCAGAAAACGACTATTAAACTTCAATCACCTGCAGATTCCACTGTACCACAACTACCAAATACAGGGTTGTAACGTTCGACTCGTATACAGAAACCTGTACGGACACAATCTTTTATACGAATCAACAAAGAGCAGATTATTTCATTTCCAGCATGTAAATTTTTGTAATACTCAATCTTATGTTAAGTACTTTCCAGTTTGCGCGTCTTCCATTAGTGGGAAGAACTGATATATCTTATTGCATTTGACATCAATATTACATAATCTGTCTGCTTTCCGTATTTGTGAACAGTCTAAGTCGATTCGATGAATTAAAATAAAGTGTTGATTTTTTTAACTATGCCTTTTTATTTCATCTAAATACATAATATTTTATTTTATAAAGACCTCAACATATAAAAAAAATGTCAGGTTTTGCTTTTTAATTTTATTTACTTCAGTTTTGGAATGCAAAATAACCATCCAACATAAAATTAATGTTAACAAAAACGAAAAAAAAAACAACAACAAAAAAAAAACAATAGAATAATATAAATGCATTTAAGTTCGTGGAAACCTTTGTGTTCGTTGATTACGTGACATCAGTTTTCTGAATGAAAATTTATTAAAAATACGTCATTAGAAAAACGTGTCAATTTTATGAATGAAAGTGCATGCGTTCTTTAACATATGAGATCATTTTCACCAGTGGAAATGATTCAAAATTAAAAGTCGCATAAAACACAAATAAATTGTACTAAAATTGCTTTTAGGTGTATATATATGATATAAAATTATTTAAAATACATTAAAATATATTAAAAATCAAATGAAAATCCCAAAGCGTTTTCGGCCACATTCACGCGACCATCGTCAGTGGTTATTTAAATCCTGTTCTTTCTCTTTGCACTTATTCGTCAAGCAGAGACTATTGTAATAAGGGTGGTATGGAAGATGACAGAAAAAGGTATTCAAATTTTTATCAAAACAAGCTTTCATCTACTATGTTCTTTCCAGATTCCATGGATGCCATATGACAATTTGTCGTTACATACTACAAAATACTTACAAAATACAAAATAATTCACTTTTGGAAAATAATTATCCAAGTTTTTATTTATTGTTGTATTACTATTTGTTTGAACGCAAAGCATTCTGTAAAGTACTCAGAAAGTCAAGCGGAGTCGCCTCAGATTCTTTTTTTAAGTGTAACTATGCAATTTCGTTAAATCATTTGGATGTTACTGTGTATATTTAACACGGTATAATTTTTTTTATTCCATAGATGCATGATATAATAAACAATCACTTTACATTCAGTTTTAGTAGTTTAATCATTCATTTAAAAATAAATTTCCATGAATTTAAAATACGATCAAATAATGAAGTAAAAACGTACATCTCAAAACTCAATATTTCGTGGTTTTAGTTTCAGAAAATTTTCAGAGAAATCTGCAATTTCAATTTTCATAAAAGATTCACATTATCACTTTTCATTTTCTCTTCTTTTTATTTCTAATTCATAACTACTCGAATCTCCATTATAAGAGATTGCGTGATTACTATTGTTATTGAATAATGAAACCGTGTGGGCAGGGCCTATCTTTGTATTGCGTGCAGTTAAGTTATTGCATGTTAAAATTACATTATTTTTTCCTAAAAAGTTTTTGGAACAAATATTTAATTTTTATTTCCAATGGCGCACGCTTTTCGATTAAAAACTCTAATCAATTACCGCTAGTAATAAAAGTACGACTTGTAAAAACTAGTCGTTGGGGGCAACCGTAATACTTACCAATCATCGATATTCATAATATAAAATATGAAAATAAAACACGTGTAAACTATTTATAAAATGCATTGCAATTCCAAAATAAAATTTATACGTATATTTAAATATTTTTAATATATAGAAATGATCTATTACTGAATTGCGGGTACTACTTGATTATCCCGTCGACCAGGGGCCGACGATTTTTTCTGTAGGTCCGGGCCAGACCGGGAATGTATATTATTTTTTCCGGGCCGTATAGGATGAGAATTTTTCCCCCACAAGTAATGTCCTGGTAACGTTCCTCACTTATTAGTAAAGAAAGCATTTTTTTTTTCGTTTTTTAAATAAAGAGTCGAACATGTTTTTAAATAAAAGGCCCTTTGGCAAAAAATGCAAAAAAAGCAGTCACACCTGGCCGGTATGGTATGTTTGCTTTTTCAACCTGAAATGCATGGTGTTTAGCTTTTATAACGGGCCGGACACACTACAGTTTTTAGCTGGATACTATATCAATTTAAGCAATAATATAAAAAACACGCTTTGTTTACCCATTCATTTATAAAAGGTTTAAGTGAGCAGATGGATTTTCGCATGTAGTATATCTTCTTGAACCTTATTTCCTATAGGAGCCTAAAGTGTGCGGTCAATCGATTAAACATTGAACAGAAGTGCATACAAATTCTAGACAAAATATAAGATTTTTTGCAACATACGGCCGTTGTGACGACTTACTGTGGCCGACTTGTGGTTGAATTGTCTGGTCTCAGGCTAAGGAATTCCATTTTGATTTAAACTCGTAAATTTTGATGTAATTTGGGTACGGTACCGGTCTCGGGATCCCCGAAAATCTGGACATTCCGCATAAATTGGAATACTTGGCAGCATTCAGTTCCCACTACAATAATTTATACGGTCCATAGGTTTTCTGCAAATCGGGTTGCCAGGATTTTCACAAAAAGTTTGACCGATTTGTATGTATCCGATGAAAAAAAAATACGTATTTGAATATGAATGAGTATATATTCAATTTACCGCATGAGAAATTAAAATGGTAAGAAGTGTGATAATAGATTGTCATTTTTTTAACGCTGTTCTCAAATCCAAAAGGGCAACTTCCTGACATAAGTTTTAATTTATTTTTGTTCGAAAATGCATGAAACTAGCTGGTGTTGTTGTTCAGAAACTATGTCATCGAGCTGTTTTTTTCATTTTTTTGCAAACACAATAGATCTTTCAGAAAATAATGTCAACGTGGACGTTTTGAACCGAATTTCCGCTCGAAAGTAGAAAAATCACTCAAGAGCGGACGAAAAACGGGTTTGTCACGTGATCGAAATCTCTTATAACTCAATGGGTAATTGATTGATAAAAAAAAAAAAAAAAAAAAAAAAAAAAAAAAAAAAATGGTAAAAACAGCTCAGTTCCAAATCGCTTCCATGGCCAGGCTTTCCAATTTTATATCTTTCCGTTACAAAATGAATTTATAAATGTGTCAGAACGTTTTGCGCTTGTTGAGCAAAGCAGTTAAGAACAGCCTTAAGGACTATTTTTTCTTCTTTCGAAATATGAAAAATATTACCAACTTTTCGTTTTTAATACACACAATAACACATGCATCGTATTTGTGATGGTTTGTGCACACCTACACGTTATATGTGTGCAGATTGTGAGGTACCCACTATTCAAACAGGTATAAGCGAACAAATATTTAAGTGTTAGGAATTGAAAAAATGCACTAAATAGATACGTTCGTTTTTCGGCAGTGTGTATTATGGTTAAGGAGGTATTATTGTACTTAGATTTTTAATCTGAGAAATATTTTGAACATTCTTTTTAATTACCGAGTCAACCAGAACCCGACCCGCAAGAGTTAAGACCAAACCCAAAACAATGAAAGTGAACTTAACCCTCAGCGAAAAAGCATAAGTCAACCCTACCCGACCCGACCCGAGTGCGGGTAAAAGCGATAACCTGACATGATGCAGGACTGTAGTAGAGGTCTGCAGGGGCTGACATTTACAGGCCCGAGCCCGTCCCGAGAATGCGGGAATATCCCAGTAAATTGAAGGGATTTTTCTCTTGTTTTAAGAAATAGTCTTTTGACCAGAGAATTTTAGGAAATTTTGGGCTTAAATTCGTGATTTTTACTTATTTTTAGATAAAAGAGATTTATAAATTCCGTGATTCTTAATTCTAAATTCTTAAATTCGTGATTTTTACTTATTTTTAGATAAAAGGGATTTATAAATTCCGTTTCTAATATGAAAAAGTACTAGGCAGCACAGCTGCCGGAATACCCACGTAATTTGATGAACATGCTGCTTTAGATGTGAGTATTTCAGGTAATTGGCGGGTTTTCTGTATTTTTGGGGGGGAGGAGGAGGGCAAACCAAAGCGCAAATTTTCATGTTTTAACGAAATATAATAAAGGGAAAAATTAGTTCAATGCACGGATTATTTTGAGAGCGTAGAGTCCTGCGTAGTTTGCATTATATCCGACCCGAACCCAACAAACTTCGACCCAAAACCGACAGGCTTCAATCCGAACCCAATCACACCCCAAAATGGGAAAAAATAAATCCTTATTGTAATGGAAAAGTAGCCTGCAATTATATCTGTAGTATCAATTATCTTTTTTATGTAGAAAAATCAATACATATGTGTATGTACTCGTTGATATTCAAATAATATAGATTTTCATTTTAAAATATATTTTGGAGAACCTTTTGAGAAATCAGGTAGAATCGAACCCATCCGCCAAAAAAAATTAAAGTTAACTCATAATCGAAAAATAAAAGTCAATCCGAACCTCTCTGAAAAAAATATTCTTTTTAGCCAGATCCGACACAAACCACCAGTCGAGTTGCGTTCAGTTTGTCCAACCCGATACAGGACTCCACCCGATAGGCAATATCAGCCCGATAAAAAAAATTTCATCCTCCACATTTCGACCTGCACCCGAAATATTCCAACCTGAACCAAACTCCAAACCTAAGCAATGAAAATAAGAATACATATTCATATTGTAATGCAACTATGTAAAACTAGTCTACAATTACACCTCTAGTATCAATTTTAACTTTTAAGTGAAAAATTCAATATACATGTACTAGTTAATATTCAAATATATAATTTTTAATGTTAAAATAAATTTTGTAAATTCTTTTCAGAGATCGATTCATCTCGAATCAAGAACCTTAAGTATCAACACCCGGCCCGGGCCTGAAACAAAGTGAACCTGACTCGAATCCGACCCGCAACGACAAAAGATTAGGTCCAACCCGATCTGGTCCCGACCGCGAGTCGGGTCAGGTTCAGTTTGACCGACCTGATGCAGCAAACTATTTGCCATCCAACCCAACTCTGGCAAAATTATTTTCATCCTCCGAATTATTAACCGAGCCCGAAATACTTCAAACCAAGCCCATCGTAAATCCAGTGAAATCAGTGTACAATCAGTGAAAATCGATCTACAATTTAATGTAGTTATAAAAAAATAGCATATGAAAATAACTTCAGTATAAATTTTATCTTTTATGTTAAAAAATAAATATGTAAAGAGTCATCCATGTATCAAATATGTAGATTATTATCTGAAAGGAATTTAGACATCTTTATTTTCAAAAAATTGGGTTCACCTGAACCCAACCTGCAAGAATCAAAATTCGATCAGAAACCGATTCATACTCGGACGAATTAGTTTAATCAATCCGATTTGCAAGGAAAACAATGAGCTCCAACTGGACCCAAATCGACCGAGCCGAAATTCAAGTTAAAATATTTTCCCTGACGACTTATTTGATACCGACGGGGGGGGGGGGGGGGGGGGGGGATTTGCCCCCGGACCCTCCCCCCCCCCCTCTCTAACGCCGCCCTTCGGCTCCAATCGTTCATGAACCCCCTACGAGCAACCAGTGTGCCAAATTTCTTAGCCCTGCGTCTGTAGTTTACGAGTTTTTGAGGTTACATAGATAGATACGCGCACGGATTTTAATAGGGTAGATGTTATTCCATTCGACCCAGTTAAGCTCCCTATTGTAAGGCGGCATTGAAGCATTTACGTTTCGTTTACAAGGTCACTTAAAAGATCTTCATTACATTACAACCGATGGATGTTTAATGAGTGACATGTATTTTAATCAATCTGTACTATTTCAATCTCTAGAGAATTTTATAATGTTACTTAAAAGTTGAATATGAATTCAATTTGTTTGCTGATATTTTAGGAGAAACTAGATTATAGAAACGTGCTAGTGGACCTTGATTATGTAAAGATTTTAGGTAAACACCGGCTCAAGAGAAACCACAGAATTTGCTCAGAAAGATAATGTAAGCACTTCAGACTTGAATCACAGAGTACTTATAGTCATGAAAATAATTCGATTTAGGATTACTGTTTATCATATTTAAATTAGCGGGAAAATGTTCTCTTCTGTATTGCTTTTATACGAAAACGCACATATACTCAAATATTTTTTTCAACATTCCAAACTTTTCAATTTATTTAATTTAAATAATTTTACAAGGGTAATACAGTCACTCTAAATTTTTATTACATAATTTTTTTTCATTTTTTTACAATCATTTTGTATCAAATAAATTTTTCACAGTTTTATTGGCAGTTTATTTCGCAGTTTATATTTTTCGTTTTTCTTTTCATTTAAAAAGATTAATAAGGGGATTTATTAAATTAATCGACTCTGTTATTTTGGACTTGGTAATTAAAGAATGCTATCAATATGCCATAAATTTTAGAGACATATAGTAGCGTGCTATCAATATGCCTTTTAGTCAATTTTTAATCAGATAATTGAGCTACTTAAAAATTTACAAATATGACCAAAATTAGGGAAAAACATTTCATAACGATGACATATCGAATTCTGAGTTTTTATTAAAATGAATTATAATTTATCCTATGAATTATCCGAAATATATGAGAAAATACTTGGAAAGCATTCGACTTAGCATATTTTGTCAGACACATAAAAAACAATTAGGAATTTAGAAAGTACATGCATCGAAAATTCAGAAAATCCAACAAATGTTAGAGCTTATGAAGACATTTAAAAAGAATAAAAAAAGCTTAATCAGATAATCTGAGTTTCTGCCGCGCTTATCGGAGGGACGATGGTTTTCCTGAAGTAAAAAAAATATAATTTTATTTTAAAATTACTTCAAGCCCACTCGGTGGTAAAACAAAGGCTCATTATTCATTCAGTTTTTAAGTCTTTACATATTTTGTGTAAAATGATATGGATTTTGAAAATGTTAAGGCAGTTTTTCAAAAATTATTAGGATAAAATCCTTGCTGAGTTAATGAATCACCGTATAGCTTATAGAACAACAGCAAAAAATATTACTGGTTAGTTCGACACATTCTATCATTTCTAAAAATAAAGGATTTTCTCTGAGATTTATAAGGATCGATAAAATGGTTTTGAATTATTTTTAAAAAGTCCAACATTATGTCTTATTAGACATATTACATTTTTGAGAAGTTTATAGCATCACTATTAAATTATTTTTTTAGTTCTATCATCCCCGTTTATCTTTTCTTTTCTGAATTAAAATGGAATATGAACAACGCAAATGAAATACTTACAAAAAGGAGTGATATCTAATCAAAAGCAACTTGTTGTAAATGATCCCGCCAAACCGCAAACCTAAAACGTCAGTCATAAAAAAAAGTGATACCACATAAAAAGAAGCGATATAGAAGTGCATACTCGGAGTGCCGTGTAAAAATCTATCACTATTCACTTCTCATAATGTTTCCAAAGGACTCGGAGTGGGGTACAGTATGTGAAAACTGTTTGGCGACCTGCAGGCGTATATTTAATATATGCAGTACCTATATCAATTTCGAAAAATTGTGGAAGTCGAAAAAAATTATTTTTAAATTCTCATTATATCATTCTTATAAATATTTGTAGGAGGAAGATCTGTAATAAATCAGAGAGACTTGTAAGACAAGCAGGAAATGGTATATAATTGTGGTAATCATCTATTATTACAATTATACTTTTCAATATTTTAAACATAATTTTTAATTACATAAATACGTTTAATAATACACTGCTTCAAAATTAAAGGGGAAACTTGTAAAATGCATCCTTTTTATGACAGAATTGTTTCTTAAACGTAAAATGTCGTGTTTCCAACATAAGGAATATTATATAATACTATTGTAACAGAAGACTTACTAGAACAGATTTATCCCCTGTCATGTGCAATTCCGTTTACGAAGGCTTTACTGCAATATATCTTAGTTCAGTTAACGTCTATTATTAGGTGCATTGTTATAATATTCATATGATCATTATTTATTATTATTATTATTTTACAAACTCAAAATGTTTATTACATGTTTACTTAGAAAATGCTCCTCCTACAAGTAGTCTTTCAGGTTCAAATAATGGTAAATAAAATGAACAAATCGATCCCATGATGTTAAATAAGAATGGGCATGTAAACACCACAAGTTTCAACTTTTCACAGTTTAATGGGATCAGTAATACAGGAAGAAAATTGTTAAACAAATTGTCATATGTAACTGCAGGATCAACAAACATTATAAAAGCCTGCAGGTCGCCAAGCAGTTTTCCCATACTGTACTTCATTCCGAGTCCTTTGGAAATATTATGAGTAGTAATGGATTTTTACACGGCATTCCGAGTATGCACTTCTATATCGCTTCTTCTTATGTGATATCACTTCTTTTTATGACTGACGTTTTAGGTTTGTGACTTGGCGGGATCATTTACAATGAGTTGTTTTTTATTAGATTATTATTTTTTACATCCTTTCTTTTAACTTACAATTCTGCTTGTTTGTATGTGGAAGTCAAATCTTGTTACTCATTTTCACCCACTCCCAGTTGACATACAGCTTTGAAATTTAGAATATGTATGCATTCCTGAGGTCAATACATGAATTGGATATTGATTTTTTAAAATTCGATCCCTAAGAGGGAACGGAGCACCGGGAGGGAAAAAAATCATCATATCTCATAAACCAACGGAAATTAAATATTGAAACTGGACATGTTTATAGTATAACTAAAATTAATAAACATATGTTTCGGAATTTTTCAAAATTCGACCCCTAAGGGCCATCCTGGCAGCTGCTTCAAAGGGCCATCCGCTTTCGAAAGACATCGCAAAAACACCACTCAAGGCTAAACTAATCCTACAAAGGGAAACAATGCTTAAACTTAATGTTTTCTCAGTTGTAGTTTGATTTCCAGTGGAGAAATATGTATCAGCTCCAACAATGAATATTTTTTGAAAGGGGCTAACGGCAGGGTTACAACAATAGTTCCAAATTTTGCATAACTTGGTGAAATATCGCCAAATTTGGTAATGCATTTAAAATATATATATATATTCTACATTTTAGTGAATTTTAATATAAGCATATTAAAAATAATATATATATATATATATATTTTACATGTATATATATACAGTTTATACAGAATATTATGTTTACTTCCGTTCATATGCATAATAAGGAAGTGTTGGATTTGTAAAAACCTTTGACTTCTGTTCTTTTTGCACGTTTTGCAATATCCTGAATACGAAATTGAATTATAAATTTAACTGCGTAAGTTTAAAAGGTTCTATAATCAAAAGTTTAAAAGTTCATTTTAAAAATTAAAATATAACTTTTGAATAAATGCAGCTCATATATGAATGCTTAACTTTTAAAAAGAACATATCTGTCATTCTAATGTTAGACAAGTCGGGTAATGCTCCTATTTTTTCGGTTTTGATGTTGTATTTTAATCGTTAATAACACATGCACATGGCTATCATTTCTAAAGAAAGTTTCCTTGTAGTCGAGAGTTAAACAGACAAAGGCTGAAACTTTTGCGGTTTTTAAAAGTTTTGTTAAACAAAATCCTATTTCTTCGGTATATAAATTTCATCCCAGTTAGAAAACAACGATGTTATTATTATAATTTAAGTGTATGCAAAGTCTGAAAGTGCAAAAGTAGTTGTTAAAAATTTCGTAAACCCTCTTTCTTTTCTAATTCTCCTCAAATCTCATGAAAGTTATTTTCTAATCAATGCATTTGTAATTTTTTGAAATCTTCAGTTTTAAAAAGTTCTTCCGGCATGTACCTGGCGGAAAAGGTGTCTTCCATTGTTTTTAAAAATTCAGCTAATTTTATTCAAACACACAAAGTTAAAATGCGTGGAACCTGATTATAGAAGATTCAATCTCAGTTTTCGACAATACTGAATTTGAATGAGAATTTCACAAAATTAGTTAGCTGTAATCTAAGTGCTCTTCATTTGTGGAGATATAATTTTGAATTTCAAACTGCTATATCTCAAACATTTTTCAAAACAAAAAATGATCAGGAATCCTTATATCAAGGCCGAAACACTTAAGCAATTTTTTTTTTTTTGAATTTCTGATATTTTTGTACATCTCTTTTTTATTTGAATTTTTTAAGTGGCCTCCATTTTGAAACAATATGGCGAATGAAGTTGACCAATGAACTCTCTCGAGACCTTCGTATGCCCTATACACATGCTAAGTCACACCCGAATCGATTCATAAATGCGAATGTTACAGCATGACAAATCCGCTGCCTTGTTACTAAATATCCGCCACCCTAGAATTTCAAACTACTATATCTCAAACATTTTTTTTTAAATAGAGGGAAAACGAAAAATTCCTCGGAATCTTTGTATCTAGGCCAAACAGAGGGAAAAAAATTGTAATTTCTAATTATTTTGTACTTTGTTTTGATTTTGTGATTTTTCTATTTTCTTTTTCAGGTCGCCATTTTGGAAGAAGATGGCGGATGAAGTAGGGTAATGAACTCTGTCGACATCTTGCTCCATCTCACTCCATCTTGTGAGCATGCTAAACTAGCATTCGTCTGGACAAAATCTCGGAGCATTGAGTTGAATAAACTTAACAGATGACATTTTAAAATAAAAAAGTAATTTATTATTATGTTTACCGTTTAATAGTATAAAGTAAGTTTGTAATAGCAGCTGTTGAATCTCCGTTTTCAAGTGTTTATTCAGTCGTCAGCTTTCTCGAGTAATGCTCAAATACTAATTTATCAGCAAGCGCTCCCATTATTCTAAATTGTTCGAATCTATCTTTTGCGAAAGACACTTCAATGAGAACATTCTCTAAACGATGAACTCTACTAAAAGGGACTTAAGTTGCTCCAAGTGACAACTCCTTTGGACCAATGTCCACAGCAATTTTTGTAAAAGTTAAATCTTGTGATTTATATTTAATGACAGCGTGTACAACTGTTAATAGCAGGAGAGCTGCTAAACTTTTTGGTGTAGGTATTTGAGGCACCCTGAAAATTTGTGTATCACTTTTTTTGTAATAATCGAAGACCTGGCTGAAGGATCGGGGCAATTAGCTAACCCGTAATTTTTTTAATTTTCAAAATTTTAGTTAATTTTTTTAAACACTTTTGAAAAAGCATTTTGAAATTTTAGTAAGGTAAAGTACCCAGTAGTTGACACCTTAAGGAATTTTTCGGCGTTCGTCGCCTTTGGTTCGTGCAGTTTTCAATTAAGGGAAACAGTTTGATCATTACTAGGGGGTTTGAACATTTTTCCACAAAATCATAACGTTTAATGTCCCGAAATGAATACATTTTGTAAAAATTACTAGGGGATATGAAAACATGATTTTTGTCCAGAAGTTGACACCATCGTGAACGTGAGAGTTTAGTAGTTGACACCTTCGTGAACTAGTAATTGACACTGACTGCGGCGGGGCCTAAATTAATAATAATAAATACTCTTTATTATTATATCACTATGTTAATTGCCTCATATGAAGACATAATGATAAGAACCGTTAATTAGCAAAAATTTTTAAAGAAATCAGAAGTTTTAATGAAAGATCAGAAGTTTAATCAGAAGTTTTAATGAAAATAAAAAAAGTCCCATAGATCTGAAATTATAACATAAAACCACTTACTTAATTAATCTCAAATAACAAAAATGAAAGATCAAGTGCAAAATCAAGCACTAACGGCCGATATTTTACCTTTTCATTGGGGTTTTTCCCTCAACTTTGTATTTCAGAGTTATTCTAGGTATGTTAAATTTTTTAGCCGCTGTTTTGTACCCAGCTTTGTTGACTTTAACGTATTCTACGGCAGCTCACATGCTCTCTTCCGTGTAATTCCTAAAATTTCCCTTCGTAGGTGGCATCTAAAAAAATAAATAATTAATTTTAGTAGTTGACACTCCCTAATTTCAATAATTGACACCCTGTGTCATCTATTGGTTTAAATGCATTTTTAGTTTTTCAAAGGTCAGTCATGAATTTATCTGGTAGATTCCAGCTTATTTTCATTGCACTGAATTAGATTAACAAAACCCCAACATGAGCGAGTAGTTGACACTGGGTGTCAACTTTTGAAAATCTGTTTCTTTTCATATTCAATAGTTGACTCTCACACTCACTCCCGCTATTTTGCATAAAATGCATCAATTTTATTCCAATACAATTCTTGGACATCGAAACAATCAATATCAATCAAAACATAACCAGAAATTAAGATAAATTACGGGTTTTAATACTTACTGTAACGTGCGATCCTTATCACTTTTCTTAAGATAAATTCGAAAAATTCAACTTTGCACACATGCTTCTTTGTTGTCTTCCGCCATATTGGAATTGGGCTCGACTGTTTATAGTTTTAGTTCTCAGTTTTGCCGCAAGGTGATAGATTTTAAAAATTCTGTGTCTCTCATGTTCCTACCTGTGACGTTTTCTTGTTATACTACTGTTTCTACAAAAGTGTCAACTATTGGTCCAGTGTCAACTACTGGCTACTTTACCTTACATTCAAATTTATAATTTAATGAAATAAAAATAAGAAAGCCAGATTATTTAGTTGGGTCTAAAACTGCGCCAGGCGGTTTCAAGTGGTATTTTTTAACTATCGAAAAAAGTATTTGAGGCAAGCTGAGATTGAGACAGAGTAATATTTATACATAGTAAAAAATATTTTGAAAAGGACAGAAGATTTTGGTGGAACTTTCTACTTGCAGGCGATGGGCAACGTTAAACGCCAGTGCCAGTAAAGCTGGGCTTGCGTGCTTGCGGTGCTTTGCTGAAGATCCATTTACTGACTTACGACACAAACAATGCGTAAATCGCGTTGCAGTGCCTCGGGAAAACTATCTTAAGATGAATTTCAACTGGATGCGTGAGCAATCACAACAAATCTAACTGCGATAGGCTCTCACAAGACCACGTGATTCACAGCAAGCGTGCAATTGTTTGAAAAATGTTGGAGTATGGTGTGATTAAAATACACATCATCAAAAACACGAGACGGAACTATTTTAATTAAAAGAAAAAAAAGTAAGTCACAACTTTGACTGGACCTCCCAGAAATAAAGTTTATAACCGAACACATTTTACGACCGGTAATCAGGATTTTTTACAACTAAGCAGAACTCTTACAAATAAATCTTATGAATGGACACTTTAATAGCGACATTCGGACAATTTCAAATTTATGATGCTATAAAGAGAAAAGATGTTTTCCCTCTAGGACGGATTCTCATGGCCGGATGATAATGAAGTAGGGGCATGAAATTGAGGCTGGAGCCAATGGTACAGCTCACAGATAGTGGATAGCACATATCTTTCCAAAGCCCCACTAAAATACAGGAGGGGCAGAAAAGTGAAGGAATAGGTTGGATCCTATTGGATATGAAGGAGATGAGAAATCAAAAGGGACGGAATAAATTACAAAAATTAAAAATGAAAAGATATATACAACGAGATCACGAATGGATGGCAGTCAAAAAAAGATGTTTTTCTAAGAGCGTCACGTAAAAAGGACCCTGCAAGTCTCCAGTCAGTTTGTTTTAGTTCTATGTGGAACGAGACCCGAATAGAGGTCTGTGCCCGAAGGCTTTCAACATGGGTATATACAGCAAATGGATTTAACTGCATCCACCTCTAGTGTCTCTGCAAAACGATGATGCCTGATATAAGGGTACATTTATATTATTTCCCTTTCTGTCTGCTAAATTAATGAGCTATACAATTTTAGTCAAAACATGACTTTGCCTACCCGGGTCAATAAATTAATTACATAATTTAGAATCAATCAGCAATCAGTAGTGTAAGATTGCAATTAATATGTAATCCAATTTACAAGTTTCTAATGAAAGTTGTCCAAAATATTGCTCTGTGTATTTGTATTGTCTATTTGTGTTTTCTTTATGTAAATATATGTTATGATGTGTGTAAAGAGGAATAAGTGTCAAATTAATTGATTCATGTGTCGACTTAATTTTAATACTAGTGAATTTGAGCATCTTAGTGACTTCAAAAGGAACTTGGTGTTTCTAAATTATATAGCGCAAGATAATTAAGATTTTGTATTAAAGAAAACTATTAATTGAAATATCTAAGAGAGTAAAAGGAATATGATAGCAATAAAGGATTAATTTAAATATATATTTATAGGAGGGATAGTTCATTTAAATATACTAGATTCCCAGAAGCAAAAAGCGATCACTAAGATTATAATAATTTCATTTAGCTAACTAAAAAATTATGCTTAAAAGGATATTGGAGAGGTGTTAGACGAAGGGGGTTAATGAGAGCTAATCAGATATTTATAAAGTTTATTTTGAAAAGCAAATTTCTCCCCATCAGAGTAGTTATAAAATTCTTATTCGTAATGCAACACGTGCAGCTTTATTTGGCGCTAAAAGACGAATGCGCACGTGATTTGGTGAGCAGCACTTTTCCTCGCCAAACGCGAACTATTTTATTGCATCTCAAAATTGCTTGTTAAATGATTATTCGAATGCGTGGTACTTAATGAATTTAAACTTAAACAATGAAACAGTCCGTTATTTTTTTCTATAAGCTTATACAATGTATACAAGTTGCGTGTTGCTGAAGTTATTTAATTTTGTACGTTTCACTGGCTGGATAATTTTAAGTGTATTTTAAAAGTAACTGACCGATTAAGAACGATCTCGTTATACATTTTGACATTGAATAAATCGCTGTTTCCCTGAGAACAATACCTTTCTCTTGTTGTCTCCGACTCTAACAATATCGAAGTCAAATTGACAATGATCAGAATCGGATCTTAATTTTGTGTTTGAAACAATTTTAATCAGTTTAAATTTCGTACTAATCGTTGTTAAACGATCTTTAAATTTCATTATATGTACATGTACATGTACATGACAAAACCACAGTTATAAAAGTATATTTATTTAAGTTAAACTTACTTAAATTAGTTCAGTATAACAGGATTTGTACGTACCAGGGGATTTAGTGGATTTTAGATGTTTTAGTACTAGAAATTTCGTAAAGTACTGGTGGCTATATCTAAAGTTAGAATATTTTTTCATTAAAAAAGTCAAATATTACTTTACGAAAAATTCTGGTTAAAGGTCCTTGAAAGTCCTTTAGCGCACGAACCCTGTATAAAGAGTAGAAAAAGTTTTTTCTTAAAGAGTATTTTTCATAAAAGTTTTCAAAGTTTTCTGAGTATGCGTTTCTGGAGTAATTATCAAAATGGCAGTGATTATCAAAATTATGTGATGTTAAAAAAAATATTTGGTGTAAAATGTTTCTTTACATTCATTGAGGCAGCTATTTAAATTCATGAAGGTAATAAATTTGCAGACTAGCTGATGCTACAGTATTGTATTGAGCTATGCAGGTAAAAGATATAAATAGCATACATAAATATATTCGACAGTTTGTATAATGAGTGTTTTCATCTATCCGATATACAAAATTAATTTTAGTTAAGGACTATGAATGCCTTACGCTATTTGTGAATATATTATTATAAATAATAAAAATAAAATTATACTATACCTAATGAAGATAAGATAAATATTCGTGGAATAAAGGCAGAATCATCCGGCCCAAATTACCTTAAATTCGATAATAAAAATATTTGTACGATTTCATCCTTGCATGAGTTATAAAAAGCTAAAAAGGTGCAAGATTCGGCCTATCGTACATAATAAAACTAGAAAAGATGTGTTAAAAAGTAAGAGATTGAAAATGAATGGATTAAAGAAAGCAATCACCTCCTGAATAAACAATATACACAGTCCGTCCCAAAAATTTCCGGACTGGTTAAATTACCGGCCAATAGATGGCGCTGTGTGCCCGCAGGTGATTTCGAAAGTGCGATTACACTTCGTCTTATAAAGCGGTACAATTTTCCGTTGGGCTGTTGTGTGATGCTAAGTGCATCCGGTTTGTAGTAACCTCAAAGAAAAGATACATAGAGAGCGGATCCCATTGTTCATTTGGCAGAAGTTGAATCCAGCATGTTTCCGCTTTCATCGCCAAAAGGGTGTCGTTTTCTGGCGGTAATCCCTTTATTGGTGACTTTCGGATTTCATTCTCGCAATAAAATTAACGTAAATATAAAAGTGAAAGTGAAACTACAAGCTGTCGCGCTGTTAACTACTGTAGGATTTTATTTGTGTGAAATCTACACACGACCGAAAAATAAAAGTTTAAAGCAAAAGTGCGGTCAACTCAAGAGAAATGCTCACCAATAAAGTTTCGGCGGGAATCTGGAGGAAATTTTGACAGGAGAAAAACCGGTTTGGCGCGATTTCTTTGCCCACCATCAGCTGACGATAGGCAGTGGTTGCTTCAAAGAAATGGTTACCAAATCCGAGTTTACTTTATATGAGAAGTTTGTGGTAGTAATAGTGTATCGTGATCATATCGGAGCTCGCGAAGGTCGAATTATGACAGGCGACGAACCATCGTGTTTTTAGTACGAGCTCCTCACCAAGCGGCAAAGTTCGGTTTGGAAGACCCCGACGCCAAAAAAGGTACGACTGCAGAAGTCAAGAATCAATACAATGCTCATCACCTTTTTCGATGCTGATGGTACCATTTCTTCCCCGAAGGTATTATTGTTACTGGAAGTTTCTATTTGGAAATGTTGAAGCGTTTCATGGCCCGAGCACGCAGAGTCCGACCCCTGTACCGGCAGCAAGGCAGTTGGTCGTCTTGCACGACAACGCACCAGCACACACTTTGATCATTATGTGGGAGTTTCTGGTTCCTAAAGGGACCGTCGTGCTCAGCCATCCGCTTTACTCCCCAGATTTATCCCTCTGTGACTATTTCCTGTTTCCAAACTTGAAATTGCACCGAAAGAGGAACACCTTTAACGAAATTCCACATATTCAGGTAACTGCGACCGACTATTTGACGCATATTGCAAAGGTGTACTTCCAGAAATGTTTTGATGACTATTACATTCGTTGTAAAAAGTGTGTTGAGTCCAGCGGAGATTATTTCGAATAAACATAGCTCAAAATTTTCATTTCAGTTCTTAGTTTTTATATTACTTTCTTCTATCATTACAAGAAGAAAGTATTGGATTCGTGAAAATTTTCGACTTCCGGTTTTAGTTACACGTTTTAGGGGTGAGAGATTCCGAAAAACATGTTTTTACAAAATGTCTGTCTGTATGTGACACAAATTTTGTGGGCGGTCTATCTCAAAAACTAATGCACGGAATTTAATAAAAATTTATATTCAGTTAGTCCTTAATATAAATTGGAGTTGATTAGTTTTTGGTGTAAATCGCTCAACAGATGGCCCTGCTATGCAGCATTTTTCACGATTTCCGCAATAGCTCAATCATTAGAACTAAAGCACGGATTCACCAAACCTCAGATTCAGTTGGTCCTTGACATGAATTGTCGTTTTATGCATTTTGGTGTAAATCGCTCAACAGGTGGTGCTGGTGTGCAGCATTTTTCACGGTTTCCGCAATAGCTCAAACTCCAGAACTAACGCACGGATTTTCGTTAAATTTCAGATTCAGTTAGTCCTTGGCATGAATTGACGTTTTATATATTTTGATGTAAATCGCTCAACAGGTGGGGCTGCTATGCTGCATCTTTTGTGATTTTGGAAATTGCTCTATCTCAAAAACTAATGCTTGAATTTTCAACAAACTTCAGATTCGTGTATACCTTGATATGAATTAGTGCTGTTTATGTTTCAGTGCAAATAGCTCAACAGGTGGCGTTGCCATGCTGTATTTTTCAGAATTTCCACTATAGTTCTATCTCAAGAACTAATGCACGAATTTTCATCAAACTTCAGATTCAGGTATACTTTGATATCAATTAGTGCTCTTTATTTGATTTATATAGAAGAAAGTTTTGTGATGTTCACAACATACTAGTTTTATAGAACCAATTATGGAAATTTTGGGACACACTGTGTGATATATATATATATAATAATATATATATAATAATAATATAATAATTATATATATATATATATATCAACATTTAAACGAATGGCGGTCTTGGGGTCTGAAGGTCATGATCGGTGAAAATTTTCCGAAATTCCTTTCCTACGGACGGCTGCTTCATCTGTCATCTTGTTTCAAAATGTCTGCCAGTTAAAGACTTCAAATTTTAAATGATCTACGAAAAAAGAAGAAAAAAATCAGAAATCCAAAATTTTTTACCCTTGAGTATTCGGTCTAGATAAGTGGATACCGGAATATTTTTTTTTGTCTCTGTCTTTAAAACACCAGGCTGAGACACACCAGTTTGAAATTCGAGGTTGGTTAATTTTCCCATTACCAAGTTTCTTTTATAAGCTTTAGAAAACAAATTTACTTAATTGTTGTAATTATTGTTGCTACTCTTATCTACTTAAAACTACATAATCATATCCGTCAGTGTCGAATTCTTGAGAAGCTTGAGGAGATGTCGCCAAATTTGGTGACAGACAATAAATAGCCATAAATGAAGCAAACTTGTCTATAGCTGGCTAATTTGGCGAAATTCTTATTCAAATTTAGTTAAAAACTCAGACTAAATCTTCTACAGTCGGATTCCACGCATTTTAGCTTCGTGTGTTTAAATGAAATTAGCTGAATTTGAAAAAACAAAGAATGGAAAAAACTACCTTTTCCTCTCTGTACAAGCCAAAGGGACTTTTTTAAGTTCATATACTATTTTTTTCAATTCCTACTATTAGTTCACACTCTCTCTATATTTATATATCTTGTTCAAGTTTTCAATCGTTAATAAAATACTTATTATTCATCCTATCAAGTAGAAAGAATTTTTTTAACTTGTACTGGATGACAGTTGACGATAATACAGTTTTTTCAAATATTAATTCATTAATTAAATTTTAATTAATTAATTTTAGTTTTATGTGGGAGGCAAAATGACGGCCATTGGTTATTGAACAGCATTTAATGCATCTTCATAGCTATAAGGGGGGTTACTGTAGGGTGTACCCTGTTCTGTCGCCAAATACCGCCAAGTTTGTCACCAACTTGGCGATATATCGCCAAATTTGGCTACCAAAATGAGTTGCCAACTTGGCGATATCTCTAATATTTCGCCAAATTCCCACAGACTTCCATTAAAAACCAATAGGGTTTACTTGCTTATAGAAAACCAACAAATTGAGATATTTTAATGCAACAAAAACTAACATTAGCTTAAGGGATTATATTACATTTTTCTTTGATGACCTAAATAGGAATTGACTTTTAAAACAAAATTTTTATATTACTTGTTTATGTTAAATAAGAAGCTGTTTTCATATTTTAAACGAAAAATTATGTACTAATTATTAAATCCACATGACATTAACCTCTAAAAGTGTTTTCGTGAGATCGAGATTAAAAAATATTAGAGAAATAAGCGTCATTAGACGACAACCTCGTTCCTCTAATAATAAAATCTTGAAGATATGTCTCCACAATTCTAAACACAGCGATATCATGATTTTTTTTCTAGTTTTAATCAAAAGAAAATGTTTCGTGTAATGCAGCAGCTAATTTTTCGAAAAGAAAAAAAAAAAACTAAAACAATATTTTAATAATGTTTCATGTCTAGAGCAATGTACAATATTGGTTTATCACAGACAATTTTCTACCGAATATTGCGTGAGTTATTTCTATTAAACATTTTTAAGAATACAGTGGATGGCTAGCTGAAATATCGCCTGCTGTAATTGCCACTGAAACTGACTATCCTTTGAAATGGAATCGATGTAATTTTGAATAAAGTTCTGTCAAACAAGAAAATAACTGAAGGGCGTAAATGTAAATGCATGGTGTTTATTTATGCACTGAAAACAATACATATAATCAATCATACTGTAACAAAAAATTACACGTGTACTTCTTGTTATTTGTAATTTTTAAGCACATACCATCGATTTTAGAAAGAGTGAAACTTGCTTTTATTGGAAAAACATTCCGATAATCATTAAACAAATGCGTAAAAAGCTAATAGTTAGTACAAATGCATTTTGCAATCATGTAAATGAAAATATGTTTTTTTTTTGTGAGTATATATGCATATGTTCACTGTGATTAAATTGAAACGTATTTCTGGAAAAGCTGATAATAATACTAGTAAACGGGTGTTTAATCTATATATATATAAAAAGTCAATTGTCTGTGAGTAAAGACAGACTTTTCTCCATGAACTCCTATTGCCACCCACACGCGGTTGTAGTGGTTAGATAGCCCTTGGTCTCCTGCTGTTAGTAAGATAGTTTGGTCGCGGTGGGTGGAAGTGGGGGATTACAGGGACAATAAAAAGAATTCCATTACGTTATGGCCTATGGGGAAAAATCATTTGAGATAGTTTTTAATCTTTATCTCCATATATAAAAGGCCCAGCCCAAACTACTGAACGTAGAAGCATGAAAACTGGGAGGAAAAGAGCACTAATGAATTGATAATAATTATTTTTTGAAAATTCCCCCCTAAAGGGGTTAAAGGGGGGGCGTCGAAAATTTTAGAGCATGTGGCCATATCTCAGCAGCCGCTTTAGTTAGGAGTGTGGAATTCCAGAAAATAAATCTAATAAAAAAATAATTAAGCACGTATTTCAGCGATTTTAGAAATCACCCCCCCCCCCAAAAAAAAAATGGGTTAAAGGGGGGGGGGTCGAAAATTTTAGAACATTTGCCATTTCCCACCAGCCGTTTGAGACAGGAGCATGAAATTCTAGAAAATAAATCTACTAAAAAAATAATTAAACATGTGTTTCAGCGTTTTTAGAAATTCACCCTTAAGGTGGTAAAAAGGAAGTGTTGAAACTTTTAGAGCATCTGGCCATATCTCAGCAGCTGTTTTAGGTAGATGCGTGAAATTCCAGAAAATAAATCCACTAAAAATAATTTAAAACATGGTTCAGCGATTTTGCAAATTCTTCACACTAAGGGGTTTAAAAGGGGGGGGGGTCGAAAATTTTAGAACATGTGGCATATCTCAGCAGCCATTTTAGGTAGAAGCGTGAAATTCAAGATACCAAACATACTAAATAAATAGGTAAACCCATTTCATCTTTGCTACATATATTTCGTTTGATTCAAGGTTCTTTTAGAGAAACCGATCAGCGAAGCGGGCGAAACCCCCTATTAATAATAATAAAAATCTTAGATTCTTGCTACTCGTGTTGTTCTTGCTGTGTTATTCATGCTAAATTCATACATACGTTCTGTACAAAAAGTACCCGGAATTTATCATTTAAAAGACGCGCATAAAGAATGTCACGACAATTTTATTTTTCGTAAGTTGATACTACTAAATCCAGTTACAACACCGAATTTGAGCACTATCCGTGACTTAGTGTTCACAGCAGCTGTTTTTTAACACTTCCCAACGTAGTAGAAAAGTGTTTAACTTCGGTTTGTCTGTCTGCCGTCTGTCCGTCAGTGCTCTAATTCGAGTAAATATATCCGGATTGACATGTAATTGATATGCGTTATTGAAGTTTGCCATGGCATGTTTGGTGTTGAAAATGAAGGGTGTAGCATTCATGGTTTATTTACAGGGGCGCTCAAAAATATTCCGTTACATTATGATCTATGGAAAAAAAAAATCAGTTGCGGTATATTTTAATACTGTTACACAATTTTAAACATAATGAAATTTATACCCATTATTGGGGGGCATTAGAAGATTGTTACTACCTTATGTGTTTAACATTTACAGTACGCGTACAGGGACACTCAAAAGTATTACGATATATTATGGTATATGAAAAAAAAAAATCGTTTTATGTGACGTTTTCATCTATGGTATGCGCTTTAATTTAGCTCAATTTTTGCACACTACGGGGTGTGTATAAATTCTATAGAACATATACAGGGCTACACAAAAGAATTCGTAACCATTACTGAGAATGAGCGTGAATTGCTTAAAGATGTATTTTAATTTGAGTTATACATTTTCAAGCTCAACTACATTTAGTATACTAAGAGATGTTTGTAGCATATAAATAAAATCATTTACAGGGCTATGCAAAAAACTGGATGTATGGCAACATATGGATAATAATTCCTGGAAGTGTAATTTCAGTATTTTTAACTATGTTTTAGCCTGAATTAATTTTAGCTTATAGTGTGTGGCGGCTAGAAAAGTCTGTAGGCACTATACAGGGCTCAAAAAAAGAATTAAAGTATGTTCCCGCCAATTTCTTGAAATCGCTAAAGGTAAATTTCAATCAATAATGCATTTTCTTATTAAGCTAAGTTTTAGCGTATTATGTAGAATGTGTAGATATCTGTAGATTAAATACAGGGCTTCACAAATTATTTAGAATTAGAATACTATTTTAGCTGTGGACGGTAATTACTGAAATCTGATTTTTAAAAGTGTTATGCGTTTTCTAAAATGTTTACTAAGATATTTTTTTACATTATTAAACAGCGAAGTTTCGGTAAAGAATTCTGCAAGTGTTGGAAAGTGTTTCATAATCTATGCGTGACATATTGTTCTTTCTTGTTTAAGTTATTCTCTGGAGCGCTCTAACTATTTTTGACTATGGAAAAATTAGTTGAGCAAAGGTGGTAGTGCAGGCACACCTACAAATAAACAGCTTTCATTAAAAAAAAAAAAAAAAAAAAAAAAATTAAAAGAAAAAATTAGCAAAATTGGATCAGCAGAAAGCTCAGTGCAGATGACTATAAAAACTGCCTCGTGTTTTAAATATACAGATAATTCAGTATCGACTATTATAATATTACCGAAACATGACTTTTTAAATAAATCTTTTCAATGTACACGTTCTCTTTGTCATTTTTCTCTAAAATTTTACACCAATATTTTAAGCAGAAAGGCGACTCTAATTTATCATTTACAAGAAAAAATTATGTATTTTATGTAAGAGTAGAAAAAGGGGAGTCTAATGATCCAGGTCTCCGAAAGTGAAGTGTTGACCAAGCCACAAATTAATGCCACTTCCGGCGTATTTTTAGAGACTTATCTTACATTATGTAATACAAGAGAACAAAATATGTAAAATGTTGCTTCATGTGGTGCCATAATTATATCCTGGTCTGTCTTGTCGCAAACGGAGTCTGGCACGTGACCGATTTTCAAGGTGTACCTATGTTATAGAATAAAAGTATAATCTGTATTTAAAAATTAAATTTAATTACGGAAAATAGAGGTCTGGAAATGTTCAACTGTTAAATCTTTGGCAGAACAATTTATAAAATGTACTTTTATATCATTTTGAATCGATTTTATTGAAGAAAACTATGTCATTTCGCAGTTTTGTGCCACTTTTCTCGCTGTGGAAGTGAAACATGTTCAGCATTAGATTTCTACAAGCATTCCACATCCCTTAGTATTACGAAAGTAACGCAAAACTTTTCGAATGACGTAGCTTTTTTCGGTGAAATCGATTATTATCAGATAAAGTTAACATTTTTCATATTTTATTATTCTTGTACAGTCGAACCTCTATTTAACGAAGCCGCTAAATCCCGGAAAAAAGTTCGTTATATGGAAAATTCGTTAAATAGAGATTCACCTTTTAAAATACTTTAAACCACATAAAACAGATTTTAAATTCATAAATACTAAATATTTTTACTAAAAGTAATTAATCACATTTTTTAAAAATAAATTATATCGATTTGTTTTATTTATTTTACCCACCAATATCCATCATCGATTCATTTTTTCTATGCGTTTAAATCTTTGAAATCTGCAAGGAAAACAAAACATTGTCCGGGCATACACTGTATTTTCTGTTTAAAGTAAATAGTTTTACATTAAAATTAACGAATTTTAATGACCTTATCGTATTTATTAATATTATAACAAATAATTTTAACCATACATTATCATATGCATCCTTAAATTTAGTTTTTGAAAAACTCTGTTAATTTTGTCTGAGTTTTTTCTTTTAAAAAGTGCTTTCGCTCATAATACGTCTCGCATCTTTGCAATGCACCAAAAACCCCTTCCTGTGTATTTTCTTCTAAAGATAATCCGCGTCGGATTGTTTCAAATGATTTTAGCATTTCATCATACGAAGTTTTGTTAATTCCTGCATCATGATCATTTCCATCATCATCATATTCATCTTCATCGCAATTCATTGCTGTATTATTTTTCTTTTTCACACTGTCGAAAATATCCTATTCGGATAGCATTTCCGAGGCCTCAGTTTCAAAATTAAGTGAAATACAATCATCAATCAGCACATCATGGTCAATTTCTTCTTTTTTTCTCATCTGTATCCACATTTTTTTAACTTACTCTAAGGGATTATCGTCTTCGCCCTCCGTACTTACCGAATTATCACTGCTGACAAAGAAGGTGCCTGGTAAAACCAGTTCAGGGCTATTGAACATCATAAAATGTGTTTATAGAAAGAATAAGTTTGAAATGTCCACAAGAGAAATGGGGAGTAAAAAAATTTAGATTACAAGAAAAAGTTCGTTAAATAGAGAATGTGCTTCGCTATTTGGAGGTTATTTTACGAAGAAATTTGCAAAATGTTCTTGGTTCCAAGGAAAAGTTCGCAAAATAGAGGTTCGTTAAATAGAGGTACGACTGTATTACATAAATTGGGATAATTTTCTAAAAATACACCAGAAGAAGTAGTATTAATTTTTAGCTAAGGCAACACCATGGAGCTATAAAGATTAAAAGGAGATGGCATATCTATCTAACATCGTGGAGAGAGCTGAAGCCGAAAGACGAGTTCTTTCCCCCTTTCCGGCGTCCGCCATATTTGACTTTTAATGTAGTTTATTTGCGCAGCGAGTAGAAACTGGCTCACTGTGCAGCTCACCGTGGTCAAATATGGCGTAAGCAGTCTCCTTTAATCTTCATAGCTCAGAGGGCAACACTTCACTTTCGGAATCAGATCTGATTCTCCTATTTCTACTCTTACATAAATTATATAATTTTTTCTTGTGTCTGATAGCATAGAGCCTGCTGGACTATTTACATATAAGATTAACGATAGTTTTTTTGCTATAACTTTAAACAGCGCATAAAAGCAATGTACAAGCAGCCCGGACATGCACTGAAACCATGTTAACAGGGGCAAAATACAGAAAATTACACGCTCATTAGTGTTTTTAACGCATCAGTTAATAATAAAAAAAATTAAAAATCTGAATCTCAGGTATCATTCGAACCTGTTTTCGACTATCCTTCTTTCAGATTTGCTGATAGATTTTCCTAGTCATGGCCAACCAAAAAGACGCACATACATATAGGCAAACTGCTTTCTTTTATTAATATAGATTTGCCAATATTTCTGAACCCTACTAAAAATTTGCATTAGATCTGCATCAATTAATACGAATGCGAAGATTAAAAAATATGTGAAGATACCACAACTGAGGATATAACGGGTGTTCTAAAATGGACTGGCTGTTTTTAAAATTCAATAACTTGCAAATGGTGATAGCTTTTAAAAAACTTCTTGCAGGAGTATTATGTAAGATGTCATGAGTTTTTTTTTATATTACGATTCCCGATTGAAGTTTCAAATAGCACTGCAAACATTAAGCACTCAATCGAGACCAAAATTGTAATCACCTAGCAAAGGGGTTAAATATATGGAGTGGATCCTTCAAAACAAGATTGTATTATCGAATAAAACTCACTCCATATAATTAACCTCCTTCCTTTACATCAATGCTGGGTGATTTCGGTTTTGGCCTTGATTGTGCGTCTGTTGTTTGCAGCGCCATCTATGGTTGCTACTTGGAACTAAATGCGATCCACAGTAAAAAAAAAAAAAACTCCTGACAACTTACGTAACCTTCTTGCAAGAATTTTTTTAAATATCTGCCACCATTTGCAAATTATTGAATTTTAAAAACAGTCAGTCCTTTTTATTATACCCGGTGGGTACAGTCGCCTATCCAACAACTTTGGAATAAAAATAGAAATATATTGAATGCGATTATATGCTGCCAAGAGAAAAATGTGAAAATAACTTTTCCCAAATCAAATAACCTTAAATAAATAACTACATTTATTTTTTAGATCTATCTTATTAATTTTAAGATATTATGAAACATATTACATTTTATTCATTTCACTTTTCTTTCAAATGAAATTTCGCAAAATGATTTTGCTCACAATTCATGTAACTTAACAAGTTATTGATCTTTTGTTGTTAATGGAGAGAGAGAAAAAAGAAGTAACAAGCAGGGCAACAACAAGGAGGTTCTAAAATGCATTAGTAAATAATTTCATTTACTTCCTCGGAAATCTGTAATTACAATTGAACGTTTCTCTCCCCATGATGTTTTTATTCAGATTCTAAAAAATGAAATATAGTAGCAAGGATTCCAGCAGAGTTCTTTGTTAATGGATAAAAGCGGTATTAATCAATGAAGTCCTTCCATTGTAAATTATTCTCTTTTTTTTTTTCTTTCTCTTTTGTGGGAATTAATTTATGCCTAGAATCTTATCTTCTGCCAACATTAAGAAACATGATAACTTAGAAAAAACGCTTTTTCAGCAGGCATAAATAGGGGAGATGAGTATATATATATATATATCAACATCCATTTTTTTTCTTCCTGTTCATTTTATTAATTAATTATTTTATATATTTAAAAGTATTTCTTATAATTTTTTTTCTTATTTTTCTTATGTATAATTTATATAATTTATTTAGTGTTTATAGCACATTGCTATATTATATTATTATTGTTTTAAAATTATTTAAATTTTCCGTATAGATTAATTGGATATGATAGTAGAATATATTGTAATCATTCTATTAACATTTGTCTTTATTTAATATTTATATGAATAATGAAATATGCACTTTTATATTAGGATTTGTTGGGATATAGCAGTTGGTATATTATGAAAGAATTAGCTTATAATAGCTTAATATTATGACATTTTGTTCATAATAGTTTCAAGTTAATATCATAGATGGCAGCACCAAAATTTGAATTGGATTCTGTCTGATGCTTCGATTAGAGTAATAATATCATTTTTTAACACATGGTGGAGCTTAATGCTGGCTATTTGCGATATTGTAAACTAGTAGTTTTGGTATTTTTTACTTTAGTTAAGAAATATAATTTAAAAGTGTTAAGAGGTATTTTACTTATTATGTAATTATTTTCTATTTATATTATTTTAATTGCATATATCACGGTATTTCAAAATAGATTAACTGCATCCATTAGGTTTTAAAATCTGCGTTAACTTAACTGTAAAAATAACCTTAAACTTATCGAGCTTTTGGATACCATGGCGCTGATGTGTATTTGGATAAAATAGGTGGGATTTTATTAGGTATTTTGTGTAATATTACTATTTTTCCTTGCTATAAATTAAATATTTAAAAGGTTGGATTGCTTTTTCCATTTCATAGCATTTAATATTTTTATGTTTTCATTTGAAACTATTCTCTTGGTTATATTGGTCGTTAGAGTACAGGAGAAATTTTTTTTTCAGCTTTTAGCTTTTTTGTCGCAGAAAACGACTAATTTTGTTTATATAATTGAATTCTGTATTCTTGATAACGTAATTCAATGTATAAGCTTTTCAATTATTTTTATCGAAATCCATATTCTTCTTTTTTTCTTCCTTATTAATTCTTGTTATATAGTACGGGGGACTTTATTTTATACATGCCAGCTTGTATATTATGTTTTTGGTATTCATTCAGTGTGTTTGGGGACACTGTATTGTTGTAGATTCATTCATACTACCACGATTTTTGTTGCTGGTCGGTAATGTTTAATTAATGGTTATATATATCTATATATATATATATATAATTGCGTTGATTGTATATGCAGAAAGAAGTTATGGTTTTACTCTTTAAAAGAAACTATTATAGAAAAAAGTCAAATTTAATTTTAAAAATTAAAATTGAATATAGATAACGAATTCATTCAATATATATTATTGAATACAAATTTTTTAACAATATCAACACGTGTTCGAACTTTGGCTCCGAGTACTCATTCTATGTCCCTCGCTACCTTCCTCAATCAGCACAATAATCATAATGTCTAGTACATCTCCTATATTCTTCAGGGAAACATTTCCTGTAACCTTTAGCAAGTTATTCATCGTTTAGACAGGTATGGTTTTGTTTACCCCTCAGAAATCTGTAATTGCAATTTCTCATCCTCTTCGTACGATAATTTTTTTGGATCCTAAAAAGGAAGATATAGTGAAATATAGCAAGGGTTTCACAGCAGATTTTTTTGTCGCTAGATCTAGGCATTAATAATCAAAAGAGTCTTTCTACTGTAAATTATTCTCGTGCTTTCCCCCTTTTTGTGTGTATTAATTTATGCCTAGAATCTTATCTTTTATAAATATTAATGAAATTGATAACCGCAAGAAAACGCTTTTCGAGTGGACATAGACTCATAGGAAACATGTTTCATGACTCATTTATATAATATACTAGCAGCCTTCGCCCGCTTCGCTGGTCTGTTTTTCTATACAAACCGTGAATCAAACGAAATATATCTGTGAATTTGATCATTCGTTTGAAAGCAATATGGACATTAACCTGGCATACCCATCCGAATTGCTACAAACTATATGGACGTCATTATACAATTGTATTTTATATTGAGACAGAAAAAATTTGAGCTGCTAAGGATCAATTTCTTTAGTTGATCCTTTACTGTGGGATTTGGTAAAGTAAGATAGAAAAATATGTAATATACTTATACCCTTCCTCTAAAAATTTATCAATGCAATTCTCATCAGATTCCGTCCAATAGAAACTATGAAAAAGGCTAATCTTTCATAATTGGGCTCACCTCATTCTAGAACTTTCATCCAAAATCCTATAAGCAAGCAACCTAGAACGATATGTGTTTTATACTAAAATATTCCCTGAAAAATTAACTAACTGAGCAAGTTCCACCAAAATCCACTAAGCAGAATCTTTTAAACTGGCAAATGTACCAAAACGTCCCCTAAAAATTATCTAATTAACAGTTTGTCTTACCAGAATCCACCCAGCAGAACCTTTAAAAAAGCCAATCTTTCATAATCGTGTTCTTCTGATTTTGAATTTCCCCCATAATTATTTAACTAAGCAACGTAGAACGATATGATGTACTAATTTTTTTTTTTTCTGAAAAATTATCTAACAATGTAAGTCCCATCAAAAATCTATTCAGCAGAACTCAGGTTGTAAGCGGCCTAAAGGAAATTTCTCTTTGCATTTCATACATATTACAGATAGTTAAATTTAAATATATCTTCCATAATCGCGTTAACCAGATTATAGAACTATCAGGGATGTAGGGGTAGGCCTATTTTATATACTCACTGGATTTTTTAAGAAATCCTGCGCACCTTTATAGAATATATATTCTCTAGTATATACACGTTGCTTATAGCGTACATTCTCTTATAGTAATTTACTACACCACAGAGAACTTACCGGCATACCATCAAAATCCATTTAGTAGAACTTTACATTAAAGGTAATCTTTCATAATCGGGTTCACCTAAGTTTAAAAGTCCCGTGCTTATCACTAATTCAAAGTAGAACTATTTTTTCACATTAAAACACTTCTAAAACAAATTACCTAACTAACAGTGTGCGTTGTACAAAATTATGTTCAGTAGAACCTGAGTTATACTCAATCAGAATGAAATAAGAATTTCTGTTTTGTAAATATAGTAGATGATAATGAGTAAAATTGTAAGTATTGGTATTTGCGATTTATAAAATGCTATTGGCGAGATTTATGCACGGCTAACATAAAAGTATCCATTTTTTTTTCTTTTTATCCATAGGAGCAAATGACAAATTGCAAAATATTTTTCTATTTAAACTTTTGAATGTGAGCACTTTTTGAAACAGTACAAACATTGCTTTCATACTTAAATTAAATATTTCCGTTTTATAATATTTATTTCTTATTACACCCTTTTTCTTTATATTTTAAATAAAATCAGTAACTGTTTTGGTATTTTTCCGTTATACCAACACCATTGTCGCCAAGCATAATAATTAGCGCAAAATAAAATGAAACATTTGAAAAAAAAAAATTTGTTGCTACAAAAATGAGCAAAAATATATAACATTTGAAAATTACAGACTTTCACGAAATATTTTTTTAAATCAATAAAAATCAATACTTAAAATGAAAGAAAAAATAAATATTTTAGAATAAAATAATAAAATAAAGTCAATTTAATCTGCAGGTCTCTAATTGTAAATGTCTTTTAGGTTATCATTGTAGCGTGGCGTACGTAATAAGCATATCTGTCATTGCAATAAACATTTAATTTTTTGAATGAAGACGTTCAACGTTTTTTAACGAAACATTTTTATAGGTATAATTCCTAAGTTCTGAAATAATTTTATTACACCTTTCTCGTCATCAAGTAACTGCCAAATCGTAAAATCCATGTCAGTGTCAGTAATAAATGTAAATTATAATTTAAAAATAAATATTTTCTATTCAAAAAATAACAAATTAAAAAGTTTTACGAGATTACGATGGAATAATACTCATAAAAATTATTCACGTTGAATAAATAGCAAATGTTAATGTTTGGCACGGTTTGCAATAAAAATCGTTTGCACGCTAAGTGTAGAAATAAATGGCGCGATATCATACATTTTGGCATAGTGTTGATAGAACGAAAACGTACAACAGTTATTATTATTATTATTATTATTATTTAGTTTTAGTTTTTGAGGCGTTTATAATTTTCTTTTCCTAACTCACATAGTTGTTTTAAATATTTAAGCAAAAAAATTGATTAAAAAATTATTCAATTTGAATTTCTTCCCTTGCTATAGTAACAGAATGAAGAAATTGAGTTTTTAGAAATTATCACTTGAAAATTTGAGGTTTTGGCGCCAAAGATAGCGCCAAATTAGAAAAATATGAAATATCTCATGAACTATTAGACTTAAAATAATTTGGTTAGTAGCATTCGATTCAGCATACAAAAATACACTAAAATATTTTATCAGTTGAAAAATAACTATAAAATTAGATTTTTAAGGAATTTATTAAAACTTCGTTCTATTTTTTACCCCGCTTAGGGGTGGAATTTTAGAAAATCCTTTCTTAGCGGCACTCAATGTTATAAGAAGTATTTTTACCCCAAATTTCAAGATTTTAGGTTCAGTAGTTTGGGCTGCGCGTTGATTAATACAAAATCCAGACTTTCTTTTATATATATAGATAGTAGGAAGATTATAAAAATGTATTTATTATTTTAAGGAGATGGATAAAGGAAAAAATCACAAATTTAATTAAAAAGAAAGAAACCTGAATAGCCCCTAAATTAAAGCACATTCTTCAACAATTTGCACATGTTCCCACATTTTGGTACCGATGTCATCATTTTGCGACCCTCCCCCCCCCCTTTCCTTCTAGCGAAATAACCAGTGGGCTAAATGGTCCCTCCCTCTATCCATATTTTTCAGAAGGATAATTTTTTTGCAACTTAGCAATACAGATAGATCTCTTAAGGCTGTTCTCAGATCCAAAGAGGCAACTTTATGACACAAGTTTTAATTAATTTTTGTTCTCAAACGCATGAAATTGGCAGGTGTTGTTATTCAGAAACTTTAATCGAAAGACGTTTTCCATTTTTTGGTAAACGTAAAAGAACTTTCAGAATATACTGTCAAAGTTGGGGTTTTGAACCAAATTTCCGGTGAAAAGCAGAAAAAACAGCCATAAAGAGGAGAAAACCAGGTTGTTATGCGACACAAAATAAGGTATAACTCGAGAAGTATTGAATTTATCAAAAAAAGGAAAAAGGTCTTTCGATTCAAAATAGCTTCCATAGAAAGCATTGCCAATTTTGTGTTCTTACGTTTAAAAATGGGGTAGTAAATGTGTCAGAAAGTTTCGCGCTTATTGAGCAGCGCGCTCGAGGACCGCCTTAAGGGATCTCAGAACTCTTAAAGCTTTAAAATTTTAGAAATTTTATTTTTTTTTAATTTTAAACTCCTATCTTTTCAGAACATTTTGATATAATTGTTTCCTTAAAATTCTTATTAGAACAGAAGTTATGGCTTTTAGAATCATACCCGCTCAATAGCTGAAGCGGCGTTTCCTAAATTTTAAAGTCATTTTTCTCCAAATGAGGTTTTTGGGCTTAACTCGCACGATATCTCAAAAACTTCTGAATATTTTTTCATACAATTTTCAAAACATATATTCCATGTTATTCTGTATAATCTGAACCTAAAGTTTCCTTTTCATTGTTAAAAATATACTTTTTTAGGTGATTATATAGTTGAAATTTTCTAAATTTTGCATTAGCTAACTACAACTTTGTATTAAAAATATAAAAATGCTTTACAAATTTATTTAGGTTCAGGGTAATTACTACAATCTGAAGTATAAGTAGGCACAAAAAATTTCATTCTAGTTCAAAAATGTATTTTGTAATCCTGCGCGTAATATGTTATGCCGATTTTCTGCTCGTCCAATGTCTGACAGTTTGGAGCTCCCTGTAAATGCTAATTCTGCATCTTGCAATTTTTTGAATATTTGAAATGAAAGAACATATATCTTTCATTCCCAATTAATCTTTCATTCCCATATATCTTTCATTCCCAATTTCATTCGCCCAGTTGGAAATTTACATCTAATATCACATATGTTTAATGTTAGTCTGTATAAACTGAACCTAAAGTTTCCTTTTCATTGTTAAAAAAAAAATACTTTTTTTAGGTGATTATACTTTTAAAAATTTCAAAGTTTTGCATTAGCTAAATACAACATTGTATTAAAAATATATAAATGCTTTAAATACAAATTTATTTAGGTTCAGGGTAATTGCTATAATTTGAAGTATAAGTAGGCACCAAAATTTTCATTCTAGTTGCAAAATTTATTTTGTAATCCTGCGCGTAATCTGTTATGCCGATCTTCTTCTCGTCACATGTCTGACAGTTTAGAGTCCTCTGTAAATGCTAATTCTGTATCTGGTAATTTTTAAATACGTGAAATGAAATAAAATATTTATGTCTTTCATCCCAATTAAAATTGTGTTTAAAAATCAAATACATTTTAAGATATAAAATGTTGAAAACGGTGTCCTTTTTTTTTTTTTTTTTAAGTGAAAATTTCTTTAGGCGCGTTGAGCTTTTTTTGAAATGGAGAAAAACCACTGATTTGGAGACACTGTTACGTAACCGACATGCTAGCATTTTGGCACATAGACACTAGCGCCCCAAGCGGTGAATGACAGGAACTTTTCCCTCTTCAGCTCAATCCGCAAAAGAAGAACGAAGCTAAAACTCACTTTTTCTCCCGGCGTTCACACAGGAACACACACAAAAGTTACATTTTCGTTGCAGTACGCTGTTGTGTTTATTGCTAAAGACAAATACTTGATACTTTCATTATTGAAGTGAAAGCTTCTTTGGGCGCGCTTGGCATTTTTTGAGATGGGAAAAACCATTGAACTCGTGATACTGTTATTGTAACGACACCTCTGTATATAAGTATGTACATGTATTGTGCATAGTTCGGTATGAGGAGGGCGGACAATTAATTGTTATTGATTGCTTAATCAATAACAACAATTTACAGGCAAGCGCGCCGCATGCTTGTCTGTGCGCTATTGGTTCCCGAAATACACGTACAAGAGTTAGAAAAAGGAAATCTCATCAAAAACATCTCATGTAAAAATTAGCCAAGTCTCGTGACTCTTGCTAAAATAAAACTACCTTGCTCTAGCAAAATAAAATTATCTTTATTCAACAGTTGTTATTTATGTCAATAGTTGGCGACAAAAGTGAACTATTCGATCAAATATCGGGTAACTTTATCAGAAAAACTCTCTTGTTTTTAAAATTCGTGTTATTTTTGCGTTATGGTGTATGTCTATGGTGTATGTTATTGTATAATAATGAATAAAAAAACACTACATTTAAAAGTATTTCCTGCACAATAAAACATTTCCTGACGATTAAAAAAACACACACGTAATTGTTGAAGTTTTCACTTCTATTGGCACTCCGGGAGTGCCACTGTTTTTCTTTCATTTTTTCCCATTTTAACCCGGGAGAACTCGCTGCATGAGATTTTCTCTCACAGTCGTACTTTTTTAAGACTCTTATTTAAATCCTTTTTCATTTTAATTAAAATTTCAAAATGTTTTTCAATTATTTTACCTATCTTGTGAATAAAAGTGCTAAGCCAACCAAAAAAAGTTGATATTATATGAATGTAAAGTAAAAGAAAAGCAATTGGGCATTCTCACTAGCGAGTTCTCCCGGATTAAGAGTTTTGAGACCAGTTGCCAGTTTGGCCTGAATTTTTAGTTTGAAAATTCAAATTCACACCGGAAACTTTGAAAGAGAATTTTACTTCAAGTAATTCCGAAATAACCGTCATTAAATAAAACAAAAAATGCTATTTTTAATTTCTGGTGTGGTTTCGTATTTTCTGCATGAAAGTGGATGCCAAACTGGCAGCCCTGTTAAGAAGAGGATTTCATTTACTCCTCAGAAATTTGTGACTACCATTCAACGTTTCTCTCCTCACGATATTTTTATTAAACTAGTTGGATGTGCCAATCCCAAAACTTTCTTCTATCTTATACATCTTAATATTTTAAAAAATAGTTACACATGTTAATACTTCAATATTATTGGTTCATTACTACACCAACTTTGATTTTCATCTTAAATTCCTGCTTCAGTCAATTAAATGAACTAAAAACAAGTTAGTCTATATCATGATATTTGTTAAAATTAATAGTTTTTCCTTATTCTGTTGTTATCAGATGTTTGCGAATAGCCGGCTTAGCAGGAAGTGAGTTCCCGCCTTTGCACGAACCGCCGATGGACAATAGAACTACGAAAAATCAAGAAAAGTATACAAAAATCGCTATCATAGAGCCCCTTTACCGCGCGATATTTCCAAATTCAAGGAGGACCTGTTGGCCAAAGCCAAAAACATGCACAAAAAATTTGGTTCAATTGTATGCATAATTTTATACACTTTTCGATTGTAAAATACAGAAAATGGTACAGACATCGTAATTATAGCGCCCCCTTCCAGCAGAATTTTTCCAAATTCAGGGAGGACCTTCATGCCATGACCAAAAAGAAACACAAAAAATTTGGCTCAACTCTATGTATAACTTCATACACTTTTCGATGGTACAATATTCAAAATGGCACAAAAATCGCTATTAAAGTGCCCCCTACCGGCGAATTTTTTCCAAATTAAGGAAGGACCTGCTTGCCATAGAACTTAAAATAAAAATTTGGTTCAATTCTATGCATAACTTCATACACTTATTTTCGATAGTACAATATGCAAAATCGCTACTACACCGCCCCCTAGCGGCGAATTTTTTCCAAATTCAGGGAGTACCTGCTTGTCATAGTCATAAACTTAAAATAAAAATTTGGTTCAATTCTATGCATAACTTCATACACTTTTGGATTGTACAATATTCAAAATCGCACAAAAATCGCTGTTACAGCGCCCCCTACCGGCGAATGTTTTCCAAATTCAGGGAGGATCTGCTTGCCAAAGCCAAAAAATTAAAATAAAAATTTGGTTCAATTCCATGCGTAACTTCATCCACTTTTTGACGGTACAAGATTCAAAATCGCACAAAAAACGCTGTTACAGCGCTCCCTACCAGCGAATTTTTTTCCAGATTCAGGGAGGACCTACCTGTCATATCCAAAAACTTAAAACTTAAAATAAAAATTTGGTTCAATTCTATGCATAACTTCATATACTTTTGGATGGTACAATATTCAAAATCGCACAAAAATAGCTATTACAGCGCCCGCTACCGGCGAATTTTTTCCAAATTCAGGGAGGATCTGCTTGCCATAGCCAATAACTTAAAATAAAAATTTGGTTCAATTCTATGCATAACTTCATACACTTTTTGATGGTACAATGGCGACAGACACACGGACAAACAGACATTTTCTATAAACATGTTTTTGGGGATCTCTGACCCCTAAAACATGTAAATCCGTGGAAAACCGGAAGTCGAAAAAAATTTCGATTACAATACTTTCTTCTATTGAAGATAGAAGAAAGTAAATATTAACTATAATTGCAAGGATTCCTGCAGATTTCTTTGAGAATGGAGGCAGGCTTTCTTAACGAATTCTTTCCTAGATAAGTTATCCCCCCTTTTTTTCCTTCTTTTTACTTTCTTCTATCTTCAATAGAAGAAAGTATTTTAATCGAAATTTTTTTCGACTTCCGGTTTTCGACGGATTTGCATGTTTTAGGGGTCAGAGATTCCAAAAAACATGTTTATAGAAAATGTCTGTCTGTCTGTGTGTCCGTCTGTCCGTCCGTCCGTCTGTCCGTCTGTCCGTCTGACTGTCGCCATTGTACCATCAAAAAGTGTATGAAGTTATGTATAGAATTAAACCAAAATTTTATTATAAGTTTTTGGCTATGGCTAGCAGGTCCTACCGGAATTTGGAAAAAATTCGCCGGTAGGGGGCGCTCATATAACAATTTTTGTGCGATTTTGAATATTGTACCATCCAAAAGTGTATGGAGTTATGCATAGAATTGAACCAAATTTTTAGTTTAAGTTTTTGGATATGACAAGCAGGTCCTCCCTGAATTTAGAAAAAATTCGCCGGTAGGGGGCGCTGATATAACAATTTTTGTGCGATTTTGAATATTGTACCATCGAAAAGTGTATGAAGTTATGCATAGAATTGAACCAAATTTTTAGTTTAAGTTTTTGGCTATGGCAAGCAGGTCCTCCCTGAATTTGGAAAAAAAATTCGCCGGTAGGGGGCGCTGTAATAGCGATTTTTGTGCGATTTTGAATATTGTACCGTCCAAAAGTGTATGAAGTTATGCATAGAATTAAACCAAATTTTTATTTTAAGTTTTTGGCTATGGCAAGCAGGTCCTCCCTGAATTTGGAAAAATTCGCCGGTAGGGGGCGCTGTAATAGCGATTTTTGTGCGATTTTGAATATTGTACCGTCCAAAAGTGTATGAAGTTATGCATAGAATTAAACCAAATTTTTATTTTAAGTTTTTGGATATGGCAAGCAGGTCCTCCATGAATTTGCAAAAAATTCGCCGTTAGGGGGCGCTGTAATAGCGATTTTTGTGCGATTTTGAATATTGCACCATCGAAAAGTGTATGAAGTTATGCATAGAATTGATCCAAAAAAAAAAAAAAAATTAAGTTCTTGGCTATGGCAAGGAGGTCCTCCCTTAATTTGTAAAAAAATTGCTCGTAGAGGGCGCTGTAATAGCGATTTTTGTACAATTTTTGTGCCATTTTGTATATTGTACCGCCGAAAAATGTATGAAGTTATGCATAGAATTGAACCAAATTTTATGTGTTTATTTTTGGTCATGTCACGAAGGTCCTCCCTGAATTTGGGAAAATTCTGCCGGAAGGGGCACTATAATTGCAATGTCTGTACCATTTTCATTATTGTACCATCGAAAAGTGTATGAAGTTATCCATATAATTGAACCAAATTTTTTGTGCATGTTTCTGGCTATGGCAAACAAGTCCTCCCTGAACTTGAAAAAATTCCGAAAGAAGGGAGCGCTATAATTCCGATCTCTGTGCCATTTTCTTTATTGTACCATCGAACAGCGTATAAAATTATGCATACAATTGAACCAAAATGTTTGTGCTTGTTTTTGGCTTTGGCCAACAGGTTCTCCTTGAATTTGGAAATATTGCGCGGTAAAGGGGCTCCGTGCTAGCGATTTTTGTATACTTTTCTTGATTTTTCGTAGTTCTATTGTGCATCGGCGGCTCATGCAGCGGCGGGAACTCGCTTCCTGCTATGCCGGCTATTCGCAAACAGCTGATAACGACAGAATAAGGAAAAATTAATAATTTTAACAAATATCATGATATAGATTAACTCGTTTTTAGTCCGTTTAATTGACTTGAGCAGAAATTTAAGATGAAAATCAAAGTTGGTATAGTATTGAACTAATAATATTGAAGTATTAACATGTGTAACTAGGTTTTGAAATATTAAGATGTATAAGATAGAAGAAAGTTTTTGGATTGGCACATCCTACTAGTTTTTAATGTTTTGTGATTTAATTTACGCCCATAATCTTATGTTTATAAACAGTAAGAAACTTTATAACCAAGAGAACTATATTTTTGAACCTATATGCAGTGTTAATGCATGCAATGTTAGTGCCCGTTAATGCATCTCGGCTTTAAACGTAGCTCTGGTTAATGACGGCAATTTTGTTTTCTCCACCATTTTCTATTTGCAGTTACTGTTAAGGACATCCCTTAATACGTACTACTCATCGGATAATATGGACAAATTTTTCACAAATCAACCGGGCAAAATCGAAAGACACTGGGATATATGTAATACATTATTTTTTTCAAAAGTAATGGCGGTGCTACATATTATATTGAGAGATAGTAAACAATTACATTTAAAAACTCAAAAAAACCCGACTGCACTAATTAATTATTTCTCATCCATGTGAAACTATTTTTTTTTTTTCAATTCCTACTGTTAACTCACACTCTCGCTATATACATCTTGTTCAAATTTTCAATAGTTAATAAAATACTTATTATTCATCCAATCAAGCTCAAATAAATTTTTTTAAACTTGTAGTGGATGACACTTGATGTTAATCCAGTTTTTTTTTTCAAATATTAATTCATTAATTAAATTAATTAATTTTCAATAATCGAGAAAGCCCGTTCTTGATCAAGGCATTTTAAGCGCCACTCAAGAGGAAAGAATAATGGGAGAGAAAAAAATTCTCTTATTGACCTAAGTAGGAATTGACTTAAAATATTTTTTTTATATTACTTGTTTATATTACATAGCTTTTTTTTTTTTTTTTTTTACTTTCTTCTATCTTCAATAGAAGAAAGTATTGTAATCGAAATTTTTTTCGACTTCCGGTTTTCGACGGATTTACATGTTTTAGGGGTCAGAAATCCCAAAAAACATGTTTATAGAAAATGTCTGTCTGTCCGTCTGTCCGTGTGTCCGTCTGTCTGTCGCCATTGTACCACCAAAAAGTGTATGAAGTTATGCATAGAATTGAACAAAATTTTTATTTTAAGTTTTTGGATATGGCAGGTAGGTCCTCCCTGAATTTGGAAAAACTTCGCCGGTACAGGCGCTGTAATAGCGATTTTTGTGAGATTTTGAATATTGTACCATCCAAAAGTGTATGAAGTTGTGCATAGAATTGAGCCAAATTTTTTGTGTTTCTTTTTGGTCATGAAATGAAGGTCCTCCCTCAATTTGGAAAAATTCCGCTGGAAGGGGGCGCTGTAATTACGATGTCTGTACCATTTTCTTTATTGTACAATCGAAAAGTGTATAAAATTATGCAAACAATTGAAATTGAATTTTTTTGTGCATGTTTGTGGCTTTGGCCAACAGGCTCTCCTTGAATTTGGAAATATCGCGGGGTAAAGGGGCTCTGTGATAGCGATTTTTGGATACTTTTCTTGATTTTTCGTATTTCTATTGTCCATCAGCGGCTCATGCAAAGGCAGGAACTCACTTACTGCTAAGCCGGCTATTCGCAAACATCTGATAACAACAGAATAAGGAAAAACTATTAATTTTAACAAATATCGTGATATAGATTAACTCGTTTTTAGTTCATTTAATTGACTGAAGCAGAAATTTAAGATGAAAATCAAAGTTGGTATTGTAATGAACTAATAATATTGAAGTATTAACATGTGTAACTAGTTTTTAAAATATTAAGATGTATAAGATAGAAGAAAGTTTTGGGATTGGCACATCCAACTAGTTTTGTATTGATGACTTTTAAGTTGTGTTTAATTGTTAGTTCCTATCTCTAAGAACTGTTTTGATGAGGTCTAAAGATGTCTATGATGGTTAGAGTTGCAGTAAAGCCAGAGATCCTACATACAGAACTTCCAGGTTGTATAATATTTTATCGCAGCTTCTGACTGTTAAATAGTCAATGAAACATCGTCTTCATTTTGAGAGACCTATCCAATGATATGCCACTCAATAGGGTGCGTAATTTTTTTTTCGTCTCTACCACCATTTTGTATTTTACGGACGCCATTTTGAATTTATAAAAACAAAACCTAGCCTATAACCATCGAGCCGTTAAGACGAATCGATAGAGAGTTCATTCATTAAAATCCATCCAGCCGTTGGGATGTTTCGAGGGTATAAAGAAATCCACATACACAGATGCGCGTGAAACACATAACCCTTCCTTTCAGTCGGGTAAAAAAAATGTTAATTGATGAAGAGAAAGTAAATAATATTCCACCACTGACATTGTGAGAAGTTGAAGCAATATTGTCGGCTCTTCATCGGCATTACGAATCTAAATCTGATGTAACACACAAAATTTCAGAGTGTATTGCAGGGCCGAAACTAGCCTTTTTTGCACCCGGGGCAAACATGGATTTTGGCGCCCCACCCCCCTCTTCCGCAAAGTACATTTACAAAGAGAAATTTACTAATTTTCTATTAGCCGACTTATTTTTAAATTAAAAATATGTAATCATAAAATATGTAATACTGAACTACGTAATCTACAATGGCGTATCCAAAGGGGAGGTCATGGGTGTCTAGAAAGCCAACAAAAATATTCTACAGATCATTTTTAAAATGAAATATATAGTAGAGTCCCGGTTATCCGAGTCCCGCTTAACAGAGTTATTTTCTTCTGATGGACTGATGGCTTCCATTATTATGAAACAGCCATTATAAATGAAAAAGTTAGGTAAAGTTGAAAGAGCAGCCGTAAAAAGGTTAGAACTCTGATTTTCTGGTCAGAATGGGAAAAACTACTAACTTTTTACGACTGCTCTTTCATCTTCACCGAACACTTCATTTATAATGGCTGTTTCATAATAATAGAAGTCATCAGTCCATCAGCAGAAAATTATCCATTCCAATGGTATAATCCTTCATTTGGCACCCCTTTGTTCTGGCGCCCGGGGCACATTCTCCCTCTGCCCCCCCCCCCCCTCTTTCTTAGTTTCGGCTCTGGTATATTGTAAAATTGGAAATGGACGCGGTACAAAGATCACTTATACAACTACAGAAAAGAAGAGTCACTTATATTATTACTTTAAATAAAATTGAATTATATAAAGTACGGCAATTTATTTGCATATTCTTTTTACTAATGTAATAAGTTTTTTTGTTGTTGTTCTATTAAAATATTCATTTTTCACTGAATTAAGGAAAACTTTATTTCTTTCAGGATAAAGTTGTAAACTATTCAGTTTCTTTAAAAAACAAAATCCAAGTAATTTAAAGCAAGGCGTTATTTTTACATTGAAAATTGAAATGTTTAGATCGCTTAAAGTGGAATATGATTAGTACGGACATGTTTCACGATGCATTTATTACACAGGGTGTCCACGTTTAACCTGACCGACCTTTAATTCCGCAACCGTTGATCCTGCATGCATACTTCTAATTACAAAAGTGGTCAAAATTAGGTGCAGAGTTAAGGTAACAAAGGTTTGAAGCGAAAAAACAATTTAGTGAAGAATTACAGAATCTAAATCTTTATACGGTCCCCCGGTCCTATAAGTTATAAGTAATTCTCCTGTTACACTGAAGAGTAAGTCAAAAAAAGTCCCGTTATTCTACGATTAAAATTGTCAGAGTAATAGCTGTTTAAAGTTGGAGCATATTTTTTGCTGCAAATTAAGGGTCATTCACAAATTTAGTAGAAATATAATTTCGTCAGATATATTAAAGAAATGGTTGAGAGTCAAATTAGCATCGCAATATAAATTTGAAATTTTTAATCATTCTGACATATTACTGCAAAATATACAATTTGTACTAAACATATAAGAGGATAAAAATAACAGAATTTTTGTTAAGGCAGTTCTCAACTGCTCTGCTCAACAAGCGCAAAACGTTTTCACACATTTACAAATTCATTTTTTCACGGAAATATATAAAATTGGAAAGACTGACCATTGAGGCGACTTGGAATCGAACTGTGTTTTCCATTGTTTTAATCAATCAATTATCTATGGAGTTATAAGCGATTTTGATCACGTGACAAACACGTTTTTCATCCTTTCTCGAGAAGTTTTTTTCCTTTCGTGCGGAAATTCGGTTCAAAATGCCCACTTTGACACTATTTTCTGAAAGATCTATTGCGTTTGAAAAAAAAAAAAGAAGAAGGAAAAAACAGTTTGACTATATAGTTTTCGAACAACAACACCTGCTAGTTTCATGTATTTTCGAATAAAAATAAATTAAGACTTATGTCATAAAGTTGCCCTTTTGGATTTGAGAACAGCCTTAAATAAAAGGATGAAAAACAACAGCCTCAATTCTTTACAAAATGATACATATTTTAAAATGTTGTTAGATTACACTGTCGTTCAAATTTTGGGTTGTGCCATGTTTTTTAGCTTTTTAAAATTGATTCTTATGTATTTTTTAGCGCTAAATCCGAAAAATGACCTTCATTTTAAACCATCACGTCAGGAATTTTCTCAAATCGCAAATTTCAAAATTAAAAAGTTCAAAGCTAACATTGATCCCCCCCCCCCGCCCCTCCCAACCTCATCGGATCCCTGAGCTGTTTAGCTGTAAGAAACCCAGTATAAGCCAAACAATTGAATAAATTATTGAGTTAAATAAAATTAAACTTAATAAAATTGTCTTACATCCATTTTATAGTATCAGATTTTTCGCTATTTTTTAACCTTGAAATTTACGATTTGCGAAAAATCCTGACATGATGGTAAAAAGTGAAGGTAATTTTTTTATTCAGTGTCAAAAAATACATAAAACGTAATTATAAAAGTTAAAAAACACAACCATCGCTGGTTTATGTTATCTAATCTAAAATTCTTTCTTAAACTTGTTAACGGTAATCTATCCGAATTTGTTTGTGTTATCCTCTAATATAAGTATGTATATGATGGAAAGCGTCGAAAATCATAATAATATTACATTGTCATCGGATTTAAGTCAATATGTAAAATTTATCTTCGGTCGGACATTTGAAAGTGAGTTAAAGTTCGAGTACAAATTTTAAACTGGAAAGACGATCGTTGCAAGTTAAATAAAACCTTATGAAAATAACATAATTTTTGTTAAAAGAAATCATACCCTCAAATCTTTATAAAATAAAACATGCGTTAAAATACAATTATTTTAATTACCGTATATACTCGCATATAAGTCGAAGAATTTCTGACAATTTTCGGTAAGCAAATTTGGGGGGTCGACTTATACGCGAGTCAGTTAAAAAAGCAAAAACAAAAACTTCGAATACTGCAAAAATATTGCATTTTATGTGTATGAATAGAAAAATAATATATAAAATATACAAATAATAAGAATTTATCATTTAAAAGAATTTCAATGATTTGTTTTTGTTAACTTACTACCTTTTTGCATTGGCAAGTGAAATCTTTGGTTTGATTTTGTGCAAAATTGAAGCAAAAAGTTAGGGGGTCGACTTATACGCGGGTTTTTGCTTTTTTCCAGAATTTGCATTCGAAAGTTAGGGGGTCGACTTATGTGTGAGTCGACTTATACGCGAGTATATACGGTAATCTGAAACTTAACTAATAAAAGTTAACTCAATCGTATTAGTTGTACAATTGCTTTCGAAACGCAGATACCTTGAAATAAGTTTAAGTACATTACATACGACCCCTGAAAGCATAGCCGAAATCATCTGTTTTGAGATGCAAAAAAGTTGTATAAGTCATGCATTTCAAAGTTTCATAACCCGGTCAATTTTAATGTTAGATGAATGGGACTTTTTCTATCCTACTTTTTAGTGTCACAGTAAATTTTTACTAAATATCACTTATAGAACCGGGGTACCATATAAAAATTTAAATTTCGTAATTTTTAATAAATGTTTTTCTTGACCCAAATCGCTTTAAAAATAGTTCTTTACCTTATTTAAACCCTTTTTGTAATTGGAAGTATGCATCTAGGACCAACGGTTACGAAAATAAAGGTCTGTCAGGTTATACGTGGACACACTGTATATGTAGATAGGAGCAATAGATTTAGCTTTATTAGAAAACTGGTACGAAAAAAGTTTAGCCTTACTAATAATAATCACAGGAATAGCATATAGATTATGACACATTTGCATATTCTCGAGCATTGATTAGGATATCCTCATTTTGTGCTATATACCCAGACACACTAACCACTGGACTGAACGTGCTTCCCCATATTCTTCAGGAGAACAACTCTTGTAAATTAACAAATTATATACTTTTTACAGTTAACTAGGGGATCGTACCCGGGCTTCCTGGGTTACAGAATATAGGGGAAAACCAATTTTTTTAATTAAAAAGTATTTTTTTTTTTTACATGCAATATATTTTTTAGATTGCCCACTAAAAATAAAAAAGCATTTTTCATATTTAAAATATGAATTATACTATCAAATAAACTTTTGAAATTTATCAAAAGCGATTTTTTTCGTATTAGCCACATGCTAAGAGTTATTAGTCCAAAATTGTGCTGCTCACGGTATCTTTTTATTTTATAATTTCAGAGCTTTAAGCACGTAGTTCAATTACATGTCTGTTAAATTTGTGTTTTATTTATATTATTATTTATTTAATCATAGAGGAAGTTTTATTTTTGTTTACGGAATATTAGTCGCAAGAAAATTATGAACACTTTATGTTGTTTTAAGGGCAAACGGATTAATCTTTCTTAATCGATCTACACGCGATAGAGATAAATTTAAACATTAATCTCTCATACCCGCAATCACCGTTTTTAAAAAATTGGTATTTTGATTTGATCATTTCAAAATCATTTTAGCTCAAAACGCGAAGTCACGATTGTCAGCGAAATCTTTGCATGCGAAAAGTCGCACTCTTAACTCGAGATTCTAATCTCAGTACCAGAGAGAAAAAATTGCCGTAACTTAATGTTTTTTTGACGCATTTGTGTTAAAAAGTTTAGCTTCATCTAGGATCGTTTTCTTTTAAATATGACGTCATTTTCACTCACTTAAGCATTTCACCTAGTGTCTGAAACTTAGTACACATACAGAAGGGGAAAAAATATGGAAATTTTCTGAGAAAAATGCCTGTTTTCAAAAGTGGTACGTGACTTTCCGTTCAAATTATTATGTACCTAATGGGATTTTGCGCCATTAAACCCTATACAACATTTTTTATCAACAATTTTGAATTTTTATCAGATGATCACATGAATAAAAATAAACCTGATTATTTTTCTCTTCTCTTCAGTAATCATTACCATCATTTTGAAGAAGTTTCATAGAATTAGTCGAGAGAATTTTGGACAAGAAACTTGGGAAACCTGATATTATTTAAATCTCAAATTATTGCCAAGATCTTCTTTGATTGCTTGTCCAACTTGGTGAAGCGAATTCATCCAAGAAAGAATCACCAAGTTCTGTAATATAAATCGCTATTTTTCGGACAAAGAACATGCACACTGCATGTTACTGCTCTTCCATAAAGTCACTCTAAATGTTTGTAAAACATTGCGTTTTATCAGTGTGTAATTTTTATTACGCTATTTTCAGAGATAAAGTATTTTCACCTGTGAAGAATTTCAAAGCAGCTGGGGTGAAAGTGACGCACTTCTAAAAATCATATTTAAGGTATAAGAATTAAAATATACCCTTTTTTATAAAATGACGTCAATTGCATGCGCTATAACATCCCACTTTTACGATCCCGTCTTAAACAACATCTATAGAACAGTATGCAAATGACATTATTATCGCGGAATAATACACAAACCCAACAGAAAGCAATGATGTCATTTAAGAAGCTCGGCAAAATAATCTCGGATATCTAATGACTTATATGACTTCATTTTTTTTTTTTGTTGTTGTTTATAATAACTCCGTGTTTTATCAGAAGTCATACATTTATATTTTTTTTAATTCGGAAAATGTAATTAAACACGGATTAATAAAATTACATTCTTTCAGATTTCTGATACGATTTAAGTAAATGCGGGGGAAATAAGTCGCACAAATATTCTTTAAAATACATTTTTGCAAAGAGAAAGTGTTTTATCGTTTTATACAGTTATATTGCAATAAACTAAAAATCATTTAATCGATAAACAAAAACGAAATAAAGCCAAAACTCACCGGGTTTTATAACAAACGACATCCTTAACATAGCACATATTTTATTTTAATTTTTTTTTCAGTATTTATGAGAAAATGGCAACAAAAATTTACAGCAATCTACTATTTTATTTTTTCCCCTTTACTTTCAACAGAAATGGAGTATACCTCAGTTGCCAGGATTATAAAAAAATAATAAAAATTACAAAAAAATTAATATCTTAAAGTTAAATTAAGGTACAACTTTCAATCAAATTGCATTTAAAAGAGCAATTTTTTCCTTATACGATTGTGTAAAAATTTCAAATGTGCGATGTTTAGAAGTTTAAAAATTTGCAGTAGAGAAAAAAGTAAAACCAAAATTTTATTTCAAATTTCAATGTGTTGCCATTAGCAAAATGACGTATGCGTTAAGCACAGATATGTTTGTCCTTTATAATATAGATAGTGATAAAAGAAAACAAAAACAAACAAACAACAACAAAAAAATAGCAATTTAACAAATTACAACGACCATTTGGAAAATGATTTTTTCAAAGAGTAAAATTTAAGGCACAAAAAATCGCACGGAGTTGATCCTACATTAGGTACGCCATGGATTAAACGATAACATTCCTGGAACCATCGTGAACAAATTTTAAAAGAAATTTCAGTTTTACAATTTTCGGTACTGTAAATTTTTAAAATTCTACGGAGCTGGTCATACATTACGTACGCCATGAATTAAACATTAATAGTGTTATTACACGTAAAAATTGCAAGATTTCCTGAAACTTGCGTATTATCCAAGCATTTCATTGGCTGTTCGGGAAAAGGCTTTTCTATCATCAGATTTCTAAAAAATCTCACGACCAATTTAAAAAAAAAATTCATTCTTAAATTTCTAAATATCCGACAATATTACTTTTTATACCGTCGGATAGAGAAAAAAATGTACTTTTAAATGCAATTTGTTTGAAAGCTCTATCTCAATTTGTTTTTGACTTATTAATTTTTTTTTTTTTTGTAGTTTATATTACTTTTTTGTCATAGCGGCAACACTCTGTTGTCCATCGTTGTTGAAACCAAAGGGAAATACAGATTACTGTATATACCAATCAGATAACGAATAAATTGCGGATTAAACCAATGAAAACGTTCAGATATGCTTTTGATTTCCTACCCTGACAAGAACAATAACCATTTTTCCAAATGGTTAACAAAGCAACAACTGGAAATCTGAAATTATTTTATTTACTTCCTCGGAAATCTGTAATTACAATTCATCGTCTCTTTCTATACGATGTAATTATTCAGATACTAAAAATGAAATAGTAACAAGAGTTCCATCAGAGTGTTCTTTGTTAATGGATGAAGGCATAATTAATCAAATGAGTCTTTGTACTGTAAATAATTCTCGTGGGTTTTTTCCTTTTTTATGATTTTATTTATCCTAGAATCTTAGTATTTGTAAGCAATAAGAAATTCAGTAATTAAGAGAAATCTTTTTTGAAACAGACATTCACTGAGAGGACATTATTGCTCAGACGCGTTAGTGACAGTTCTCCTGCTAAAGGAAGCTGATACGGAAAAAATAATAGAAAACAATATTAATAAAAATTACATGAATGGATTGTTGTTTATGGTACATTTTCGAGCAATGTGCATATGTACCCGATGTTCTCACTTTGCATCCCCCTCCCCCCAATACACAAACTATTAAACTGAATATAGTACTATCCCTATTCTTCCGGAAATCAATACTAATAACTGCGCAATATTGATTTTTTAAGCAGATAATTTCATTTTCTTTCGGATAGCTCTAATTACAACTCAACATTTCTCTCCTCACGATATTTTCATCCAGTTCTAATTAAAAGCGCATCTTTAAAAATATATATGTTACACGGTCTGGTTTTCATTTATATTTCATTTTCTGTTTTTTAGTGTTTAAAGTATTTCACTGTTGCAATTTCACAGTTAATTGGCAGATTTTGGAGAACTTGGTGTGGATCAAAATTAACACCGTTTTTATTGTAATTCATAAAACATGTAACCATAAAGAATATTTGACGATTTATCACATGCGGTCGGCTAAAGGTAAAGTCCCTTAAATTTAATTTATTAATTCATAATAAAGTTCTAAGACTGTTAAACTGTTGCACTGTCACCGAAAGCACACCTGCCTTCTTAATTTGTATAATTTCTAGTTTATGAGGAAATGAGTGAATAGTCGATTACAAAATTCGATTTAATAAAAAGAATAATTAAAATTATTACACTTCTTATTTATTTTTTATATTTTCTACTTTATATTCATTGTTGGTTTTACAGCCAGTTGGCATATTTTGGGGAGAATAATTTGGCGCATAATTAATTCCATTTTTTTTTTTTTTTAACTCGTAACCAGTTGTAATCATAAAGATTATTTGGCTAATGGAAAAATGCCTTAAAATTAATTTATTAATTTATAATTAAGTTCTAAAAAAATAATATTAAAATGTTGTATTGTCATCGAAAACACACCTGTGTACATAATTTTTAATAATTCTACCGTATCAGGAAGTGGGTGACATTGTCATTGGAAACACACCTGTGTACATAATTTTATAATTCTATCATATCAGGAAATAGATGAAAAATTGATTACACAAGTCCATCGTTACGTACAAAAAATAAATCTATCCTATATATATAAAATCCTAATGAAACGAATTTATGAAACGGATATATGAAACAACTGAAATAAAACGAATTTATAATATGTTTCTCGGCGATTTCTCCTAAAGTACGAAATACTTTGCGATGAAATTAACACCAAAAATCCGTATTGATCCGCAGATCTCAAAACTGGTATTAGAATTTTTAAATTCGAATTAGTTTCGAAATATTAATTTTTTTCTAATTTTAAATACTTTTTTCTAATGATGGCAACTCAAATTTTAATCATAACAGATTTTTTTTTCATACTTCAGAAAAGGTTATTGTTTTAAACTAATTTGGCGACTAGTTTGGCCTTCCTTAAATGTAGGTTAAGAAATGTATCATGTTACTTTTATTCATAATTTAATTTACTTGAACAATCTTTAGCTAAATCGAAAGATTCTGATAGAGAAATCAAGAACTCTCTATTTTTATGTTAGCGAGGCGCAGGTGATTAATAGCCAAATATCTTTCCCGTCGCATTTTTTTATATTTCATTAATTTCATTTAAAATATAATCCTTTCATTCATTTTATTTAAAATACAAAACTTTCATTTAAAACTGAAACATTTAAAATTGATGGCTTTCACTTTTTTTTTTTTTTTTTTTTAAACAAAACGGAAAGAAAAATATTAGGGACAGATGTCATATATGCACCGGGGTACCTAATTGGCGCCAAAATGGCATTATTTTGATTGACATGGTAACCCGGCTATTGTTATTTATTTAATAATAAATGTTTATTTACTTTTATTTCTTGTTTAAAATTATATAAATTACTAGGGGGCTCTGCCCCCTGCAAGCTACGCTCGCCAACCCCCGTTCAGACACTGCAGAATCTAAAAGCACACTACTCTGATCGCTTTTAAAAAGAGTAGAGAATATTGAATTATACTGAAAAAACCTGTAGCGATCTCTCTGTAAACGGGTTTCCATTCAATTCCCTTTGATTGCAAAAAATTAAGGCAGAATCAGTTGCTGTTAAGACATCCAATGGTTGTTTTTGTGTTTGATTCACAATCTGTTGTCTGTTATATCTAAAATCTATCGTCAAACTATAAGATTAGATGCCAATAATGGTTTATCGTAAATGTCACATTCACTTGACTTTAAGGAAGTTACACGTGTTTACGTCATCAAGTGATTTTCATTTCGACGTTGTATTTGTATTTTTTATTAATTTTATATTAATTTATTTGTTCTTTCGTTATTTAAAATTAAAAAAATATGTCAATTTGTATAATTTGGCAAAATTGGTCGACGGGAGAAGTAGTACCATTAAAATATTACTTTGAAGTTGAAATTAAATGGCATGATTTGTTGTATTGTCACCAGGTTTGGCGCGCATTTTTTTACGAAAATTTCGCGAAACTCTCGTTTTCGAATACCAGTTACATATGTATTTCTAAATTATTTTCTGTTATTTTTAAAATGAAATAACAATAAATAAAAAAAAAAAATTAATTAATAACTACAGAACAAAACTATTTATAACATTTTTTGTAAATAAAAAGAAAATAAATTCAAATAAACATTTATTAATAAATAAGCAACAATAGCCGGGTTGCCATGTCAGGCAAAATAACGCCATTTTGGCACCAATTAGGTACAGCGTTGCGTTTATGACATCTGTGCCTAATATTTTTCATTTCGTTTCGTTTAAAAAGAAGGAAGGAAGTGAAAGCCATTTATTTTAAATGTTTCAGTTTTAAACGAATGTTTTGTATTAAATAAAATGATAATGAAATACAAATTGAATTATAAATAAAATTAACATGATACATTTTTTAGCATACATTTAAGGCAGGCCAAACTGGTCGGCAACTTAGTTAAAATAATAACCTTTTCTAAAATATGGAAAAAAATCTGTTTGATTAAAATTTGAGTTGCCATCATTAGAAAAATAATATATAAAATTAGAAAAAAATTAATATTTCGAAAACTAATTCGAATTTAAAAATTCTAATACCAGTTTTGAGATCTGCGGATCAATACGGATTTTTGGTGTTAATTTCATCGCAAACTATTCCGTATTTTAGGAGAAATCGCCGTGAAACATAACCAGTTGTTTAATCAGTCGTTTCATGGAATCGTTTCATAAATTCGTTTCATTTCAGCCGTTTCATGAAATCCGTTTGTTAAATTCGTTTCATTAAGATTTTATATATATAGGGTAGATTTTGTTCTACAGTTGTTAATTATTTTTTTGTTTTTACTTTTAAAAATAATAGAAAATAATTTGAAAATACGGTACTACTTAGTTATTGCGTCGACCAATTTCGCCAAATTATATTAATCACCAAATTATACAAATTGACATAATTTTTATTTTAATTAACGAAAGAACAAATAAATTAGTATAACATGAATAAATACAAATAAAATGTCGAAATAAAAATCACTTGATGACGTAGACACGCGTAACTTGCTTAAATTCTGATAGAAGATATATTCATATAATCCCCTTATCAAGAGTTTTGGATACCCATTTTCTCCCTCTTTCTACTGCAGAAAAACATCATTAGAGTTCATAGCGAAAAAGAAACACTTAGTAGTCGACAGATGTAATATGCACAGAAACTGCATCTCTTCATCTTTCTTCGCCTTATGTGAGATATGTTTTAAACCAGACTCGCAAGCACTTATGTTCTATTCTGGTTCGCGTTATAAACTTATAAACATTATAATTGACTGTTACACTGAACACTATTTTATCAGACTTTACTTCCTTGTAACTTTCATAAATATCCAATTATGTATAATTGGTTGATTACCTCAAAGTGCCGAAAATACATCCATATGGTTATCAATTTTAATGATGTAACACGCGCGGAAAAACATATGTAATATTCACTTTTAAAACGTCCTCACACAAGTGAAGACGTACAAAATGTAATCTCTTTCTTAGTATCTCTAATTAAACTTCTCCTTTTTTCCTTTCCTACAATATGAGTAGTTTCAATGGAGTACAGACGCAATAAACCGTCTGTTACATGATTCCTATTTTAAGCCTGATGCACTGAGACCTGAAGGAGTAAAGATATACGAATATATGATGATACGGGATACTCCATAATTCTTAGACGCCCTGACTAACCGCGAGCTGAAAAACGGATATCTATACATAGAAGGTAAGGCCTTTAATTATTCTTTTATTGTTGTGATGAGGCATCGCGCAGTTTGCGTTTATAGTATATGAATTAGTGAGGAGCGTGTGGATTCACCCCAAAAACTGTTAGACTCACAAATTTTTCTAACATATTTTGATTATGAGACTGATTTAATGTCTCATTTAGTAAATTAAACAAATATAGATATCCATTTAGGCAAATTAAGCCAGATAAATAAATCCGGTAGTCAGGTGAAGGAAAAAGTATCTAATTGACTTAAAGGAAAGAAAAATTATGGCTTACGCAAAGGATAGTGCAGCCATTGAAAAACTTAACGCCAATAACTATTCTTGTTGGCGGTTTAAATTAGAAATGCTTTTAATTAGAGAGGAGCTATTTGATGTCATTACCGATCAAGCTCCAGACCCTTTGACTGAAAATTGGAATAAGAAAGACAGGAAAGCACGGGCACTAATCAATCTCAGTATTGAAGATGGGCAGATAATTAACATCAAACATTTAAACACGGCTCGAGAGACTTGGGACACTTTGAAAAATATTCACGAACGGTCCAATCTCTCAAGCAAATTGCACCTCCTTCGAAAATTGTATAGCACAAAGCTAAACGAAGGAGGGAACTTAATCGCACACATCACGAAATTAATGGAACTTATCGACAAATTAGCTGCGATCGGAGAAAATGTTACCGACTCTCATATATGCACTCTTTTTGTGCTCATTACCGCCGTCATATGACACATTGATTACGGCGTTAGAGTCTAGAAATGAAGATGAATTGACGCCCAGCTTTATTAAAAGCAAATTATTTGATGAGTATACTCGTAGAGTTGAAAATTCCGAAAACTCGGAACATAGTACTAAAGCATACAAGGCTCGAGAAAAATTAGTTAACACAGACCGCAAGAGAGGTAACAAATTTTGTTCCTATTGCAAAATGAAGAACCATTCGTACAACGATTGTTGGTTCCTGAAACGGAAAAATAATAATAATCCAGTACAAAATAATAAATTTTACAAAAATAAAAATCACACCACCTCTCTATGTTTTGAAGAAAATGCCCGGCCAAAACCGCGAAACCGCAAGATACAAGACAGATAGGAAATGAAAATAAAAATGTTGCGTTGTTAATTGAACGACCCGCAAATAAACAAACTTTTATTATCGATAGCGGAAGCTCTAGCCATATTGCCAACTCCAAAGAAATGTTTTCAAATATGACTAGCGACACAGAAACTAACGTAACAGTCGCGAATGGCAATAAACTAATTTCATATGGCTCAGGGGAAATTGTAATTCACACAGGAAAAAACAACAGGCAGATTATACTTCGTGACGTACTGTTTGTGCCTGAAATCGAAACTAACCTGCTGTCAGTAAGCAGGGCAACGAAAAACGGATGTCAAGTTAAATTTGAAAAAGATACATGCGACATTATACATAACGATGAAGTAATTCTTCAAGGTAGATTAAAGAACAATTTATATGAAGTACAAGTAAACAATGATAATCAATTTGAAAGCAATCATGTAAACATTACGCATAAGTGTTCAAACACAAAATGTATTGAGTTGTGGCACAGGCGGTTAGGCCACAGAAGCTACGAAACAATTAAAACCATTGTACAAAAACAACTAGTGAACGGAATTACCATAAACAACTGCCGACACGACAAAGAATGTGAGGTATGCATAAAGTCCAAAACCAACGACGCCCCATTTCCCAAATCGGGTGCACATAGAGCCACGAAAAGGCTAGAATTAATCCACAGTGACGTATGTGGGCCGATAAATACACCCACCATAGGGGGAAAGCGGTACTTCATAACATTCATTGACGACTATTCCAAATTTTGTGTTATCTACTTAATGTCGAAAAAGAGCGAAGCATATGAAAAATTGAGGGAATACATCTCAACCGTCAAAAATAAGTTTGGAAAATTCCCAACCGCCATCAGATCCGACAATGGCGGGGAATATGTCAACGATGAATTAGAAAACTATCTTAAATGTAACGGAATCGAACACCAGCTCACCGTACCATACTGTCCAAGTCAAAATGGCATTGCTGAGAGGAAAAACAGGACACTGTTAGACATGACTAGAAGCATGTTAAGCGAAGCTAACCTCCCACATAAATTATGGGGAGAAGCAATCTGCACCGCAAATCATTTGCAGAATCGCTTGCCTTCCAAATCTATTAGCACTACGCCATATGAGCTTTGGCTAAACAGAAAACCAAATTTAAGATATCTTAAAGTATTCGGCTGTACTGCGTACGCATACATCCACAAATCAAAACGCGGCAAATTAGATGATAAAGCAGAGAAAGGCATTTTCGTAGGTTACGACAACCGATCGAAAGCGTACAGAATATTTACTAGTGACGAAAGAGTCATTTTAGCTAGAACCGTAAAATTCGCGGAAAATAACATGGGTAATATAAATGCTGACGAAAGTTCAAACACGAATGAGTTAATGTCAGAAACAAACAAACACACACGACAGACTGACACAAGCGTAATCGAATTTGATCTAACACAAAACCAAAATTCTTCAGATACACCATCCGCGTCTCAACATACACAACAATTGAGAAGATCTGAAAGGCATAATAGAGGCGTGCCACCGGACAGGTTTGCCTATGCAGTCCGGCATGATCCGGTATATGAACCGAAAGGTTGGCACGACATGCTAAACATTGAAAACCCACAAGAAAAAATGAATTGGATTGAAGCGACACGCGACGAAATAAACTCGCTTATGAAAAATGAAACATGGTCTTTGGTAAAACCACCACAGGGAGCCAAAGTAATTGGATCCAAATGGACCTACAAGGCTAAATATGATGAATCTGGGAAAGTAAAGCGTTACAAGGCGAGATTAGTAGCTCAGGGATTTAAACAAAAATACGGGGTCGACTTTGACGAGACTTACGCCCCAGTAGTATCCCACACCACCTTAAGATGTTTCCTCACTGCCGCAGCCTATCATAACATTAGTGTCAGGCACATCGACATAAAAACCGCGTTCCTGCACGGAGACCTAGAAGAAGAGGTATACATGTCACAACCGGAAGGGTACGTGAACACAAACGAACCCGATAAAGTCTGTAAACTCCGAAAGGCCATATACGGGCTTAAACAGGCAGCCCGGGCCTGGTACACAAAAATTACTGAATCTCTTAGAGAACTAAATTTTATGCAAAGCAAGGCAGACACCTGCCTATTTACACAAGGACAGGGGGAAAATATAGTCTACGTAGTTGTGTACGTAGATGACATTCTCATAGCGGGAAACAATGCGCAAATTGAAGAAGTAATAAATAAGTTAAAAACACAATATACACTTGAAGATTTGGGGGAAATTAGTAATTATCTTGGGATAAAAATTAAGAAAACACATAACGGCTTTAACCTTAACCAAACAACAAAAATAATGGAAATCGTTAAAAGGTTTAACTTAGAGGAATCAAAACCTTACGGAACACCCATGGAAACGGGCTTCTTAAGATCAGAAAAGGATAAAGATCCAATGCCAAACAACATAAATTATTGTAAAGCGATAGGCGCGTTATTATACATTGCAACTATAACTAGGCCAGACATACTACTGGCTGTAAATGTTCTTAGCAGAAAGAACGAAAATCCGTCGGAAAAAGACTGGAAAGGTGTTAAACGACTGATCAGGTACCTCTACCACACAAAGGACCTAAATCTCATAATCAGCACTGAATGTACACCAATTTTGGAAGTGTACACCGATGCCGATTGGGCCGGTGATACGCAAACACGAAGATCAACATCAGGGAATTTATTCCTTCTTGGGAAAAATCCGATACAATGGATAACCAAACGCCAAACTTGCATTGCGCAATCGTCAGCAGAAGCTGAATACGTAGCCGCAGCAAACGCTGCACAAGAACTTGTGTGGATAATAAAACTTTTACAAGATTTGAATTTACCACAAAACCTACCCGTAATTGTATATGAAGATAACATATCCTGCATAAAAATGATAGAATCTGAAAAATACACCAACAAGACAAAACACATCGATCTAAAATATCACATGATTAAGTATATGAAAGAAAATGGTACCATAGAATTACGTTATTGTCCGAGCAAATCTATGCTGGCAGACATTTTGACGAAGCCAGAACCCAAGCCTGAATTTCAAGAGAACAGAGACAAATTAAAATTACAGATCAATCTTGATTAGGGGCTTAAGGGGGAACTTGATAGAAGATATATTCATATAATCCCCTTATCAAGAGTTTTGGATACCCATTTTCTCCCTCTTTCTACTGCAGAAAAACATCATTAGAGTTCATAGCGAAAAAGAAACACTTAGTAGTCGACAGATGTAATATGCACAGAAACTGCATCTCTTCATCTTTCTTCGCCTTATGTGAGATATATTTTAAACCAGACTCGCAAGCACTTATGTTCTATTCTGGTTCGCGTTATAAACTTATAAACATTATAATTGACTGTTACACTGAACACTATTTTATCAGACTTTACTTCCTTGTAACTTTCATAAATATCCAATTATGTATAATTGGTTGATTACCTCAAAGTGCCGAAAATACATCCATATGGTTATCAATTTTAATGATGTAACACGCGCGGAAAAACATATGTAATATTCACTTTTAAAACGTCCTCACACAAGTGAAGACGTACAAAATGTAATCTCTTTCTTAGTATCTCTAATTAAACTTCTCCTTTTTTCCTTTCCTACAATATGAGTAGTTTCAATGGAGTACAGACGCAATAAACCGTCTGTTACATGATTCCTATTTTAAGCCTGATGCACTGAGACCTGAAGGAGTAAAGATATACGAATATATGATGATACGGGATACTCCATAATTCTTAGACGCCCTGACTAACCGCGAGCTGAAAAACGGATATCTATACATAGAAGGTAAGGCCTTTAATTATTCTTTTATTGTTGTGATGAGGCATCGCGCAGTTTGCGTTTATAGTATATGAATTAGTGAGGAGCGTGTGGATTCACCCCAAAAACTGTTAGACTCACAAATTTTTCTAACAAATTCAAGTGAATGTGACATTTACGATCAACCATTATTGGCATTTAATCTTATAGTTTGGCGATAGATTTTTTGTCGACGGGATAACTAAGTAGTACGAAAAATACATATGTAGCTGGTATTCGAAAACTAGGTTTTCGCCAAATTTTCGCAAAGGAAAAAAAAAAAAAAAAAAAAAAAAAACGCTAAACTTGCGGTGCGCATATGACATCTGCCCAAATATTAAAAATGCAACAAAGCATGACATTTAATCTCAATTTCAAATCAATGTTTTAATTTACCACTCGAAAAATAAAAAAAATACTAACTGGCGAGTTGAAAAAAAGCTATTGACGAGATTTGCACCCGGCTAACGTAACACTACCAAGAATTATTTGCGAACATGGCAACTTTTATATAGTTTTATTCGAAAAAGAAATTTGATTTTTTAATTAAAATGGAAAACTTTCGGCACAGATGTCATATACGGACCCATATTGGCGCGATTTTTTCTGAAGCTAATGTCATATACGCAACGGGTATTTAACAATCGCCAAAGTATCGTTATTGCAGTTGATGACTTGAACTATTATGATATAGATGAAATGATGGCGATAGAATAATACCAAAATGACACCTAGAGTATAAAAAGCAAAGTGTTCCGCCCGGAACTGTTGATGATAGTCACATGACTTAGGCTATTGTTGTAGAGATTGTTTTAAAATACCGGGAGACAAACACTCTGTATACTTAATTCATTTTATTTCAGCGTCTTTTCAAATGTTTAACTGATGCTCTTTAATCCAAAACGAAAACAACCATTGGATGTCTTAACAGCAACTGATTCGCCCTTAAATTTTTGCAATCAAAGGGAATTGAATGGAAACCCGTTTACTGGGAGATCTGCATAGATTTTTTCAGCATAATTCAATCTTCTCTAGTATTTTTAAAACTCACCAGATTAGCGTGTTTTTAGATTCTGTGGTGTCTGAACAGGGATTGGCGAGCGTAGCTTGCAGGGGGTAGAACCCCCTAGTTAAGTATAAAAGAGTGTAAAACTGAAAGAGTTTATAATTTTCCGTAGAAAATTGTTCTCATGTTTTTTTTTTTTTTTGTTTTTTTTTTTCTTTTTGTTAATTAATTTATACTAGAGCTCGCGATTATACGTATATTATACAGATTCGGATTTTGGATAGTTATAATATGGTATAATTTATTCTCCACGTCCACGTATACTTTTTATACGTATTATACGTATAATCGCGAGCACTGATTATTTATAGCCTGAATTGTATATTTTGTAATCAGTCCGAGAGAAAACTCTATTTGAACAAAAATATACTCAGAAGGACACTTTTTCACAACTCGTTTGTAACGTATGTAAAAGGAATCAAAACGTTTCAATTTTATAAAATTGACACGACAAAAAATACAAATTTAATTGAAAATAAGAAACCACAAATAGTATCTAAATTAAAACACTTCTTCCAATAGTACGCGCATTTTCTCGAAATTTTACTCCGGTGTCATTTTGTTCCCCAGCACGAGCACACTTTGGTTTATCCCTTTCAATATCATTCACAGTGAAGAGAACAGGTGTTGTAATTTAACAAATTACGAGGTTGAACCTGTCGAATTTCAACGGAAGAAAATTTTTAAAAAGGTTCCTGTTACATTAAGTTATAATAAGCGTACAAAATTATTTACTATTAAAAATCCGTCTTTCATTGGATAATCTAACTCCTAAAACAAATATTATTTTAACCTAATGTTACCAAAATATTATTTCCATAAACTTCAACTGTTCAAATAATTGAAAAAGTAAACTTTATTCGTATAAAGTCATAATATCATGCTATCTAATATATAAAAATGAAAATTTGTCTGTCTGTAATTCTATACAAATCCACAGTTTGGAAGCCAGAATTGTGAAATGTTACGTACAGTCGTGGGAAAAAAAAGTAAACACCCCCTACTAACTCCTCAACCAATTATCGTAGACGAAAGTTACTGGTACCGAACGATTGGAAATAAAGTCTACTTTTTAATGACATATATAAAATTTGCTTAGGGAGCAATCTACCTATTAAGACGAATCCAAACTTCATTTTTTTCAATGGCAATACCCAATTTTAACGAGATATTTAAAATCTTTGATTCAAATTATGCCTAGGCACCAAATTTCAAGTAATTTAAATTATAGGTTTTTGAATTATAAACATTCAAAATTTAGTGCTTCTCATGTTAAATTACATTTTCATATTTTTATCAAGCATGCTTGATAAAAATAGCTGTTGCTTAACAGTATTTTACTGCATAATTTTACTGTAAATTACTGTATTGTAGCAAATATTGCGCTTGTCCGCTAAATATCAGTCACTTACAATATTAAGCTGTTATTGACCGTAACTGATCATTTTTTCAGTATTAACCTCACTCTAACAGTCATATACGGTCGAGGGGATAATGTAATGCAGCCTTTAACGGCAGGCCACGGGGTAGTCTAGTAAATTACTGTTACTCGCGATCGCTAACCGTGATCTAACGGTGGATTACGCTGGCACAGCGGCGCGCGCATTCTACCAATCTAAGACCACGTTTTTTTTACCGAGAAATTCAATAGCAGTGTTGATGGTAGCCATCTTGCCTATAAGTGATTGTCCGTACGTAGGTGCTAGCGGATACTACCTGTAAACAGTGATGGATAATACTCTAATTCTAGATGATTGCCAACCTTTCCATTTTAAAACAAAGTAAGTGGCAGATGTTTGTATACATATCATTTAAATATTCGCATAAGTTTCCGTTAAATATAATAATACATTATTTTATTATATATTGTTAATACATTATTACTGTGTTTTTAAACTATTATTATATCATGCCTTTATATTACTATAACGTTGCTATATTATTATTAAATTATTATTAAATTACATTATCAGTAATCTATTCAATCTCAGAAAAATGCACATTTCGCAACTGTAAAACCTTTTAATAAATTCAATTAAAATTGTCTTCCAAATTACACTCACCACCTTTCCTTTCCTCATCCTAAAATAATAATAATAATAATAATAATAATAATAATAAAATGGATAAATAAAAAATAGAAAAATTGATACGATTATCGAAAAATTTATATTGCCGTGAAACAAGAATTCAAATTAATAAAAGAGGTAGGCAATAGTTGTGAAAATATTTTATAATGTTGCCAATTATTATGTAATTTAATCTAATATTGTAAAAGTTTTTTTCTTATATTTCACACCAATTGCTGAAAAGGTATTAAATAAAAACTATAAAAATAGCTAAAGGGTTTTAATAGACTGTTTACATTTTCATTAGATACTCGTTCAATACATTTCTGTTAATACAATTAATAAAGTATCCTTTAAAGAAAAAAAAAATCTGTGTAATAAATATGTGTGTGAGGGGGGGGGGGTGTTTGGAATTTTATTATTTATTAAGTTTTTATAAACATCAGATTTTAGAGATATTAACTTTGTAGGGTGAAGAAAGGAAAATCGGTTACTGAAATCTGGAAGATTATTTTAAATGAATTTATTTAAAAGTGGAAATCTAAGTTTTAAGTGTTGTGAAGGGTCCATTTCTCTGAGATTGAATTTTGTAAAAGACAGATTACTGATAATGTACAATAATGTAATATAATAATAATCCAGTAATAATTATATTATTATTCCTCGTTTATTACACATTAAATAACGTTCTTTTGATAGTTTTTAAATTAAAACGGAAACGTATGTGAATATATAAATGACATGTAAATACATGAAAATCTGTCAATTATAATGTTTTAGAATGAGAAGGCTGATAATCAACTAAAATTAGAATATTATCTATCGCTGTTGCTAGCACTTACGTAAAATGCAGTTTCAATTCCCTAAAAGATAGAACACACAGAGAATTTATATCTCTTTAATTGAAATTGAAACAAAATAATTGATACTAACAAAAAAGGGGAAAAATCATAAACGGTCAAATACACTCCTATTACCGTGATTTACGGTCAGATACGTTCTTGAAAATTACTGTGGTTTACGGTCAGATACGGTCTTGAAAGTTACTGTGATTTACGGTCAGATACGTTCAAAAAGTTTACTGTCATTTACGGCCTAATACAGTCTAAATAGATAACGGTACATACTGTAATATTACGGGAAAATGCTGGAATCTGTGCTGCCAGGCTTTTCCCGTAATCCAACGGTGAAATTTTTATCAGTAAAACAGTTACAAAAGCAGCAAAAAAATTCCGTCATTCAAGAAAATCGAAAAAAAAAAGAACTGCTATCTAGTGATTCATAGATACTTACAATTAAATATAGTATATAATAGCTCCATTGTTTTAACAAAAATCATTCGTTTATATTTTTTTCAAAATAGCATGAATTTTAATTACATTTTCTTTCGGTTGTTACTCGAAAATTGCAACAAAAATTAATAATTACTATTTTAAAACTATTTTTTCTTTACTTTCTAGAGACATGGTGTATTTCCGTTGCCAATGTTAAGCAAATGGCTCCAAAAACTACAAAAAAATTAATATTTCAAAAGTAAATAGAGATACAGTTTTCAAACAAAATGCATTTAAAAGAACTTTTTTTTTCCAATACGCGGTATAAAATTTGAAAATCTGCGATGCTTAGAAGTTTAAAAAATTGCTAAAGTGTATTTAATCGTAATGCTTTGTTTTACGGCTAGCGTCTGTAAGGTAACGTTATTTTTTGGACACAAAATAAGCTGGGAGAAAGAAATAGCATACCGTACCGGAGGCTAAAAAATGCTAACCCCGCCAATTAAACAAACGCCAAGAACCAAAAGCCAGAACCACGTAACTGCTTATTATACTGAAGACAACTTCGCCATGTTCAATCGGCCAAACGTGGCATTTTAAAATTTCAGATATTTAAGAAAGTAAGCATCGCAGAGAAATAAAACGAAGACCATAAGAATCTAAAGAAGAAAAGCTTCAATTTGAAACCAAACTCATCTTTATAAAATAATTATAAACAGAGATACAAGATTTTTAAAAAAACGTCGAGATACTGAAAATGATTACAAAAATCTTCGTCAAACATATATCAATTCAGTTAAGCTAGAGACTTAAATAATGGACAGAAAAAAGTATGGAATGCATTTTCGGACTGGTAATTACTCAATCTACGTGCTTTTATAAAATTTAGTATTAAAAAATGAAATTTCTATCCTTAATAAGCAAAAAACTGTTAGCTAATCTTAAAATTTTCAAATTATGCCAAACAGCGATAAACCCGCCAACGAGCGCGAACTATCCAAATTATAAAAGCACAAATCCACTTAACTTCAATTTGGTATTTTTATTTTCCATCAAGATAATTTTTTCGAATAAAACTGCATGAAAATTACATTTTTAGAAAGATTTTTAAAATAAAAATAATTTTTTAGAGAAATGGTACCTTTTAAGAAGTATGCATTGAAAGTTATCGGCATTTCAGGTTTCGTTCCTAATGTAAACAAAACTTTTGAAAATGAATTGAGCTGAATGTGAAAAGGTTTTCAGGTTAATAATAATAAAAAAAAAAAGCAATTAAACAAATTACAACGACCATTTGGAAAATGATTTTTTCAAAGACTAAAATTTAAGACATAAAAAATAGCACGGAGTTGATCATACATTACGTGCGCCATGAATTATATATTAATAGTGTTATTACACGTAAAAATTGCAAGCGACGGTAATCGCCTGCGACTCGTACGTATTATCCACCTGAAACTTATGTATTATCCAAGCATTTCATTGGCTGTTCGGGAAAAGGCTTTTCCATCGTCAGATTTTCAAGAAATCTGACGGCCCATTTTAAATGAAATTTCATTCTTAAACTTCTAAACAACCCACAATATTACTTTTTACACCGTCGTATAGAGAAAAAAATGCACTTTTAAATGCAATTTCTTTGAAAGCTGTATCTCAATTTGTTTATGAGTTATTAATTTTTTTTTGTAGTTTTTATTACTTTTTTTGTCATAGTGGCAACAGATCTCTGTTGAAAGTAAAAGGAAATACAGATTACTGTATAGACCAATCAGAAAACGAATAAAATGCGGATTAAACCAATAAAAACCTTCAGATATGCTTTTCATTTCCCATCCTGACGAGAACAATAACCATTTTTCCAAACGGTTAAAAAAAAAAAAAAAAAAAAAAAAAAAAAAAATGGTAAACAATAGGCACTTCGTTCGTGTACAGAGACTCAACTTACAATTAGAAAACATCTTTGACGTCGTTTTTGTGTGAGTTAATGAAATAAGGTTTTACCTTGGAATGTTTCTAACAGTTTCCAACATAGTTCAGCGGTGTTTATGACTTCTGTTTGTCTGGCCGTCAGTCCGTTTTCCGCGCTCTTACTCTCGTAAATATACTCGGAAAGCCTTGAAATTTTTCCACGTTACTGAAGAAAAGATGTTTGTAGCAATTACAATTTATTTATAGGGATAGACAAAAGTATTCCGTTATATTACGACCAATGGGAAAAAAATCGTTTCAAGTGCATTTTAATGATGTTACACCCTTTCACACATAATGAAATTAATATACATTTAGGAAGTGCACTAAAATAAGCATTCTGTAGAATATGTGATGCAAAGAATATTTATTATTCACTTACAGGTAATACCTGTAAAAGAATTCCGTTAAATAATGGTATAGGTCGAAAAATTCTGTATAATATGAAATGCATATCATTAACAGGGACAAACAAAAGGTTTCGGATACTATACTGTATCCGAAGTAATGTATATTGCTGGATGAGCATTTTTAATTATGATAAGCTTTTTTAACTTTTACTAATTTTTTGCATACTTTGTGATGTTTATAAATGCTATAGATCACATACAGGGCTACAAAAAAAAAAATTCGTAAGCGCTACTGATTATGAGCGTAAATTGCTTAAAGGTGGTTTTTAAATGAGTTATGTATTTTTATGCTGAATTAAATTTTGCATACTAAAAGATGTTTGTAGAGTACAGATAAAATGATTTACAGGGTAAGACAAGGAATTAGATATATGGTCGTTAACGGATGATAATTTCTGGAAGTGTGATTTCACTAATTTGATCATCGAAAATTATTGTTGATCGTAATCATACTGTGAAGAATCCAATGTAATTCACAAAAAAAGTCCCATATATTTTCAAAAGAGAACTCTAGATAGGAAAAGCAATGTATAAGCATAACAGCTCAAAATATTTCCAAGTCTCAAGGTTCTGCAGGAAATGATAAAAAGAATCAATCCATCTAAACCAATCTTAAAGGTTGACTGAAAAGGAGAACGGCATGAGAATAAAAGAGGAGTTACGGAATCCCTTTTAAGCAGCAAGTTTGCCGATATTTTCCCAGGACAATTTAAAAATGAAACTAGATGCGAAATTTTCTCACGCTAGCAGCGAGGGTCTCTCTTGGCCTATGAGATTGAAGCTTGTTAGTGATGTCATTCAACCTAGACTCTGACTGGGCCATAGATAGCCTTTGTTTTAGAAAGGTGAATTGGAACGAACAGAGAAAGGAGGAGAGATGCGTTTTTGAATCCCAAGGAGAGAGCTGCTCTCTGAGTTGGGAGTTGAGTTTTCGGATAGATCCGAAGGGATAGAAGAATCTGCCGTTTCGGACAGGGTAAGATTTCTCCAGTGGAAACCGCGAGATATGAGTAGTTGACAACGGACTGGTATACACCAGAAAACAGAGGCAGCTGTTTCTTACGAGACTATCGTGACAGGATTCTGGATTTGTATCAAGAAAGAATCCAATAGAATTTGAATGCTAATCCTATACTCTGAACATTAAGCATTTAATGAACATTGTCGTCAGCTGAAAGTACCCAGAAATATAAAATAGTTGTAAATTCAATTAATCAAGATACATTAATTTATCTTATGCATTTAAATAAATTGTTCGATTTAATTATTACTTGGGCCTCCTCTTGACTGAAGTTCCACGCTACCACTTCCACCTGTTAGTCGAAGGTTTTACAATACCTATCATTCTCAATAGCCAGTGGCGTTCAAAACAATAATTTGATATGCTTTTATTACGTGCATAACATCAGATTGACGAACTTTAGCTAAGATATTAGATTTTCTAATCTTCCTTAGTCGAGTCTATTGCAAAGGTTCGGATGAAAAAAATGATATTTCAACTATATAAATAAATGTAATTGTTAATATCGTTAAAGGCTTTCATAGAAACATTCCATTGCACCAAATTGTATTAGCTAAATAGGCTTATTGGCTATGGACCCGAATACGGAAGATTATTAGTTAGGTTTAAAAATATCCGTATTATCGAACGTATTTCAAAAGATAAGCAAACAGAGACAAAGATGCCTCAGACGCACTGGGGTAAATGACTTTTGAAATTATGACGAAATTATCCTTCATATGAAAATCCTGTAGAAGATATTGCATGTGTTTTACATTAAATTAAACTTTGTGTATTTTACAATAAAATAATTTGTGTGTGTTTCCAATAAAAGTTATTGGCGCGATCTTTTTCTGACGCCAATGTCATGTACGCAATGGGAACTCAGTTGGCGGCAAAGTGTCGCTACTTAGCTTGATATGGTAAACCGGATGTTGTTGTTTATGCTGTTGATGTTTTTGCCAAATTGGCGTAGTAAAAAACCGCGCCAATATGGGGCGTATATGTCATCTGTGCCAACGTTTTGTATATTTTTAAATAAAAATGTGTTTTTATACCAAACTAGCAAACCCCGCGGCTTTGCTCGCGTAATATTTGAAATATGCCAAGTGATATTTATATGTCTAATTTTTAAAAAATGTACTAACTAAATTTTTATTTTATTAAAAGGTAATATTTTATTTTATTAAAAGGTTTTTTTTATTAAAAGGTACTTATTACTTTTAGGAATAATTCAAAAATTACTATTTAAAACACAGTTTGACTAAACATCATTATTACACTGTATTAGGCAGAAATGAGACTTAATTAAATAAAATGAAATAAAACTAAATAAATGATAATTTAGAAAATATTTTGAAACTTTTATGCTCAATTAATACGTTTATTTCAGTATTCATTTGAAGTTTTGAATTTTTTAGAAACCATCTTCTTACATCTTAAAATTAACCATCATGTCAAATTCCAAGTCCTACCACCTCTCTCAACATAAAGGGCTATGTTGAAACAGGAACTGTCACCATTAATTTGCCAACATTAATTTTGAAATCGCTTTGTTATTTCCTAATATTCCACAGAAACGTAATTAAAAAAGCTTTTAAAGCCCCCTTTTAGAACGTTTGTTGTTCCTGTGAACCCCAGGTGGTAGAATCACATGCATAAAATATAGCCTGTGTAGGATCAGAGACTGTTACCATTGATTCGCAACTATTACTTTTATAATTGGTTTATATTCCCTGAAATTGCATAGAATTGTAATTTAGAACATTTTTAGAATGCTTTTCGCACCTCCCCTTCGCTTCACCCCTTCTTAATTCGAATTTATTTTCGACGATCCTTCGAGGGCATTTATATTTTATAAGTAACTACCATGTCATATTTAAAGTTTCTAGCGTTTTCAGTATCACAGAAATCGCAATTTAGAAAGTTTTTAGCTCCTGCAACCCTCTGGTGGTAGTGGAACAGACATAAAATATAGCTTATGTTTGAGCAGGTTCTATCACCAAAATTTGTCATCATTATTTTTTTAATCGGTTTGGTAATTTATAAGTTTGCTTAAAAATTGTAATTTATAACGCTTTTCACTCACTTCATTCTTTTTAAATTTGGAACTTTCTTTCGACTGTTCTTAGAAAGCAGTTGCATCTTGTAAGTAAATACCATGTCAATACTTCAAAGTGTTAGACCCCTCAGTTGTGCAAAAAATGCAAATTAGAACATGTTTTGCTTTTGCAACCCTCAGATGGTAGTGACAGCAACATAAAATATAACCTATGTTATAGCAGGGACTGTCACCATTGATTTGCAACCATTACTTTTGAAATAGCTTTGGTATTTCCTTATATTGAGTAGAAATCGCAATTTAGGACGCTTTTCGCGCATTTTCACCCCCTTTTTAAATTTCCAATTTTTTGGAAACTGTTCTGAAAAATCATTTATATCTAATAAATATGTACCTTGCCTAATTTTAAGTTGCTAGCCCTTACCGATCACAAAAATCGAAATTTAGAACGCTTTTTAGCTCCTGCAACGTCTTGGTGATAGTGATACCGACATAAAATAGCGTCTATGTTAGAGCAGAGGCTGTCAGCATCAATTTCCTACCATTACGTTTGAAATCAGATTCATTCTTCCTGAGATATTGCCGACATATCGGCATTTAGAACGTTTTTAGAACGCTTTTCACGCATTTTGCTCCTGCATCTCCTCTGCGGTAGTGGAAACAGATATAAAATATAGCCTAACTTGGAGCAAGATCTGTCACCATCATTTTTACACCATTATATTTGAAATCGGTTCAGTACTTCCTGAGATTGCATAGAAATCGCAATTTAGAAAGTTTTTTACAACGCTTTTTGCGCATTTTGACCCCCTTTTAAATTTCGATTTTTTTTAGGAAATGCCCTTAGAGATCATTGATATCTTACAACTAACTACCATTCCAAATTTCACGATTCTAGGCCCTTCCGTAACGCAAAAGCCGCAATTTAGAAAGTTTGTTGCTCCTGAACCCCCTTTGGGGTAGTAGCACCGACATAAAACATCACCTATGTTGGAGCAAGGGTTTTCACCATCATTTTGAAGCCATTATTTTTTAGATCGGTTTAGTATTTCCTGAGATTGTGTAGAAACCACTATTAGAACGTTTTTCAGAACGCTTTTCACCCCTTATAAATTTCGAATTGTTTAAGAACTGTTCTTAGAAATCCTTTATATCTTATAAGTAACTAATATTCAAAATTTCATATTTCTAGGCCCTTCAGTAACGCTAAAATCGCATTTTTTGAACGTTTTTTTTGCTCCTACACCCCCTTTGGGGTAGTGGCACTGACATAAAACATAGCCTATCTTGGAGTAAGCGTTGTCACCATCATTTTGACACCAATATTTTATTAAATCGGTGTGGTATTTCCTGAGATTGTGTAGAAACTACCATTTAGAACAATTTTAGAACGCTTTTTGTGCATTTTCACCCCTTTTAAATTTCGAATTTTTTAAGAACTGTACTTAGACATCATGTATATCTGATAAGTAACTAATATTCAAAATTTCATAATTCTAGGCCCTTCAGTAACGCTAAAATCGTATTTTTAGAACGTTTTTTGCTCCTACACCCCCTTTGGGGTAGTGGCACCGACATAAAACATAGCCTACCTTGGAGCAAGCGTTGTCACCATCATTTTGACACCAATATTTTTTAAATCGGTTTGGTATTTCCTGAGATTGTGTAGAAACTACCATTTAGAACAATTTTAGAACGCTTTTTGTGCATTTTCACCCCTTTTTAAATTTCGAATTGTTTACGAACTGTTCTTAGACATTATTTATATCTTATAAGTAACTAATACTCAAAATTTCATATTTCTAGGCCCTTCAGTAACGCTCAAATCGCATTTTTAGAACGTTTTTTTTATCCTACACCCCCTTTTTGGTAGTGCACTGTCATAAGATATAGCCTATGTTCTAAGTTGGACTAACACCATCATTTTGATACCATTACTTTTGAAATCGGTTCGGTAGTTCCAGAGCTTGCCTCCTACAAATAAACAATTTTTTCCTCTTTATAATAGGAGTATAGATAAACAGTTTTATAATAATTAAACTAACTTACTACTTTCGCCAAGCTAGGTCTAACAGGTACCCGGAAACGTGATTTTCTCGCCAAACTGGCTAAACATCAACAACAATAAAAATATTATGCGCCAACCACGTTGCGTTTCAGACAGCTCTGCTCAAACGAACATGAAGCATAAATGCCTACGTGAGTTAAGTGGTTTTCTCAAGAAAGATTAAATACATAACAACGAAAAAGCTATACAATGCTGACATGATCGAAAGAAGTTCTTGGTACTTTTATGTTAGCCAGTCTCGAAATTCGCAATGGTATTTTTTACCTCGCCAGTAGAAGTTTTTATTTTTTGCGTGGTAAATTAAAAACAATGCTTTGATAATGAAATTGGCATTTTTTTTCTTTTCTTTTTCTTTTTTAAAAAATTAAATAAGTGAAAGGCATGTATCTTAAATGTTTGTATTTTAAATTAAAGTTACACATTTTATATAAAATAAGTGAAAGGATTATAGTTTAAGTAAAATTAAGGCAATACGAATAAATGAGAAGAGAACAATAATTGGCGATTTATCACCTGCGTCCGCTAACATAAAAGTAACGAGTTCTTGTTTTCTCTATCAGAATCTTACTATTTGCCGAAGGATTGCGATAGTTAATTAAATTATGAATAAAAGTAACATGATGCAATGCTTAGCATACATTTAACGGTGATCGAACTGCTAGCCAGAGGCGAAAATAATCTAATAAATTCGAAATTGAAAAGAGTACAAAAGAAAAGAATTTTCTAAAATTCAAATTTCTATGATACTGTTCGGAATAGTAACCGACAATTTGGCATATAGTGATTATTTTAAATACTCGATAAGGATGATTTCTAGAAAAGTAGAAAGTAAAAGTTTGAAACGACAGAAATGCGTTCTATGAACGTTCTAAATTATAATTTATTTGCAAGTGTTAATACTAAAAATATGAAATTTGACGTGCTTTTTACTTATCAGGCATAAGTGATCTCACAGAAAAGTTCCTAAAAAATTCGAAATTTGAATGGATGTAGGCGTGAAAAACGTACTAAAATTGCGATTTCTGTAATACCGTTCGGGATAGAGGTCTGAATTTCGGCATGCCGGTTTGTTTAAGGATGTAAATGCACGCTAAGAACAGTTAGTAAAAAATCGAAATGTTAAGAGGTGAACCGAGCGGAAAACGTTTTAAGAACGGTTTGCATTATGATTTTAAAGAAACTGAATGGGCTAGGAACATGAAATTTGACACGGATGTTCTTTTCTAAGGCGTAAATGCTTTGCGTTTTCTAATAAATTAGGAATTTATAAGTGTACAAGAGCAAAAAAATTTTTGTATTTTCGAATCTGTGATATTGTTCGGGATAGAATACTTAAATCTGGCATAGTGGCCACATGTAAATGCTCATTAAAAACTGGGAAAATAAATCGAATTTTAAAAGGTTGAAATGAGTGGAAAGCTTTTTAAAAACGTTCTAATTTCCGGTTTGAATGGAATTGTTAGATCGTGAACTTGAAATTTGGCATGATTAATGCTTTTAAAACGAAAATGCTCGTCCAGAGCAATTTCTAAAAAATTCGAAATTTAAAAGGTTGGAAGAGCAAAAATCATTCATAAATTAAGATTTCTGTGAAACTGTTGAGGAGAGAAACATAAATTTTGATATGGTGGTTACTTTTAAGATGTAAGTGCTGCAAAAACCTATTTCTAAAACAATCGAAATTTAAAAGGGTAAAACGAGTAAAAAAGCTTTCTGAAAATGTTCTAAATTATGATGTTTTTGAAATTCTTAGTCCTAAGGAAATCGAAATTTGACATAGTTGTAACATTTAAGACGTAAATACTCACCGTGAACAGTTCTTAAAAAAAATCGAAATTTTTAACGGCGCAGGAGCAAAAAAGCTCTAAAAATGGGTTTATTGTGATATTGTTAAGGATTGAAACCTGAATTTTGGCAAGCTGTTACTTTTAAGATCTAAGCGCTCGTTAAGAACTGTTGAAAAAGAAGTCTCTCTTTAAAGAGATTAAACGAGCAGAAAACGTTCGAAATACGTTCTAAATTACGATTTAAATAGAATTGTCAAAGCATGACCTTGAAAATTAACATAGTTGTAACTTTTGAAACATAAATGCTCTCAGAAAGCATTTCCTAATATGTTCGAAGTTTAAAAGGGTTTAAAAACAAAAAAAAATCTAAAATTCCAATTTTTGTGATACTGTTCGGGGTAGAAGCCTGCATTTGGCGTACTAACTATCTAAAGTATATAAATTTTCATTAGAAACTGTTTCCAAAAATATCTACACTGTTTTGTATGTCGCGTTTCATTCTCGGATTAGCCGTAGATATTTGCAAAGATAAAACAATTTTGCAAAAAATAAAATAAGAAGTTATCTTTAAACAAATATCTAACTAAAAGACCAACTATAGGTCTATATGTTATTTCGACTCTATCATTTTTTTTTACAAAATTTTCATTCTTCATAAGCTTAAAATACCATATAAATTGAAGAAGACTGATACTTGAGAAAAGAAGTTGGCTTTCATTGCTTTTAAATCCTTAATTACTCTAAGAAATGAATGATATGTAAACAAAATGTACACATATCGGGTTTCCCTTCTACTGACAACGGTTCTAATAAAACTCATTTTAATTTAAATGAGTAGATTATTTAAATTATATATAATTTCTTTAAAAAAAAAAAAGAAAGGATATCTACTAAAAAACAACTTTTCAAAAGTAAAAAAAAAAAAAAAAAAAAAAAAAAAAAAGATGAAAGTTGTGACTAAAAATGGTGTGATATCAAATTTCCAAGCTTATATTATGGTACTTTTTTAACATTTTCCACAGAAAAATTTAAAATTTTTAAGTCGAGTGACTTCGTATATGCTGTTAGAAATCCTTTTCTCCTGTACTAAATACATCGTAACGTGTTTCTGAAAATTCAAATGTTTAAAATTATGCATCATGGGCTTGGCGGCCATCTTTCCATATTTTACACAAATTTCTAAGCACCCAAGCTTGTAAAGTGCATTTGTACAAGTGCATTTGAGCAAGTGTACTTTGCATTAATAACAATTTAGAAATTCTGATTTTAACTACGGACAAATAAGATTTTTATTTCGAGGGAAAAAGGTCATTGTTACTGCTTTTAAATGATTAATTACTCTAAAAAAGTAATCATAAGAGGAATAGCGAAGATATGTCACCATTGCCTTAACACACAAATTTCTAAGCACACAATACCGTGAAGGAACGGCATAAAATGTGTGCTTTGGTAACAATGTCGAACTTTGGTTTTCAACTGCAAACAGCTGATAAATTGAAAAAGACTAATATTTAGCGAAAATAAATATATTTTTATTGCCTTTAAATGATTAATTACTTTATGAAATAAATCACAAGATGAATCCTTTAGATAAGTCATTATTATTTTAAGATACAAAGTTCTCAAATATTAGTCGTAACGGAAAAGCTTAAAATGTCTGCTTAAGAAACAATTTTGAATTTCTGATTATAACTATGGATTAGGGTACATAGAAATTTGTGTAAAATATAGAAAGATGGCCGCCAAGCCCATGATGCATAATTTTAAAACATTTGAATTTTCAGAAACACATTATGATGTATTTAGTACAGGAGAAAAGGATTTGTATCAGCATATACGAAGTAACTCGACTTAAAAATGGTAAATTTTTCTGTGGAACATGTTAAAAAAGTACCATAATATAAGCTTGGAAATTTGATATCACACCATTTTTTAGTCACAACTTTCATCTTTTTTTTTTTTTTTTTAGCTTTTTTTTTTTTTTAGCTTTTTTTTTTTTTCTTTTACTTTTGAAAAGTTGTTTTTTAGTAGATTTATAACTTCTGAAATTATGATCCTAATGTTCTAATTTTTTGTGTAGCAATAATACTAATATACCCAAACATAAATACGTTGAATTTGCAATTTTTATAATTTTCTGATATGATTTATGAATTATGAAATTAATATTAAAAAATTATGAATTCCAACCTACAATTTTTTTGATGGTTCAGATTTATTAAGTCCTGCTTTATGGAAATCCAAAATTTCACATTTTTCTTCCAAGTAGTTTTCAAATTATGCTTAAAAAACGGCAAAATGATGGTTTAAGGAGCCGTCTATGATTGAATGACTAAATATTTTGAAATTTCTTATGCTATCCTGTAATCTAAAAGGCTTAATTGAGTAGTAAGATGCCTTGATCAAAAAGGGAGCTCTCTTGGTTAACAATCGAGCACCGAATTTCAATTTGGATACAGCCCTTAAAATACGCTCGTTTTAAAATAATTAATTTCTCGGAAACTTATGGTACGAATTGGATAAAAATTTGTTTTTAGACTAATTGAAGGGAGTAGAGTTCATTTATGCTGTCAGAATTGTGTACTGCTATTGAAAAAAAACAAAGTTATGCTCCGTTTTAATATGTAGATGGCCCCCTAAGCAAATTTTATATACATCATTTAAAAGTAGATTTTATTTACAATCGTTCGGTACAAGTAACTTTATTCTACGATAATTTGCTAAGGAGTTAGTAGGGGGTGTTTACTTTTTTTTCCACGACTGTATACATGTGTATTAAAACACGGAGTCATCCGGAGTCGAAATAATTTATAGTTAATTTTTAATTAATAAAAAACCGCCAATTTAAAAGCAATTTCCTATCAAATTTAAACATTTTTCGTTATAGCCATTGCCAACAATTAAAAATCCACAATAAAATTCTTACCACAACAATTGCAAGATTCCTACGTGAAAAATGAAAATGAAATAAATAGTTTGACGAATCTAAAAAAGGTGAATATTATGTCATAACTTTTCTATTGCAAGATTTCCACGTGAAAGATGAAAATGAAAAAAACACTTTGATGATTTTTTTTAAAAGTGAGTATTACGTCATATTGGAAATATAACGGACGTCAGCGGGTCAGTGCTTGATTGATGGTAGGGCAGTCTGGTCCAGGGCTCCTGAAATTTAAGGGCCCCAAAATGCTTCTAAAGGATTTCCAATTATTGCCCAAAATCTGAGGTAGTTTTAACATCTAATGGGATTTTACATTTCATTCTACATTCTATTGTGTTGGTATTGTATTTTTATAACATCGCATATTTTGTATGAAACATCCATATTTAAATACTTTTTTATAGTGAATATTTTATTTTATCTTTATCGCTTTAAAAATATATTGTTTTCTTAATTCTTTTTAATCTTGTTCCTGTTCTCGTTAGATTATTTGTTAGATTATATCTCGTTAGATTTTTTCATATTTCGTTAATTCAGATTAAAATATAATCCTTTCACTCATTTTATTCAGAATGGATAACTTTAATTTAAAAATGAAACCTTTAAAATTCATGACTTTCACTTTAAAAAAGAATTCTTTAAAAAAAAGAAAAGAAAAGAAAAAGAATAAATAATACCATAAATCATTTAATTTCAACATCAAAGCATTGTTTTAATTTACCACTCGGAAAATAAAAATGCTGCAAGCGAGTTAAAAAATGCTATTTGCGAGAATTGCACCCAGCTAAACATAAAAGTGCGAACTCTTTGCGATCATGGCAAGTTTTATGTAGTTTTATTTGAAAAAAAATATTTTGATTAAATCGGTTGCCAGAAAAAAATTTCGTTTCTAGCCATGGAACTTTTCTCTATTTCGCCAAGTACCTATACCGGAAAAGTACCTTTATTTATTTATTGTATTTTAAATTAGATGAATAAAAGATGGCACATGTGTCATACACGCACTACGTTGGCGCGACTTTTTTCTGGCGCCAGTGTCATATACGCACTAGGGTACTTAACTGGCGCCAAAATGCCGTTATTTTGCTTGATAAGTTAACCCGGATGCTGTTGTTTATTTATTAATAAATTGTTTATTTACTTTTATTTTTTATTACATAAATTGTTTTGTTCTATAATTATTAATTAAACTTTTTATTTATTTATTGTTATTCCCTTTTTCAAAATATTACACAATAACCCATGAGATGCGTTTCATTCGGGCGTTGCCATTAAACAATTAACAAATAATCGCGATTTCTGTGCCACGTACGATAGCGTAATATATATATAGATTTTCAAGTATAAATTATTTTTTAATTTATCTCTATCACGTGTAGCTTGATTACGAAAGGTTAATCCGCTTGCCGTTAAAACAATGTAAAAAGTTCAGCATTTGTTTCCGTCTAATGTTCCATAACAAAATTAAAACTTCCTCTATAGAAAAATAAATAAATTAATGTAAATAAGAAACAAATTTAACAGACATGTGATTGAACCACGCGCTTATGCACTGAAATGACCGGAAAGACTGACGTAAGAGGGTTAATAACTCCTGGCATGCGGTGACATGTGAAAGTATCGTTTTTAATAAATTTCAAAACTTTATTTGCGTGCAAAATTGATATTTTTCATATAAAATTTTTTTTTTATGTTAGTGGGCAATCAGAAATATATATTACATGTAAAAAATTAATTAGAATTAAAAAAAAATGGTTTACACCTATATTCTGTAACCCGAGGAGCTCGGGTTCGATCCCCTATCTATATTATAAAGGACAAACATATTTGTGCGTAACGCATACGTCATTCTGCGAATGGCAATACTTTGAAATTTTAAATGAAATTTCGGTTTTGGAATTTTCGCTACTGCAAATTTTTAAACTTTTAAACATCACACATTTTAAATTTTTATACCGTTGTATAACGAAAAAAGGGCTCTTTTTTACCGACTTCAAAAAGGAGGAGGTTATCAATTCGACGCGTATGTATGTTTTTTTTTTTTTTTTTTATGTATGTTCACCGATTGTTCCGGAACTTTTTGTCCGATTTATGTGATTTTTGTTTTAATTGAAAGAGGATACTCTCGAATTGGTACCACTTCCGTTTCATCAAAATTGGTTGAGTAGTTTTTTGGTAATTCAACAAAAACCAATAAAATGAAGGATTTCACCCAAATTATCTTTCATTGTTGTAACCGGTTTCTCAGTCATAAGCATAAAACTATGTATTCATATACGTTAGCGCCAAGTTGTCGCAAAACTTGTCGCAGTTACGTGAATTATCGCCAAACTTGGCGACCAAAATAAGTCACCATAAATGAAGCCAACTTCGCTGTAACTGACTAATTTGGCGATATCCCCATTCAAATTCAGTAATGGATATTCCCCAATCTGTTTCTTCGCATTTTCTAATCGACAGTCATATTTAAAATTCTCAATTGGCAATCGCATTCAAAATAGTAATTTAATATACATTAATTAACTATACACCATTATTTCAAATGCTGAATAATACAGAAGCAAACTAACTTAATACAAAACAATAATTTAGTATACAATAGTTTAGTTTAATTAAACACATAACATAAGACTGGCGGCACATAATATATATATATATATATATATATATATATATATAATATTGGTAATTCTTAGTTATCCCGTCGACCAAATTACTGTCGCCATATTGTAAGATTAAATGCCAATAATGGCCAATAAAACCATTAATTCGACGTTTTATTTGTATTTTTATTAATGTTTTACTAATTTATTTGTTCTTTCGTTATTTAAAATAAAAATTATGTCAGTTTGTATAATTTGGCGAGTGATTTGGCGATTTATATAATTTGGCGAAATTGGTCGACGGGATAACTAAGAAGTACCATAATATTATATACATACCTATATTATATTATATTAAACAGCTATATGTAGGAATACTTTTTATTACCTTTAATATTTACACTAGATAACATTAATGAGAACTTTCCTGTATAGGGGCCTTGGAGAGAAAATGAAAATTCCACGCATATTTTCTGACAACCTATTAACTGTCTCAGTACTACTTAGTTATCCCGTCGACCAATTTCGCCAAATTATATAAATCGCCAAAACATTCGCCAAATTATACAAATTGACATAATTTTTACTTTAAATAACGAAAGAACAAATAAATTAGTATAACATTAATAAAAATACAAATAAAACGTCGAAATAAAAATCACTTGATGACGTAAACACATGTATCTTGCTTAAAGTCAAGTGAATGTGACATTTACGATCAACCATTATTGGCATTTAATCATATAGTTTGGCGATAGATTTTTGGTCGACAGGATAACTAAGTAGTATCACTGTCTCACAAGCAAGTTTTTCAATATTTATAAATTTATTTATTGTAAACAACCATTTGTCTACTTTTATATGCAAACAGAAGTTGAGCCAAGATCCCTATGCTGTTAAAGTACAAGATAAACAACATAGAAAGAAATAAAAGGAGTTACTCTAATTAGTATTACAGGTGGCATTGTTATGATGCGGTGTATTTACATGGCACAGAACTTAAACATCAGTAGGCATAAGCATAATGGCGAAAGCAAGTCAGTGGGTTACGCAGTCATGAAAACATTTGAATTGTATCAAGAAATGAGAGCAAGTAAATTTGAATCACATTGCCCGATAAAAGCAAAAAGTGTGCGATACTAACAGCAAACATGGTTTAAAGGAAATGCGAATATCATAAGTTGCTTCCGAAAGTTCTATATGTTCTATATGTTTTGCAGTACTATACTCACTAAAATATGTCAGTTACTATGCAGACCAATGATACTTTAACCAAGACTATTAAATGAGCATGACGATGAATTTCTAATCTTCCGTAATCGAGCCCACAGTTAAGGCTAGCGTGAAACAAAAAAAAATATCAGCAGCAATTGGTTTAATGTAAATGTGGGTATCATAAAATATTTAATTCGCAAAACGCTTCAATGCACCAAATCATATTAGCTCAGAAACAACAATTGGTAGTGGACGCAATAACGGTAGATTACTTAATAGTTTTAAAATCTCCAGTGCCCAACGTATTGCAAATGATGATGCAATAAGAAGCATAAATGCCTAAGTGAGGTAAGCTGATTTTGTCAAGAAAGATTACAAATAAAAATAAACAAAATGCCGTCATGATGCAATGAGTTCTTAATTTCTAGATCAGAATCTTTAGACTTGTCGAAAGATTAAGCAAATAATTTAAATTATGAATAAAAGTACCATGCTGAAATGCTGAGCATGCATTTAAGCACATTGGCATTACGTATACATTATGCATTACATATTGGCACTTGCATAATATATCCATATAAGAAAACATTAATGCCACCAAAAAATAAATTGTTTTTAAATTCTTGAAAACTCAAATGAATTATATATAAATTCTCTTTTGACACCATAGAAATTTCATCAATGACCAGCCATTTGAGGGAACGCCATTCAACATTTTCCCCCCTGTAGTCTTTTCACGATCTTTCTTTGATAAGTTATTCGGTTGTCATGTACCCTAACGGCTCCTGGTGCATGTAAACTCCGTCGATAGGTGTGAAGACCTCGAATTTACCTATGAATTATACCTCTGAGGTGCCTTGCCAGATGAAGGTCTCGTCATCTGATTAACCTTCTAAATTACGAGATCAACATGAGTAGCAATGCGCAGGTGCTAAACAACAAGATATAAATGTTAAGTAACTGGCATAAAAAAGTTCATAATTAAGAAATAGGCACTGCCGATAGTAAAACGATCTAGGTATTCATCAGGTTTATTACCGCTCAGTGGCGATTAGGTGGTCTCCTACGCCGATGCCAGGTATCAAACCCGTTCATCTAGGGCAACCCGGAAGATAAGGGCCTGGTCATCGGTTAGAAAGTATGAAAAATAAGTCATTGGGTCTCTCTTCTTTATTTCATAGAGCATTTTTAGTAAGCCGAAGAACTTTTTATTGTCAGTTTCCAAAGTTCGATATTTTTTTATGCGAGCAGCATCTCTTGTCGTTCTACCCATGTCCAAATAGAGAAACAAAAATATTTAATTAAAAAATAAAGCTATTAAATCTGAAGAAGAATAAATATAATATGTATATAAAGAATTTTCACAAAAAACCTGTGTTATTAATGTACACACAAATCTGGACAAAAGTATTTACTTATCAAAATAACATCTTTAAAAGTTTCTTTAAAAGTCCGTAATTTCCTCCAAAAGGATCATGCAAAAATTGTAACTCAAAAAAAAAAAAACTAAAAAGTGAAAAATAAACTTTTTTACCAAAAATAAAACCGACTTCAAAAACTACTACAAAGTAAAAAATAATTTTTTTTACATAATTGTTAATAAGAAATTAAATTAAGAGCATTGTATTTACCATGCGTATTATTATATTTATGTACATTAATTTGATTTTTTGGAGTCGGTGCCAGCCAAGCCAAGTTCAAAATTAAAATTGTTTATCCAAAACAACTCGTAACAAGATTCAGCAAAACCGTTTAGGAAAAAAATTCCATTCTCAATCAATTCTGACACCATCCTGCATTTGAAAATCTGTGTTTGGCTACGATTTTTTTACATAATAGCCTGTATAAACGCATTAATTTTAAAATAACCCTTAATTTAGCACACATAATTACAACTAATCTCACTTGAAAATACACGTTTATAAAATGAGATGAAATGTTTCAAAAATGGTAAAATTCAAATTTTTTAACTAAATAACAAATCGTAAAAAAAACTCGTAGATATTTGGATGTGTATCTGTTGGATAATTATACTTAACTTCGTTTGGCTGGCACCGACTCCAAAAAATCAAATTAATGTACATAAATATAATAATACGCATGGTAAATACAATGCTCTTAATTTAATTTCTTATTAACAATTATGTAAAAAAAATTATTTTTTACTTTGTAGTAGTTTTTGAAGTCGGTTTTATTTTTGGTAAAAAAGTTTATAATGCAATTTGTTTGAAAGCTGTATCTCAATTTAATTTTGAGATATTAATTTTTTTGTAGTTTTTAATACATTTTTTGTAATTGTGGCAACTGAAGAATTCCATTTGTGTTGAAAGTCATGGAGGGTTGAAAGCAAAGGGAAAATAATCACGGAGGAAAGAAAATAATATATTAATGTATCTTTTTGTTGCCATTTTCTCATAAAAACTGAAAAATAAAATTGAAATTAAAATACGTGATATGTCAGCGATTTTTAAAATTTCTAAATATCGCATATTTTCAATTCTTAAACCGTCAAATAGAGAAAAAAATCTACTTTCAAATGCAATTTGTTTGAAAATTGTATCTTAATTGACTGAGTTATTATGGTTTTTAAAATAACTAGGTGATCGAACCCGAGCTCCTCGGGTTACAGAGTATAGGTGAAAACCATTCTTTATTTTTTTTAATTGAAATTATTTTTTTACATGTAATATATTTTTTAGATTACCGACTAACATAAAAAATAATTTTTATCTGAAAAATATCAATTATGCAATCAAATAAAGTTTTAAAATTTATTAAAAGCGATACTTTCACACGTCACCGCATGCCAGGTGTTATTAGCCCAAGATTTTGCGACTTACAGCAGTTTTTCCGATATCATTTCAGTGCTTCAAGCGCGTGATTCAATCACATGTCTGTTAAATTTGTTTCTTATTTACATTATTTTATTTATTCAATTCCTGCTATTAGTTCACACTCTCCCTACATTTATTTTTATATATATTTATTTATTTATATATTTATATATCTTGTTCAAATTTTCAATCGTTAATAAAATACTCATTATTCATCCTATCAAGTTGAAATAAATTTTTTTAAACCTGTACTGGATGGCAATTGATGTTAATACAGTTTTTTCAAAAATTAATTCATTAATTAAATTTTAATTAATTTTAGTTTTGCATGGGAAACAAAATGGCGGCCATTGGTTATTGAAGATCAATTAAAGTATTTTCAATAAGGGGTTACAATAGGGGGGGGACACTGTTCTGTCGCCAAATACCACCAAGTTTGACGCCAACTTGGCGATATATCGCCAAATTTGGCGGGCAAAATGAGTCGCCAAAAGGGACGAAAACTTGGCGATTTCTGTAATATTTCGCCAAATTCCCATAGAGTTCCATTGTAAACCTATTTGCATATAGAAAATCAAAAAATTGAGATATTTTAATGCAACAAAACTAATATTAACTTAAGGGATTATATTAAATTTTTCTTTGATGACCTAAATAGGAATTGACTCTAAAAACAAAATTTTTATATTACTTGTTTTTCTATAGAGGAAGTTTTAATATTGTTAACGAACATTAGACGGAAACTGAACTTTTGTACGTGGCACAGAAATCGCGATTATTTGTTAATTGTTTAATGGCAACACCTGAATGAAACGCATCTCATTGGTTATTGTGTAACATTTCTAAAAAGCAAATAACAATTAATAAAAAAGTTCAATTAATAACTATAGAACAAAACAATTTATATAATTTAAAAAAATAAAATAAAAGTCAATAAACAATTTATTAATAAATAAACAACAACATCTGGATTACCATATCAAGCAAAATAACGACACTTTGGCGCCAGTTATGTACCCCGGTGCGTATATGACATTGGCATCAGAAAAAATCGCGCCAACGTGGTGCATATATGACATCTGTGCCGTCTTTCATTCATCTCATTTAAAATACAATAAATAAATAAATAAATAAAATGTATTTTTCCAGTGTAGGTACTTGGTGAAATAGAAAAAAGGTCCATGGCGATAAAAGAAATTTGGCAACGTATTTTCTGGCAACCTATTTCATCAAAATATTTTTTTCTAATAAAACTACATAAAAGTTGCTATGATCGCAAAAAGTTCGTGCTTTTATGTTAGCTGGGCGCAATTCTCGCCAATAGCTCGCTTTTTAACTCGCCAGTAGCATTTTTTTATTTTTCGAGGGGTAAATTAAAACATTGCTTTGATGTTGAAATTAAATGGTTTATGGTATTTATTTTTTTCTGAAATTCATGAATTTGAAATGTTTCAGTTTTAAATTAAAGATATCCATTTTAGAATGAGTGAAAGTATTATATTTTAAACTAAATTAATGAAATATGAAAAAAAAAAATGCGACGGTACAATGTTTGGCGATTTATCACCTGTGCCCGACTAACATAAAAGTACCGAGTTCTTGATTTTTCTATCAGAATCTTCCAATTTGGCGAAGGATTCAGCAAGTAAATTAAATTATGAATAAAAGTAACATGATACAATGCTTAGCATACATTTAAGGGAGACCAAACTGGTCGCCACGGGCGGCTAGTTATTTTAAAAACCGTAATAACTCAGTCAATTGAGATACAATTTTCAAACAAATTGCATTAGAAAGTAGATTTTTTTCTCTATTTCACGGTATAAAAATTGAAAATGTGCAATATTTGGAAACTTAAAAAATCGCTGACATATCATGCATTATAATTTCAAATTCTTTTTTTTTCGTTTTTATGAGAAAATGGCAATAAAAGGTACAGTAATATATTATTTTCTTTCCTTCGTGATTATTTTCCCTCTACTTTCAACCCTGCATGACTTTCAACAGAAATGGAGTACTTCAGTTGCCACAATTACAAAAAATGTATTAAAAACTACAAAAAAATTATTATCTCAAAATTAAATTGAGATACAGCTTTCAAACAAATTGCATTAAAAAGTACATTTTTTTCTTTATATAACGGTGTAAATATTTAAAATGTGCAATATTTAGAAGTTTAAAATTTTGCAGTAAAGAAAATTGCAAAACCAAAATTTCATTTCAAACTTCAAAGTGTTGCCATTCACTAAATGACGTATGCGTTACGCACACATATGTTTGTCCTTTATAATATAGACTAGCCACCCGTAGCCACCAGTTTGGTCTCCTTTAAATCTATGCTCGGCATTGTACCATGTTACTTTTTTTCATAATTTAATTTACTTCCTCAATCCTTCGCCAAATTGGAAGATTCTGATAGAGAAATCGAGAACTCCCTACTTTTATGTTAGTCGGGCACAGGTGATAAATCGCCAAAAATTGTTCCCGTCGAAATTTTTTTTCATATTTCGTTAATTCAGATTAAAATATAATCCTTTCACTCATTTTATTCAGAATGGATAACTTTAATTTAAAAATGAAACCTTTAAAATTCATGACTTTCACTTTAAAAAAGAATTCTTTAAAAAAAGAAAAGAAAAAGAATAAATAATACCATAAATCATTTAATTTCAACATCAAAGCATTGTTTTAATTTACCACTCGGAAAATAAAAATGCTGCAGGCGAATTAAAAAATGCTATTTGCGAGAATTGCACCCAGCTAAACATAAAAGTGCGAACTCTTTGCGATCATGGCAAGTTTTATGTAGTTTTATTTGAAAAAAATATTTTGATTAAATCGGTTGCCAGAAAAAATTTCGTTTGTAGCCATGGAACTTTTCTCTATTTCGCCAAGTACCTATACCGGAAAAGTACCTTTATTTATTTATTGTATTTTAAATTAGATGAATAAAAGATGGCACATGTGTCATACACGCACTACGTTGGCGCGACTTTTTTCTGGCGCCAATGTCATATACGCACTAGGGTACTTAACTGGCGCCAAAGTGCCGTTACTTTGCTTGATAAGCTAACCCGGATGTTGTTGTTTATTTATTAATAAATTGTTAATTTACTTTTATTTTTTTATTACATAAATTGTTTTGTTCTATAATTATTAATTAAACTTTTTATTTATTTATTGTTATTCCCTTTTTTAAAATATTACACAATAACCCATGAGATGCGTTTCATTCGGGCGTTGCCATTAAACAATTAACAAATAATCGCGATTTCTGTGCCACGTACGATAGCGTAATATATATATAGATTTTCAAGTATAAATTATTTTTTAATTTATCTCTATCACGTGTAGCTCGATTACGAAAGGTTAATCCGCTTGTCCTTAAAACAATGTAAAAAGTTCAGCATTTGTTTCCGTCTAATGTTCCATAACAAAATTAAAACTTCCTCTATAGAAAAATAAATAATTTAATGTAAATAAGAAACAAATTTAACAGACATGTGATTGAACCACGCGCTTATGCACCGAAATGACCGGAAAAACTGACGTAAGAGAGTTAATAACTCCTGGCATGCGGTGACATGTGAAAGTATCGTTTTTAATAAATTTCAAAACTTTATTTGAGTGCAAAATTGATATTTTTCATATAAAATTCTTTTTGATGTTAGTGGGAAATCAGAAATATATATTACATGTAAAAAATTAATTAGAGTTTTTAAAAAAAAAAATGGTTTACACCTATATTCTGTAACCCGAGGAGCTCGGGTTCGATCCCCTAGTATATATAAAATCCTAATGAATCGAATTGAAACGAATTTATGTAAAGATTCTATGAAACAACTGATTAAACAACTGATTACGTTTCACGGTGATTTCTCCTAAAATATGGAATACTTTCCGATGAAATTAACACCAAAAATCCGTATTGATCCACAGATCTCAAAACTGGTATTAGAATTTTAAAATTAGAATTAGTTTACGAAATGTTAATTTTTTTCTAATTTTAAATACTTTTTTCTAATGATGGCAACTCAAATTTTAATCATAACAGATATTTTTTTTTCATATTTTAGAAAAGGTTATTTTAAGTTAATTTGGCGACGAGTTTGGCCTCCCTTAAATATATGCTAAGAAATGCATCATGTTACTTTTATTCAGAATTCAATTTATATTTCATTATCATTTTATTTAATACAAAACTTTCATTTAAAATTGAAACCTTTAAAATAAATGGCTTTTACTTCATTCTTTTTTTTAAACGAAACGAAAAGAAAAATATTAGACACAGATGCCATATACGCAACGGGTTACCCAATTGGCGCCAAAATGGCGTTATTTTGCCTGACATGGTAACCCGGCTATTGTTGCTTATTTTTTAATAAATGTTTATTTGAATTTATTTTCTTTTTATTTACAAAAAATGTTATAAATTGTTTTGTTCTATAGTTATTAATTAATTTTTTTTATTTATTGTTATTTCATTTTAAAAATAACGGAAAATAATTTAAAAATACATGTGTAACAAGTATTTGAAAACGAAGTTTTCGCCAAATTGTCGTAAAAAAAAAAAAAAAAAAAAAAAAAAAAAAAAAAAAATCACGCCAAACCCGGTGCGTATAAAACACTGCAACAAATCATGAGATTTATTTATCTACCCTATATATATAAAATCCTAATGAAACGAATTTATGAAACGGAAGTATGAATCGACTGATTAAACAACTGATTATGTTTCATGGCGATTTCTCCTAAAATACTGAATACTTTGCGATGAAATTAATACCAAAAATCAATATTGATCCGCCGATCTCAAAACTGGTATTAGAATTTTTAAATTCGAATTAGTTTTCGAAATATTAATTTTTTTCTAATTTTATATACATTTTTCTAATGATGGCAACTCAAATTTTAATCATAACAGATATTTTGTTTTCAGATTTTAGAAAAGGTTACTATTTTAAACTAATTTGGCGAGAAGTTTGGCCTCCCTTAAATGTATGCTAAGAAATGTGTCATGCTACTTTTCTTCATAATTCATTTTGTATTTCATTATCATGTTATTTATACAAACATATACACATATAATATATACATTTAAAATAAATGGCTTTCATTTCTTTATTTTTTTTTTAACGAAATGAAAAGAAAAATATTAGGCACAGATGTCATATACGCACCGGGGTACCTAATTGGCGCCAAAATGGCATTATTTTGGTTAACATGGTAACCCGGCTATTGTTGTTTATTTAATAATAAATTTTTATTTACTTTATTTTCTTTTTTTTAAATTACATAAATTGTTTTGTTCTATAGTTAATTATTTTTTTGTTATTTTCCTTTAAAAATAATAGAAAATAATTAAAAAATACGGTACTACTTAGTTATTCCGTCGACCCATTTCGCCAAATTATGTAAATCGCCAAACCATTCGCCAAATTACACAAATTGACATAATTTTTATTTTAAATAACGAAAGAACAAAGAAAATAGTATAACATTAATAAATATACAAATAAAACGTCGAAATAAAAATCACTTGATGACGCAAAGACGTGTAACTTGCTTAAAGTCAAGTGAAAGTGACATTTACGATCAACCATTATTGGCATTTAATCTTATAGTTTGGTGATAGATTTTTGGTTGACGGGATAACTAAGTAGTACCACCATAGGTAACTGGTATTCGAAAACGAGGTTTTCGCCAAATTTTCGTTAAAAAAATCACGCCAAACCCGGTGAGAATATGACATCTGGACAAATATTAAATGATGTAACAAACGATGACATTTAATTTTAACTTCAAAGCAATGTTTTAATTTACCACTCGAAAAAAAAAAAATGCCAACTTGCGATTTGAAAAATGGCTATTGGCGAGATTTGCACCCGGCTAGCGTAACAGTACTAAGAATTCTTTGCGACCATTGAAACTTTTATGTAGTTTTATTCGAAAAAGACATTTGGTTTTTTAATCAAAAGGGAAAACTTTCGGCACAGATGTCATATACGGAACCATATTGGCGCGATTTTTTTCTGACGCCAATGTCATATACGCAACGGGTACTTAACTGGCGCCGTAGTATCGTTATTTTGCTTGATTTGGTAAGCCGGATTTTGTTGTTTATGCTGTTGATATTTTCCCCAAATTAGCGTTGGAAAAAATCGCGCCAATATGGGGCCGTATATGATATCTGGGCCAAACTTTCATATGAAAAGCGAAGGGATCAGAGTGTATTTATTTAAGGCAGTTACGTGACTTGGACTATTATAATATAGATGAAATGATGACGATAGAATAATATTTGGCGACTTATCACCTGTACCTGGCAGTGGCGTGGCGTCCGGTCATCGCTGGATGCGGCGATGACCAAGCAATATTTTAAAACTCTTAATAAGCTTTTAAAACTCTACGATCCAGTTTTAGCAGAACATTTGGAGTTCATGTATAAGTGAAGGTAAGATTTAAAGTTTCTTTTTTGAACATTCAACCATTGAATTTTAGAGTTAATAATTTTTCACCACAAACTTAAATAATTGCGATGACCACCGAAAATTTTCACGCCACGCCACTGGTACCTGGCTAACATTAAAGTACCAAAATGGCACCAGGAATATAAAAAGCGAAGTGGTTCGCCCGGAACTGTTGATGATAGTCTTAGATGATGACTTAGGCTATTGTTATAGAAATTGTTTTAAAATACCGAGAGACAAAGACTCTGTACACTTAATTCATTTTTTTTAGCTTCTTTTCAAATATTTAACTGATCCTCTTTAATCAAACACGAAAACAACCATTGAATGTCTTAACAGCAACTGATTCGGCTTTAAATTTTTGAAATCAAAGGAATTTGAATGGAAACCCGTTTATAGGGAGATCTGCACATCTTTTTTCAGTATAATTCAATCCTCTATAATATTTTTAAAACCGATCAGATTAGCGTGTTTTTAGATTCTGCGGTGTCTGAACGGGGATTGGCGAGCGTAGCTTGCAGGAGCAAAAAAGCAAGGGGGTGCAGGAGCAAAAAAGTTCTAAAAATGTGATTTTTGTGTTACTGAAGGGTCTAGAAACATGACATTTGGCATGGTAATTACTTATAAGATATAAATGATCAATAAGAATATTTCTTAAAAAGTTCGAAATTTCAAAGGGATGAAAACGCGAGAAAACCGTTCTAAAAACTTTCTAAATTGAAATTCTCAGGAAGTACCAAACCAATTTCAAAAGTAATGGTTGGAAATTGATGTTTGCAGCTCTTGCTCCAACATAGGCTCTATTTATGTCGGTGTTACTGTCACCTGGAGGTTGCAGGGGCAAAAAACATTCTAAATTGCAATGTCCTAAAAATGTCCTAAATTACGATTTCTATACAATCTCAAAAAATAATTACCTATTCCGAAAGTAAAGGTTGCAAATCAGTGGTGGCAGTTTCTGATACTACACAGGTTACATTTTAAACTGATGCTACTACCACTTCGGGTTTGACAGGAACAACAATCGTTTTAAAAAACCGTTTAAAAACTTTCTAAATTACGTTTTTAAAGGAATATTAGGAAGTACAAAATATACGTTGATACAATTCTTGCTTTCAAATGAGTTCGTTCGTGTCTACATCAATATGCAATGTAGAAAATTTCAGCCCAGTTTTTAAAGTTCAAGGGCAAATTTATCATCGACTAGGCTCGCTAATGCCCATACCAAATGAAATACCGAAATTCCTACAAATATATTTTGTTAGTGAGAAAAACTCGAAATAGATTATCGTTGCACTCACATTCTGGGGCTACAACGAGAAATTATTTATGGGTTACAACGTCTATTCCATAACCATAATCAAGTGATCAATGTGTTCAAGACTAGAACGAGTGGTTGCAGACGACTATAAGATCGTCAATCTGGCCGACAAAAGACCAGCCGGTGAGCATGAACGAAGGTTTAATGCACCTCAAGTTAATGCAGTTGCAGTGACAATTGTGGATAACAAATATAGCCATCGTGATATCTTTATTCAACGCCGAAGCAATGAACTGCAACACTGCTGAAACACATCGCTTAAGGAGACTGGTCCTCATGTCATAAAGCGTGCAATATATTCTGACCCGGGCAACGCCGGGTATTGCAGCTAGTTTATTATAAAATGTCTAGTCATTTATATTTCATAATTATGAAATAATTATTTAAAGTAAAAATAATGATTATCAAATTTAATTTTTTAATGGATATTTTAAAGTAATTTATTAAAGTCAATAACGGTTATTTTAGTACGTAACTTTTTTCAATATATATATATATATATATATATATATATATATATATATATTACTCAATCCCCCTGTAAGCAAGGTGCAAGGGGGCCCTCGTAAGCATCTGTGCCCGGGACTCCCAAATTTGTAAATCGGTCCCTGCAGCAAGTGAATATATAACGTCATATATATGAGTTTGAAAAATTGTATTGAAACGTGATAAAAAACCGATTATGGAAATATTGGCATATTTTAACATTTTGAAGCTTTCTGAATTTGCTTTTGCCATTTTTAAATCAATTCATATATATATACCTGTGTGTATGCGTGTATATTAGAATTTCCACAAAGGTTTAGGTCCCTAGAGCTCATTCTTAAAGGAAACCACTTTTGGTGTTGTCCGCACCTAGCAACTAGACCTGGTGCATTTTGTAGCCCTGTACATAAAAGTTAGAGAACCGATAAAATTTCTCTGTTAAAATAATATTTTACATATTTTTTATACTTTTAATTTTTTATTATTGTATTTTTATTTGTTTATTTCACGCCAAAAGTGAGTTAAGTCGTCAAATATGGCGCTACAATTTTTCCGCCCGCTTTATCCGAAGAGTAAATGTACAGTACATATTACTAGAATTATATCAGATTGCGATTCTTTTTTATAAATTATAGCATATGAAACAAATATTAGGTTTTTCTTTTTTTTTTTTTTTCTTTTCTTTTTTTTTTTTTTTTTCGTATGCAGACGATAAGTATATAAATAGTAAATATAATTTTATAAAATCTTCCAAGATCATTGAAAACTATTTTTTAGTGAAGTACAAAATACAAACTATTTTCTTTTGAAATCTAATGGAATAAAGTTTCGAATGTTTAAATTCAAATGTTGCTGTATTAAATGGTCCTTTGGTAAAAGTAATTATAAAATAAATTAATATTTTTAGACAATTTAGAAAAATTACTGCGGCTAATTAGGTTGGACATTACAATTTCTGCTGAAGTACAAACCACTCCTCACACAAGACAAACAGCTATGACATTTGGCTAGGGTTGCCGAAAAGCTCTACTTTTGAAAAAAAAAAAACGCCAACTATTTCCCCGCCAAAAATGTGAATATAATGTTGCAATTTTTCAAAATCAAGTTCGTGGGTTCTTGAAGGAATTTTTAAACTTTTTTTCAATATTTTATACTTATTATTAAGGCTGTTCTTAACTGCTCTGCTCAACAAGCGCAAAACCTTCTGACACATTTACAAATTCATTTTTTAACGGAAAGATGTAAAATTGGAAAGCCTGTCCATGGAAGCGATTTGGAATTGAACTGTTTTTTCCATTTTTTTTTTATTATTAATCAATTACCCATTGAGTTACAAGCGATTTCGATCACGTGACAAACCCGTATTTCGCCCGCTCTTGAGTGATTATTCAGCTTTCGCGCGGAAATTTGGTTCAAAACGTCCACTTTGATACTATTTTCTGAAAGATCTATTGCGTTTGCAAAAGAAAGGGAAAAAACAGCCCGATGACATAGTTTCTGAACAACAACACCAGCTAGTTTCATGCTTTTTCGAACAAAACTAAATTAAAACTTATGTCAGGAAGTTGCCCTTTTGGATTTGAAAACAGCCTTAACCAATTTTTATTTTTAAATGCTTTTCTTTAGAAAACTTCAATGTTAATAGCCCGATAAGTGATCTTGAAAATTGCATTTTCAGAAAGTTATGTTGCTGTAAAATCAAGAAATATTATTTTAACGGAAAATTTTTATCGATTCTCAAACTTCGTAATATAGGGCTTTAAAATGCACTAGGTCTCAATGATAGGTGCGCGTAACACCCAAAGTGGTTCCCTTGCTAGTGAAGAACTGAAATAAAGATGAATTTACTGCTTTTTTTTATTGTTTGTTTTATAATGTATGTTTAATTTTGAAATAGATTTTTCAAAACAACAAACATTCATAAAATTCCGGGCAACGCCGGGTACTTTAGCTAGTCATATTATATAATCAGGATCAGTAATTGTGATGAAGTTATCAATTGAGAATCTTAAGCTTGGTATTAAGGAATGAAAAATCAGCAAGAATGATTTCACTTAGACACAATCATAGAATTTTTTTCCCATGAAATCTAAATCTAACATCATTTTCACAGTCTCAAAATTTACATACGTACCGTACCTCTCATATCCGTATTCAGCATTTAAAAAAATATTTTAACGCGTAATAGGTTATTTATAAATATATTTCCAAACTTGAAGTCATGTTTATTAGCTACAACATTTGCACTCTTAAGTTGTGGTTCTAATTTCAGTACATACATATTCATTCAGTCAAACATATTGTGATGCAACCAATTCAATTTGATATTAATTTTACTGTCAACATGAAATGGTTAACCGATGATAATTTTTTTTTAACCCATTTGTGCCTAGCGTCCTAATTTTGGGACGCTTTCTTTAAAAAAATTTCATTACAAATGGGATAATGATATCCTTTCAAAACTTTGTAAAATATATCCTTGGTATTTGTTTTCGATATTTATTCATAAATGGAAGTGCATTTTTAAGAATAAAAAAGTATAATAAATGTTTGTTGTTGCACAAAGTTGGATTTTCTTGAAATAAAATGGCGGGTAAGAAAAAGTAAGATATTTGTTTTATTTTTTTATCAATCATTTTATAAGTGGTATTATTTATAAGATGAAACGGTTTTTTAGAATACAGATTTTTGAATTTTTTCAGATTTCTATTTTTTTTTGTTCGAATTTGAACCTTTATATACCGTCCTAATTTTGGGACGCTAGGCACGAAAGGGTAGGGGTTTTCTCCGTTACTATCTATGCATTAAATGTATGTTTTATGATATTTATTTTGTTACAAAATGGTTACATGTCATTCGGATTACTAGTATTTGGCTATAAAATTATTATTCGAACTATTATTTGGCTATTCTTTGTTATTACTATACGGGGGTTAGGGGCTGGGCTCGGCTCGAGAACAAGACACCCACACTTAGCTATTGGCTTAGCAAAAATTTATATCATACCGTTACGTTTTGTACTAGTTTGGTATTTGACATCCTGAGGTTACTAATATATATACAGAATAACCTCGATTATCCGACGTAATTGGGACAGGACATATACCGGATAATCGAAATTTCCGGATAATCGTGAATTTATCAATAATCGTCTATTTTAATATGTAACATTGTCATTGAACTGCTATTAGGACTATTTAAACTGCTTAATAAATATCTAAATTCAAATTGTACATGAAAATAATTTTATTTGTTTAGAACAGGGACGTGTACACAAAGAGGTGGGGGGTGGGGGGAAAGAGATCAATTATACCGGGATCGGATCTGGCGGGAGCTGAAGCTAATTTCAATAGAATTCGCAGAAGGAGAACCAAAATACTTATATCTACTCGTGGTTTGCATTTTGCAAAGGAACGCTAGCATATACAAGGAATGGGAAAGTAAAAAAAAAAAGTTGGAAAAAAATTCAGGATATCGACATTGGTTTACAGAGAGGTCTGGATAAACGAGGGTCGGATAATCGAAGTTCTATTGTACAATATATACTCATGTGTAAAACGAAGAATTTCTGATAATTTTCTCCAAGTAAACTGGGGGGTAGACTTATACGCAAGTCAATTACAAAAGCCAAAAAAAAAAAAAAAAAAAGCCTTTGAATACTGCAAAAGTCTGATTTTTTATGTGTATAAATAATAAAATAATATATAAAATATACAAATAATAATAATTTATTAGTAAAAAAATTTCAATGATTTGTTTTTGTTTACATACTAATTTTTCGAATTAGTAAGTGAAATCTTTGGTTTGATTTTGTGCAAAATTGAAATAAAAAGTTAGGGGGTCGACTTATACGCAAGTTTTCGATTTTTTGCAGATTTTGTATTCAAAAGTTAGGGGGTCGGCGTATATGTGAGTATATACGGTATATATGCCCTATTAGTAATTATTGATTATTATAAATTTTTACTATGCCAATAGCTAAGGGTGGGGTGGAAGGGGGTCTTGTTCTTGAGCCGAGCCCAGCCTCCCTCCCCCTTATAGTAATAATAAAGAAATTTTTATAGTCAGATAATAACTGGAATGATATATAATCTTTATATAACAAAATAAATGGCATAAAACATAGATCTAATGCTTAGACAGCAACGTAGAAAACTCCTACCCTTTCGTGCCTAGTGTCCCAAAATTGGGACGCTTAGATTTTTATATGTTAAATAAATATTTTTTGAAAGAGAATTTTTTTATTATTTTTTACGTTCATTTTACACCATTTACTATAATCAAGCACAATATTGAGTTGAAAAAAAAATTCTTTCACTAATGGGTTAAATACAATTCCAAGAACATTCTGATGCAACAAATATTTCAACCAAATCAAATTGATATTACTTTTATTTTCAACACTAGGGGGCTCTGACCCCTACGAGCTACATTCGCCAACCCCCGTTCGGACACCGCAGATTCTAAAAGCACATTAATTTGATCGCCTTTAAAAAATTTTCGAAAAATTGAATTATAATTTTTAAAAAAGTGGCGAATACCCTATAAACAGGCTTCTATTCCTTTCTCTTTGATTGGGGAATTTTAAGGCCAAATCAGCTGCTGTTAAAAGATACAATGGCTGTTTTCGTCTTTGATTAAATAAAATCATTTAAATATTTCAAAATAAGCTAATATAAAATGAATTAAGCAAACATAGTCTTTGTCTCCCTCTATTTTTTAACAAAGCGAAAAGAAAGTTCTTTTAAATAAGATTTTTTAAATGCATCGTTTTTAATCTGACGTAATTTTCTTCAAACTTTTCTTCCCCTTTTTGATATTCACGTGAAAATACTTTTGTTAGAAATGAAATATTATTTTCGCTCTCTTAGAATTCACAAAAATAGTTGAAAAGATCATCTCAAAATATCAAATAAATGTCTCGCGCAATTTTTAAATTTAAACTGTTTTGCAATATTATCTTTTGTTCATTTTAAGTATGACGTAATTTATCCTATTTAAGACTTCTAACGCATGTTAATAAATTTATTATTTTACAATATCCTTTCTCTTTTAAAATTCACGTGTAAATATAGTTTTTATGACGCAATTTTCTATAAGTTCCTGCTTTTTATACGCAATTATTTTATTCTAATTCGAAGGGTCTTTTTCGTTTATAATAGACACGTGTAAATAAATTTTTAATTTGAAGCAAAATTTACTGTTTGCGCAGTTTATACAGTTGGCAACAGTTTAATACCATTTTCTAAAATATGTAAAAAATATCTCTCGAAATGCTGAAAATTTGAAAATAAAATAGAAATAAAATCTCAAAAAATGAGTCAAATAAAAAAATAAAATAAATGCAGTCTGCACATCGTGAACTTCTAAAGTATAAAATGATCTAAAAATGATTAAATTCCCATGTATAGTTTTTGCTCCTATAAAACTTTCTTAATGGAACGATTTTGTCCAACTTTAGCATTAAATACCTCTTAAAATAATTCTTCGATTTGAAAACTGTCTGCATCAGCGTATTTATCAAACATTTCTCTATAATACCACCTATTTTCATATTTTTGTATGCAATATTTTTCTTAATGTTAACAAAGAAAGACCTCCGGTCACAAAAAATTCAAAACCTGCGGCGGCGGTGACAGCGTTAGTTACTTTTTTTAGAATAGAGAGACTAGGGGGCTCTGCCCCCTACGAGGTACGCTCGCCAACACCCGTTCGGACACCGCAGACTCTAAAAGCACGGTACTTTCATCGGCTTTAAAAAGATTTCGGAAAATTGAATTATATATCTTTTTTTAAGTAGCGATCTCCCTATAAACGGGTTTCTATTCCTTTCTCTTTGATTGGGGAATTTTAAGGCCAAAGCAGCTGCTGTTAAAAGATACATATATCTGTTTTCGTCTTTGATTAAATAAAATCAGTTAAATATTTCAAAATAAGCTAATATAAAATGAAGTAAGTAAATAGAGTCTTTGTCTCCCGGTATTTTTTAACAAAATGAAAAAAAAGTTCTTTTAAATAAGACATTTTAAATGCATCGTTTTTACTCTAACGTAATTTTCTTCAAACTTTTCTTCCCCTTTTTGATATTCACGTGAAAATACTTTTGTTAGAAATGAAATATTATTTGCGCTGTCTTAGAATTCACAAAAATAGTTGAAAAGATCATCTCAAAACAGCAAATAAATGTCTCGCGCAATCTTTAAATTTAAACTGTTTTGCTATATTATTTTTTGTTCATTTTAAATATGACGTAATTTCTTCTATTTAAGACTTCTAACGCAAGTTCAAAAATATTTTATTTTACAATATCCTTTCTCTTTTAAAATTCACGTGTAAATATAGTGTCTATGACGTAATTTTCAATAAGTTCCTGCTTTTTATACGTAATTATTTTATTCTAATTTGAAGGGTGTTTTTCGTTTATAATAGACACGAGTAAATAAATTTTTAATTTGAAGCAAACATTATTGTTTGCGCTGTTTATACAGTTAGCAACAATTTAATACCATTTTCTAAAATATGTAAAAAATATCTCTCGAAATGCTGAAAATTTTAATTTAAAATAGAAATAAAACCAAAAATGAGGCAAATTAAAAAAATAAATGCAGTCTGCACATCAGGAACTTCTAACATTTAAAATGATCTAAGAATGATTAAATTTCCATGTATAGTTTTTGCTCCTATAAAACTTTTTTAATGGAACGATTTTGTCCAAATTTAGCATTAAATATCTCTTAAAATAATTCTTAGATTTGAAAATTGTCTGCATCAGCGTATTTATCAAACATTTCTCTATAACACCACCGATTTTCATATTTTTGTATCCAATATTTTTCTTAATGTTAACGAAAAAAGACCTCCGGTCACAAAAAATTCAAAACCGGCGGCGGCGGTGACAGCGTTAGTTACCTTTTTTTTTTTTTTAGAATAGAGAGATAAAATGATTAACCGACGATGATTTCTTTAAATACAATTCCAAGCATAGTCTGATTCAAAATATATTTTAACCAATTTAACTTGATATTAATTTTATTGTCAACGTAAAATAGCTGGAGTGCAACAAGACCAAAATAAGATGAAAACTGAAAATCGTGATAAGAATACACCGATTGGTGAATATCTATTTTATATCAATACAATGCATTTCAGAGGGTGAGGCACTGCGTAAAGTCGTGGGAATTCAAGATGGCGGCTGTTATTCAAAATGGTGTCATTTTCGGAATTTTCTTACTATCCATCATATAAATAATTGATTCAGGTCGATTTCGATGTTTTTAACGTCAAAAATTTTGTTTTTAATACTTTCCATCATAGTTGAATGAGTTTATGAATTTAGTTTGTCTGTTTGTTTATCTGTCTGTCTGCTTGCCATTCCATGCTCTAACTCGCTTAAATATCGCTACTCGCTTAAATTCACTCAGACATTCATGTAATTTATATATGTTATTGAAGTTTACAATAACATGTTTCGAATGAAATTTGAAATTTATAGCTTTTATAGCCCGTTTACAGGGCCCTCAAAAGAATTTCATTACGTTACTGTCTATTAGTTCGTGAGCTACGTTTGAGAAAACTGCAAATCGTGAGATGAATATACCGATTGGTGAGTATCTACTTTATATTAATACAATCCATATAAGAGGGGGAGGCACCGCGTAAAATCGTAAGAATTCAAGATGGCAGCTGTTATTCAAAATGGCGTCATTTTCTGAAGTTTCTTATTATCCTTCATGTAAATGTATGTTTCAGTCGATTTCGATGTTTTTAACGTCAAATATTTCACTTTTAACACTTTCCGTCATAGTTGAATGAGTTTATGAATTCAGTTTGTCTGTCTGTCTGCTTTCCATTCCATGCTCTAACTCGCTTAAATTCACTCAAATTTTCTGTAATTTATATACGTTATTGAAGTTTACAATAACATGTTCCGAATAAAAATTGAAGTGTATAGCTTTTATAGTCTGTTTACAGGACCCTCAAAAACATCGATTACGTTATTGTCTATTAGGCCGAGTGCTACGATTGAGAAAACTACATATCGTTAGAAGAATATACCAATTGATGAGTATCTACTTTATATTAATAAATTTCATATAAGAGGGAATGGCATCGCGTAAAGTCGTAGTAATTTAAGATGGCGGCTGTTATTCAAAATGGAGTCATTTTCTGGAATTCTTGCAATTTTCATACTCATCATCGTATAAAATTGTGTTTGATGTAAATTTCTATGTTTTTAAGGTTAAAAATGTCATTTGTAACACATTTACTGCCGAAACGTCAGTGAAGGCTTACTGTGGAGACACGAAATGTTTTCGTTTCTGTTAGTATGTTAGTCTGTCTGTCTGTTCCGTGATAACTGCCGTAAAAAGCATCCGATTAGCTTGCAATTGAGTGGGCATGTTCGTGAGATACCTGGGCGTAGCCGTATAGTTTTTGGTTAAATTTGGTTCATTCGTTCGAAAAATATGTAAGATTTTATTTTGCTCCATAATGCTTTTCTACGGCAAGTCAGACGATTTTCAAATTTGCATTTGTTGAAAGAAAATGGCTCGTTTGATTAATGAATTTAAATACTAGTAAATCTGCAGATCAGGAGCCTCAACGTCATCTTTGCAAGTCATTGTTTTTTAACACTCATTGCATAATATTCAACTTCCTACAAATCGCTTTTTAAAGTTTTCAAATTACATAAATATTTATGAGCATACAAGATACTTCGTAAAGTTTCAGAAATTAAAAGTGTTAAACAAGTGGTTGTACATTGATGTTCTGAAATTCTGGTGAGCTACTTATTCTGGTAACTTTTTAAATCAAAAATTGCATTTCTTCAGGGGGGCTCTGCCCCCCTGAACCCCCCGTAGTCTATTTAAATTTACATTCGTAATTTTTTATTGATTGTGCGGATGGTTATAGTATATCTTAGATTTTTTTACGCTGTGATTTATAAGGATAAGCATAAGTTTTTTTATAAATTAATAAAATTTAAATTTAAAATAAAATATTCATGTTAACCGTACACAGACAATAAATCTTGAAGTGACGCCAAAAATGTAACCCTAAAATCCGCTACATTCGGCACAACACAACGACGTGCTTAAACGGATGAAGTCAAAGAATTTGGTCCCTGTTGCACGTGCTTGTTTTGTTTGGGCCGAATGAGGGCATTTAAATCTGAGCGATAACGCACATCGTATTGCAAACTGTTTTTACGGCATACTGCATCTCCATCTATCTCTTTCCTCCGTGAATAATAGTTAATTTTATTTTACCCAAGATCTTTTTATTCCAGCATCTTTGTTTTCGATAAATGACGTCTAATTCACCTGCTATGCGTACTTACTCAAAACTTTTCATCTTGTTATATTAAGAAATACTCGGGAGTTTTTTTTTTTTTTTTTTTTTAATATGCCGCCATATTAATTTTTCTAAACTTAATTTTATTTTTCATTTTCCTGTTTCATGACAAAACATTTCAATTGAAAATTGTTTAAAAGAAAATATTATTCCGGGTTTTGATTTTCTTGGCAACAATTAAAGAAATATTGGTAAATGTTATGGGAAAATGTTACGTTATTCTCGATGAAAATAATGAACTTTTGTATTTTTAAGCAAAATATTTCAATAAAATAAATGAAGTATTGCCTATTATTATTTCTGGGCTAAAATCCTTCTATATGCAAAGATACAAATGCATCAATTCATCTGTTTTGACGTTGGCTTTACTCAAGCATTATACACGCAATTATACTAATATTATTAGGACCAAATTCGTTGCTAGGCAACAGAGAAAGAAAAGGAAAAAAATGAAATATGCATTATGTCAATTTGATAAAACAAAATCCTTTATATTATTGGAAAACATGCATAAAATTCCCCCCAATATTATAAACCTAATTAAAAAAATCTCGCAAATATATTGACATAATTTATTGGAATAATTTAATGTTATTTAAAAATTTCAGCATCAAAAATTTACCATTTAAATCCATTTTTCATATGAGCCATTTCTTTCAACAAATGAAAATCTGAAAATCGTCTGACTTGCCATTGAAAAGCATTATAGAGCAAAATAAAATGTTCCATATTTCCCAAACGAATGAACCAAATTTAACCAAAAACAGCTAAGTCCGGGTAACTACCTCATCAACATTCCCAGTGAATTTCAAGCCGATCGGATGCTTTTTGCGGCAGTTATCGCGGAACAGACAGACAGACTAACAGAAACCAAAACTTTTCGTGTCTCCACAGTAAGCCTTCACTGACGTTTCGGCAATTAAATTATGGATACTAAAATTTCCAAATAAAGGTTTTAAATCATTCCTATTATTTTGAATTTTTGTGAATATATTTGCCAGATTTTTTAACTACGTGTATATTTTTTTGTGGAACTTTATACATGTATTCCAATAATATAAAGCATTTTTAAAATTATTTTTCAATTCTTCCTATTAGTTCACACTCTCCTTATATTTATTTATTTATTAACCATTTGGAAAAATGGTTATTGTCCTCGTCAGGGTAGGAAATCAAAAGCATATCTGAAGCTTTTTATTATTTTAATCCGCATTTAATTCCTTTTTGATTGGTCTATACAGTAATCTGTATTTTCCTTTACTTTCAACAGAGATGAATACTTCTGTTGCCACTATGACAAAAAAGTAATAAAAACTACAAAAAAAATAATAATAACTCAGAAACAAATTGGGGTACAGCTTTCAAACAAATTGCATTTAAAAGTACATTTTTTTCTATATACGACGGTGTAAAATGTAATATTGTGGGATGTTTAGAAGTTTAAGAATGAAATTTCATTTAAAATTGGTCGTCAGATTTCTAAGAAATCTGACGATGGAAAAGCCTTTTCCCGAACAGCCAATGAAATGCTTGGATAAGACGTAAGTTTCAGGAAATCTGACAAGTCGCAGGCGATTTTTGTCGCTTGCAATTTTTACGTGTAATAACACTATTAATGTTTAATTCATGGCGTACGTAATGCATGATCAACTCTGTGCTATTTTTTATGTCTTAAATTTTAGTCTTAGAAAAAATCATTTTCCAAATGGTCGTTGCAATTTGTTAAATTGCTTTTTTATTTTTTTTTTTTTTTTTACTTATTTATCTTGTTCAAATTTTCAATCGTTAATGAAATACTTATTATTCATCCTATCAAGTTGAAATAATTTTTTTAAAACTTGTACTGGATGACAATTGATGTTAATACAGTTTTTTCAAATTTTAATTCATTAATTAAATTTTAATTATTTAATTTTAGTTTTACATGGGAAACAAAATGGCGGCCATTGGTTATTGAAGAATTTAGTGCATCTTCATATCTATAAGGGGGGTTACCATAGGGGAGGACCCTGTTCTGTCGCCAAATACCGCCAAGTTTGTCGCGAACTTGGCGATATAGCTCCAAATTTGGCGATCAAAATGAGTTCCCAAAAGTGACGCCAACTTGGCGATATCTCTAATATTTCGCCAAATTCCTATAGACTTCCATTGTAAACCTACTTGCTTAGAGAAAATCAACTAATTGAGATATTTTAATGCAACAAAAACTAATAGTAGCTTAAGGGATTATATTAATTTTTTCTTTGATGACCTAAGTAGGAATTGACTTTAAAAACAAAATTTTTATATTACTTGTTCTTACTTTACATGATACATATTTCATTTTTTTCTTTTCCTTTTCTCCGTTGTCTAGCGACTGTTATCCTAAGCATATTATTGCGTCAAATATGATAATTACTAAAATATGCTAATTTGAATGTAGGTACTATTAAAAGGCTATCACAAAAAATATTTTATAGCGCCAAATCGATGCAATTTATGCAATTAACAGTGAGCACGATAATGAATAATTTTCCAGTAGATTTATAGATCCCCAGATATGCCTATTTTGGGGGGCTTTTAGTATGTTATTGCTATCGCATTTGTTTAAACAAATGTTTTACTATGCTATAAGTGAAAAAAAAGTACAGTTAAAGGCATATAAATGCTTTTTAACACTTTCCAACATAGATGAAAAGTGTTTATGACTTCAGTTTGTCTATCTGTGGCCTGCCATGTGTCTCTACGTGTTCTAACTCGCGTAAATATAGTCGGGATTATATGTAATTGATATACGTTATTGAGGTTTGCCAAAGTATGTTCGGTATTGAAAATGAAATGTGTAGCAATCATAGCTCAATTATAGGGGTACTCAAAACTATTCCGTTACATTATAGTCTTTCGGAAAAATCATTTGCGGTGTATTTTAATAATGTTACACAATTTTAAACGTAATGAAATTTATATACATTATTAAGGTGCACTAGAACCTGGTTACTATAAAATACGTTATGTGTAGCACTTACAGCATGCGTACAGGGAACTCAAAAGTATTCATAATATTAGAATCTTTGAAGAAAATTATTTTGTGGCGCTTTTTAATGATGTTACTCTATTACAAAATAATAAAATTGATATGTATTTTTGAATCATTTTTGTAGTATATGGGGGGTAAAGCATATATTTTTTTCAGGGTCACACAAAATTGGTCGATTAAAATATGGTCTACGAGAAAAAACTCTTCATACCTTATTTTAACGCATGGGAAATTAGAATTCTCGTTTTTATTCAGAATAGATCATTGGCTAAGAAAGTGACTTCTACCTTACAGAAAAGGCATTCATATCGTGTTGTCCATATTTTTTATAGATTGTAAGACATTATATATTACATCCGTACATTGAAAGATATTTACTGCTGCATAAACATGAAAAACATATCTCAGAAACCAATTTCCGAAAGACTTTCAGAAGAGGGAGGAGCTTTTACTGTTTTTAAACCCAGATTTAATAAAAAATTGCCTGTCGTCAGTGTGTTAATTGAGTTACACTTATTCAAACATTATGAAATTAAAATACATTACTGTGGTTTACTACAAGAAACTTGAATATGATTTGTATCACATTTATCGTTCATTTATAGTGTCACATAAAAGATTTCCGATACAGTTCTGGTCTATTAGGGATGATTGCTGAAGAGCGTTTTCGATTATGGTATGCGTTTTAACGTTAACTAAATTTTTGCTTACTATGTGGTATTTAAAAATTATATAAAACATATACAGGGCTACACAAATGAATTCGTAAGTATTTATTAAAATGAGCGCAAATTGCTTCAGTGGGTTTTTTTTTTAATTTGAGTTATGCATTTTCAAGCTCAGCTACATTTAGTATACTAACAAATGGTTCCAGAATTTAAATAGAACCATATACAGGGCTCTGCAAAAACTGGATACATGGTGCACACTATGCATAGTAATTCCCGGAAATGTGATATGAGCAGTTTTAAGAGGTTTTTTGTCTGCATTAAATTTAAATGCAATATGTGATGCGTAAAATTTTTCACGTAGTATACAGGGCTGTAGAAAAGAATTCATGTACGCTTCGGTCTATTGGTAGAAATTTCTAAAGGACATTAACACAATCAATTGAAAATAACAAATATAAATTAAATTACACTACGGGGGGTTCAGCGGGGAGCCTCCCTGAAGAAATCTACTTTATTATCTAAAAATTATCAGAATAAGTAGCCGAATGAATTGATGAGAATTTCAGAATACCCTTACATAACTACGTGTTTAATTTAAAGCTTCTAATGTCTGAAACCTTCGAAATATTTTTTCCTTTTATAAATGTTTATGTAATTTTAAAACTTTAAATTTCGTTTTTGTAGAAAGATTACTATTACTCAAAGTGTGCTAAAAACAATGAATTGCAGAGCTGACGTTGAGGCTCCTGATCAGCAGATTTACTAGTATATGTAATTTTAATATGTGGTATATAGCAAAAAATTCTATATTGAAAATGAAGTGTGTAGCATTTAAAATTCGTTTACAGCCGCAATCAAAAGGATTCCATTACGTTATGATCTATGTGAGAAAATCATTTTCAATGTGTTTTAATGATGTTAAACTCTTTGAAGCATATTGAAGTTGATATACATCAGCGAAGTGCAGTACAATATACTTGCTGCAAAATATGATGTGCATAGCATTTATCGTTCATTTACAGAGGCTCAAAAAAGAAAACGACTACAGAACCGTTTTAGGAATCAGAGGTCCCCAAAAACATATTTATACAAAATGTCTGTCTGTCTGTGTGTCGCCATTGTACCATCTAAAAGCGTATGAAGTGATGCATAGCATTAAACCAAAATTTTTGAGCATATTTTTGGCTGTGGCAAGCGGGTCCTCCCTGAATTTGAAAAAAACGTTGCCAGAAGGAGGCGTTGTAAAAGCGATTTTTATGCCTTTTTCAGTATTGTACTATCCAAAAGTGTATAAGTTATGCATAGATCTGAACCAATATTTTGTGTATGTTTTTGGTTTTGGCCAGCAGGTCCTCCTTCATTTTGGAAATATTCCGCCGGAAGGGGATGCTGTGATAGCGATTTCTCTATAATTTTCTCGATTTTTCGTAGTTCTATTATCTACTGGAGACTCGTGCAGCGACGGGATCTCGAGTCCTGCTAAACCCGTTATTCGCAAACGGCTAATGTACAATAAAATCACAAAAAACTTTTGATTTTAATAAATATCATGATCGAGTTTAATTCGTTTTTACTCAGATTAACTGACTGAAGAAAAATTTAAGGTGAAAATCAAAGTTGGTATGGCATTGAACTAATAATATTGAAATATTAACATTTGTAACTTCATCTGTATAGGCTTCAATTTGTATTCGGAACATGTTATTGTAAACTTCAATAACATATATAAATTACAAGACAATCTGAGTCAATTTAAGCGAGTGGCGATACGCAAGTGTGTCATACCACTTGTCCACAATCTTTTGTGGGCAAGTTAGAGCATGGAATGGCAAGTAGACAGACAGACAAACAAACAGCCAAACTGAATTCACAAACTCATCCAAATATGACGGAAAGTGTTAAAAACGAAATTTTTGACGTTAAAAATATCGAAATCGACTGCAACACACATTTACATGATGGATAATAAGAAACTTCAGAAAATGACGCCATTTTGAATAACAGTCGCAATCTTGAATTCTTACGACTTTACGCGATACATCCCACTCTTATAAGGATTCTATTAATATAATGTAGATACTCACCAATCGGTATATTCTTCTCACGATTTGCAGTTTTCTCAACCGTAGCACCCGGGCTAATAGGCAATAACGTAATGGAATTCTTTTGTGGGCCCTGTAAACGGACTATAAAAGCTATATACTTCAATTTTTATTCGTAACGTGTTATTGTAAACTTCAATAACATATATAGATTACATGAATGTCTGAGTGAATTTAAGCGAGTAGCGATATTTAAGCGAGTTAGAGCATGGAATGGCAAGCAGACAGACAGATAAACAAACAGACAAACTAAATTCATAAACTCATTCAACTGTAACGGAAAGTGTTAAAAACAAAATTTCTGATGTTAAAAACATTGAAATCGACCTGAATCAATAATTTATATGATGGATAGTAAGAAAATTCGAAAATGACGCCATTTTAAATAACAGCCGCCATCTTGAATTCCCACGACTTTACGCGATGCCCCCCTCGGAAATACATTGTATTAATATAAAGTAAATACTCACCAGTCGGTGTATTCTTATCACGATTTGCAGTTTTCTCAATCGTAGCAATACAATTCCAAGCATAGTCTGATGCAACGCATATTTCAACCAATTCAACTTGATATCAATTTTATTGTCAATATAAAATGATTATCCAATGATATTTTTTAAATGCAATTCTAAGCATAGTCTGGTGCAACGTATATTTCAACCAATTCAACTTGATATTAATTTTATTGGCAACATAAAATGAAAATCTGTCTTTCCGGTTGACAGATTTCAGTTTAGCGTAAAAGCGCTGTATCATCGATAATTTAATCTTATAGTTAATCGGGGTTTAAATCTTTTTAATTTGATCTAGGCAACAAATTGCCAATTGTGGTAACTTTGCCAATAGCTATTTTACATTATTGAAGCAAACAGTTGCCCATTCTTGAGCTAGATTTAAAAAATCACGGTCAGATATTGCCAACTTGGCTTCATATATGACACCTTATTTTTGTCGCCAAATTTGGTGATATTTCGTCAAGTTGGTCAACATTTGACGCTACTGCGGTAAACCTGCATTAATATTTTTCAACAATTACTCATTACAATGAGGCGGTCCAACCGAAATTGTGATGGACACACAGAGACTTGGGATTTTATATAAATAGATAGCATTTATACACACTACATAGTATTCAAAAATTTAGTTAATCTTAAAAACGCCTATCATAACAAAAATTCTCATCCAGCAATCATACAAATCCAGCAATATACGGTACTTCGGATATAATATAGTATCCGAAATCTTTTGCATGTCCCTGTGAATGCTGTGCATTTCATATTATACATCAGGAAGTAACTTGTAGTAAACCTCAGCAATGTATATCAATTTAACTATATATGAAATAGTTTAACATAATAAAAATACGCCGCGAACAATTTTTCCACCTATACCATCCTGTAACGGAATTCTTTTATGTAGCCCTGTAAATGAATAATAAATATTCTTTGCAAAACATATTCGATAGAATGCATATTTTAGGGCACTTCATAAATGCATATCAGTTTCATTATGTTTGAAAGTGTGTAACATCATTAAAATGCACTTGAAACGATTTTTTCCCATTGGCTATAATGTAACGGAATACTTTTAACTATCCCTGTAAAGGAACAACAACAGCTACAAACTTCATTTTCTTCAATAACGTGCAAAATTTTAAGGGCAATCCGAGTATATTTACGAGAGTTAGAGCGCGGAAGACGGACTGACGGCCAAATAAACCGAAGTCATAAACGCTGTTGAACTATGTTGGAAAGTGTTAAAATCCTTCCAAGGTAAAACCATATTTCATTAACTCACACGAAAATGATGTCAAAGATGTTTTCTAAGTTAATTCTCTGTACACGAACGAAGTGCCTATCGTTTACCATAGTTTTCTACCTGAAAATCACATTCAGTTCAATTTCTTTTCAAAAATTTTGTTTACGTTAGGAATGAAACTTTAAATGCCGATAACTTTCAAAATGCATACTTCTTGGAAGGTATCTCTTCTCTCAAAAATTATATTTATTTTAAAAATCTTTCTAAAAATGTAACTTTTATGCAGTTTTATTCGAAAAAATAATCTTGATGGGAAAATCTCGTCTACCAGATTAAAGTTGAAGTAGTTGTATTGTATCGGATTTCTGCTACTATAATGTAGATAGTACGCGGTCGTTGGCGGGTTTATCGCTGTTTGTCATAATTTGATAATTTTAGAATTAATTAACAGTTTTTTGCTTATTAAGGATAGAAATTTCATTTTTTTAAACTGAATTTTATAAAAGCACGTAGAATGAGTAATTACCTGTCCGAAAATGCATTCCATACATGGAATGCATTCTGTAAATTATTTAAGTCTCTACCTTGATTGAAATATAAAATGTTTGACGAAGAATTAAGTTATCATTTCCAGTATCTCGACGTTTTTTAAAAAAAATCCTGTATCTCTGTTTATAATTACAGTGAAACCTCCCTGAAAGACCCCCTCTTTAAAGAGACGACCTCTGATAAAGACCGTTTATTTATGGTCTATAATTTTCGGCTATAGGTTCAATGTTAATTTTCCTCTATTAAAAGACCACTATTTCCCGTCTCCCTCCCTGAAAGACCACTTTTCAACTTTTCAGTCGAAAAGTAGGATTACTTTCCTTTGCATGGGGAGGGGAAATTTCAAAATTCCACTTCTCTCCAGGAAACACCTCAGCTAAGTCTACTTCCTTAGACCTGGCGAATCAAGGTCATCTCCACCCCCCCCCCCCCCCACCCTGGAAGATGAAGTGATTCAGCTGACAAATACAGCTAATGTTGATTATAACCCCAAATCATACAAATATGAAGAAGCTCTCGAGTGTTATGGTGATTTATCTGGAGACTGGAAGAATCGTATTATAGAAAATTTAAGACTTAAAAGTTTTTATATTAAAAATAAATTTTACAATAATTAAAAAAAACAAATAATACACAATCGAGACTTTTTTAAATATATTTTAGGAGCTCATTCTGATTCAGACGACGAGCTTCTGCCAATTAAAGCTTCTATTTCATGTCAAACACTTGTTGAAATCAATAGATTGCTAGAAAGTTCAATACCAGTTACAGATGATACTTATATAAATAATTTGTTTAAACGGATCAAAGAATGTTTAGAAATAAAAATTGTTAAAATCAAAGCAAACTACAATTAATTCCTTTTTTAAAGCTGAATAGAGATGAAATATAATAAACTAATTGAATAACAATTGTTTTTGTAGTATGTATTTCATGAAACTTTGCTCTACCCATCACCTCTATTCACAGACCACCTCTCTGAAAGACCAATTTTTATGGTCTGATGGGTGGTCTCTTTAGAGAGGTTTAGTCGTATTTTATAAAGATGAGTTTGGTCTGAAATTGAAGCTTTTCTTCATTAGATTATTCTAGTCTTCGTTTTATTTCTCTGCGATGCTTGCTTTCTTAAATATCTGAAATTTTAAAATTCCACGTTTGGCCGATTTAACATGGAGAAGTTGTGTCCAGCATAATAAGCAGCTATGCGGTCGTTATGTTCTTCGAGTTTAGTCGTTTGGTGGGCACAGCATTTTTTCTAGCTTGATTTGGCAGAACGACCGTGCTGCTTGATGTTGTTTTCAAAAACTATTGTTTTGTTTTGTTTTTGTAATTACAATTACTAAGTTAGCTGATGCGATTCTAGTCGAATCTTGCTGGTAATCACCATTTTTAATTTTTGAAAGATTACAAACTATGACGCTCTTTTATAATGTGCCAAGAAGAAGGATGCTTTGCTAATGAATAATGTGTCAGCTAAAGCTATAATTTAAAAACAAAACAACAGGTACCATATCTCCGCGAACACAACAAATATTTGTTACATATTTCATAACTGAAATTTCCCGCTTTATAATTTTTGAAAAATTGCAAATTATGACGCCTTTTTAAACATGCCAAGAAGAAGGATGTTTTTTAAAAGAATAATGTTTCAGAGCACTATAGCTGTAAATTTTAAAAACAATAGGTACCATTTCTTCTAGAAAACTGCAAATATTCGTTATAGATTTCATAACTGAAAATCACCGTTACATAATCTTTGTAACATTACGAACTGTGATATACATTCTTATTTATCGTTCCGCTGAAAGTCAGCTTTCTTTACTGTTTTCTTTGACCCTATTTTTTCTTATCACACTTACTCTCTTGTAGTAAAAATTCTCTCTGTTCTTTCTGGTGACACGCCACTCTTTTTCATGAGCTCCACAAGCGAGTTTATGGCTGACAAATGGTAAGACGGACTCATAAAGTTCCACTTCGTTAAGGCAGTTGTCACTATAGTTAGTCTTGGCAGACATTTTTATAGCTCTTTTTAATTTATTGAAAGACTCTGCAGTTTGAAATAGAAAAGAGAATCAGGAAGAGTTTTTTAGAAATATTTTTGATGTGATTGAGTGTCTATTGTAATTGTAGAAATAATGCTAGTTTAAATTAAACGTGAATTCTCTTGGAAAATAGACTGATCATTTTCTTAAAACATAAGAGATTAGTTTATTAGAAAGAAAATTAGTGAACATTAAAGCAAATTGAAAAAGAAATACTTTTATTATATAAATTTGGGTAATGAAAAAAGTGATCTTTTAAGTACAATAGATAATGAAATAATAAGATAATGGAAAATATGAAAGCTATAATGTTAAACCAATGGCAGCGTTCTTTTTAAATTTTCCGTTACCATTGCAGTATTTTATTTTATATTTTTCATGCGATAGCTGAGGGAAATCTCTAACCGGCTAATTTTAATTTTTTCCATTTTTGTTGCAGTTTTATTTTAGGTTACTTTCTATTTTGGAGTCGGTTCAGAAAACGAAAGTATTCTCATTAAAAAAAAAAGAAAAAAAAAACTGCAATCAAAATCGAAAAAAAAAAAAAAGTACCCGGTTAGAGATGAATCTCAGCTATCCTATGCAAAAATAAAATAAAATAAAGAAAAATCATTGATAAAAAAAAAAGCATGAAAATAATTCATAATCATATTTGAAAAGAATACTACCGTTAGTTTAACATTAGTTTGCAAGTGTCTTTGGGTGATTAATGTAGACTCTTAAGAGTCACGATGGGAGATATTGAATATGAGTATTTCATCGTCAGAATTTTAAACATTCCACAATCACTATTCTGGATTATACGAAGTTTTTATAAATACAAGTATTCCTCGATTAGTGCGATTAATTAATCCCGCGATATTGCCGCACTAATCGAAACATACATTCAACGGGAAAAACTACAATAAATCCCCAGTCAACTTTGTCAAAAACCCAATATACATAAATAGACAATAGAGTAATATTGTTTTTGATGCATTATTCTTTAAAAGTTTATATTACAGCTTAATGTGAAACTTTAAGAAAAGTTTGCATAATTTTTATGAACTTCCATTAACAAAACCATGTGAGGTAATTAAATAAGTAATAATCGAGAAACATTGAAATTTCCATTTTAATTTTAATTCTGCATTAATAACATACTTTAGATTGTTTATGTTAGCTTATTTACAATTAAGTTAATTTTTCAAAAATTGCATAATTTAATAAAATACACAATATGAACTTTAAAGGGCTCACTCTTTTACTTAAAAGACGACTAAAGTGATAAAATAAATGTTACAAGTTAAAAATATACATTTTATTTAAAATTTCTTAGTACTTTCGGACTGCATTTTCCGAGGCCATCATCAGAGAATATTTTAATAACTAATATTGCTGTTCATTTTTTTAAAACGTGGCTAGTTAAATAATTGGAGGGGCCCACTTAATTTACTTCAATAATAATTAATTATTTCACAGTATAAAAAATAGATAAGTAAAATTAGCTCACCTGTGATATACCTTCATGGGGGAATTTCCCCATGAAGTAATAATAAGCTCGAAGTAGCAGGAGTCGTTCGGTAGCTTCAGGGCCCCGAACCTACCCTTCCCACTTTTCGGTGCCTTTAATTTGTGTAATTTCCCTTTTAAATTTGTCCGGTTTCAATTTTTGATTTTTTTTTTTCAAACAGGCTTTCGCTAGAGTGTCTTTCACTCGGGACGTGGCTGGGGACCTACGAACCTTGCTTCCGCAAAAGAGTCGGAATAAGTGGAAGAATAAAGGGCTGCGGACGAAAAGAATTATATATATAATAATATTATTAGCAATAATTAGCTGCTGCGCAGATTCTTTTTGTGCTGCTGAAAGATAAGAGATTTTGCTTTATTTGTGTGTACGGTGATGTTTGAAGTGAAGAAGCATCTGATTAAATAAAATATTGTTTAATAAACACATATATCCAGCACACGAGAAAGACACTTTTCTACACTACTTAAACTATAAAAAGGAGATAATAAGAACATGATTAGTATAAATATATATAAAATGGTTTTGAGTGTTTGAGGGATAGAGCCAACAGGTTTCGCTTCTACCCTTTTCGACACATGCCACACCAACTAACAATTAAAGGGTGTGTAACATGTACTTGTACATGTAAGTTAAAAATGTCTTAGTCATTAAAATTTTCTTTGCACAAAGAAGAGAGTAGAAGTTCAGTTAATTTGAAAAGTCATAGAACGAAGTCTAATAGGATTTTCCTATCACTGATATGTGGTGTCACCTTGTGACGCTCGGGCGAGTTATCAGTCTTCTTTCCAAGACCGAATAAGTTATTTCTTTTCTTTCCCTTGCTCCTGTTGTCGTACCCCAGAAGAATTCCCTCGACGGCCTTTTCATCGAATTTTAACCTCTTTAACTTTTCTATGTAAGCATATGCCTTACAGCCGAAAATTCTTATGTGTGAAAGATTTGGCTTTCTTTTATTCCATAATTCGAACGGAGTTATGTTATTATTGTTGGCCTTCGTGGGTAAGCGATTGGTAAGGTAGCTAGCGGTGCGAATTGCTTCACCCCAGAAGCGCTTTGGCAAATTAGCGTCGGAAAGTATGGTGCGTGCCATCTCGACGTTTGGTTTTGCTTACCGCCACGCCATTCTGAGGTGAGCAATACGGTACACTTAGCTGGCGTTCGATGCCGTTTGCTGTCAGATAATTTTCAAATTCATCACCTAAGTACTCTCCCGCATTGTCTGTCCTCATTGCTTTAATTTGTTTTCGGAATTTATTTCTAGTAAGCGCAACAAATTCTTTTAACTTGGTTATTGCTTCTCTCTTATAAGAGAGTAAGTAGGTCACAGTGAATCTGCTGTAGTCATATATGAATGTAAGGAAATACTTTTTCCTGTGAAGGTTTCCGTTTTTATCGGACCGCAAATGTCACTATGTACTATCTATCTATCTATTATATATATAAAATCCAAACGAAAATTTCGTTCCGAACGCCGAGATTTCGATTTCTACCGCATGGATTTTTACGGAACTTATACCGTTAGATAGGTATCGTTTCAGGGAAGGTTTTAAGATATAACACATCATTATACCTAGATTAGTTATAGAATTATTACGGAAAATTCTGTTATATTGGACTTTGTTACTTCATATTTCCTTAAATATCTTGGCTCCTATTGGTCGTAGAGCTTAGATCTCGCGCCAAAAGTAGCTCCGAAGCACCCAAGAAAACTTTTCCCCGCGATTATTTTGCCCTCTTCCGATTTCCTCTAACTCTATTAGGGGCCCGCCTAGGGCCCCTTTAAAATATTTTTCATAGTAATTTCAGCAATTATCTTAAATTATTGGTTAAGACCGCCACCCTCCCGATTCATGCATCTACGGAAAGGTTGCATGAAGGAGTTTCGTTCAGATACGCTTTCGTTAAGAATAGAGTGTGCTCCCTGGTGGTGGAATGTGGAACATAACGCGATATTGTTAAAATTAGGAAATCTAAATGCGATCTGTTTTAAACTTTGAGATAGTTCATAAGACATAATCTATTATCTATTCTATTATATATATATATAAAATCTATTATCTATTCTATTATCTATTCTATTATATATATAAAATCCAAATGGAAATTTCGTTCCGAACGCCTAGATTTCGAGTTCTACTGCATGGGTTTTTACGGAACTTATACCGTTAGATAGGTATTGTTTCAGGGAAGGTTTTAAGCTATAACACATTATTCTACCTATATTAGTTTTAGAATTATGACGGAAAATTCTGTTATTTTGGGCGATAAGGTTACCATTTTATTTCTTGGCGAAATTCATCGTTGATAAAAAAAAAATTGAAACGTCTATTAAACCTCGAAAAATAAAAGAAAAACTGTTACTAATTTTATTTAAATGAAAAAAAAAGAAAAAAAAAGAAGAAGAAAATCCGTTTTAATGAGTGATATTATTAAAAAACGGAAACATTTAATCAAAACCTGAAAGAAATATTTGTAATGCTTAAAAATTAATTTAATAAGAAATATTACACTTGATACGCAATATTTGGCTCTTTATCGCTTGCGTTAGATATGGAAACGAATCTGAAAATTTGATTAGATGAAATTTTAACGACATTTTCTTTCTGTTCTGCTCTTTTCTTTTTTTTTATATCTAATTCTCCCATCACGTGACTTATAGAAGAAACAAGCAGATGTAATTGTGAGTCACATGTGTAATTACTATTTGTTTCGTTACAATTTTTTATTTTTATTTTGTCGCCAAACAATGTGATTTTAAGCCAAAAATGCATAAGCGTGACATTAGCTTGAGGATGTTCTCACAAATGGTGTTTTTTTAGGTGAAAGAGATCATTTTTTTCAGTACATTTTCATATTCAATTGTAACTTATATAGATATCAGTTAATATTTTAAAAATGGAATCGAATACTTAAATTTCATGTGAATTTCTGCCACACATACATATTGTAAAATAATTTCATACTTTTTAAAATGTTTTTCGCCGTAATTCCGAAAGCATGTGATATTTATAAACTCGAACTCAGATCAACGAATATTACCCATTTTATATAAGCAAATATTATCTATTGTTAATTTCATTTTTTCTCAAGTCATATCGCCAATTTCATTTATAGGAAAATTCACAGATTCGAAATCTAGGAAATACAGATAATTTTTAAGGAAATTTATGTTTTAATACGTTATTACTATCGAAAAATTCAACATTTTGAAAAAAAAATACAAGTCTTTTGTAATTCGTCATTTCTTCTTCGTCTTTCTTCGTACTTTCTCCTCTGTTATGTAATATTTCAAATGATATTGGACTAATTTTCGATCATCAATTCACCGCAAAATGGAATATCTAATATAGTATATAAAATAAAGTCTGGATTAGGTGACTAATTAACGCACAGCGCAAACTACTGAACCTAAAATCTTGAAAATCGTGGTAAAAATACTTCTTATGACATAGATTTCTACTAAGAAAGGATATTCTAAAGTGTCACCCCTAATGGTTTTTGCACGGGGAGGGGGAAAAAATCGAATATCAAAATTATGCGTCAAATGATAGCATATTTTAACGTAGTTTTGTATGCTGAATCGAATGCTACCAAATAAATTTTTATAAGTCCAACAGTTCATGATACATTTCATATTTTTCTAATTTGGCGGTGTCTTTGGCATCTAAACCTCAAAATATCTATCATTACATCCGTTACTCTAGCAACGGAAAAAATTCAAATCAACCCTTTTGGTTAAAAAATGAAAACGGCTCTATGAGTTTGAAATAAAAATGCAAGCATCTTAATTTTTAAAAAAAATAGTGATTTTATGTAAAATAAAAGGAAAAAAATTACTGAGAATTTAGCGTTATAAAACAAAAATGTAAAATGTACTACTTAGATGTTCCGTCGACCAAAAATCTATCGTCAAACTATAAGATTAAATGCCAATAATGGTTGATCGTAAATATCAAATTCACTTCAATTTAAACAAACTACACGTGTTTACGTCATCAAGTGATTTTAATTTCGACGTTTTATTTGTATTTTTATTAATGTTATACTAATTTCTTTGTTATTTCGTTATTTAAAATAAAGATTATGTCAATTTATATAATTTAACGAATGGTTTGGCGATTTATATAATTTGGCGAAATTGGTCGACGGGATAACAAGTAGTACCAATGAAAATATTTAAGTATGAAAGCAATGTTTGTAACGACTTAAAAATTATTTTCATATATATAAACTCGGTTTATGGCGTCAGATGCCGTCATCCGAAGAATCTACAAGAGTCTTTTTCCATTTTTTCCGGTCATAGGTTCCTCAATGAAAGAAATTGGAATTGGAATAATATTGTGCGATTTATAAATTGCTTCTCGATAAGAAGAAGAAATGGTTACATTTATAACAACCGTGCGCACATCTCGCTGATAGCATTTTTAAAATTCCCAGTAGCAGTAGTTACATTTTGCGTATGTAAATTAAAAATATTTTTTTGCTTTTAATTATGGCATTATTTCCTGTTATTGTTTATCTTTTCAGTTTTTTAAATGAAATTAGTATAAGGCATGCATTTTAAATGAAATGAGTGAAAGGTTTGTGTTTTAAATGAAAATAATAAAATAAGAATATGCTATGAAAACAATCTTTATTGATTTATTACCTGCGCCCGGCTGACATGAAAGTATCACAAAAGCCACATATTCACTTTTCTTTGAGTAGTTGCTCATGAGAATTCAAGTTAACCTTCCGTAATCGGATACTTAACATATTGGTGTATTAGCTTTAATGTTGAAAGCATCGTTTATGTTTGAAGCGAAAACTTTACTATGAATTCTATTACACAAAATCGCATCATCATCATCTACTATATATTTACAACGGAAATTTGTATTTCATTCCGATTGTTTATAATACTTTCGTAGGATATACCGCAATTAGTTAGGTAATAATTTTGGAAAGGTTTTAGTGCATACATATTGTTCAAGGGTACCTAGTTATAGAGCAACAGTAAAAGTTCAAAAATTAAGTGAACCTGATTATGAAAGTTTAGCCTTTTTAAAAAAATCTACAGAACATATTTTGTTACAAGTGGCCCTGTTGCATGACTTTTAGGAATGGTGTTAGTATATACGATTTCATTATATGTTGATTAGTTACAGAGGTATTAATTCCTGTTGTCATAACGGTCTCATTACCCGACCATAAGTGCGCTGTTTATAATCAACTAAAACAATTACTTCTTAATTGCTAAATTTTGTCCAACGCTTAAGATAACATTATATCGCAATGGCGTTCGCATCGTTTTCAGTAATGAACAAGGTCAAGCTGAAGATCCATATTGTTTAAAATACAAGTTCAAATTCACCATTTAGTTTAATCCAAAGTTCATTTGGAAATATTGACCAGCGCAGCGGGCATAGCCTGCTAGTTATCTATATTATAAAGGACAAACATATCTGTGCGTAACGCATACGTCATTTTGCGAATGGCAACGCTTTGAAATTTGAAATAAAATTTTGGTTTTGTAATTTTCTCTACTGCAAATTTTTATACTCCTAAACATCGCACATTTTAAATTTTTACACCGCCATATAACGAAAAAAATGCTCTTTTAAATGCAATTTGTTTGAAAGCTGCATCTCATTTTCATTTTAAGATATTAATTTTTTTGTAGTTTTTATTACTTTTTTTGTAATCGTGGCAGCTGAAGTACTCCATTTCTGTTGAAACTAAAGGGGAAAAAATGAAAATAGTAGATTGTTGTATCTTTTTGTTGCCATTTTCTCATAAAAACCGAAAAAAAATTGAAATTAAAATACGTGCTATGTCAAGAATATCGTCTGTTATAAAACCCAATGAGTTTTGGCTTTATTTCGTTGTTATTTATCAATTAAATGATTTTGCCGTGCCGGCTCCATTGCGAAATATTAATAAACAATTTGCACATAAAAAAAAGTTCAGAATTTCTCTCCCGCTAATTTTCTACAAAGAAATTAAAGCTTCATCAATAAATACATAAAAGAATAATATATAAAAAAGCACGAATTTAACATATATGTAGTCGAACAATTTAAATTTTTAGATCCGAATTGGGAAAAATATGTGCTTTTAAATGAAATTTGTATGAAATAGAGTTGCTAGGCAACTGTTAAAGTACAAGAGAAAAAATAATCTATAGATTGAAAACACAAGATAGCTTTTTTAGACATCTTCCTTGAACTTTCTACTGTACCAATTTTGCTAATAATTCTTTTTTTTAAATGAAAGCTGTTCATTTGTAGATGTCCTCGCACTAGCTATTTTTCTAAATATTTTCACTTTTATATTTTTAATTTAATTTGAAAAGATTTTTTGAAATTTCATCAAAATGGTAGCAATCGTATTATTTCCACTGTTGCAGAAAAAAAGAAATATTGGGGTTTATTTATCCTTATTGATATCATTTACTCATTACAATTAAAAATAACTATTTTAAGTCTGAACAGAAAATGACGTCACTATTTAAAATACATTTTCGCTAATAAAGCTAATGTTACAATATATTTTCATTCGGCTGATACCGAATTTGAGAAACTTGGCGCAATGCTTCAGTAAGTGCCATATTTATAAGAAAACGATCCTTTTCTTTGATAAAACTATATATTTTTACACGAATACATCTAAAAGACATCAGTTTCTGGAATTTGTACTTCGCGGTACTGAAATTAGACCCTCAAGCCAAAAGAATACATTTTCACATGCAAAGTTTTAGCTGACAAACGGAACTTCACGTTTGAAAAACTATCTAAAGGGAAAATATGACCATGCGTATGGCTGACGTCATTTTGAGAATGGCAACGCTTGACGATTAAATGTCGGATTTGCAATATTTGCTACTGCAATTTTTTGAATTTCTAAACATCGCGCATTTTTAATTTTTACACCCGTTATATAGGGCAAAAAATCTACTTTCAAATGCAATTTTCTTGAAAACTTTATCTTGATTTATTTATTATGTCTTTTTAAATAATTTTCAAGAATAATGTTTTTTAATCTATATCCATTGCGTACAGACTCATTTAAGGAATAAGCCATTTGCACTTAAAATAATATAAATAATTCAGCATTTGTCCCTGACTAATTTTTTATAGCGAAATTAAAACTTCATCAATCTATTATATTAAAAAGTGACTGTCCATTTGTATTTCACAGCTGTTCCTCCTAGAATATGGAGTGTTGGGCGTTGGACGATCAAATTAACGCCAGTTATCCGCATGAGTCCGAGGATGTTAAACGTGGTCGTAGAATTTTAAAATTTGTTTAGTTTTCGAGATATAAATTTTTACGTTATTTTTGATGACATTTCTACAATGATGGAAACTAAAATTGCTCCATTTTTGTGTATAAAAGAGAGAAAAGGAAAAATGACAAGGATTATTAGGTATCATTGTTTGAAATCATTTTAAAATTGAAATTAACGTATATTTGAATAAACAGTGAAAAAATGATTGTAGTTTTCAAGAAAATTTCACGAAATACGACCTCACACATATTCAAGCTTCCGGAATCCGTTTTCTTTAGAAACACAAATTCGACTCTCGACCGGAACATTGAGATAAATTCTGTTGACGTCAAAAGAAAAAAAAAAACACCGTACGTTATTTTCATTTAATTTAAAGTCGTAAAGTAGATTTTCAACCATTGCCTTAAGATGGTTAATAAAACTTTTCAGAAGCGGACATTAAAAATGCGAAAAAGCGAGAAAAAAAAAAAAAAAAAAAAAAAAAAAAAAGAGAAAAGTTTTAGCGAGAAAAAAAATAATTCTTTAAATATTTATTTTAATTCATAAATATAAAATGCTTCTGAATAAATTCGTCCAAATAAATTCATTTTTGTATAAGTTGACCCAAATGACATCATTTCTACGAACTCCGAAATTCAAAGCAAAATCTTGGAAAAGCAAAAAGCTCTAGGCAAATAAAGTTATAGAATATGTGCATTTTTATTGGGAAAGTTTTGACTTAAGTTGTAAATATAACTTATTATTTGAAATATTGTATTTAATAAAATTAATATTGCAATAACTTTCTAAATTTACAATAAAGTTAAGATTTCATTTTTCGCAAAAAGATCGATTGTCTCATGCAATTCAAAAGCAACACAATGGGTTGCTACGCAACTAGTATATATAAAATCCAAACGGAAATTTCGTTCCGAACGTCTAGATTTCGAGTTATACTGCATGGATTTTGACGGAACTTATACTGTTAGATAGGTATCGTTTCAGGGAAGGTTTTAAGCTATAACACATCATTCTACGTAGATTAGTTATATAATTATGACGGAAAGTTATTTTGGACGATAAGGTTACCATTTTATTTCTTGGCGAAGTTTTTTGTTGTTGAAAAAATTGAAACGGCTATTACACCTAGAAAAATAAAAGACAAAAAACTGTTACTAATTTTATTTAAAATCTTTAAAAAAGAAAAAAAAAGAAATCCATTTTAATGAGTGATAATATTAAAAAACGAAAATATTTAATTTAAGCATGAAAGAGAATGTTCGTAATACTTAAAAAATTACTCAGTTGAAATATTGCAATTGAAATAATATTTGGCGATTTACCTTTTGCATCAGGTTAAGAAAAATGCATCTGAAAAATTGATAAAATGATATCAAGGAAGTTCCCCATAAGCGCATGCTCAGAATTATTTGAAAAAAATTATAGAATATTCTTCTCATAAGTATATATATCCATAAAAAAAATCGGCAGAACCTCTATTTAGCATTCCTAAAAAAATAATGAAAATTTCATTTTTTGCGATTTAGCGCTGGATGGCGACACGATAAAATTTTGAAAAATACTATGATAAATATTCTTTAAGGAAAACTTTTTCAACTCTCGATACGAAGTTAGTTTAAGTAAGTTTAACTTAAAAAAATACTTATTTATAACTTCAGTTTTGTCATATACATTTATATATGTAATAATGAAATTTAACGATCGTATTTATGCCGTTTACAACGAAATTTAAATGGATTAAAAGTGTTTCAAACTCATTATTCATTAAACTCACATTCACATTCAAATTAAGTTCCGATTCTGAGCATTGGCAATTTGACTTCGATATTGTTAGTGTCAGAGACAACAAGAGAGTTTTATTGCCATGGAAACAACAATTTAATATCGAAATGTTTAATGATAGCATTCTTAATTAAAATACTCTTAAAACTTATCCAGCCGGTGACACCGTGTAAAATTAAATAGCTCAATACAAATAACACGCAATTTGCATATATTATATAAGCTTACAGCAAAAATAGTAAACTAATCCACAGTTTAAATTTAAATTCATTGAGCATTAGGCATTTAATTACTTATTTAACAAGGAATTTATAAATGCATTTCAATCTCTTGCATTTGGCGAGGAAACGTATTGGTTCGCCAAAGAGCGTGGAGCATTCGTCTTTTCGCGCCAAATACTCGAATTTTTTTTTTTTTTTTTTTTTTTTTTTACAGATTTTCTACTGGGATTCTACCGCTATTTTTACCGATCTTTTTGACATACATGAGTAGTTTTATCAGCATTTCCTTTTTCAAAATATTTTGAGTATGCGTTTTAAGGAGACCTTCCTTGTGAGTAACAATTTTTATTATTATCATTATTATTATGTATCTCTTACAGAAAAAACTAGCAGATGTAATTATAAAAATGACGATATTATATAAATAGCAGCTAATATTATAAAAGTGGAGTCAAATATTTAAATTTCAATGCAAACGTTTGCCCCCCCCCCCTCCCCCCCCCACACACACACATATTATAAATAATTTAATTTCAGATATTTAAAATATTTTTCGCGTACTTTCCGACGGAAACACGCTATTTTGTTTTTTCCCAAACTTATGACTTTTATAACCTCGAACTCAGATCAACGAATATTGTCCACTCTTTTTTTTTTTTTTTTTTAACCATTTGGAAAAATGGTTATTATTCTCGTCAGGATGGAAAATTAAAAGCATATCTCAAGGTTTTCATTGGTTTATTCCGCATTTTATTCGTTTTATGATTGGTCAATACAGTAATCTGTATTTCCCTTTAATTTCAACAACGATGGATAGCTTCTGTTGCCACTATGACAAAAAGTAATAAAAACTACAAAAAAAAAAAATAATAACTCAGAAACAAATTGAGATACAGCTTTCAAACAAATTGCATTTAAAAGTACATTTTTTTCTCTATCCGACGGTAAAGTAATATTGTCGGATGTTTAGAAGTTTAAGAATGAAATTTCATTTAAAATTTGCCGTCAGATTTCTTGGAAATCTGACGATGGAAAAGCCTTTTCCCGAACAGCCAATGAAATGCTTGGATATTTACGTAAGTTTCAGGTGGATAATACTTAAGTTTCATGAAATCTGACGGGTCGCAGGCGATATTTTTGACTTGCAATTTTTACGTGTAATAACACTATTAATGTTTAATTCATGGCGTACGTAATGTAGGATCAACTCCGTGCAACTTTTTATGTCTTAAATTTTAGTCTTTAAAAAAATCTTTTTCCAAATGGTCGTTGTAATTTAATAAATTGCTATTTTTTTTTTTTTTTTTTTTTTTTTTTTTTTTTACATACATCGCCAATTTCCCTTTTAGAAAAGTCTACTGTTTCAAATGTTAAGTACTAAAGATTGTTCTTAAGAAAATTTATGCAATTTTGCGTTATTAATACCACAAAAGAAAATATTTTACGATAAAAATTGCTTACTGAAATAAATTTTCGATTATCTTTTTAATTCGTCATCCCTTTTTCAGTTTTTTTTTTTTTTTTTTTTTGAAGGTTTTTGATATTGGATTAATCTTCCGTAATCAGGTTACTCGCTAATTAGTGTATTTACTGAACTATTTGGATGTTTCTTTTATATTTGAAAGAGTTTCTGGACAGTGATCGCGATTGCAGAAGATTACATGAAATTTGTACTTAGCGATTAGTAAATATATGTTTTTTCATTATGAAGCAAACGGAGAACAGAAGATTTAGTATTATATATTTTTTATTTGCAGTTATTTTACTGTCACTAAAAAATAAATACTTGGAATGAAATTTTGAAATTCCAATGGCGGCTGGTGGAACAATATTTGTTGATTTATCATTTTAGCCTGGATAAGAAAAAAAGTACCTGAAATGCAGATAAAATTGAAAATAGAAATCATTATAAAGCAAGTTCTTCTGACGCACAATCCTATTCGCTAAACTGAGGAAACAATTAACGATTTTAGGTTTATTTAGGCAGCAGACTGAAGAATAATGTAATTTTGAAAATAAAAAGTGTATTTATTTCTCCGTGTTATTGTACTCTTTAGAGAAATGAAAAAAGGTCTTCGGTGCATCAAAAAGATTATTTCGTTATATTATAACGTGTTAGGTTATTAAGTAATGTATAACTGACTTTATTTGTCATTTACAAAGAGTATTTTTGGCGAAAGATCTATATTTCAGCCAACAGCGCCCCACCAGTGGCCGAGAGGTTCTGCTCTCGAAGCTGGTAGACGGGAGGTGCTGGGTTCGATCCCAATCGCGCCCGTCGGCCTAATCGTTCGGAGTTTTCGTGGTTTTCTTCGAGCCGTGGATCTTCCATGCGTTAATACGGATTAGGTTCCCTTAGAAAGACCCCCACGGAGGGCACTCCCCCCGGGCCTATATCCCTCGTGTAGATAATTGGCCGTCAAAAATCAACCCAACCCATTCAGCCAACAGCAATTTGACTTTATTTAATGGAATGTAGTTTGGCGCATAATTACTTATGTTTTACGTGTGTTAACTCTGGTAAATTTGTAACCATATAGTTTGAAAACACTTCTAATGTTTGCCGTAAAACTTAGCTGTGCACCCGATTATGGAAGATTGGGAAGATTTTGATTGGATGAAAACAAGAGGTTTATTTTTCTATCATAATCAGTTATCGAGGGGGGTTTTTTCAGTTTAACAGCTACAAGTGGTATATGTGTAGGTAACTGTTTCTCAGAAGGTTTATTGCGTGAGTTCTTTAAATGCTAATAATATTTCCAAATCTATTTAAATAATATCTAACACTTTTAAACTACTACTACATTTTACTAATTTAAGTAATATTTAATAACATTACTAATTTAATATCAGAAAGCTTTTATTGACATTTTGCGTCGAACACTAAATAAAAATATCTTTTTACAACAACTTTTCTGTTGCCAGATGCATGACACTATATTTGTTGCTGATAATATTTCGATTCGATATTTACATCTACATTACTCACCTACCAGTAACGAAGTTACGTTACTTTGAAAGCATGGTAGGATGTAATGGTATTAATATATACTGATGGAATTATACACAGAAATACAAATTATATACAACAAAAATAAATAAATAAATACATAGAAAACATAGCAAAATTCTTGAGTAAGCATTAAACAATAATTAAAAATATAATAATAAAGTAATATAATATATTAAATATATCAGGAACAGTCAACAACGTCATTAAAACGAACTGGAAGTTTCACTTGTCTTCCACAGCGTGTCCGTTTCTCAGATTGCTCTAATTTTTCACTTGGCACAACACTGTGTGTCGTCGTTGGCTGTGGAGTCTGGCTGTTCATGGGAACTGATGTATGATCAGTCTTTGAAGTAGGAGGCAGTATTTCGTTATCGGAAAGCTGCAACATATAGGCAGGTTTTAATCTGTCTACGGAGATATTAATTTGTTTGCCTTTAATTAATAGAAAATATTTTGGAGTTCTTTGCAACACAAGAAATGGTCCTTCATATGGGGGTTCTAATGATTTTTTGACTCTGTCAATACGTAGAAAAACATGAGAGCATGTATACAAATCTTTTGGTATGAAAATGTTTTGCTTGCATTTATGTTTGGACGTATAGGGATTCAAGAGAGCCATCTCTTTTCGAAGGTTATTTACAAAATCATCAGTAGATATTGGCGATTTCGATTCTTCAAAAAATTCACCAGGTAATTTGATAGTTTTACCATAAACCATTTCAGCAATTGTATACTTACAATCCTCAATTCACCAGGTAATTTGATAGTTTTACCATAAACCATTTCAGCAATTGTATACTTACAGTCCTCATGTAGAGCAGCTCGCAAACCCATAAGAACTGTTGGTAATGTCTCTGTCCAACGAAGAGAGTTATGACACCTAATAGCTGATTTTAAAGTACGGTGAAGGCGTTCAAATTTACCATTACATTGAGGATGGTACGAAGTCGTGTGTTTCAACCGTACACCACATAATGAGGTTAAATTTCGAAGTAATTCAGAATTAAACTGCTGCCCTCTATCAGTAACGACACAAGAGGGTACTCCAAAACGAGTAATCCAATTTTCGTAAAAAGATTTTGCAACACTTTCGGCAGTGATGTATTGTAAGGGTACTACTTCCATCCAAGAGGTAAATCGGTCAATACATGTCAAACAATAAATATATCCATTAGAAGGTGAATAGGGTCCAATTAAGTCAATGTGCACTACACTAAATCTTTCATCTGGAGCTTGAAATTGTGGATATTCTGTTTTTGTATGTTTCATGATTTTATTTCTCTGACAGTTGAGGCAAGTTCGAGCCCACTGGCTAACATCTTTTCTCATTTCTGGCCAAATAAATCTTTTAACCATTTCCTTTACAGTGGTTCGAATTCCAGGGTGAGCTAAACCATGAATTGTATTAAACAATCTCATTCGACAGTATTTGGGTATGAACGGTCTAATATTCGAAGTAGAGGTATCACACAACAAAGATTTCCCTGATGGAAGTTCATGCTGTTTAAAACATAATGATTTGGTATGTAATTTAAGCTGATGAAGCTCATCGTCATTTATTTTTTTATCTCCTATTTGGTCATAATCAATGAGAGGAGAATCGATGGTTGCGATTCTAGATAACGTGTCTGCAACTACATTTTCTTGACCGCTTATATGCTGTATGTTAGTTGTAAATTGGGAGATATAGTGTAGATGTCTTAACTGTCTGAGAGAAGCTTTATCATTTTTCTGTTTAAGAGCAAATATTAATGGCTTGTGATCGGTGAAAATTGTAAAATTACGACCTTCAAGTAAGTGCTTGAAATGTTTGATGGATAAATATATACCTAAAAGTTCTCGATCATAAGTGCTACAATTCCTTTGAGCATCGTTAAGCTTTTTTGAAAAAAATGCGATTGGTTTCCATCCATTGGTTTCATATTGTTGGAGAACTGATCCAATAGCCCAATCAGAAGCATCCGTGTGAAGTGCCAGAGGGTAATCTGAATTGGGATAGGCCAGCAATGCTACTTGAGCAATATCTTGTTTACATTTTTCAAAATTTTGTTTGGTTGCATCGGTCCATGGGATTTTTCGACGATCTTTTTTGGTTGCTCCTTTTAAAAACTCATGAAGGGGAGCTTGAGTTTTTGCGGCATCTTTAATGTAATTTCGATAGAAATTTAGCATCCCTAAGAACGAACGGAGTTCGTGAACCGTTTCTGGTAATGGATATTCTAAAATTGCTTTTACTTTTTCCGGTAGAGGTTTCGACCCTTCAGCAGATATTTGATAACCTAAAAAGTCTAGGTTTAGTGATACTGGGATACATATAAAATAAATCAGAATATTTACACAAGCTGCTCGACGTATTTACACTTTCATCCTCAGAGATGGATGCAACGTCACCGTGAACTGCAAGGTTAGACACCATCAATTAATTTTCTATGCTTAATATCAATTAATAAATGGAATTTGTTCAAGAAATCTGCTCCTAAAATAGCTTTGCTAATTTTTGCGACAACAAATGGAAATTGAAAATCACGACTCAATCCTAGATCTAGAACTAAAATTTCTGTACCAAAAGTTCCAATTTCAGTGCCGTTTGTTGCGTATAATTTATAATCACTAAGAAATTTGTGTTTGTTGGTATGAGGAATTAGGCTTACATCTGCTCCACTGTCAACTAAAAAACGTAAACCCATTTTTTTCTCTTACAAATAGACGGAATTTACGGCAATCTTCATTATTTGCAGCAGCAGAGCTTGCCGCTAAATCTACTGCTGAGTGAGGTTTTCTGAAGGCTTGTTTTTCCAAGCACATGGTGCTATACATTTATCAGGGAAACATTTTTCACCAAACATAAAATGAAAATAACAGTACTTACCTGCAGGATTGAAACGTTTGCGAGATTTACTGCGATCATACGAAAATCGACCCTTACTTCTTGATTGAGGGCGCGAATTTCTAGTGAGACTCAGTTTTTCCAGTTTAGTATCTAAAGCTGCAATTTGTTGTCGTAATTCAGTGATACCATCTACACCTGATGAAGAAAAATTGCTTGCGCAATACAGTTCTTGTTTTGGTTGCATTTCTACAATACGGTCAGCCATTAGTGCCAGCTTCTCTATGCCTTCATCACTAACCAATAGAATACTGCGTACGAAATCAGGCATTTTTTGCAGAAATAGAGTTTTAAGGACTTTATCGGAAACTCCATCGGTAGCCAGAGTTCTCATCTTTTGTAATAGGTGGCTGGGTTTATTGTCTCCTAACTCAATGCCCGTCAACAATCTTTGTAGACGGTTATCCTCACTTTCTTTGAAAGTATTAAGAAGTCGCTCTTTAGCAGCAGTATATTTAGTTGCACTTGCATCACTTATTATATCCCACAAACTTTCTACGAATTTTGACTCTAATTGCGAAACTAAATAATTGAACTTTGTTTCCTCGGCAGTGATTCCACAAATAGAAAATTGCGCTTCAACTTGATAAAACCAGATTTCTGGTTTTTCTGCCCAAAATGGAGGTATTTTAACACTTACTTTCGCTATTGTAGGTAACTGTTTCTCAGAAGGTTTATTGCATGAGTTCTTTAAATGCTAATAATATTTCCAAATCTATTTAAATAATATCTAACACTTTTAAACTACTACTACATTTTACTAATTTAAATAATATTTAATAACATTTACTAATTTAATATCAGAAAGCTTTTATTGACATTTTGCGTCGAACACTAAATAAAAATATCTTTTTACAACAACTTTTCTGCTGCCAGATGCATGACTCTATATTTGTTGCTGATAATATTTCGATTCGATATTTACATCTACATATATATAAAAAGGAAATGGTAATGAAAATGAAAATGACATTATTTTAATTTTATTCAAACACTTCATTTTTAAAAATCCACTTTTATGTGATTCACATTTCTTTTAATGATAGTTAAAGACTTTTTGTGTGCGAACTTTTTATTACATTTTTTTACCGTATTTACTCTGCTGTAATCCGAAGATAGAAAACTGCAGTAGACCTGTTAGAAGACGTATATTACAAAATATAATGCAACGTAGAGAGAAATTGTATTTAAGCTACCAGAACCACACATAGCACCAAGCTGAGAAGCCCGGAGTTCAAGAACTATCAAACGAAAGTGAATAATCCGAACATAATTAATGTTCAATGGTCACTCTCTGCAATCATTGTAATTATCTCTCATTTTAGTAGTGTGGTGACTAGAGAACATTTTAACATTTCTGATTATCATAACGGCCGTATTTTCTTCCCAATCTCTGCTTTAAATATATACTGTAAAAAGAGTTTCTTCTCAATAGCCCGAATTTTGCCTAACCCATAAGATAATATAATAGCTAAATAGCGTTCGCATAGTATTCAGCAAATGCGGAAAGATTTTCCCGATGAAGGTCCATATTAATTTAAAATACAAGGTCGAATTCATAATTTTGTTTGATCAAGGATCATTTGGAAAATGGACCAGCGAAGCGGGTGTAGCCTGCTAGTAAGCGATAAAACTTCTTTCGACCTGTTCGAGGCTTCTTTGAGATGGGGTAGTTTTGCGAGATTTCCTCAATGCATTTTGTGCATGTGGTTTGCTGCTTACAGTTGCTCAGTCTTATGCCTTCTGGGAGGTTTCGATTCACTAGGGATTTGATTGATTCGTAATTTTTATGTCCGAGGCGTCTATGCCAAGTGGTTATACAGTCTGGGTTTTCGCAAGATGCCTGTGTTTGGGCTGTGTAACCGTATTCGTCTTTCGGTTCGATTTCGTACAGATTGTTGTTCAATGCTGCCGTTAACATTGTTTCGTCGTTTTTGATAAAACTACAATTGTCTTTATTGAATATAAACTTAAAGTCATTCTCTGTAGCTTTCTTAACGGGCAGCAGATTACTCTGCAGTTTCGGGCAATATAAAACGTCCTTAAGCGTGACCGGTTGAGACGAATTGGTGTTTAGTGTAATATCCCCTACTCCGCGCGAAGTTAGTCTTTTTCCGTCGGCTATCATAATGCTTCCGAAATTCCCAGATTTGAAATTTGTAAATTTCTCCCTTGCAAATCGAACGTGACGCGTACAGCCCGAATCTATAACGAATTTGTTCATATTATCCGCCTGCGCTTCATTTATGAGAGATGTTTCATGTTCCGCAGTTTTTTCGGAACCAGAGGCGCGGGGGGGGGGGGGGGTGAGTGGTCCGACTCTTCTACGATATCGGCTTTCCCTTCAAAACAGAAATTGGAAAGCGTTCTTCGAGTTATTTTGGCCGTTTTTGTAATTTTCGGAGTTGTTTTTGAAACCGTTGGTATTGTTGTAAAACCTGTTTTTATTCCAATAATTTTTGAGAAAATTATTTGAAGTTTTGTTCTTTAAGTGGTAGCATTCTAACACGTTGTGATTTAGGCGTTTGCAGTAGCTGCAGTATTTTTTGCCTTTAGAATTTTTGTTAACAGCTTTGTATGCTCATTCACGCGAGCTTGAACCTGTTTCGCGATTTTCACAAAGGTGTTTGCATTCGCCGGTAAGTTTGTTTTTGACAAACTCAAGTCCTCATCATTACGGGCCTCAAGCGTGGTTACTAGGGGTTCATAGGAATGTGGAAGGGAACATAATAGTAGCTCACATATGTGCGAATCGGCTATTTCTTCACCTATGGCGAACAGCTTATCCTTCAGTGACAATATATTATTTATGTAACCGATCATGTCGCCACCGTCACTTAATTTTTGCGAGTAGACCTTTCGAAGTAAAAATAACTTTGAAGATAAGTTTGCTCGTTGGTGGACCGATTTTAGCGCATTCCAGGCCTGTTCGCAGTTTTAAGATGCCTTACATAAATGATTTGCGAGTCCTCTATACATAAGTTTATTATAGCTTTGGCTTTCGAATTATTTTTGACTCAATCTACCGTTGAAAAACTAATAATTCCACGTTGTCTTGTATTGCTTCGAGTATTTATTTTATTTTATTTATTTTGTTGTTGTTGTTGTTAAATATAGGTCACATATTATGTCGGAAACTTGCAGCCGCGATGACCTGTACCAATATATCCGGGCTCGATGAGCAGTATCCTAACTTCCTGTAGAAACAAAAAAAAATATTAAAATCTCAGTTTCTTCTTATAAAATAAGATTGTGGCTAAGGGCCATCCTCTCAAAATTTTGAATTTTTGAAAAATAAGAAAATTGCGCTATTTTGAAAAAAAATTTCATTTTTCGCCTAAAATTTTGACCTAAAATAAAGCTTATTAGAAAATTATAAAAAAATAAATTTTCAAAAAATGTCTCGTTCACCCTTAGACAATTTAAGTATGCGTAGAAAGCGCAAATTTTATCCAAAAAATTTAAAAATTGTCAAAGTTATTATGCTGCATATGTTGAAAAATGTAGTTTCCAGAAAATCGCGTTTAAAGTTTCCTTCTATATATAAAAAAAGTAACGATTTGGAAATGGACCAGTGAAAATCTTCGTAGATACCGCGAAACGCATCTGATTAGTCAGAGCTTTCTTACCAAAGGGGGCGGCTGTATGTCGCCAACTTGACGATATATCGCCAAATTTAGCGACCAAAATTAGTCGCCAAAAGGGACGCCAACTTGGCGTTATTACCAGTATTTTGCCAAATTCCCATAGATTCTCATTGACATCCAATAGGGTTCACTGCTCGCAGAAAATCAACAAATTGAGATATTTCAATGCAACAAAAACTAATATTAGTTTATGAATAGAGCTTAATTGAACTATTTACATCATTTTTTAGCACAAACACTAACTATTTATAATATTCGTAACACTATATATATAATTTTATATTTAATAATTCTTATCATTTTGAAACTCTATAAGCTCTAATGATTATGTGCTTGGGGATAAGGAAATAAAATTGTCAGGAGTTGGGGGGAAGCGCGTTTTTACCAAGAGGAATCTAAAAATTGAATGCATAGAAAATAAGGGATCGCGAAGCAATCCAGAATGGAAACGCGAAACAATTACGTCCGGTGTTGACTAGAAAATAGGGATTGCTTCGCGATACCGAATGGAATCGCGAAGAGATTACGCGGGGGGTTGGTGAGCGTAGCGAACAAGGGGACGGAACCTCCCTAATAATTTAAAAAAATAGACGAGGAAAATTCTGTGATCGGAACTCTCACATATTGGCTCTTTTTAACGAGAATGCTCTGATACAAAATGAAATATTGTATATTCTTTACCAAAACCTACTGTGATGGATAATTTAAAAGAGTTAGACCGTAACAGCTGAAATTTTGTCTGCACATTAGAAAATATAGTAGCACACAGGGACGTAGCTACACCCCCCGTACCCCGACGTAGGTGCGACACCCCCCCACTTCGGTAAACTCATATACATTCGGTAATTTCACTTTCGTTCAAAAATTGCATCATTTGGCTCTGATTTTTTTTCTTTTTTTTTTTAAGAATTTTTAAAAACATATTACAAAATGTATTGCAAAACAGAAAACAATGTCAAACCATATTTGAAATTATTAAATATTTTAAATATATAGATTTTCTAATTAGAAACTTCCTTTCTCTTTGCACTATGTATTTTTTTTTTTTTTTTTTTCGCTGGGAGTCGATTGCAATTTCACCTTTTAACTATTCCATGGGTGTAAGAAGGGGAGGGAGAGGGGTCCAGGTTACAGTATCCCTTAGAAGATTAAGTATAGCTTCTTCCTATTTCTATGCAGTGTCCCTGTAAGCTAGAAGATAAGGGTAGAAAATATCTTCGCTTCATTCAAGAAAGGAATCTGGAGAAGAGTGCCTTGAGGGTAAATGCGTACACTCCTTGACCAATGCAAATGAAATTATTAGAAGGCCAGACTTCTTATTCGTTAAAATTCGTTTTGCTTGACTCTGAAAGCTATCGGGGGTTGATATTTCGCGGTTTTTTCGGTGGACAGGATGTCGCCAGATTTTTTTCTGTTGTATTGTCTGTTTTTCAAAGCAAAAAAATAAGAGAGAACAGGGAATCTTTTCTTATCAAAGAAAATTAAAACGGTGTAATAAAATTACATCAGCTACTAAGGATGTACCGAATAGTGATTTTGACCGAATACCGAATACTCGGCCTACAGGCGAACCGGATACCGAATATTCAGCTAGCCGAGTAGTAACTATTCGGCCAAATACCAAATATTCGGCTGGTCGAATATTTAAAAATTTTATTAATTAAAAAAGTTTCATATTTCATGGCTTCTTATGGTGAATTAAACCACCAAGGGAATATATATTTTTTAATTCTAAAACAAACAACTCAGCAAAAATAGCTTTTCTACCGAATATTCGGCCTACAAGCGAACCGTATACCGAATATTCGGTTAGCCGAATTAACTGTTAGGCCGAGTACCGAATATTCGGCCAGCTGAGTAGTAACTATTCGGCCAAATACCAAGTACTCAGCTTGTCGAATACTTTTATATTTCAAAGATTAAAGGCATTAAAATGTTAAATTTTAAAATAATTTTACACAATATTTAATGCAGAAATTTACATATTGATAAACAAGAACTTTTTACAAGTAAACTTTATACATGAAAAAAATCTTTGTGTTATTTAAGAAGAGAATTTTAAAATTTTATTAATTAAAAAAGTTTGATATTTCATTGCTTCTTCTGGTGAATTAAACCAAGTGAATATATATATATTTAAATTCTAAAACAATCAACTCAGCAAAAATAACTTTTCTACTGTCTTTGATTTAGCAAGGAAGTTTTTAAATGCATCTTAGATCAGTGTTTCGAATGGGCGATTATTTTCAGAGATTGTAAACATACACATTGTTCCTAGAAAATTGTAAAAAACAGAGATAATGTGGTCAAGACAAAAAAATTTTGAACAAAAAACAACACCTCACTCCATTTATTTCATTAAAATTACAATATATTTAGTCAAAAATTCTGGGTGTGCAACTACAAGCCGAAACTGAATTTTCGTTCACAACTTTATCAGTAAATGAAGATATTTTAGCAAGATTTGTTTCATATTAATTTAGTTTGTATTAAATGTGATGATATCATTGAAAATTATTGAATTTTGGCCAGTGACACAGTATAAATACTATAAATTGCATTCTGAATAAAGGAATGTCTACCTCATAGTTGTTTAAATATGAAAAATGGCAATTTCCAGCACTCCTCATTATGATATTATATTTCACAGAAATCAAAGCAAGTTTGTTAAAAAATATAGCTATGATATCTTCGTTAGGGTTAACAAATGAAAATCCAAGTTTGACCTCGAATGAGATGAGATACACTTTATTTATAACTGAATAAGTGGATTTCGATTGTGGTTTTCTGAGCAAAAATTGTCTTTCTTGATGTGTATTATCAACCCTGAAAGTTTTTCTGTTTCGATTAGAAGCGCACTTTTGTGTGAAAAAGCAAGAAACCTATTATTTACTAGAAAAGGTTCAGGAAGTTGCATTTTTACATTGTTAATTCCTATGAAAATCTCCATTATGGTTAATTTTCTTAAGTAATACTTTACAAAAAGCAAATAATGTAAAAATATTCTCTTTTACTTAAATATGATTCTGTTTCTAATTTTTATGAACATCTTTATAATTTGACAGTTAAAAGAAATTGTGTAAGATTTTTAAAATGTTTTAAAAGTTTTTTTTAAGTATTCGGTTTGGCCGAATATCTTGATATTCGGCCTAACGGAATATTCGGTAATATGGCCGAAAAGGCCGAATACAGAATAGATACCGAATATTCATTACATCCCTATTAGCTGCTATATATAATGGTATATTGTATCTTCGAAAAACTAAAAGTTTCTTGAAAAACTTATTTAAAAAAAAATGCGGGAAAAAAATCCTTAAGGGTATTCTCAAATCAGAAGAGCTACTTTCTGAGACATTTCTGAATTCATTTTTGTTCGGAAATTGGCAGGTGTTGTTATTCAGAAACTATGCAGTCGAAAGACGTTTTCCATTTTTTGGTAAACGCAAAAGATTTTTCAGAAAATATTTTCAAAGTTAACGTTTTGAACCTAAATTCAGACACGGCAGCTCGAGAAAGGCAAAAAACTTGTCGTCATGTGACAACATTTGCTTATAACGTGATAAGTAATTTTATCAAAAAAATGTAAAACTAGTTTCCATTGTATTCCGCTTCAGCAGTCAAGCCTGCCAATATGCTTAAAATGAGACAGAAAATGTGTCAGAAAAATTTTTGCGTTGTTCAGTAGGAAGCTCGAGAACCGCTTTAAAGAAAAATAATATAAGACAGAGAACTATAAAATATTGGATTTTTTCCTTTGTAACTTAATATAAACCGACAATATGTTTTAAGATCTGGATCTGTTTTTGTCACGTAGTAGTGGAGGGTATACGGAGATATACGCCGTATACCCTCACTCTGGATTTTTTTAAGAAGCTCCGCATACCCTCTGCTTCTCAAATAAAGCATTGGCGTATACTGTATCCATGAATGTTCATGACTATAGCGTATACCCTTTGTTTTTTTAAGACTGCAACACTGGTTCTTGTCATTCAGTTCGAAAAGATATTTTTTATTTATGTTTTTGAACTTGTTTTGAAATCATCAGTTGTATTGATATATAAAGCAAGTGCATTGATGATAAAACATTAATTTTTCTTCTAATTGGCGTATTGAGACATACATTTACATTCTGCTGCAAAAACTGAAAGCCATTTTTTTCTTTGTTTTCTGAAATGAAGGGATCTCAAAGTTAATTTAAATTGATTTAAAAAAATCCTTTGACTTCAATCAGGCTAATTCGTGTAATAGAATCAACGCTACAGCTCACAAAAAAATGCAAGCAAAGTAATTTTGCAGAACACAAAATAATTTTCCACACTGTCTACTCTCTCTCCCCTTCCCCTTCTCCATCTAAAAAAATTCTTTTTGTGTTCAAGACTCTTTTTCTATTATTGCAAATTAAAATAATATTTAATTTTTGTATACTTATGCTCAATTGCTCAACATGATATTTGACTATTTCAATTCTGATAACTTTCTATATTACGAGTTCCAGCTTAAAAATTCAACAGAAAAAATATCCTACAAATAAAGTGCAGGTTTGATTAGCCACATTTTGTGGTTTTTAAAAACTACTTAAAGCTGATCTGAAATCGTAACTTGTATCTTTTTTTACACTTTCGTGAAGAAATTTTCATTTTTAAATGCACGAAATTTGCAGATATTCTTTCTTATTCGTAAACGAATAGCGTTTCTCTTTTTTCCTATAAAGGTAACTGGTCTTTCAGAAAATGGTGCCAAAGTTGACGTTTGGAACAGATTTTTTTTAAACATGACAATAGGCAAAAGATCATTATGAAATAGCGATTGATTATAACTTAATATGTAATACATTTATTAGAAAATTTAAAAGTGCTATTTGATTTCAAAGCACTTCATACCTCATGCGGTCATGCCTGCTGATTACATACTTCTGGATAAAAAAATGTCTACTTAATGTGTCAGAAAATTTAACATTCTTGAGAGAAGTAAAACTATTTTTTAAGAACAAGTGTTTTTTTTCATAAACGTGGCTTTTAATACGAAGTTAGAAAACTGTTTAGTTATTTCAAATCTGAATCCGTGTATGGTGTGTATTTGATAATTTTGATCATATGTGAAAGAAAAATGCACAATATAAGAATAGGAGGGTTTGAATTTTTTTCTTTTATTTCTTTCACTTTTTTCTATAAATCCAAGTAAAAACGTTCTGTAAAAAAGTTCCAAGTAAAAAAATTCTTCTGTCCGGTTTTATGCAACATTGTCTACTAAATGTTTCCGTCGTTCTCTGTAGTTTGTTTTGGTCTTTTGATCTGCTTTGGGGGGCAGACAGTTGAAATTTTCTCATTGAAGTAATCTGCAACAATTATCCTTATTCTAATTACCAGAGAAAATAAAAACTACTAATCAACCAATTCTCTCATATATTTTTATTTAATTTTTATTAATTTTCTTATTTTATCTTACGTTTTTACTTGGATAAATATTTATGGAAAAAGAGAAATAAAAAAAAAGAAAAGAAAAAATAAAATCCAAAAATCCTCCTATTCTTATATTGTGCATTTTTCTGTCACATATCATCAAAATTATCAAATATACCATACACGGATTAAAATTTGAAATAACTAAATAATTTTCTAACTTCGAATTAAATGCCACGTTTATGAAAAAAAACAAACAAACAAACAAACAAAAAAAAACACTTGTTCTTAAAAAATATTTTTACTCCTCTTACGAATGGTAAATTTTCTGACACATTTAAGTAGACATTTTTTTAATCCAGAAGCATGAAATCAGCAGGCATAAGGCATGAAGTGCTTTGAAATCCAATAGACTTTTTTAATTTTCTGATAAATGTATCCCATATAAAATTATAATCAATTGCTACCTCATAATGATCTTTTGCCACGTTTTAAAAAAATCTGTTACAAACGTCAGCTTTGGCAAAACATAAATAAGGCCTGACTAGGCCTAATTAATGTTTTCTGTACAGAGCCGGGACTGGTTTCATTCTTCCAAGTCTTCATGGGCCAAAATTTTCAGTTCCTGTTTTCACCCAACCCGTATGAAAATCATTGTCTGAGCGTGGCCTGGTAGCAAAATAAAGCTAAATTAAAATATAGCAACGCGTGTGAAAAAGAACCTGCCTATGCGTAATCCTGTTTTAAACTGAAAAAGGTATTGATCCATGCAAAATTAATATAATAATATGTGAGAAAAGGATATATAATACATTTACACCTATTAAGAAGGGAACTTGTCTGTAATGCATTTTTTTACTTTACAGTGCGATTCCGTCTTAGAAGATTTCACTGTATAGCATTTTCTAGATTTTTAAGTCTCCAATACATGGAATATGGATTAACAAAAATAATGATAGTCGAAGCATTTGCATATAACAAATAGAGATTTATTTTAAAAAAAAAAAATATCGCAACCTACGGCATTTCTATAAAAATAAGGATTACAAAAAAAAAAAAAAAAAAAAAAAAAAAAAAAAAAAAAAAAGCTAAGATTAAGTATTTTTGATCAAGATTCCTCGTACAGACAAAATTTTAACCAAATCGACGTAAAAATCAATGTTTTGTAAAAATTCACTCGGGCCGTGCCAGGCTCGGGTCGAGATTTTCATTTTTTTTTTTTCGGGCCAGAATGGTCTCAGGCTGAACTTTTAGTTGCTATAACGCCGGGCCAGGCCAATAATTTTTTTGACAGGTCTGGCCGAGTTCAGGCCTATCTTTTATAATGGGCCGGGTTGACTTTTTTTCTATGGGTCGGCCTGGCCCGGGCCTGAAAATTTCTACCCGTACAGACTTCTAACTTAAAATTTAAAAAGTATTGCAAATTTCAAACTTTGAGTTATAAATAAAAGAAAAAAATAATTATTTTTAAAATATTTTCTGTTAAACTTATTTTTATTGTAATAATAAATAATCAATCTAAATCTGTCTTTTTACACCTCACCCCAAATTACTCCTTTTACCTTTGCCCCCTCCCCCCTCACTGAAGTATCGAGCACGAAAAGCCTAAACCTTAAGTGATGAGGTGATTTATATATATATATATATATATAACGTGGTGAGGTGGTGTGTATACAACCCCAAAATTTGATTTCTTGTCTTGTGCACTCAACAAAATTTACGAATTAAAGTAAGAAAATCTCATGTGAATTCTGCATTATTTACTTGAATAAAAACAACTGAAAAAGTACTGTAAGTGTACATACATATACATATAAATACACGTATCTAAATACCACAAAAAAAATTTCTTCATAAATGAAATTTCTCTGGGGTGGAAAACACCTTACCTGATCAGTTAAGGGTTAAAGTCTTTAAAATTACTTTTTTCCTCTGCTTTATTTGTAATTGTGCAATACGATAAATAAATCAGCAGTTATCTATTTCACTCCCTCCATTCATAATTTCTAATACCCTCGCTCCTCCAGTTTGTAAAATTTTAAATGGTGGAAATTATTTAGTTTTTTGTTAAAATTTTTTGGTCTGCTTATTTATATATTACTGAAATAATAAATAAATGTCTAATTCCCCCCCCCCCCTAGCCCAAAAGAAAACAATGTGAAAAAATACAAAATACAAATAAATACAAATACAGTATAGGACCCATTATCCGGAATTCCAAAATCCGGAAAGACCCGAAATCCGAAAAAAATGATGGGTGATTGATTCTGTTCTGAATTTTCCGAAAATTAAAAAAAAAATTGGTCTTCAGTCCGAAAATTCGGACATAAGAAAAAATCGCGATTTTCGACAAATGGGCGCCGAAAAAAATCAATTACGTCAATCGTTCGCAGAAGAAATCGCCAATTTCTCCAAAAAATTGCAGAAAAAACGCGAATTTTGTCAAGGAATCGCGAAAAAAAAAAACACAAATTCCGTCAAAGAATCGCAAAAAACCCGCAAATTTCATCACAGGATTCTGAAAAAAATGCAAATTTCGTCAAAGAGTCGAGAAAAAAATGCGAATTTTGACAAAGGATCGCGAAAAAAAACGATAATTTCGTCAAAGGATCGTTAAAAAATGCTAATTTCGTCAAAAAATTGCAGAGAAACGTGAATTTCGTCAAAGAATCACAGAAAAAACGCGAATTTCGTAAAAGAATGCGAACGTCTTTCAAAGAATCGCGAATATCGTCAAAGGATCGCGATAAAACACAAACTTTGTCAAAGAATCGCGAAAAAAACAGGAATTTCGTCAAATGATCGCGAAAAAACGCTAACTTCGTCAAATGATCGTAGAAAAAATACGCAAATTTTGTCAAAGAATCGCGGAAAGAACGCGAATTTTGTCAAAGGATCCTGAAATAAAACGCAAATTTTGTCAAAGAATCGCGGAAAAATCGCTAATTTTGTCAAAGGATCGCGAAAAAACGCTAATTTCGTCAAATGATCATAGAAAAAGTATGCAAATTTTGTCAAAGAATCGCGGAAAAAACGCTAATTTCGTCAAATGATCGTGAAAAAACGGTAAATTCGTCAAATCATCGTAGAAAAAATATGCTAATTTTGTCAAAGAATTGCGGAAAAAACGCCAATTTCGTCAAATGATCATATAAAATATGCAAATTTTGTCAAGGAATCGCGGAAAAAACGCGAATTTTGTCAAAGGTTCCCGAAAAAACGCAAATTTTGTCAAAGAATCGCGGAAAAAACGCTAATTTCGTCACATGATCGCGAAAAAACGCTCATTTTGTCAAATGATCGTAAAAAAATCTGAAAGTTTGTCAAAGAATCGCGGGAAAAAAACGCTAATTTCGTCAAATGATCGCGAAAAAACGCTAATTTCGTCAAAGGATCGTAGAAAAAATACGCAAATGTTGTCAAAGAATCGCGAAAAAACTCAAATTTTGTCAAATGATCGCGAAAAAACCCCCACAAATTTCGTCAAAGGATCGTGAAAAAAAAACGCAAATTTCGTCAAAGGATCGCGAAAAAAACGTGAAATTTGAGAGGACCCGAAATCTGGAAAATTCCAAAATCCAGAAAGCCTTCGGTTCCGAGGATTCTGGGTAATAGGTCCTGTACTGTAAATACAAAAAAAAAAAAAAAAAAAAAAAAAAAAAAAATACTATGAACATTCGGTAAATTCGATCTTCACACCCCCCCCCCCCCCCAAACGAAATGCTCTAGCTACGCCACTGGTAGCACAATGGCGTTCATATCGATTCAACACTGCGGAGGGACATTCAGTTAAATGTCTATATTGTTTTAAATAACAAGGTCAAATTCATTATTTCGTTTGATTAAAGGTTCGCTTGGGAAAGTGGACCAGCGCGGCTTTTCGAGCGACGGTGGTCATTTGAAATTTACAAAAGTCCTTCCGGCCAGTGCCGGGAGGAAGAGGTAGCTTTCATATTCCTTATTTTAAAAAAGCCAAAGCCAACTTATATTATTCAAACACAGGAAGCTCAATTAAGTGGAAACCGAATGTAGGAGATTCAATACTAATTTTTACCAATACTAAATCATTATGAATGAGAATTTCGCGAAATTAGTCAGCTTTATCCAAGCTGCTTTTAATTAAAGTAACTTATATTTGGCTGCCAAATTCGTCGATTTCTTAAAGTGCCTGCCATTTTAAGACAACATGGTGGATGAGGCTAACCCGTGAACTTGGTCGAGACCTTAGTAATTGCTGTGCACATGCTCACTCACATCGGAATCGGTTGATATATACGAGTGCTATCGCAGGCAAAAAATTAGATTTTTCAAAATGTCACCCACGTTAGAAATTGAAACTGCTATATCTGAGCCATTTTTTAAGATAAAGACAAACAAAAAATGCTCCTGAATCCTTATATCAAGGTCAAATACTTAAGAAAGAAACCTTTTTCAATTTCTAATTTTTTTGCACCTCACTTTAAATATAATTTTTTTTAATTTAATGGCCGCCATTTTGAAACAAGATGGCTGATGAAGCTGGCCAGCGAACTTGGTCGAGATATTGATGTATGCTATCCACAGGCCTTCTTCCATCGAAATAGGGGAATACGTGTGGTATCGCGTGACAAATACAAGATCGTTTCAAAGTGTTAGCCATGATAGAAATTCACAGGGCTATAATTCAACCACTTTTTAAGATATAAACAAAAGAACAAATTTTCAGAAACAAAAACTGCTCCAGAATCTTTGTATCAAGGCCAAACACATAAAAAAATCTTTTTCATTTTCCAATTTTTAATACCTCATTTTAAATTTTAAGTTACATTTTTTTAAATGGCAACCCTTTTGAAATAAGACGGCGAATGAAGCTGGCCAACGAACTCGGTCGAGACATTGGTATGTACTATGTACAGACCAAGTTACATTCAAATCGCTTCAAAAATACGCCTGTTATCGCGTGACAAAAATCAGGTCGTTTTAAAATGTCAGCCACAATAGAAATTCAAAATGTTATAACTCAGCCATTTTTGTAGATGTAGACGAAACAAAACCTGTTCCGGAATCTTTGTATTAAGGTCAAACGCATACGAAAAAAATCTTTTTCATTTTCCAATTTTTTGGTATCTCATTTTAAATTTAAATTTTTTTAAATGGCCGCCATTTTGAAACAAGATGGCGGATGAAGCTGGCCAACGAACTCGGTTGAGTTATTTGTATGTACTATGTACACACCAAGGTACATCCAAATCGGTTCATAAATACGTTTGTTATCACGTGGCAAAAATCAGGGCGTTTCAAAATGTCGGCCACGCTAGAAATTCAAAATGCTATAACTCAGCCATTTTTTAAGATATAGACGAAACAAAAACTGCTCCCGAATCTTTTTATCAAGGTGAAACACATAAGAAAAAAATATTTTTTCAATTTTCAATTTTTTGGTACCACATTTCAAATTTCAAATTTTCTTAAAATTTTAAATGGCCGCCATTTTTAAACAAAATGGCGGATGAAGCTGGCCAACGAACTCGGTCGAGACATTGGTCTGTACTATGTATAAACGAAGTTACATCCAAATCGGTTCATAAATACGCCTTTTATCGCGTGACAAAATTCAGGACGTTCCAAAATGTCAGCTTCGCTAGAAATTCAAAATGCTGTGAAGAATCCAATGGGATTCACAAAAAAGGTCCCATATATTTTCAAATGAGAACTCTAGATAGGAAAAGCAATGTATAAGCATAACAGCTCAAAATATTTCTAAGTCTCAAGGTTCCGCCGGAAATGATAAAAAGAATCAATCCATCTAAACCAATCTTAAAGGTTGACGGAAAAGTAGAACGGCATGAAAAAAATAGGAGTTATGGAATTCCTTTTAAGTAGCAACTTTGCCGATATTTTCCCAGGACAATTTAAAAATGAAACTAGATGCGAAATTTTCTCACGCTAGCAGCGAGGGTCTCTCTTGACCTATGAGATTGAAGCTTGTTAGTGATATCATTCAACCTAGGCTCTGAGTGGGCCGACAGATAGCCTTTGTTTTAGGAAGGTGAATTTGAACGAACAGAGAAAAGGGGGAGATGCGTTTTTGAATCCCAAGGAGAGGGCTGCTCGCTGAGTTGGGACTGCGATTTCGGAGAGGTCCGAAGGGATAGAAGTAGTCTGCCGATTCAGGCAGGATAATATTTCTCCGGTCGAGGCCGCGAGGTAAAAAGGAGTTGACAACGGATTGTTGTGCACGAGAAGCAGCGTCAGCAGTTTTCGTTACGAATTAAGGTAAAAGGACTAAACCTTTTTTGATAAAGAATCCATTAGAAGATTGGATGCCTATCTCATGCTTTGTTGAACTTATGCTTTTAAATGAACAGTGTCGTCAGCTGTAACGTACCCAGAAAATATAATATAGTTGTAATTCAAGTATAACCAAGAAATTTATTTATCTTATGTCTTTTCAATAAATTGTTTGATTTAATTATTACTTGGGCCTCCGCTTGACTGAAGTTCCACGCTACCACTTCCACATGTTAGTCGAAGGTTTTACAACTTGGTGGCAGCGGTGGGATGCACAGCAAGGACTCTGAACATTAAAAGACTAGCTTAAGAGAAAGAGCTCCAGATGCAAGACCGTGTGCATAGGAAAACGACACCAGTATCGTGCCGGACAGTTCCTCTAAGAAAGAGCTCCAGATGCAAGACCGTGTGCATAGGAAAACGACACCAGTATAGTGCCGGACAGTTCCCCTAAGAAAGTGCTCCAGACGCGAGACTGTAGAGAAAAGCGACATGAGTATCGTACCGGACAGTTCCCCTAAGAAAGTGCCCCAGACACAAGACTGTGCGTAGAGAAAAGTGACACCAGTATCGTGCCGGACAGTTCCCCAAAAAGGTGCTTTAGACGACATCCAGATGCAAGACTGTGTGCAGTGAAAGGAGACTACAACGCAGTGCAGTGCCGTGCAGTACAGTTCCCGAGAGAAAATGCCCCAGCAAAACAAAAGGTAAGCTCATTATTTTGAGTGGCTCTTAATTTATTAATTAATTGAAATGTTGATAAGAAATTAATATTTTAAAGGAAAACTTTTGTTTTGAGGTAAATGAAAATTTTAAAATTGAAAAATTGGTTAGTTAAAATAGAAAATTATTAACTTATTAATTAATTGTAGTACAAGGGAGCTGATACCCTTTTGTCATTGGCTTTAAATTTTGAATTTTTTTTTAAATTAAGAATACAGAAAACTAGAATCAAACTAGATTCTTAAAGAAAAAAAAAAAAAAAGAAATTAGATGTCATGTAAGAAAAGTACCATTGTGAGGAAAGTTTGCTTGAAAAATATTTTAGAATCAATTTGGATTATTTAATGATTGATTTTCCTAAATGTATACTTATATTCAAAATAGAAAAAGCATATGAAAAGGTTGCAAGGAGTGTTCAATTCTGAGTAAAATAGGGAAAATTGTTTACCTATAGCATTTGGAAATATTTTTTTATGTTCTATATTTTGTGTGTGTAGGGAATGTAAAAAGTGGGAAAATTATACTTCTTTTTCGAAACTAACACTAAAACGTAGAATGTCTGAAATTTATTATAGTATTGCTAATTTATTTATGTATATTGTGAATACGTTTGAAAACATTTTATAACGGTAGATAAGGTTAGAATATTCTCGGTGAAGTGTCAAATTCACATCTTCTGAGGTAGTTGAAAAAAAAATATATATAAATAAATATATGAAGAGGGAAATCGTTAGGTTATCTTTGTAGTATCGGTAGGAATATAAAATCGATAGATAATGGCGAAAATAACGGCATTGAAATATTGCCGAAAGGCTGATCTGCAAAATTTAGCAGAGGTATTAGGAGTTCAGATAGAAGAAAGTGACATAATCGCGACGATTATCCAAAAGATAGAGGGCGCGGACGATTATGATGCCGACTTTGCATTAACGCAAGTGGGATATATAGTGAAAGATAGGGAAGATCTACTTCTTTTAGAAAGAGAGAAAAAAGAAAAAGAAGAGAAAGAAAAAGATAGAAATTTTCAATTAGAGCAACTAAAATTAACGCAAAATACAGGGAGGCGTAACTCGATTTCCAGTAACGGATCGGAAAGACCTAAATTAGCGCTAAAAACTATAATGCATCGTTTTGATCCAGAGCGTTCGGACATAACTCTATTTTTAAACTTGTTTGAACGACAGGCATTAAGGTCTGGGATAGAAAATGAGGATCTGGTCACGCATTTATTAGCTTTGTTGCCCGTACAGATAGCTGAATTGATCTTGCGCGAACCGACAGACCGAGTTGACAACTTTCAGCATGTGAAGTCAATCCTGTTAGCTCGTTTTAGATTGAGTGGCGAGGCTTATAGACAAAAACTAAATAAACATTTACGAAACCAGAATAGCCCGTGGAAAGACCTCATTTTTGAACTAAATAGCTTTCTAGAAGGGTGGTTAAATGATCTTGAGGTTACTAATTTTAAAGAGTTAAAAGATTTGCTAATCACCGAACAGATTAAGAGGCGTGCTCCAGCAGAATTAAGGGAGCATTTTATAGATTCGTGGGCCAAATATAAAGATCCAGGAACACTAGCTAAGGATCTGGATGAATACGAAACTATAAAAGGGGCGTCAAAAAAATCGTGGAACAAAAAGCTAAAATTCGAAGAAAATTCGCGGGATGAGAAAATGGAAAATGAAGACGAAACGAGAGGGGGGCATTCCGAAACCAGAACTAACTGGAGAGAACGAAATATAGAGAAAGAAAGGGAAAAAATCTTTGAGCGAAAAAGGGCTATTAGGTGTTTCATTTGCTCGAGCCCAAACCATTTGAAGGTTAATTGTCCCGAAAACAAAAGAAATGGAGAGCAAATTACCAGCGTTCATCATATTAGCGGAAGTACAAATTTTGAAGAAAGTTTTAAGCCTTATCTAAGCCGCGCGCTAATCAACGGAAGGGAATGCACAACATTAAGAGACAGTGGAAGTCAATATGATGTAATTTCGAGGAGATTTATTAAACGCAATCAATTAGACGGTGGCACCATTCGAGTTAGACAGCCGTTAATGAACAATACTCGTCGCTTACCGACCGCCGAAGTTGTTTTAAAAATTGAAGGACTCGGGAGACTAAAAACAAAAGCTATCGTGACGGACAGAAAGACGAATTTGTCTTACTATATTTTGGGTAACAAAACTCAAAAATTAATTGATGATATTAAAAGGAAAAAAATGCAGATTTCAGATGCAGTGGTCATCCATAACATAGCGAAAGCGAAAAACGAAAACGGGAATCCATCCCGAAGGGAAGAGAATAAGATAAGAGAGGATTACTCAAAATTGACGAGCGTGAACTTGGGAGAAAGGAAGGAAATGGGAGGTACCCGGTCAAAAACGAGATATGAGAATTGGGAGGGAAGGAAGGATAATACTGTATCACCCACGAAAAAGGAAGATCAGGTTTTAGGATCGAATAAAAGAAAAAAGAAAGATGTCAAAGGGGATCATGAGATGGGTTGCCCCATACGAGAAGTCAAACTGAAAAAGGGGTTAGAAAAATCGCATCATGAGTGTGAGGATTTAACACAAGCAAATAGGGCGTGTCACAGTATAGATAGATCGGATAATCAAAGGGATACGTCGGTGAAAATAACACTGAGAAGGAACAAAAGAGAATTTTGGTTTAGAAATAACGAGAACAAAAAGTATCTCAGGTCAGAAAATCTAGTAAAGGATTTGGACGGGAATAAAGAGCGCGAAAGTGTCACGAGACGGATTAGTCGGAGGACGGGCGACTCTAAAATGTCCCCGGCTTATTGTGTGGCGAGTGCCACAGGTAGACACGAAAAGTTGCAAAATTATCGTGTAAATAGACAAAAACCACAAGAAAAAAACGCGGAGAAAATAAATAGGTTGACAAGCGAAGACTCACGTCCGAGACACTATCCTAAATATAGAAATAAGCCTTCACATGACAGGCTCTAGCAGTTAGAAATGTAGCGCCGGATCAAGTGAGTCGAATTCGATTTAACTAAGTGTACATAAGTGAGTCGAATTCGATTTAACTAGGTGTACATATTAAATTTATCTTATTTTGTGTAAATGTCATAGTGTAAAATTTTAAATGTGTTTTGTCTTTTAAAAGTGAAATTTCATAATCAAAGGTACTCAGCATTAGTAAGTTAAATGTAAATTGTATGAAAAGTTTTTTGTGAAAAAGGTGAGTGAGATATATAAAGGAGGGCCACTCTAATATATGAGCTAACCTTTTCTTTGCAGATATTACGTCTTGCAGCCGAAATATCATTTAAAGGCGGGGGGTATTGTGAAGAATCCAATGGGATTCACAAAAAAGGTCCCATATATTTTCAAATGAGAACTCTAGATAGGAAAAGCAATGTATAAGCATAACAGCTCAAAATATTTCTAAGTCTCAAGGTTCTGCCGGAAATGATAAAAAGAATCAATCCATCTAAACCAATCTTAAAGGTTGACGGAAAAGTAGAACGGCATGAAAAAAATAGGAGTTATGGAATTCCTTTTAAGTAGCAACTTTGCCGATATTTTCCCAGGACAATTTAAAAATGAAACTAGATGCGAAATTTTCTCACGCTAGCAGCGAGGGTCTCTCTTGACCTATGAGATTGAAGCTTGTTAGTGATATCATTCAACCTAGGCTCTGAGTGGGCCGACAGATAGCCTTTGTTTTAGGAAGGTGAATTTGAACGAACAGAGAAAAGGGGGAGATGCGTTTTTGAATCCCAAGGAGAGGGCTGCTCGCTGAGTTGGGACTGCGATTTCGGAGAGGTCCGAAGGGATAGAAGTAGTCTGCCGATTCAGGCAGGATAATATTTCTCCGGTCGAGGCCGCGAGGTAAAAAGGAGTTGACAACGGATTGTTGTGCACGAGAAGCAGCGTCAGCAGTTTTCGTTACGAATTAAGGTAAAAGGACTAAACCTTTTTTGATAAAGAATCCATTAGAAGATTGGATGCCTATCTCATGCTTTGTTGAACTTATGCTTTTAAATGAACAGTGTCGTCAGCTGTAACGTACCCAGAAAATATAATATAGTTGTAATTCAAGTATAACCAAGAAATTTATTTATCTTATGTCTTTTCAATAAATTGTTTGATTTAATTATTACTTGGGCCTCCGCTTGACTGAAGTTCCACGCTACCACTTCCACATGTTAGTCGAAGGTTTTACAATGCTATAACTCAGCCATTTTTTAAGATATAGATGAAACAAAAACTGCTACGGAGTCTTTGTATAAAGGTCAAATACATAAGAAAAAAATATTTTTCCATTTTCAATTTTTTGGTACCACATTTCAAATTTTAAATTTTTTTAAATTTTTTAAATGGCCGCCATTTTGAAACAAAATGGCGGATGCAACTGGCCAACGAACTCGGTTGAGACATTGGTATGTACTATGTACACACCGAATTACATCCAAATCGGTTCATAAATACGAGAGTTACAGTGTGACATAGGTCAGATATATATATATATATATATATATATATATATATATATATCAATTTTGAACGGAGGGTGGTTTCGGGGTCTGGGGGTCATGATCGATGAAAATATACCAAAATTTTTTGAAATCGCTTTTCTCCGAACGGCTGCAATAGGTAGCTTTTTTGTAAAGAAAGCTACCTAAAAATACCGATCTGGAATGTGATGATTTATTACGATGTACGACATTCGAAAAGCTTCACCTGGAAGCTTCAGATATTCATAATCAGTATTAATGAATTCTGACGAACATATTTCTTTAGGATTTCTTCATCTTAACACTGCGTAAATGTCTTTTCGACGTTTTCTATACACAAATGTGCCTGCTCATTTTCCGCACAGCACCGTTATCTAAATGCAACTCTTAATGTCGACATAACGTGACACGTCATTGGGAATTCGATTCGTCCAATTTTGTAACTGTTGCAAACAGCAAGGAATTCAGATAGTGGCCCAGGGATGGGAGGGGGGGGGGCGTTCCTCTCGGAAAGTTTGGTATTTTGTGCTTAAATATGGTGGAAAAGTGTAATTGCCCTTCCCTTTACAGTGAAGATAGCAACTGACGGTCACCTGAGATTCATAATGTGACGAAGTAAAGAAGTCACTTTTTGGTTACTAATTTGATTTCATTTGTGAAGATCGTAATGTCATGGTGACCACACCGACTAGCTATGCTTTTAGGAAAATTCTCATAATTAGTTTGATTTGTTAAATATTCACTTTATGTACTTATTACTACCAGTGTAGCTTGCCCACTTGCTAGGAGTGCAAATACATAAGGGTTATGGCAGAAGTGGCAGAAGAGACATACGTTGTAATTTAAAAACTATGGGAGAGCAATTAAAATTTCGCTATACACGTACAACACGAGCTCACAAAATCTTGACCATGCACTTAAAAATTCAGACTTATCTAGTTAGTTGTATGAAATTGCATACAATTATGTCAATTTTTTATTTCTGATGTCGCAATAAATTATTCACATCTTTGTCTTTTTATTAGCCCCCGATGTGCTATTTTTTTCAGACAATCATTAAAGTGTCGCCACTAAAAAGTAACTTTACACCTAACCATAAGCCACCCGTAGAACGAAGCAGGTGTATCATGGTACTGTTAAATACTGGTAATCTACTGCAATTTTTTAAACTTCTAAACATAGAACATTTTCAATTTTTACACCATCGTCTAGGGAAAACAAAAGTACTTTTAAATGCAATTTTGTTTGAAAACTGCAACTCAATTCATTTTTGAGATATTAATTTATTTTTTGTAGTTTTTAATGCCATTTTTGTAATGGTGGCAACTGAAGTACTTTTCTCATAAAGAATTTTCTCATAACTGAAAATGTTTTTAACTATATAAAAAAGATATATAAATATATGTGCTCTGCCAAGAATATCGTCTGCTATAAAAGTGTGTTTTAAAGAATATTTTGTGACTTATTTTTTCCCATTTACTTCCTATCAAAAAGCTGAAAAATGCAATTTTATTAATTCGTGTGTAATAACATTTTCCGAATTCTGAAAAAATATAAATGAATGTAAAAATAGCAAATAAAGCCTTTGTGCAACAATATTAAAAATCAGAAAAACCAACGTTTAAAAATACAAAAATAATACATAAAAAGCAGCTGTTTGCTGCTTTTTATGTATTATTTGTGCCTTTTTAAACGTTGGTTTTTCTGCTTTTTAATATAAATGAATGATTTCTGATAAAACATGGAGCTATTATAAACTATATTTAATTTTCAGTATCCATTTTGATGTTACAAACAAATGAAGGCATATCAATCATTAGATATCCGATCTTTTGTCGAGTTTCTTGAATGACGACACTGCTTTTGCTGGATTTGTGAATTATTCCGCGATAGTGACGTCATATGCATATTTTTCTATAAATGTTGTTTAAGACTGGATTGTAAATATGGAATTCTTCAGCGGATGCAAATGACGTCTTTTATATAAAATAAAAGCGTATATTTTAAGTCTTAAAACTGAAATATGTTTTATGCTATCTATATTTATATTTTTGTTTTTTTTTCCATCGGAAACGACACTAAATTCTGAAAAAGCAGAATTCCTGTTTTCTAGTGTTATGTTTTGTTTTGGAAGTAAAATAAGATTCGTTCCTTGGAATTACTAATTTATTTGAAAAAGGTAGAAATCCTGTCATAATAATCATTGGACACTAGCATGGTTTTCAGGTAAAATTGACACAAAGTTAAAATATACTACACTATTTTAGAATAGAGGAAAGTTCTGCGTTGGCCACAGCTAAATATTTTCTTATGTGTACAGAAAAAAAAGAAAAGAAAGAAGTCTGAATCTGATTTCTTCTTCTCGCTCTAAACTACACCGGGTAGTTTAAAAATCCTTTGAAGAAGCTTTTGAAAAACGAAAAAAGCAATACTGAACTGAAATATTAATGAATCAAAGCTATGAAAACAGGAAGTAGAAGTCTCTCCAATATTTCACTGTGAAGGAACGCGTTTGTCTCACTTGGAAACTCGACAAAAAATATAAATGTGGCTAAGAAAAAATAAATAACTTCGAAAAGATGCGAGAGAGTTTTAGAGGTAAAAAAAGAGCCTTGATTTACGAGTTGGTTTTTTGATGAGCAAATGAAACACGTTACAGTTGTTGAGTCATCTTACCACGGTCATTGTTCTGAAGATGTGAAATTCTTTCTGTTTTAACGGCTGCATAGAAAGAACACTGAATGTCTTGGTAAAACACTGAATAAGTAGTAAGTATACGGGAATAGTACATGACTAAAATATTTAGGAAAAGCTTTCTGTTCTGAAGTGAGATAATGTGGGATATTTTGAAATTACTTGTAATTCTTCATAGAAAAAAAAAAGAATCAGAAATGGGTGAAATAAAATTAAATAAAACTGAAATCGAATATTTTAAGAAACCGGTACAGAATTAGCAAAAAAGCGAAATAGCGAAATTACCAAAACAAGATATCTCAGGACTATCTTCTACTGCTCTGGATATGAAATCGAAAATACAGACAATTCAAATGATACGCTTAATCATTTACTAAATAAAAAGGTTTAATATGAAACGTTTTCCGAAAGATGGTGCTGTAGCTCTTAAAATGACTGTCTAGGTAGGTTTATACACTTTAATATCAAAAATGATTCAAATAAATGTTTAGTATGCTACAATGAATGTTCGAAAGTGATGTCATAATTCCGCTGTAGTGCATTATTTATGCACAAACATATAGAAGGGATTCACAAAACAAACTGTGATGGATCCTGAAAGGAATAAAACTCATAAAAACAATTCATAATGAAGTTCAGACACTAATGAAGGCATATTTATTTTATATGATAAATATCTAATTACTGAAAAAAAGACCCTACTTTTAGATGAAAAAGGTGTCCGTTTTTGCAAATGGCAGGAATCTACGCCTTTCTAAAGCTTGAGGCTAGAAAAGTTTAGTTACATCACTCGTATAGTAACAATTGTAACAGCGTACCATAATCTTAAACCCATATTTTCGATACGGTAGACTTCCATACTCAAGCAAGACCTATATGTACGCCAATTCTGAAAGAAAGTACCGTATATTCCCGTGTAAAAGCCGAGACTTTTTGGGCACATTTTTGGCTTGAAGATGGGGGGTCGGCTTATACACGAGTCTAAGAAAATTTACAAAATTTATATTCTAAAATAAAAAAAAGGTAATAAATATAAAAAAAATAAAAAACACTCACAAATTTCTAAAAATACTTTCATACTCCATATTTTTTATAATAAAAAAGTCACCAATCACCATTCACTATAACTAAGTCATTATCAGAATTTTTAAGCAACTCCATAAAATCACTTTATTCCATTGTTACACATCAGGATAAATATCGTCAGTTTCTAATTCATCATCATAGACATCTTCATCAAAAATGGCATAATCCTCAGTTGCACCCAATTCATTACTGTTGAAACCGTTTTTGATAGATCGGACGATCATTTCTTGTGGTAATTCAAGCTAAGATTCTTTCACTCCTTCAGAGATAATGGCAAAGTCAACTTTTTTTTAATTACCGCCATTTGTCACAGCTGCATCCCCAGATGACATATTGAGTCCATTTTGAACGGAGCTCGCCCGTAAATGGTTTATTTAGACAAACGTCCAGCGATACGTTTGTCGATTTGTACGAGTGTTGCGGTACCCAATTAAGGGTGTATTCGAAAAAATATTTTTCCACCCTCAAGAGCTCGAAATTTTCTGAGACATTTTCAGACCCATTTTTAAAAGTAAAAACATGAAACTTGCTGAGGCGATTTTTGAAGAGATGTATAAGAGGTCGTGTGATTTCATTTTTTGCTCAATTAATTATAATTTGATTTATGAACTATTATTTTCTCAGTATGACCATTTTTTCCTTCCCAGATCTCCCGCTTCGGAAAATTCTGTTCAAAACGCCAACTTTGACAGCATTTTTTACAATAATTTCTACATTTATCAAAAAATCGACAAGTACGGCACATTATGTAGTTTCTAAATAAGAGAATTTGCCAGTTTGATGCGTTTGAGAGCAAAAATGAATTTAAAAATAAATAAGAAAATAAGTAGTTTGGATTGGAATACACCCTTAAGGAAATTTGTTATCACGCTAAATCAGAATAATAGAGATATCAATAATTTCGGAGAGCAATTTTTTTTTTCTGTTTAGATTTTGTGTTAGTTATCGTTCACTGAATTTTTCATCAACTTTTTTTGTAACATTGGCTTATATACAGGCTTCCGATTTTGGACGATTTTTCACTGAAAAGTCGGCTTATACACGGAAATATATGGCATTTATCGCTATGTTCGGTAATGCATGTTGCACTCAGCGATCGAAAATATGTTTTTGCTTTTACACGAAGCTGTGGATAATGACGAAGGACATACTGAACATTTTCTAGCATAATAAAAGTTTATCTGGAAGCATATTGAACATTAAAATGTATAAGCCTGCTGAATTGTTATCGGTGTGCTACATGTCCACCTTACGGAAAATGTTTTTATAAAAAAATTAATTTATAAAAGACAAGCGCATACTTTTAATTATTTGTAGTTTCGATATCAATTGGAGCAGTAGAACGCAGTTCACAGCACTTTGAAGTGGGTAACTTATGTCTTGCTGAGCCTGTATATTGTGACCATCACAAAACTTTCTGCTATTCCATCCTAATATATTAATTTAAATAACGCAGTTACATACATACATTTACAAAGTATAGTGCATATTTTAAAATTTGATGCGGAGTTATAGTGATCGTTGAATTAAAAAAAAAAATCACAGAATAATAGCTCCCTTGACGGGTATTAAAATTTAAGGTTATACCAATATATGTATTTTTAATTATTAACCTCAAATATAAAATCTGGTGCATTACTATCCAGTAGAAACTGAAATGCAGCTACAATGTTCATCGCAAAAAGCGTAGCACAACAGCACCCCTGTTGATCTATGACAAAATTGAATCACCATAGTATTTTATAATAGAATATTAATAGTTATAGACATAATAAAATTGTAATAATTGTAAATGAATACATAAGCATTTTTTTAATGTGACTGTGAGCAATTAGAATGTGTTTGTTATGTTGTTAATATAGACAATGTGTTGCTGTATTGTATAATGCAGTAAAAGAAATGTACTGTTTGACATGAAATGTTATGAATACTGGACGTATTAACACAGAAAAAGGCCGCTATGCCACGAATGTTGCGATTAGTAAAGAGATTGTAAACCACATGACAGTAGGTCCATTTATGACATTTGTCTGATCACTTGGTTATTGGTGAAAGTGGGTGTCAGTGTAAATGTGCTTAAAGCATAGGGACTCTTCACACCAGGCACATTCGATAAATGATTAGGTGTTACATCTGTTACAAGTTTCGGCTGTTAGTGTGAAATGTGCTTGTCCCACAGATCTGAAGCTTAGTATTTCAATTCGTAGTAACACCTTTTGGAAGGCATATCACCGTATAGCTTCAAAAGCAAGGGCAGAGAGTTGGTTATGAACCAAATGATGCAATTTTAGGTTAGCTTCCCTTGTAGTCAAATCATCTTCACCACATATAAGCCGGTGAGTTTTGGAATACTCGGTCATATACGTTTGACTATAAGTTTGTAGTCATGAAAAGTTTCAACATCAAGGGGCTGGAGAGGTATTTTCCTTGGTATAATCATAACTCTGGTATAATCATAATTTTCTGTGAATTTCAGGATTTACATGTGATGCTTCTTCATCCAACAGATGAGGAGCAGGCTCTTCTCTTCACGTATAGATTTTTAACGTTTGAAATACAATTCAGTCAACTACTTTGATGTTTTCCCTGAAGTGGAGCTGGTTAGTAGGACGTTGGGATAATGCAGCTGTTGTAGACTTTTTTCCACTCGTGGCCCAAACTTGCCTTGCAGTTCCTGCGGTGTTCATTTTGGATGTGTAATTCCATCGGATTTTTTGTTTCTCACGACAAGATCTTTCCAATGATACTAGTCTTATCAAAATTGGCGACTAGCATTTCAGGTACCCTTGTAAGAGTCTAAAAGAATAGGAAGTTTGATGAAATTCTGTTGCTTTTCTCTTGAGTACAAAACTCTAGACTATAAAACTTATGTAACCCAGGTAAAGATTTTCTGAAAAGAAATCGACTTCTATTCGGGATAGTCCAAACGTGTAAATTCATCAAAAGGGATAGCAGAAAATTTTCACAAACCCAGTGCTTTCTGCTTTTTAATATATAAAAGAAATCTTAAACTAATTGGTGTCTGAACTCGAATCGTCACCATTGTAGGCAATCAACTATTATGACACCTTAATTGTTATGTCTAGCGGCACATTTGACATCCCAAGGTTAGTTTCATTGCTCTATAAAATTATCACTACCAAACAGCCTTTTACATTTTAACTAGAGGTTATATATATTTTTCTACCAAAAGTCTCACCAATCTTGACGGTCGTCCAGTGTTATATAAACTACACAGGGCCGAAACTAACCTTTTTTGCACTCGGGGCAAAGATGGATTTTGGCGCCCCCCTCTTCCGCAAAGTATATTTATAAAGAGAATTTTACTAATTTTATAATAGCCAACTATTTTTTTTTAATTTAAAATATGTCATCATAAAATATGTAATAATGAACTGCGTAATCTACAATGGCGGATCCAAGGAGGAGGTCACGAGGGTCATGACCCACCTCTGAACACTAACAAAAATAGTCCAAAGATCATTTTAAAAATGAAATATAGAGTAGAGTCCCGATTATCCGAGTTTCCGCTTTCACCGAGTTATTTTCTTCTGATGCGGTGATGGCTTCCATTATTCTGAAACAGCCATTATAAATGAAGTGTTAGGTGAAGATGAAAGAAGTGTCGTAAACAGTTAAAACTCTGATTTTCTGGTCAAAATGGGGGGGGGGGGGGATGACAAAAAAAATTATGGTCTTTTTTTTTTCAAAAAAAAAAAAAATTATGGTCATTTTTTTTCACAAAAAAAAATCTATGGTCATTTTTTTTCCCATTCTGACCAGAAAATCAGAGTTCTAACTTTTTACGGCTGCTCTATCATCTTCACCTAACACTTCATTTATAATGGCTGTTTCAGAATAATGAAAGCCATCAGCCCATCAGAAGAAAATGATCCATTCCAAAATTATAATCCTGCATTTGGCGCCCCTTCGTTCTGGCGCCCGGGGCACATGCCCTTGCCCCCTCTGTCCCTTTTAGTTTAGGCCCTGAAACTACAGGTTAATTTTACGATGAAAAGAAATAATTGTAACAGATATTTTAGTTTATAATTATTTTAATAACCATAGAGATCAAAATCAGATTTCTAACAGACAAACTGTGGCTTACAAAAAAACTGCAAGTTTTCAGTTTGGCCGCTTTTTTGCTTCAATGTAAAAGCGAAATTTTTTGAAACTTTTTTCAGCAATGGAACACAACTCATTCCTTAATATTTTCACTCATCTCTCCTCACGAGCTCTTTTTAAGCTTCTTCAAACTTCTGTGAGACTAAGAAAATTCTCTTCTCTGCAAGATTATCATGCGGTACAACCTCTATGATTGAGACCTAGAGAGCACATAGACCATTTTTGGGCTCCTAAGAAGTCTTGCAAATGTCACTTTCGACATTCCTGTGCTTTTCTTGTTCTGTGGGTTGAAACGAAATCTTGCTAGAGAGTCCATTTTTCATTTCTCATGTGCTCTTGGTACGAGAGAACCAATCAACTGCCCATTGATATTTTGACAGTACAGTAGAACCTCTTTTATCCGAAACTCTCGGTTAACCAAAATCTATTTTTAATGCTCTTTTTTTTTTTTTTTTTTTTTTTTTCACTATCGAATTCCTTGTGTGCAAAATCCATTTTGAAAGCTTTTTTATGATACTCCTTGTGTGCAAGCTGTATTTTCCGAACTACGAGTACATATAAATATTTTCGATCCCTTTTTTTAGAGTTCCTTTGAATTTAACTTGAGCTCCGTAAAACTGCGGAGTGGAGCGAAGAAAACAAACAAATTAGCAATTCTGAAGCTTTTGCATGTTTTACAAAAGGTTTGGCATGACTGGAGCAGCTGAAACACTGTGATACTGGTAAACTAATAATATTAAAAAACTTCGTGATAATGCTTCAAAGCAAAGGCAATCGAAACTGCGACATACAAAACATTTTTTCAAACCCTTGTGATATATGTCAAAGGTACTTCATTTCAGAAATAAAATTCAGGTAATTTATTCGTTTTTCTATTTTTCTGTTGTTTTATTTTTATTAAGCACTTGTTACCATAATAAGAAATATTCCGTGTATTTCTCCTTAAACTTAAAATGGAAATTTTCTCGATTATCCAAAAATTTCGATTTTCCGAAAGAGGGTCGGTCCCAATTACTTCGGATAATCGAGGGTCTACTGCATTACGTTTGATGGTTGATTTTGATGCCTTCATCAGCAAAAGAAAGCTGTGTTTTGCCTGTTGGACAAATCCTACCCCGAACTACAACCGATTAGACTAGTGCTTTTGCCCTCTTTCAATAAAGGGACGTGTCCTACCGAATTCACTTGTTGTGCAGATTATGTCCAGTTTGACTGTGAAAACTTTGAAAAACTCTTTTGGCGGTGATAATGAGTCCCACTTCATTGCTGCTATCCATTTTTGAAGTCTTGTCTTTTTGTTGCCACAGCAAGTTTCTGGCATTGTTTCATTTTGCAAGGCATCCAAAGAACTATTTTACATTTTGTCGAACTGTCTGCCGATTGACATTCAGATCATTTCCGATTTTTCTCTTCAAAATATTTGGAATGCGTCCAATCCACTTTACGATCATTTTGCGCTTTTCTGAGAGTGTTGACAATTTGCAACCTAGCACTTAAAACAAATCCGCGGAGTGACATGCATTTTTTCGTTGATTATATTCCGTTAATACACAAAAATGCCCTCCTTGATTTGTAAATTTTCCCTCAGTACACAGAAATTTCGCCAATTTAAAATAAAAATTACAAGAAATCCTCAAATCTGAGATGCATTATCGTAAAATCACAAGGGTGTTCCGTCAACTCTGCTGCAAGTACTTTTTTGTTTTGAAACAAAATTTTTACATATGCCCTTTTGTTGTGGTGTATTTTTTATTAGCCTATAACACACGCGGTATAAAAAATCATTCAATAAATTACTTTTAAAACAAAATTAAATATAGCATAATGCATTATCAATTGCATTTAAAACATGGAATTTAAAATTGCTAAAAAAGGACTACTGCTGCTAGGAGGGAAAAAGGTAACAGATTCAATATTTATAGATGAAATAAAACATGTTTTATTAGCTTGAATATTATCAAATTAAGTAGTCTTTTTAGCAAACTCTTATTAACACAGTTCTAATCCTCGGGGATATTACAAACTGCTAATTTCTTAGAACTTTATCGGGAGATAAAAATTACTACCAATAAGTTGATATATTGCCGAAAATCACATTCATTTCCAAGTCTTTCACTATAGGCCCATCCCCCCTTGAAATAGGCGAGCTCTTTCAACTTCTGTAACGTCTCTTCAAATCGCAACGACGCTAGATGCTGGAGATCCTACATCAGAGAGAGATTGCACATTGCCGCACCAGCATATTAAAAAAATCCGCCATTTAAGTTGCACAGTCAGCGTACACTGTAAAAAAAATTCCGCAACGTTCCTGGTAAAAAATGGGCAGCTGAGTTGCCCATTATTTCCAAGAAACATTTCTTGAAAATGACTGGAACTTTACTGTATATGTTAAAAACTTTCTACAGAAATGCCAGTAAGTTTCCTGCGAAATACCAGGAATATTTCTGTTGACAGCAAAACATTACTGACATTTCACAGCATGCGGGATCCGCAGACGATTTTTACATTTCCAGTTGACAATTTTCGCTTTATTATCATTATTTGTTAGAATGAAAAAATATTTTGAAATTGACATCAAAATTATTATTTATAATTTACACGAAAAAATAAATTTTCAGTTAAAATTCAATAAAGTAAATATATATATGATATATTGTTTCTGAACTTTGCTTAAAATATAAAAATATATAAATGTAAATAATAATTAGAAAAAAAATCTAGACATAAAATATTTTGGATTTTCGTTAGTAATTATGTTAGTTTACAAGTTAGATAAAATACATATAAATTTTCATGAAAAAAAAAAACCTAAACGTAATTGTATATTTTTTCCGAAAATAAAAAAAAAATTCAAATTTGCAGCAATTCAAAGTGTCAAATATATATCAAATTTAAATCAAATTGTAATAAAGTGTTAAAATATAAAATTAATTAAAAAAGAAAAAAAAAAGTCCAGAGGTAGCATCGAACTCGGGCCGTACGGGTGGCGTGCGAGCATTCTGCGTCCACACCACGAAAGACACGTTGAGAGCTGCAAACTAATGGGTATTTGAAACGTATGCTAAACCTCGGCATCTAATTTCTGAAAATCTAAGTCCCATTTGAAGAAATCCTTTCACAAGAATAATTAGAGATAAGAACTCTAAAACATACTTTAAATTAATCAAAATCGGTGAGAATCATGTTTGATGGTCCCCTGGTTAATGGAGATCCAAATAATAGGTGTATTTTTTACACGGTCTGCTCCTTAAACATTCCACAGACAAGTACGAGATATAATCTCTTAGCTATGTCACGGAGGTATTGTATTTTCATCTGAATTGTCTTGACAATAGAGACGTAAAGGATTATGTCGTCTATTGATTTATTTGGATTCCATATTGATTTTTTTACATTCATTTAAGGAATTCTTTTTCGACACTCGCGCGCGAGCAACGGATTATAGCAAAAAAATAATAAATGGCGGCCGCAGCGTTTTGCTGTTTCCAACTTTTGGTTCAGGAACGTTTCAGATAAGAAAACCAGAATTTCACAGGAAAGAGCTAAATTATTCTGAAAACCTGAGAAAAGGCGAAACGTTCTTGGATTTTACATGGAACGTTACCATTTTTTTTTACAGTGTACGTCACATTTCGCTCTGAAGAAAATTTGAATTTTTAAAGATACAACGTTTTAAATATTGAGCAAGACGTGCTAAACTGTTAACAGTGAAGTTGTTTTTCTTTAGAGATACTTTTTTAATATTTAGAAATGTTTATTTATTTTATAACATTCCTTAAACCGCCCGAGTTCAATTGTAGTACATGCAGTCAAGTTTAAACAGTTTCATTAACAACGGTCGAAATGAGTAACAGAAACAAAGCAGTTTCGTTTCTATTGCTATTGTTTTACTTCTAAAAATTGGTTTTGATTTAAATTTTTGTGTAGTGAATGAGCAAAAAAGTGTAAATAATTTCGAGTTTCGAATTTTGGCAGTTGCGGTATAATTTGCATTCGTTGGCGCCAAAATATAGCAACCTCTTTCAAAAATTTCGCCCGCTCTCCGATCAGATTCGAAATGTTAACCCTGCAATTCATCCGAATAGTAATTTTTTTTTAAATGCATTTTCTAAGAATTCTTATTCAGTAAAATGGAAATGCACCTATATTTTTATGTACCGAATGGTTCTCTGAAGGCATACAAAAGGATTTTTGCAAGATTTTAATACAATAAAAAGTGTTAGGTGCTGATGAAAATACACGTCGCTCTACTGCGTTTCACTTGTTTTGGAACTTACATGGCGAACATTTCGTCAATGCCCGATCTCTTTCTAATGTAGGATCTCTACTAGATTCTACCGAACTTCGTCCGTCATTCCGCACTTTCCATCTAGAGCACCGAATCTCCCATTCACCTCCTACCGAGATCGCACTGTCCAAAGGCAAGGTGGACCAATCAAAAGCCCCAAATCAAAAACCAAAAGCCCCAAAAGTGTTGGTCACTCCTTTTATGCACTTCCTTCTTCGACTTCACACTGAAGTGCGTAAGTGCTGTGTAGCTAGAATTTATTTTACAGAAGCCGATTTATATTTTACCAACACTTGCCAACACACTTGTACACTTACCAACAAAGTTGAAATGTGTTTATGAATTCGGTTTGTATGTCCGTCTGCCCACGCTCTAACTCCCGTAAATAATACTCGGATTTTCATGCATTTGATAAAGGTTATTTAGGGTCACCAAAGCATGATTGGTATTGTATATGAAGTATGTAGGATTAATAGTTCATTTACAGGGGCACTCAAAAGTATTCCATTACGTTACGGTATATGGGAAAAAATCGTTTTCAGAGAATTTTAATGACATTACGCTATTTCAAATGTATTGAAACTGATATAAATCACTAAATTTCACTACGATTACGTTAGAACAGGGAATTCATAGCATGTTTTATTCATTTACAGAAACACACTAAAGAAATCTTTTACAGTACTGCCTTTGAGTAATAATTGTTGGAGTGTACAGTTTAAAACTCGATATGCGCTTTTAAATTTAATTAATTTTTTTCATGTTACTTGTTATATATAAATTCTATATCTCATATACAGGGCTGCACAAAGGTATTCACGTACCAGGACGCCCTTATTTATTCATTTACAGAGACACACAAAAGAAATCGGTTACAGTACTGTCTTTGAGTAATAATTGCTGGAGTGTACGTTTTAAAATTCGGTATGAGCTTATAAATTAACTAATTTTTCCATTTACTCATTATACATAAATTATATACCTCATATACAGGGTTGCACAAAAGTATTCACGCACAATTCTCCTTATAACAGGAAATTACTGAAGGAGAATTTTCAACTGAAGTATATGTATTTCTTAGCTGAACTAAATTTTGGCATGCATGTTGTTAATTACAAATCTATATATCATATACAGGGCTGGTCTAAGAATTCGAATAATTATTCCGATTGTAGATGGGAACGGGAACAGCTAAAATAGGGTTTTCAAATGTGTTATGCGTTTCCATATGGTTGAATTAGACATAATACTTTAACTTATTAAACGGTGCAAGTTTTGCTACATTATTCTGAATGTGTTGGAATTTGTCTCATAATCTATGCTCAACGCATGATTTTTTCAATAGATATAAACCTATATGACATACACAGGGCTGCTCAAAGAATTCGGATAATTTTCCGATTGCAGATGGGAACGGTTGAAATTGGGTTTTCAAATATGTTATGCGTTTTCATATGGTTGAATTAGACATAATATTTTGACTCATTAAACGGTGTATTTTTATTACATTATTCTGAATGTGTTGGAAAGCGTTAAATAATCTATGCTGGACGCATGATTTTTCTTTCTTGTTTAAACTAAACTTCGAGGGATTTTTGGTATTTATCTGGTTAAAAGTCCTGGGATAAACGATAATTATCAAGACATTATGAGTGGCGCAGCAAATGGTTGGTATTCGGAGGCACTGGATACCACTTTTATCGAAAGAATTAAATAAGAAGAACTTCACGATACTAAAATTTAAACTACTGGTATTTTCAGTCTCACCCCTCTCCTTCCCCCTCCCCCTTCAACCTGACCGCAACCACTGGGACTATTTTTTCTCATACCATAAGGAAGTAAAAGGAACCACTTTACAATTACAATATCATGGAAGACGATAGTATTCCAGTGACGCAGCGTTAATCCTAAAATCGTATCGTACCGTATCTTAGAATTTGTAGATGGCGGAACTCATATATACATCATGGAAGACGATAGTATCCCAGTGACGCAGCCTTAAGCCTAAAATCGTATCATATCGTATCGTATCGTACAATTCGTAGATGGCGGAACTCATATATATATATAACTCGACTTCAAAGAAAACCCGAAAAGCCGCCTTTCAATAACTCACCAAATATAGCTTTTATTATTCTGACTTTTTTAGAACAGTCTTATATCTGCAGTCTAATTATATTCTGAAATTTTTACCTTTCTACGAGCAGTATATTTTGAGATCTAAATAGTCATTTTTAAAGCGAAAGCGATGGAAGAGATTCCTAAAGTCAAAATCTGGAAAACGGCTCGGGCGATTTTCTTTAAATTGATATATAATATGAATCTGTTTTATGTGAAGGGAATAAGATAACAGCTGTTTCCGGAAAAACTCTAGTTTTCTTTTTATTTCACATTTTTTCCCTCCGAAAATGACATGGGCGATCTTATTAAAATTAATATATAATATGAATCTATTCTAGATGAACCGAATAAGACCATGTTTGTTTCCTGGAAGACTCTTATTCGTTATATAATAAGCATGAAAAATCGGACTATATTTTTCCGCCATTTATGGGAATTTCTCCGAAATTGCGCCTCTGTATTCGTGCGCATAATTTCTTCTGTTCAACTTTTAGGGGAATGTTTCCGTACCTTCTGTAGCTTAGTCGGTTAAACGCTGGTCTTGCAATAATTACGTTGTGAGGTCTGTCGTCTTTGAAGCAGTAAGCAATTTTTTTATTTTTTTTTTATCCTTTTTAAGTCAGTTAATAAAGTAAATTTGATTTTATGTTTCTATAAGAATGTATCTGTTTATTTTGATTTTTTTCTTTAAGAGTTTCACATATCACTATTTCGTGACAATTTTTCAAAAAATAAAAATACTGTAAGATCTGTCTAAGGCGGACTCTGTGTAAGCCGGAAATCTGCGTACTACGGAAAGACTTTCAAGTCCCGGCGAATCCATTGAAAATAACATTAATACGTGCTCCGTAAGCCGGTATCTGCCGAACGCGGAAACGGAAAGGTTTTTAAGGTCCGCCGAAAGCCAATTTTTACATAAGACGGAGAAAAGAATATTTTAAAACCGAAAATTGTATTCGTTCAGTCTACAACAGTTTTTTTTTTTTTATTCACAATTTTTAACACAAATGAATTTCTGTTTTTCTAAGGTACATAAATTTAAATTATGCGTTTTTATTTTTTCCATTACCCTTACTAGGGGATCGTACCCGGGCTTCCCGGGTTAAAGAATATAGGTGAAAACATTTTTTTTTTTTTTTTTTGAAAACTAATAATTTTTTTACATGCAATAAATTTTTCAGATTATTCACTTGCATTAAAAAGAATTTTCATGTGGGAAATACGAATTATACAATCAAATAAATTTTTGAAATTTATAAAAAGAGATATTTTCTTATTAGCCGTATGCTAAGAATTATTTAACCAAGATTTTGCTACTTATGGCATCCTTTTATATTCTGATAATTTCTGAGATTATACGGGTCTGTTAAATTTGTGTATTATTTTTATTATTTTATTTCTTTATTCATAGGAAGTTTTTTTAATGGGTATTAGCCGTAAGAAAATGATGAACTCTTTTTGTTTTAAGAGCAAACGGATTAATTTTTCGTAATCGAGCTCCGCATGATATAGATAAATTAAAAAATATTTCATGCTTTAAAATTGTTTTTAAAACCATAGACAATCAGTAAACTGAGATGAACTTTGCAAAAAAAAAAAAAAATCATTTGAAAAAAAAAAAATCCTATTTGGTGATCTAAAAATTTAAATTGTACGATTACAAATATGTTAGATTTGTGTTCTTACAATATTATTCTTTTATTTGTTGATTAAAAAAAATTCTTAATTTCGTTAATTTGTCTTTCACAAATATATTAGATTGGTGTTTTTTTTAAATATTATTCTTTCATTTGTTTATAAAGGAAGTATTAATTTCGTTATGTAAAAATAGTCAGACACAAATGCTGAAAAATGTTTGTTGATTTATGTGTAAAATGTTTATTATCATTATGTGCTGAAACGGGCACGTGATAAGATAAAATTAAAAAAATCATGCTTAAAAATTATTTTAGAAAATATAATACATCAGTCAATTAAGATAAGGTTTTTAAACAAATTGCATTTGAAAGAAATTTTTTTTTCCCTATGCGACGAAAATTGAAAATGCACGATGGTCAGAAGATTAAGAAATTGTAGTAGCGAAAATTTCAAGACCGAAATTTTATCGTGAAGTGTTGCCATTCGCAAAATGACGCCAGTGTTACGCACAGATACGTTTGTTCTTTATCATATAGACACTTAATCAATAAAATATAATAAAGATCAGTTATTACACTGTAAAAAAAACACTGTAAATTTGGCAGAACAGACTTGATCACAATGAATGTGCTGTATCTTTTTTTGGTTTCCTGACTATATAAACATGGAAAATACAGTAGTTGCGTAAAATTCAATTTTACGCACCTACTGTATTTTCCATGTTTATATGGTCAGGAAACCAAAGAAAGATACGGCAAATTCACTGTGATCGAGTTTGTGCGCGAGATTAACAATATTTCGTACTGTAAAAATGTCCTGTTTTTTTTTTTTTTTTTTTCAGTGTAGGATGTAGTTATCAATTGAGGCTCTTATGCTCGGTATTCCGGAATGATAAATAGCAATTTCCACCTTCTCAAAATTTGCATACGCACTTCTCAGATCCATAATCATCATTTTAAAAAAAATTGTATTCTGTTTGATCATTTAAAAATCATTTTAACTCAAAACTTGAAGTCCCGATTGTCAGCAACATCTTTTATGTGAACAGACGTACTCTTTACTTGAGATTCTAATCTCAATTCCGGAGAGTAAAAATTTCCGTAATTTATGTTTTTTAGACGCATTTGTGCCGCATGTTTAGTTTTATCTAAGAAAAGGATCGTTTTCTTTTAAATATGACTTTATTTTCACTTAAATAAGCATTTCGCCTAGTGTCTGAAACTTAGTATCAGCACACATGCAGAAGAAAAAACAATATAGAAAATTTATGAGGAAAAATGCGTGTTTTCAAAAGCCGTATGTCATTTTACGTATGCCACTAATATAATATTCTGCTCCAAATGAGATTTTTCGACACTAAACCCTATACAACAATTTTTATCAACAATTTTGAATTTTTATCAGAAAATAGCATGAATAAAGATAAAAATACCTCATTATTTCTCTCTTGTCTGTAATAATGAAAGCTATCTAATTTTCACCATTTTGAAGAAATTTCATAAAATGCTTTTAAAATTAAAATATAAAAGTAGGGATATTTAAAAAAAAAAAAAACAGATAGTGCGATCACATCTACAAATGAAGAGTTTTCAGTGTAAAAAAAAAAAAAAAAAATAGTAAAATTGGTTCAGTGAATGATCAGGGCAGATGACTAAAACACACACTTCTGATTTAAATGTATAGATTATATAAAATTAGGAAAAATTAAATTAAGCAAATTATGTTATTTTGATTAAATTATAGTAGAATGTCCTAAAGAATAGCATGAAAATTTTATTATTCGAGAGAATTTTGGACAAAAATTTCAGAACATGATGTTATTTTAAACCACGGATTATTTGTTTGCCCTTCTAATTCGGTGAAGCAAATCCATCCAGGCGAGAATAATCAATTTCTGTAATATAAATCGCTATTATTTGCATGTCACCTCTCTTTTATAAATACACTCTAAATTTTTGTAAAACATTGCGTTTTATCAGTGTGTGCTTTCGCTTATATTATTTTCAAAAGTGAAGCATTTTCACCACTGAAGAATTTAAAAGCAGCAGGGCTATGAAAATGGCGCACTTCTACAAAACATAATTCAGGTTTAAGAATTAAAATACACGCTTTTTTTTTTTATAAAATGACGTCATTTGCATCCGCTAAAGCAATCGACTTTTACAATACAGTCTTAAACTTCGTCTATAGAAAAGTATGCATATGACGTCATTGTCACGGAATAACAGACAATATTCTTGACATAGCCCATATTTTAATTTGAACTTTTTTTTCAGGTTTTATGAGAAAATGGCAACAAACAGATACAGATCTCCTATTTTTGACTATTTTCCATTTACTTTCAATGACTTTCAATAGAAATGGGGTGCTTTTGTTGCCACGATAAGAAAAATGGTATTAAAAGCTACAAAAAAATTAATATCTCAAAAACAAATTGAGATACAGCTTTCAAACAAATTGCATTTAAAAGAGCATTTTTTTCTTATACGAAATTTAAATTGTGCGATGTTTAGAGGTTTAAAAATTTGCAGTAGAGAAAATTGCAAAACCAAAATTTCATTTCAAATTTCAAAGTGTTGCTATTCGCTAAATGACGTATGCGTTACGCACAGATATGTTTGTCCTTTATAATATAGATAATAAAAAAAAGAAAAAAACAGGCCGTTATTCTACCATTACGTTTTTAATAATAATAATAATAATAGTACATGCCGTTATTCTAACTGTAAATGGAAGACTACAAGATTTTAAAAAAATGTCATACATCCAAAATTTAAAAAAGTAAATTTTTAAAAATCATGTATATTTTTAAATTTTTAGGATAATTGAAAAAAAAATTAAAATTGTATAGTTTATTTATATGTATCGTATTTCAATCCGTTTCGCGGAGGAAAATACGAATTTTTATGTGTAAAAAACTGTAAATAAAGGGAAAATGTCGATTGAACAAATACAAATGCGTACGTTTTCTATTTTACTTTTCATTAAATTCATAAAATGGTAACGTCATACTTTAAACTCTCTCTATGCGTAAAAAAATAATAAATAAATGCTCAAGCTCATGGTTTTTTTTTTGTGTGTGTGTGTGTGTGTGTGTGTGTGTGTGTGTGTGTGTTTGTGTGTTACAAACTTAACAAGTATTACTAATTAATATTTCACTTTAAAAAACGGTACTGGAGATTACAAACGTAATCTAGTAAAATCAATCCCGTTTACATTTCTGAATTATTGAAATTAGTGTTTGGTGGTGCTGCCATCTGTCTTTCAAATGTAAAAATATTATTCCATATAACGCCTCTCAACTACATCTGCAATTTTAAATACTGGTAAATAGGCCCCAAAAAATTTAATTTGGGTCTCGAAAATTCAGATTAGTACCAAGTTTTAATATCTTTTATGAACAGCAATTATATTTAAGAGATTTAGTCATTTATCGTTGCTTTATCATGATATGAACGAGATTACATTTTGACGAGGTCTTGGCGATTTAATGTTACCAGTTCACTTTGGAAACTTTTTTCTTAGAGTTTAATTTCATTTGATGCGGTGGAAGATTGATGTTTTCCTGTGCTATTTGATTTCTGTATGGAATGTATGTATATTCGAACTGTTGCTCAATGAAAATGGATACTCAATTATTAAGCAAAAAATTGTAGGTTAGAATTTGATTTAGATAGATTTATTTAGTTTTATTAGCGAGCAATTATTGTATTTTAAATAAAAAGGTTTAAAGAGTAATATTTCTTGATAATCTTCTTAAAAAAGTAAACTTTTTACGTAGTAAAATTTAACAAAGCTTTATATCTATGAAACAAACCATTAAAAAAATTCCCATTTTGTATATAGGTATGCTTTTTTAAGAGAGAAGGGGGGGGGGGGAGAATTAAAGGTGAATGGAAATCACGATTATGAGTTCATACCATTGGTCTTTAAATTTATTTTTATTTTTATTTTATTACTATTAACCTAAAAAAAGCAGTGATATCAACACAAAAAACCCTTAACGGGTTAAAAGTTTGTGACGCAGCACTTTATCTTAATGCTATAAGAATTTTAAATATGGAACTTAAAAATAATGATATCAAATTTTAAGGGACGCTATGCGATTAATTAATGTATATATACATACATTTATATTATTTATTTCATCATTTTATTTTTGTTTTACTTATAATTGCATGTGTAATAATTATGTTAAATTTAAAAGGATGTATAAAAATTTATTCATTGATGCTTTATCAATCACATCTTTCATAAATTCAAAATATGAGTTTTGAAAGATATGATATCAAAATTTAAGTGACGCCTTGATATTAGCTTTAAACAATTTGTTTTAAAATTCAATTTCAATTGTTTTCGGTTTGGCTAAATATATTTACACATGTAACCAAAACTTTTAATTTACCAATGCACTGTTAAAAATATCACTCTCACTGAACCTGCACAATACACTGTAATGTATTTATATGAAAAATTTGATTTATCTTTTGTGCCAAGCTATCCAAAATCAAAAGTAAAATTTATGTAAATGATTTTTGTGCGTCATTCTATCCAAACTAAACGAAATGTATGCAAATGGATAACATGACGCACAAAAATCATTTACGTAAATTTTACTTTTGATTTTGGATAGCGTGGCACAAAAGATAAATCAAATTTTTCATATAAATACATTACAGTGCATTGTATAGGTTCAGTGAGAGTGATATTTTTAACAGTGTATTGGTAAATTAAAAGTTTTGGTTACATGTGTAAATATATTTAGCCAAACCGAAAACAATTGAAATTGAATTTTAAAACAAATTGTTTAAAGCTACATCAAGGCGTCACTTAAATTTTGATATCATATCTTTTAAAACTCATATTTTGAATTTATGAAAGATGTGAATAATAAAGCATCAATGAATAAATTTTTATACATCCTTTTAAATTTAACATAATTATTACACATGCAATTATAAGTAAAACAAAAATAAAAGGATGAAATAAATAATATAAGTGTATGTATATATACATTAATTAATAGCATAGCGTCACTTAAAATTTGATATCATTATTTTTAAGTTCCATATTTAAAATTCTTATAGCAATAAGATAAAGTGCTGCGTCACAAACTTTTAACCCGTTAAGGGTTTTTTGTGTTAATATATATATATATATATATATATATATACATATATCCATATCCATGAGAGGTAATTTATCACTGAATCAGTAGCACTGGTTCTTTTACCAATCTCACGTGAGCGAAATCACGGATAACTAGTATTTAATGGAATCAAAATTTATATTAAAAATATTCTTACTCTCCATTTCTTCGGATTGCACAATTCCCTTTCTGGAAGCATATCTGTGGATGGGGTGGTACAGATCATTTCAAGAGGCTGGCAAAGGGGAGGAGTGTGAAAAAGTTGTTTCCATGCATCTGCTACGTTGGCTCACGCAACTATCAACGCTTAGTCACGAAGGAAAGATATAAGCCAAGATCGTTTTAACTGTAGTTGGGGAAACATTTGCGTGAAAAGATCTGATACTCAAGAGTTTGGTCCGATTTGTTTCTCCTTCACAAAAAAAGAAAAAAAAACACGCAAGTTTAAGAGAGTTTTTAATTAATAAAACTATACTTATTATGTTTAGTTTCTAAGGAACAGAGAACATTGCTCAAAGATACGATTTTTTTCCGCCTTTTATCTACTCAGACGTCCTGATTATGGCCTGGGTACAGCTGACATGTGCTTATTCCCCTTATACCTTGGGAAGGGGAAGGGGACGATAAAAAAAAAAAAAATTAGCTAGTTTTAATCTAAAACTTACATTTATATATTATATATACTAGGGGATCATACCCGGGCTTCCCGGGTTAAAGAATATAGGTGAAAACATTTTTTTAAATTGAAAACTAATAATTTTTTTATGTGCAATAAATTTTTTAGATTGACCACTTACATTAAAAAAGCATTTTTCATATGGAAAATACGAATTATACAATCAAATAAATTTTTGAAATTTATCAAAAGCGATATTTTCTTATTAGCCGCATGCTAAGAGTTATTTAACCAAGATTTTGCTACTTATGGCATCCTTTTATATTCTGATAATTTCAGAGCTTATACATTGTTAAATTTGTGCTTTATTTATATTATTTTATATATTTATTCACAGGGAAGTTTTTTTTAATGGATATTAGCCGTAAGAAAATGATGAACTTTTTATTTTGTTTTAAGGACAAACGGACTACTCTTTCCTAATCGAGCTCCGCGCGATATAGATAAATTAAAAAATATTTCATGCTTTAAAATTGTTTTTAAAAACATAGACAATCAGTAAACTCAGATGAACTTTGCAAACAAATTCCATTTGAAAAACAAAATCCTATTTGGTGATCTAAAAATTTAAATTGTACGATTACAAATATGTTAGATTTGTAGTTAAGATAGTTTTTACAATAATATTCTTTTATTTGTTCATAAAAGAAGCATTAATTTCGTTAATTTGTCTTTAATAAATATGTTAGATTGGTGTTTTTTAAATATTATTATTTTATTTGTTTATAAAGGAAGTATTAATTTCGTTAAGCAAAAATAGTTAGAAACAAATGTTGAAAAATGTTTGTTGCTTTATGTGCAAAATGTTTATTATTATTATGTATTAAAACCGGCACGTGATAAGATAAACTTTTAAAAAAAACATGCTTAAAAATTATTTTAGAAAATATAATACATCAGTCAATTAAGATACAGTTTTTAAACAAATTGTATTTGAAAGTAAATTTTTTCCCTATGCGACGAAAATTGAAAATGTGCGATGGTCAGAAGATTAAAAAATTGCAGTAGCGAAAATTTCAAGACCGAAATTTGATCGCGAAATGTTTCCACTCGCAAAATGACGTCAGCGTTACGCAGAGTTACGTTTGTTCTTTATAATATAGATACTTAATCAGTAAAATATAATAAAGATCAGTTATTAGGATGTGGTTATCAACTGAGGCTCTTATGCTTGGTACCCCGGAATGAAAAACAGCAATTTTCACCTTCTCAAAATTTGCATACGCACTTCTCATATCCATATTCATCATTTTTTTTTTATTGTATTTTGTTTGATCATTTAAAAATCATTTTAACTCAAAACTTGAAGTCACGATTCTCAGCAACATCTTTTATGTGAACAGACGCAACCTTTACTTGAGATTCTAATCTCAATTACGGAGAGTAAAAATTTCCGTAATTTTTGTTTTTTAGACGTGCAATAATGAAAGCTATCTAATTTTCATCATTTTGAAGAAATTTCACAAAATGCTTTTAAAATTAAAATATAAAAGTGGGGCTATTAAAAAAAAACAGATAGTGCAATGACATCTACAAATGAAGAGCTTTCAGTTAAAAAAAAAAGTACTAGTAAACTTGGTTCAGCAGAAAGATCAGGGCAAATGACTAAAAAACGCACTTGTGTTTTAAATATGTAGATTATATAAAATTAGGAAAAATTAAATTAAGCACATTATGTTATTTTGATAAAATTATAGTAGAATGTCCTAAAGAATAGCATTAAAATTTCATTATTCGAGAGAATTTGGACAAAAACTTCAGGAACATGACATTATTTTAAACCATGAATTATTTGTATGCTTGTCTAACTCCGCGAAGCAAATCCATCCAGGCGAGAATCATCAATTTCTGTAATATAAATCGTTTTATTTGCATGTCACCTCTCTTCTATAAAGACACTATAAATTTTTGTAAAACATTGCGTTTTTTCAGTGTGTGATTTCGATTAAATTATTTTCAAAAGTGAAGCATTTTCACCTGTGAAGAATTTCAAAGCAGATGGGCTGTGAAAATGAAGCTCTTCTACAAAACATAATTCAGGTTTAAGAATTAAAATACATGCTTTCTTATAAGATGACGTCATTTGCATACGCTAAAGCAATCCACTTTTACAATACAGTCTTAAACTTTGTCTATAGAAAAGTATGCATATGACGTCATTATCATGGAATAACAGACAATATTCTTGACATAGCCCATATTTTAATTTCAATTTTTTTTTCATCTGTGAAAATGACGCTCTTCTACAAAACATAATTCAGGTTTAAGAACTAAAATACATGCTTTTTTATAAAATGACGTCATTTGCATACGCTAAAGCAATCCACTTTTAAAATACAGTCTTAAACTTCGTCTATAGAAAAGTATGCATATGACGTCATTACCACGGAATAACAGACAATATTCTTGACATAGCCCATATTTTAATTTCAATTTTTTTTCATCTTTTATGAGAAAATGGCAACAAAAAGATACAGTATCTCCTATTTTCGACTATTTTCCGTTTACTTTCAATAGAAATGGGGTACTTTTGTTGCCACGATAAGAAAAATGGTATTAAAAACTACAAAAAAATTAATATCTCAAAAATAAATTGAGATACAGCTTTCAAACAAATTGCATTTAAAAGAGCATTTTTTTCCTTATACGACGGAGTAAAAATTTAAAATGTGCGATGTTTAGAAGTTTAAAAATTTTCAGTAGCGAAAATTGCAAAACCAAAATTTTTTTTCAAATTTCAAAGTGTTGCCATTCGCAAAATGACGTATGCGTTACGCACAGATATGTTTGTTCTTTATAATATAGATGTCCTTTATAATATAGATAGATAGATAGATAGATAGATAGATAGTCATTTGCACATCACCGAAGGAGTCTGGCTTTTTAAGTTGCTCATAATTCATTAAAAAAAATTAGAAAAAAAGGCAACCCTTACATTACATAATGATCTGTTTACAGAAGAATAATTTGTGAAAATACTTGCTTTTCTCCACAAAAAAAAAAAAACTAGTATGTTGTGGCCATCACTAAACTTTCTTCTATATAAATCACTTCAATTAAATCATTTAAATAGTAAAAGAAATTACATCAATTTAGAACCAATTCGTATCAAAGTATACCTGAATTTGAAGTTTGATGAAAATTCGTCCATTACTTATTGAGATAGAGCTGTAGGGGAAATTCTGAAAAATGCAGCATAGCAGCGCCACCTGTTGAGCGATTTGCACCCAAACACAAACAGCACTAATTCATATTAAGGTATACCGGAATCTGAAGTTTGATGAAAATCGGTGCATTAGTTCTGGAGCTAGAGCTATTGTGGAAATCACAAAAAATGCAGCACAGCAGCGCCACCTGTTGAGCGATTTACACGAAAAGGTACAAAACATCAATTCATGTCAAGGACTAACTGAATCTGAAGTTTGATGAATATCCGTGCATTAGTTCTGGACATTGAGCTATTGTGGAAATCGTGAAAAATGCTGCATAGCAGCGCCACCTGTTTAGCGATTTACACCAAAACATAAACAGCACTAATTCATATCCAGGTATACCTGAATGTGAAGTTTGTTGAAAACCCAAGCATTAGTTCTTGAGATAGAGCTATTGCGGAAAGTTAAAAAAATGCAGCATAGCAGCGCCACCTGTTGAGCGATTTACACCACAAGGGGCAAAACGTCAATTCATGTCAAGCACTAACTGAATCTGAAGTTTGATGAAAATCCGTGCATTATTTCTTGAGAATGAGCTATTACGAAAATCGTGTAAATGCTGCAAAATGCAGCATAGCAGCGCCATCTGTTGGGCGATTTCCACCAAAACGTTACCAGCACCAATTCATATCAAGTATTAACGAAATCTGAAGTTTTATAAAAATCCGTGCATTAGTTCTTGAGATAGAGCTTTTGCGGAAATCCGGCAAAATGCTACATAGCAGCGCCACCTGCAGGGCGATTTACACCAAAAACTAATCAGCACCAATCTATATCAGGGACTACCTGAATATAAATTTTTATTAAATTCCGTGCATTAGTTCTTGAGATAGAGCGCCCACAAAATTTGTGTCACATACAGACAGACGGACAGACAGAGAGACAGACAGACGGACGGACAGACAGACAGACAGACTCACAGACAGACATTTTGTAAAAACATGTTTTTTGGAATCTTTGATCCATAAAACGTGTAAATCCGTCGAAAACTGGAATTCGAAAATTTTCATGAAACCAATACTTTCTTCTTGTCAAGATAGAAGAAAGTAAAAACTAATACTTTCTTCTTGTCAAGATAGAAGAAAGTAAAAACAGATATTAGAGTTAAAAGAAAACAGAATTCAATTATTACATTTTGTGTAACTTTTTCGGCGCTCACTATACATTCATGTTAGGCAGATACGTAATTCAAAGGTTTTATTTCTTCATTTATTTCAAGAAAGGAAGTCAACTTTCTTCTTTATTACTTTCTTCTATCTTGACAAGAAGTAAGTATTGGTTTCATGAAAATTTTCGAATTCCAGTTTTCGACGGATTTATACGTTTTATGGGTCAGAGATTCCAAAAAACATGTTTTTACAAAATGTCTGTCTGTGAGTCTGTCTGTCTGTCTGTCTGTCTGTCTGTATGTGACACAAATTTTGTGGGCGCTCTATCTCAAGAACTAATGCACGGAATTTAATAAAAATTTATATTCAGGTAGTCCCTGATATAGATTGGTGCTGATTAGTTTTTGGTGTAAATCGCCCTCTGCTATGTAGAAAGGAAATAACTTCTCTCATTTTACTACAAATCACAGAAAATGTTACCACTGAATCTAAACCAATACAACACTTAGCTATAACGTATAGCTATAAGATATGGCTTTAGTATACAATCGAAGTAATAAACAAAATGTAGGAGCCTTTTTTTTTTTTTTACAGTGAGTTTGACTACACTTTGAAACGATTTGATAGAATGTGACGTTATATCTAGCGTTTTTTTTTCTTTTTCCTAAATTGTTTTCATGAAATTTGACTGTCTGTATTAAAGTAGATGTTTTAATTAAAAAAACCCATTAAAATTAAGGTGCTACGCCATTTTACCGCTCTTATAGATAGTTTTTATGTTATATCTATAATAATAAAGAAAGAAGTATGTGTGTGAGTGAGTGGGTGTGTCGACGGTATTCTGAAGAGACCACTGCACGTAGAGCTACAAAATTTGGGGAAAAGATACGTCTATATATGAAGTTTTGCACCTCGAAGCCCGATTTTCTATTTTTTGATTAGATTTTTTTAATTTAATTTTTTATGCGATTTTTAGCGCTTTTTTATGTTTCGAGGCGATTTTTCCATATAAGTGAGAAGAATATGGTTTCTTTCTTTTAGCCCAATATAGTAAATTTTGTTCTCTTTTCAAAAAAGTTTATTCGAAATTCGTGCAGCGATTTTTGAATTTTTAGCGAATTTTTTATGCAATTATAGAATGGCATTTAATGCATTTCCATATCTATAAGGAGGTTACCTTGGAGGGACACAGTTCTGTCGCCAAACGCAGCCAAGTTTGTCGCCAACTTGGCGGTATATACCCAAATTTGGCGACCAAAATGAGTCACCAAAAATGACGCCATCTTGGCGATATCTCTAATATTTCGCCAAATTCCCATAGACTTCCATTGTAAACCAATATGGATTACTTGCTTACAGAAAATCAACAAATTGAAATATTTTAATGCAACAAAAACTAACTTAAGGGATTATATTAATTATATTTAAGGGAATCCAAGTAAATGAAATTGTCAATAAAAGTAACATGATACAATGCTTAGATTATTGTATTTTATTGATATTTTCGACGAAAGGGTTGTCAGTGGTCATTTTGGCGAAAATTATAGTTGATAAATGAATTGAAATGGCTATATCCGTTAGAAAATAATGTAAACAACTCGCAAATTAAAAGAAAATAACGGTTATTTGTTTAATTAAAAAAAAAAAAAGAATCAAAAACCTTTTTAATGCGAGATAAAATTTATAAAATGAAAATGTTTAATTTAAATATGAAAGGAATGTTTATAAAACTTAAAAAATAAATTAGTATGAAAGAAGCAATTGATACATTATTTGGCGATTTTTCGCTTCGCCAGGTTAATAAAAATGTGCCTGAATTCAATTTAATTATCATTTTTATGTAATTTTTCCCATCGTATGTCTTACAGGAGAAAGGCTTTATTTGTGAGTTACATGCTATTTAATTATTACCTTGGTCGCCAAACAATGCAATTTTAAGCCACAAAGGCAGAAGCGTGAAATAAGCCAGGCGAAGGTCGCAATATTTTTAAGTATAGGAGAACATTTTGGAGTAAATCTTTATATTCAAATGTAAATTATATAAAAAGGAGTTAAAATTATAACTATGCAGTCAAGTATTTAAATTTTAGTGTAAAAATGTGCAATATACACACATATTTTATAATATTCGATAATCAAGCCACTACCAAATAACATATTTACTATATTATTGAAAGTTTTGTTGCCACTGATGTCATATACGCTCCATGGTACATAATGGCTCCAAAATGGCGTTATTTTGCCTGACATGATAACTCGGCTATTGGTGTTTATTTATTAATAAATTGTTTATCTACTTTTATTTTCTTTTTTACAGTTATATAAACTGTTTTGTTCTATAGATATTAATTAAACTTTTTATTATTTATTGCTATTTCCTTTTAAAATATCAGGCAACAAGATTGAAGAGTATTTGGTATATTTTTAATATATGGGCTTTGGTGAGTTAGAAAAAATGGCCTTGGCGAGTGAAGTGAATTTGGGGTATATTTACTGGCAAACTGTTTACTTTTCATATTTCATATACGTATAAGCATTTTTTTTTCAATATTTATTTTATTTATTTATAGAAAGAAGAGCTATTTATCTACTTTTAAATACGAACAGAAATAATTAGTGGTTTTACCTGATTATCCTGTAGACCAAAAAAAATATAGCCAAACATAAGATTAAATGCCAATAATGGGTGATCGTAAATGTCAAATTTACATGACATTAAACACTTTACACGTGTTTGTTACGTCATCAGGTGATTTTTAATTCGATATTTACGTTTCTTCGCGATCTGCTGCAATTTTTTGACATTCCATTTTTGACCTATAATACTAAAATAATTTCTACCTTCATTTCAATAAAGTTTATTCGGATTTCGTGTAACAATTTTCAAATTTTTCGGGTATTTTGTATGTGATTTTTAGTGTAGTTTAGGGATTTTCTACCATTTTTCCATATTAGTGAAAGACGTTGATAGAAGTTGAATCTACTTTCAATCTTCGAACACAATATATAATTTTTTTTTCTCTTTTCAAAATTTGTGCAGCGATTTAAAATTTTTTCGCGATATCTTATTGTGATTTTCTGAGGTTCGTGCTGTTTTTTTACGTACCCGGGCAACGCCGGGCAAGTTAGCTAGTATATATATAATGTGCATTTTCTGTTTAGAATGACGTCAATTTCAATAATGCAAAAATATAGCACGAAAATCTAAATTTTTATTGGCAAAATAAATTAAAACACATTCGTTATCGTTATTTTTTTACATTATTGTGTCATTTTTGGGGATTGGCAACAGGAAAGAAACGATTGAATTGCAAATTTAAAAAAAAAGATATTTCTGTAATGTTAAATTGTGGAAAGTGGTAGAAAAAAGGGATAAATAATGATCTGATGATTTTTTAAAGTAGGCAGTGATCTTTTCCTCGTTCTAAAGCGTATGTACAGCAAGTTTCGTGCAAATCGGTCAAAAATTGAAGATTTGTATAAAGGACATACACACAGAGAACGGCTTGATAGATTACGTATTCTTTTCATTGTAAGTAAGGAGTCATATATACATTTCGGGTTAGCTGAAAATTGCGAAAAATTACATTAAGAAAATTATGTTATTTTGATAAAATTATAGTTAGGATATCTTAAAAAATAGCGATAGAATTTGATTAGTTGACAGACTTTTAGACAAAAACTTGGGGAACCTGACATTATTTTAAGCCTGGAATTATTGCCAATATCATCCTTGTTTACTTGTCTAACTCGACGAAGCAAATTCATCCAGGCGAGAATCTCCAAGTTCAGTAATCTGAATAGCTATTTTTTGGACAAAGACTTCCAATATGATCACGCACACTGTATGTTATTGGTTTTCTATAAAAAAGGGCTAAATTTTTGTAAAACATTGTGTTTTATCAGTGTGTGACGTTATTTTCAAAAATGAAGCATTTCCACCTGTGAAGAATTTCAAAGTCGCTGGAGTGAAAATGACGCACTTCTACAAAACATATTTCAGTTCTAAAAATTTAAACGCACGTCTTTTTATATAAAATGACGTCATTTGTATCCACTAAAGCATTCGACATTTACGATCCAGTCTTAAACAATATGTATAGAAAAGTATGCATATGACGTCACTATCGCGGAACAATAGAGAAACACAACAAAAAACGATGTTGTCATTTAAGAAACTCGGCAAGACAAATGGATTATCTAATGATTCATATGTTTTCATTGTTTTGTTTATAATAGCTCCATGTGTTATCGTAAATCATTTATTTATACTCTTTCAAAATTCAGAAAATGTTATTTCGCACGGATTAATAAATTGCATTCTTTCTGCTTTTTAATACGAATTACGTAAATGCTGAGATAATAAGTCACACAAATATTCTTTAAAATACATTTTCGTAAAGAGAAATTGATGTATATTTTGTAAAGTAAGTTTGCAATAGACTAAAAATCATTTAATTGATATATAAAAGTGAAATAAAACCAAAATTCACGGGTTTTATAGCCGACGATATTTTTGACGTAGCAGTATTTAAATTAATTTTTTTTTTCCCGTTGCTATGAGAAAATGGTAACAAAAAGATACAGCAATTTATTATTTTCCCTTTTCTTTCAACAGAAGTGGAGTACTTCAGTTGCCACGAATACAAAAAAAGTATTAAATACTGCAAAAAAACTAATACCTCAAAATAAATTGAGAAACAGTTTTGAAAAAAAATGCATTTAAAAGTATATTTTTCCCCCTATACGACGGTGCGGAGATTGAAAATGTGCGATGTGTAGAAGTTTAAAAATCTGTAGTAGCAAAAATTGCAAAACCGAAATTTCACCGAAAAGTGTTGCCACTCGCAGAATGACGTATGCGTTACGCACAGATATGTTTGTCCTTTATAATATAGATAGATAGATACTATATGCAAAACATAATAATAATTAAAAATGTTTTAACAATATTTCAAATATAGCTGTTCAATATTTCTTTTTAAATCGCTAAGAAATAAGGAACAAAAGCTAATTTGCATAAGGATCTCGTTATGTACGAGATTTCAAACAAAATGTACTCAATATAAGTAACAAATCTCGTGAAAAATCTCGTTGAAGATATTTTATAGAAAAAAACATGTAATGCTGAAAATTCAGAATTTTCTCCAAACGCAGCTCTGTTCAAAAAGTTATTGTACTTTATTTTTTTTTTAAATAAATCTTATTTAAAAGGGATATAATTTATATAAATAAAAGTTTTTATAATTATATTGAGCATTATATAAATTGGACCCCATTTAAAGAAATCCTTGTAAAATCATCTGACACTTCCGCAAGCACTTTTATGCTTTGGCTTATTAAGGCTGTTGTTAACTACTCATCTGCTCAAGAAGCTCAAAACGTCTTTACACATTTACAAATTCATTTTTTAACGGAAAAATTGGACAGCCTGTCCATGGAAGCGATTTGGAACTGAACTGTTTTTTTCATTTTTTGATCAATCAATTACCTATTGAGTTATAAGCGTTTTGAATCACGTGACAAACAGGTTTTTCGCCCGCTCTTGAGTGCTTTTTCTTCCTTCGCGCGGAAATTCGATTCAAAACGCCTACTTTGACATTCTTTTCTGAAAGATCTATTGCGTTTGGGAAAAAATGGAAAAAACAGCTCGATGACATAGTTTCTGAACAACAACATCAGCTCATGCATTTTCGAACAAAAATAAATTAAAACTTATGTCAGAAAGTTGCCCTTTTGGATTTGAGAACACCCTTAAACGCTGGTATTAGGAAGACGGCACTGAATATTGAAAGAACTCTGTAAAGTGACGAATGGAAATTTGACATAATTGTTCTACGAGCAATTCTTATTTTTATGGAAAATTCGAGTCAGAGCTATAGCCAAGTGTCTCAAGTGTAATCAATAGAGTCAAAATATCGCAAGAAATACAGAACTTATGAAAGAAGTTAACTGTGAAAATCGTTTCCGAAAAGTTCGAACGATTTTCGGTATTAGAGCTTTGCATATGTGCGGCCTGAGACATTTTCCCCCTGCAAATGTGGCTCGAGGAAGTAAGGCAAACCCAAACTAGTTACTTTCTGATACATTTCTGTATTAATTTTTGATTACAAGTGCATCAAATTGGTAGAGACACTTATTTAGAAACTATGTAATCGCAAATTTTCCGTTTCTCGATAAATACTTTTAAAGTTGACGGTTTTAACCGAATTTTCCGATACGACAACGCGGAAAAAGAAAACATGATAATCGATTATAGCTCAAGATGTAAATCATTTATATATATGAAAGAAATCCGCTTGTATTTCCTTCTACTTCATATAGGACGCAGTCGTGGCAGATTCGGGGTGTTTCTTTCCCGTCACACCTTAGGTATATTAAATAACTACACTTGAGTGAATACGGAATATTGAAAACATTTTGACTCGGGACATCGCTCTTTGAAATAAATTTCTTTTTATTTAGTCATTAGACGGTACACAGCAATGGCGCAGGTATCAGAGTAGGCTCAAATCTCTGAAAAACTCTCTAGCTCTTAGCCTGAGCAAGCGAGTTTTGTTATGAATTTTGGATATTTTCTAGCAGAGGGCGAAAGTGTGAACTTGGGAGGAAAGTTTAATTTAATTGGCTCAATGTTCTTTAATAGGTGTGGCAACAGGTTTGACTCAAGCCTGATTGCATCACCAATGGTTATTTCCACTTATGACACTAATGATTAGTATGTTTTAATAAAAGTCAGCTAGAGGAAAGCTAATTAGGATTTATGACCTATCAATTACTTATTTTGACATTGATTATAATTTATAACTTAAATGTGATCATGAATCTAATAACTGCCAAATTTGAGGAAAAGTAATTAGAATTTATAGTCTAAATATAATGAACTGTCATATTTGGAAAAGTAAATCACTATTTATGGTTTTAAGTATTCATTTAATGTTTATTTTAACTCTAGTTTGATTTTATGAGCCCAATAACTCTCATAATGATAGTTGATTGTGATTTATGGTTTTAAGTATTCATTACATCTCAATCAATGTCAAAGAAGTTAGAAATTTATAAAAAGTTAAAAAAAGATTTGATTTTTATCCTTTCACACATATATAACCTTGTTCGATTAGAAATCACTTCAATAATCATACCTTCAAGTGTCATGCTTTTTTACGTTTAAAAATCAGACCGTCAGTATGTCAGAAAGTTTCCCATTGTTTAGCGGGGAAAAAACATTTCTTTAAGAATCGGCTTACTATATTATATACAGCTTTCCCTACCTCACTAATCGAAACATACATTTGAATGGGGAAAACTGCAATAGATCCCAGCTAAAACCCCAATGTACATAAACACACAATGCAGTGGTGTAATCGAGGTGGGGGAGGGGTGGGGAATAATCAGGCGATAAATTTCTTTGTCACGTGATCAAAATCGCTTATAACTCAATAGGTAATTTATTTATCAAGAAATGGAAAAAACAGTTCGATTCCAAAACGCTTCCATAGTCAGGCCTTCCAATTTTATATCTTTCCGTTAAAAAATGAATTTGTAAATGTGTCAAAACATTTTGCGCTTGTTGAGCAGAGCAGTTGAGAACAGCCTTAATAATGATTAGATTTTAATAAGTAATCGGCTTAATTTTCTAATGCTAATCATTAACGGCCCACACTTATATATGTGGAATCAACAGCCTTACTCAAAATTTGGAAAGCAGAAAATCATAGATTGGTTACGGAAACAAAATTTTAAAAAATATGACAACCAATTGACAACATTATAAACACCTGAGAACATTTATAAGAATGAATATTTATGGAAAATTCCTTAAGGCTGTTCTTAACTGCTCTGCTCAACAAGCGCAAAACGTTTTGACACATTTACAATTTCATTTTTTAACGGAAAGGTATAAAATTAGAAAGTCGGGCCATGGAAGCGATTTGGAATTGAACTGTTTTTTCCATTTTTTGATCAATCAATTACCCATTGTGTTATAAGCTATTTCAGTCACGTGACAAACCCGTTTTTCGCCCGCTCTTCAGTGATTTTTCTGCTTTCACGCGGAAATTCGGTTCAAAACGTTTTTTGATCAATAAATTACCTATTGACAGCAATTTTGATTTTTCAATAATATGCAACAGATAAGCAATTTTGATCACGTGACAAACACGTTTTTCTCCCGCTCTTGAGTTGATATTCTACTTTCGCGCGGAAATTCGGTTTAAAACGTCCACTTTGACACTATTTTCTAAAAGATCTATTGTGTTTGCAAAAAAATGGAAAAAACAGCTCGATTACATAGTTTCTGAACAACAACACCAGCTAGTTCCATGCATTTTCGAACAAAAATAAATTAAAACTTATAATCTATATCATGATATTTGTTAAAATTAGTAGTTATTAGTAATAGCCAGCTTAGCAGGAAGTGAGTTCCCGTCTTTGCACGAGCCGCCGATGGACAATAGAACTACGAAAAATCAAGAAAAGTATACAAAAATAGCTATCACAGAGCCCCTTTACTGCGCGATATTTTCCAAATTCAAGGAGGACCTGTTGGCCAAAGCCAAAAACATGCACAAAAAATTTGGTTCAATTGTATGCATAATTTTATACACTTTTCGATTGTACAATAAAGAAAATGGTACAGACATCCAATTATAGCTCCCCCTTCTGGCGGAATTTTTTTCAAGTTCAGGGAAGACTTGCTTGCCATAGCCAGAAACATACATAAAAAATTTGGTTCAATTCTATGCATAAATTCATACACTTTTCGATGGTACAAAAATCGCTATTGCAGCGCCCCCTTTCGGCGGAATTTTACCAAATGCAGGGAGGACCTTCTTGCCTTAACTAAAAGCATACACAAAAAACTTGGTTCAATTCTATCCTTAATTTCATACTCTTTTCGATCCATTTTCATACAATATTCAAAGTGGCACAAAAATCGCTGTTACACGCCCCCTACAGGCGATTTTTTTCCAAATTAAGGAAGGACCCGCTTGTCATAGCCAAGAACTTAAAGAAAAATTTTTGGTACATTTCTATGCATAACTTCATACACTTTTCGATGGTACAATAATGAAAATCGTACAGACATCGCAATTATAGCGCTCCCTTCCGGCGGAATTTTTACAAATTCAGAGAGGACCTTTGTGCCATGACCAAAAACTATGGCAAGACAAGGCTATGACAAGGACCTGCTTGACATAGCCAAGAACTTAAAAATATTTTTTGGTTATATTCTATGCATAACTTCACACACTTTTCGATGGTGCAATATTCAAAATAGCAGAAAAATCGTTCTTACAATGCCTCCTACCGGCGATTTTTTTCCAAATTAAGAAAGTACCTGCTTGTCATAGCCAAGAACTTAAAAAAATTTTTTGGTTCAATTCTATGCATAACTTCATATACTTTTCGATGGTACAATATTCAAAATCACACAGAAATCGCTATTACAACGCCCCCTACCGGCGAATTTTTTCCAAATTCATGGAGGACCTACTTTCTATAGCCAAATATTTAAAAAAAATTTTTGGTTCAATTCCATGTATAACTTCATATACTTCTCGATGGTACAATATTGAAAATCGCACAAAAATCGCTATTACAGCGCCCCCTACCGGCGAATTTTTTCCAAATTCAGGAAGGACCTGCTTCCCATAGCCAAAAACTTAAAATAAAAATTTGGTTCAATTCTATGCATAACTTCATACACTTCTTGATGGTACAATGGCGACAGACACACGGACACACGGACAGACAGACATTTTTTATAAACATGTTTTTTTAGGATCTCTGACCCCTAAAACGTGTAAATCCGTCAAAAACCGGTAGTCGAAAAAAAATTCGATTACAATACTTTCTTCTATTGAAGATAGAATAAAGTAATAATATTATTAATACATATCCAAGGTTCCCACTGGTTCGCTTTCTAATACAAGTACTTCAAAATATAGTTTTACTAGTATGTTTCTACAACATTTGCAATAGAAATAATCTTGGGAGTAGGTATCTACAAAATTTCCAAGGAGAATCTAAAAGAAAGATTACTGTTTCAAACCCCGAGCCATTCTAATCTAAGTAATCTACTTATCACTCTATTTCTATCCTAAGTATAATCTACTTACTAATTAGTTCCGAACCTATGTATTTCTAGAGAAATCTTGATAAAACGGGATTTTCATAAATTTCATTAAAAGTTTAAATTTAATTTAAACTGCGTTTAATTACTTTTCTCTACGATTAAAAATGAAAGACAAAGTTTGATCTGTTTGACACAGACCACAGACCCAATGTTCGAAACTATGAGCGTCCCCCACGTTTTTTTCCCAGGACTGCACCACAGAATAATGTAAATAATGTACTACAGTTATATTTTTGATTTATTAGAAAGTACATATTACAGCCTGATTTGAAATTTTAAGAAAAGTTTATCCAATTTTCACGAACTTATATTAGCCTGAACTTATATACCTGTGAGCTAATTTAATAAACAAGTAATCTAAAAAAAATATATAAGTTAATTCCTACTTAGGTCATCAAAGGAAAATTTTATATAATCCCTTAAGCTAATATTAGTTTTTGTTGCATTAAAATATCTCAATTTGTTGATTTTCTATAAGCAAGTAAAACCTATTGGTTTACAATGGAAGTCTATGGGAATTTGGCGAAATATTAGAGATATCGCCAAGTTGGCGTCACTTTTGGCGACTCATTTTGGTCGCCAAATTTGGCGATATATCGCCAAGTTAGCTATAAACTTGGCGGTATTTGGCGACAGAACAGGAAACCCCTATTTTAACTTCCCTTATAGGCATGAAGATGCATTAAATTCTGTTCAATAACCAATGGCCGCCATTTTTTCTCCCATATAAAACTAAAATTAATTAATTAAAATTTAATTAATGAATTAATATTTGAAAAAACTGCATTAACATCAAGTGTCATCCACTACAAGTTTAAAAAAAATATTTGCACTTGAGTGGATGAATAATAAGTATTTTATTAACGATTTAAAATTTGAACAAGATATATATAGGGAGAGTGTGACCTAATAGTAGGAATTGAATAAGAACCGAGAAGCATTGAAAAGTAAATTTTAATTCTGCATTACTATAATTCTGTAGGTTATATACGTATGTTATGCCAATGGGTTAATTTTTTTTTATTACATAATTTGATTTAAAACTTATTGTAAAACAGTTTTATTACTTCAAATGCATACATTTTAATTTGTAAGCTTATCATTTGCCAATTGCACAGTTTTTTCTTCTTTTTGGAATCGCATCTTGCGGCAATACAAAAATTGATTTTCGAATCCTCGGCGCACTTGCATATTTTCACTGATGTCTAGGTGTATACCAGCAATTCCAGATTTGTTATTCACTCATTCGCTATCAGTTTCTTTTTACTTTTTTATTAAAAGTAATGTTGTAGGCTTAAACTAAATTAAATACAAGCAAAATTTTTAAAAAAATCCGTTTTTTTGTTCAATTTAAAAATATTTTCAATCAAAAGTTTAAAAATAGAAACAACACCAGAATAATTATACTAGTAATCTTTTAAATAACTTTGATTATTTTTGCTATACTAAAAGTCTCTAAAATTTTTCTGGTAAATATTGTATTTTAAAACTTTGCGTAGCGCTTCCGGTTATTTATTGAAATAGCTATGCTATATGCCACACAAAGAATCTTTTACAAGTAAAACTACTTTAAAGTATATACAAATCAGGCTTTCTTGAACATACTTAATTTTAAAAATATATGAAATATCCAACTTTATAAAATTTATAAACCTTATACAACATTAGAAATGGACGTGGGTAGATCATAAATATCTATGACTCTAGTGCAGGCATCACAGTAAATAAATTTACATAACATATAAATTTTAAATTTCAAAGTCAGATAATACATGCAGGGAAAACAGAGAAAATGTGTTGTGATGGGAAATAATGACTATTTAATATTGATAAAGATGAGAATCATGAAATGCTTCTTTTGTATTCTGCTAACCATACAAAGAAAATTTAGTATCCAAAGCTTTTCTACCAACTCTTAATAAGTTTTAAAAATGGATTATAAAATGTGTGAACATTATTAATTTTGAGGGTGTATTCGAAAAAATATTTTTCCACCCTCAACAGATCGAAATTTTCTGAGAAATTTTCAGACCCATTTTTAAAAGTAAAAACATGAAACTTACTGAGGCGATTTTTGAAGAGATGTATAAGAGGTCGTGTGATTTCATTTTTTGCTCAATTAATTATAATTTGATTTATGAACAATTATTTTCTCAGTATGACCATTTTTTCATTCCCAGATCTCCCGCTTCGGAAAATTCTGTTCAAAACGCCAACTTTGACAGCATTTTTTATGCCGTATGCTGCGGCCGTATCGAATCCGAAACTTTTCTTTTCTTTCAATCCTCCGCAACCCTTTTCTCACCACAGCTGACAAAGGGTCAAAGGTCGGAAAACACCCTCGCTCTTCTTCATTCGCACGAGCTACGATCTTCCGTCTTCCTCTCCCTACAGCTGACCGGGGCGAAAATCCGAAACTAATTTTCCTCCACTTTCTCTTTTCCCGCTGGACAAAATTTTCAGAACTTCAGGGAAAACGGTTTTTCTCTTGCAACAGGACACTTTCCTTTATTTTTCTTTTCCAGTATCAGGACGGCTCTCTATTTCTTGAAAAAATGATCTTCGCTTGATCCTTCCTTCCGTGGGTAACAAGTACAGGCCTAAAGTGCAGGCTTATACTAAAAGCTAACTAAGTTTTTGTGTGTGCGTGTGTACCCAAACTTTTTTTCGAACAACTCGCATCCCACTTCTGACACCAACTGTACCACCGAATAAGAAACTCACTTAAGAAAGAAGCTTAACTAGAAATTAAAAGAACTTGGCGTTCGTTTTTTTCAGAGTTTTATTTGACGACACTAGGACACACACATAACAAGCATACATTAGTATTTTACACGGCAAAAAAAAAATAATCTTTTCGGAGCGGATCGCTCCTTCGGCAGAGCCGAGAAAACATGACCGTCTGGGGTCGCGTCACAGCAGAGACTCTCCACGGGGCCCTTTTTCAGAGATCGGTTCATCTCCTCGATACCCCACGTGAGATCTTGAGTCATCTTAGTCAACAAGTTCAGTTTATACAATTTCTACGCAGCACTTTTCTCAAGATATTTACATGATTAAATCTGTTTACACGTTCCATCTGGATTTTGTGAAACATTGACATGTGAAGTTATAGTAGGCATCTGGAGGTTCCAATTAAAGATGTTTATTTCGTTATGGGCATCTGGTCTCTGAGCCCTCTCAGATAAAAAGTCACAATGGGGTGTAACTTTGCACCACCTCCCATTTTTCAATATTTTTGACTCTAAAAGACTAAATAAACTCCAGAACTGTGCTCTGTTTGCAAGGTTCTAAACTGAGATTTATAATCTTTATTTTAGAAAATAAATTAGCAACATTATGCGCAATTAATTGCATCATCTAACTATTTTTGTGAAGTACTGTTTTCAAGTTAATTTTGAATGCTGTTTTGAAGTTGTTGTAATCCAATTAAATTTTCATAGTAACAATATACTCATTTATAAAACATATTATTATCTAAATGTTGTAATTGTGTTAATATTTTGTGATTATTTATTTATTAATAGTTAATAAAATGTAAAATAAAAAGGCACTAACATTTTAGCACATTTTCAGGGTAACTTTGAGCCGGCTCAAAGTTATACTGATGTTTATAATTTACTGATTATAGGTGCTACTGTCAAAAATTTCCCATATTTGCACGCATATTTTATATAAATGCCGAAAGTGTGCATTAGATATAACATGTAAATATTTTCACAAATATCTGTAAAATACATAAAATTCATTTAAAGGCGGTTTTGGGGGCGGAGCTACTCAAATTTGACATTTCATACATTCGACATTTTTTATTCTTGTTTGAATAATACTAGTACTAAACTCATGTCCAAAATTAAGGTCACAAATATAAAATCTGTGAAAACTGATGAACTATTCATTGTGTTGCCACGAAGTTTGGCACAGAGATATATTACAATAGGAGAAAGAATATAGCAACATAAAAATATGAAAAAGATTTTAATTGTGAATTAAGAAACAGGGTTTATCAAAAAGTGTGAAATCATGAATCAGAAATAAAGCATTTATCTCGGGAAAAGTCTGTCTAATATGGAGTGTGACCACCGTGCACTTCTATACAAACCTCACAACGAGCTCTCATGCTGTTTATGAGGGTGTTAATAAATGTTTGTGGCAACATAGCCCATTCTCCCAAAAGCGCGGCTTTTAACTTCTGGCGGGCCCTGGCAGGGTGGTTACGCTATGCTATGGCTCTTCCTAGACTATCCTAAACATGTTCAATAGGATTAAGGTACGGAGATCTCGAGGGCCGTTTCATACGGCGAATATTCTCTTCTTCAAGAAAATCATCAACAATGTGAGCTCTATGTGGCTTCGCATTATCGTCCATAAATATGAAGTCCGGTCCTACAGCACACCGGAACAACCTCACATAGGCTTTATGGACCTCATCCATATAGCGATGTGCTTTGACAGTAGGAGCAACGAAGACGTGCAGTGGTGTATTACTGCCCAACATTATGCCGCCGAGACAAGGATTCCGTTGCCACCAAATCTGTCGATTTCTTTTAGGTAGGAGGGATGATAACGAGCTCCACGTTCTCTCTAGATGAAGATTCGACGAGAATCACTCTGCGTGGTGAATCTCGACTCGTCACTGAAAAGAACACGCTCCATTCTTGTTGTGTCCAAGACTGATGTCTTCGGCTCCACAACAACCGGGCTGTCCTGTGGGATACAGTGAAAGGCACACACACGACTGGACGGCGGGCATTAGGGATGATGTCCTTGAAGCCTATGTGAGGTTGTTCCGGTGTGCTGTAGGCCCGGACTTCATGTTTATGTACGATAATGCGAAGCCACACAGTTGATGATTTTCTTGAAGAAGAGAATATTCAGCGTATGACTTAGCCTTCGAGATCGCCGGACCTCAGTCCTATTGAACTTTGAACATGTTTGGGATGGTTTAGAAAGAGCCATTGCACAGCGTAACTCCCCTCCCAGGACACGCCAGGAGTTAAAAGCCGCGTTTTTGGAAGAATGGGCTTTGTTGCCACAAACATTTATCGGCATCCTCATAAACAGTATGAGAGCTCGTTCTGAAGCTTGTATAGCAGTGCACGATGGTCAGACTCCATATTAGACATACTTTTCCCAAGATAAATGCTTTATCTCTGATTCATGATTTAACCCTTTTTGATATACCCTGTTTCTTAACTCACAATTAAAATCTTTTCCATATTGTTATGTTGCTATATTCTTTCTCCCATTGTAGTATACCTCTCTGCCAAATTTCGTGGCAACTCAGTGAATAGTTCATCAGTTTTCACAGATTTTATGTTTGTGACTAATTTTGGACATGAGTGTAGTATGTATTATTGTAACTATGGATATATTATTGAGATAAAACATTGAAAATTGTTTTCCAATGCATTTTTATGTTTTATATGAACAATAAACAGGTTTTTTTTTATTTCTAAACGTTCATAGTTCTCTTCTTCCACTTTTCTTATGCATAATATTTCTTGTAATATCATAAATTATACAAATCTTGTGATGTTGGGAAATGTAAATTCGGAGTCTTTACATATCTGAAAACATTTTTTGGGGTTCAAAGTTGTCCTAACTATAATACTTTTTTTTTTATAATGAATTATTTTAGATAATATTTATCAAATGGTGCAAAGTTACCCTAAATGGCTGGGTAACTTTGAACCAGGATAAAAATTCATTTTTTATAGCTTTTATCATTATTATTCCTTAATTTTTGATAGTCAAACAATAATTTAGGATCATTTCTTCTCTTTTATGCCCCTAGTTGCAACAATATTCTTAAATTAAGAGTGTGGCATATGAAAATAGAGAAAATGCGGATCAAAGTTACCCTGAATGACTGTACAGTTTTTAGTACCGGTACTGCAGAATATAAGGGCTCCGATACTTTTTTTGTTAGAAATTAAGCTCTGGTTGTTGTTAAGACTCTACTATGCTTTTGCCATCTGAAACGAGTTTACTTTTTAAATAAAAAGATTCATAATTTACAAAGTGTGTGTGTGTGTGGGGGGGGGGGGGGGTGCATAGTGATTTTGTAGATGATTTGGTGGGGCGTGGACAATAAAAAGTTGGGAAACACTAGTCTATACCAAATGCTGTCAGAGGAATTCCAATTTTTGAAATGCTTCTTAGAATTCTTTTATTGTTTTTTCTTTCCGGCATTTTCCGTAAATTTCATTTTAAAAAATTCAACACTATCTAGCCGGGTAAAAAAAAAAAAAAAAGTTAACACCCATTTCCTGCTTCGCGCACTAATCGAAATTTCGCCCTCACTAATCGAGGAAGGCAAATCTAAAAAAAAGTTTATCGCACTTAGTGAGGGATATCTGTAATCTGTATACTACTGACAATGTTATAGATGATATTAGCAAGGCATCTTATTCTGTTAATAGATGGCAGCATATGCCAATTATGTGGAAGTTTTCAATTTTATTCGCACTGATGGGAAAATAAAAGCACAATATTCTTTAAAATGAAAATTTAGAACACCCCCACATACACACTTTGTAAATTATGAATCTTTTTATTTAAAAATTTTTTAAATTTTAATTAGTACCGAATGAAAAACTGGTTGGTCATTGATATATTACGGGTCTTCTTTTACTGTATTATTATGAAAGTTATCAGAAAGAGGTTTTCTTCTAATTAATCTCCTTGTATATTTTTTTACCTGTTGAAGTAATATAATTTGCTTTAAAAAAGCTTTAATATTTTTATGCCGAAACATTTCTTTAAGAAGTCGTTACTGAACTGCGCATCATAAAATTTACATTTTCTACCATTTTTAAAAACAAATGAATTGCTCAAAATTCGACTACCCAGGTCAAATTTATACGTAGAGATGCGCCAAAGAAAAATAAAAGTTGAACCGAATAATGTTTTATTATTTAAAATAAAATGAATACCTTGTATCGTATAAAAATTGGGGAAAAAACAGTCATGTATAGGTCTATATGGGGTAAACTTTTCGTAAAAAAGTATCAGTTAAAGCAAAAATTAAAACAAATTATGCGAAATTGAAAAATGATAAACGTCTAGAAGTGCACAAATGAAAAAAGATGACTGGTTAAATTAAAATTATTTTTTCTATAAAGACCGAAATAATTTGCACGATTGTCTGAGCGAGTCAAAATAATTTTTCTTTTGCTATTATTATCATAGATGGCAGCACTACAGAAAGAAATGGATTATTGAATTACAAAAAACCCGAAAAACAAACAAATGGTAAATTCTCTTTCTATTTGTTTGGCTTATTTTCATTTCTGCAATCTTCATCTACGGCAGATTTTTTTTTTTTTTTTTTTTTTTTTTGCTGACTAATACAAGTCCTTGGCGGAATCTTTAAAAGGTTAAATACTGCTGTATTGAAATTTAGTTTGGTTCATTACACGGAAATATTTTTAAAAACCTACATTTTTTTTTTTTTTTTTTTTTTTTTTAATAGGTTTAATTTCTACTTTGTAAACGTGTTATGATTTCTTTAACATCCTTCTTTTTTTAATATGTGAATGAATTTTCGTTTGTACATACGCTATCTAAGTCATCGTTTCAAAACTGTCCAAAAATAAAAATTCTCAGACCACAGTAAATCTATGTAAGACTAAACGATAGATTATACACAAGAACCGTGAAATGAAAATAAATCAGCGAGTTTGAGGCAGTCGAAGACAAGACATAACATCGAAATTAAATTCTGCCATTATGAATGAAATTACATTTTCTGATTTCACTTTGACGTCCAGAAATGCCAGAAAAATTGTTTTCGGGTCATTCCACAAAATTTTTTCCGCACCATCTTTGATTTTCCTCATATTTAGCATGTGGAAACCTATATCCATATTAGACAACATAAAATCCAAAAAATGTCAAGCTTAAAAATATTTTTCATTAGAAGAGGTCGAAACTCGAAAACTGCTATTTTACAAAATTCAAAGGTTTATAAAATCTTGCTTATTTCTGAACTAATACATAACGAAAAAAATCAGAAAGATTTGAAATCGGCACAATTTTTTCATGCGATTGAAATAGTCGTGGTATTTTTTCCCCCTCTAATGAGTACTTTGAAACATGCTGAAATATTAATCAAAATGACTTTTTATGCCCAGAAAAAAAAAAAATACCAGATAAGTATCCCTTTTCACTCTTGAATTATAAGAATTTAAATGTTGAAAAAATTCAAAAATCAGCATTTTCGATAACTGAAAGCGGTTTCTCTATGCGATTGGCAAGAAAGAACAACTGTGTATACTTTCAGTATTGCGTTAATTTTTTCTTTTCTAAATAGTCTATGAAAAACCGTGTCTTGAACTTGGAACAAGTGGGTAAGTGTGATCACAGATCGCACAGAGGGTTTCCTTTAATATTTCTTTCAAAACACTTTATCCTTTTGCGAAATCTGTTAGTTCCACATTTCGCAACCAGGGGGCGCACACTATACTACACAAACCTCTATTCGAAGGAAACTCCGTTTTACAACCTATCCGTAGGTATATTAGTCGAGGGGATCGGGTCTATAGCACCCGAGATAGGTAGGCGCCCCAGGCGGCAAAAAGTGGAACTGAAATATGTAAGGCTATGTGCATAACATGAAAGAGTGGTCAAAGCGGTGTCGGCAAAAGCTGGAAAAGTATCCACCGGGTGCAATGGGGGGAGGTTAAAAAAATTGCTTAAAATACACAAGTTAGAGCCCGGTGGGTAAATAATATTAGACTTTGTGGAAATTTTATGATTTTTCGTGTGATCGCAAGTGTTCTACTATACTATGCAAAATTTCAAGTCCAACTTAATTAGAGGCTCAGTTAGAACAAAAAGATTAAAATACACAAGTTAGATCAAAGTGGGTTAAATATAAGACTTTTTCAAAATGTTATGATTTGTCGTACTTAACCAGAGGGTTAAATATAAGACTTTTTCAAAATTTTATGATTTGTCATTTGATGTGAGGTGTTCAGCTATAAGTATGCAAAATTTCAAGTCTTAAATTTAATTAGGGGCTCAGTTAGAACAAAAAGATTAAAATACACAAGTTAGAGCCCAGAGAGTTAAATATAAGTTTTTTTCAAAATTTTATGGTTTGCCGTTTGATGTGATGTGTTCAGCTATAAGTATGCAAAATTTTAAACCTTCAACTTAATTAGGAGCTCAGTTAGAACAAAAAGATTAAAATACACAAGTTGGAGCCCAGAGGGTTAAATATAAGACTTTTTCGAAATTTTAGGATTTGTCGCTTGATGTGAGGTGTTCAGCTATCAGTATGCAAAATTTCAAGTCTCCAATATAGATAGTTTCTGAGAACGGGCTCTGTGACGGACAGACAGACAGACAGAGGAGCGAGACGAATAGGGTTTCGTCAGATGAACGAAACCCTAAAAATGACAGAAAGCCATGAAAGGGCATTTTTAGAAAGAAGAAACATTTCATTGAATACATTTTCTGGGTTCAGTTAGAAAAATACTTCTGAAATTCACTGTATTTTCACATTTTGAAGGGCGGTAGGATAATTTTTTTACCACATACTCTTAATTAAGATCTGTGTCGGAATTTCTGAACTGAAATCTTACTTTTATAACTTCGATGAAAAACAGTTTTAAAATTGCATTTTATTTTTTCAAATAATTTTATTTTTAATATTCTGGTCAGCGTTCAACATTACAGAAACACAATTACTTGTTATTGAAAGGGTTAACTAAAACCAAAATATTTATTTAATAAAATGTTCCTTTAAAACCTTTCGGAACCAATTTCGAAAGTGTCCATGAACTCGTAAAAAAACTTCAACCAAAATCGAAAAAGTAAAAAAAGAACTTTTGTAGAGATTGACTTTAGCTATCCAATGCAAAACAAGTGGGTAAGTGTGACCGAAGATCGCATAAAGGGTTTTGTTTAATATTCCTTTTAAAACACTATCCTTTATTTCATAAATCCAAAATTAACAAGAAAGAAAAATCATTCGTTAAGACTGTTCTCATATCAAAAGGTTCAACTTTCTGACATAAGTTTCAATTCATTTTTGTTTGGAAACGCATGAAACTAGAAGGTGTTGTTATTCAGAAACAATGTCATCAAACTGTTCTTTCCGTTTTCTTGTAAACCCAATAGATCTTTCAGAAAATATTGTCAAAGTTGGCAATTTAAACTGAACTTCCGAACGAAAGAAGAAAATCCAGTCAGTAAGGGGAGAAAATGCCGCGTCACGTGATCAAAATCGCTTATACAGTCGGACCTCGGTATCTCGAAAAAAGAAATTTCCCCTGCATTTCCATAAAAATTCTTACGTATTTTCCCTAGTTATCTCGAAATATATTTTCCAAAACCCTTGATATGTCGAAATTTTTCAGACAGAAATTAGTTTGACTTTTTACTTTTGGCTATAGTCAGCTGTAGACCCAGTGTGATCTGGATGCTGGTTTCACATTTTTTTATCCCTTTGTTGGTACAAAGAACTTAAAGGGTAAGAATGGAAGGCTTTTGAAACTGAAAAAGGGGACAACATCGTTTTTTGGAAACTTTGCGGTGAAAGTGCATCGGGTTTTTCAGTTACCTGTGAAGAGTGGCTTTCAGAACTTCCTTTTCTTTTAAACGACTATATAAGGCAGATGATGTGTTTTTAACGCAGATGAAACTGTATTATTGTACCAATATTTTCCCAACAAAACGGCTGCATTTAAAGGTGAAAAAATCAGACGTGAAAACAGTAAAATTTGTGTAGCTGTACTTTTGGCAGCAAATCAAAGTGTTAAAGAAAAGATTCCTTCTCTTATGATAGGACGATCTAAAACCCGAGGTGCTTTACTAAAATTAAGTCATTTCTAATGCTGTACTGGTCAAATATAAAAGCTTGGATGACATATGCAATTTTTGCTGATTAACTGATTGGAATCGGTAAAACAATGGCTAAACGTAAAAGATGCATTCTCCTCTTCATAGACAATTGTAAAGCTCACTCTAATCTTCCAACGCTAAAAAATATCACTGTTAAATTTTTGCTGCCAAACACGACTTCGAAGTTTCGACCAGGACAACCATTCAACCAGAAGATAATTCGTAACTTCAAAGTTGATTATCGAGCCCAAATTGTGAGAAACTTCTGAATAATATCGGTGAAGGAAAACCTCCTAGCACACCTATCACCATTTTACAATCAATGCGAATGGCTGACTATGCATGGAAAAATGTTACAAAACAACAAGAAATTGTTTCATAATAGCGCAATTTTTAGAATATGTAACTTCCAGTGAAACAGGGGAAGTTGATTCCATTAAGCAAGCAACAGAAGAACTGAATCCAGAACAGTGGGAATCGATACAAAAGGCGTGTCACACAGATATTTCATTCGAAGAATTCTTGAATGTAGACAATGAGCTTGAAACGTGCGACACTATGACGGATGAGGAGATTGTTTCGAGCTTCGAGCATTAATGCAGAAATTTTTGAAGAAGAATTTAAAGACCTACAAGATCATGAAAAAATTACAGCGAAAGAAGCTGACACGGCAGTTGACCTGCTGAGGAGATTTCTTGAATCAAACGAAAATATCAGAACTGAAACATTTGGTACCATTGCTATGTGAAAGAAGACTGTGCAACTGTAAAAAGAATCTGCGAGACGGCAGATTTCAATTAAGAACTTTTTCTCCTGAAGCAACTGAATGAATTTCTTAATGACGAATTGGATATTATTTAATCAAAACAAGTTTGTGTGTAACACAATTTTGAAATTATTCAGACTATGAGAAGTGTAATTTGTTAATTATTAGTAGATTATGTGTAGTTTTTGATATATCTTACTTTTTACAGCAAAAAGCAGTTTGTGAGATTAGATTTTTAAGTTTTTTCAAAACCTTGATAACTCAAAACCTCTATATCTCGAATTTTTTTAAATTCCCAACAGATTCAAGATATCGAGGTTGTACTGTAACTCAATAGGTAATTTATTGATTAAAAATTGGAAAACACAGTTCGATTCCAAATCGCTTCCATGGTCAAGCTTTCCAATTTTATATCTTTCCGTTAAAAAATTAATTTGTAAATGCGTCAAAACGTTTTGAGCTTGTTGAGCAGAGCAGTTGAGAACAGCCTTAAGCATAGATTATGAAACACTTTTCAACACTTCCTGAATGCTTTAACAAAACTTCGTTATTTAGGTTAATAAGGTATATAAGATAAAGTAAACATTTTAGAAAACGCATAAAACATTTGAAAAACTGATTTCAGCAGTTCCCGTCCATAGAAAATGTGTATTCCAATTCTTTTGAACAGCGCTGTATTTGATCTGTAGGATGATATATATACTATATAATGGGGAAATTTAGTTTAGCAAGAAAGCGCATAACAGGTTGAAACTTCTCTTTCAGCAATTTATACTAGTAGATGGAAACATTCTTGTATACTTTTGCACAACCCCGTAGTTAACCTAGTACTTTTATTACCCGCCACTATTTAGCTAAAATTTAATTCAAACTAAAACACTCTTAAAACTACTGAAATCACATTTCCAGAAATTGTCATTTATAGACGGCCATGTATCCAATTCTTTGCGTGACCCTGCATATGATTTTATTTATATTCTACAAACATTTCTTAGTGAACTTGATGCAGTTCAGCGTAAAAATCCATAACTTATTTAAAAACCACTTTTAAGCAATTTGTACTCATACCCAGTAACCATTAAGAATTCTTTTGTGTAGCCCTGTATATGAATTACAGCATTTATACACAACATATACTATGCATAAATATGGTGAAACATAAAAGGGCATAACATAATTAAAAATGCATTTCCAGCAATCATCGCTACTGTACAGTACTTCGGATACAATATAGTATCTGAAATCTTTTGTGTGTCCCTGTAAATGCTATGCACTTCGTATTATACAAGTTATAGTAAACCTCAGCGACGTATATCAATTTCATTATACATGAAATAATTTAACATAATTAAAATACGCTGCAAACAATTCCCTCCACCCCTATATCATTATGTAATGGAATTCTTTTGTGTGGCCCTGTAAATGAATAACTATTCTTTGCGCAGCATATTCTACAGAATGTATATTTTAGTGCTCTTCATAAATGCTTATCAATTTTCTTATGTTTGAAAGCGTGTAACATAATTAAAAATCATTTTAAAGGATTTTTTCCCATAGGCCGTAATGTAACGGAAAACTTTTGACTGTCCCTGTAAATGAACTAAACATGGTACAAACTTCATTTGAAATAGGGAACGTGCTATGGTAAACGTCAATAACATCCAAAAATTTCAGGGCAATCCGAGTATATTTACAGGAGTTAGAGCGCGGCCAGACGAACAGACAAACCGAAGCCAAACACTTTTCAACTTTGTTGGAAAGTGTTAAAAATGAGATGGTAGCACTAGTCATTAAGGGGAATTAATGATTTAAAGGGGAAACTTAATATTTAAAAATAGGACTTATTAAAAGATAATGAAATTATTTAAATAAAATTCAAATTCCGAAATTTCAAAAATTTAGCAGAGGTTTAAATAAAATTTTAAATTTCCAAACACACACACACACACACAAAAAAAAAAAAAAAAAAAAATGTTTTAACGAAATTTAAAATGCTGAAATTCCTCCAAAATTTAGTGGGCGTTCAAGCAAAATTTAAATTTTCTCAAAACAAAACATTGTTTAAACGAAATTTAAAATTCCAAAAATTTAGCAGAGGTTTAAACAAAATATAAAATTTCACAATTTCTGAAAAAAAAAGTATTTTTGAATTAAAAAAAATAACTGATAAAATATTTCTGAACAACTTTTGGCCTTAAAATGAAAAAAAAAAAAAAAAAAAAAAAAAAAAACACGCTCAGCTTTGAACAAGAACTGAACAGCAGGCAAATACGCTACCACTGAGCCACCAAGCCTACACAAAAAAACTGAAATTAAGGCTCTATTTTAAAATCTAATCGAAGAAATGGTTGGATGTCACTAAATTAATTCATTTAATTAAAATATGATTTTTTCGAAATTTTATGATTTGTCACGCGATCGGAGGTATTTAGCCATAAGTATGCAAAATTTCAACTCTCTAACTTATACAGTTTCGTACAACTCTGTGACAGACAGAGGAGTGAAATGAATAGGATTTTATCAGATCAAAAAAATCCTAAAAATAAATAAAAAATATCGAAATGCAAATAAAATATTTAAAAAGAATTCTCTCACAGGTTTAACATTAGATCAAGAGTGCCTTTGCATGACTGAAGCAGCACCAGTTCGTGATGAGGATGAGCATTGTGAATACGGAGCGTAGATAAGAGCATACAGAATCTTTGTTTTTCCTAGCAACCTAACAGTAAATATTAATATTGAATTTAGCTTTACTTAATCACAGCATTTCAGCAATTAAATTAGACAAAGATCTCAGATTTAAAATACTGGTGGTAAAAGGTTGAAAATTTCGTACAGGTCGCTCATCGTGAAGAGGTTAATTTAAAACCATTTTTTAAAATACCCTTCAACTGTTTAAATGATAATTTCAATTGCATATTTTATTATAAATAATCATTTAAACTAGCTTTTAAAATAACAGCAACAAAAATCCAATATTTTCTAGAATTTAGATTTATGTAATAAAGAAACCAGTATTCTAACAGAGTGTAGGTAGATCTTCCAGCAGTGTTCAATCAATAAATTAAGACTAAAAATTAAGTCTAATACAGGTAAAATAGGGTTCAACAATGACAACTTAGTGCATTCACGAAAAATTAGGAATAACTTCCAATGAGTACCCCCCACCCCCCCACCCCCAAAAAGTTGTTTTAGCATTTTTTTGAGGGGAGGGAGGCAATTCTGAAAAACTCAACTTTCTTTAACTAGGTCGTGTAGGGTATAGTTTTTTTTTTTTTTTTTCTGTGTGTCTGCTGAATTGAATGACATCATTTGGAATTCGATATTACCACTTGTGTCAAAGTTACAACAGGTTTTATGAATAACTAGTCGAAATCTACACTTTAAGAGCAAGCACAATTTTACTACATTTATTTACTGATCAAAAACATGTTCTTTATATCATACTGAATCATCTTAAACTTATTAAATGCCCCCCAAAAATAACAATAAAAATCAGAGTTATTTATGTCTTACTCAAAGTTGTTGAAGTCAACTTCAGTTGGCACCATTATGCCCTTTTCAAGCAATGTATTGCAGCAGTCTTCTTCCTCACAAATTTTGTACATTGCAGAACAGGTGATTCAGCTTTCTTGCAACTGCTTTAGGCTGAGGATTGAGGAATAACTGGCTTTGCAGGAATAAGACATCAGATTGATAATTTCATCAGGAGAATAAGCCACCATCTTAATATGCATACCCATTCTCATTCCTCGTGTTTCAATTTATTTCCAAATCATTGTTGGATTTAATGGTAGGCCCTAAATGAATGTTGGGAAGCACTAGTAGTAATAATAGTTGGGGAAAGGGATTCCAAGTTGGAGTGTTTTCCTTTTCAAAGACAGGAACTGAGTGTAATGAAGTGCATCCAAAGCGAGGTTTTCTGCTATAGCTACATATAAATGAAGGCATACGGTTTCACCTGCTTTCTTCACATTGTCAAGCATTTAACCCATTCTACTGAAAGCATCAAAGCATTCTTTCAAGGTACTGTTACTAGCTATTGACATCATAAGCAGCTTTTTACCAATTGTATATATAGCACTAATTGAATAATCCATTTTTAAAAAAAATATTAATCAAGATAATGATTTTTAGTTTGCATTCTCTTTTTAAAAATGTAATTTTTAAAATATTCATGTGAGCTTTCACATTCATTTTGATTATTAGCAAAAACATGAAAAAAAATTAATTTGTATAAAATGCCATTTTTTAAATTTGTTCAAATGTAGATGAACAGAATCTGATAGAACATGGAGGATAAAAATGGGCACAGGGCCATGTTCAGATTTAATGTTTTTGTTGCAACAATAGCAGAGTTGCCAAGATCCAGAGGGCAAAAATCTGGAGATTTTTAAAAAGAAATCAGGAGACTTTTCAATGAAGTTTTTTTCATTTTTAAATGCAAACATAAAATATCAATAATAAATTAATTTACAGTACAGAACCATTTATCTGGAATGCTTGGGTCAGATGTATTCCAGATAACTGGTTTTTCCAGTTAACTGGTTGTGCATTAAAGAGCATCCATTTGATAAGTTTTGTGGAATATGTGTGGTTGTGGCATTATTTCTGATTTTAAATTATTAGATTACTTGGATTAAAAATCAATGCAAGAAAGATCAAAAGTTAACCAGAGTTTAAAAAAAGGTAATTTATGGGAATCCCTTAGGAACTAAAATTCTTCTCTTTCTTCAGCATAAAAATTAAAACATCTAATATACAACTAAATGTGTTTTCATTTCAAATACTAGATGTTGTCATCAAATTATACAATTGTTTCAAGCAAAGCATATATCAAACTGGCAGTGTATGACACCTTTTTCTGTAAACATTCTGAAATCCATCTATCAGAAATATCATTCCGGATAACTGGTTTTCCAGTTAACTGGTTTCCGGATAAATGGTTCTATACTGTATTTGAAATAATATTGTAGCTATATATACTTAATAAATTAAAAACGTTTCAAAATGCTTTTAATCAAGCAAATGACATAAAAGTTTTAAAACAATTTAAAATTCATCACTATAAATACCAGGAATGGATTTTGTCTTCTCATACAAATTGTCTCTGAACAATTATAAAAGTTATGAATGATAATTTTTACTTTCTTCTATCTTTACAAGAAGAAAGTATTGGTTTCATGAAAATTTTCGAATTCCAGATTTCGACGGATTTACACGTTTTATCAGTCAGAGATTCCAAAAAACATGTTTTTACAAAATGTCTGTCTGTGAGTCTGTCTGTCTGTATGTGACACAAATTTTGTGGGCGCTCTATCTCAAGAACTAATGCACGAAATTTCACAAAACTTCATATTTAGTTAGACCTTGATATAAACTGGAACTGATTAGTTTTTGGTGAAAATCGCCCAACAGGTGGCGCTGCTATGCGGCATTTTAACGATTTCTGCAATAGCTGTATCTCAAGAACTACTGCACGGATTTTCATAAAACTTCAGATTCAGTTAGTCCAGGATATAGTTTGGTGCTGATTACTTTTTTGTGAAAATCGCCCAACAGGTGGCGCTGGTATGCTGCATTGTTCATGATTATCGCAATAGCTCTAACTCAAGAAAAAATGCACGAATTTTCATCAAACTTCAGATTCAGTTAGTCCCTGATATAAATTATTGCTGCTTAATTTTTGGTGCAAATCGCCTAACAGGTGGCGCTGCTGTGCTGCATTTTTCACGATTTCCACAAGAGGTGTATCTCAAGAACTATTGCACGGATTTTCATCAAACTTCAGATTTAGTTAGTCCTTGACATGAATTGATGTATAAATTAGTGCTGTTTAATTTTTGGTGTAAATCGCTCAACAGGTGACGCTGCTATGCTGTATTTTTTGCGATTTCCGCAATAGCTTTATCTCAAGAACTAATGCTTGGATTTTCAACAAACTTCAGATTCAGGTATACCTTGATATCGTTTAGTGCTGTTTACTTTTGGTGTAAATTGCTCAACAGGTGGCGCTGCTATGCTACATTTTTTTCAGAATTTCCGCTATAGCTCTATCTCAAGAACTAATGCACGAATTTTCATCCAACTTCAAATTCAGATATACTTTGATATGAATTGGTGCTAAATCGTTGTTATTTCTTGTACTATTTAAATTATTTAATTGACGTGATTTATATAGAAGAAAGTTTTGTGATGGCCACAACATACTAGTTAATTAATAAAGAAATTATTAAAAACAAAATGACACATGATTATTCCATTAAAAAATAAATAATTACAGTTTGCAACATAAAGTTACAATTTATTCATTATAGAAAATAAAATTAATTGTAACAGATTTTTGCATTTAAAAATGAAAATTGTAAATTTGCCCATATTAAGAGTCAGAGTTTTAAAGAGGCATCCTACATATTTGATGGACATCCTACATTAGTAACTTCTATCATATTAAATAGCACTAATCAAACATAAAGAAATAAACATCCAAGATTTTTCTAGCATATTTAAGTATAAAATAAGAATGAGAAAAAATGTGTCAGAAAATCAGGAGAAATATGTCAAAAATCAGGAGTATGGAAAAACAAGCAAAAATCAGGAATCTCCAGCCGAAATCAGGAGACTTGGCAAGTCTGCAATAGCAATTTACACTACAGAACTTGGCAAAACTCACCTGGATTAGTTTGTTTCAATGAGTTAGACAAGTAATCAAAATTAGCTTGTCGATAATGGCAAGCTTGCCATGTTTTTGTCTAAAATCCTTTTAACGAATGAAATTTTAATGTGAATAGGTCACCCTTTTCTTATAAATTCATTCTACTATAACACATAAAAACACAAAAGTTATGAAATGTAATTTTGATAATTTTCAATGTAAATGATTTCTTACTTATAATTAGAAATATAATATTAATGCTATAAATGCTTTCAAATGGTACAAAAAAAATAAGATTTATTTTTCCTGCAAAAAACATCAAAAGATCTCATACAATGTAACATACTAGTTTACTATGCAAGCTAGTATGATAATAGAAAGAAATTACTTTTCAAATTATAGTATATAACCAGTGTTCTCGCTGGCTTTTGACCAACATTAGTGATTTGGCGAATAAGAAATAAAAAACAGTAGCCAAATGAAAAGAAATGCTAGCAAAATATATTACGCGTGAAACACTGAAAAATTTATCTTTAATCCCTTATTGTATCCCTTTTTTACAAAATGTTCTAAGATAACCTAATTTTTTGTAATTGCTTATAAAATAGAAATTTTACTATCCGCTACAGAAACTAAAAAAAAAAAATAAATAAATAAATACATTCTAACTGTCTACAGAATACGTAAATGTTTCCAATATTCTTTTAGCAATCTAAATAAAAATTAAAAACAGCTATCTTTGATTTACCGTCGGAAAATATACACTAAAAATTGCTATGTGTTTTCGACTCTTAACCGATAGGAAAAATTTGACCGGTCAGAGATACTTTGCAAACAACTGATAAATTGGTAAATCGCTAATTTCAACATCGCATTATAGCAAAACTTTTCTCTATATAGCGCTTGATGCGAGTAATTTTGTTTGTGTTTTTACAGGCGTGACTCCGGCACATACATAGTGATTAACTGACAATAGAGAAATACTTATCGAATAATGCTTTCTGTGTCTTTGACTGTTGCTATACTGACTTGGTGTTGAGTCAGTATCTCTATAAATAGAGCAATGTAAATGAAACAGTACGATTGAACATGTAAAGCGACATCAATCGTTCAGTAACGTGGATAAGAATCTCGGCTGTATTTGCAAACCACACACACACAAAAAGAGCACAAATTGAGCACTCTCAGTTTGGCGAGTCTGATGGCGCTTTTACCCGTCAAATGGAGCCTTTTGTCATGATTGGGTGCAATGGTGAGCGGCAGCGAGAACACTGGACATTGTTTTTAATCTTAACATTTTCGCTAATTGGCATTATTGACATAATTTTGCATATGACTTTATTTTTAACGAGAAAAGTAACATTTAACCTTTACATGGGGGCTCGGACAAAATCCGTCCGAGTATACATGCTAAAGCCAGAATGCTACCCAACCACCCGCGTAAAGGTTAATTATCTATTTTCCAAGTTTCATGTAGGATACCGAACATCAAAAAAAGAAAGCATCAGAATGCAGCTACTATAAAAGTTTGAATGCATTATTTTATAATGAAGTTTCAAATGAGAAAACAAATTTTTTTTTTTTCACAACTCTTTTTTTAGTTACTTTATTAGATTTTATAAGTTTTTTTTTTTTTTCTCACCAGTACAAATTCCATTTATCCATATATTCCATAAATCATAAAACAAAACAGAAAAATTCACTGTAAAGTTATAACGATTACAACATGCCGTTTTTTGAATGATTTTTAAAGTTTTTGATTGTGCTAAAATTACTGCGCTATCTATTCTTTCAATTAACAAGTTGGAAATTGCTCGTCAAACGTGGCAAATGAGGTGCGTTCGTACTATAACTATTTTTATAATTATTTTTTGCACCCCATATTGTACTGAATGTATATTGTTTTGCACTTCACAAGTGAATAGTCTGTAAAATCATTAAAATGCACTTGCAATATTTTTTTTTCCCATTCCCCGTAATGTAACGCAAAACTTTTGATTGTCCCTTTAATTAAACTATACATCCGATTTTCATGAAATTTGAAATGGCTCCACAAAATTTTGCAAGAATTATATATTTAAAATTTTAGACCATTCGGAAGCCTGTAACATCATTAAAATGCACTTGCAATAATTTTTCCCATTGGCCGTAATGTAAAGAAAAACTTTTGATTGTCCCTGTAATTAAACTATACATCCGCTTTTCATAAAATATGAAATGGCTCGACAAAATGTTGCAACAATCATATATTTAAAATTTCAAACCATTCGGTTGGGTAGTTTTTGCTCTGTTATATGCGGACGGACAGACAGACGGACGGACTGGACGACGACTATAGGTGCTACGTATTTATATAATTACGAACGCACCTAAAAAGGACAATCATATAGATTTTTAAGTTGTGTTAATTTACAAGAGAAATAAAAGTCCTGACCTGTTCTTTTAAAATCATTGAAAAGAAAATGTATAAGTATTTACTTAGGACCTTGGTAGCAGAAATTGAGACAAAACATAGATAACAAATTTTTGGTACTACTTGATAATATCGCCGGCCAAAAATCTATCACAAAACTATAAGATTAAATGCCAATAATGATTGAACATAAATGTCACATTCACTTGACTTTAAGCAAGTTACAAGTGTTTATGTCATCAAGCGACTTTTATTTCAACATTTTATTTGTATGTTTATTAATATTATACTAATTTATTTGTTGTTCTGTTATTTAAATACAAATTATGTCAATTTGTATAATTTGGAGATTTATATAATTTGGTGAAATTGGTAGACGGGATAACTAAGTAGTACAAAATTTTTTAATTAAAAAAAAAATCTTTGCTTTTATCTTGCACAACTGCAGGAAGGATTATTCTTTTGACCATTCGAAAAAAGTTGCTGAATCAATTAAACTAATCCCACAGGAATAAAATATGAAGAAATCTTGAGCAACAATTGAAACAGCAATTTTCTTAATCAGGGCATCAACTCACCATAATTAATGACCATCAAACTCTGACTTAAATTATACATTCAAAAATTAAATTTTATAAAAACAAGTAAATTTTAAAATGATATACAAAAAGTGAATGGCCGAGATACAAAAGCAGCAATTAAAAAATCCTGAGAGTAACAAATCATTGTGTGATAGTGATAGATACAATCGGGCAAGCCTCTCACAGGACATGTTATGCGTGAAGTAATTTGGCTATGCCTCATGCAGCAGACAAATGAATCTGAGCATGCCAGAGAATTAAAAGATCACTCCGGAGTATGTGGTAATATGTAGTGGCACAATCCAGATGACTTGACCGGTAATGGAAAAAGCTGATCACCAAACAAAAGAATGTGAAAACCAATTAGATTATTTACTGAAAAACCGATTAGATTACTTAAGGCTGTTCTGAAATCCAAAAAGGCAACTTCCTGACATAAGTTTTAATTTATTTTTGTTCGAAAATGCATGTTGTTCAGAAACTATGTCATTGAGCTGTTTTTTCCATTTTTATTTTTCACACGCAATAGATCTTTCAGAAAATAGTATCAAAGTGGTCGTTTTGAACGGAATTTCCATGCAAAAGTAGAAAAATCACTCAAGAGTGGGCAAAAAATGGGTTTGTCACGTGATCGAAATTGCTTATAACTCAATGGGTAATTGACTGATCAAAAAATGGTAAAAACAATTCAATTCCAAATCGCTTTCATGGCCAGGCTTTCCAAATTAATATCTTTCTGCTAAAAAATTAATTTGTAAATGTGTCAGAACGTTTTGCGCTTGTTGAGCAGAGCAGTTAAGAACAGCCTTAAAAAAAATCCATATGAATTCCATTTATAATTTTTTTTTTTTTATTCAAAAACATACACCACCGATTCTTTGACTTGAAAAGACTGGATTATACATTGAGTGGAATAGCAAAGCAGACCATGCAGCCAAAATCAGTGAGGCAGAGGGCAAAGGCTGATATGCATGCCCAAGTCTATACTAGAAGTCTACATGGCCCTGGGCTTATGCACCCGGCTCGGTGAAATGAAGGCAAATTTTCAAACAGGCCGGTAAAAAAAAAATAAACGGGCATGGCCAAAAGAAAAATTAAAGGGGCCAATAAAAAAAATTAAATGGACCAGATGGGCCAATGAAAAAAATTAAGTGACCGACCGGTTCAATACAAAAATTTAAACAAAGCCGATAAAATATGAACCATTTTAATCGATATGACTTTTATGAGAATAAGTAAAAATTGTGCTGCACGAGCCAATGCTAATTTGACAACATCAATATTGAAATATAGCATGTTCAGAGCAGACATCGACATCAAACAGACATATCGTGTCTGAGCCTGGGCTTAATTTTTTTCAGTAGATTTGTACTGGGCCGATATAAGGCTTACATTTTTTTTTCTACATAGACTAGCCGGGCCAGACATGGACTTAATTGTTCCCAGAACATTGCAGACAGGCAGTATGCTTTGTAAAAATAGTAATAGCTCTAAAGAACTTCTGTTAACATCTGAATTGGAAATATCCATTAAAAATTTTCAGAAAATTGTTTCAAAAATCCACATTTTGTTATACAGCTTCAAAAGTTGTGATGTTTTTAACCATCTTTTTTCTTTTATTCTCAACTACATTAATTTTTTTAATGAATCTTTATTTGAATATGATAGTCCAACAGTTTAAGTAATCATTAATTTTGCTATTGTGATTTTTTTTCTTGACACAGCAATTTAAAATATTCTGTAAAATTTGCCTATAAACACATATGCAGTATTCTTTAAAAGAATGTGAGTTGTATGTTAAGAAAAATTGGAATTTTTTTTGTAGAAATTGAGTTGGGGCAGGCCTGTTTTCATGGATTTTTGTGCGAGCAGGGCCAGGCCATGGCCGAACTTTTAGTTTTTACACTGGGCTGGGTCCAGGCTTGGAAATTCCTGCCCGTACAGACATCTAGTCTATACTGCTGAAAAAAATAGGTCTCCCAATACTAGGTTCATTTAGAGGGATTTTCATCAAAAAATATAAAATCATAAAAATACAAAGGAGGAGGAAGCAGGAAGGGCATTACAAGTGTACATTGCCAAAGGCTGATACATGCACAGGGTGTCTAGCAGATAAGTCATTTACAAAATTGAAAAAACTTACTATAGCCGTGTTCAAGTGATATAATTTTCACTGCTCATTTCTATTTTATTTATACTGAGAAAAAAATCCCAAATTCACTATTTGTTTTTCCAACATAAGCTGCCAAATTTTTGGAGCTTTACAATAAAATTAGTTATTACAACTATTTTTCAAATTTCATGAACACAAGTTTAATAAATGCAAGGAAATATATTGAACAAAAATGTTATGTTATACAGCAAGTAATTTATTTCGTAAAAAACATTTAAAAGACTATTTTATCTATTGCTGCTATCTCTGAACACAGCAGTTAATATGAATTGTTTATAGAATTCTCAACAGACAGCAATACTGACCTAACTTTTCATGCCAAAGTTTTATTTATCATTTGAGCAATTTATTTTAGCATTATTGCTAAAATGAACTTCGTAAATTTTGTAAAATTAAAAAGGCTGGAGGCATCCAAAAACAGATTTTTTACAAAGGTAATTTTGTATACTTCACAATTTTGTATTAGAAAATTGACACTATTTATGAGAAATATGTAATTTTCTGTTTATTGCAAATGTAAGAAAAGTAGAGTAATTTTTTTAAATGGTCTAATTTTTTTTAAATTATTTTTTACATGCTTAAAATGATGTATTCTAATATCTGAGTCAATATTTTTCAAATCGAAGTTTCTGAGTCACAAAGGGTTAATTTGATACACATTGTCAAAAGATTTACAAAATAGTATAACAACAATTCAAATGTTGTTTTAATCCAGGTCAGCTCTAAATAAGCAGTTGCAAAAAATGAGACAACATCAAAAGGGAAAGGGGTATCACTCGAGTGTGACAACCTGTAATTTTGGGGGAAAATAGAATAAAAAAATATTTCTCGCATAATTAATGGATCCTTATTTGAAATTAACATTAAATTAAATAGTAGAATCATGTTTTTATAAACTAAATGGCAAATAAGTAGACAGCTACAAACCAACATACATAAGAAAATGGATATAGGAAACCTTTAATGTTTCCAAGCACTTAACTTTTATGATGGGAAGTTACAAAGTAAGCTGTTATGTGCTTAATACATATCTGAGTCTCCATACATTTTTATATAATAAAAAGTATATTTTGAACAATTGGTAAAACAACTTGTATCGATACTGATCTATTTGTTAGTTGGTAGCTTTTTCATATTTACTACCAATCACTAAAAGTATTACATTCAATGAAAGCAAATTAAAGCCAATTTTACTTTTAAATATCACTTTCTAATTTTAAAATTAGTTTTACAATATAAAGAATAAAATTTGGAGGCAAGAGAAGTAGTTTTTACATTTTATAAATTTTATAAAATAATACAAAGTCTATACTTTAAAAAAAGCAGAAAGACAATATGATTAAAAATGGTATGACTTATCAAGAAGGCCTTTAAAACCTACTTGAAAGAATTGGATACAAATAAGCTGCACATCAGCATTTAAAATAATGACTTTATTTCATTTCTTTCATACATACTACCTTTCTTAAGTTATACACAAACACAGTATAATTAATTTAATATCTTACATAACTCTAACATGCTCTATATCTTTCATTCCTTTTTAAATATTTTTAGAAAGATGACAACTAGTTAAAATAAGAAATCAGGAGATTTTACCCGAGGAAATAATACATTAACAATTCAAAACATTACAATAACATTTCAAAATAAAAATATAAATTTTAATTGATAAAATGGGAATAATATAAAACAGCATAATGATAATCCATTAGTAAATACTTAACTTGCTTTTGAACGGTAAGATAGTTAACTTTTTTGTATGATAGCAGTAAATTAACCTTTCAATGTTCTTTGATTATACCAGTTTGCTATTGACAGTGAATTTTCAAGCATGTTGTTACAAGACTTTAGATAAATTTAATTTTTGTTTTGGTGAAAATGGTCTTCTCCTAGCATTCAGAATATTTTTTATATTTCACACATTACTTTTCAAAATTACAAGTGTGACTAAAAATTTTTGATAACAATTTTTGACCTTTAAACATTCTGCTAATATTTTTCAATTAAAAAATAGTTTTAACTTTTTAATTTCATGCAGGTTTTTTTCTACCAAAATTTACAAAACTACAATTGACAGCTATTTATTATATGCAATATTAGTACCATCTCAAAAAATAAAATAAAATAAAGCAGGAAAGAGGTCAATAATAAATGTTTTATCAAGAAGTATTTCATTTGCCAAAGAATAGACAATAACACAGCCTGTATAAAAAAATTAGTTCATTCTTCTTAGGAAATAAAATCAACACAAACTTTGCAAAGTTGAATTAGCTTTTCCTAAGAAACATCTATCATTATTTTATGAGATAGGTTATTATTATCAATTTTTCATTTCACTTTTATAGCCACTAATTGATTTAATAAAGCTACCTAAACAAGTTGTACAGGCATCCCTCAACTTATGTATTATGCGACTTACGTATATGCACACTAATGTAATAAATCTCGACAATTATATTTATGAACACACTAGCACGTTTGATATGAATTTAATAATTATTTTATAAATAAAACATACAGATAAAAAGTACAACCATAATATAGTTTAATCTATTAGTGAGAGCTATGATTTTTATTGGGATATACAATCAAATCTTTAACAAAACAAACACAAATCTAATTAAAGTGAGATTAAAAAATCTGGGGTTCAACCATAACAATTATGTTACGATTATGTTCTTTAACAATTAACTGAATTCAAACTAGAACGAAAGCTAATTTTAAAGTTTCGATGAAGAGAAACGAGTGTATTTTTTCTTCTAGCTTCACCTGTTCGTTTGAAATTTGCTTAAATCAATGTTAAACTTATAAATCCCATATTCCATAAGAGGCATTTTATTTGAAAGTGTTCCTTCAGTTTGTTTTTATATTTTTTCGTAATTTTTATATTTTATATCTGAGTAAATGCTGCTGTATGTAGTTTTATTTATAAAATAATACTATGTAAATAATATATATATATATATATATATATTCATAAATAAATAACTGTACTAAATTCTAAGTTGCTAAAAGTTATCGTCGCTCTTACCGCTAATATTTTTATATATATAATACATATTACAATTTCGTACGCAATTTTACCTAATCAATTTACAAATCCGACTTATGTAAAATTAAAGTTACATGAATGTTTGTGGAACGCATTACTTACATAAATCGGAGGATACCTGTACTCGCAAAGGTTAAAATATACAGTAACATAACCTTCAAAAATTCCTGAAATTTCTGTATATTTAAAATCTGTTATTAAACTAAGAAGTAATGTTGAAAAACAGAATTTCTTTTTTAGAAACACAGTATGTTAAATTTAATAAGTGAAAAACAAGAAATACAAAATACTAAGTAATGAACTTTGCCATCTTTTCACATTAGAATAAAAATTAGATTCAATTAAAAAAATATAAAAAACCTGACTGTGTAAAAAGCAAACTAATTAGTTATTTCTCATCAATGTGAAACTATTTTTTATATTACTTACCTATTTTTTTTTATTTACTTGTATTGACGACTTTTAAATTGTGTTTAATTGTTAGTTCCTATCTACAACCACTGTTTTGATGAGGCCTATAGATGTCTATGAAGGTTAAAGTAATGCAAGAGGTACTACCTACATAACTTTCAATTTGTGTAATATTTAAACGGAGCTTCTGACTGTAAAATGGTCAATGAAACATAGTCTTCATTTTGAAAGACCTATCCAATGATATGCCACTCAATAGGGTGCATAAAATTTTTTTTTCATCTCTACCGCCATTTTGTATTTTACGGCCGCCATTTTGAATTTATAAAAACAAAATGTTGCCTATAACCATCGGATGGTTAAGACGAATTGATAGAGACCTCATTCACTAAAATCCATCCAGCCGTTGGGATGTTTCGAGGGTATAAAGAAATTCACATACCCAGATACACGTCAAACACATAACTCTTCTGGGCAGTTGAGTAAAAATAGAATGGATATATTCAAAATGTTGCATGTTTTATTTATTTATGGCCTTAATATTTTTTATGAAGTATAAAAAGAATGTTGAAATTAAGGTTGCAGGTGGCAAAGAATTAAACACAGCAAGTCAGGGCTATCAACAGTAAACTTTTTATTAGTGATGAGAAGTATGAGAAATCTCTTTTTCAGAGAAAAATGGATATATTTTCTCGTTTTTTTTTTTTGTTTGTTTGTTTGTTCCTTTTTTAAATTTGAGAACCTTAATTATGGTTATGATACAGTATTGGTTAAGTTTTTTACGTGACCTTAATTCATTTGAAATTGAGAACATTTTATTTCTAAAATCAAAATCGGCACATGGAGTTTATTTTACTGCTTTTTTAAGACCTGAAATTATTATAACTAATTATTTTACTTGGATGGGAAATAAAGAAATACATTGGAATTCTAAAATGGAAGATAAAGAAAACAGTGACAACACCTTTGAAGAAATTGAATTAAAAGTTAACAGTTGAAATTCTTTCTTCTCACAAAATCAGATTCAAGAAACACTTAAATATTGTTTGGGTCAAGTACAATCAAAAACAGCCAGTAATCATTACAAATAAGTAAGTAATGAAGATATTGAAGAGAATGGTAAACATCAGGTGGTGAACTAAACCAAAAGTGCTTCCAAAATGACAACATTAGTTTACATGTCATTTAAAAACTATTTAATCGAAAAAGTATTTATTTTAAACACTGAAAATGGTTCATTTAAATATATATATTTTATTTTGATAAATGTTTGTATTTATATGAAAAGTGGTTACCATCACTATCGGGAGATGAGCAAGAGAAAAGTATTATTATATATATATATTTTTCATTTATTATAAAATTAGTCAAATACAAATTTTGATTTTTTTTTTTTTCATCAAGACAAATAAGAATAGAAAATATAGCATATATTTCACAGTAAAAAATAATAGGAAAATATAAATTCATTAAGTGTCCCATTCATAACTACTCTCCCTAATCTTACTATCTTAAAACACGCTTCAAAACTAAAGAATACAAATTCTTAAAGCATGAAATTAAAGCAATGATCCAACGAAGAAGATATTTACAAATAAATAATGCATGATTAGTTTACAAATTCATTTTATTAATGAAAAATCTTAACGAAATGCAAACTATCAGCTGCTGAATCGTGTTGCCAATAAATGTTTGCATAAAATGAAAAATTTATATTTAGATAAATTTAATGTAAGAATGTCATTCATCAATTATAACATGAATAATATTACCAATATTATTTAATGACAAACATAATAATTAAATGTAATCCAATAATACTATATAATGGAACACATAAATAAATAAATGCAGGAAGAATATACAACTAACAATCCAGTCTTCAATAACATAATAAATTTAAAGATGTCTGATTTCACGGAACCAGCTTTCCATGTTTCTATAAAAGAAAATAGAGAAAAGAAAATAAGAATTATGCTTCCTAAGTAGAATAAAATCTTGATTTTACATTTCTACACGGATAAAAAAAGAAAACATAAGTAATGAAAAAGAATTTGAGTAAATTGTAAATATGGTAAAAGTGAAAGTTTATAAATATTTTGTCATACACCTAAAGCAAAAAAATAAAAATAAATAAAAAAAACAAATAAAAATAATAATAAATCTCTATAATAATAGCCTAAGTCATGTGACTCATCAACAGTTAGGGTCTGAGCGCTTCACTTTAGATATGCTGGACAGTCATTTTTAATCAAAATTATTTTTTCGAATAACACTGCATAAAAGTTACATTTTTAGAAAGATAATTTTTTTTTAAAATCAATGTTTGAGAGATGAGTTACATTCGAATACCGTATTCCCCCGCATTAGCCGGCATGCCGCAAAATTCGAGGGGGACCAGATTTTTTAATATTAGTCCCTGGTCTTTCGTGGCATGCCGGAAAAGGCGAGGATCTTCGAAATTGGAAAGGAATGAGGTTCATTAATTGTATTCAGTAGCAGCGATTGGTGTTGGTGAGGAGGGGTGTAATATAGAGTTTGTCCCCACTTTTCTAATTATTTAGTTTACTTTTTTTACATATGGAAGATAATAAAAACGTGTTTCATGTGTCTCATATACCATTTCACACAAAGCTCTCTGCCTAGCACCCATCCGATATTTACAATGTAGAAACAGATTATCTCATAAATTATTACATGAACAGAAATATTCTTAATATATATATAAAATAAGAAAAAATATATCTAAATATATAAAAAGAGAAATATGTGCTTACATTATATCAAAAATGTAATTTTATATGATAATTTAAAAAACTGAAATTTAACTGAAATACAGGGTTTCATTCAATAAGAAAGATCAGCGGACTAAGAATGGAAAACGCTGAAAGTGCCAAAAAATTGAAAATATTTTTTTTTATGAAAAAAAGTCATAAATGTCAAGCTTAACAAACATGAAAATGCTTGAAGTGCTAACCCTAGCGGCAGATCAAACCACATATCATATATAAAGCCGTCGTCATATATATAGACAGAGACAGAGAGAAAAATTGTTTTTTTCCTTAAAATGAAAAATGTTAGAAAAATCAAAATAAATCAGCTGCCTGTCCTCCAGTAGCGAAACCCCATATTTTCCGGCATGCCGGTAAATACGAGTTTTTCCGGCATGCTGGTGAACCTCGATTTTTTCTGGCATGCCGGCTAATGTGGGGGAATACGGTAAATATATGTTCTGTGATAACTTCAGTTGAAATTAGTTTGACAGCTTAATATCTCATTCCATAAATGTAAACAAACACAAGAGATTCATTCATCATGAACAATAAAAAGTATTAAACCATGAAGGTAATCTGCAAAGGAAGTTCTCCACCAATGAATGAACAATATATTTATGATGCCATAATAGGAAAAATGGCGGTGCTATCGTCTGTTTATGGTTTGCATTCATGAAGGTTTTATTGTGCTATTTCTCTTAGTTACTTTACTTTATTATCAATTTATGAGTTCAGAAATTAAATTAACGAAAAAAAGCATATTTTTTTCGACATTTATATTAAAATGCAATAGTAAAAATTTAAGATCAGTAGATCAAAATTGACACATTTGTGCATGCGTCAACTCTTCATAGTGCATGCACAAGATGTTTCCTGTCTAGATACAAAATGAGATGATTCTAAAATCCTAGGATTTATTCATATTTCCTTCCACTACGCCCGACATGCCGTTCGTGTCTGTTTAGCTTAACCCCTTGGGGATGAGCGATTGGTATTTGTGCCACGTAAGGTGCTCAGAATAAGTGATTATTCTCAACAGTAAATTTTTATTGTAAATTTTGCCTTATTTAATCTGAGCATTTTCCCGATTCAATGAAGCAAAAATTTGTGTTTTAAAAAACCACTGACAAAACATTAAAAGTTCTGTAAAAGATGCTCGTTCTGGAGGAGTTAACATTTTTAAGTAACTGCTTTGGAAAAAATGGAGGTATTTATTCTATTTTATTTATTTACTATAAGTTGAAGAGGTGTCCATCTTGACCCCTGATTATTTTAATGTCAGAAAAGCTCTTGCGAATGTTAAATGTTTATTTAAATTGCACAGTCACAAGATCATTACTCACATAATGCAACTGTTGACAACTGGAGTTCATATATTTAAATTTGTACACTAATAATGATTGAGACAACACCTTCTACTTTCATAGTTTAAAAATATTTGCAATTACATCTAAGGATTTAAATGACAGTAAACTTTACTTTGTTAAAGTTTTAAAATTTGTTAAACCTAAAAGTAATTTCCTCCTCGCCCACATAGACATGGAAATGGCAGAGTATTTTATTATTATTATTTTTTTTTTCTGAAGAGGTTTATTTTCACTTGCTAAAGTTGAAATTTAATTTTTTTAAGTACTATATTTAAATTTTTTTAATGGCTGCACTCTTTTTTTAAAAAAAAATCTGGTACTAATTGAATTTATCTTTATTAGTTGTACTTTGTTTACATTCAATTTTCACAATTTTTCAAAGTGAATGGAAATTGTTTAGAAAGTTGTTTGTATATCTGTAGTCCTCTTAAAAGCTTATTGCTATATTAAGAGTACACAAAATAACTATGTTTTAATCATAATCATGCAAAAATCTTAATTTGCTATTTTTTGAATTATAATTTAATAAAAAATATTCTTAATTCATATTTTTTGATGACACTGAAATGGATCTTACCATTTTATGATGAGGAATTTGACATAAAATTATACTAATTTGTTTTTTTTATTGCCATAACATACTGCCATAAATTTTATGGCAGTATGTTATGACAATTAAATTTCAAGATTTGCAAGTGAAAATAAACCTCTTCAGAAAAAAAAAAAAAAAAAAGAAGAAGAAGAAGCCCACCTAGAGGTGGGAATGCCAGAGATTTTTTGGGCTTTTTTTTTTTCTTTTCTGATACCTAAAATTTTATCATATTTCAAATAGTTGAAATGATGCAGACTATGAAAAAAGAAAAATGACATTACAAAAAGAACCTTTTTCAAAGGGTTAATATATTTGTATTTTTTTTAAATAGACTGCACCATTAGAAAGATAAAAGTATGTTATAATACAGTAGGTATTTTTTTTTTCAATGTGTCAAGCCGATGAGGGATGTGAAAGATGGGAGAGGGGACAAACTTTGCTTATCAGTTCTTCCCTATCTGCGAAAGTAGGTTTTCAGCCACAACACTGTGACTTTTTATGGCATTTTGCAATGTTCATTATGGTTTTTAATTAATATCTCAGTTAACTAACAAAAAATGTAAAATCTAATGCTCGGGTGCATTAGAATCTGCATTGGACTATCCCCATCTAAATTTTCAAACTTCTATGTGAGGTGGATTTCCCAAGTGATCACAGATACACGGAATCACACACATGGGCAAATATCTTAATTAGTATAGATTTATAACCCGAAACTACTTTCGTATTATTATTATCTGATTTAACATCATATGTAGTGTATGCAAACAGATACTGTACAATTTTTTGTCTGAACTTAAGAGATCAAAACACTCATCGTTTTGCAGAAAATCTAAGCAATATAATTAAATCAAAAGGGTATCATTAACACTCATCTTGTAAAAAGATGCATTTTTCACATTATTTGATCTCCTATTTAAAAAAAAAAAAAAATTAGTTCTAGTGAACATAACGTCATATTTCTTACAATGAAATTAAATGCATTTTATACATTCGAACATGCAATTCTATATGCGTGCGAAAAACAAAAATACAGAGAAAATCAAAGCTTTATTAAATCATCATCCAATAATAAAATAATTAATGGTACAACTGGTGCAAGCAATAACGGAAATAAGTTTTTAGCTTAAAATAAAAATATACTAAAAAACCCCACAAAAATGAAAGAAAACAAACATAACAATAAGAGTTAATACTATACTTTTTCATTTAACAATAAATTACAGTAACACTTAAAAAAGAAAAAATCGAATAGTGCTTATTTGCAGGAGTAATACAGGCACTAAATGAAATTTCAGGACACAATTACTTGGCATCTCTCTATTCTAAAAAAAAAAAAATAATTAACGCTGTCACCGCTGTTGTTTATGAATTTTGTTGTGACTGGGACTCTTTCTTCGTTAATATTAAGAAAACTACTGCATACAAAAATAGGAAAATTGGTTTTACTATATAGAAAAGTTTAATAAACACAATGATGCAGACAGTTTTAAATCGAATAATTATTAATAAACACGCTGATGCAGACAGTTTTCAAATCGAATAATTATTTTAAGAGATATTTAATGTTAAAGTCAGTCAAAATTATTCTTTTAAAAATGTTTTACAGGAGCAAAAACTATACATAGGAATTTAATCATTTTATACATTAGAAGTTCCCGGTGTGCAAACTGCATTTATCTATTAATTTGTTTCATTTTTTGCGGATTTATTTCCATTTTATATTCAAAATTTCATCATTTCAAGAAATATTTTTTACATCTTTTAGTAAAGGGTATTATTTTAAATTGTTGCCAATTTTTAAAACAGCACGAAGAATACTTCCTTCAAATTAAAAATTTATTTACACGTGACTATTATAAACAGAAAAAAAACCTTTTAAATTAGAATTAAATGATTAAGTTTTAAAAGCAGGAAAATATTAAAAATTATGTCATTAAAACTATATTTAAATGAATTTTAAAAGAAAGAAAGTTGTAAAATAGTAAACTCATCAGTATGTGTTAAAAGTCATAAATGGAGGAAATTATGGCCTATTTAAAATGGCCAAACAATATTGTCAAACAGTTTAAATTTAAAAAAATATTTGCGCGAGACATTTATTTCATATTTTGAGATAATCTTTTAAACTATTGTTGTGAATTCTAAGACAGCACAATTAATATTTCCTTTCTAATAACGAAAGTAGTTTCACATAAATATTAAAAAGAAAACAAAAACTTTGGTGAAAATTACGTCAAATTTAAAATGTTTTATTTAAAAGAACTTTCTTATAGTGATGTTAAAAAATACCGGGAGACAAAGATTCTGTTTACTTAATTTTATATTAGCTTATTTTCAAATTTTTTACTGATCTGATTTAATCAAAGACGAAAACAGCCCATTAACAGGGAGATCGCCACCGTTTTTTAAATTATAATTCAGCTTTCCGAAATTTTTTAAAGCAGATCAAATTATAGTGCTTTTAGAATTTGCAGTGTGTGAATGGGGGTTGGCAAGCTTAGCTCATAGGGAGCTGAGCCTCCTAGTATTAAACAAAATACAAGGCAAGGTCTGAATAGAAAAGAAAATCTATTCCATACATGTATGTTGAGTGAAATGTGAGAGTAAATAAAACCAAATTGAAAAACCAATTGTTTTGTCCCCACCTCCTTCATATACAAAAGATCTCCCTACTGCAGGGGGTTGGGGGGGGGGGGGGCAAGGAGCAAAATCTTAGGAAGGGAGAAGAAGTAGCAAAACTCTAGGGAAGAGGAAATATTTGTTATTGATTATTTATTACTATAAAAAGAAATGGCAAATTTTTTTACAAAAATAAAGTGTTTGAAAGATTTAAAACTAAAACTTTGTGCGCTGGAATGGGAGAAAAGCACAAAGGAGTGTAAATTTTAAAGCGAGGGGTGATTTAAAGGTAAAACTACAATATAATAAACAAACAGAAGAAAAAAAAATGAATATTTATGTTTTTTTTTTAAGTTTGTTTAATGGGAGAGGGGTGAGAGCAAAGAGGGAAAGCAGACACTGTAGGGGAGATGGAATTTAAGCTATCGTTTATTCATTGTTAAAAATTTATTACATTGTTGTAATATGGAATAAATATTATAGAATATCATCGAAAAGTTTTATAAAATATATATAGAAAAAAACTGGGACTGATGAATTTATAGAACAAATCAAATTAATTGCATAATATAAATAATTAAAGCAATGTGAATATCCAAAATACCTTAACGTAGGGATGCACAAACTGTGGCCCGCAGGCCAAAAGTGGCCTGTGACGGGTTAACATGCGGCCCGCGAATTTCTTTAATTTATAACTGGAAAAAACTGCAATTTTTGTCCATAGGTCGCAGGAAAAAATCGTGAATTTCGTCAATTTGCCACAGAAAAATTGAAAATTTCATTAGTCAGTTAAGAATCACGGATTTCATAGATCAGGTATGGAAAAATCGCGAATTTTTTCGATCAGACGTAGAAAAATCGCAAATTTCGTTGACCTGGTTCACAAGAATCGCGAATTTTGTCGAGACGAGGAAAAAAAATCACAAATTTTGCCGACTGGGCATGGTAAAATATCGAATTTTGTTGGTCGACTTTGGAAAAATCTGGAATTTTGTTGGTCAGGCACGGTAAAAATCACCAGTTTTGTTGTAAATTACGTGGAAAAATGTCAAATTGCTCATTGGGTGCAGGAAAATCCCGTTTTGGCTGTTTATTGCGAGAAAAAATTGCGAATTTCATTGATTGAGCATGGAAGAATCACAAATTTCGTCGATCAGGTGTGGATAAACTGCAAATTTCGTCGATCAGACGCGGGAAAATTGCAAAATTGGTCGATCGGGCATGGAAAAATCACGAGCTTGTCGATTGGGTTCTGAACAATCGTGAATTTTGTTAGTTGGGCATGAAAAAAATCATGAGAAAAAAATAGCGAATTTCGTCAATTAGCTGCGAGGAAAAGTTGCAAATTTGCTCAGAGTTAGTTAAGAATCTCGAATTTCGTTGATCGGGAACGGAAAAATCGCAAATTTCGTCAATCAGGGCGAAAAATATCTCAAATTTCATCGATCAGGCATGGAGAAATTGTGCCTTTTGTCAATTGGGTTCTGAAAATTCGCGAATTTTGTTGATGATGCACGGAGAAATTGAGAATTTCGTTGATCGACTGTGGAAAAATCGTGAGTTTCGTCAGTTTATCGCGAGAAAAAATCACGAATTTTGTCAATTAGCCGCGGGAAAAAATTGCAAATTTCCTCAGAATTAGTTAAGAAACGCGAATTTCATTGATCAGGTGCGAAAAAATCACGACTTTTGTCAATCAGGGCATAAAAAATCTCAAATTTCATCAATCAGGCATGGAAAAATCGCGAATTTTGTCGATTGGGCTCCGAAAAATCACAAATTTAGTCGGTCGGGCGATAAAAAATAGCGAATGTCATCGATCAGGTGCGGAAAAATTGCGAATTTCGTTGATCAGGGGCAGAAAAATTGCGAATTTTGCAGATTACTGGGGGAAAAATAGCAAATTTCTTTGATCAGGCAGGGAAAAATCACGAATTTTGTAATATACCCTTACCAACTGAATTGGATATATTGACTGGGTAGGAAAACCTAGAGGGGTACAATACCCCCCCCCCCCCCTCTGAAATCATATTTTTTTTATCTGATTACAGGTCACACATCACCTTCTCGAAATAGAATTCTCTCCATGTGGCCCTCGATAACCTAGACATTTTTGTAAGTGGCCCTTCTCTTAAAAAGGTTGTGCACCCCTACCTTAACACATATGTGAAATCAGAGTAAGTTACTGAAGGATTGGTTAGTAGAAAATACCTAAATAATTTTATCACTTTCTTACAAACCCTAATCTATCTTATACATTTGTTAATTTGTATACTAATACTAAAAGGAAAGTATTTGAGATGAACAGGGTTCGAAAATATCATGATGTTTCTGAAAATATCAAATATCTTGATATATATCCGAAATTTTCGATATATATCCAATGTTTTCAAAATAGTCAACTTACTGCTGATAATAAATATTTTCGAGCATAATATAAATTAGAAGCTAAAACATATTGCACTTAACATGAAAACTTAAACAATATTCTATAAATGCATTTTTCTTTTTCACACTTAGAACAAAACTGAAAATCAACTAATTGAAAACAGAAACAATTTGCTTTATACACTTATAAATAAACTATAGGATTCAGTATCAAGTATGAAAAAACTAGAAATTTATAAAAACAAAATAGTTGTTTTTAATTGAAAATTTTTAACATAAATGTAAGCTTATCTTATTTCTTAACCTTTAACATGTTGCACAGTTTAAATTCAACTGAACAGCACAACCAGAAAAGATCATTTTTTAATGAAGCTGTATATGACTGATTATCTAAATTAGACAGTTTATCTTTCAATGGTTGTTTTGAATTATATCCAACATGATTATTAGTTATGAATTTAAAAATAAAGCTCCAAATCTAAAGCTTGAAAAAGATATTTTTCTTCTTCTTTGGCTAAAAAAGTCACTGCCAGAGAAGTTCACAACAACAAAAGTGACAAAAGTTCTTTATCTACAGAATGACACAACCAATAACAGTTGAAAATTTCAGTTACACTTGTTTTCACTGAAAATATCAAAAATATCTTGCCCAGTGATACTTTGAAAATAAATATCAAATATATGAAAACATCAAAAATCTTGATATTTCAACAATAAATATCGGATATATATATCTTGATATATATCAACGAAGCCTGGCAATGAATAAAAATTATTACAGAAACTAGTTTTTCTTTTCCAATTTTTTTGGATAATTTGAAATTCTCATTTACCACTGAAATGAAATATTATTTTAAATATGGTTACAAAAACATATTTTTTCAGTAAAAAGGGTTTTTTTTCTTTCCAATTATATACCTGTTCTTACTGGTAAATAAAATCTTGATGGATAAATTAACTTGCTATTTTTAAAATCGATCTGTAAATGTTCTTCGCTGCATAATCTGGCCAAAGCTGTGGTTCTAGTTTTAAGTTTTCTACTTGAATCAAAGAACATACAGCAGACATCAAATACAACAGAAGAACCACAGCTTTGGCCAGATTATGCAGCGAAGAACCTTTTCAGATCAATTTTTAAAATAGCAAGTTAATTTATACATCATTATTTTATTTACCATCCATAATCGGAGAATCAATAGAGATATTTTTATGCAACGAGAATATTTGTAATGATTCAGTATCCCTTGATTTACCTAAAATTTGGAAAGAGATGCTATGTAATATTAGTAACAATAGTAAAAATTATTCCACGCTCGCAAATAGCCAATTTTATTTTTATTTTATGTTTTATTTTATGTTTATTTTATGTTCAATGTTTTTCATTAAGCTGATGTTTCGTGACATTGTTTACCTGTTTTTTTTTTTTTTTTAATTTTATGTGAAAATATTTTCTATCATGAATGATTTTGAAAATGTCGCCGTTTGTGCAATGAAACGATCATCAATTTTAATAAAGATATTTTATCACTTTTTATAGCATTATTTAAACTTAATTTCAATCATGATTAAATTTTGTGAAGATTGAAAATTTAGTCAACTAATTAATTGATTAAGAAAGTAATCTATTAATGCAAACCTTGGATGCAATAAGTGTGATGTCAGTGGGTGGAAAATTATATCATCCTACTTGCCACCAGCGAGTGGATTTTTTGGTGAATTATTTTGGTGTTGCGTAAGTTTTGATATAACAATTTTCAACTGTACATAGAATCTCGCTGGTTTGTAAAACTTTCTGATAATTCTCAATACCAGGGTGTAGTAATCAAATCACTCAAGTGTGATAATTTGCGACATAAGGAGGGGGAAGGGTAAAACACAACAAAATGTATGTGATGCAATTCATAGATGAATCCCAAGAACATACTGGGGAAAAAAACAGGAAGGGGGAAGGGACACAACAGAGCAAGCAAAATAAAATGAAAAGACTTACATAAAATAGCCACAAAACACTTAAATGCAGAACTTAATGCTGGAAGAGTAAACATTCCATAAGGGATTCAAATAATATATTCTTAATAAACAAAAATATCTAATGAAACTAAAAAGAAACAGTTAAAACTGATATATTTACTTAATTGTTAATCTTGCTTTTACAAGTGGTTTTTCATTATAAATCTAATAGTTATGTTGAGAGATGTTAAAATGGATTTCACCCCTAAAATTCAGAAAAACATATCTAATCACTGAATTTAAAGAACATAAAATAAAGGATTTAAAAAAAAATAGTTTAAAATTCTTATTGATACTTTAGTATGAGACAACTATTATATTTAACTACAACATAGTCCTCAGAAGATGAATGGATATTCTAAGCTTTCATACATAATTTTTTTTCAGTAACAAAAAAGAGGAAATATCAAATCTGTTTATTAATAAAGATATTTAAAAGTGTTTAAATTCTTAGTGGATTACTGAAATATTATTGTTATATGCTTGTCACATTTAGTGCAAAATTGTAACTGGTGCACTTCCAACGAAAATGTAGTACAAGAAAAATGTAAAATACAAGAAATTTTTTTTAAATGTTTCCAATTTTAGCCATTGCATTATGCTTTATCTGAAACAAATTTTTATGCCAATCAAAAAGGCCATTAAAGATTTCAAAATTAATAGCTGTTTTTTAAGCTATTTTCATAACTACAATTGGGAAGGTTAGAAAGCAATTTTGAAATAGCTCTGAAATATAAAACCATATTTAATAACATTAAACAATGCATATATGTTTCATAGTAAAAAAACTAATTTTGTATAGCTTATAGCTATTTTAAATACCCATTCATAATATTTATTCTCTTTCAGACAAGTTGCTATACAAGTTCAAACAGATTTAAATTTTTTAAAGTAAATTTATCAAGAATAAAAATATCATAAAAACTTATTCTGAAACTTTTTTCAGCACTACCTGATTATCCCGCTGACCAATTTTGCCAAATTATACAAATCACCAAAATATTTGCCAAATTATGCAAAGTTTGTTGCCATTCTAAAATTTTAAGATAAGAAAATTAACAAATTTAAATTTAAAAAACACTAAAGAACAGAGTTACTTTAATGATAACGTTCACTTATGGCGTACCGACATACCAAATATAAAATTTGATTTATTTAGATGACTTTGGACAAAAGAATACTAACAATTTACATATTTAAATGCAGAATTATTATATCTTATACTATAATACGAGCAAAAATTGTGTGTGTGAATACGTAAATTTTATCTTGAAAATGGCTCTAATGATTTTGATTAAATTTTGCACTCTTCTGTTTTCGGGCATGAAAAGACCATTGGGATGGGTCACGTGTTCGAGAAAATTCGATTAGTGGGTCATTTTGGGGTCAGGGTCAAGCTAATTATAGCTAAAGAACGGCTCAATCGATTTTGACAAAATTTTGTATCCAATCATTTTCGGGTACGAGAAGACTATTGGGCTAGGTCACCTGTTCGAGAAATTTCAATTTGTGGGTCATTTTTGGGTCACTGTGGGTCAAGCTATTTTTATCTAAAAAATGTCTCTAACAATTTTCACTAAACTCTATATTCTACAGTTTTGGATTATGAGAAGACCATTGGGCTAAGTCACATGTTCGAGAAAATTTGATTAGTGGGTCATTTTTGGGTCACCGTGGGTCAAGCTAAGTTTATCTAGATAACGGCTTGAACGATTTTGAGCAAATTTTGTAATTTATCATTTTCGGTCACGTAAGGACCATTGGGATGGGACACGTGTTCGAGAAAATTAGATTAGTGGGTCATTATGGGCAATGGTCAAGCTAATTATATCTAAAACTAGTATATAACCCCTGTCAAAAATGACGGAATGTGAATGATAAATCTTCAAAACAATATTTAAAAAATATATTTTTCTGAGATAAAAACAATAATGCCTCATGCATTTTGTTAATCAAAAAGTATTATCCTTTGAGTTTTGATGATTAGAACAAAAAAATTGTGTAAACTACAGTTTAGTCACCAGCGCTTACATGTGCCGTTTCCAGCTACACATTCTGGGACGAAAATGCTTGTTTAGGTTCCCTCTACAAACTATGTTAAAATTCATAATTTTATCTGCAAGATAATTAAAATATGTTGTACCGATAAGAAATATTCATTTTATTTGCAATATCTTCAAATCTGATAAATGCATTTAAAAAATGTACGAGTACAACAGAAAGTGTCTTTGTTTATATTAATTGCTGATAGATAACGGCAAAAGAATTAGCAAGAAACATAAGCTTCTGATTTATTGGGAATTTAAGCGGCCTACAGAGGCGCTGCTTGCAGCCTTCGGTACAGAAAAAATTGCCCCTTTAATTCCTAATGCTAAAAGTGCCATTGAAATAATTCTTTATTGTAAATGCATTTGAAAGTTTTAGATATTCAAATTTGGATAATTTTTACTTTATCTTATAAGAAAGAATATAAATATCACAGGAAGTCTGAAATTGTGCAAAAGAATAATCATTCTGAACAAATTAAAAATACATGTAATGCAATGTGCTTGGACTTTCCTGAAACAAAAGTTATATCTTTTCTCCACCAGATGGCCATAGTTATGTTATTTTTAATTTAGAATTTCTTGTTGTTGTTGTTGATTTGGCCGTTAAATTTAGAACTTAATTGGATAGTTCTTGAAGGTTGGAAAAAAAGTTAAAATATTTAAAGTTTTTAATATACTTTTATAAATATTTTAAGAACAGCATCAACATTAACCTGTATATTATTTTTATGATGCGTTCAATGAGTCATTCATTTGTTTGTAGATTTGCTGGAATTTGAATCTGAATGGCAACAGTATCGTTTGTTTAGATCAGATTTCTATGTTTATAATAGCTTAATTTTAATTTATAACTTAATACATTATAAATGGATATGATACACATGTTTTATGGGAAAATATGCTGAACAGACATGATTTCAGGCAGAAGAAATTATCATTTAGGTGTCATATGTTAGCATATGTTTTTCATTAAGCATAACATCACGTTTAGCTACGGTCGATTCGCAGACCAGAGTGGTTCGCACCGGCATGGTTACCTACACTTTTCAGCACTCGGATTTTATTATAAGTAGACACGGCTCAAGACATTTTCACAAAATTTTGTAATATACCGTTTCTGGGCATGAGATGACCAATGGGCTAAGTGACATGTTCAATAAAAATCAATTGGTGGACCATTTTGGGTCACAATGGGTCGGGGTCAAGCTAAGTGAATCCAAAAAAACACTAACATTTTGACCTAAATTTTGTATTATACTGTTTCTTGGCATGAGAAGAGAATTGGGCTAAGTCACATGTTCGAGAAATTTGGATCAGTGAGTCACAATGGATCAGGGTCAAGCTAATTGTATCTAAAAAACAGCTTAAATGATTTTGACTAAAATTTGTATTTTATCATTTTCTTGCTCGAGAAGACCATTGGGCTAGGTCACATGTTCACGAAAATTCGATTAGGGGTCATTTTGGGTCAGGGTCAAGCTAATTGTATTTAAAAAGCGGTTCAAAACATTTTGACAAAATTTGTATAATACCGTTTCCGGGCATAAAACCATTGGTTAGAGTCGCATGTTCAAGAAAATTCAAACTGTGGGTCATTTTGGGTCATAATGGGTCAGGATTAAGCTAATTGTATTTAAAAAGCTGTTCAAAACATTTTGACAAAATTTTGTATAATACTGTTTCCGGGAATGATAAGACCATTGGGCAGGGTCGCATGTTCAAGAAAATTCAATCTGGGGTCATTTTGGGTCCTAATGGATCAGGATTAAGCTAACTGTATCTAAAAAACAGCTCAAACGATTTTGAAAAACTTTGTATTACACTGTTTCTGCACAAGTTAAACCATTGGACTGGATCGCATGCTGAAGAAAATTCTATTAGTGGGATATTTTGATGATAATGGATCGAGGTCAAGCTAACTGTATCTCAAAAAGGTTTAAACGATTTTGACAATTTTTTTTATTATACCGCTTCACAGTACAAAAAAAAAAAAAAAAAAGAAAAAAAAAAAGAAAAAAAAAATTGGAATATGTCACATGTTTGATAAATTTCGGTAAGTGGGTTATTTTTGAATCAACGTGGGTCAAGTTTATTTTATCTAGAAAACGACTAACGATTTTCACTAAATTTTGTATTCCATCATTTTCAGGCTCGAGAAGAGCATTGTGTTAGGTTGCATATTCGAAAAAATTCGATTAGTGGGTCATTGTGGCTTAGGGTCAAGCTAATTGTATCTAAAACAGCAAGGATGATTAAGTGAGAATAACATATCGAGATAAACACAAAGCTAATTTTGACTGAGCTTAGCTCAGTCATTCCTGTTAGTTAAACTATAAACAAACAGTTATTTTTAGGCTATTGTATTTGTGTATAAAATGTAAATATTTTAAATGTAATAATCGAATTTATTAAGGGACACAATAATATCAATGGTAAAGGAAAATTGTAAGGAACCTAATACTCTTTATTTAGTCCCAAAATATAGACAGATATAACTATAAAATATAGGTAAACATTAAATATAGGCTTAAAACTCCCCCCCCCCCCCCCAAAAAAAAAAAAATAAATAAATAAATAAATAAATAAAAAAAAATAAATAAATAAATAAAAAATAAAAATAATTTTCAGTAATTTTAAATAACAAAAGAACAAATAAATTAATAAAACAATAATAAAAATACAAATAAAACATCGAATTAAAAAGACTTTATGACGTAACAAACACGTGTAACATGTTTAATTTCAAGAGAATGTGAGATTTATGATCATCCATTATTGGCATTTAATCTTACAGTTTGGTGACGGTTTTTTGGTCGATGGCATAATCAAGTAGTACCTGTTTTCAAGGTTAATACAAGTTCACACCAATCATGGCTATATATTTTTACAATAACTAGAAATAAAATCTAGAAATAAAATCAGTGACACAATTTTCCTAATCATGGAATGAAAAATGATTAACAGGGATCTGTCCAGACTTTTCTCACAGTTTGTCCTGTTTTTGTGAAACTGTGAAGATTTTCTTATTTTTGTGAAAATTCTACTCATAATTTTGTGAATTTTAAATTATCGATGTCTTCGTGTTCTATCCTTCATGTATAAAAAGCTAAGTAATATGCTCTTTGGTGAGTTCAACTGCTTACTTACAGGCCAAATTTTATTTTTAAATGACTAAATTTGTGAAAAGTTCAATTTGAAAGCGAAAACATTCTATGAAATCTCTATTTAAGAGACAAATAATTTTGTGAAGGGTCCTGTTTTGGGATAAAACGTTTTGTGAAGGGTCCTGTTTGGGGATAAATAATTTTGTGAAGGGTCCAGTTTTAGGATAAAGAATTTTGTGAAGGGTCCTTTAAAGGACCTAAAATTTTCCTAAACATATCCCTGATTAAGCATTTTTTTTTTCTATCAACTCAAATTTGTATCAGTAAGTTAATAAAGCACAGGCTTTTAAAAAATAATTGTGATTTGAATTTTCTATTTATTTTTAAACTCAAGTCAAATAACAAACAAATAAAATATGACTTTAAAGAAGCTGTAAATGCAATTAATCAAAAAGGAAATGGCATAGTTGAATGCAAAAAAATCATTAATGCGGTTTTCAATTGTACTGCTCAACAAGCCCAACACTTTGCCACATTTACTGGCTCATTTTTAAATGTAAAGGCACAAAATTAGCAGGACCGACTATAGGAGCGATTTGGAATCAAAAGACGTTTTCCATTTTTTTAATAAATAAATTATTTATAGAGTTATAAGCAATTTGGGTCACATGACAACTAGTTTTTCTCCCTTCGTTGACTGGTATTTCTCCTTTCGCCTGGAAATTCGGTTCAAAATACCAACTCTGACAGCATTCTCTGAAAGATCTTTTGCACTTACCAAAAAATGGAAAATGTCTTTCAATCACACAGTTTCTGAATAACAACATCTGCCCATTTCATACGTTTCCAAACAAAAGTGAATTAAAACTTGTATTGTAACAAATATTTAAAGATTGCTACACTAGATGGCAGCACACGACAGTCCCTAATTTTAGCGGGCTGCCAAATAGATTTCTCCCATGATTCAATTGATACTTTTACGCAGGGTGTTTTGAGACGCACAATGTATAGGCTACAAAATACAGGCTGTCTTGCTTGTTTTTTTTTCCTGAAGTTTTTATGAGAGGCAGGAAATGATGAAATGTTGAATCAGCGGATTTCTTCTTAAGTTCCTAAAGTCTGTACATATGTATCATAATTGTACATAGTCGTGTTAAATGGCGTATCCTTGTATCTTTTAAATGATCTATTAAAAGCTTTGTACTAAATCTTAGAGTGGCAGATTTAATTTTGGATTGATGAGTCTGTCATTAAAAATTGTGGCCCCTACTTATGAAGGTAGCTATAAATGGCTTCCCCAACTTTGGGCCCTGAATCTATGACCGACCGAGTAAGAAAAATGCTTGTGCTCTTCATATTTAAAAGAGGTGCTGGTGCTTAACATAGAAAGATGGTGTTTTTTAAAAGTGCTGGTGTTTAATACACAGTGTCATATTCTACAATGGCTGGTGCTTTGAGGAAGGAAAACTAGTGTTTTAGCATCTTCTGATCAGACATCACTTCTGTGATATCAGCTAAGGCATGAATCAAATACAAAGATGCCGTGTGTTCTGCTTAGTCTTGAAGGAAAATATGTTCTACGAACGATTGCTGTTCTACATGAGCTTCATGTATATGTGTCAAATAGTGGTGTGAAAGTGTTCTAATACTCTGTTAACCGAATATCGATCTCGGTAACAGAATGTACATTATTCTTAAATAAGTTTTACCGCTTGAAAGCTTATAAAATTATGGATGCGTGTAGCAGCTATCTGAAGATAAGTTTGTAATTTTATTTTAGTAAACTTTTGTTTATTGCATTCTCATATTGTTTATTTTATGTTATTAAACTTTTGATGTTAAAATTGTTTAAAATAGTATTGCAAGTACATTATTTTCTCATTAAGAAAATATATTGTGTCTATTTTGTCATTGATATACAGACGAGGTAAAAATGTCCCGATTTCATAGCAAGTTAGAAATCTAGACATGACATAAAAGTTTTCTGTAAGAATTTAAATTCTGAAAGTAAAAATCTTTGATCAATTTAGATTAAGGGTAATTTAAGAACAAAATTTGTTCTGTTAAGGTATATTTTACTTACTGATGTGAAAATTATATTTTGTGTTCTGATTTGAGAAAACTTTTCGTTTTGAATTTAATAAACTGTATTTTATTAAAATGGTATTGTTTGACAGATATTTATGATAGAATAATTTTTTTTCTCTTAGTAAATTGAGTTTCAATTTGAATAACGTTGATTTATGAAATGATGAAATTAAGTTCTGAACAGAACTTTTATAAGAATAAGTTTTCTTATAGGTTAAACATTTGAATTTGAATTTGTTTTAAAAGGTTAAGAAGAAAAAAAAGAGAGAACTTTGTTTCCCGGAACAAAAGTAAATTGTGTTCTTTTGAGAACAATTTTGAATTATTTTGCTAGTGAAGTAATTTTAATTAATTTTGAATTATTGTTTCTTAGATCAAAAATAGAAAGTGTTCTTTTGAGAAGAAAGTTTTTAAATATCCTTGCTTAATGTAATATTTTTTTTTTCTTAAAAGAAATTGAAAGTTAAGAACTGTGTAATTATAATTTAGTTTTATTTTATTTTGAGAGATGATATTGCAGTAAATTGAATGTTATTTATATTGTATTTTGAATATATTTTGTGTTATGACTTCTGTAAAGAACAAATCCCTGAGTGTAAGGATAGGTTTACGTAGAAAAATCTAAAATTTTGTTCTTGAAATTTTAAATTCAAATTCTAGTTCTTGAAGTGGAATTTTTAAATCAAAATTTTATTTTGGTTGTTAGTTTTGTTAAAATTTAAACAAAATGGTGTTTTTTGGAAAGGGCAAAAAAGAGGATCTATGTGTCCTTTGTGATGAATTAGGCTTAACTGCTACTGAAGAAATGAAACTGGTCGATTTACTTAATTTAATAACTATGCACACTGATTACGAGGAGGACTATACAAAAAACTTACTGACAACTATAGTTGAGAACAGAAAAACTGAACAAAAGCGCTTAGATTTAGAAAAGCAACGTGTTTTTGAACAAGAACAACGTAAAATTGAACAAGAAAATTTAGAGCGCGAACGGACTTTGGAGCTCAAAAGATTACACCTTACCCATCCGACTTCGGCATCTAATGCAGGGGTAGAAAATAATAAATGCACTTACGAAAAGTCGCGAATCGATCTACAAAAATTGATTCCTCGTTTTCGTCCAAACGAAGATTATATGAACATCTTCTTAGTGCTGTGTGAGCGGCAGTTAAAGGTCCTAGGGGTTCCGGAAGAAAATTGGGTTATGTACTCATAAGCGCTTTACCTAGTGATATTGCTAGACTCATTGCTAGGGAACCAGAAGAGAAGGCCCAAGACTACCAACAAATCAATGCAATGTTGTTGAAATGATTCAAATTGACCGCTGAAAAATTTAGAATCCTGTTCGTTCGGCACAAGAAAATTCCAGAAAGTGCCAAGAAAGACTATTTTTTTGAGCTTAGAACCTGCTTTGAAGGTTGGCTATCTGAGCTCATCATAACTTCATTTGAAGATTTGAAAAGTCTTATTTTATCGGACAAATTAAAGAGAAGGTGCTCACCACAACATAGAGAACATTTCTTAGACGTTTGGGCTGATTTAAATGATCCAAATGTCTTAGTCGAGAAGCTAGATGCTTACGATGTTCTAAGGAAATCCAAAGAAGTGGAAACCCATCAGAAACATAAAAACTGGTCAAAACAGAAAGAGCCTCGAGCTTTTCTAATAAAATGTTTCTGAATGAATCCTTCTACTCAAAGAAGACAATCCCGTCAGACAACGCAAAGGTGAATCCCTCACCACTGATTGAAGATTGCCCAACCTTGAAATGTTATGGTTGTGGTGCTCCCAAATTTATTCGTGCTAAGTGCCCTACTTGCAACCCTGTGATAAAAACTGAATCTTCTCAGTTTGAGCAAATCCAGATATACACATGCTCAACCACAAACACACCTTTAACCACAGTAAACCTGAAAATTAATGGAGTCTATGGCAAAGCCTGCATAGATACCGGATCTAGTCATAGCCTGGCTAGTGAATCATTGTATTCTGTGTTAAAAGAAGAAGGTGCAAAGTTTCAGAAGACCTCTCTGAACATGTCCTTAGCGAATGGAGCGGTCAAAAGAAGACAGTTTGACTCGTCTGTTACTGTAGAAATTGAAGGAAGAAAAAACATACAAATACATTCGTACAAATTTTATTGTGTTACCTAAAGCTAAAGGAAACAGAACCCTTTTAGGAAGAGACTTTCTTGATAAATCAGGCTTTGTACCAGACGTTAAGAACAAATGTTGGTACTTTGGCGAAATGCCTCATATAAAGTATGGCTTTGCAGATCTTGTTCCAAAGCCTCCAGAATGTTCTGGCCAGAAATCAAAATTAAATTACTTGCTGAAAAGGTATGAAACCATCCTTCAGCCATGGGGAGAAGCCACCCCGCGCTCCTGTGAAATCAGTACAATCTCCATTGAGATAAACCAAAAACCAAACAAATTTGCTAAATTCACTAAGCAAGTGAAAGAGTTAGTCGAACAATGCAAAAGAAAACAGTATGTGGACAGAAGACGAATAGAAGGACCTCAGTATTCTCCTGGTGATCATGTACGGGTAGAACTCCATCCCAAAAGAACCGCCAAATTCAGTCCTCGACGAGACGGACTGTATGTAGTGCTCACACAGCGCTCGCCTATTTCCTATGAAGTTGCCAGTTTACAAGCTCCTGAAGTTCCCATAGGAACTTACCATACTTCTGCCTTAAAACATTGTAGCAATTTTACCTACCAACCAGTTACTCCGCTCAGGAAATGTGGTAGGCCAAAGAAAAATGTTCCTGGTCCCTTGCCAAGACGTCTAAGGAACCAGAGGGGGAGGATGTAACAAATATTTAAAGATTGCTACACTAGATGGCAGCACACGACAGTCCCTAATTTTAGCGTGCTGCCAAATAGATTTCTCCCATGATTCAATTGCGATACTTTTACGCAGAGTGGTTTGAGATGCACAATGTATAGGTTTGCTGTCTTGCTTGTTTTTTCCCCCGGAGTTTTTATGAGAGGCGGGAAATGATGAAATGTTGTTGAATCTGCAGATTTCTTCTGAAGTTCCTAAAGTCTGTACATATGTATTATAATTGTACATAGTCGTGTTAAATAGCGTATCCTTGTATTTTTTATATGATCTATTAAAAGTTTTGTACTAAATCTTAGACTGGCGGATCTAATTTTAGAGTGATGAGTGTCATTAAATATTGTGGCCCCTACTTATGAAGGTGTCTATAGTATCATAAAATTACTCCTTTGGATTTGAGAACAGCCTTAATACTTTTTATGATATTTATCAACATTTATGCACAGAATCTTAGAATATTAATGACAATAATACAAGAATTGCTTTATAAGAAATTCTGAATGAAATTTGCCTTAAGACTATTACTTAGTTTCAAATTATAACTTTTATGATCTTGGTTTGAAACATAAATTATGTGTTTGTCAAGTGATGTCAGAAGAAGTTGTGTATGAATCTTTTTCTATATTGATAAGATGAAAACTTCAACTGTATATAAAAAAATCACGGTGAATTGGAAAACAGGGTAACAAATTTGAAAATAAAAAAAGGAGAAATAAGATGTCTAATAAGAATATTTTAGCACAGATTTATAAAAATAATAGCAGAAGTATTGCAGGGGTAATTGTGATTTTACTTAAAAAATCCTGAAATTATACAAAAGAAAAATTTTAATGGAGGGGATGAATGATATTTTAAGAATAAATTTTTAATGTAACTAATAAAATATACTAAAATGTATTGCAAATATTACACAAGAAAACAACATTAAACAATTAATAAAGATAGTTTTTAAACTTTCATCACATGATACTTTTTTTTAAAAGTCACTGAAAAATAATAATAATTTAAAAAAAAGGCCTGAAATCAGGAAATAAAGCCAAAAAATCCTGAAATCAGGATGAGTTCTTATCATAATCACTCCTGGAAATGGTTAGTTTCCTATTTGATCCATTGAAAATGTAAGACTTTTTATATGAAGGTGACAGTGTTTAACTGCTTGAAGGACTAATCTATAATAATACAAAACATTTTTTGTAACTTTTCTGTATCATTTATTTTGTAAAATGTGCACAACCATGAAAATAAATATGTTACGGTCCCCTAAATATTGTTTTCTACTGAAAATTATCAATAAAGAATTTTTTATAGTTATTTTACTGGGAAAGAAAAGAACTGATTAGAATATTTTATGGTCTAAAATCTGTTTGTAACACATTTTAAACTGAAAATAACAAAATGCAAACCACAGAATTTTAAATATGTTACTAAAATTCGGGATAAAATATTTCCTATTGAATATGGTGTGTATTTTTACTTTATTTTACAAATGGCCGTACAAAAAATTACAAATACATTACCATCAGTGGGGACAGATTTGTTTAAATTACATTTATGACTTTATACTGTTTCAAATTTAAAAAAAAAATTGTATCTGTTATTGAGGTGTGCTATAGCATTTCAATATTGCAAATGTGTTACATAACTGCAGTTTTTTTTTTTTTTTATAAACATTGATTTTTTTTTTTTTTTTTTTTTTTTTAATACAGTAGTCTCGAAAATCCAAGGTAATTGGGGCTGACACCACCTCGGATTACTGAAAACTATGATTTTCCGAAAAAGTAGAAAATTCTTACCAATTATAATTTTACTCATTCATGTTGGCAAAGAATGTAGGGGAGAGTGGTAATGAATGGGCCAATTTTTGGTTTTTAATTTTTGTAATTTTTTCTAATATTTTTTTTTTGGCTCAGAATTGGCTCTTCAGTTACTTTACTTATTTGGTTATATAAAAAAGTCATAAAAATTGGATTAAAAAATGTCTATAATGAATGATAATAGAAAATAAAAATATAGAAATTTAGCCTATTCATCCCCACCCATGGGGCTGAATGGGCTGTGGCAACATGCAATAGCTGTTTTTGGCTGAATCTCTGAACTGATTTCATCACAAGAACTTTTCTTTGTAATTTGGCAACAGTCCACGGGTATTATTGTGGCTTGCTTTTCTGTGCATGTAGTTTGTGCGTATTTTCCAAATGTTAATAAATATTGTTAGTCGTTATTAACCTTCTGATTTTATAATTTAAAGTAAGTTACATTCTACCACAAATGTACATGGGCCATTGAAGGTAATGAATGGGCCACTAAATGAGTTCAATGAAAAAATGTGGAATTAATCTTTTATTCACCAAATATGACAAAATGTATGGCACTTGACATGATATGATCAAAAGCACACTGAAATCGTAAGTAATACAGAATGCTTATCAAAATTTATAAACACCAAAAGGTATATTATTAAATCACATAACTGTAGCAGAAAAATTACAAAATAATGAGATTATAAGAAAGAAAGAACATAAAATATGCATAAAAAAAAATAGATAATACACATTATGATTTAACGAAATTTATATTTTTCAAAATTAATATTAAACGACATAGTTTAACAGGGTTGAATTGCCTATTTATTTACTATTTAGTGTAAATTTCTGATATTATTTATTCTACCCATCAGATTCAGAATATAAACAATTATTATAGCTTTATATCAAATGGGAAAATACTGGTAGGTGTGGTCAACAATTGGACATTTCACCTTAATCATTTATACCATTTAACTTACGTTTCTAATAAATAACTAATATTTCTTAAGGTGAAAATGTGCTAATTATTTTTTAGACATCACTATAAACCTATTCTAACTAGACAGTAAATTAATCTAAATCCATGACAGTGAGTTATGTTTCATATTAAAGAGAAAGTAAAAAAAGAAAGAAAAACTATATTTTCATTATCAGTGAAGGTGGCCCATTCATGACCATGGTATAGTGGCCCATTCAGCCCCACCTATATTTCTGGTATATATTCAGATTTTTTTAGTACATTAAATTCAAATAACAACTAAATATATCCTAAAATTAGTTTACAGATATGCAAACACTTGTTTATACACATATCCACAATGAAATAGATATTTTTTAGCTTATTTATTTTACTGAAAAGGGAAAAAATTTACTTTTCAATCAGATTCTTGACCATCTTACTCTAGAGGGAAAATGGCTTCTCGCAAACAATGGAAAATTTGATGAGTTTGGTAGAACAAATAGCTCCATCTATTGGTGGCATCTAAAATAATTTTATGCAATACTTTTTCATATTTTGTTAATGGTCCATTCATCCCCATGGCCCATTCATTACCACTCTCCCCATTCCTTTTGTAATGATATACAGGATACTAAACAATTAAAATTTTTTGCTGCTTTAACACATTACTTCTCTTTTTAGATACAATATCTAGCCAATACTTAAAAAGCACAACCTCAGCAGGGGTGGCTTCATTTTGCTGATCTACATATTTTAAAGCCAGTTCTAAAGATGCAGAACCTTCAGCATGAGATTTTTTTTTTTTTTTTAAATGGCAGAGAGTCGTTTTCTTCTGTATCATTACATTCCTCCTCATCTTCTATCATTTCTACAATAGTCAATTCAGTTATTTCCAGCATTTTATCGCTGTTTAGCCATTCTTTAACACCATCTGCATTACAATTTTCACAGCCAGGTACTTCCTTCACCAAATCTTTCAAAACAATGTTTTTTTCCATCGTCGTCATTAAGATTCTCAATGGATGTTACCAATTTAGGTAAAAATTTCAACCACGATATATTCAGTGTTGTAGATTAAATTTCTTCCCAAGAATCAGCTATCCAGTAAACAATATCTCTCATGTTTACATTTTTCAAAACGTTCTCGATACTTTTCATCATCAGACTGCACTAAATGTTCCAACAAACGGCGTCAATATCTTTTCTTTAAATTTTCCAATACACCCTGATTAAGTGGCTGTATTAAACTCGTAACGTTGGGAGGAAAAAATATAGTATGAATTTTCCCACACCATAACATATCTTCATCTGGATGCGATGAAGCATTATCCAAAAAAAAATTGCATTGCAAGATAGATTTTTTTTATTTCAGTTTCTTTTTCATTCCTGGAACAAAATGTAAAAAAAAAAATATATATTTTTTTTGAAAATTTCTCAATTCATCCAGGCACTTTTCCGATTTGTGTAATTTACTGGTAGGGTTTCTTTATTAATCTTTTATAATGTTCTAGGCTTGGCAGATTCATAGACGTCAACATTGTAAAGACTGTATCAGGAGTAAACCAGTTAAATTTCAGTAGTTTTGGACACTCCTCAGGAGTAAAATGTTCATGTTTCAGGAGTCATTTCAAGAGTTGCAAATAGTTTTTTACGAGCTATATTTTTTACAAATATTCTCAGTCCTCTTGCAGCTTTTGCATTTATCAACACAAACATAATTTAAATAAAGGTTACTTAATTTACTTTTACTTTTAATGTATTAATAATTTTTTATAATGAATTTATAAAAATGGAATATTTTTTTTTATTTCTACAGAGCAAAAAATCTGCTATTGATATCACTGTGTGAAATTACATGACTGTTTTTTCCACTACAAAAAAATAAAGTGACTTTTTCCACAACCAATTAACAAAATTCGCGATTTTTCGCAGAGATTCACAGACGAAAATCGCGATTTTTTGTCGAGATTCACTGACGAAAAACGCGATTTTTCGCCACGACTAACGGACGAAAACATTCAATGTTTTGCCGCGACTGACGGGCGAAAATCGCGATGTTCTGCCGCGACAAGCAGACGAAATTTGCGATGTTTTGCCACGACTAACGGACAAAAATCGAGATGTTCTTCTGCGGTTAGCAGACGAAAATTGCGATGCTTTGAAGCGACTGACAGACGAAAACCGCTGTTTTGCCATGACTGACAGATGAAAATCGCGATGTTTTGCCGCGACTTGCAGACGAAAATCGCGATGTTTTGCCGCGACTTGCAGACGAAAATCGCGATGTTTTGCCGCGACTTGCAGACGAAAATCGCGATGTTTTGCCGCGACTGACAGACGAAAATCGCGATGTTTTGCCACGACTGACAGACGAAAACTGCTGTTTTGCCGCGACTGGACGGACGAAAATCGCGATGTTTTGTCGCGACTGACGGACGAAAATCGCGATGTTTTGTCACGACTGATTGACCAAAACAGCAATTTTTCGCCGCGACTCATTTACGGAAACAGCCATTTTTTGCCACGAATGACTAACGGAATTCGTGATTTTTTTTTGCAGTGTGCAGCGAGTGATTGACAAAATTCGCGATTTTTATCACTGGTCGATTACCAGATTTCAGGATATTTTTTCCTCAACTGATTAACGCAATTCACGATATTTTGCCGTGGCTGACAGCCGAAATTAGAGTTTTTTGCAGAATGAAAAAATTTGCAATTTTTATCAACGACCTATTGATGAATTTCACGATTATTTGCAGCGACTGATTGACAAAAGTTGCAACTTTTTTCAACGATCGGTTAGCGAAATTTGTGATTTTATGCCGCGAGCGATTGTAGAAATTCGCGGTTTTATTGACCAATACACAATTTTCGTGATATACTTCAACGACTGATTGACGAAATTCGTGTTTTTTTGCCGCGATCGATCGAAGAAATTTGCGATTTTTTTACCTCAAATTTCCATATTTTATCCCACATTTCCGGAGATATTGGCATCTATGCAGATTTTTCAATCACAGTAAGTTCCCTTTTATGAGTTCCGGATGCATTGGTGCATGCTAAAATGATTAATCACTCCTTCATTTTTTTGTGACCCGGAACTGACTTTTCATCTTTTGAAGCAAGGGATTTTGAGAGCAACATTTTGAAATTCAAACCAGTTTTGTCACAGTTATATAATTGACCAGGTGTAAGTTTTTCAGTCAATATAATTGGTGGATTGCTATACTACAATCCCCATCTTTTCGACACACCTGCAACTTAATCAGAAATAATTAGATTCTAAAATAATTAGAACTGTATAATGACATTTAAAAATACTTGGCCACCTGAAAAAAGACTCAATATTAAACTTCTATAAGGAGTTGTCAACAGGAAGCGATAAATATACGCAAAGAGAAAAAGGATGAGAGACCCAGGTCATAGGTCACGGGGGAGGAGCTGTCATGCAAATTTCATAAAATTATGCATGCATTATAATCATGTGGGTAGATATATAGAAAAAATAAGGGTATTTTTCTATTGGTTGAAAAAGACAGAGTACAAGTCACTCTGTCTTTTCAGAAAAATAAGATTTTTTTTTTCTCTACTCACTCTGACTCTCTCTCTCTAGTGAATGAAGAAGTTTTCTCCAGAATATATAGCATCTTATGATGATGCACTTTTTTTAGCGATGCTGTATTTCAACTTTGAAGGAAGATTACTTCCAAAACAAAAGGTTTAACCTTTCGAGTTTTTGAGCCAAGACAATTGGCCCATCACATCAAAATAACTTAAAAATCATGGACTAAACATATTTCAAAAAGACTCCTTTTGATGGATGTGTAACAGTTGGACAAAACCGGAAGATGTCAGTGAAGGATCCATATTCTGATGTTTACTAGGTATAGACAAAGATTCTTTTTAACAATTCCATCAAATCCTAATAGGATTGCAATTTTAAGCAACTAAGAAAATGAGTGAAAATAGCATCACTTATTATTTACTCAATTTTAATTGTAAATCTTTTGAGATATTCATTTAACCTGATATACTCAGGATCTTTTTCAACTTTTGAAATTTTTATGATACGAGGGTCACTCTGAAATTTTTGAGATACAACTAGGTTTTGAAAGTTATACTTACAAAATTTTAGGTGTGTTCAAAGTAGTCTCCCCCAGCATCAATGCACTTTTGTAGACGAATTTTCCACTGATTAAATGCCTCAAGCCATTCATGTCTGGGAATAGATGAAAAAAATGCATTTATAGCCACATCAATGTCTTCTGAACGAAAACGACGTCCACGTAAGTTCTTTTTTAGATTAAAGAATAACCAAAAGTCACACATAGCTAGATCAGGTGAATACGGAAGATGCTCTATCACTTTAATTTGTTTTTGTTTAAGAAACTCAACTGTTAATCTGGCTGTATGTGAAGATGCATTGTCATGGTCAAACATTAGTCCCCTAACATTCACTTCTTGTAGAATTTCTGGAAGAGATTTAGTGGTATACCAGTTTGCTGTTACTGTCTTCTGTCCTTCCAACTTGATGGCTTCGACCAACCCCGTACTTCTGAAGAAAACGGGATACATCACTTTTTTCAGTGCGCGTTGTCTTTTCACCGTTGTCGGCGTGGGATCATCTTCAGAGACCCATACTTTGCTTTCTTGACGTGTTTGAACGTCAAAAAACGGAATACTACATTTCATCACTCATTTTAATTTTAGAAATGATGCGGTGGCCACCATCATTTAGCAATTTAAGAGTTTCTTTACTGATTCTGACATGCTCCTCTTTTTGGTGCTCGGTTAGATTATAAGGAACCCAACGGCAAACTACTTTTTTCATACGAAATTCTTTATGAATAATTTTGTGTATGGCTGCGGATCCAATGTTAAGTTCCTTCTGTATCATTTGATAGGTACAGTGATTATCATCCATTAACATTTTTCGTATGGCAGACACATTATCCGGGATTACTGCCGACGGCGGCCTTTGTGGAAGAACCACACTTTTTATTAAGTTTTTTTCCATCATTTTTCAACTTTATTTCTTGTATTAAGTGTTTTATTTAAAAAGGTACCTTTTACTTTATTTCAATGATAAAAACTACTAACTTACTAACAAAACTAACCCTAACACTTAACTTCAACAGCATGCTGGCATCCATATTGTTTACATTTTGTTTTTATGGTTTTCAATTAAATTCATAGTTAATTGATTGAATGGTTGGTTGGTTACCAACAAGGTATCAGTTAAACTTTGTTGACATGTTTTTCAGGTTGCACAGTGTTACTCAACTTTCTGTTGTTTATGCAAAAGAATTCCAGCATGTGCTGGCTAGTTGTGATTGGTTGCAAAGCATTATAAAATGAGAGAGTTTCTCATTCATGTCATCTGGTTCTTGCTTTAGTGTTGATGTTGTAAAATTGAATATACCTCCAGATTTACATAATAATAAAAAGCTCTTAGTTTTTATTTATTGAAGTCTTCATTTCTAGTATGTATCATTGTGAGTCATCTATCTCATTTCTTCTACAAGTCTCTTCAAATTTGTAAGTAGACATTTTATTTTCTACTAAGAGATGGGAGTTAATAGGTATTGTGTTAAGAAATTAAAGACAGTTAGAATTCATTAATTTTTAAAGTAATTGCACTCTGTTATATAGTACTTAATGAGAACAAAGGGTTATGGAACCCAGTATTGCACCATTTTAAAGGCAGAATTTGATGAGCTTTAACTTAGAAATATTTCAGTGTTTGTAAACAAACATGGCTGCTAGCCCTAACCCTCAATTACTATTGACAAGACATAATTACCATTCTTGGGTAACAAATATAAAAAGGATACTAGAGTCAGAGGGTTTAATAATTTGGATAGATAAGAGTAAATGGCCAAAAGTAGATGACTTAGGTGAAATTGATAAATTTAAATTGAATCAAAGTAAAAGCAAGGCCGCTGGTCTATTGAAAACATATTGTAGCAGAGAAGTTGAGCTTCAAATAAATCATTTAAGTGATCCTTCAGTTATATGGGATACACTTAAAACAAATTTAGAAATTGAGTGTAGGTCCTTAAAAGCATATAGGCTAGCAGAGTTTAGAAATTTAAGAATTCTTCCTGATGAAGAGTTACCTACATTTATAGTTAGGTTTGAGATTGTTATAGAAAGTTAAGTGATTCTGGGGAATCTATTACTGAAGATCATAGGTGTTATCAATTGTTACAGTGCCTGCCAGAGGAATATGATTATCTTGCAAGGGAATTTGAAAATTGTGTCGAGTCTAAATTTAAGTTTGACAATTTAAAGGCAGAAATTTTAAAGGAATATAATCGACGAAATTTCCGTGATCTTCAAAAACAAGAATGTTTATTAACTGTTGAAAGTAAAGATAAATTAAATCCTAGTAAACCAATTACAATTAAGCCAGGCATAAGGAAAAAGTTAACTTGTTTTTTATGTGGTAAAAGTGATCATTTTGCTAAATTTTGTAAAAACAAAACTTTAGTTTCTAGAACTAAACCTGGAGTCAGTTCTTTCGTCTCTGAATTTATGGTAGATAAGTGTTATGCAAATGAACTTTTTCCTGCAAATAGAGAATGGACTTTAGATAGTGCATCATCGGCACATGTATGCCAAAATAAAGAATTTTTTACAAAATTAAGAAAGCCTCCAGCAGGTGCAGTAGTACGTATGGGAACCACTCCCCACACAGTACAGGGTATTGGTGAAGTTGAATTTAATATTAAAGACCGAAATAAAATAATGACTGTAAATTTACACGATGTTTTATACGTTCCTTCTATTCATAGAAATTTAATTAGTATGTCTAAAATGGATAAGACAAAAATGCATGCCCGACTAAATAAAGGGTTTCAAATTTTTTCACCTAGATGGAAATACTTATGGAGTGCTAAATTAAAGTGTAATTTTTACACTATAAAAGGCTGGCCTACTAAAGAAAACTTTCAATTTAAAGCGAAAAATGAAACCCTTAAGACACAACATAAAGTAAACTTAAGTAAAGAGAACAATTATAATAGTTTGTATGCTTTAGACAGGAATAACATTATGCTCTGGCATGAGCGACTGGCACATGTAAACTTAAGCACTTTGAAAGATATGTTTAATAAAAATCTAGTACAAAATACTGGAAAACTAAAAGGTGATGAAACACGGTGTGAATCATGTGTAATAGGTAAAAGTACGAGAGCTGTCCACCCAAAATTACCACAAATTAGATCTAAAGAGCTATTAGAACTTATACACAGTGATGTGTGGGGTCCGGCTCCAGTTACAACAAAACAAGGCTATAGATATGTTTTAACATTTATTGATGATTATAGCCGCAGGGCTTTCTGTTACCCACTACGAAATAAGGATGAAGTTTATAGTAAATTTAAAGATTTTATAGCTATGGTAGAAAGGCAAACTGGAAAGAAAGGTAAAACTGTCAGAACAGATAATGGGTTAGAATACTGCAACCGACCATTAGAAAAATTTTTAGAAAATCTTGGAATCAAACACGAACACACCACGATTTACTCGCCGCAAATGAACGGCTGTGCAGAGCGATACAATCGTGTGCTGTTTGATGGAATGAGAACATTAATATATTCAGCTAATTTAACAGATGATTTTTGGCTAGAAGCCATGATGACAGTTAATTACATAAGAAATAGAACACTTCACACTACCATAAATGACATCCCCTTCAGGCGATGGTATAATAAAAAGCCATCAATAAATCATCTTAAGAGATATGGCTGTACAGCCTATGTTCATCAACCCCCACAGAAAAGAAATAAATTTCAGCCTCGTGCCAAGAAAGGCATTTTTGTAGGATATGGGTATGGGATGAGTGGTTATAGAATATGGATCCCTGATGAAAATACCATTGTAGAAAGTAAACATGTGACTTTTGACGAAGCAGTGCTAGGAAAAGCAAAAGAGGGTCATAATATTTCCTCGGAATTTGACAATGATGATGATTTGGGGGGCAACATAAGAAACAGTGTTTCAAGTCCTGAATTACAAGTTGATCCAAAATCAGTGCCTTTACCCCAACCAACCAAAGATGAGTTAGAAAAAGCGATTGAATTAAAAGAAGAACCTCGATCACTCACCCCAAGTCCTGAACCAGAATCGAATACAGTTAAATTTCATAGGATAAGAACAATAAGAAGTAAAGGGGCCTCAAAGGGAAAATTTGACATTTATATTTTTACACCTGACGGGAAGACTTTAAGAAGCCAAAGAGAAATGCAAGAGTATTGTCAGAAAAATAAAATAATTTATGACAAAGATCTAATAAGTTTTTCATATAAAGATGAATATCAGGGTCTTTATCTTAAAAATGGAAAGTAACACTAATGTACCAGATAGTGAGGAAACCTGCTGTGCAGAAATACCAAGATCTCCGAATCAAGCAAAAGCGCTCCCTGAAGCTAAGTTTTGGAAAGAGGCAATGGATGCAGAAATTAAAACTATGATCGACCGAAATGTCTGGACATTAGTTCCACAACCAGAAAACTGTAACATTTTAGGTACTAAGTGGGTATATACTCTTAAAAGAAAAGCCAGCGATGGGTTTGGAAACTTTAAAGCAAGATTAGTAGCCTTGGGGAATAACCAGAGAGAAGGACTGGATTATGAAGAAACATTCAGTCCAGTGGTTAACTTCCTATTAATCAGACTTTTTATAGCTTTATTCATATGTATTTTGGGGTGGAAGCATTGTCTTCTAGATGTACGATGTGCTTATTTATATGGAGCCATAGATAAAGATATATACATAAGACAACCTGCAGATTACATAATACTTGGAAAGGAAAACCATGTCTTAAAATTACATAAAGCATTATATGGCCTTCATCAGTCGGGAAGGTGTTGGTATGAAGAATTGCACAACAAACTCACAAGTAATGGTTTTAATGAAATACCAGGACTTGTGCTTATTCTTATAAAAGAAAAGCAGTGGTACTAGTATATGTGGACGACCTGCCGATATTTGCTGAAAATGAAATAATTTTAAAAGTAGTAGTTTCTCTTATAAAAAGTAGTTTCTCTTATATGAAGTCGAGAATATGGGGCCCATTTCTAAACTTTTGGGTATTGAATTTGATATGACAGGAGACTTCATGAAAATTCATTGTAAAGAGTACATTGAGAAATGCCTTGAAAAATTTAATTTTAAAAACTTTACTAAAGTCTTTCTTCCTCTCCAACGTGGAGTTGTTCCTTCTAGAAAAGATATGCCGACTGATGACAACCAGATGGAAGATGTTCCATACAGAAATTTACTGGGATGCCTGCTTTACATTTCCGGACGTTGCAGACCTGATATCAGCTATGGAGTAGCAGCTCTTTCGCAATTTGTTAAAAATCCTGGACCTATCCATTGGAAATGCCTTCAACAAATCCTGTGCTACCTTGGAACTACGAAAGAATTAGGAATCCAAATGCACCCTCAAGACCCTCCCACTCAGCTCTCTGCCTATGTTGATGCTAGCTGGGCTAGTGACCCGAGTGACTGCCGATCCTGGACTGGCTACTCTATTTTCTTAAATGGCCTCCCGATAACATGGCGTGTGGTGAAACAGACCTGTGTAGCTATGTCTCCGATGGAAACTGAATGTATTGCAGCCTCAGAAGCTGCTAAAGAACTGAAGTACTTGAATTCGACCTTAGAGCAACTGTATTCTACTTTTAACCTTGATTCAAATATTATTGGTAACCAAAAACCAATATTGAAGTGTGACAATGCTGCAGCTATACAGTTCATTAAGAACCGAGCTGAGAATATCAGGAATAGATACATAGATTTAAAATACATGTTCGTAAGAGACTTATATCAACAGAATGTGTTTGACATTATTCACGTTAAGTCTAAGGACAATTTAGCTGATCTCCTTACAAAGTCTCTGTGCAAGGACTTATTTATGAAACTTAGTGATATTTATTAGCTTACTTATGCTGAAAAAAAAAAAAAAAAAAAAAAAACTTTTTGAACTTAAAATCATGAACTGATGAAAAGTAAATATTTTTTCAATTGTGTATTGTGCATATGTATTTTGCATAATACATTTACATTTATTCTTGAAAGTGTTTAGTAAATGAAAAATGCTGGAAAAGGGGGGCATTTTGTGGAAGAACCACACTTTTTATTAAGTTTTTTTCCATCATTTTTCAACTTTATTTCTTGTATTAAGTGTTTTATTTAAAAAGGTACCTTTTACTTTATTTCAATGATAAAAACTACTAACTTACTAACAAAACTAACCCTAACACTTAACTTCAACAGCATGCTGGCATCCATATTGTTTACATTTTGTTTTTATGGTTTTCAGTGAAATTCATAGTTAATTGATTGAATGGTTGGTTGGTTACCAACAAGGTATCAGTTAAACTTTGTTGACATGTTTTTCAGGTTGCACAGTGTTACTCAACTTTCTGTTGTTTATGCAAAAGAGTTCCAGCATGTGCTGGCTAGTTGTGATTGGTTGCAAAGCATTATAAAATGAGAGAGTTTCTCATTCATGTCATCTGGTTCTTGCTTTAGTGTTGATGTTGTAAAATTGAATATACCTCCAGATTTACATAATAATAAAAAGCTCTTAGTTTTTATTTATTGAAGTCTTCATTTCTAGTATGTATCATTGTGAGTCATCTATCTCATTTCTTCTACAAGTCTCTTCAAATTTGTAAGTAGACATTTTATTTTCTACTAAGAAGATGGGAGTTAATAGGTATTGTGTTAAGAAATTAAAGACAGTTAGAATTCATTAATTTTTAAAGTAATTGCACTCTGCTATATAGTACTTAATGAGAACAGCCTTCCTGTGTGTTCTTCATCCTGAAGAAAATTGCGACCTCTACTAAACTCTTTAAACCATCTGAATACAGTAGCACGAGCTGGAGATTCATCCCCAAATGCTAATTTCAACCGTTGAATGCATTTTTCTTGATTTATTCCTGCTTTAAAATCGTAGAAAATCATAGCGCGAAAATGTTCTTGCGTCAACTTTATTTTCTCTTCTGCTTAAGATTTATTCTACGCTAAACAAGTTGAAGTAAGTCAGTAAAAAATCGTCTGCTGTCTTAAAATACCTTGTATTTTAAAATTAAACCGTTATTTTTATTTTGTAAATTCTTGTCTGCACGTATCTCAATAATTTCAGAGTAACCCTCGTATGTAAATAAACTTATTTTGCATTAAATTTTGATTTCCCCACTTTATGCTTTGCATCTAATTAATTACTTTTATTTCAGAAATTGGTGATTTTTCACAGGGTAGGTTATAAATTATGGCTGAATTATAAATTAAACCGTAACTCTTCCAGGTCACCTATGATCCCTGTATGATTTATAAGATTCTTGTACTTCGAAATCACACAGCACAGTTAAATTTAACTTATGCAATTTTAATTAATACAGTAATAACTTAATTTTAAATTGCACTACAAGAATCCAGAATCATGGTGTTTTTTACAATAAGAACACATCATGGCATATATGCCTAATAAATTCCCAATTTCTTAATTTTCTCTGTATGCTGGAATTAACATTTTTCTCTATTAATAATTTTTATCCTTATTTAATCAGTGTGCATAATATGTTCCAGCAATAATGTCTTCAATTCGGTTTTGAAATAGCTGCACTGTAGACGTATCTGCTGAGAGTTTTTTGCCGCAAATGTTTAGTTGATGTACACCATAACTTTTTTATTCCCCATCGGTCTAACCAACCAATGCTTGCCGTGAAATCATCTCCTTCTTTGAACCGATTTCTGAAAAATACAGCTTTTTCATGAAGGACAGGACCACTTATAGGAGTTCCTTTTGAGTAAACCAAAGAAATAAAGCCTTGCTAGTTTTTCATAGTCAGATATGTTCCCACTGATTTTCTTTTTTCTGCTGGTGTCTCATCGCTGTCCTGTGAATAAAAAAAACTGCTTAATTTTTATTTGATTGCGGAAGCAGTCACCAACTGTTACCTCTCCAACATCCAAATCAGTAGCAATGCTTTTTATTGTTTCACCAGCATCTAATCATTTTATAGCTTCAAACTTAGCTATCATAGATGCAAATTTTCTCTTATTTTTTCCATTCATTTTTACCATGTGCAGCTTAAAGCAACTTGCACCAGTCACTTTCAACAGCAATTGCTTCTCCAAAAAGATAAGGATAAGGAATGTGAAAAAAGCTGACTTTGAATAAATAACAGAGCAACTTACAATGCAACTTGTCACAGAGTACACCCCTAGTGCCTAAGGCAGCTTGGACAAAGAAAAATCTTGTAGAACTATTTTAGAAACCCCTTTCAAACCAACCCTAACCCACCTGCCTGAACAAGAGAACAAAGGGTGGTGGATGGCTCAGACTCAAAATGGAAATGACATTCCTACCAGGAAGAAATGAAAAGAACTGACATTCTTTAGAACAAGGGGAAAAAAAATAGAAATTCAAGGCATCCAAAATAAAAATTAAGTGGAACCTTGGACTTCTGAGACTACTGTATAATAAAATTCAGGAATTATGGAAAAACATGTGATATTCTAGAATACTATCTAAAAGCTCATTTTAATTAAATCTTGCTAGCTTGATTGATTGTCATACTATGAGGCATTAAAAAAAATGTGAAAATATATTAAAAAAATGTGAAAATATCTTGCTTTGATTAAAAACACTTAAGATGCCCATCAGAGTACTACATATATAAAATCAATATTAAACACACATTAAAAATATACTCAATGTTTCAAACCTAGATTTAACAAAGAAATCCTTGTTTTTTCTTTAATATTCACGGGCCAGTTAATATTTTTCTGCCTTTTGTGATTTCAAGATGGTAAGCCATACAGGTAGCATTGCAAAAAAAAAAAAAAAAAAAGATAACACAAGTCTTACACACACCGTGGTTGGTGCAAATTTTTTTTAGCCATTTTGACAAGAAAACCCCATTCTCATGTACCCATTGCCATATGAAGCCAAAACTCAACAAAATTGCTGGTTGCCCAGGTATAAAATCACTAATTTCACACCAAATAAGTACCCCAGTGCATCTGAAACATCTGCACACAAAAAAAAAAAATAAAGCATTCACCCCACTTAAAGATCATAATCAAGCAGTTGCATTTAATAAAAAGTTTCAAACCTTAATGAAAAAGTTATCAAATTCTTCTTTAGAAATATGTCTGTCATTTGAGAAAACACATTTTTCTATTTTAGACATTGGACTCCCAGTGTGCTGAAGCCAGTCTTTCCTATAAAAATATATACAACATGATTGAGATTCAAATTATGGATTAATTATAACACAGAATTGTTCAAATTCACAAAAATCCAATTATAGTGATTAATTATAATGGATTTAATGGTATCTTATCTTATATCTTAAATAAATATGTTTTTTACATTTTTCATACTGGAATTTGCATGGTTTAAATGAATTGTTCTTTCCCCTAAGAAACAAATTGTTTTTCTTAGAATAATTAAAATATCATTTTCATAGCAACTCACAAATATAATTTTGTTGACACTAATACTGAATGCCACAGCCAACTGGTTGAAAAATTATGGGGCAGTACAAAATGGCGTAATAAAACACAGCATGGCACTGTTTGCTATTATTTAAAATCTCACCTCAGAGTTCATGTGGCAATATCTTTTTTTCTAAAAATAAAATGTTTACTGCAATGCTAAGAGATATTTATAATTTCATGCCTACAGTTTAAATTGAGTTTTATTTTATTGTATAATATTTCTTTGTTTTTTTTTACTTTAAGTATTGATTTAATAAAATAATTTGTGAAAGTCTGTAATTTTCATAAGTTATATTTTTTAAATGATCACTTTTTCACAAGTCAATTTTTTTCAAATGTTTCATTTGGCATGAATTATATTATGCTTGGTGACATTGGTGTTGGTGCAACAATAAAGTACCGAATAAATACATGCATACATGCTAGCTTTGGTGATTTTGTTGGCAAGTAAGCACTGGCATGCAGCTAATACAAAAGTACTGTGAAAAATCTGAATAAAATTATCGGTAAATATGAAGGTTATATTAATATTAAATTTCATTTTCAAGATATAAAAATACAGCTATAAAATGATTTTTTATGAATATTTAATGCTACAAATTTTAAATTTTTTTATTAAAAATACAAGATTTTATAAAGAATAATATCTTATTGTATAGTTTTAAAAAGAAATGGATATTACACAGCTTTGAAAAGTAATCCATTAACAAAGTTGATATATAAGTGATGATATAAGTTTAACCCTCAGACTACCAAAGAAGAAACGTACAAAAATTACAATAATGCATCCAACCACAGTTAAAATTCATTAGTTTTTATTTGATATTCTTTTCAACTGTTTCTCGATTTTTATGAACTTAAATCTAACAAGTAATATAAAAATTTTGTTTTTAAAGTCAATTCTTACTTAGGTCATCAAAGAAAAATTTAATATAATCCCTTAAGCCAATATTAGTTTTTGTTGCATTAAAATATCTCAATTTGTTGATTTTCTATAAGCAAGTAAACCCTATTGGTTTACAATGGAAGTCTATGGGAATTTGGCAAAATATTAGAGATATCGCCAAGATGGTGTCGCTTTTGGCGACTTATTTTGGTCGCCAAATTTGGCGATATATCGCCAAGTTGGCGACAGAACAGGGTCCCCCCTTTGGTAACCCTGCTTTTAGATATGAAGATGCATTAAATGCTGTTCAATAACCAATGGCCGCCATTTTGTCTCCCATATAAAATTAAAATTTAATTAATGATTTAATATTTGAAAAGCTGTATTAACATCAATTGTCATCCAGTACAAGTTTTAAAAAATTTATTTCAACTTGATAGGATGAATAATAAGTATTTTATTAACGACAAAATTTGAACAAGATTATATATATATATAGGGAGAGTGTGAACTAATAGTAGGAATTGAAAAATATGAGTTTACAAATCAATTTCTTAATTTTATTACATTCAATAGGATTTTACTGTCTTTGAATTAATTCCATTTTTCCAGCCGGGTCCATTGTACCTGTCTAGTAGTTGGAGGGGGTTAAGTCTCTTTCGGCGTGGCAACTTTCTATAAAGCAAATAAGCAGTGAGACCAGGACTGGCCTTTAGGAGTTCCTTCACTGAAACTCCTGCTTGTGAAATCCCATGCCAACCATGTATGCTTTTAATTTTACCTAAAAGTTAATGTGGTATTTCATGATCAGGGAGTTTCTGAAAAGGATCTTTAAGTTAATTGGATCCATGTCTAAGAGCCCCACACTCAGTGGTGAAGTCGTAAAAAAAACAGAGGATAGACGTTCTAAGCAGAGGGTATACCCTAGTGTATATATACTATAGCTTTCTTGAGAAACAGAGGGTATACGGTGTTCCTTAAAAAAATCCAGAGGGTATACGGCGTATACCCTCCACTACATCCCTGCCCACACTGGAGTATAATCTACTACTTGAAAAAAATACACACTAGCACATTGCAATATATCCTGTATCATCCCATTTCATGTTTTACAGAGAACACCAGCGCTTATTGTAGTAAATTTATACAACATAAGTTTTTGAGATTTTAGGAGCAAATAGTTTTTAAATTATTTACACAAGGGAAAGGTTTCTTAAGCTAATAAGAATTATTGGAAAACATAGAAATACCGCCTAACAGAAAATTTCTGGATGTTGACTTGCGAGGAAAGTTTAAATCATTAATGCAAGATCTCCTGCAAAAAAAATCCAAAATAAGGAGATATACAGTGATTAAAAAAATAAGAATTTGAAACGAACTTATTAATATAACGGGCTAAGTTGTTTTATAATATTATTTTGCAAATTAAAGCTGCCAAGTATTTTGCAGTAATTCCCAATTGTTCTCCTCTGTTATATCAGAAGCAAATATTGACGATAATTATATATAGCTGATGCTGTGTAATTAAATGCTCCAGCAAGTACATATGAATATTTCATCAATTTTTAGGGGCAGGGAGCAGCACAGGTGAAAATTTGTACAGCATTAACTTCAAGAATTTACAGGAACTTGACACATTTATACTAGATGTTGTTAATATCATAGACAAAGACATGATAACAGTCCAAATATAAAGGGATATTGGGATAAATTCTAGGAATTCTCACATTGTTTATATATGGTGAAGTTAGCATTTGTATTGATGTTTTTGTACTGTGGTATGTACACCCTACCATTTACAGTTGTGCAATTTTCAACCTCTGAGCATGTATCACTTCTCACTCGACTGTCAGCACTAGTTTCGTTTTCCCATCCTTTCTTTCTAACACATTTTCTCTTTTCGCTCTGTGAATGTGGCTAGTTGATGACATATTCAGCAAAGGCTAGACTAATTCTATCATTTTGATGTTGTGCAAGCATTTGCTTATAGGGAAGCTAGTCTTGTTTCGGAGTGTGCTTTCATTGTGCATTTTTGTATTTTGCCATATGTTTTCAAGCTAATCATTTTGATTTAATTAGTGACCCGCCTCATTTGTCACTTACGATGGGTTGACCATTAAAATTAAATTCAGTTTTAACCCTTAACCGGAAACGTGAAAATCCCATGCACAAACAGAACACTTAATAATTTACCAAACAATAAACTTAAACATTTAATCGTTAATAGTAATGCATTAACAGGACCAATTTTTTAATATAACAGCATAAAAATAAGTTTGGAATGTCGGAGAGAGAAAATATTAAGGGCAGATATGTAAACGCAAACATCTCACAGACGTACGTTTCCGGTTAAGGATTAAGCCTGATGGGAGCACGGATAGATGTCTGAATTTTAAAAGTTGTTCATTTAAGTCTGCTTCAGAGATGGATGCTGAAGACTTAATTATTTTCAATATGTCTCCGAGAATTTTTCAAAGAAATTCTATATTAATTTTAAGATGTGTGGCCATGGAGATTAATTTTTTTTTTCCTTCAAAATTTAAAATCCAAATAAAACAAGATTTTTTTTTTAGTTACAAAAGTTGTTTAGCGCCATTCTTTGTATTCCATCATTCAAGTAGGAAAATTTTATTTTTACATTCTCATAGTGACCATAAAGAATAGCAAATATTGCATGGACTATTGTTTCTACTACTTAAAAAATCAATTCAAAATACTCAATTTGAAAATTCGTATCACAGATACATGTCAGGAGTGCAACAACTTCTGTAGAACAATTGAACTTCGTTGAACATCATATGGTCATGTCGCAAGTACAATCTAGCATTGAGAGATATGTCCATATGCAATGGCTTTCTCTGGAGCTCTGTAGTATATTTACAACCTCTTTTGCATCACCAAATGAACAGATTAGAAATCCCGGTAAAAAAGACTATAAAACTCTCTCTGAAATATGACAAAAATGTTCAATGGAAAATGTGAAATATGTATGGTACCAAGCAGATGAAGCTTTGCTATGCAATAGAAGAGCTAAAACATTGATGATACTCAAGAAAAACAAATGATTCTGAATCGGTAGTTAAACAATAAATTACACTTTTCTGGTATTACTAGTTTTCTGGAACTCCTTACACTTTCAAGTAAATTAGGTGAGTAAAATTGCTTAAAAAATAAATAAATAAAAAATACTTGATTATAAAACTGCAGACAAATCTTTGTCATATAAGAAAACAGAGTGCAATGCTCAATCAAGTTGTGGATAAAGCATTAGTATCAAAATTTATTTCGATTTTTCTAAAATTTTCAGGACCTGTTCAAGGACAACCATAAGAAAATGTACAGCAGATCATATTCCTATCTTATTTATTAGCACAGCAGAGCTGACACCAATGTTAAAAACCACACAACCAGCTGAGCTAAATAAATACATCCTTTGGAGGAAATGGGTGCACTAATGTGTTTTAACATCAAAGATTCACCATACTTGCAATGGTATTACACATTTTATATATTAAATAACTCAAAAATAATTTTGAAAAAATAAAATAGAACTAAGAAAAACAACAAAAATTAGAGATTTAATGAGAAAATATTAAATTTGTAGAAAAATTTGGCTAGGATTTGATGGCTAACTTCAGCGGCCAATGAGGATGCGGAATGCAATGAATCAAATTGCCTGAAAAAAATCGAGCTAAGAGAAAGGATTGAAATGACAGTAAAAGCAGATGTCTGTAACGCAAAGAGCCACTATTTAAATTTATTTATTTCTATTCTGATTTTCTTTTTATGTCTATTTAGTATCTGTGGTATCTGGAGTAAAGAGTTTTTCTAAGCTGAAAATAATCAAAACTCATTCCAGACCACCAATTCTGCAAGAATGTTTTAAAGAGCTTAGTTATTATGTCGACTGAATCTCAATTTAGCAGGAGTTTAAATTCTAAAATAATTTTCAGAATAAAAACAAGAAAGATAATGATAATAAAAAAAAAGATTCATTTTTTATTTATAGTTTTTTTATGTTAAATGATTTTTAGAAGAGCAAAAAAGATAATTTATTTCTACTTAAATTCTGACTCTTTTTTCCTAAACAAAAATAAATTAATATAATTAAGGAATCATTTCAGAATAACAAGAACAAGTGGTATTAAAACTAATTAAATTTTCCGAGGTAATATAAAAGTTTGGGGTACTTTTATGTTAGCCGGGTGCAGGTGATAAATTGTCAAATATTTTTCTTAATACCATCATTTGTATTGCATTTATTTAATTTAAAATATGAATCTTTCACTCATTTCATTTAAAATAAATGTTACCATACATTTAGAATACATGCCTTTCATTTTAAATACAAAGTAATAATAATAATAATAATAAAGAACACCATAAACCAAAACATTTTATTTCTACAAAGCATTGTTTCTAATTTATACACAAAAAAATTAAAAGCTGCAATTGGAAAGAAAAAAAAAATGATATTGGTGAGATTTGCAGCCAGTTAACATAAAGGCACCACATTTTATTTCTAAATTGTAGGCTTACAGGCATGCAATTTTATAAAGATGTAGCTAAAATCCAAAATTTGGTCTGTTAGTTTTCACACATTTTTTAAGTGCATATTTTCATTGCTTACCATTCTAATACAAAGACCTTGATAAGGTTGACTGGAGACCTCAGGGTGTGCAGAGGTGCTTTATTTGGAACTTTTTTTTTTTTTTTTCCAAAAAAACTGGGAAAATAAAACTTTTTTCCATTACATGAAAATTTACATCTTGAGTCTATCTACAATGCTTAATTGGTTGAAATTTTCTATTTATTGATTCAATATAACATAATACTTCTACACACCCATATATTTATTTGTGGATGTGCCTTACATAAAAAACATTATAAACAAGTAAATATCGATGTTTTCAATATTTCTTCATTATACAATTTAGGTACTTTTATATTAGCCAGGCAAAAGTGATAAATTACCATATATTATATTGCCATCGTCATCATTTGTATTGCATTCATTTCAATTAAAATATAAATTTTTCATTCATTTCATTCAAAATATGTATACATTTAAAATAAATACCTTTTACTTATTTTATTTAAAATACTACAAATAATAATAATATTATAAATATAAATAAAAACATTTTTTTTCAACTTCAAAGCTGCTACAGGTGAGATTTGTACCCTATTACATAAAAGTACCACAATTTATTGAATGCAATATTATCACAAGAAAATTCTAAGTCTGAACACATGCTATTCAAAGATGATATTGAGTAAAAAAGAGAAAGCTGTCGGTGATGACAGTCGCCCCCCCCCCCCTCCCCCCAATACTATAGAAAGCACATAAATGATTTTTAAACAAAAAATGAAAAGAAAAATATATTTACAATAAATCTAAGATAATAGATATTAATAATAAAGATTTCTCTTTAAAATTCCTTTTAAATAATCAATTAAGATAAGAAAAAATAAATGTAATTTGCAAAAGAAGGAATCATCACAATGCATAAATTAAAAATAATCACAATTTATAATTACATTTCTTCAATCATTTCTTCTTTGCCTTGAATAGTTCCAACTACAGTATCTCGTGAAGTATTCATACACCATCCTTTTAGTCCAAGTTCTTTTCCCTTTTGTTGCGTGTACTGAAGAACAAAATAAATAGTCAATAAAAAATATAGCAAAAAAAGTAAGAATAACTGTCTAACTTAGAAGAGAACTTAATGTGTCATAAAAGAGATTCCTGCTATTTGGCAGAGTTTTGTAGGTTTTGATTTGCAGGGAGCTGTCCAGAGGGAAATCTGGATCAGTTAAAGGACTTTTCGCAAAGTTCAATGTGAGAAATACAAAACTTTCTCAAACTTCAATCTCATAATAAGGGATCTTCACAAAAAATTCAGCTTCAGGAAAACAGACCCTTCAAAAAATACCTAGATCATATGAGCCTAGGCTAGAGGTCTGCATGGGCCAGAATTTTTTCCAGGCTCATCCTCGCCCCAAAGAGAAATAATTAGGCTCGCCCCGTTTGTATTTTCCCAGTTCACGTACCTGCCTGACCCGGCCCGTGCAAAATTCAATGAAAACAGGCCCAACCCGTGCAAAAATTAAAGAAATCGGACCAGACTCAATTTCCACAAAAAATTCAGATTTTTCTTAACATACAATTAAGATTCTTTTCTAGAATACTATTGCATAAATATTCATGAAAAAATTTAACAGTATATTTTAGATTACTATATGTTTGCAAGTCAGAGCATGCAGAATAACAACATTAATAATTATTTAGACTCCTAAATTCAAAGATTTGTTAAAAACATTATGTTCAGAATGAAAGAAAGAAGATTAAAAACATCATAGCTTTTGAAGCTATATAATATAAAAAGGGAGATTTAAAAAAATATTTATCTGTAATTTATTAAGGTATATTTCCAAATTTTCCATTACCAAAAGTTCATTACTACTACTATTATTTTTACAAAACAAATTGCTTGCCCGATAAGGCTAGTTCAGTCATGTGCAAAGTATAGCACAAAATTAGCACTCGGCACTCACCAGGGCATCAAGTAACACTTAAAACGTGGCGATTAACTTTATTGTCCTCATTCGCCAAACTCAATGGGCACCACTCGCCAAACGCGATGGTTGAAAGATCGATGCCAGGGAGGAAAGGGGTGAAATTCATTCGGAATTTACGGCGTTCAAATCGGCGATTCTCCCAAACGTAAGAAAAGAAAGTAGCAAGGGTGATTCTGCCTTGAATTTTCCAAAAATTCAAGGCATTCGGTTCCAAAAAAAAAAAAAAAAAAACGGTCATCAGCCCGAAAATTCGGACATAAAAATATCGCTAATTTCAATATGGTCGCCGAAAAAAATCAATTTCGTCAATCGTTCGTTGAAAAAAAAATCACCAATTCCATCAAAGAATTGCGAAAAAACATGAATTTCGCCCGAGGACCACGTAAAAAACGCGAATTACGTCAAAACATCGTGGAAAAAACGCAAATTTCGACAAAGAATCACAAAATTCTTCAAAGTATTGCGGAAAAATGCAAATTTCGTGAAAAGATCGCGGTAAACGTAAAATTCATGAAATGATCGCGGTAAACGCAAAATTCGTGAAAAGATACCGGATAAAAACGCAAAATTCGTGAAAAAATCGCGGAAAAAACGCAAAATTCGTAAAAATATCGCGGAAAAAACGCAAAATTCGTGAAAATATCGCGGAAAAAAACCGCAAAATTCGTGAAAATATCGCGGAAAAAACACAAAATTCGTGAAAATATCGCGGAAAAAACGTAAAATTCGTGAAAATATCGCTGAAAAAACGCAAATTTCGTCAAAGAATCGCGAAAAAGAATCACAAAATTCTTCAAAGTATCGCGGAAAACGCAAATTTCGTAAAAAGATCGCGGATAAAACGCAAAATTTGTGAAAAGATCGCGGAATAAACGCAAAATTCGTGAAAGATCGCGGAGAAAACGCAACTTTCGTGACAAAATCGCCGAAAAAACGCAAATTCCGTCAAAGAATTGCGAAGAATACAAAATTCTTCAAAGTATCACGAAAAAACGCAAATTTTGTGAAAAGATCGCGGAAAAACGCAAAATTCGTGAAAAGATTGCGGGAAAAACGCAAAATTCGTGAAAAGATCGCGGAAAAACGCAAAATTCGTGAAAAGATCGCGGAAAAAACGCAAAATTCGTGAAAAGATCGCGGAGAAAACGCAACTTTCGTGACAAAATCGCGGAAAAACAAAATTCTTCAAAGTATCGCGGAAAAACGCAAATTTCGTGAAAAGATCATGGAAAACGCAAATTTCGTGAAAAGATCGCGGGAAAAACGCAAAATTCGTGAAAAGATCGCGGAGAAAACGCAACTTTCGTGACAAAATCGCGGAAAAACTGGAATTTCATCAAAAGATCGCGGAAAAACACAAATTTCGAGAAAAGATCGCGGAGAAAACGCAACTTTCGTCAAAAAATCGTGGAAAAAACGCAAATTTCGTGAAAAGATCGCGGAAAAACGCAACTTTCATCAAAAGATCGCGAAAAAACACAAATTTCACGAAAAGATTGCGGAAAAACACAAATTTCAGCAAAAGATCGCGGAAAGAACGCAAATTTCGTCAAAAGATCGACTAAAAACGCAAATTTCGTCAAAAAATCTTGAAAAAAAATGCAAATATTTTCAAAGAATGGCGAAAAAAACCCACAAATTTCGTTAAAAAATTACAAAAAAACCCCGCAATTTCGTGAAAAGATCGCGGAAAAAACGCAGATTTCGTCAAAAGGTCACGAAAAAACGTGAATTCCGTCAAAAGATCTTGAAATTCGTTAAATGGTCGCAGAAAAATGCATATCAGTTAGTGCCGTTGGGGGGGGGGGGGGGGGGGGTCCCCCCTCTGCTGTAACCTTTCTGAAAATTTCCTGTGAATTTATTTCATTGCAATTAATAGTAAAAATAAAATTTTTCAGTTGAGTGTAATCATATTGAATGGTAAGTAATATATATTAGTAAATTACAATGTTGAAAGTTAGAAAAAACACAATTCTGTATGGAGCGTACATAACTTTGTTACTGGCCAGTGAAAAAAATCAATGTACTGGCCAGTGGCCAAAAATGTTAATTTTGACCTATAGTGCAAAGACCTGCTTGCAAATGTTAATCCAACGAGAGAAATTTTTTTAAGGTATCTTGTTTGCACTGCACAGCTGAGGTCGGTCTCTACAAAGGCCGTTTTTAGGGTTCCTTACTTAAAAAGTAAAAATGGAACCATTATAAGATCACTCCTGTGTCTGTCCACAACAGCCATTTTACTCGTAAACTATGGAACATGGAAAGTATAGGTCAAAACTAGGAAATTTTATTAGTGGCCACTGGCCAGCAGGATTAGTTTTTTAAGTGGCCACTTTCTTTAAATTAGTGGTCACTTTTTTATTTAAAAATACTAAACAGTAAAATTTCTATAAGTATTAATCTAAAAGTGAATAGCCCAAATAAATATGTTAATATAAATATATTGGAAGCAAGAAAAGGTAGAATCCTTGAGAAAATGAAAGAAAATTTTATTCTCTCCTTGTAAAAAAGTGACCGGAAGGTGGCCGCTGATAGACAATTTTTCACTTTTCTCATTTACTGGCCCTGTGGCCAGTGGCTAGAGCTAATTTTGCCCTTTAGTGGAAAGTCCAAATCGGGGGAAGTAATAAAAACTATTGACCCACATATTGTCAGATTATTAAACATTCATAAATATATTCAGTAAAAATGTAGAGGGGCTAATTAAGTTACTTGAAAAAAAAAAACTTTTCTTTGTATATCATGTGGGGTATCGTGTGAAAGCTTACGTAACGTTGAACTCAAAAATACACTTTTTTAAATTTTAGGTATTATATTTTCAAAGATATCGTCGGAAATGTAGCGCAAAAATATCCCCCCCCCCCCCCATCTAATTCCGAATCTACTGGCACTAAAATTATGAAAAAATTGGAGGTAGTAGACGTTTATTTAAACCTTGCACGAAAATTATAGCGATTACCCTAGGTCGCATAGTTTTTAATAAAATCGCATTTTTCCATTACACATAAATTTCGATTTACGGACGTTCAGCAAAAGTGTTGAGCAGTGCTGGAGGTACCTATCGTAGCAGAAGTATAAAAGCATTGTTGATAATGATTTTTGAAAAAAATTGTCAGTAATTAGCAGGGTTAGAAAAAACCCGGGTTTTTTCGAAAAAACCCAGCCCACTGGACCCACTAGTCTAAAACCCGGGTTTTTTCTGGGTTTTCTGAAAAAGCCCAGGTTTTTTCGGCTTTTTGAGTTTTTTTGGAGAACACTTTAAACTTTTAATTTTCAAATACATAATACCGAAATTCTCTATTTATCGGTGAAACCTGATCATAATTTTGCATTAAGTAAGTATGAATTAACAAAAAAATATATAAAAAGAAAAAAAATCAAATTAATTCAAAAGGTACATCTGTATCTCATGGGACTAGTTTGCTGCACTAAGGATGTATTAAGTGACCTACAACTGGATTTCTTTATATAATTCTTACCTTAAGTTAAACATGCTACATTTATATAGTTTCTTTCATTCACTTCAAATCAGAAATCAATTGAAGACTTTTTTTAATTTTTGAAAGAAATGGGATTTGCAATAAGATATTTGAAAATTTTAGCAAAATTTGCTACAAATATCTTGAATAGTTTAAAATGTTAAATTAGATTGTCATGGAAGTCAGTGTCAGTGATATTTGTAAATTTAGATCGCAAATCGCGATACTCTTATTACTAGCTTTGCTACTTTATCAACTCCAAAATTATTATGTAACTTGCTCCAAACCAGACCAAATGTAGAAAAGTATTGTTCGATTGAAGCAGAGGTAGCTAGTACTGAATGTAAAGAAAAGAAAAACAGACAAACTCTAGGAGGAAGCTTATCTATTTCACTGTTTTTTGCCATAATCTGAAACATTTTTGTGTTGAAAACTCCTATATAACACTTTCATTGAACATTGAATGAGGATAATAAATGGGATGATTAATCTTGAAAGCTATAACAATGCAAACAATCAGGATGATTTTCAAGTGCCATCTTTTTGCATGCATTAAGATTTAAAGCATTTGGATACATTTTAGATTACAGCCATGGAAATCTTCCTTCTTTACAGCTATTTCTTTTTTGATCATTTTATCTCTGCTTAGAAATTCCTTTAAATCTGGTTCTTTTGACATATATTTAAATTTACATTTATCTTTGCATTCTCATACGTTAGATTAAATAATGATACAGTTGTGAAAGCATAAGAAAATTTGAAAAACCCCACAATGGGTTTTTTCAAGTGGGCCTGCCCAAAAAAACATGGACAGGTTTTTTCGGGCTGGGCCCACTTTGGCAAACCCTGTCTAACAGCCACTGACTATTAACCCAATTTTCCAGTTTTCACCTATTCTCAGACCTTAGATTAAATAATGTTGTAGTTGTGAAAACATGAGAAAATTTGAAAAAACCCACAATGGGTTTTTTCAAGTGGGCCCGCCTGAAAAAACCCGGGTGGGTTTTTTCGCTCACTTGGGCAAACCCTGGTAATTAGACAAGATATTAACCCTTAAAGGTACGGACGGTTTGGACATACATAATGACAGGGGCAGCGTACTCTGTATACCATTGGTTTTTAAAGCATAGTTAACAACTTTTAATGATATATATGTGTAATGCAATACCCAGTAGCAGTATAAAAGCAATAAATGTCAAATTGTTAAAAACAAACTAATTTAATTAGAATGAATCGCATAAATACTATGGGATTTGCGACTGTTCTGCATTGAATGGATCTCTCAATACGCCTCTCGTGTCTTTAAAAGTTAATTAAAAACCTATCTGGAAAAACGCGTCACAGACCAAGGCAGCATTGAAACTTTGCAACCTCCTTTTGAAGTGTGCGTATCACAATGCCAAATTTAAACTTTGAACAAAGATTTTGTTTTAGCTGCACTGTATAAAGAAAGGTTATTACTACGCTGAATTTAGTTTTATGAAATGCCATATGAAGTTTAAATATGCACTGCTTTTATTGTCAGTACCGAATCAAGTTCATCATAAACATATTCGGATAATATTAAAAAATGAGTTACACAGAATAGCTATATTTGATATTATTTAGGTTCCATATCTCTTTGAACTTTCATGGGATATCCATTTACACTTTTTTAGTATGTACAGTTATACCCAACCCGATGTTGAATAGTTTTTTACAAAGTCTTAGTATTCTTTTAGCAATGGTTTTTTAATAATACAATTACTAATTTATATATTTGTTCTACGGAACCCTCTGTGTGCAAGTAATACTCGCACTTGACCGTTTATTTACTTTTCGGATTTTGTTTGTAGATTTTCTTTATGAGGATGCTTTCACTTTCAAAACCGGTTCCGGAAGTGAAGTTGCTTTAATTAAAAATAACTGCAAACAAAATGTAAAAAGTACTAAACACCCTCTGTAGAGTCTAACTCAGCTATATAATGCAAAAAAGAAAAAAAAAATCATTTAAAAATATTGTCTATAATTATTGTAAATGTTTTCCTCTTTTTTGCAGTTGGTTATCCTCATCTTTTTTTTTTTTTTTTAAAGAGATGCATTGCTCAACACTTACTTTATTTTAGCATCTGCCGAAGCTACAGCAAGCACTGTTTGAATGTGGACAGTGATATCGGGTGCCAAGCCTAATTAAAAATGGGGGTTAAAGAATTAAAGATTTAAGAACAATAATAGAATAAGCGTTTCTAGACAAATCTATTTTGTAAAATATTTTCATTCGGCTACAATTTCTAGCCGAATTAGCCAAATTACTAATCTAGGCCAAAAAGTCAGTAAGAACCCTAGATAAAACATATTTAAACCTAGAGCGGTAGCATGTGAAAAAAGAATTGGAATATTTCATTGCAATGAGTGATTATTTGATTATTTTATTACAATGAATGAACTAAACAAAATCTATCAATCCAAGGTTGGATGTCTTATGTCTAACTAATAAAAAAAATCGGCATAATGCAATGATTTTTTTTTTAATGTATTGTTTATTTCAGAAATATATTCAAATTTCATGATTACTAAGTTAAGTAGTTTTATGCAAATTAAGATACGGCTGTCTCAAGTACCGGCAGGGTTCTTGCTGTCGCTCGCCATTGCGTCAAATCGCGATGAAAAATTTCACATGGCGAGTAAACTAACAATCAGACTTGGCAAAATGCGATTCCTCAATTTCTGCTCTGTTTGTGTGTGCACGAATACACTCGAGACTTATCCGCATTTCTGAACGATTGATGTAGTTTTACATGTTCAATCGCACCGTGCCATTTACATTGCTCTATTTATAGAGATACAGACTCAATATTAATTCAGTTTAGCAACAGCCAAAGACACAAAAAGGATTATTCGATGGGTTTTTGTCAGTTAATCACTGTCTATGCGCTGGGGTCGCTATGGCAAAAACATAAACAAAATTACTCGTAACAATTGCCAAACATTGAAAAGTTTTGCTGGAATGTGGTGTTGAAATTGACCATACTATTTATTAGTTGTACGTAAAATATCATTGGTCGGTCAATTTTTTCTATTGGTCAAAATCTCATAGCAATTTTTAGTGTATATTTTCACAATGGTAAATCAAAGATAGCTGTTTTTAACTTTTTATTCAAACTCCTAAAAGAATGTCTGAAACATTTACACATTTAGGAGGCATTTGGAATGTATTTATTTTTAATAGTTTCTGTAGGGGATAGCTGAATTTGTATTTTTTGAGTAATTACACAAAATTAGGTTATTTTAGAACATATTAAAAAAATGGATACAATAAGGGGTTAAAGATAGATTTTTCAGAGTTTCACGCTGAATCTATTTTGCTAACATTTTTCCATTTGGCTACTGTTTTTTATTTCTTATTCGCCAAATTGCTAATGTTGGTCAAAAGACAGCTAGAACACTGTGTACCGGAGGTATCTATTTGCCACCAATACGGCGGTTTTAGTGAGATTTTGCTTCATACGGCAGCTCAGTAGAACAGATTGTGTGTGTTTTATATTAAATTATTAAACATTGTGTGTCTTACAATAAAAATTGTGTGGTTATTTATAAAATAAACTGTTTCATAATAAAACAAACTATTATTTTGTTTTCACAAGCTAAGCAACATATATTGGCTCAAAAAAAATTTGTGCCAATCCCGATGCATCTGAGACATAAGAGCACAGGAAAACAGTCAAGCAGATAATACGCAGACAGACAGAAATTTCATAAAATTAAAATGCAACTATCAGTATGTATTTTGAAAAAAAAACTTTCCGAATAAACATACAAACAGAAAAATAAACCATTGAATAAATAGATCCATATATAAATATATCCATAGTTGAATTATATAGCCTAATTTTTATTAAAGTCTGTCAAAAAAGTCACTAAAATTAAAATATAAAAATGATTTCAAATAGATAGGGGAGAGGAATGGGACACTTTTTACAAAAATAAGAAAATCAACTTTGTTTGACACAAAAACAAAAATTTCAATTTATTGATACAAGATTGGTACTACACTTTGGGACTACTTGGTTATCCCGTCAATCAAAAATCTATCGACAAACTATAAGACTATAAACGGCAATAATGGTTGATCGTAAATTTCAAATTCACTTGACTTTAAGCAAGTTACACATGTTTAAATCATTAAGTGATCTTTATTTCGATGTTTTATTTGTATTTTTATTAATGTTATACTACTTTATTTGCTCTTTCATTATTTAAAATAAAAATTATGTCAATTTGTATAATTTGGCAAGTGGTTTGGCGATTTATATAATTTGTGAAATTGGTCGACGAGATAACTAACAATAAGTAGTACCAACACCTTTTTAATATTCCTGAGCAATATAGAAACATAACATGAAAAAACAATTTTATAATTAAGGAAATTATAAGTTTCAAAATGTGTCCCACAACTTCCTATTACAAGGGAGGTATGGGACAGCTATAAAACAAAGTATGATGAGGCAAAGATGGTCTTAGTGTCAGTTACATATAAAACAGTGTTTGAAATTTTTGGTGGTCCACTGGTCAGAGACCACCAAAAATTCAATTGGACCACTAATTTGAAAAATTTAATGGCCCGCAGTATCAGTAGGTAATTTTTTCTCCTCTCTGGCAAGTGGCAAGTAAACATAAATTTCCCAGTCCCTGAGAAAACTGCAACCAAACACAAACTAGTCGTTGGGGGTAGGGATTGACCGAATACCGAATAGTTGATTCGGTATTCGGTGGTTCGGCATGCAAACCGAATATTCGGCTTCGGCCGAATAATTGGAGATAAGTATTTTCTTAGAAGTAGAAGAATTCTCTTTTACTTAGCAGAAGAATAGGCTAAACAATGAGTTTCAATATTATATTCATGAGTTCAGAGTTCAGCTGCACCACAAAAAACAAGTCAAAGGCCATTTTTAATTTAAAAAAAAAAAAAACTTTTTCCTTCCTAAAATAGTCTACATAGGTGGGAAATCAAAACAACTGTCTGCAACAGAGAAAAAAAAAAGTAAGGAAGATGCACATCTTTCCCTTATCATTTAATTTTATTTACTTCTACATTAGTTTTTTTAATTTAAATTTATTTAATGTGTATTTTCTTTAATATATACACATCAAATAAGTATATGAGAATTCATATCTGTATATCTAAGGTACATATTAAAATACATACATCAAATAAGTATACCCCTATGCTTATCGTATAGCTTTTATAATCATTGTACCAAAATCGCTCAAATTTCTTTTCATCATCACCACAATGTTAAAATATTAATCAAGATATAAATAGTCAATCAATAATTTGACAGATAATAGTTAAATGTACAAACTGATATACCTTTTGTATTTTGAGAACATCCCTATTCAATACATTTATAGACTTAGACAATCAGTAAATCAGCTTAATAACAATATTGTTTCTTTGTATTTGAATGAACTTTTGTTTTTCTGACAATCCTTATCCTTAATAATAATACCCTGTATAGTTTAATACTTTCATAGGTTATTTTTGGGTACTGACTACTGATAAAATAATAAAAAATAAGTGATGGGTTAATGAATTTGTCAGCGGAAAGAAGTCATTAAATTTTTTTGTGTAATTTGATTTAAGAATAAAAATGTAACTGAATTAAATTATTGAGATTTTAATTTCAATTAAAGCTTATTAAAAAAGCTAATATTATGCAAAAATGCGTATTAAAAAGTTTCAAGTATTCGGTTGCCGAATAACGAAGCTTCAGTATTCGGCAAAATTGCTGCTTCGGTCAATCCCTAATCTTCATCATCACAATGTTAAAATATTAATCAAAATATAAATATGTATCAGTAATTTGACAAAAAATATAGTAAAATGTACAATTCATACACCTTTTGTATTTAAAAACATTCCTATTCAATATGTTTATAGTTAGACAATCAGTAAATCCGCTTTGACAACATTGTTTCTTTTTATTTGAATGAACTTTTGTTTTTCTGATAATTCTTATCCTTAATAACAGCCTGTATAGTTTAATATTTTCATAGGTTTTTTTAGGTATTGACTAGTGATAAAATAATAAAAAATAAGTGATGGGTTAATGAATTTGTGAGTGGAAAGAAGTCATTAATTTTTTTTGTATAATTAGATTTAAGAATAAAAATGTAACTCAATTAAATTATTAAGAATTTAATGCTAATTAAAGTTTATTAAAAAAAGCTAATGTATGCAAAAATGTGGATTAAAAATTTTTAAGTATTCGGTTGCCGAATACCGAATATTCGGTGTACACTTTGACCGAAGCTTCGGTATTCGGCAAAATTGCCGCTTCGGTCAATCCCTAGTTGGGGGCCACCGTAATACTTACCCATCATGGATATAGATAATATAAAATATGAAAATAAAACATGTGATATTTGCTAAGCATTGTACCATGTTACTTTTATTCATAATTTAATTTATTTGGACTCCCTTAAATATAATTAAAGCACAGATGCCATCTACGTGCTATATTGGCATGATTTTTTATGACGCCAATGTCATATACGCAATAGGTACTTAACTGGCGCCAAAGTGTCGTTATTTTGCTTCATATGGTAACCCGGATGATGTTGTTTATGCTTTTGAAGCTTCCGCGAAATTGGTAATCGCACCAATATGAAGCATATATGACATCTGTGCCATAATTAATATAACCCCTTAAGCAGGGGTGATTGTGAGTTCATGAAAAAATACCTGAAATTTTAGCAAGAAAGAAATTTCTTATGGAAAGATAATATATAATTTATTGCCAATCCTCTCACTATGAAAAATATTAATTGTAATTATGTTTAACAATCACATGAAATTGATATTTTAGTCTTATTTTATGAATAACTATAAGAAAAACTAGAATTCTGGTACTGAAAATGAAATACCTGAATTCAGGTATAATACCTGAACACAATCACCCCAAATCAAATTGAATTTTTGTGTATAAATCGAGCCACATTTCTGGTAATATGTTGAAAAATTATTTGCAATCGAGGAAAAAAAAATTAATGAATTTCCATTAAATCAAGTCTAAACAAGCCGCTTAAAGATCGACTGAGAAAAAAGTGGATACAATGGATGTCACACAATGATATATCCTGAAAGAAACAACAAAATCTGGGAATTTAAAAAAAAGTAGACATTGTAACAATAGTAGAATGGGTGAAAGAATCATGGTATGAAATTCTCACAGAAATAGTAAAGAAAAGTTTTATAAAATGCTGTTTTAGCAACGATATGGACGGATGAGAAGATTTTCTTTCAGATTCCAATGAGTCATTGAATCTGAATATGTGTACAATGAAATATCAGATTCCAAATTAACTGAGCTGTGTGAATATTCAGATTTTTAACAATAACTTACATTTTGATAAGTTTCATTGACAAATTTTAATCTTTAAACGAAAACAATAAAGCTTTTTTGATTTGTGAGTCCTAGATAGGGATAGGTATTAGTTTCTGGCTTTAAAGATCTTGAATATCAGCAATTGGGTAAGCCTTTATTTATTTTTTACTAACTCCGACCCCTCCATTTTCAACTCCCAAATTTTGTCTAAAATTCTTCAACTTATACGAGTAATAAAAAAAATTTGCATTAAACCATACAGTCAGTTGAAATAATCAGAAATAAAATATCTAATTAATAATTTTACAGTTTCTGTTTATGTATACTGTTTATTTAATTTTTAGCAAACTATAATTTTACATTTTACTATGCTTAAAATTTTGGATAATTGCAAAGGAAGTTTGCTTTAATGGGAGTCACTCAATATATGTTAAAGAGACAATAGGATTTTATATACCGGGCCAGTGATGATGATTGCAGACCAGTAAATTTTCATGCCTACTGGTCCGTGGGGCCAGTAACTTTTTTTTATCAATTCTACTGCTGTACAATATAACAAAGACTGTAGGTTTATAAATCTATTTTAAGTGTAAATAGTAATAACCAGGCTGTCTGACCAATCATTTGTGGAGCTGGGAATTTTAACAGAACATCTTGACAACATTGTCAAGGAAAATGAAATCTCTGTTTTTCTTTTATTCATTAAAACAAAAATTGTCCTCGGCATCTTCAATTACTCCTATTTAATTTATGCCTGCTTTCTTGGCATAATACTTAACAACACTAAAATCATTTACACTAATGTCAACATTATCATTAGACCAATTGATTTCCTACATTAAAAATTTTTCATCTTCAGTGATAATGCAAAAAGGCAAATGTCTGTGTCATAATATCAAATTACAATATCTTCCACAGTGGAAGTTTCTGAAAACTGAAAAATATCTCTTTTTTGCTTCCTTTCCTTGTTCATTTTATGTCTCTGCCAGGACCGAAACTAAGGTAGGGCAGAGGGGGCATGTGCCCCGGGCGCAACGAAGGGGTGCAAAACGAAGATTTTATGTGTCGATTTTTCTCATGTCTATGTTTAACACGATATTGTTAAAATCTTCCTGTCTGGGGTATGTCAAAGTATAGAAGAATCTAAGGATGATATGGCATGAAGATCCTCAATAAAGCTGAATTTTTTTCAATTCTTTTCGATTCTGTTTGAAAACTTTTAATGAGTCGATATTTGATAAAGCCGATTATGTAGTTCAGTATTACGTGTTTTATGATTACAGATATTAAATTTTAAAATAAGTCGGCTATTAGAAAATTAGTAAAATTCTCTTTGTAAATAGACTTTGCAGAGGAAGAGGGGGGGCGGGGGGGTGGAAGGGCACCAAAATCCATGTTTGCCCCAGGTGCAAAAAAAAAAAAAAAAACTAGTTTCGGCCCTAGTCTCTGCCTTAAGTTTTAAAATATTTTCTGTTCAATCTTTTAGTTATTTCTCTTTAAATTTAATATTTTTTATTAAAATATTTGCATATTATTAGAATTTACATTTATCTTATTCAAAAAAAAAAGGAAATGGACTTGTCCCATTCCTCCCCACTACCTTTTCTATGTTTAAACTACTTGTATAAACAACAGTGCTGTTTTTAATCTTATTTAAATTATGGATAATATACAGTACAATGTTCGATAAATAGGGAAACTATTACATCTGCAGATAAACAAATCATTATACAATATGGCTCATTCCATGTCAAGTCAACACAATTTTCAACAAAAATTTACCTTACCCTCACAGATTTTGAAGAAATTTGGTGCATAGTTACTTTCCATATAGATATAGAAAAATTCCAAATTTTATCAAAAAATATCGACCCATTTTGAAAATATGCCCCCATGAATGTTCAAAAAATCAGTCAAAAAACCTTGACAGACCAGTTTTCAAAATGATGTAGAAACTTTCCTAATTAAGCTAGAGAGCTAAAATTGATGCCATTTTACAGCAATTTTCAAGACCTTTTCAATGATATGTAACACAATTAGTGTTTAGAAAAATTTATTTTAATAAAATTTAAATTTGAATTTTTCAAAATGCGCCGCTTCAAAAATTTTCAAAATTTTTTAAATAATACTTTATTTAGTACTGAAATGATTGTATGAGTTTGAAAGTGGGATCTTTATGGGTTCATGTTAAAATATTGCATTGAATACAGCATTCCTGATTAAAAAATACATAATTTACTTAATATAACATCTTTTAAAGCCTAAAAAAACATTAAAAAGAATAATTTATTTAAGATTTGAGATTAATCATATTTGCTTTGTATAATATCAAATATATAAAAATTATAAGTGCATGTACATATTGCTTGAAATTCTTAGTGTATTTCATTTATTTTTAAATTTTCATTTTGTACTTACCTTATTATTAAAATGATTGTAAAGATCACAATTAAATATATTTTATTTATTGATTTTAAAAATATAAAATTAATTACTGCATCTTGAAAGTTTTACTACAAAATCTTTCCAATCAGAATTCAACAGAGCTGTACATGCTTCGCAAACCAAAACAGGCTTCTACAGAACAGTGCATGTCAAGATAAGTTTTGTCAGTCACAGACTACCTGTCTCCCTAATTTTCTAACTCAGTCTGTAAGCTGATAAGCTCTCAGTCAGTCAGATGTGTTTGATTTCTACTGAGATTTAGACAAACTAATGAACATACTGAATTTTCTAATTTTTGTAGTATATAATTTTTTAAACTTAAAATATTTTGTATATAATTAATATATATAACATTAAAAATTGCTTATTCAATTAAAATATAATATAAATATTATGTAAAAAGATTAATCTTTTATGAAATTTTAAATATGGCTGATCAAAGGCATTTTACTGGACAGTGTTTCAACCCATTTAAGAAAAATAATCACAGAGTAAGAGACAAAAGCAAATTAAGGGATGTTACAGACTGGATGATAGATCATTGCAAAGATATGCCAAAAACAGCAAAAGTCTGCCATTCTTGTAGAAAACAGCTGTATCTTTGGAAAAAGAATGAATTAAACCAAAAATCTGAAGAAAATGAAAATTCTGAAAGTTTAGATGTAGATCCAAATTTTACTCCAAAGTCTGAAATAGTTAAAATGCTTAATGTCTCATTACATGAATTAAGAGAGTCTTCTATTGATAAAAGAAAAGCAGAAAGCAAAGGTTATGCATCAAATAAAATCAAAAAGATAAATTCTGCAATAAGACGTGAACTTTTTGTAAATGCTGAAAGATCTTCAGATAGTGAGACTGAGACACCAGAGGAAGCAGTTTTAAACAATCTTAAAATTCAGCTTTCTAACTGTACCTCTAAAGTTAAAAAAATTATGATACTGACCTGCTTGTCTGAAACATGGAGTATACGGAAAATTATGCGAGAGTTCAATGCTCCTAATTATATGGTCAGGGAATCAAAAAAACTCTTGCTAGACAAAGGCATTCTAGCAAGTCCTAATCAGAAGCCTGGAAAAAGTCTTCCTGCAGAAATTGCTGTAAACATAAAGGCTTTTTATGAAAGTGATGAAATAAGCAGAATATTGCCAGGGATGAAAGATTGTGTATCTGTACGAACAGAAAATAGAGAGAAAGTAAAACTATCTAAACGGTTAGTTCTGTGTAATTTAATGGAAGCGTACAGATCATATAAAGAAAAATTTCCAAATATGAAGGTAGGTTTTTCTAAATTTGCTGAACTAGCTAGCATTGCATACTAGCTGGTCAAAGTGGAACTCATACAGTTTGTGTATGCACTACCCATCAAAATGTGAAATTGATGATTGAAAATACTAAACTTGATGCACTATAACTGATGGTAAATTAAAAACATATAAACATTGCCTTGCTAAAATATTATGTAATCCTGCTTCAGTAGCTTGTTACTTGGGAGAATGTTCATCTTGTCCTGGAAGTGGAGAAATTAAAGACATGTTAGAAAATGTATTTGATGAGAACATGATTGAAAAAGTAACTTTTCGACAATGGGTTTCTGTTGATCGGTGTAATTTAGAAACTCTAGAGAAATCTGCAACAGAATTCATTGATCTGTTTTGTGAAAAGCTTTTTGTTCTTGTTCGGCATGATTTTATTGCAAAGCAGCAAGCTTCATTTATTAATGAAGTCAAGAACAATTTGACAGATTCAGAATATGTTGTAATGTGTGACTTTTCTGAGAACTACACATTTATTTTACAGGATGAGGTCCAAAACTATCATTGGATCAGTGAACAAGCCACTGTCCACCCTTTTGTAATTTATTACAGTAGTGAAGGAAAGATTAAACATCAGAGTTTAGTTGTAATATCTGAATGCTTAGAACACAACACAGTAGCAGTGTATTGCTTCCAAAGAAAAATGATTGATTTTTTTGAAAGCAAAGTTTGAAAGGATATTTTATTATTCAGATGGTTCAGCTGCACAATATAAAAACAAGAAGAATTTCACCAACTTGTGTTTCCACAAAAACGATTTTAATATTGAAGCTGAGTGGCACTTTTCGGCCACTGCACATGGTACCGTGCGATGGTGTTGGTGGCACAGTAAACAGGTTGGCAGCTAGGGCAAGTTTACAGCGCCCATTTGAAAAGCAAATTATGACACCAATACAGTTTTGAAATGCAGTAAACCAACGTTTAAAATGCACAAATAATGCGTGAAAAAGCAGCAAACAGCTGTTTCGAATCTACAGCGAGATTCTTCTTCAGTGCAAGAGAGGGAAAAAAAAAAAAAAAAGGAACAGCGTGCTAGGAAAAGCAAGGCTGAGCCAAATCCAATATTCCTGCACAAAGGCTTTAATTGCTATTTTAACCAATACAGTTGTACCAGTGGGCTGTGGAAAATATTCCGTCTGTAAATTTTTTATATGTTACTCAAGATGAATACATCAATACAGAAAATTTTTTAGTAAATCGTCTCATTAAATCCATTACTATTAAAGGTACACAGAAATTACATGGATTTATCCCAGTAGCCTCAAGCACATCGAAAATTAAAGTTAAGGCATTTTCTCATGCATCTGAATCAGTTATTGAGAAAGTATCCTTATCGGAATACAGACTTCAGCTTTCAGAAGTAAGATGTTATGTATGAACATAATTGGTGGCTTGCATATGTGCTGGCAAAAAACGAAACTGATGATGAAGTAAAGGTGTCTTTTCTACATCCAGCAGGACCTTCACCTTCTTTTTCTTTCCCAAGTAGGCCAGATATATTGTGGGTTTCTATTATTCAAATCCTATCTTTAGTAAACCCTATAACTCCAACAGGGAGAGTATACAGATTGTCAGACAATAAAGTTTTACAAATAAATAAAATGTACAAGAGCTTCAAGCAATAAACTGTACAAGAGCTTCAAGCAATAAATATATGATCTGATAATTATTTGCTATTTATACAAAACCAATGTTATTACTTTCACATCTTAAATAAATTAGTTTTTTAACCAGCAATAAATTATGAGTTATTCAAATATTCTAACCAGAGAACACATCATTACACAATTTTTAAATTTATATATATATGTGATTAATCACAAATCTTAAATAAATTATTCTTTTAATCTTTTCTAGGCTTTAAAAGATGTTGTATTAAGTAAATTATGTGTTTTTTAATCAGGAATGCTCTATTCAATGCAATATTTTAACATGAACCCATAAAGATCCCACTTTCAAACTCATACAATCTTTTCAGCACTAAATAAAGTATTATTCAAAAAATTTTCAAAATTTTTGAAGTGGCGCATTTTGAAAAATTCAAATTTTAAATTTAAATTTAAATTTTATTAAAATAAATTTTTCTAAGCCCTAACTGTGTTATATATCATTGGAAAGGTCTTGAAAATGGCTGTAAAATGGCATCAATTTTAGCTCTCTAGCTTAATTAGGAAAGTTTCTACATCATTTTGAAAATTGGTCTGACACGGTTTTTTGACTGATTTTTTGAATATTCACGGGGGTATATTTTCAAAACGGGTTGATATTTTTTGATAAAATTTGGTATTTTTCTATATCTGTATGAAAAGTAACTATGTGCCAAATTTCATTCAAATTTGAAATAGTGAAGTAAAATCAGTGTGTTGATTTGACATGGAATGACCCTATAACAAAAAAAGTATATGAAGCAAATTTACTTTTGATTCTTGAAATAATCTTTTTCTTTATACAATTGTAAGCTTATGCAAATCAGCAACTTTTTTCAACAGAAGAAGGGACTACCACTGCTTCATCTAGTGTGTAATTGGTGAAATATTTAGAATGATTATGTAATGAGAAAAACCTACTGCCCCATTCCACCCCACTCTCCCTCATACTAATTCAACATATTCATTAAAAGTAAACTAATTAAGTCATCTCACCTTTCTGAAGAAAACACCTGAAAATAAAAAAAAAAACATAATATGTAAGTCACTTAAAAATAAAATAATTTTGTAGCATTAACACACATAACAATGGGTACTTGTTAGTTATCCCATCGACCAAATTACTGTCGCCAAATTGTAAGATTAAATGCGAATAATGGTTGATTGTAAATGTCACATTCACTTGACTTACACGTGCTTACGTCATCAAGTGACTTTTATTTCAACATTTTATTTGTATTTTTATTAATGTTATACTAATTTACTCGTTCTTTCATTATTTAAAATAAAAATTTTGAGATTTACATAATTTGGTGAAATTGGTCGACGGGACAACTAAGAAGTACTCAATAATACTCCATTGTATCACAAAGAATTTATAAGTTCAACTGCACAGGATTAGTAATAATTTGACTGTTAACTTCACAGAAAGCTGAACGAAAACTAATCATAAAAAAGATAGTATAACCAGGGTTGTTTGGTTTAAACCAAATGTTTTTTTTTTTTTTAAACCATGCTGGTTTTTTTATGTGGTTTTTTCTCTTTTTCCATAATGTTTTCCTTTATTTTACACATTATTGAAAAATGCAAGTTATGCAGAAGCTACAAGCAAAGCTTTAGAAAAATAATGAATTAATAAATTTGTAAAGGTGACAAATATTTTTAATCAATCAAACTTTTCTTATAACTTATATAAGCTTTAAATCTACATAGCAGAGTAATTTTTCTAAAATTAGCTGGGAAGAAAAAAACAATAGTTATTTTTCTTCTTTTTTATGCCTTTTATTTTTAAAAATAGCCAAAATGGCAGATTTGAGCTAAAAATACACTTTTACTACTTAGATTGCTTGATTAGTTAAAATTTACTAAGAATTACATCATATGCCTCAATGATGACATAATCATAAGTAATTCTCTCAATTGGTTACTTTTTGTTCTGTATGCTAATGAATGATTGGCTTTGAGTTTTCTTTGCTGTATCATGCAGGGGTGATTGTGACTCAGAGTGAAAAACCCTGAAAATTATCGATGCAAAATATGCCAATATCAATTTACATAACTGATGCTGCAACAGCATGACAATCAAATGACTATTTCTGCTATTGTTTGAAATATACAATTGCAGAAAAACATAATTTGGTAAACTTATGTTAATTTCACTGAAAGCTAAATGACTTCATCAAATGGAGAGTGCAATTTATCTTGTTATATATGCAAAGTTCGAATTCTATATTCAGTAAATGAATTTATTCTAAGTACTCATGAAACAAGTACAAATTATGTGTTAAGAGTTATCTCAAAGTAGATTTAATGCAAGTCATATCTAGTTATTTGAAAACAGTAAAAAAATGTCAAAACCAATCCAATTTTACTTCTAAGTGGCTAAGTATTAGAAAAAAATAAATAAAAATCTATTTTTAAAGCTTTACTCTTACACAAGGTAAATTTATTTTTCCTGCTTTCTTCTTGGGTATTACACATTACAGATATGCAATTCTGGACATTTTTGTACTGAAATTGAGATGGATAACACAATACCAGGGGTGATTCTGAGTAAAAAAAAATATATCTGAAATTCACAGCAACTTTTCTGAAAGGTTACAGAAGATCACTCCTGGTTCGAATTATGTGTTTTTTCTGCAATCCGTTCACGAAATTTGCGTTTTTTCCGTAATTTTTCAGCGAAATTTGCGTTTTTTAAAGAAATTCATTTTTTTTCCTGTGATCCTTTAAGAAAATTTACGTTTTTTCTGCGGTCCTTTGATGATATTTCCATTTTTCTAGCGATTCTTTGACGAAAATCGCATTTTTTCCCGCGACCTTTTGACGAAATTCGCGTTTTTTCCACGATTCTTTGACGAAATTGTTTTTTTCCCGTGATCCTTTAATGAAATTTGCGTTTTTCCCACGATCCTTTGGCAAAATTTCCGTTTTTCCCATTTTTTTTTTTTTTGGACGAAAATCTTGTTTTTTTTCGCGATCCTTTGACGAAATTTATGTTTATTTTGCGATTATTAGATGAAATTTGTTTTATTTTGAGATTCTTTGACAAAGTTCGCGTTTTTTCCGTGATCGTTTGGTGAAATTTGCGGGGTTTTTTGCGATTGTTTAAAGAAATTAGTTTTTTTTTCGCAATCCTTTAACAAAGTTCACGTTTTTCCAGGGATCCTTTGGCGATATTTCTGTCTTTACTGCGATCCTTTGACGAAAATCACGTTTCCCCCCGCAAACTTTTGACGAAAATTGCGTTTTCCCCCGCAATCTTTTGACAAAAATCGCATTTACCCCGCGATTCCGGGATGGGGAAAATCCTTCATGGTTCTAATTATGTGTTTTTTTCAACGGTCTTTTGATGAAATTCCCATTTTTTCTGCGATTCTTTAAAGAAATTAATGTTTTTTATGTGATCTTTTAACGAAATTTGCGTTTTTCCAGCGATCCTTTGACGATATCCATTTTTCCGCGTTCCTTTGACGATATATCCGTTTTTCCCGTGATCTTTTGACGAAAATCTTAGTTTTATCGCGATCCTTTGCGAAATTCGTGTTTATTTCGAGATTCTTTGATGAAATTCACTTTTTTCCCCGCAATCCATTGACGAAATTGTCGATTTTTTTCAGCGAACGATTGAGGAATTGATTTTTTTCGGCGACCATTTGTCGAAATTCGCGATATTTTTTAATGTCCGAATTTTTTGTTAAACGTAACGATCTCATAACCCCGGAAGGATCGACCAAAAAACCCGGAGCACAATCACCCCTGATCATGGCTATTGGGTTTAGTAAAACTTTGTTTTTCTCGCATTCCTACACTGGGATTGGGGTTTTGCATAATGATTTCATTCTGTTACCAGCAGGATCGGCACAGTTTAAATCATTTGGTTAACCAACTGGTTTTTTAGAAAAGATCTAATATAATATTTTCTCACTTTTGTAATTTAAGTGTTTCAAATTATTGGATATAAATAATTTCTACTTTTAACAGTCTTATCCTAGCAGTCATCATGAGACATAGTGTTATATTTGTATGCATGTAGAATGCAAATTGCATGTGTTGATGAACATATCTGAAGCTCTAAAGATAAAATTTAAAACATGTGAATGTAGCAAAGATAAAATAGATTAAAAATATTCAATATTTTGAATACAACATTTTCCTTTGAGAAAACGCAAATTATTTACAATTAATAACATAAAATTACCTTTAAGATTTCAGTCAAGCTGCAAAAGAAAATTTTCTTGATTGGGGAGATTATCTTTTAAGGCTGTTCTCAACTGCTCTACTCAACAAGCACAAAATGCTTTGACACATTTACAAATTCATTTTTTAACAGAAAGATATAAAATTGGAAGGTTTGACTGGAAGCGATTTGAAATCGAACTGTGTTTTCCATTTTTGATAAATAAATTACCTATTGGGTTATAAGCAATTTTGATCACGTGAAAAAAATGTTTTTAACGTTCCTTGAGTAGTTATTTTTCTTTCGCATGGAAATTCGGTTCAAAATGCCAACTTTGACACTATTTTCTGAAAAATCTATTTCGTTTGCAACCCCCCCCCCCCCCCCCTGGAAAACACAGTTCCATTATATAGCTTCTGAACAACAGCATCTGCTAGTTTCATGCATTTCCGAACAAAAATAAATTAAAACTTATGTCATAAAGTTGCAATTTCAGATTTGAGAACAGCCTTAAGATAAGAATAATAATAAAAAAAAAAACAAGATATGTTAAAAATTGGGGGCTAGCGAAGCACCTGTTTACTTTTAACTAAAATATGCAATAAGATATATTTAAATTGTCTATTGCATAATCGAATCCACTATTTAGATCTGACAAAAAAATGTGTAAAAATCGAGATAAGGTTCACGTGAGACATAACAGAAAAAGTCTTATAAAAATGCCTAAAAATATACATTATTAATTTTTAGTTTAGACATTTAAAAGTAATACGTATTATAAAATAGCTTGGGAAAAAAGCAAGGGTATTAAGTCTGATGGCTGTTTAAATGTTTTAGTGGGTGACAACTTTGGAACAGATGTCATATTCGCCCCATATTGGCGCGATTTTTTTCGGTCGCCAATATCATATAGGCAACAGGTACTTAACTTGCGTCAAAGTGTCGTTATTTTGTTTGATGTGGTAACCCGGATTATGTTGTTTATGCTGTTGATGTTTTCGCCAAATTGGCAACCGAAAAAAATCGCGCCAATATGGGGCGAATATGACATCTGTACCACAACTTTTATATACATCTACTTTCCATTTTAAGATAAACGTTTTCAGTAGTCTAAAAAGCTGGTAAATAGGTATTTCTGTTCATTTAACTGTCGCCTTTTTTTTTTTTTTTTTTTTATCAACATGGCAGTTTTTGAAAAGAGGTGTCAAATGACAATACTTCTTGGGAACAGATGTATTATTATCCCGAGGTCCGCCATCTTGGATTTTTTTCTTGGCTTGAATTAAAAATTATTTTTTTATTAATAGTTATAATTATTATATTCCAGTTTTTTCAATATTATATTAAGCTATCAACAATATTTAACCATTGGCGACATTACTACTTGGTGAAAAAGGAGTTTTCATGCATGAAAAAAATCCAAGATGGCCGACCCGGGGATAATAACACATCTAAGCCAGCTTAAGAAACAATGAAAACTGTTTAAGATGACCACCGATAGCGCAAGCATTTTCTAGTCAAAATAGATAGACAACTAATAAAAGTATCAAATTTATAAAAGCCATATTGGTGCACCCTTAAAGAGGTTAATTTAGGTAGATGTACAACATGCAAAGGTAGTCAACTCAGCAGGTACTGTTACTTCCTTCAGAAAATTGAGATTAGGAACTTTCAGGAAATACAATATACAAATGAAATAAAAAATTATAGCTCTAAATCAAATTAAATAAAAATAGTTTCTTAGTAAGCGTAATTTATTAAAATTTATTTACCTTGAACTCTACCAAATACTTCGAAGTCTACAGATTGTAACATTTTTAAAACATGCGAAACACGCATAGATTTCGAACTAGAAGTACACTGTTTACTATTTGTATTTTCTTCTGAGTACTGCTGCCACTCAAGTTTTTGTAAAGAGAAACTTACGGAAATGATGATTATTATAAGAAATGAAATCATAAAATTTGAAAGCATGGCAGAGATTATTAAGACTTAAAAGTTCTATAGAGGGCGTTAATCTATGCTGTTGGTACAGGAAAATCGCCCCTTTAAATAATGGTAAAAGTGCTATTAAAATAATGGTAAACTGAATCATTATTTGTTATGAAATTCATTTTAATGTTTTACATTTAAATTCGGATATTTTGAACCTCGTCATTTAATACAGAACACTGAAAAATAATCAGAGGGCAAGTAAAACATGTAAACTGTTAAAAATACATGGGCTGTCCAACGCGGAGCCCGCAGGCGTCCTCCCTTTGAAGGTTTTTTATGGGGCCCTTTTGAATGTTTCCTGTTACTAGCATTTTTTTTTTTTTTTAAGTAAAATTCCATTTAAAAGGATGCTTTATTTAAAATTCTTGTTATTTGCTTGCGAGATATTTTAAAATACTCTGTAAGTGTGTTTCACGCATAAAAAATGAAAACGTTCTTTAAAAATTTAATCATGTGTTATTGCGTTTCTTCACTAATTTATAGTTATTCTTTATAAAAAATGTTATGGAAATTATGACCGTGGAAATTGGTAAAAGTTGGCCATAACTTTTTTAATATGTTAACATGTGAAAAAATGGAAAAATAAGCGACATCTCCTCTCACCGTCCTTCGTGCATGAAAGTTCAGTTTTTTAACCATTTGGAAAAATGGTTATTGTTCTCGTCAGGATGGGTAATCAAAAGAATATCTGAAGGTTTTTATTGGTTTAATCCGCATTTTATTCGTTTTCTGATTGGTTTATACAGTAATATGTATTTCCCTTTACTTTCAACAGAGATCTGTTGCCACTATGACAAAAAAGTAATAAAAACTACAAAAAAAAATTAATCACTCAGAAACAAATTGAGATACAGCTTTCAAACAAATTGTATTTAAAAGTACATTTTTTTCTCTATACGACGGTGTAAAAAGTAATATTGTGGGATGTTTAGAAGTTTAAGAATGAAATTTTATTTAAAATGGGTTGTCAGATATCTTGGAAATCTGACGATGGATAAGCCTTTTCCCGAACAGCCAATGAAATGCTTGGATAATACATAAGTTTCAGGTGGATAATACGTACGAGTCGCAGGCGATTTCCGTCGCTTGCAATTTTTAAGTACAATAACACTATTAATGTTTAATCCATGGCGTACGTAATGTAGGATCAACTCCGTGCTATTTTTTATGTCTTAAATTTTAGTCTTTGAAAAAATCATTTTCCAAATAGTCGTTGTAATTTGTTAAATTGCATTTTTTTGTTGTTGTTAATGTTGTCACACTGGCCCATTACGATTTTATAATACGTCTAAAGGACTGTCATTTTCCCTCCCAGACCTTTAAAATTTTAGATATTTTTTCTCATTTTGTTTTTTAAAAAAATCTAAGAAATCATATGCGGAATGATTTCCATCGATGGCGGCTCTTCCAGGCTATCTCTTTGGAACCACGAATTTGGAAAATTCTTCCATTGCGCCCAATTTGACGAAAAAATCTTGGAAAAGGAGCATTTTAAGATTCCAATCCAAAATGTTTCACCTATCCTCAGTTAGCTTGCGTTGTTTGCTAAACTAATTACTTGAAAATGCAGCAATTTGAAAGTAAGTTTTAAAATATTTATTATTCATTTCTCAAACTTTAACATCTATTAAAAGTATTCTAGCATAAAAAAAAGATGGCTTATGGCGTTTGTTTATACAAGTATCTATACATTCAATAAGTTTTTTTTTTGTTTATTGTATTTACTATCAAAATTTCTGGTTCGCATTTTATCATAAAACTAGTATGTTGTGGCCATCACAAAACTTTCTTCTATATAAATCACGTCACTTAAATCATTTAAGTAGTAAAAGAAATTACATCAATTTAGAACCAATTCATATCAAAGTATACCTGAATTTGAAGTTTGATGAAAATTCGTGCATTAGTTATTGAGATAGAGCTGTAGGGGATATTCTGAAAAATGCAGCATAACAGAGCCACTTGTTGAGCCATTAGCACCAAAACACAAACAGCACTAATTCATATTAAGGTATACCGGAATCTGAAGTTTGATGAAAATCCGTGCATTAGTTCTGGAGCTAGAGCTATTGTGGAAATCGTGAAAAATGCTGTATAGCAGCGCCACATGTTGAGCGATTTACACGAAAACATAAACAGCACTAATTCATATCCAGGTATACCTGAATCTGAAGTTTGTTGAAAACCCAAGCATTAGTTCTAGAGATAGAGCTATTGCGGAAATCACAAAAAATGCAGCATAGCAGCGCCACCTGTTGAGCGATTTACACCACAAAATTCAAAACGTCAATTCATGTCATGCACTAACTGAATCTGAAGTTTGATGAAAATCCGTGCATTATTTCTTGAGATAGAGCTATTACGAAAATCGTGTAAATGCTGCAAAATGCAGCATAGCAGCGCCATCTGTTGGGCGATTTGCACTAAAACGTTACAAGCACCAATTCATATTAAGGATTAACTGAATCTGAAGTTTGATGAAAATCCGTGCATTAGTTCTTGAGATAGAGCTAGTGCAGAAATCGCGAAAAATGTAACATAGCAGCGCCACCTGTTGGGCGATTTACACCGAAAACTGATCAGCACCAATTTATATTAGGGACTACTTAAATATAATTTTTTATTAAATTCCGTGCATTAGTTCAAGAAATAGAGCGCCCACAAAATTTGTGTCACATACAGACAGACTCACAGACATTTTGTAAAAACATGTTTTTTGGAATCTCTGACCTCTAAAACGTGTAAATCCATAGAAAATGTTTACAAATCCAATACTTTCTTCTTGTAAAGATAGAAGAAAGTAAAAATTCAAGCATTTGTCAAAGGAGTATAAAAGCTGCATTTTATTTCACAAAAAAATAATTATTCCCCTGTGGTTCTAGTAGCTGTATCTAAATGTAGGTAATAAATTTTCTAATTTATTCAGAAAATAATCTGAATGTTTCATTTTATGGTATTTTGGTGTAACTTTAAAAAAAAAGCTTCTCTGTATTTTTAACAGACTTTGTATTTCATATAAACCTTTTCTATATTCTTTTAAATTTTTAAAATGTGGATTTATTTTTCTCTTCCGAGTGACAATTCTTACCCATCACCATCAGCGACTCCTAGCATATTAATTGAATGAGTACTGTCTGTGCTGTAGGTCAATGACATGTGTTAATTACATCGTGTCATTGACAATACTTTCTCAATTACAATCAATTTTGATAGATGTTGCCTGTGGCAATGTAAAAGATGGATTTTTCTGAAAAGTTTGGATGGAGAAAAATGGAAAATACTGCTTCTTCAGTATTAATTCAAGGTATAACTTTGTTTAATGATTTTATTTTGAAGAATATGCACGAATGTCCTTAATTACTTAAACATAGCAAATTTTATTAACGACTAGGGGGCTCGGCCCCCTACGAGCTACGCTCGCCAACCCCGGTCCAGACACCGCAGACTCTAAATGCACGCTAATGTGATCGGCTTTAAAAAGATTTCGAGAGATTGAATTATAATTTAAAAAACAGTGGCGATCTCCCTATAAACGGATTTTTATTCATTTCTCTTTGATTGGGGAAATTTTAACGCCAAATCCGCTGCGGTACTACTTGATTAACCGTCGACTAATTTCGCCAAATTATATAAATCGCCAAACCACTCGCCAAATTATACAAATTGACATAATTTTTATTTTAAATAACGAAAGAACAAATAAATTAGTACAACATTAATAAAAATACAAATAAAACGTCGAAATAAAAATAACTTGATGACGTAGACACGTGTAACAACATTTCAAAATAAGCTAATATAAAAGGAATTAAGTAAACAGAATCTTTGTCTCCCGGTATTTTTTAACAAAGCGAAAAAAAAGTTCTTTTAAATGAGACATTTTAAATTAATCGTTTTTAATCTGACTTAATTTTGACCAAACTATTCTTTCTCTTTTTAATATTCACGTGAAAATACTTGTGTTAGAAATAAAATATTATTTGCGCTTTCATAAGAAAAATAGTTGAAAAGTACCCTCTCAAAATATCAAATAAATGTCTAGCGCAATTTGTAAATTTAAACCGTTTTGCAATATTATTTTGTGTTCATTTTATGTAATAACTGTAATGTGACGTAAATATGACGTAATTTCTCCTATTTAAGACTTCTAACGCATGTTAATAAATTTATTATTTAACAAATTTCTTTCTCTCTTAAAATTCACGTGTAATTATAGTTTTTATGACGTAATTTTTAATAAGTTCCTGCTTTTTGTACATAATTATTTAATTCTAATTCCAAATGTTTTTTTCTGTTTATAATAGTCACGTGTAAATAAATTTTTAATTTATTACACGTATAAATATATATATTTTTTTAAGCAAACATTATTGTTTTCGCTGTTTATACAGTTGGCAACAGTTTAAATTAATATCACTTTCTAAAATCTGTAAAAAATATCTCTCGAAATGCTGAAAATTTGAATTTAAATTAGATATAAAACCTCGAAAAATGAGTCAAATTAACAAAATAAATCAATTCTGCACACCGGGAAATTATAACGTATAAAATGAACTAAAAATTATTAAATTCCGATGCATAGTTTTTGCTACTATAAAACTTTTTTAGTGGAACGATTTTGTCCAACTTTAGCATTAAATATCTCTTAAAATAATTCTTCGATTTGAAAACTGTCTGCATCAGCGTGTTTAACAAACATTTCTGTATAACACTACCGATTTTCATATTTTTGTATGCATTATTTTTCTTAATATTAACGAAGGAAGACCTCCGGTCACAAAAAATTCAAAACCGGCGGCGGCGGCGGTAACAGCGGTAGTTACTTTTTTTTAAAAATAGAGAGATATAAATCAGAATTAGGTTAACTCTTTGTGGTATAAAAACATAGCATAACTAGTATGTTGTGGCCATCACAAAACTTTCTTCTATATAAATCACGTCAATTAAATCATTTAAATAGTAAAAGAAATTACATCAATTTAGAACCAATTCGTATCAAAGTATACCTGAATTTGAAGTTTGATGAAAATTCGTGCATTACTTATTGAGATAGAGCTGTAGGGGGAATTCTGAAAAATGCAGCATAGCTGCGCCACCTGTTGAGCGATTTGCACCAAAACACAAACAGCACTAATTCATATTAAGGTATACCGGAATCTGAAGTTTGATGAAAATCGGTGCATTAGTTCTGTTGCTAGAGCTATTGTGGAAATCACAAAAAATGCAACACAGCAGCGCCACCTGTTGAGCGATTTACACGAAAAGGTACAAAACATCAATTCATGTCAAGGACTAACTGAATCTGAAGTTTCCTGAAAATCCATGCATTAGTTCTGGACATTGAGCTATTGTGGAAATCGTGAAAAATGCTGCATAGCAGCGCCACCTGTTGAGCGATTTACACCAAAACATAAACAGCACTAATTCATATCCAGGTATACCTGAATCTGAAGTTTGTTGAAATCCAAGCATTAGTTCTTGAGATAGAGCTATGCAGAAATCTCAAAAAATGGAGCATAGCAGCGCCACCTGTTGAGCGATTTACACCACAAGGGGCAAAACGTCAATTCGTGTCAAGCACTAACTGAATCTGAAGTTTGATGAAAATCCGTGCATTATTTCTTGAGATTGAGCTATTACGAAAATCGGGTAAATGCTGCAAAATGCAGCATAGCAGCGCCATCTGTCGGGCGATTTGCACCAAAACGTTACCAGCACCAATTCATATCAAGGTTTAACGGAATCTGAAGTTTTATAAAAATCCGTGCATTAGTTCTTGAGATAGAGCTTTTGCGGAAATCCTGCAAAATGCTACATAGCAGCGCCACCTGCTGGGCGATTTACACCAAAAACTAATCAGCACCAATATACATCAGGGACTACCTGAATATAAATTTTTATTAAATTCCGTGCATTAGTTCTTGAGATAGAGCGCCCACAAAATTTGTGTCACATACAGACAGACAGACATTTTGTAAAAACATGTTTTTTGGAATCTCTGACCCATAAAACGTGTAAATCCGTCGAAAACTGGAATTCGAAAATTTTCATGAAACCAATACTTTCTTCTTGTAAAGGTAGAAGAAAGTAATAATACAGAAGCAGCGTGGTGCTGCACAGCAACTGAACGTCGTCCGTTTTCGAGCCTGACTCCCGGAATGTCTCCCCTCTCGAGAGTCCTGACCGGCATCAGCTCATGAGAGGTGGCGCTTTAGTCCTTGACTGGTACTGCCATCTATTGATAACAATGTGAACTATGCTACAGGAGCCCCCTCTAAGAGACGGAGTCCTTATAAATCCAGTCTTTGTGGTGCTTTCACAATTCGTCCGGCTCTAGTTCTAGTCACTGGGGGAGCAAATGTGACATGCCGGGATGGTTTGGGAACTGTGAGTCGTGGCTCTTCTTCTGGCAAAGGGAAAGTGTGAGATGTTAAAAAGTTTTCATTTAGCAAATGAGCAGGCTGTATTCTGTCACTTCCCACGGTTTTAGGCTTACCTCCACAGGAAATGGTGAAAAATTTTTCTGTCCTGTGTATTACTAGGAATGGGCCGTCATACACAGGTTGAAGAGGTTTACGCACAGCATCGTGTCTGAGGAAAACATGGCTGCAACTGAAGAGGTCCTGCGGGATGTAAACGTTCCTTTGTAGTCCATGTCTTGATGTTGGGGTTGGCTTTACTTTTAGCATGGTATGGCGTAGCTTTCTGATGTAAGCATCTGGAGGTTCATCGGAGGTGTCGGACGAGATTTCATTCGGCAAGCGGAGTGTTTGTCCGAAAACCATTTCAGCTGTTGTGGCTTGGATGTCCTCGCGGAAATAGCTGCGAAGACCTAACAAAATCGATGGTAAACACTCTACCCAATCATAAAGACGGGTTGCCATCCCCCGGTCCCAGGCCCTCAGAAGGCCCATTTTCCTACGCAGGGAACCACCCGCAAGTCAAACATGCACGTAAAGCTTGTTTTAATTGTCTATGCTGCCGTTCAATTAATCCGTTTGCTTTGGGATTATAGGCAGTTGTATGAATGTGAGTTATGCCAAAAAATGAATTAAAAGTATTAAAGAGATTTGATTCGAATTGCGGTCCTTGATCGGTTGTAATTTTAACTGGTACACCGTACCGCGAAATCCAATTTGAATAAATTGCACGAGCGCAAGTTTCAGCAGTTTGATCCTCTACGGTAATGGCTTCAAACCATCTTGAGAATCTGTCAATAATGTTTAAAATGTATCTAAAACCTTGCGATAAAGAGAGAGGTCCTACAAGATCTACATTTATTTCGGAAAATTTTTTAGATGGCACTGAAATACTTTGAATAGGAGATCTAGTGTGTCTGTGAACTTTAGATTTTTGACACAAAATGCAAGCGTGAACGAAACTGGCTACATCTTTTTTAATGTTTTTCCAAAAAAATCTCTCAGTTTATTGAGGCTTATTGAGGCTTTGAGTTTTATTGAGGCTTTTACACCTGGATGGCATAACGAGTGAAAAGAGTTAAATATAGGTAACCGAAAAGGCTCAGGCACATAAATACGGTGCTTAGTGTTTGAAGTATCAACGTAAAGTTTTAGTCCTTGTTCGGGTATGAATATTTTCTCTATCTTCAAATTATCTGATTTAGGATTATTTAACAATTCTTTTAGTTCCAAGTCCGCATCTTGAAGTTTTGCGAGAAGATTATAATCAATTTTCGATACATTTATGGGTTCTGAATAGATTCTTGGTAATGAATCTGCAGGAGTGTTAAGACGACCAGGTAGGTAACGTATGTCAGTCGTATATTCACTAATATAGCAAAGGTGTCTTTGAATTATTGGAGCAACTTTTTCTAGTTTCTGACTAAAAGCATGAGAGATCGGTTTATGATCTGTGATCACGGTTAAAGTACGCCCCTGGATAAAATGTCTAAAATACTTAATTGACAAGTAAATGGCGAGGAGTTCACGTTCATATGTGCTTTTTACCATTTGGGCTTTGTTAAATGCTGTGCTGTAAAATGCTAATGGTTTTAACTTATCTAGTAAGTTTTTTGGATCTTGAATCTCATTTTCAGAACCGTCAAGTTCGCACAGTGAAGCACCTGCATGCGTAGGTTAATAAAAATAAATGAGAATCTGGTCTGAGGTGTGCTAATAGAGTAGCATTTGCTAAGGCGTCCTTAACATTTTCGAATGCTTTAAGTTGTTCACTAGAAAATATTATGCGTTTAGACGGCTTATATTTGCCCTTAAGTAAGTTATTTAGAGGTGACAAAATTGTTGCACAGTGTGGGATAAACCTCCTATAGAAAGTAATAAGGCCGATAAACCGTTTTAGCTGTTGAAGGGTACATGGGACTGGATAATTTTTGATAGCTTCTATTTTATCTGTTAGAGGCATAAGTCCTTCACATGTTATTTTATACCCTAAAAATGCTAATTCAGGAACACCCAAGACTGATTTTGTAGCGTTTAAAACTAAGCCATATTTAGAAAGCCTTTCGAAAATTATTCTTAAGTGTTCTTCATGGTCGGCTTCTGATGTGCTGTAAACTAATAAATCGTCCAAGTAGCAAAATACAAAAGGAAGTTCACGTAAAATTGAATCCATAAACATTTGATAGGACGATGCGGCTCCTTGCATGCCGAAATTAAGTCGTGTAAATTCGTATTTACCTAAGGGAGAAACAATTGCGGTTTTATGCTGATGCGCTTCATATATAGGAATTTGAAAATATGCCCGGGTCATGTCCAATTTGGAGAAAATTTTGCTATCCGAAATTTGATTATTTACATCTTGAATATGGGGAACAGGATATAATTGAGGTTTTGTTATTTTGTTCAGCATTCTATAGTCACAAGTCATGCGAAAAGTACCGGACTTATTCTTAACTACATGAATTGGCGAACTATAAGGAGAATTACTTGGTTTTATAATACCCAGTTCTAAAAGGTTCTCGATCTCTTTCTTAACAAATGAGTACTTTTCGGGATTTAGTCTACGTGATTTGCATTGCACGGGCGCATGATCTTCCGTTTCGATATAATGCAAAACATCATGCATCGGTGGGTCAATTTTAGGGTTAAAAGGTCTAGTTAATAAAGGAAATTTTTTCAAAATGTCACTATATTTGTTTTGATTAATAACTGTTCAGATAGAATGAAAAACTGAATCGCGAAAAATTCCTTTAGTGCTAAGTCTAGTAAGAGGATCTGTTATACAAAGTTTTTGAAAATCAATTAAAAGTTGAAAATTACTTAAAAAATCAGATCCTATAATCGCGTATTTTGTACGGGCTAAAATAAACTGCCATGTGAATTTCCGACGTAGGCCTAAATCTATAGAGGTCAACTTAGTGCCAGAATTTGGAATTAGCTCACCATTTGCGGCATATAAATTAAAATCGTTACAATCTTTGATTTTACTAGGCTTAGGATGAGGCAGAATACTAATTTGGCTTCCGCTATCAATTAAAAAATAATTGCCGCTAACAGAGTCTTTTACACAGAGACGAGTTTTATCGTTTCGCAAGTGCACAGTGTGCGTCTCATCAACTGTTTGCGCTACTCGTTTTTTTCATCGTTTGATTCCTTAAAATTACAAGGACTTCTACACCTGAGTGCATTACTCTTAAATTTTTCATGATAATAACACATGCCAGAAGTACTGGGTTCACGTCGGGGAGTAAAATATCGCTTCCTAAAATGATTTCGAGATTGCGAATCGCTGCGTGTTAATCTGTCAACTTTAATTGTTAGTTCATCTAACTTTTTGCTTAAAGCAGCAATAACAGCATCAAAATTTTTTGAAACGGCGTGAGTTTCATATTGTTGCGGAACCGATAGCGAGATTATTTGGTCAGCTTGTTTTGCTAATGAGTCTAAAGGTTCGTTAGAAATCGCGAGTATGCTTTGAGCGAATTGAGGCAGTTGGTTAAGAAATAATGTTTTCAAAAACTCATCTGAAAGCGCGCCTTCCGTTCAGGGCCCGACTAGCAACTTTCTGTGCCCAGGGCACTTTCAATTTTTCGTGCCCCCTTAGACTGATTTACAAATACTAGTTTTTTTACATATTACTCATTTATTCAAAAAGAGACAACTTAAAAAATATTGAGTTTTCTGGTAAATTGAAAAATGGTTCTAGGTATAAAAAAAATAATTTTTTTTGCCTATTATTTATTGAAATATGCTTTTAATCATACATTGATATATTTTTGTCATTTCATCGTATTAATATATCAAATATCACATTTTTCACAATTATGATTTTTTAAATGGAAATTTAGATGGAATTCTGAAAAATTTTGTGCCCGTCAGAAATTTCGTGCCCAGGGCATGGGCCCCGGGTGCCCTTGCGACAGTCAGGGCCTGCTTCCGCTAGTTCTCGCATATGCCGAAGTAAAGTTGTTGGCTGTTGGTTATCCAATTTAAGTTGAGACAACAATGTTTTGATTTTTGCCTGCTTACTTTGAGAAAATTCGTCTATTAGTGTTTGTTTTAGGTTGGCGTACGTACGATTAGTGTTAGCTGGATCCAAGAGCGGTCTAACTAATTTCAATTTTTCGGGACCGAGCGATCCTATCACAAGCTGAAATTTTGTTAAGTCATCGTCGATTTTATGCAAAAAAAATGTAGCCTCTACATTAGCGAAATAAAGATCTGGTTCCTTACTCCAGAAATGTGGCATTCGTATGTTCGCGGCCATTATAACTCAGGTGCGAGGTGACATGAAATTTCAGAAAAATTAAAAGTTAAAAATACACTAAAATAATACAAAATACTACGAAATGTGTGCTTTACGGCATGCCTAACAAACAACTAGATAGAATGAAAAACCACTGACCTGTTTATTTGCGATTTTGTGCTGGATGATTTCCGATTATAGATGCTGCATGGAGACGCAGCATAAAATGGCTGCATTAGAAATTCCACTCGCGGGTCACCACTGTGCACGAATGTCCTTAATTACTTAAACATAGCAAATTTTATTAACGATATAAATCAGAATTAGGTTAACTCTTTGTGGTATAAAAACATAGCATAATAATACAGAAGCAGCGTAGTGCTGCACAGCAGGGATGACAGGGATGACCGCCCCGGGAACCCAGCTTTCGCTTTAGAGTATAAGTGCAATCCCGGGGGGAGAAAGACTGAACGTCGTCCGTTTTCGAGCCTGACTCCCGGAATGTCTCCCCTCTCGTGAGTCGTGACCGGCATCAGTTCATGAGAGGTGGCGCTTTAGTCCGTGACTGGTACTGCCATCTATTGATGACAATGTGAACTATGCTACAATTTAATGATTGGCAGCTTCCGCCGATTCGCTGCGCCATTTTTGTGAAAATGCCTTACCTGACTTTAGACTTTCTTGAAAAGGACTTTAATGGACATGGTCTTATGATGAAGCTAGTGCTGTATGTCATTACATCATCTTTAAGAGAAAAATCCTGACGAACTAGACTCTATTTTAGGGGGAAATGCATGCTGGTAGAATTCTACCGTGCTGCGCTGAGATATACTAACTTTCAGTTGGAAGCACGTGCCACTCTAACTCGCGTAGTTATACTCGGATTACCATGCAATGAAGCAACTACAACGCAACATGCTAGTTTCCCAGTCTTTGTGTGTAACTATTGGCTATTCATGAGACGGATCACCAGCCCTAATTTTTAGCCTCAAATCGCTGTGTTTATCTTCTGTGTATATGACCAAAACAATATGACACCCCCCTGAAATAAACCATATCTAGCTCTTAATATCGACATAATAAATTTTTGAATTGGTAATAATGTTGAAAGAGCCAAATAATATTAACTTTGTGAAAGAAATAAAGCTTGTTTACAGTAAGATCGAATAGCAGACGAACTTAAAACAACTTCTACTTGTGATGTGATAGTTCAACTGAGCGAGCATCCTTGCCCATGTGCAGCGCGTCACTCCAAAGGCACACTTGTACTTATATACTGCGCATGCGCAGCCATAGAATTTTAATTTAAAATTACGGCTAATTAATAAAATATTTGAACAAACGAATGTACGATAACAAATCTGTGGCAAAGTATCTTTCATTTAAAAAAAGATTGGTGTAATTTGATGCTGTAGTTTCTTCTCATGGACTGTCAAAATAAAATGCCTAGTGTTTTAAATATATAGATTATTGAGGTGTACTAGACGATAGTTACTATAGAATATGTTATGTGTAGCACTTACAGTACGCGTAGCTCAAAAGTATTCCGTTATTATGGTCTATGAAGGAAAATCGTTTGCTGCGTATTTAAATGATGTTACTCTGTTACAAACATAATGAAATTGATATGAATTTCTAAGGTGCACTAATAAATTCTTTGTGTAGAATATGGGGCGCAAAGTGTAAACAGTCATTTCCAGAGTCACACAAAAGAGTTCCGTTATACAATGGTGTAAGGGGAAAAACTGTTAGCAGTGTATTTCAATAGTGTTGCACTATTTGAAACATGATGAAATTGATATGCATTACTGAGGATTACTACAAGATGCTTGCAGTATAATATAATGTCGTGCATTGTATATTTAGAGAGACACAAAAAAGATTTCGGATACAATACTCTATCTGATGTATTGTCTGTTAGTGTGCATAAATTCTATAGATCATATAAAGAGATACAGAGAAGAATTGGTAATAGTCCAAGAGCCAGCAGCACAAAAACCTATGTTATCAAGCACAAGAAAAAACCTTTATTTTGTGGAAGAATAGAAGTAGGGGAATATAATGATCCATACCTGCCGGAAGTGAAGTGGTGCATAAGCCAAAAATTAATACCACCAGTGGTTGACGCGTAGGTTTATCATTGTGTTTTCTTGCTCCCAGTCCTGGATGTTTTCATATCTTTGTTTGTAGGACAAACATAATGATAAACCTACGAGCCAATCACTGGTGGTATTAATTTTTGGCTTATGCACCACTTCACTTCCGGCAGACATGGATCATTAGATTCCCCTACTTCAAAACTCTCCCATACAATAAAGGTTTTTTTTCTTGTGCTGTATAACATAGGTTTTTGTGCTGTCGGCTCTTGGACTATAAGCATTGCTGAGAATGAGCGTGATTCGCTTAAAGGTGTTTTTTAATTTGAGTTATGCATTTGGAGCTCAAATATGTTTAGTATACTAAGTGATGTTTGTAGCATAAAAATAAAATCGTATACGTGCTATACAATGAACTGGATACATGGCCGCTTACGATAGTAATTACTGGAAGTATGATTTCGGTAGTTTTATTCTCTTTTTTTTTGCCTGAATTAATGTTTAGCTTAGTATATGGCGTGTACAAAAATGTGTACGCAATACTCAGGGCTGTGTAAAAGAATTTAAGTACGTTAAAATCTATTAGAAAAAAATGCTGAAGGTAAATTTTCAACTGTGTTATGCGTTTTCTTACTAAACTAAATTTTACCGTACTATGTAGAATCTGCGCAAATCTTCAGATACCTTCCAGGCTATGGGCAGTAATTGTTGAAATCTGGTTTTCAAATGTGTTATACATTTTCTAAAATGTTTTCTTAGGTATCTAAATTTATCTTATTAAACAGCGAAGTTATAGTATTCTGGAAGTATTGGAGAGTGTTTCATAATCTATGCTTGATACATGATTTTTCTTTCCTTTTTTACTCACCCATAATACGTAGTATAAGGTAAGTCTTGTAATCGATTTAAAAATTGAAAAAATACTTTTGACGGATTTACACGTTTCAGACACTGGAGATTCCGAAAAACATATTTTTAGAAAAATTTTTTGCCGTTCGTCTGTCTGTATGTGTGTGTGTCTGTAAAAGACGATCTCCCGAACAAATTGAGATAGAGACTTGAAATTGGGTGTGTACTTAGTATGTAATAATGGGAAGAAGCCTATTGAATATCAGTAACCTCAATCATTCGGAACTATTTTTTTCGGACTCTCGAAATATTCGTTCTGATAAAAGGTATACAAAAGTTTTCGAAATTGTTTATTTGAAGAAGTGACTATAAAAGACAATAAAAAAACATAAATTTTGCATGAAGAATGAAGTCGATCGGATAATTTGTTGCCGAGATATTTGTAATCCTATGTTTCACACTCTTCGATTTTTCATGACCCTGTATTTCATTCAAATTTCAATTTAAAGATATATTTTAATTTGAAATGAGACGCTTAATCCGATGCAGTAAACTGTTAGTTAATATGATTATCATTTTTTGAGTTATAAAGATGTTTCTTTTACACAATTCGGTACTACTCGATTATCCCGTTGACCCAAAAATTATCGCCAAGCTATAGGATTAAATGCCAATAATAGTCTATCGTAAATGTCGCATTCACTTGACATTCAACACGTTACACGGGTTTGTTGTGTCATCAAGTGCTTTTTAATTCTACGTTTTATCTGGATATTTATTAATATTTTACTAATTTATTTGTTCTTTCGTTATTTAAAATAAAAATTATGCCAATCTATATATCTGTTCCTTCGGCAAATGCCGCCAACTTGGCGAGGTGATATCTCTAATATTTCGCCAAATTCCCGTAGACTTTCATTGTAAACCAATAGGGTTTACTTGCTTACAGAAAATCAAGAAATTGAGATATTTTAATGCAACAAAAACTAATATTAGCTTAAGGGATTATATTAATTATATTTAAGGGAGTCCAAGTAAATTAAATTATGAATAAAAGTAACATGGTACAATGCTTAGCGTGCATTCCCAAACATAAATTTTAAGGGAGACCAAACTGGTCGTCAAGGGCAGCTAGTTTGTATAATTTTGCGAGTAGTTTGGCGATTTATATAATTTATCGAAATGGGTCGACGGGATAGTCAAGTAGTACCCTCAATTCAGTAATAGAGTATTACTATGTATTAAAAATATTGAAATATACGTTTAAATTGCATTTTGGAATTGCAGTGCATTTTGTAAATAGTTAACACATGTTTTATTTTCATATTTTATATTATCCATATCCATGATGGGTAAGTATTACAGTAGCCCCCAACGACTAGTTTTAAATTGAAGCCATTATGTTTGTTAGATATTTTTTTTTAAAAAATTTAGCATTTTAGAAATTAAATTCTTTAAACCACGAATAATAACAGTTGATAAATTATTTTAAAATATGAATCTTTATTTAAAAACATATTTTGACCAAAATGATTAAAACCAGCTTTATCCATGGCGAAAACCAATAAAACACTGGCCGGGGGAGGGGGGGGGGGCTTACAGCCTCCATGATGAAAAAATAAACTAAACATTAAACAGTTCCTGCAGCACGGGCTAACCCACCATCGTAAACATTAAACAATGTTAACACCTATTTGCATTCTGTTTAACTTAAATATAACATGCTATTCAGGGGTAAAAAAATGGCGGGTTGCTCATGGGATTCAAGCCCTTGTTATTCAAATGAAAATTATTTTTAAAAATCACACCAGCTTTTCCAAAAAACTATTATTTTCTATCTCCAATGTTTTCTAATTCATTCGTAGAAAAAAAAAAAAAAGAAACTCTGTACACAAAGAAGCCAGTATAACTATTTATTAAATTTCTAGCGTGTAAATCTGCAGATCAAAGGTCTCGATGTCAGCTTTTCAAGTCTCATTTTTTTAAACTCCTTTTATTTAATGTTACGTCCCTAACCACAAACGTTGTTGCAGCAGCGCGATTTGTGAAAGAGTAAAATTCAGAGCGTCAGTGTGGTTCTACGAGTTGTTGAGTGATGTGAAGTAGAGATAATGTCATCACAGCTTGGGGCCTCCGTGGCCGAGTGGTTAAGACACCACGCAGCTAATCGCTTGAGAACGTAGGAGGTCTGCGAATTCGACTCCCGCTGGCTCCGTTGCACACTCTTTGTGGAGCTCCCGGTTGTATTTCTCTGTGTTGTAAATTTCCTTGTGACTATCACGTCCTTGTATGTAATGGAAAAAGGAAATAAAAAATTGTGGTTTGTGTTTGTGCATAATAATAAGGATCATTCGAGGCGAACAGCCATAGTTGCTATAGCCCTCAAAGCAATCTCCACTACGGTGGACTTCAATGTCAATGCCACCACAGCTTTTTAGTTCTAGTATGTGAAATTATAATAGTAATGTGTGTATTAAATACAGTCCATCGAGTTGAATGTGATATTCTCTCTTGAGAACATCTGGCCCGCACAACCGGAGCCGTTATTACGCAATATGGAATGTTATGATATGTGAGATTGAGTTTCCTCTTCGCTTTGTGTTATGATGCATTCTAATCTACGATGGAACCTTTAATAGGATTTAAGTGATTAATAATAAGCAATGAGGTAGATAGGCGAGCTTTTCTGGTCATTTACTCCCATAAGATAATTTTTGTAAATGTGTTGTATTTTTTTATTTTGAGTTAAGAGAGTTAATTGTTTTGAGTTTTGTAATTTTGTTCCTAAAATGTTTATGGACTCGCGAAAAGTTGATTTGCAGTTTGCTGCTACAAAATTAGGGGAAGTAGTAACTGATAAAACTACGAAAGCAGATCATATTAATACTATAAAGAGTACTGAAAAATTCAAAAGCGACCCTGGATTTGTAATTAATCTAATAGGCGGGATAGTTGAGGACAGAAAGAAGAATGACAGAAAATGGATAAAAATAAACAATTAGAACTACAGTTAGAACAGATTAAATTAGAGAGAGTAAAAGCTGAATTAAAATTATCTCGCATGCGAATAAATCCAAAAACCAACGACGGCGATTCAGAAAATAAAATTGATTCTCTGGAATCGTTAATAAAAAGTATAAAAACTTTAACGATTAGAATTCTGAGTGTTCTAGAAGGGCGGGGTCTTTTTTTTGTTTCTTTGGAAAGATAATTTATAACAAAAATATACCCGATAAATTTAAAGCAGAAATTCTTTTGATTTACTTGGCGAGAAAGCTTGCAATGCAATTTCTTTTATAAGTGTTAATGAGCTGAGTGATTATGATAAGGTAAAGAAATTGTATTAAGCAAATTTTAACCAACCCCCGAATCGTGTTTTGAGCAATTCAGAAAAAAATATTAGACAATCAAATTAAACCCATGTGCATTTGGTGTGACGTTTGACAACTATCTTTGGTTACTATTTAAAATTGAGAGAAGTGTCTAATTTTGAGAAGCTAAAGCAATTAGTTGTATTAGACAAACTGTTTCAGACTTTAGACAAAGAAACAGCGGCTCATATTAGTGTTAGGCAAACAGATTCTTGGTTTGATCCAGTGGCATTAGGGAAAGAAGCAGACCTGTTTTTTGTGTCACGCGGAAAATAATTAACTGAGACCAATAATCAAAAATCCTCGAGAAATGTGTCTAGAGTATTTATATCTGATTGCAAGAGTTTAAAATGCATTTTTTGTTCCGAAAGTCATCCCTTGTATAAGTGTAAAAAGTTCTTCCGGCCAGTGCCGGGAAAAATAGGTAGCTTTCATATTCCTTATTTTTAAAAAGCAAGCTTATATTATTCAAACACACGAAGCTCAATTTAGTGGAAACCGATTATAGGAGATTCAATACTAACTTTTATCAATACTAAATCATTATGAATGAGAATTTCGCGAAATCAGTCAGCTTTATCCAAGTTGCTTTTATTTAAAGTAACTTATATTTGGTTGCCAAATTCGGCGATATCTTGAAGTTCCTGCCATTTTATGACAACATGGTGGATGAGGCTAACGAGTGAACTTGGTCGAGACCTTAGTAATTCCTGTGCACATGCTCACTCACATCGCAATCGGTTGATATATACAAGTGCTGTCGAAGGCAAAAATTCAGATTTTTCAAAATATCACCCACACATTAGAAATTGAAACTGCTATATCTCAGCCATTTTTTAAGATAAAGACAAAACAAAAAAGGCTCCGGAATCCTTATATCATGGTCAAATACTTAAGAAAGAAACCTTTTTCAATTTCTATTTTTTTGCACCTCCCTTTAAATATATTTTTTTATTTAATTTAATGGCCTCCATTTTGACACAAGATGGCTGATGAAGCTGGCTAGCGAACTTGGTTGAGACATTACGATATACTATCCAAATGCTTTCTTACATCGAAATAGGTTAATATATACGCGTGTTATCACGTGACAAATATCAGATCGTTTCAAAATGTCAGCCATGCTAGAAATTCAAAGTGCTATAATTCAACCCTTTTTTAAGATATATACGAAACAAAAACTGCTCCGGAATCTTTGTATCAAGGTCAAACACATAAAAAAAATCTTTTTCACTTTCCAATTTTTTGATAACTTATTTTAAATTTTAAATTATTTTTTTTTAAAATAGTAGCTCTTTTGAAACAAGATGGCCAATGAAGCTGTCCAACGAACTCGGTCTAGACATTGGAATGAACTATGTACACATCAAGTTACATCCAAATCGGTTCATAAATACGTCTGTTATCACGTGACAAAAATCCGGTCGTTTCAAAATGTCAGCCACAATAGACATTCAAATTGCTATAACTCAGCCTTTTTTTAGATATAGACGAAACAAAAAACTGTTCCGGAATCTTTGTATTAAGGTCAAACACATACAAGAAAAATATTTTTCATTTTCCAATTTTTTGGTACCACATTTTAAATTTAAAATTAAAAAAAAATTTAAATGGCCGGTATTTTTAAACAAGATGGCGGATGAAGCTGGCGAACGAACTCGGTCGAGACATTGGTACGTATTATGTATACACCGAGGTACATCCAAATCGGTTCATAAATACGCCTGTTATCGCGTGACAAAAATCAGGTCGTTTCAAAATGTCAGCCACGCTAGAAATTCAAAGTACTATAACTCACCCATTTTTTAAGATATAGACGAAACAAAAACTGCTCCGAAATCTTTGTATCAAGGTGAAACACATAAGAAAAAAATATTTTTCAATTTTCAAATTTTTGGTACCATATTTCAAATTTAAATTTTTTTTAAAAAATTTAAATGGCCTCCATTTTGAAACAAGATGGCGGATGAAGCTGGCCAAGAACTCGGTCAAGGCATTGGTATACAGTATGTATACACGAAGTTACATCCAAATTGGTTCATAAATACGAGAGTTACAGTGTGACAAAGATCAGATATATATATATATATATATATATATATATACTATATATATATATATCAACTTTTGAACGAAAGGTGATTTCGGGGTCTGGGGGTCATGATCGATGAAAATATACCAACATTTTTTGAAATCGCTTTCCTCCGAACGGCTGCAATAGGTAGCCTTTTGTAATGAAAGCTACCTAAAATTATATGGCGTTGCCTGTTTCTGAAAGGATAGAGGCAATTAAAAAAATAATTATTCTTTTAATTGTTTAAACAATCATTTGGATTTTAATTGACAACTAAACTTCTGGGAATTCTTTGGAGGGAGGAAATGGATGAACCAGTTAAATCATATTTGATCAAAACTGTAATCTACGGTACAGTAAGTGCACCTTATCTCGCCACAAGAGCCTTACTTCAATTATCAAGAGATGAGCATGAAAACTACCCTTTAGTGTCCCCAATTTTGGAAAGAGACTTTTATATGGATGACGCCCTAAGCGGTGCAGCCACTCTAAGCGAAGCAAAAGACCTTTAATCGGATTTAATGGAGGCTCTAAAGAGTGGAGGAATGTCGTTTCACAAGTGGCATAATAATAACTTAGAGTTAAAAAGTCCTTCCGGCCAGTGCCGGGAGGAAGAGGTAGCTTTCATAATCCTTATTTAAAAAAAGCCAAGTTATATCATGCAAACACACGAAGCTCAATTTAGTGGAAACCGAATATAGGAGATTCAATACTAATTTTTATCAATATAATGAATAATAATTTCGCGAAATTAGTCAGCTTTATCCAAGCTGCTTTTCTTTAAAGTAACTTATATTTGGCTGCCAAATTCGGCAATTTCTTAAAGTGCCTGTCATTTTAAGACAACATGGTGGATGAGGCTAAGCAGTGAACTTGGTCGAGACCTTAGTAATTGCTGTGCACATGCTCACTCACATCGGAATCGGTTAATATATAGGAGTGCTGTCGCATGCAAAAAATCAGATTTTTCAAAATGTCACCCACGTTAGAAATTGAAACTGCTATATCTGAGCCATTTTTTAAGGTAAAGACAAACAAAAAATGCTCCTGAATCCTTATATCAAGATCAAATACTTAAGAAAGAAACCTTTTTCAATTTCTAATTTTTTTGCACCTCACTTTAAATATATATATATTTTTTAATTTAATGGCCGCCATTTTGAAACAAGATGGCTGATGAATCTGGCCAGCGAACTTGGTCGAGGTGTTGATGTATACTATCCACATGCCTTCTTACATCGAAATATGCGAATACGTGTGTTATCGCGTGACAAATACAAGATCGTTTCAAAATGTTAGCCATGCTAGAAATTCAAAGTGCTATAAATCAACCATTTTTTAAGATATCAACAAAAGAACAAATTTTCAGAAACAAAAACTGCTCCGGAATCTTTGTATCAAGGCCAAGCACATAAAAAAAATCTTTTTCATTTTCCAATTTTTTAATACCTCATTTTAAATTTTAAATTTAATTTTTTTTAAATGGCAACCCTTTTGAAACAAGATGGCGAATGAAGCTGGCCAACAAACTCGGTCGAGACATTGGTATGTACTATGTACAGACCAAGTTACATCCAAATAGGTTCATAAATACGCCTGTTATCGCGTGACAAAAATCAGGTCGTTTTAAAATGTCAGCCACAAGAGAAATTCAAAATGCTATTACTCAGCCATTTTTTTTTTAGATGTAGACGAAAGAAAAACTGTTCCGGAATCTTTGTATTAAGGTCAAACACATACAAAAAAAATCTTTTTCATTTTCCAAATTTTGGTATCTCATTTAAATTTTTTTATTTTTTTATTTTTAAATGGCCGCCATTTTGAAACAAGATGGCGGATGAAGCTGGCCAACGAACACGGTCGAGATATTTGTATGTACTATGTACACACCAAGGTACATCCAAGTCGGTTCATAAATACGCCTGTTATTACGTGAGAAAAATCAGGACGTTTCAAAATGTCAGTCACGCTAGAAATTCAAAATGCTATAACTCAGCCATTTCTTAAGATATAGACGAAACAAAAACTGCTCCCGAATCTTTTTATCAAGGTCAAACACATAAGAAGAAAATATTTTTTCAATTTTCAATTTTTGGTACCACATTTCAAATTTAAATTTTTCTTAAAAGTTTAAATGGCCGCCATTTTTAAACAAGATGGCGGGTGAAGCTGGCCAACGAACCCGGTCGAGACATTGGTATGTACTATGTATAAACGAAGTTACATCCGAATCGGTTCATAAATACGCCTTTTATCGCGTGACAAAATTCAGGACGTTTCAAAATGTCAGCCACGCTAGAAATTCAAAATGCTATAACTCAGCCATTTTTTAAGATATAGACGAAACAAAAACTGCTCCGAAATCTTTGTATAAAGGTCAAATACATAAGAAAAAAATATTTTTCCATTTTCAATTTTTTGGTACCACATTTCAAATTTTAAATTTTTAAAAAAATTTTAAATGGCCGCCATTTTGAAACAAAATGGCGGATGAAGCTGGCCAACGAACTCGGTCGAGACATTGGTATGTACTATGTACACACCAAATTACATCCAAATCGGTTCATAAATACGCCTTTTATCGCGTGACAAAATTCAGGACGTTTCAAAATGTCAGCCACGCAAGAAATTCAAAATGCTATAACTCAGCCATTTTTTAAGATATAGACGAAACAAAAACTGCTCCGGAATCTTTGTATAAAGGTCAAATACATAAGAAAAAAATATGTTTCCATTTTTAAATTTTTGGTACCACATTTCAAGTTTTAAATTTTTTTTTAAATTTTAAATGGCCGCCATTTTGAAACAAAACGGCGGATGAAGCTGGCCAACGAACTCGGTCGAGACATTGGTATGTACTATGTACACACCGAATTACATCGAAATCGGTTCATAATTACGGGAGTTACAGTGTGACATAGGCCAGATATATATATATATATATATATATATAGATATATATATATATATATATATATATATATATCAATTTTGAACGGAGGGTGGTTTTGGGGTCTGGGGGTCATGATCGATGAAAATATACCAAAATTTTTTGAAATCGCTTTCCTCCGAACGGCTGCAATAGGTAGCTTTTTTGTAAAGAAAGCTACCTAAAACAGGACCTGACAGTAATTATAATTTTCAAAAAGAGATAAAAGTGCTAGGTGATACGTGAAAATCTACCATTGACAGCTTTATTTCCAAATTCAGATGGAAAGCGTGGTTCCGCCAACGAAAAGATCAGTGCTTTCAACAATCGCACATATTTTTGAGAGCCTTGAAGTCTTGGGTCCTGTAATAACGAAAGCAAAAAATATTTATGCAAAAACTGTGGTGTTTGAAATCAGACTGGTGGGATCCACTTCCAGAAATGGAAGCGCAACAATGACAAAGCTTCATCCAGTCCCTGACAGTAATACGCAGTGTGAGTGTTAAAGGTGCATACTAATCGTCAAATCGGTGCATATTCAGCTTCACGGATTTATGGAAACCTCCGTGTTTGCTTATGGAGGGGTCATTTAATGCAAATCAACATCCGTTGATGGATCCTTCAAAGTTCCCTTGGTTTGCAGCAAATCACGAGAATACCCCTTAAGAGTGTTACAATACCGAAGTTGGAACTTTCCGCAGCCTTCCTTTTAGCAAAACTAATAACAAAAGTGAGAAGTGCTTTACAACTAAAGCTAACTGCCACTTATTTATGGGATGATTCAATGATAGTACTCTCCTGGATACGAAAAGAGCCGTACCTTCTAAAAGCTTTTGTGCAAACCGTATAGCGACAATACAGGACTTGACAAAAGTTCAACAATGGCCTCACGTATCTTCTATGAACAATTCCGCAGATCTTATTTCAACAGGGATCAATCCTGAGAAACTGGTTAAAAACAAACTGTGGTTCGAAGGTTTTACGTTTCTGACTGATCGAGAGTATCTCAATTGCGAAATTCCTACGTTCGTCATTAGAGACGAGTTTTCATGTGAACTTACATTTAGAGCAAAATGACTTTACCTGTTGCTGGAATGATCTATATCATGCTAAAATATATCCATAACTTTAATACATTGCAACACGGGTAATGAGGTTGATTAATATAAATTTAAAAAGAGGAGATTAATTTTTATGATTCTTACTATTCGTACAGTGATAGCACCAAATGACTCTAGGTAAACGATGTAATTAACAATTCCCTTCGGGGAAATCCAAAGAAAATTTAATATATTAAATTTTAAAATTATAATTAGACAATGCGCTGTGTTATTTTTTTCGGAGATCGTTTACCTTCTAAGTCTGTAATTTCTTTTATATAATAATTTTTTTTTAGTAAATTATATAGATAAATAGATTATTTATTTTACATTCCCACATCTATAAGAGAAAAATATTAATTAAGAATTAAAATAAAGAAAAAATTACTCATATTCAAACTTGATTACATTTTATTATAGGAGAAAATTTACAATAAAAAAAGTTATTTACATATTGTGGGTTATATATTTTAATAGTAATGCTGATGCACATCATTATATATATATTTACCTATTTCAATTAATCAATCTATTTAATTAATTTTATAACACGTGAAATATCACCATAGTCCGTTACTTTCATAGGTAATGCTTATTACTGGTAAAAACAATGGAATAAAATCATAATGGACTACCTGATCCACTGCCCCCGGCAGCATGTAGAATTCTCGTTGCTCCGAGAACGTCCCACAGGTAGGCACAAAAGGTCTCCAAATAAATGTTGTCACAAAATATTAATCCTTAATCGGGCATCACATGAATTTTTAAGCCAATGTTGGGGTAACTTATTTTTATATATATATATATTTTATATGTTATTCATGGTACAGCATCTGCTAAAATCCAACCGCAGCATCTTATTTTTTTTGCTGCCATCAGCATTGGGATAAAATTTGCAAGTGAAGTCTGTCTCTTACTTACACTGAAAAAAAAACAAAAAAAACGGACATTGTCCTGTTTACATTATTTATGCAAACATAAAATTATACTATATAGCTAGAAAATTTGCATACAGAGTTGCCACCCATCATTACAGGCGAATATCATTGGTCGACTCTGAATTTATGTGGCGCAACCTTATAGGTTGAGTTTTTGCTGTACCCAGTTATATTTATTTTTACTTTATTCCGTGTGTGTGGTCCTTCTGGTCAAAGGTCAGCTGTAAATTTCGTTGTTATGCCCTCATGATGTCCTACACAACTATAAATCGTAATTTCGATGACTTTTGTAGATTTATTAGTATCGTAAATTTTATTTGTACGATACTTTACCAAGACATGCACTTAACCTAGTTCAGGTTCCATTATAGACATACGAATGCTTCTTTTTATATGCTGCCTCGTATATAATAACATCATAGTTTATAGATAAAAGTTAAAGTTTGTTGGAAAGACATATTCTTTCCATCATCTCCGCCTCCAATATGGAAAAAAAAAAGAAATTCAGTGCAACGTGTTTCTTTTTTTTTTTTTTTTGCTTGACCCCGCTCCTTCAGCTGGAATATAAAGTCTCATGTCATTGCCCAGTACTTTGTGTGCATCCTGTCCTGTGTTGTATATATAGAGTCATTGACACACACTGAGTATCATAGTGGATTGGATGGCTTGAAGATGTGCATAGCAAGTCCTTTATACGCCAACAGTTCTGGTGTACGGATCATGTCGTCGAGGCATAACTGTCGTAGTAGATTGCACTGTATTTATTAATTATTCCATTGTTTGCAATTTAGCACTCAACAATTTAATGTTAAATTAGCCAATTGTATATCAAAGCAACCAATTTTGGAATAAGTAAGATAATAAAAGCCAAATTTCTACCATACGATATGTAAATATGAATAGGCAAACAGTTACACATTAAACTAACATTACACATAAAAGACAATTCATTATATTTCATATATAATAATAAAATACTCAGAGAGACAAAATTTGTATACAATTATTACATTATGAACTCGTGAACATACGATATAAATTTTTTATATCATCCAAATCTACTGGTTCTTTAATTTAGTGTTTCGCTGATAGAATGTATGTGTTTTTATTATTATTATTATTATTATTATTTTTTTATTTATTTTAAATAAGTGGTGTATATTTACATATACATCGCTTCTGAATCGCTAACTGCCACTAAAACAAACATGCTCGTATTTGATTATCTGACTTAACAAATGATATTTGATTCAAAAAAAAGAGATGAATCAGGTTTCTCCTAAGCGCAAATCCGATTCATTTCAAGAGCAGGAAGAGACTTTTCATTCCTCTCTCGGCTATGGAGAAAACTGGTTGCAAGATCCACTTATCGATAAAGAAAAAAAACTCGTTACAGTCCTAATCACTTTGTCTCCCCCATGAAAATTTATGGACTGTGCTGCAAAAGCGCGGGACCGACTGAGGGGTGAGCTGATTACATGAATTTTCCCACAGTATCAAGTCGCCACCGTAATAGCGTCGCCGGTTTGGAATCACAAAGAAAAAAAACTGAAATCGTGCCACATTGGACTCAACACTAGGAATCTGCGAGAATGTATATTTTCATAACTGCAACATTCATTAATAATCTTTTTTTTTTTATTTTTTTTTTAGAAAACATCATCAGCAAGACAATATCCTGCCTAAATCGCATAATCTAAAAGGGGCAGATCTGCTGGCTCCAATGGATAGAACAGAAATGAAAGAGTAAGTTTTACTGGTACCCCTTAAGGTTTGTATAATATAGTACTAGTCGAGGTATGAAACAACAATTTGAAGGTAAGAAAGTAGTCTTGACGTGTACCTCGTAAGCACGACTAGCATTATAAAAAATTATATGTAACTCTCGCTAAAAAAACCAATATCACTCAATGATTGAATGTTTTTATAATTTATGTTTTAATGTTGTTGTGGAGAATAAAATATAAGTAATATTTTAGGTATGTTTTTTTTTTTTTTTGAAAGATTGGCCAATCTATGCGCTCCTATTAATATTATTATTTATCATAAGCAATACCTAAACATCTCATTATTTTATATGTTTTGTATATGCATTATGTAATGAGAGTCACATTGTATTATACACAGGTACTAGTATTTTTACGAATTATGGGTTAAATGTTAATCACAAATGTATTATTTATTTATTTATTTATATGCATAATTTAACAGTGTTAATCTAAACTGTGTTATGCCTACAGGAGGTATATAACTCACCCTTATGTTTTAATTCCCATTAGCCTGTGAAAACCTACCTACGAAGTAAGTAGAGTCTGAACAAAAATAACTCGGTGCGAACAAAAAAAAAACGAGGGGGGGGGGGGGGTTAAACGGATCCAACAAAAAAAATATGAGGATCTAATCTACAAAATTCCTAATTATTACATTTTATTCTTTTTGCTACATCCATAACAAAATATACTTAAATGACTACCCTTGTACTTAATTTTATCTTAATTTAATTAGCGGTGGAGACAGAATGCTACGGAAAAACTGGATGCCGTGCCTATTAATAAGGAATGTCCACTCTATAACGAAGATCGGTGCACCACCCTGTTGCCAGCAACAAGAAAAGCAACATTACAAGAGAAGGAATTCTCATAAACAGGTACGATTTATTTTGTACTAAATTACCAGAAACCAAGGGTATAAAATTTTAATTGAGAAATCCCATTTAATTTATGTAATTAAAGGCTAAAAAGATATTTGTTTATTTTTATTTTACAGAAAAGAAACAAGAAAGGTTTAGGTAATATAGCCTAATTTATTTAAACATTGATATATTCCTCGTTAGTTACCTGATTATTTTTAAAAGCAATACATCATTTATTTATTGCCATATTTAGTATTTAATTTATTTATTGTTACGTGAAAAAATTTATTTATTATTTTTTTTTTTGAAAAAAAGGAACTGTTTACTTAATTCGAATTAGAATAAAAGGAGTGTTGTCCAAACCCTGAATAATTTTCAGATTGGCAATCAAAACGGAATCCTCTTTAAAAAAATTATTTTTGTTTGTTAATTAATGAACATGAGAAAGAAAATATAATTTATTATCTACGTGTAAAATCCAGTGTAATGTAATTTAAATGACGATATTTATATAATTAATATTTTATATGACCTTACAATTCAATTAATAGACTGATTAACAGTAATACTTTTTAATTTATTTAACTTAATTTTTTTTTAATTATTAAATTTACTGCGTGACTTCAATTATTTGAGAGTAAAATAGTGATAAGTTCACCCTGTTAAATAAGAAAAAAGAATAATTTTTATAATATGTACACTGTTGTACTACAGAAAAAAAATTTTTTTTTTATGTATAGCAAATTTCATAATAAGAACTAACAATGCATATTCCCTGCCTCAACGGTAATTTATGTCAGCCCTATTGGCAGAAACATGCTATAAGGACTAGCCGCTAAATCCCAAGGTATTAATAAATATTAAAATTAAACTAATTTATTTTTACTATTAATAAGAAAGTAAGAAAAAAAATTATAAATATTTTATAATAAAAATGCTTGAAAATTAGGATACTCATAATATGTTATATTTTGCAGTTGACTCTCTGAGGAATGATACGACCAGGAAAAAAAAATAAATAAATCAAGCGAAGCAGAACTTCAGGACGTCTCATTCCAGCCTGCCTCTGATTGAAGACAAGTAAGCAAAATTTCATTTATTGCATGCCATAGAATTGTACCAATGTTTTTTTTTTTTTTTTTTTTTTTTTTTTTTACTGATCAAAACCTTATGTGCACAAAATTGTTCCTTCGAAAATGGCCATTCTAAAGCAACAAAGCAAACTCGCTCTCTGGCGCGCAGGTTGGAGGGTGGGGGTGGGGGGAAACTAATCTCTCTCCTCTGCCTAAAAAAAATGGACAGAGGAGGAAAATTCCGCTTTTAGCACCACGAGATGGCGCTCCTCCTCAAAACATTGACCATCATCGTAAACAAATGCCACAGCTCCCAAACTTACGCTGCGCGTTGAGGGAGAAAAAAAACATTTTGGTTTAAAAGAACCGGCTGTTCTACACGATGTATTTTATTTTATTTTATATATATATACAGGTATATAGCACACCTACACTTAAATTTCCCATATAATGTGTATATAATGTCCTCTCTGAGAATTTAACCATGTGTAGTATAACCCACAAATTACACTTGAAAAAAAAATATCTATATACAACACAAATGTACATGAAACATTTCATTGATAAATTAACGAATATTCTTGAATAATAAAAAGTGTATGTATAACGATAAATGAAATAACGCATATTATTTTCATAAATACAGTAATATATGAAAAAATATATATATATGTCCAACGACTTTTATGTACGTTGATTACCTTCCTGCTCCGACCCGTTATGAATTTGGCATGCTCTAGACTCGACTTTCGTTGTTGAGAATAATAGAGAAATATGCCTTTTAATCGGCTCTTTGAGCGGGTTTTGGAGCTCTGTTAAAAGGTAATTATTATTGCGAAACCTTCTTACGACTTCGAAAGGACCTCTCCATTTAGGCTGAAATACTCCCGGTGTACCCACACATTTTAGGTAACACTCTTGCCCGATTCTTAAAAATTTTACTTTCTGCATTTCGTCGTTATTAATATACTCGGCTAACATTCGTTCTTGATTATGTAGCGTATAACGGCGTTACCGTTATATATTCATTATTCCTCCTTTTCCCCTCAAAAAATCAACTTTTAAGTTTACTCGTTTATTATAAATTGTCATTATTCTCCCCCCCCCCCTTCAAATAAAATATTTAGTTTAAATTTGACATTTTAGAGTTAATTTCATATGTCTTTGTTCATTCTCCCCCCCCCCCCCCCCGTCTCACTACTGTAAGTTTCGCTTTTACTTTTTAAAGTTCTTTTCAAATGCAGACATCATTTATCTCGGTTCCTTTTTCTGTCTTTCAAATTCACACGATAGAAAAAGATCTTAACCGCAATTATTTTCCATTGAAATAAAGTAGAAGAATAAAATACAAATGAATCTCTTTTCGCTTTGCAGCCGACGTTATCTAATGCATATTTTCCCAGCCTCTGGGCTTGCATTAGTATACAATTCTCACCCTTGTACTTTGTCGGATACAAACCATATGCCCATTGCTGACTAGTTTGCAGCTGCACTTAGATCTGTAACGTACATCTAAAAATCACGTGTTCCTATTTCTCTAACCACTTTCCCTTACCACAAGAATGTTAGGACACGTGTAACCATAAATAGCTCGCCATGGCGTAACTTTGAATTCTATGTAATACTTCGAGATGCCTCTGATTCCTTTGTCCACGCCACCAATATTCATCGCCAATACTGTACAGATGTTGCTATTCATCTCGCCAATGAGTGAGTGATTGTAATGAATAATTGACCACTTCTGTCTCTGAACTTGAGTGGGACAGACCCCGGCTCTCTGCCCTTCGGGGGGCTGCCCCGTCGGGCAGTCTCGTCTGACTTCTCCCGTCCACTGTACTATCATGGTTCTCCCTTTAAAAAGCTTCATAATAAAGAAGTAAGTCCTCGAAAATCCTCGTGTTGGAGTTTTTTTTCATTCATCCACGAACCTGGACTCTCTAATAATTAAATCCCCTCTACACAAAATTGGTGCCATTGCCCAGATTTTTTTCTCCAACAGTAATTAAAAAAAAAAAAAAAGTACGAGGAGAAGTATCGTTCCTTCCGTATCATGCTTTACCAGCGACGCGAAAGGATGTTCTTTTTCCCCACGGGAGTTCCGGCTGCCCTACTCTGTTCGCTCGCCGATGTCAACTTCAGGGGATTTCCCTTTCTCGCTACCCCAACGGATTTGGAGAGTGCCACTTTCTCCCGACTTTACACTAGCCTGACGCAAAAATCTTGACACTGCGGTGCTCAACGGGGTCATCGAATGATGTCACCTCCTGCAGCAGTTCTTCTCTTTTCTCCGACAATGTACGACGCCTGCATCACTGATTCCCCTCCTGCTTGAAGTTCTTGTTTCTTCATACTCCTGCTCCATTCTATCGGGAAAATCTTTCTGTACTCAGCGAGCGCATTTCTCCAAAACGAAACTCACCGACAGTTTCGATTGTGAATATATGCATATTTACTGCACGTCGGCAAAAAGATTATCTGTGTCGTCATACCTTAATATGTGCAACGTTCCTTTATCAACAGTATGTCACTACTGCAAAGATCAAAACCTCTCAACACATGTGTTTTTTTTGTTTTTTTTTGTGCGCTATGGTCAACTTGAAAGAAGCAAGATCGTTCTACCACTGTTTGTGAAAATATTTTGTGTTGCGCGTCGGCTGGAACCCATCTGTGTCGTCATAAATTAAAATATTGAAATGTGCAAGGTGCATATAAAAAAAAAAGTGCATTGCACCTATTTGTGTGTGATAAAAAAAATCACCTAGTGTTTCTACAGTGCTTCGCTTGTGAAATATGCCTCCAAAATTTTTTTCGGTGCACATAAAGTTTTGTGAAATTTCATAAATGATTCAGATGTTGTGCTATTTTCATACAAAGAAAAATCATTGCAACAATAAAAGCACAACAACATTACACACGATTATTACTTTCAGTGACTTCAAAAAAATTAATACGTGCTCTTGAAAAAGAAAAAGAAAAAAAAACATACGCAGATACAAAAATTTGATATTCTTGATAGAATAATAGGCGTATGAAAACAGGGCGTTAATTATATTATTTTCTTTTTTTCAAAAGTGTTTTTTCCGATTCAGTTCGTCACTGAAACAATATAAATTTTAATTAAAAAAAAGCGTTGATTTTTCAGTTCGCTCTGTTTTTTTATGCTCAAAGATAAAGCTGTATGCTGTCTATAAAAAGTGACAGAATGGATTTCATTAAGTTTACAGTCAAAGAGAAAATTTTGTCACGTTACTTCAAAAAAGGGAAAAATACTTACACTTTGATAACAGTTGCATGTAAGTATGAACAGGGAATACGTTTACATTAAATTATTTACTCTAAATTGTTATAACCTTTTTTTTTCTTTCTTTTCAATATCAGTAAATATTATCAGTTTCTATCCATGTTATGGTTCCCTATTCATACTTGTACTTTTACCATTTGCATTGTCATAAGTTTGTTGATTAGCCAGCTTGAACGAAGAAATCACTTCTGAACTATTTTTTTACAATATTTTTAACGGTGATAGCATATTTGCTCCTTATTACCTTCTTCCAAGCTGCGTTTATTTGTTTGTTTGTTTCTTTAAGTACTTTTTGCAGTTAAAATGATAAAAATTATTATACTTTTATTAATATTTCACTTATAATGTTTTTATGGTTTAATCATGACAAACTTCTCATATTTTTTTTCTCTTACGTAAATTTACATAAACATGCTATGTTTCCTTTTTCCTAAAAATGATTTTTTTTATGCATTCAAAATCTAGAATTTAACCCTTTCACCCCACTGGCATATTTTGAATGTACACTTATTCTGCCGATAGGCAACAAAAAAGTTCTCTGCTCCAGATTTTGCAGTATTTGATTTTTTTATATAAATATGTGCATATTTCGCTGACAACGTTTGCACATTTTCATTTGTGTGTGACATTTGCACAATTATTCTCAAAATATGTTGCTCGACTCTGACCTTGTTTGTTTTTTTTGTATTTTTAACCTGAATTACAATTTAATTACCTGTTTTTTTATTTTATTGAATTTCGGAAACTTTAATCCTACTGGATGTGGACAGAAATTTAACTTTCTGAAATATTGTGATTGATACACTCATATTATTTTTTTACACTCCCCCCCCCCCCCCTCCATGTTTTGTTTCTTTTGTGTATAATTTATTTATGCAACTGATTGTGTTTTATTTTATGTGCATGCATTTCATTTCTGATAACTAGAGTTTTTGCATACATACACCTTTTTGAAATACTAGTATTATTTATTTTGCATTATTTGGGTTGCTCTCTCAAAAAACAAGAATTCCTCCTTTTTCCATTGTGGCTGTCAAAAAAAAAGTAAACAACAGAAATTATATAATCACCAAAAAAATAAAAAAAAAGGTTTTGGAGATAACAGACACTTCACCAGTCTATTTTTTGCAATATGGCAGCAAATGACCTAAATTCTAGTACTGATTTTAATCACCCCATTTCTGTATCTCCATGGGTAGATTATTTTGAGGAAATATTATTTAGATATTCGGATTCCATTAATATGGAAGCCACATCTATTCAAAATTCACTTAAGACCGAAAATGCTGCATCCATGTCTGAAAATATTATAGATTTCTTTCAGATCATTAAATTCAATTTTCATGTGGTTAAACTAAACTTTAATGTTCTAAAGGATGATTATTCCAAATTAAAACAGGATAAAGATAATTTATTTCTTGTAAATCAGAAACTTATAGAGAGATTACATGAAATCACAGGCAAACAGAAATGTAAGAAGAAGCTTACTAAATGTAATAAGACTATGGTTGATCAAGTGGTAGATGTCAAAAACAAACTCCCTCCATCTGCCCTAGATAAATTTACACAAACTATCCCCTCTTATTTGTGTAAACAAGAAAAGTTACCACAACTGGAAAATGATAAAGACACATATCTTAGCTCCGACCTGCACACTCAAGGTATGCACAATGAAAAATTTACAGATATTAGCGATTCCTCTCTAAAGTCCTTATCCCCTGCTAAACTTAATGTACCTAAGCCTATTCGTGTCATTATTTTTAACCTCCCTGAAAATTTAAATATTCCTGATATCTTGTTTGGTATCTCAGATTTAATCCATATACCTGAACCTGATTTTCACTTTGTTAAAAAGTACAAGCTCCTACATAGTAAGTCCTTTAATTGGATCTTTGAGCTTGCACCACAGGATGCTAGGCAATTATTAATGCATAAGGAAATTATGATACAATCAAAACCGTACCCTGTTAAACCATATATAACTGTTAAACGTTGTTTTAAGTGCCAGGTATACAATGATCATATTGCAATTTCGTGTCATAATGACATTAGATGCTCGGTGTGTGCTTTGCCACACATTGACCCTCAGTGTAGAAATCCTCCAAAATGCATTAATTGCATTAGAAATAATGATAGCAATAACACCAACTTTGACATTTTCCACAGTGCTTTTGCACCTTATTGTCCATCATTAAAAAAATTCATCAAGCAAATGCGAGAAAAAGTATACAACTGCAATACATTCCCATAAACATCTCATACAGCTTCTTTTTTAAGAAACAAAAAAAAAAAAAAAAAAAAAAAAAAAACAATGTAACATACATTTTTCGTTTTAGTTAACACACATTACTGTGAAGGAGTTACTATCTACAGCATTCCTTTTAAAATTTCTTATTTTCTTATACATTTACATACATATGTCAGTTTTCCACAGCATTATTTACACTGAATTGAAGTTTGAAATTAACTTAATTCTTTCAAGATTATTTTATTAACACAAGTGTACAGTAGGTTGCTTTTTCATTTGATTATTAAGCCGGCAAATAGTTAAATGATTCTCGAAATGGAACATTTGTGAAAATTGTTCTGATGCGGGTCATCAGACATTGGGATTTTCACTTTTGAGGTAGATGTTACTGAAAGAGTACACATTAATTCAACTTTAAACATTCATCATTACACCAGTTACGTCTTTAGATTTAGTTTTTTTTTAGAAATTTGGATATAATTTCACTTGTTAATCTTAGTTAAGTTTATTTAAGTACATTTCATCACACAAGTAGCGTTTCCTGGTTATATTTTATCCTTTTTCACTTGCCTTTACTTAAAAGCACAATTTTTGTTTTAACTTTAGGCGATGCATTTTTGTACTTGTGATACAATGCTCTTGGTTCCATATGTACACACTGGGTTTGTGTTCATAGTTTTACAACTGAGTTCATAGGGTACACATCTGAGTTCATAGTTCACTGAGTTCATAGAAAATACACTTTACACGAGTTCATAGATAAAACACTTTACACGAGTTCATAGTTCATTGAGTTCATAGAAAAATACACTTTACACGAGTTCATAGCTTTGTCAATTCTTTGTGTACTTCAGGGACCAATTGCACTATCATTTTTGTTTCATGACAATACTTAGTTCATAGAATATTTCCTTATACATATTAGTTCATAGTAAGTTTTTTTTTCTCACACATTTGAGTTCATCGTATTACTTTTACACTTTAAGCCAGTGAAATACTTGCTCATAATTTATTCATTGAGGTACTTAGACTGCTGTGTTCACAAACATACATCTAAGTCGTTGAAATTTTCTTTTTTTACACTGACATACACTGTTTTAGTTCATAGTGAAATACTTTTTCTTTGATTCATTCATTGAAATACAGATTTTTTTTGGTTCATAGAGATATACTTACAATTTAGTTCATTGATATTACAATTTAGTTCATTGTTATTACGACTAATTCATTGATATTTTGTTTGGTAAAAAAAAAACACATTATACACAATTGAAAATATTTTGTTTCTAGGTTTTTACGTTACACATTAAGATATTTTCTTTTTGGTTTTCATTATACCAGGAACTACTTTTGACCTCACATGATATGCACAAATTAAACATGTATTAAAAGGTTAAGTTTTAACACATTCTTAATTTTTCCATTATTAGTATATTTCTTTTATGCCATGGCATTCCATGTCACCATCACTTTGTTTCACAACAAAGAATGCCCAGTTTACAGGATGCTACCCCTTCACATGCATTTTCTTCAAATTTCAACCTTATGATGTTTTTATTGTTTTCATCACACTTGTTTTGGTTTTCTACATGTACATAATTACACGTTTTCTATTAAATTTGGAGATTAAATAAAATCTCTGGCTAAGCTTCACTTAGACAATACACACGTCTAAGATATTATGTCGTTCTTGTAATAACATAACTTCACAATAACACAAAAATTTTTTTGTTTATAGCATTAGTAACCTAGTGCAGTTACACTAAATGTTTCAAACATTACCTCAGGTTATACAATACACATACAGTTCATATCCTGCTCGATACATTGTAAGGAATACAAAGGTAGAATTTACTTTAAAAAAATTGTGGTTGTTATACTTACCCGATCATGTCACCAGTCTCTCCACACACTCGGATTGTCTTTTTACCTTTGATATGTGAGATATTTATCTCAGTTTTTTTATTATTTTAATTTATCCCCTCTGAAGTTTTGTTCCCGTTCAAAATTTTTGCCCTAAGGGTCCAAACTTCATTGTGTAGAGAGACAAAACCCTTGAATTGTTGTTTCAATTCAATAAACAAAACTTTTTATATGATACATTGACGCATGCTCCTTTGAAGATCAATGTGATCTTTGGGGAGCAGGGACCTAGGTATCACTTGGTGTCTGGGTCTCATAACTCCCTCTCCCCCTAGGGCTGATGTTCTAAACTGACGCCATCACACTTGTTTATTAACAAGATTAAGGGCTACACCTATTCATAGGCATGCTATATGCATCCCATTCTTTTGTAGTCCTGTGCGGTGTGCACGAAAAACCAATTTTCTACTTTTTATTTTTTATATTTTTTTCATTTAGCTTTTATTCACAGACATGCATATGTCATTTATTTTCTATTTCATTTTAAAGTGGTATCTGTGTCTTTGGTTGCTTGCATTTATAGTGTATTGTCTTTATTTTGAGAAGATATTATAACAAGTTACTAAAAAAAAATATTTACTTCTCTTATTTTGGTCATGAAAAATGCTGGTACCAGCCTCTTAATCAAATACTAAAAAGATATTTAAAAAGGATCCTGTTAAATCAAAAAAATTATTATTTGCAGTTTCTGGTGACTGTAAAGACTAATGAATACTAAGAAATGAATAAAAATAAAAAGGCGCCATTTATCATGACCTGAAAAGTTTTGCTTTATGCAAACATTTAAAGAATTGCAAGCACACAGTTATATGTTATATATATATATGGAGGCTTATCTTTCTTATTATGTTATATCTGTTTTAAATACTTATATGTATGGAGTGGACAAAGTAATCTTCAAATATAAAAAAAAAAAAACTGTTCTTCAAGATTCACAGTTTTTTTTTTCTGGTGGTAATGGGTGATATATATAACGGCGTTACCGTTATATATTCATTATTCCTCCTTTTCCCCTCAAAAAATCAACTTTTAAGTTTACTCGTTTATTATAAATTGTCATTATTCTCCCCCCCCCCCTTCAAATAAAATATTTAGTTTAAATTTGACATTTTAGAGTTAATTTCATATGTCTTTGTTCATTCTCTCCCCCCCCCCCCCGTCTCACTACTGTAAGTTTCGCTTTTACTTTTTAAAGTTCTTTTCAAATGCAGACATCATTTATCTCGGTTCCTTTTTCTGTCTTTCAAATTCACACGATAGAAAAAGATCTTAACCGCAATTATTTTCCATTGAAATAAAGTAGAAGAATAAAATACAAATGAATCTCTTTTCGCTTTGCAGCCGACGTTATCTAATGCATATTTTCCCAGCCTCTGGGCTTGCATTAGTATACAATTCTCACCCTTGTACTTTGTCGGATACAAACCATATGCCCATTGCTGACTAGTTTGCAGCTGCACTTAGATCTGTAACGTACATCTAAAAATCACGTGTTCCTATTTCTCTAACCACTTTCCCTTACCACAAGAATGTTAGGACACGTGTAACCATAAATAGCTCGCCATGGCGTAACTTTGAATTCTATGTAATACTTCGAGATGCCTCTGATTCCTTTGTCCACGCTACCAATATTCATCGCCAATACTGTACAGATGTTGCTATTCATCTCGCCAATGAGTGAGTGATTGTAATGAATAATTGACCACTTCTGTCTCTGAACTTGAGTGGGACAGACCCCGGCTCTCTGCCCTTCGGGGGGCTGCCCCGTCGGGCAGTCTCGTCTGACTTCTCCCGTCCACTGTACTATCATGGTTCTCCCTTTAAAAAGCTTCATAATAAAGAAGTAAGTCCTCGAAAATCCTCGTGTTGGAGTTTTTTTTCATTCATCCACGAACCTGGACTCTCTAATAATTAAACCTCCTCTATATAGCGCAAATTTTTTTATTTCTTCCAAATGTTGTACTCTATTTTGCACATATGTTGCTGTAATAATATCTTGTGTGGGAAGGTGGATGGAAAATGTGTTTCTAATATCTCTACCAAAGAATAAGAGAGATGGCGGGCAACCTGTTGCGCGGTGAGGGGAAGTATTATAAAGTAATTTAAAATAGTCCAGTCTAGTATCCCACTCTAATGTAGTTTTACTCATAGCTGTTATCGAATTTTTTAATATCTTATTCGTAACTTCAGAAATTCCATTCGTTTCTGGGTGAGTAACGCTGCTAAATTTTAATTGTATATTTAAGGAATCCATGTATTCTTTAAAAACTTGAGAGTGAAAATATTTGCCGTTGTCTAAAGTTACGGATTTACATAAACCATAACGGCTAAAGTATCCGTTCAGTACGTTCAAAAGTGTCTGGGTTTCATAGTTGCGAATAGGAACAGCTTCTAAGAATCTTGACGTCGAGTCCACAATAACAAAAATATATTTATGCTTTCTCAAAGACATAGGGAGTAACCCTATTAGATCGATATGAATTGCTGAACCTACCTCTTGGTCCTTTACTATTTTTTGTGTAGGCACCTTGATTGTTTGGTGCTGTTTGGTAGTATTGCATGGTATACATTTATTACAATGATTCTTTATATCACGGTACATTCCGTGCCAATAAAATCTACTCTTTATAATATAAGTTTTTTTAAAACCGAAATGAGGTTTATGTGCATCTTTTATTATTTCCATTTTAAGTGACTCTGGAGCGATAAATAATTCTTTGCCATCAGATCCAGGTTTTAAAATTAATATATCTTTATGGTTTAGAACAAACTTTCGAGTAATTTTATTCTGTTTGTTGTTTTTAATTTTACCGATAATTTTCTCTAATTTATCATCTTGTAATTGCTGCTCTTTGATATTTTCATCAACCAAATCTTTATTAACGACAAATAGTGAATTTTGTAGTTCGTTCCTAGCTGTTAAATTATTTAAATTACGAGTGGAATAATCTGCTGGATTGGCAAAGCCCGGAATAAATTCTATTTCATAGCTAAACGGTGCGAGATTGTCGATCCATCTAGCTACAATATCAGGCTGTTTCTCTAAATTTAAATAATATGTTAGGGCTTTGGAATCCGTGCGTATAATGAATTTCCTACCTGTTAAAATGTATTTAAAATACATTACTGCCTCGTGTATGGCGAGTAATTCTAATTTAAAACTAGGGTAATTCTTCTCAGGATTTCTTAATTTTCTTCCAAAAAATTCAATTGGTTGGAGAACGCCATCATACTCTTGTCCCAATATGCCCGAAATTGCGGTTTTAGCCGCATCCGTGATTAGAATAAAATCTTTCGAAAAATCAGGGGTTTTTAAAGTAGGATTCTGTATAATAGCAGCCTGAATTTCTTTGAATGCATTTTCTTCTACTTCCGACCATTTAAATTTTACTTTATCTTTAGTGAGATGAATTAAAGGGTCTACTATTTTAGAATAGTCTTTAATAAGTGATCTAAAATAATTGGAGAGACCAAGGAGTGATTTGACTCCTTTCTTATTTTTAGGTCTAGCTAAATTTTGAATTTTGTCAATATTTCTTTTTGAAGGTGAAATTCCTTCCTTATTAAGGGTGAATCCTAAAAATTCGATCTCTTCCATGCAGAGTTGCATTTTAGTTGGTTCAATTGTAATATTGTTTTCAATGAATATGTTCAGTACCTTGTCTAATAGTTCTATCATTTCCTGTAATGAGTTTGTTGCCAGTAATATATCATCAATGAAATATGTCACTTGACTTTTATCAAAGTGTCCTAATAATATATCCATTAATTCTGCGAAGTAAGCCGTACTGAGACGTGTGCCGAAAGGTAGTCTTAAATAAGAAAATTTTCCATGTTCTGTAATAATAGCAAGTTTGTCTGTATCTTCTTCTCTTAAAACGATTTGATAGAAGGCCGAGTGTAAATCTAGAACAGTGTAGTACTTTTTGCCGCCTATTGTCTGCAAAATCCGTTTTATGTCAGGTATCGGATAGGCATAGTTTTGCAAAATTTGGTTAAGCAAACGAAAATCAGCAGCGACTCGGTATTTAACTTCTTCTACGTTTTCGCCTTTCTGTGTAACTTTTTTTTTTACAAAAATAACTGGAAACGCGTAATCAGAGTGACATTTCTTTATTATATTAGCTCTCAAAAGCTTATCAATTTCTGACTTAGCATACTCCTTTACACTATGTGCCGTTTTATATGGTTTTGTTTGTATAGGATAATTGTGAATTAAATTAAATCTGGGTACAACTAAAGATGTTTTTCCAAGAGTGTAATAATTTTTGGAGAATGCATAAGCATTCTTTAGTAATAATTCTTGTAATTTTGCTTGTGTATCAGTATCCAGATGTTGTAAATTAAAATCCTCTGGACTGAGTTCCGCCTTTCTGCGTTCACGAATTTCCTCTAAAGAAATGTTGTTAACTTGTACTATTGGATCTGATTCTTGACTGCTATTTTCATTTTCTGACGTTATCTCAAAATGCTTGGAAATTCTTCCGATATTCATTCCTTCTACTAAATTTAATTTCTGCTGCGAGTCGTTCCTGATAATTATGTTAATTTTATTATCTTTGCCAATTTCATGAATTGATGTGTCATAATGTATGTTAATGTTATGTTTAATTGGTTCTAACATTATAGTGTCATTAATAATAAATTGATTTGGGCATATTAATTCAGTAATTACTCTCTCACCTGACATATCTCTGAGTTTTGAGATATCTTAGCTGAAATAATATTTTTACGTGATATTTTTCTCTTTTTGTTTTTATTTCTTTGTTTTTTTATGTTAATTTCCTGTGGTTCATGATTGTCATTTGTACTAATGGGAGATGGAGTTAAATTGTTTATCTGCCCCTGAGATGTGTCTCTGAGAAAATTCAGTGTAATGTATTTATTTTTTAATTTCATGGTTTTATCCTCAAAATCCAAAATAATTTTGTTTGTTTTGAGAAAATCAAAACCGAGTAGCATATTATAATCACGGCCAAAATCTGAATTTGTGATATAAAATGCACCTGACACGAATACATTTTCCAATTTGAAGGTTAATTTGATACATAGTTTGAAAGCAATTGTCGAATTAGTGAGTGTTTAAATTTTTACCTGATTACATAAATTTTTATATTTAACTTCTGCATTCTTTAGTTGCTCAAATAAGGAGGGTGAGGCCAGGCTGACCGCAGCTCCACAATCTGCCAAGGCGGTGATTTTAATACCCTTTATTTCAAAACTAATAATTGGAAGGCTTTCTATATTATTACTTTTCACGCTAGCAATCAATTTGTAAGAATTGTGTGACCCGTCCATGAGAGACTTACGCGGGTACCTTTTATTTGAATCTGTAAGTCCCTCAATTAATTTCCCTGTTTGTCCTTAGGTTTCTGTTCATAATCTTTATTTTGTTTATATTTGTTTTTGTGAGAATTGTTTTTATCCTCTTCTGAATTTCTATTATTTCTATGGTAGTTTCTCTGATAATTTCCACTTGTATATCCTCCATACCCATTACCCTGGTTATATGAATTGTAATGGTCCTGATTATAACCGTAGTTGTAATTAGGTAAATTGGGGTAGGGTGGGGGTATAAAGTTTAGGTGGGGAGGGGGTGGGGAGTAATACATGTAGTTAGGAGGTGCATAATGCATAGGGTTCGGATGGAAATTTTGATGCATATATTTAGCATTTTGTGGTAAATTTCCCTGATACTGGTAACTGTTATCTCTTCCGCCTTTTCTATCTGAATTCTGCTCGTTATGAGGGGTTGTTTTGTTTCTCTCAGCGGCATTACTTTTATTTTGGTCTTTGTCACCTTGGAACCAGCAATTTTGATTGGCATGCGTTTTAGAATTGCAATAATCGCAATATTTAGTTACATTATTTGCATTCGAATTCATATGTACTTTAATGTTGTTTAATTCACTAGTCAATATTTTAATTTTCTACGCACTTTCCATATTCATTTTTACTAATTCCTTCATTAATTCAGGGTCCTTATTAGCAGTGATATTATTGAGATCTTTAACATCGACATGTGCAAAAGCTCTCTCTAATTTTAATGCCATCTCACATGCAGTGTTAAAATCCTTCGGAGCATCCTTACGAATTTCTAAGCTAAAATCGTTTCTAATTGCATCCAGAAATCTAGACAACTTTACCATTTGCGTAAATTTGGAGTCATTATCATCCCCAATATCCTGTCCACTTTTTTTTATATATAAGTCCGCTGCTGCTTTAAATTCTAATATAAAGTCCGCCATATTTTGATCCGGTTTCTGCTTAAGGGAAAAAAATTTTGTTTGTGCCTCACTAAAACTACATTTTATCTCGAATAATTCTTTTAATTTCTTTTTGAAATTGTCTAAATTACTCTCCGAAAATAATTTTTCATCCCTCATTAATTTTTCTTTAGCGGGACCAACGATTCTTGCCTTTAGAATCGTTAATTTAGAAATCGGGCTTAATTCGGTTTGATTGATTAAATTATCAAATTGTAATAAAAAGGAATTTATGTTAGATTCTCTTTTTCCATCATAATTAGGTAGTAAACCGATTACACTCTCGGCAGTTATTTTGTCAGTGGCCATGATGTATTTGTTTTTCTGGGGTGTATTGTTAATCGTAATAGTAGTTTTCTTATTACAATTTTTATTATTTATATTCTTGTTACTACTTTTATTATTATTTGCATCTACACTACTTTCTTTCTTTGTATTTGCCAGTTCTTTTAATTGTTTCCTAGTTGTAACTCCACTTACCCTTGTATTATCTCTATGACTTTTACGTTTACAATTATTACTCATTAAATAAGAATGTAATGTAAACTAAGTAATATTTTTTTTTTTTTTTTATTAAGAGCGACACAATATACCATCAAAAATAACGCCTAGTTATTAGCATCAATTTTATACATGTAAATAAAATTTTAAAACATAGTAATACACATCAACACTGCGAAATAGTGAAAAGGGTTTAAAAAAAAATGTACAGTATTATAAAATAGCAAACTGTTAATTTCGCTTAACTGCATTAAATTTGCAAATTTTATACACAGTGATTTAATAATTATGACCAAAATTATTTATTTATCAAGTACTGTGATTGTATTTATCATATTAATTTACTCATTTGTTTCCATCAAACATATAATTACTATTATTATTGAAGTTTACAATTTACATAAGTTATTTTCATTACTCAGTGAAAACACAAAGAAATTTTGTTTTTCAATTTCTGTTGTAAGTTATATATACATATATATAATAATTTTATATAATGAGCACAATAATATTTTCTCTTGTAGTATAGTAATTTCTGTTTGCCGATTCATATGTACTACTAAAACCGACTATGGTGATACACGTAAAAAAAAAGGAAAAAGAATTTTTTTTTTATTAATAACCTATGGTTCGGTCTCCTAAAATTAAATTAATTAAATTAATATAATTAGGAAAAGGCTAAGGCACCATTTCAACTTGTTCACTCCCCTATGCTGGAATGATCTATATCATGCTAAAATATATCCATAACTTTAATACATTGCAACACGGGTAATGAGGTTGATTAATATAAATTTAAAAAGAGGAGATTAATTTTTATGATTCTTACTATTCGTACAGTGATAGCACCAAATGACTCTAGGTAAACGATGTAATTAACAATTCCCTTCGGGGAAATCCAAAGAAAATTTAATATATTAAATTTTAAAATTATAATTAGACAATGCGCTGTGTTATTTTTTTCGGAGATCGTTTACCTTCTAAGTCTGTAATTTCTTTTATATAATAATTTTTTTTTAGTAAATTATATAGATAATAGATTATTTATTTTACATTCCCACATCTATAAGAGAAAAATATTAATTAAGAATTAAAATAAAGAAAAAATTACTCATATTCAAACTTGATTACATTTTATTATAGGAGAAAATTTACAATAAAAAAAGTTATTTACATATTGTGGGTTATATATTTTAATAGTAATGCTGATGCACATCATTATATATATATTTACCTATTTCAATTAATCAATCTATTTAATTAATTTTATAACACGTGAAATATCACCATAGTCCGTTACTTTCATAGGTAATGCTTATTACTGGTAAAAACAATGGAATAAAATCATAATGGACTACCTGATCCACTGCCCCCGGCAGCATGTAGAATTCTCGTTGCTCCGAGAACGTCCCACAGGTAGGCACAAAAGGTCTCCAAATAAATGTTGTCACAAAATATTAATCCTTAATCGGGCATCACATGAATTTTTAAGCCAATGTTGGGGTAACTTATTTTTTTATATATATATATTTTATTTGTTATTCATGGTACAGCATCTGCTAAAATCCAACCGCAGCATCTTATTTTTTTTGCTGCCATCAGCATTGGGATAAAATTTGCAAGTGAAGTCTGTCTCTTACTTACACTGAAAAAAAACAAAAAAAACGGACATTGTCCTGTTTACATTATTTATGCAAACATAAAATTATACTATATAGCTAGAAAATTTGCATACAGAGTTGCCACCCATCATTACAGGCGAATATCATTGGTCGACTCTGAATTTATGTGGCGCAACCTTATAGGTTGAGTTTTTGCTGTACCCAGTTATATTTATTTTTACTTTATTCCGTGTGTGTGGTCCTTCTGGTCAAAGGTCAGCTGTAAATTACGTTGTTATGCCCTCATGATGTCCTACACAACTATAAATCGTAATTTCGATGACTTTTGTAGATTTATTAGTATCGTAAATTTTATTTGTACGATACTTTACCAAGACATGCACTTAACCTAGTTCAGGTTCCATTATAGACATACGAATGCTTCTTTTTATATGCTGCCTCGTATATAATAACATCATAGTTTATAGATAAAAGTTAAAGTTTGTTGGAAAGACATATTCTTTCCATCACCTGTTCTTATTACAACTGCTAATCCTTTTATTCAAGAGTTATTTGATATTAGTAATCGTTATACTAAAATATTACATGTTCTAAGTTATCTTTTCAAATGTATACACAACCTGAAGAATCCAACGGAAAGAGATTGGGTCTTTTGGAAACAGACGAAATTAAAAAAGTGAAATTTTTATTATAAAAGATATTCAAAGTAGTGAGTTTCCAGAGGAAATTGTTTAATTTACCAAAAAAATGTTCCTGATAAAAGTAAGATTAAAATCTTTAAAACCCTTTTTAGACAGAGAGGGTTGCCGAATCTCAGCAACAGTTTTAAGTAGAAGCTTGAAATTCAAGATAACAAATCTGCTAAAAAATAATTAAATACCTATTTCAGCAAGTTTAGAAATCCCCTACCCACGGAAGGGAGAATAATGAGTGATCAAAAGTTTAGGTCATTTCGCCATACCTCAGCAGCAGTTTTAGTGTTTTAGGCAGGAGCGTGAAATTCAGCATAATAAATCTACTAAATAAAGCTAAATATTTCAGGGATTTTCGAAATTCCATTCTTAGTGGAGTGTCGAAAGTTTTAGGTAATTTCTCCAAGTCTCCGCATGAGTTTTAAGTAGGAGTGCGCAATCCAGCATAAGAAATCTATTACAAAATAGTTAAACACATATTTAAGCGATTTTAGATATTCACCCCTCCGAAGGGTGTTAAATGGGAGGTCTAAAATTTTAGGTCATTTCGTCATATCTATTCAGCAGTTTTAGGTAGGAGCTTGAAATTCAGGATAACAAATCTACTAAACAAATTGTTAAACATGTATTTCGCCGATTTACGAAATTTTCCCCTGTGAGGGTTAAAAAGTTAAAAAAAAAAACGTTAAGTTAAAAGGGTGGTTGACTGTTTTAGGTCAATCATTTCTCAGCAGCAGTTTTAGGTGGAAGCGTGAAATTCTGGATAACAAATCTACTAAAAAGTAGCTAAACAAATGTACTTCATCGATTTTAGCTGTTTTGTCGCCAACATCGGCTTTGAACTGGGCAGATGAATAAGACAACTATTACTGATTTTTAATTAGATATTTGGAAAAGAGATATTAAGAAAAAGATTTTTTAAAATTTCATCTATATTAGATATATATAGATATATTTCGTTTGTTCAAGATTCCTTAGGAGAAATCAACCAACGTATCGGATGAGTAAAAAATAAAATAAAATGTTGATCCCAACAGGCCAAAAAGCAGTGTCTTTATTATCATCTCTTTTAGCATCGTTTACGCAAATACAAATAAAAGTGCAAAACTGATAATAAAAGTGAGAAGTGCTTTACAACTAAAGATAACTGCCATTTATTTATGGGGTGATTCAATGATAGTTCTCTCCTGGATACGAAAAGAGCCGCACCTTCTAAAAGCTTTTGTGCAAACCGTATAGCGACAATACAGGACTTGACAAAAGTTCAACAGTGGCCTCACGTATCTTCTATGAACAATTCCGCAAATTTTATTTCAACAGGGATGAATCCTGAGAAACTGGTGAAAAACGAACTGTGGTTCGAAGGTTTTACGTTTCTGACTGATCGAGAGTATCCCAATCGCAAAATTCCTACGTCCGTCATTAGAGACGAGTTTTCACGTGAACTTACATTTAGAACAAAATGACTTTACCTGTTCTTATTACAACTGCTAATCCTTTTATTCAAGGGTTATTTGATATTATTAATCGTTATACTAAAATATTACATGTTATAAGTTATCTTTTCAGCTGTATATACAACCTGAAGTATCCAACGGAAAGAGATTGGGTCTTTTGGAAACAGACGAAATTAAAAAAGTGAAATTTTTATTATAAAAGATATTCAAAGTGGTGAGTTTTCAGAGGAAATTGTTTAATTTACCAAAAAAATGTTCCTGATAAAAGTAAGATAAAATCTTTAAAATCCTTTTTAGACAGAGATGGTTGCTGTATCTCAGCAACAGTTTTAAGTAGAAGCTTGAAATTCAAGATAACAAATCTACTAAAAAATAATTAAATACTTATTTCAGCAAGTTTAGAAATTTCCCTACCCACGGAAGGGAGAATAATGGGTGATCAAAAGTTTAGGTCATTTCGCCATACCTCAGCAGCAGTTTTAGAGTTTTAGGCAGGAGCGTGAAATTCAGCATAATAAATCTACTAAATAAAGCTAAATATTTCAGCGATTTTCGAAATTCCATTCTTAGTGGAGTGTCGAACGTTTTAGGTAATTTCTCCAAGTCTCCGCATGAGTTTTAAGTAGGAGTGCGCAATCCAGCATAAGAAATATATTACAAAATAGTTAAATACATATTTAAGCGATTTTAGATATTCACCCCTCCGAAGGGTGTTAAATGGGAGGTCTAAAATTTTAGGTCATTTCGTCATATCTATTCAGCAGTTTTAGGTAGGAGCTTGAAATTCAGGATAACAAATCTACTAAACAAATTGTTAAATCTGTATTTCGCCGATTTACGAAATTTTCCCCTGTGAGGGTTAAAAAGTAAAAAAAAAAAAAAAAGGTTAAGTTAAAAGGGTGGTTGACTGTTTTAGGTCAATCATTTCTCAGCAGCAGTTTTAGGTGGAAGGGTGAAATTCTGGATAACAAATCTACTAAAAAGTAGCTAAACAAATGTACTTCATCGATTTTAGCTGTTTTGTCGCCAACATCGGCTTTGAAATGGGCAGATGAATAAGACAACTGTTACTGATTTTTAATTAGGTATTTGGAAAAGAGATATTAAGAAAAAGATTTTTTTTATTTCATCTGTACTAGATATATATAGATATATTTCGTTTGTTCAAGATTCCTTAGGAGAAATCAACCAACGTAACGGACGAGTAAAAAACAAAATAAAATGTTGATTCCAGCGGCCCAAAAAGCAGTTTCTTTATTATCATCTCTTTTAGCATCGTTTACGCAAATACAAATAAAAGAAATTCAATAGTCTATTTTTTTAATAGGAAGAATCTTTTTAAATTTTCCCTTTTATTTTAATAATCTAAACGTATAACACTATAAAGGATCACTAAAAGAACCGGAGCACTGTATGCATTTCAATGAAGAAACATGATGTTGGCATGTTGTTTATAATCGCTATTGAGACAAGCCAACAAACCTACGCTCTATCAGAAATATCTTCTTGAATACTGTCTCACTCCGTCGTACTTTTCTTATTTATTCATTTTATTTTATCTGACTCCAAATAATTACACTTATTTACAACGATATTTCAAACCGAAACTGTATTCAAATCATTAACCAGTCTACATTTTAAAGAACATTCTATTCCAGTAACAACAAACGGCAAAATTTTCATCAAAACATACTTAAAAGACAAAGTTTAATCAATTTCTCATAATGTTTTTGAAGTTTCACTTTCCAATCACATTCAGTTTTAATACGTGTGGAATGCTTTTGTCAGGAGTATTCTCAAATCTATAAACAGTTTTATGAACTTTATCTGTGGGTTTGGTGACATCCCACCCTAGCAGTAGCAGTCTCAGTTTCAGTGAAATCGGCTTTCTTGCACAGTTCATAACTACATGAAATCTCTAAATGATACGAATTTTGTACACACCTAGTTAGGTCCCCATTGACAGTCTTAACTTTTGCCATTCAGGTGCAATTGTCTCGCCCGGGAAAAAACTGTAACAACACGTCCAAGCGACCATATATAATGTGTTTTTGTTATCACATTTAATCAGACTATGTCACCCTCCTTTATTTTTCCGATCAATTTTTTTTTATTTGCAGGTGACTGCACTAAAAGATTGAGATATCTCGGAATCTTCTTCGGAACTCCTCGCGTAGTCTTTGCTGGTATCTCAATCTTTTTGATATGTTGACTTTATCCAAATGATCTAAATCTGTAACTCCTACCGTTCGAATATTTTGAATAAGCAAAAAAGGAGAAAGGAGAAGAATCTTTTGGATCATCCGACACATAGGCTTAGCGTTGATTACAGTTTATGCATCACACAAAATGATTAACATTCCTTCATAAACAAGGGAAGTTTTCCCCCAAAATCTTCTTAGTAAATTTTTTACTATTTGTACAATTCTCTCCCACCAACCGCCTCACCGTGGTGCTGTTGGAGGATTAAACCTCCACTGAATTCTGTAAATAGAAGTGCACGAGTTATTTATTCCCAATTGAGATATTTTATAAGGTTTTCAACACCGATGAAATTGCTGATATTTTTATTTTTTTTTCTATGTAATTCCGGGTCATCTGCGCCTAGTGATAAACCTTCTTACACTCAAAATATAACAGTTCGTTGATGAACTTTTTAGTAGCGCAATGTGGACTGCACGATACATCGCACATGTGAATAGTAGCATCCACGAATTTTTCACCATTTTTGAGGTATAGTGTTCCTGCTACGTCTAATCCAGTCACTCCAACGACTAAAGTATCTCTAATTCTATCTGCTGGTAGTAGTATAGGGTTGCATTCGACTTCTTTGGCGGCATGATTTTTGCATCGAACACATTTTTTTTTTTTTTTTTTTTACTTTTTTTCATCTTTAAAGAAGAAATTATTGGATTCGTGAAAATGCTCGACTTACGGTTTTCGACGGATTTACATGTTTTAGGGGTCAGAGATTTCGAAAAATATGTTTTTACAAAATGTCTATCAGTGACTCTGTCTGTCTGTCTGTATGTGACCCAAATTTTGTGGGCACTCATTTCAAGAACTAATGCACGGAATGTAATAAAAATTTATATTCAGTTAGTCCCTGATATAAATTGGTGCTGATTAGTTTTTGATGTAAATTACTCAACAGGTGGAGCTGCCATGCACCCTTTTTCACGATTTCCACAATAGCTCAATCTCCATAACTAATGCACGGATTTTCATCAAACTTCAGATTCAGTTAGTCCTGTAAATCACTCAAGAGGTGGCGCTGCTATGCTTCATTTTTTTTGCGATTTCCGCAATAGCTCTATCTCAAGAACTAATGCTTGGATTTTCAACAAACTTCAGATTCAGGTATACCTGGATATGAATTAGTTCTGTTTGTTATTGGTTCTGTTATTGTTCTGTTTGTTATTATGTTTTGGTGTAAATCGCTCAACAGGTGGCACTGCTAAGTAGCATTTTTCCCGATTTCCACAATAGCCCAATCTCCAGAAATAATGCACGGATTTTCATCAAACTTCAGATTCAGTTAGTCCTTGACAGGAATTGACATTTTATACATTTTGGTGTAAATCGCTCACTAGATGGCGCTTCTGTTCTGCATTTTTTGCGATTTCCGCAATAGCTCTATCTCAAAAACTAATGCTTGGATTTTCAACAAACTTCAGATTCAGGTATACCTGGATATGAATTAGTTTTGTTTCTGTTTTGGTGTAAATCGCTCAACAGTAGGCGCTGCTATGCTGCAGTTTTCAGAATTTCCACTATAGCTCTATCTCAATAACTAATGCACGAATTTTTATCAAACTTCAGATTCAGGTATACCTTGATATGAATTAGTGTTGTTTTTGTTTTGGTGTAAATCGATCAACAGGTGGCGCTGCTATGCTACATTTTCCAGAATTTTCATTATAGCTCTATCTCAAGAACTAATGCACGAATTTTCATCAAACTTCAAATTCAGATATACTTTGATATGAACTGGTGCTAAATTGATGTAATTTATTGTATAATTTAAATGATTTAATTGACGTGATTTATATAGAGGAAAGTTTTGTGATGGACACAACATACTAGTTATCACTCGCTTACAGTTTTACTTCATCTTAAAATCCAAAAATGCTGTTTAATATTCGTCAATACAGCTTGAGCTCCAGCACGCGACATTTGCAAACGGCGTTCAAGAATGAAGTAGTCTGTAACACCATACTTAGAAGGAAATATCATAGGGCAGGGGTTGAAATTAAATTTTTCCTAGGAGGGGAGTCTCCCTACGAACATTTATAAATGGAGGGGAAGTTGAGCTATTTGGGAGGGAGAAAAAAATCGAAAACACACTGTTGTTTTACGTGCTATTTAACGATTTACATTAATTATTTTGTCATGTGTGTATTAATATAGACATGACAAAATACCATTGAAATCAACAACTCAGAATAATTATGGAAAATAGTTTTTATTTAAAAAAGTAAGAAAGATAAGCTTTTATATAGCCTATTTTTCAACTTTCAACCAAATATCATGGGTTTTTAACAATGAATTTGTTAAATGAATTTCTGAATTTAGATTTTATTCTATTTTGGGCCCTGAATCTTCTTTCAGAAGGTAAACTTATGACAGACAGCATAAGCACAGCATTTATAACTTTGGAAGTTATCAGAAACATATGGTTATGCCCTCTTAAAAAAATTTCAGAAAACTTTGCAATATCTGATATGCTTTCATTTTTAACTACTTGCATGAACAGTATATATTCAGCGATGGAATCATCAATATCAATTTCTGAACGAAATTGTTTTATTATATCCTTAATGGAATTATAGTCAAAACCTGACTCCCTAGCATTTTCTTTGTTTAAAATTTGAATACAAATTTGAATGCTTGTTCAATTAAAGTCAAAAGCTTGAAATGGAAACTGTTGATTCATTTCTTCTACTACACGAGAAACGTAGGTTAACTTTAAATTGTCAAGTCCTAATTTCTGTTAATTGCAAGGATCAACTTGTTTGGTGTTCCTATATATGTTTGATTGGAGCTCGGAAATTTTTTTTGATGTGCACCACAAGATCTTTGCGGTCCTTCTAATCTTATTTTTGTTTAGTACTGAATCTAGATCAATTTGCCAGAGCACAGCACCCTGTGACATTTAATGTCCTTTTTTGGAGCACCCTTTTGGATATTTTCCCTTTTCTGTCACAGGAAAAAAATATCGTGAAATATGCCAATCGGGCATAGGAAACAAAATCGTGAATTTCCTTGATCGGTCGAGGGAAGAATATCGTGAAATTCATCGGTCAGACACGGGAAAGCTGTGAATTTCGTTAGTCTGTTGCAAAAAGTAACCGTAAAATTCGCGGGTGTTTGAGTAAAAAATTCTGAAATTCACAGCAAATTTTCTGAAAGGTTACAGCAGGGGATGGGAAGGGATTAGGAAATCCTCTCCAGGCGCGAATTATTTTTGTTGTAGGTCGAGTAAACTCTTCTTTTTGGTTCGGTTTGATTTCAGGCCAAGTGTTGATTCCTGTAAATTGGATTCGGGTTAAAGCCAATTTTTTGCGATCTTTTGATGAAATTCGCGTTTTTATCGCGATCTTTTGACGAAAATCGCGTTTTTTCGCGACCTTTTGACGAAAATCGCGTTTTCTTTCGCAACCTTTTGACGAAATTCGCGTTTTCTCGCGATATTTTGACGAAATTTGCGTTTTTTCGCGATATTTTGACGAAATTCCCTTTTTTTCGCGATCCTATGACGAAATTCGCGTTTTTTAGCGATTCCTTGACGAAATTTGCGTTTTTTCGTGATCTTTAGATGAAATTCGCGTTTTATTCGCGATCCTTTGACGAAATGCGTGTTTTTTCGCGATCCTTTGATGAAATTCGCGTTTATTTCGCGATCCTTTGATGAAATTCACGTTTATTTCACGATCCTATGATGAAATTCGCGTTTTTTCAGCGGACCTTTGACTAAATTTGCGTTTATTCCGCGATCCTTTGTAGAAGTTTGCATTTTTCCGCGATTCTTTTACTTAGTTCTCTTTTTTTCGCGATCTTTTGACAAAATTCTCGTTTATTTCGCGATCCTTTGATGAAATTCGCGTTTTTTCAGCGGCCCTTTGACTAATTTTGCGTTTATTTTGCGATCCTTTGACGAAATTTGTATTTTTCCGCGACCTCTTGACGAAATTCGCTTTTTTCACGATCCTTTGCCAAAACTCGCGTTTTTTCCGCGTTCCTTTGCAGAAATTTACGATTTTTTTCATATTCTTTGATGTAATATGTGTTTTTTCGCGATCCTTTGATGAATTTCGGGTTTTTTTCGCGATCTGACGAAGTTCACGTTTTCCGCGATCTTTTGACAAAATTTGCGTTTTATTCGCAATTTTTTGCGACGAAATTGGCGAATTTTTCCTCGAACGATTGATGAAATTGATTTTTCGGCGATCATTTGTCGAAATCTGCGATATTTTTCTGTTGAACCGATGTACGACTTTTCATAATTTTCGGAACCTATTGCCTTAAATTTTCGGAAAATTCGGAACAGAATCACCTCTGAATTCGCCAATCGGTCACGCACACTTGTCAACCGATCTCGAGAAAAAATAATGAAATTTCTCTATCGGTCGCGTGAAAAATTAGTGAATGTCAACGATCTTTCGCAGTAAAAAAACCGCATTTTGTGTCAATCTGTCACGGGAAAATATCGAGAAATTCGCAAGGAGTTCGCGGGAGTTGATCGTAATTTCAAAATGCAAAATTTTCAGGAAAATGGTGAGATTTTTTTGGGCGGGACTTCAAAATTTTGGGCGCGAATCCCGCCATGCCGCCCTGAAATTCAAGCCCTGTAGGGCATGATAAGTTTTCTTCATCTATTCTTCGTGTTATCTTCGTTTTGAATTTAAAAAGTGCTTAATCATCAAGAAATCGTACAAAGAGATTTTAGTTGTGTTTGATTTTCGCTTTCCCTGAAATAGTCCTACTGAATAATTTTTACGAGTTTCTTTTCTGCAATTTATAATTCACTTATTAGTAGTTCTCTTGTAATCCTTTTATGTTTTTTAAGTGAATTGTCGGCAAAGCGGAGTATTGAAGCAATTATTCCTAGTATCTGGGAACATTTTGAAAACTTTCTACTGTACCATTCTCCTTCTGCCTCAGAAAAAAGAAATGCAGAAAATAAACGAAGAACTTTCCTTTTTCCTTTTGAAACTTCTTTATCTATTTGCACTTCGGATCTGGGCCAATTTATTTCATGTCTTAGCCATAAGGGACCCTCCCATCACTTTGATTTTTAATAAGCTTTAATTGAGCATCCCCTTTAGGGTAACTCTGCAGTATTCTGATCCCTAGGTACATGTCTCTTTGATTCGGCACTAGAAAGAGTCCGAATTTCTTTTACCCGGTTATTAACAAACACTCCCGAGTGTTACTTTTTTAGCTCATAGGCTATCAAAGCCTGAGAGCTAATGTGCCCGCAGGTTCTGTATGTACGTATGTAGGTGCGTACGTATGTATGTATGCATGTACAGTCGTGGAAAAAAAAAGTAAACACCCCCTTCTAACTCCTCAACAAATTATCGTAGAAGAAAGTTATTGGTACTGAACGATTGGAAATAAAGTCTACTTTTAAATGATGTGTATAAAATTGGCTTAGGGGGGCATCTACATATTAAAACGAACCATAACTTTATTTTTTTCAATAGCAGTACCCAATTCTGACAGCATAAATGAACTCTACACCCTTCAATTAGCCTAAAGACGAATTTTTATGCAATTCGTACCATAAGTTTCCGAGAAATTAATTATTTTAAAAGGAGCGTATTTTAAGGGCTGTATCCAAATTGAAGTTCCGTACTGGATTGTTAACAGAGAGACGCCTTCTTGATCAAGGCACGTTTAAGCGTCAATGAAACCTGTTTGATTAACGAGCCGTTAATTCCCAAATTGGCTCAGCCGAACTCAGCAATCTGATTGTTCGTTAATATTAATATTTTGGATTACTTTACTGTGATTTTGATCAAATTTAACAAAATAAATCAATTTAAGTCATTATAATTGCATTCTATTTTACATTACACTACTTCATAAGAAAATAAATATAATTTTCTACTATATAAATATCAGTTTTAGCCAATCAGATTGCTAAGGTCGGCTGAGCCAATTTGGGAATTAACGGCTCGTGTTTGATTACAGTACAGCAGAATAAATTTCAAAATGTCTACTCACTTCCATCATAGACGGCCCCTTAAACCATCATTTTGCCGTTTTTTAAGCATAATTTGAAAACTACTTGGAAAAAAAATGTGAAATTTTTGAATTTCCATAAAGCAAGACTTAATAAATCTAAATCCATCAAAAAAATTGTAGGTTGCAATTCATAATTTTTTCGAATATTAATTTCATAATTCATAATTCATATCATAAAATTATAAAAATTGCAAATTCAGCTTATTTATGTTTGGGTGTATTAGTATTATTACTACAAAGAAAAAAAAATTATCACATTAGGAGCATAATTTCGGGAGATATAAATAAAAATATGAAAATGTAATTTAACATTAGTAGCACTAAATTTTGAATGTTTATAATTCAAAAACTTATCATTCAAATGACTTGAAATTTGGTGTCTAGGCATAGTTTGAACCGAAGATTTGAAATAACTAGTTAAAATTGGGTATTGCCATTGAAAAAAATGAAGTTTGGATTCATTTTAATATGTAGATGAACACCTAAGAAAATTTTATATACATCATTTAAAAGTAGACTTTATTTCCAATCGTTCGGTACCAGTAACTTTCTTCTACGATGATTTGTTGAGGAGTTCGTTGGGGGTGTTTACTTTTTTTTTCCACGACTGTACGTAACACGATAACTCTTGATAGGAATATCCGATTTGCTTCAATTTTTTTCTAGGTTCATTCTGATAAGGCGCTTCCCTGATCAGTTTTGGAAGTTCATTGGTTAAGTATAAAGGAGGAACGGGGTGGCTAACTTTCCTTAACTTAGATAAATGGGTTTTTCATGCAGAATTATCAGATTTGCTTCATATTTGGTATACCGGTTAATTCTGATAAGGTGCTTCACTGATTAGATTTGGCGGTTCATTGTTTAAGTATAAAGGGGGGAACTGGGGGCTAATACCTCTCTTAATTTAGATAAATGGGTTTTCCTATCCGAATTCCTTCAAATTTAGTATACCGGCTTATGCTGATAAGGCGCTTTCTTAATGAGATTTGGAGACTCATTGGCTAAGTTTACAGATGAAAAAACAGAGGGGTGGAGCTAATCCTCCTTTAATTTATCTTTCGAGGGGCATTGTTCTTTGAAATAAGAGTATAATATAGTGTGAACAGCATGTGAGCTCAATACCATCAGTTTAACTGGGCACTTTTCGTTTTATTTTAAAACTAACTTAGAGCTGAAGAGAAATCTGTCCAATAAGTAATTAAGGATATCATGCAAATCTAAAACTTTTATTACAAAATGAGCAAAGTCGCGCTCCAATGCAGCATGAAAGCAACTCAAGCCTAGGAATCGTTACTTTACGCAAAAGAGCTATTCTACTTTTCGCTTGAATCAAATGTACCGTTGGAATTTTAACATTTGAGAGTAGCATTAAATCTTTCTTCCAGTCTTCAAATTTATTCCGAATTTCTTCTGGCAGTTCCGTGTCCAATCCTATTTTGAGATTTCAAGTATGTTGTACAATAAGCTTGGGAATAACTGTCACAGGGCATAAAAATCCAAGGAGATCGAATATTTTATGAGCAGTCGATAGAACACTTCTCTTTATTACACTGGGGCTCAAACCATTTCAAATCACCAAAGTGGTGTGTCGTTCGACATTTTTAATTTTCCTAATTTTTTAACCAAGTTTTCTTCATAGTTTTCTGGATTTAAAAACATGATACAAATATTTTTTTGATCATATAGTATTTTGGGGGTGGTCATTTTTAACAAGCTACACAGCCATTTTTAAGTAAAAAACGTGTTTTACGGAAAATGCTGTAACTGGTTAATTTTTATACCTATCAAGATGAATCAAAAACCAAAATTGTCAACATAAAATTGTCTATATTTTACTTAAATATGGAATTTTCATTAGACTTAAGGATCTAGGTCAAAAACGTGTTTAAAAATATTTGAAACAAATTTTTAAATCGAGAAAAAATTATATGAACATGGCCCCTGCTGAGTAAATTTTTAGTCGAGTATCGTACTTAATAATTTTTACTCCTTAAAATGATTTTTTCGTATGTTTAGCTCTTATGTTGTAATGTTTTTTCACACCTCTAACAAAAATGTTTAAATTTTATTTTTTATTCGAATTCATTTGTAATTTAAAATTATTTTGACTGCAAAAATTTATTTATTTTACACATTGAATCATAACATTTTTTTATTTAGAATGTTCCGTACAAGTTGTAGAATATTTAAACATTGCTTTATTTTATAAATTAAGCAATAATGCTTAAAATTATCATCAATTTGAACGTATCTAAGAAGAAAGCCCCTGTAATGTTATGTATCTGGACCAAACGAGCTAAGAAAAGGGGGGGGGGGAGGGGGTAGTGCATTTTTAGTGAACTGTAATTCAAAAAACAGTTAAGTCTCACTCATAAAATTTACAATTTAACTTTGTATTAAGAGGATGTTTATTAGCCAATGTTTTCAGTATTTTTTAGTCAGTTCCTTTTGAGATATTAATTAGTGAAAACTGCCAAAAACAGACTTAACACAGTTTTTGACTAGTATTAAAAAAATGCTTTGATGAACTGTACAAAAAAAAAAGGAAAAGGTTTTTAGGATTGTAACATGTGAAAAGTGGTAATCCTATAAGATATCAGCATAAGAAAAACAAATATTTAATACGAGTCTAATCTCCTTCATAAAAAATAATGGTAGCGAAATCTGATGTTTGACCTTTTATTTTTCCAGTTTTTGACATGTTATTTACCTAGATCCGTAAGCCTAATGAAAATTTCCTAATCCACTAAAATATAGACAATTTTATGCTGAAAAGTTTGGTTTTTGATTTATCTTGATAGGTATAATAAAGCAGTTACAGTATTTTTCGTAAAACACGTTTTTCACCCAATAATGGCTATGTAGCTTATTAAAAATGGCCACCCCCAAAATACTATATGTTAAAAATTCTTTTAATCAACTTTTTAAACCCAGAAAACTATGAAGAAAACCTGGTTAAAAAAATTAGGAAAATTAAAAATGTCAAGAGATCCCACCTTGGCGTCATTCCATGGTTACGGACGTAACAAACAGAAACTTTAAAGCTTCATAAATAATGTAAAAAAAAATACTTATTACTTGGATTATTTTATATTTAAGGACGGTCCAAGAATTGTAAATATAATATTAAATTTTGAAATCTGAAAAATGTTCCCATAATTAAAAAAAAAATAAAATCTAGGTGTTACGGACGTAATTCACAAAACAGTCAAAACTGCATACAGTTGCAGTTATTGTCATAATCCTGTGAATTTTAAGGAAGAACATTTAACTTTTTCTTTAATAATTCATTATTATGGTATTAGCTGTTGGAAACTGCAATTGTGAAAACATTAAAATAATTATTAATTAATACACGGGATAATTAAATTGTTACAGACGTAACATTTGTCTGTTACGGACGTAACAAGTCCTATTTGAAATTTACATTCACCGGAATTTTAACATTTAAGCATAGAGCATTTCAAATAAAAGACAAAGATAGTAATATCGTAACATTAGAAACATTTATTTTCATTTTTTTTACAATTTAAATGCTAATTTGCATCTGTTGTCCATTTGTGGTTCCTCCAAAATTTGGATAATGAAAATATAAAGTGTCACAAATATAGCCTGTTGTCATTCATGAAAAAATAAAGTATCACAAAAAATCCCTGCCGGCTCGGGCCTACAGGCGGAGGTAGATTTCGATGTTAAGTACTAAATTCTCCAACAAAACTTAAATCAAGATTAGAGATAAACCCAGTTTCTTCACAAAGAGTGAGCTGTATGGAGCTATACTTTTTGTGAAAATTATAATATACACGAATACACACACACATGTATATGGAATAGGTTTAAAAAATGGCTACAAAAATTCAGAGAACCTTAAAGTGTTAAAATATGTTAATATTTCCATAGTCGGGTTTTTATCATGTTTTAATACGTTTCTTCAAACTCACATGGCGTTAAATATTCACCTGCTGAGGTCTATTATATTTCCAATATGACGCAATATACATATTTTAGGTAGCTTTCTTTACAAAAAGCTACCTATTGCAGCCGTTCGGAGGAAAGCGATTTCAAAAAATTTTGGTATATTTTCATCGATCATGACCCCCAGACCCCGAAACCACCCTCCGTTCAAAATTGATATATATATATATATATATATATATATCAATATATATATATATATATATATATATATCTGACCTATGTCACACTGTAACTCTCGTATTTATGAACCGATTTGGATGTAATTCGGTGTGTACATAGTACATACCAATGTCTCGACCGAGTTCGTTGGCCAGCTTCATCCGCCATTTTGTTTCAAAATGGCGGCCATTTAAAATTTTTTTAAAATTTTAAAATTTGAAATGTGGTACCAAAAAATTGAAAATGGAAAAATATTTTTTTCTTATGTATTTGACCTTTATACAAAGACTCCGTAGCAGTTTTTGTTTCGTCTATATCTTAAAAAATGGCTGAGTTATAGCATTTTGAATTTCTAGCGAAGCTGACATTTTGAAACGTCCTGAATTTTGTCACGCGATAAAAGGCGTATTTATGAACCGATTTGGATGTAACTTCGTTTATACATAATACAGACCAATGTCTCGAACGAGTTCGTTGGCCAGCTTCATCCGCCATCTTGTTTCAAAATGGCGGCCATTTAAAATTTTAAGAAAAATTTAAATTTGAAATGTGGTAGCAAAAAATTAAAAATTGAAAAAATATTTTTTTCTTATGTGTTTGACCTTGATAAAAAGATTCGGGAGCAGTTTTTGTTTCGTCTATATCTTAAAAAATGGCTGAGTTATAGCATTTTGAATTTCTAGCGTGGCTGACATTTTGAAACGTCCTGATTTTTGCCACGTTATAACAAACGTATTTATGAACCGATTTGGATGTACCTTGGTGTGTATATAGTACATACAAATAACTCAACCGAGTTCGTTGACCAGCTTCATTCGCCATCTTGTTTCAAAATGGTGGCCATTTAAAAAAATTAAAAAAAAAATAAATTTAAAATGAGATACCAAAAAATTGGAAAATGAAAAAGATTTTTTTTGTATGTGTTTGACCTTAATACAAAGATTCCGGAACAGGTTTTGTTTCGTCTACATCTAAAAAAATGGCTGAGTTATAACATTTTGAATTTCTATTTTGGCTGACATTTTAAAACGACCTGATTTTTGTCACGCGATAACAGGCGTATTTATGAACCGATTTGAATGTAACTTGGTGTGTACATAGTACATACAAATAACTCAACCGAGTTCGTTGACCAGCTTCATTCGCCATATTGTTTCAAAATGGTGGCCATTTAAAAAAATTTAAAAAAAATTAAAATGAGATACCAAAAAATTGGAAAACGAAAAAGATTTTTTTTGTATGTGTTTGACCTTAATACAAAGATTCCGGAACAGGTTTTGTTTCGTCTACATCTAAAAAAATGGCTGAGTTATAACATTTTGAATTTCTATTGTGGCTGACATTTTAAAACGACCTGATTTTTGTCACGCGATAACAGGTATATTTATGAACCGATTTGAATGTAACTTGGTCTGTACATAGTACATATCAATGTCTCGAGCGAGTTCGTTGGCCAGCTTCATTCGCCATCTTGTTTCAAAAGGCTTGCCATTAAAAAAAAAAAATGTAATTTAAAATTTAAAATGAGGTATTAAAAAATTGGAAAATGAAAAAGATTTTTTTTTTTATGTGTTTGGCCTTGATACAAAGATTCTGGAGCAGTTTTTGTTTCTGAAAATTTTTTCTTTTGTTTATATCTTAAAAAGTGGTTGAATTATAGCACTTTGAATTTCTATCATGGCTAACACTTTGAAACGATCTTGTATTTGTCACGCGATACCACACTTATTCGCCTATTTCGATGGAAGAAGGCATGTGGATAGTATACATCAATATCTCGACCAAGTTCGCTGGCCAGCTTCATCAGCCATCTTGTTTCAAAATGGCGGCCATTAAATTAAAAAAAAAAATTATATTTAAAGTGAGGTGCAAAAAAATTAGAAATTGAAAAAGGTTTCTTTCTTAAGTATTTGACCTTGATATAAGGATTCAGGAGCAATTTTTTGTTTGTCTTTATCTTAAAAAATGGCTCAGATATAGCAGTTTCAATTTCTAAAGTGGGTGACATTTTGAAAAATCTGATTTTTTGGGTGCGACAGCACTCGTATATATCAACCGATTCCGATATGAGTGAGCATGTGCACAGCAATTACTAAGGTCTCGACCAAGTTCACTGGTTAGCCTCATCTACCATGTTGTCTTAAAATGGCAGGCACTTTAAGAAATCGCCGAATTTGGCAGCCAAATATAAGTGACTTTAAATAAAAGCAGTTTGGATAAAGCTGACTAATTTCGCGAAATTCTCATTCATAATGATTTAGTATTTATAAAAATTAGTATTGAATCTCCTACATTCGGTTTCCACTTAATTGAGCTTCGTGTGTTTGAATAATATAAGTTGGCTTTTTTAAAAATAAGGAATATGAAAGCTACCTCTTCCTCCCGGCACTGGCCGGAAGGACTTTTTTTAATTCGTCAAACTATTTATTTTATTTTGAGTTTTCATGCTGAAATCTTGCTCTAAAAAACTTATGACGTAATATTCAATTTGTTTTCAATTTGTCAAACTATTTAATTTTACACGTGAAAATTTTGCATTAGAAAAGTAATTGTTGTGGTGAGAATTTTATTTATTTTTTTTTAATTGTTGGCAACTGCTATAACGAAAAACTTTTATTTTTTTTCTGCCATTGTTGTGTAAGAGCTGGTTTTATCAGAATCATGTTAAGACAGTATTCAAAATTTTGAACTCTTCCCATTTCCACCCTCTTGGACCGATTTCGCCCATTTTCAATCCCCGCCGAGATATTAGCCATATCCATGGCGAGTTTGAGGACAATCCGTGCATAATTGCGACTTTTATCGTGCGGACAAAATTTAGTACATACATACATATATATATATATATATATATATATATATATATATATATATATATATATAACTTTTTAAGTGGGGGTAGTTTTGGGATCCTGGGGTCCTATAATGAAAAGTTATGAAGGAATTTTTCAAAAGTCGCACCATAGTAACGACTGCAATAGGCAGTATTTCTTATTAATAATAATTAAATACTTATTTCAGCAAGTTAAAAATTTCCCTACCCACGGAAGGGAGAATAATGGGTGATCAAAAGTTTAGGTCATTTCGCCATACCTCAGCAGCAGTTTTAGCGTTTTAGGCAGGAGCGTGAAATTCAGCATAATAAATCTACTAAATAAAGCTAAATATTTCAGCGATTTTCGAAATTCCATTCTTAGTGGAGTGTCGAACGTTTTAGGTAATTTCTCCAAGTCTCCGCATGAGTTTTAAGTAGGAGTGCGCAATCCAGCATAAGAAATATATTACAAAATAGTTAAATACATATTTAAGCGATTTTAGATATTCACCCCTCCGAAGGGTGTTAAATGGGAGGTCTAAAATTTTAGGTCATTTCGTCATATCTATTCAGCAGTTTTAGGTAGGAGCTTGAAATTCAGGATAACAAATCTACTAAACAAATTGTTAAATCTGTATTTCGCCGATTTACGAAATTTTCCCCTGTGAGGGTTAAAAAGTAAAAAAAAAAAAAAAGGTTAAGTTAAAAGGGTGGTTGACTGTTTTAGGTCAATCATTTCTCAGCAGCAGTTTTAGGTGGAAGGGTGAAATTCTGGATAACAAATCTACTAAAAAGTAGCTAAACAAATGTACTTCATCGATTTTAGCTGTTTTGTCGCCAACATCGGCTTTGAAATGGGCAGATGAATAAGACAACTGTTACTGATTTTTAATTAGGTATTTGGAAAAGAGATATTAAGAAAAAGATTTTTTTTATTTCATCTGTACTAGATATATATAGATATATTTCGTTTGTTCAAGATTCCTTAGGAGAAATCAACCAACGTAACGGACGAGTAAAAAACAAAATAAAATGTTGATTCCAGCGGCCCAAAAAGCAGTTTCTTTATTATCATCTCTTTTAGCATCGTTTACGCAAATACAAATAAAAGAAATTCAATAGTCTATTTTTTTAATAGGAAGAATCTTTTTAAATTTTCCCTTTTATTTTAATAATCTAAACGTATAACACTATAAAGGATCACTAAAAGAACCGGAGCACTGTATGCATTTCAATGAAGAAACATGATGTTGGCATGTTGTTTATAATCGCTATTGAGACAAGCCAACAAACCTACGCTCTATCAGAAATATCTTCTTGAATACTGTCTCACTCCGTCGTACTTTTCTTATTTATTCATTTTATTTTATCTGACTCCAAATAATTACACTTATTTACAACGATATTTCAAACCGAAACTGTATTCAAATCATTAACCAGTCTACATTTTAAAGAACATTCTATTCCAGTAACAACAAACGGCAAAATTTTCATCAAAACATACTTAAAAGACAAAGTTTAATCAATTTCTCATAACGTTTTTGAAGTTTCACTTTCCAATCACATTCAGTTTTAATACGTGTGGAATGCTATTGTCAGGAGTATTCTCAAATCTATAAACAGTTTTATGAACTTTATCTGTGGGTTTGGTGACATCTCACCCTAGCAGTAGCAGTCTCAGTTTCAGTGAAATCGGCTTTCTTGCACAGTTCATAACTACATGAAATCTCTAAATGATACGAATTTTGTACACACCTAGTTAGGTCCCCATTGACAGTCTTAACTTTTGCCATTCAGGTGCAATTGTCTCGCCCGGGAAAAAACTGTAACAACACGTCCAAGCGACCATATATAATGTGTTTTTGTTATCACATTTAATCAGACTATGTCACCCTCCTTTATTTTTCCGATCAATTTTTTTTTATTTGCAGGTGACTGCACTAAAAGATTGAGATATCTCGGAATCTTCTTCGGAACTCCTCTGGTAGTCTTTGCTGGTATCTCAATCTTTTTGATATGTTGACTTTATCCAAATGATCTAAATCTGTAACTCCTACCGTTCGAATATTTTGAATAAGCAAAAAAGGAGAAAGGAGAAGAATCTTTTGGATCATCCGACACATAGGCTTAGCGTTGATTACAGTTTATGCATCACACAAAATGATTAACATTCCTTCATAAACAAGGGAAGTTTTCCCCCAAAATCTTCTTAGTAAATTTTTTACTATTTGTACAATTCTCTCCCACCAACCGCCTCACCGTGGTGCTGTTGGAGGATTAAACCTCCACTGAATTCTGTAAATAGAAGTGCACGAGTTATTTATTCCCAATTGAGATATTTTATAAGGTTTTCAACACCGATGAAATTGCTGATATTTTTATTTTTTTTTCTATGTAATTCCGGGTCATCTGCGCCTAGTGATAAACCTTCTTACACTCAAAATATAACAGTTCGTTGATGAACTTTTTAGTAGCGCAATGTGGACTGCACGATACATCGCACATGTGAATAGTAGCATCCACGAATTTTTCACCATTTTTGAGGTATAGTGTTCCTGCTACGTCTAATCCAGTCACTCCAACGACTAAAGTATCTCTAATTCTATCTGCTGGTAGTAGTATAGGGTTGCATTCGACTTCTTTGGCGGCATGATTTTTGCATCGAACACATTTTTTTTTTTTTTTTTTACTTTTTTTCATCTTTAAAGAAGAAATTATTGGATTCGTGAAAATGCTCGACTTACGGTTTTCGACGGATTTACATGTTTTAGGGGTCAGAGATTTCGAAAAATATGTTTTTACAAAATGTCTATCAGTGACTCTGTCTGTCTGTCTGTATGTGACCCAAATTTTGTGAGCACTCATTTCAAGAACTAATGCACGGAATGTAATAAAAATTTATATTCAGTTAGTCCCTGATATAAATTGGTGCTGATTAGTTTTTGATGTAAATTACTCAACAGGTGGAGCTGCCATGCACCCTTTTTCACGATTTCCACAATAGCTCAATCTCCATAACTAATGCACGGATTTTCATCAAACTTCAGATTCAGTTAGTCCTGTAAATCACTCAAGAGGTGGCGCTGCTATGCTTCATTTTTTTTGCGATTTCCGCAATAGCTCTATCTCAAGAACTAATGCTTGGATTTTCAACAAACTTCAGATTCAGGTATACCTGGATATGAATTAGTTCTGTTTGTTATTGGTTCTGTTATTGTTCTGTTTGTTATTATGTTTTGGTGTAAATCGCTCAACAGGTGGCACTGCTAAGTAGCATTTTTCCCGATTTCCACAATAGCCCAATCTCCAGAAATAATGCACGGATTTTCATCAAACTTCAGATTCAGTTAGTCCTTGACAGGAATTGACATTTTATACATTTTGGTGTAAATCGCTCACTAGATGGCGCTTCTGTTCTGCATTTTTTGCGATTTCCGCAATAGCTCTATCTCAAAAACTAATGCTTGGATTTTCAACAAACTTCAGATTCAGGTATACCTGGATATGAATTAGTTTTGTTTCTGTTTTGGTGTAAATCGCTCAACAGTAGGCGCTGCTATGCTGCAGTTTTCAGAATTTCCACTATAGCTCTATCTCAATAACTAATGCACGAATTTTTATCAAACTTCAGATTCAGGTATACCTTGATATGAATTAGTGTTGTTTTTGTTTTGGTGTAAATCGATCAACAGGTGGCGCTGCTATGCTACATTTTCCAGAATTTTCATTATAGCTCTATCTCAAGAACTAATGCACGAATTTTCATCAAACTTCAAATTCAGATATACTTTGATATGAACTGGTGCTAAATTGATGTAATTTATTGTATAATTTAAATGATTTAATTGACGTGATTTATATAGAGGAAAGTTTTGTGATGGACACAACATACTAGTTATCACTCGCTTACAGTTTTACTTCATCTTAAAATCCAAAAATGCTGTTTAATATTCGTCAATACAGCTTGAGCTCCAGCACGCGACATTTGCAAACGGCGTTCAAGAATGAAGTAGTCTGTAACACCATACTTAGAAGGAAATATCATAGGGCAGGGGTTGAAATTAAATTTTTCCTAGGAGGGGAGTCTCCCTACGAACATTTATAAATGGAGGGGAAGTTGAGCTATTTGGGAGGGAGAAAAAAATCGAAAACACACTGTTGTTTTACGTGCTATTTAACGATTTACATTAATTATTTTGTCATGTGTGTATTAATATAGACATGACAAAATACCATTGAAATCAACAACTCAGAATAATTATGGAAAATAGTTTTTATTTAAAAAAGTAAGAAAGATAAGCTTTTATATAGCCTATTTTTCAACTTTCAACCAAATATCATGGGTTTTTAACAATGAATTTGTTAAATGAATTTCTGAATTTAGATTTTATTCTATTTTGGGCCCTGAATCTTCTTTCAGAAGGTAAACTTATGACAGACAGCATAAGCACAGCATTTATAACTTTGGAAGTTATCAGAAACATATGGTTATGCCCTCTTAAAAAAATTTCAGAAAACTTTGCAATATCTGATATGCTTTCATTTTTAACTACTTGCATGAACAGTATATATTCAGCGATGGAATCATCAATATCAATTTCTGAACGAAATTGTTTTATTATATCCTTAATGGAATTATAGTCAAAACCTGACTCCCTAGCATTTTCTTTGTTTAAAATTTGAATACAAATTTGAATGCTTGTTCAATTAAAGTCAAAAGCTTGAAATGGAAACTGTTGATTCATTTCTTCTACTACACGAGAAACGTAGGTTAACTTTAAATTGTCAAGTCCTAATTTCTGTTAATTGCAAGGATCAACTTGTTTGGTGTTCCTATATATGTTTGATTGGAGCTCGGAAATTTTTTTTGATGTGCACCACAAGATCTTTGCGGTCCTTCTAATCTTATTTTTGTTTAGTACTGAATCTAGATCAATTTGCCAGAGCACAGCACCCTGTGACATTTAATGTCCTTTTTTGGAGCACCCTTTTGGATATTTTCCCTTTTCTGTCACAGGAAAAAAATATCGTGAAATATGCCAATCGGGCATAGGAAACAAAATCGTGAATTTCCTTGATCGGTCGAGGGAAGAATATCGTGAAATTCATCGGTCAGACACGGGAAAGCTGTGAATTTCGTTAGTCTGTTGCAAAAAGTAACCGTAAAATTCGCGGGTGTTTGAGTAAAAAATTCTGAAATTCACAGCAAATTTTCTGAAAGGTTACAGCAGGGGATGGGAAGGGATTAGGAAATCCTCTCCAGGCGCGAATTATTTTTGTTGTAGGTCGAGTAAACTCTTCTTTTTGGTTCGGTTTGATTTCAGGCCAAGTGTTGATTCCTGTAAATTGGATTCGGGTTAAAGCCAATTTTTTGCGATCTTTTGATGAAATTCGCGTTTTTATCGCGATCTTTTGACGAAAATCGCGTTTTTTCGCGACCTTTTGACGAAAATCGCGTTTTCTTTCGCAACCTTTTGACGAAATTCGCGTTTTCTCGCGATATTTTGACGAAATTTGCGTTTTTTCGCGATATTTTGACGAAATTCCCTTTTTTTCGCGATCCTATGACGAAATTCGCGTTTTTTAGCGATTCCTTGACGAAATTTGCGTTTTTTCGTGATCTTTAGATGAAATTCGCGTTTTATTCGCGATCCTTTGACGAAATGCGTGTTTTTTCGCGATCGTTTGATGAAATTCGCGTTTATTTCGCGATCCTTTGATGAAATTCACGTTTATTTCGCGATCCTATGATGAAATTCGCGTTTTTTCAGCGGACCTTTGACTAAATTTGCGTTTATTCCGCGATCCTTTGTAGAAGTTTGCATTTTTCCGCGATTCTTTTACTTAGTTCTCTTTTTTTCGCGATCTTTTGACAAAATTCTCGTTTATTTCGCGATCCTTTGATGAAATTCGCGTTTTTTCAGCGGCCCTTTGACTAATTTTGCGTTTATTTTGCGATCCTTTGACGAAATTTGTATTTTTCCGCGACCTCTTGACGAAATTCGCTTTTTTCACGATCCTTTGCCAAAACTCGCGTTTTTTCCGCGTTCCTTTGCAGAAATTTACGATTTTTTTCATATTCTTTGATGTAATATGTGTTTTTTCGCGATCCTTTGATGAATTTCGGGTTTTTTTCGCGATCTGACGAAGTTCACGTTTTCCGCGATCTTTTGACAAAATTTGCGTTTTATTCGCAATTTTTTGCGACGAAATTGGCGAATTTTTCCTCGAACGATTGATGAAATTGATTTTTCGGCGATCATTTGTCGAAATCTGCGATATTTTTCTGTTGAACCGATGTACGACTTTTCATAATTTTCGGAACCTATTGCCTTAAATTTTCGGAAAATTCGGAACAGAATCACCTCTGAATTCGCCAATCGGTCACGCACACTTGTCAACCGATCTCGAGAAAAAATAATGAAATTTCTCTATCGGTCGCGTGAAAAATTAGTGAATGTCAACGATCTTTCGCAGTAAAAAAACCGCATTTTGTGTCAATCTGTCACGGGAAAATATCGAGAAATTCGCAAGGAGTTCGCGGGAGTTGATCGTAATTTCAAAATGCAAAATTTTCAGGAAAATGGTGAGATTTTTTTGGGCGGGACTTCAAAATTTTGGGCGCGAATCCCGCCATGCCGCCCTGAAATTCAAGCCCTGTAGGGCATGATAAGTTTTCTTCATCTATTCTTCGTGTTATCTTCGTTTTGAATTTAAAAAGTGCTTAATCATCAAGAAATCGTACAAAGAGATTTTAGTTGTGTTTGATTTTCGCTTTCCCTGAAATAGTCCTACTGAATAATTTTTACGAGTTTCTTTTCTGCAATTTATAATTCACTTATTAGTAGTTCTCTTGTAATCCTTTTATGTTTTTTAAGTGAATTGTCGGCAAAGCGGAGTATTGAAGCAATTATTCCTAGTATCTGGGAACATTTTGAAAACTTTCTACTGTACCATTCTCCTTCTGCCTCAGAAAAAAGAAATGCAGAAAATAAACGAAGAACTTTCCTTTTTCCTTTTGAAACTTCTTTATCTATTTGCACTTCGGATCTGGGCCAATTTATTTCATGTCTTAGCCATAAGGGACCCTCCCATCACTTTGATTTTTAATAAGCTTTAATTGAGCATCCCCTTTAGGGTAACTCTGCAGTATTCTGATCCCTAGGTACATGTCTCTTTGATTCGGCACTAGAAAGAGTCCGAATTTCTTTTACCCGGTTATTAACAAACACTCCCGAGTGTTACTTTTTTAGCTCATAGGCTATCAAAGCCTGAGAGCTAATGTGCCCGCAGGTTCTGTATGTACGTATGTAGGTGCGTACGTATGTATGTATGCATGTACAGTCGTGGAAAAAAAAAGTAAACACCCCCTTCTAACTCCTCAACAAATTATCGTAGAAGAAAGTTATTGGTACTGAACGATTGGAAATAAAGTCTACTTTTAAATGATGTGTATAAAATTGGCTTAGGGGGGCATCTACATATTAAAACGAACCATAACTTTATTTTTTTCAATAGCAGTACCCAATTCTGACAGCATAAATGAACTCTACACCCTTCAATTAGCCTAAAGACGAATTTTTATGCAATTCGTACCATAAGTTTCCGAGAAATTAATTATTTTAAAAGGAGCGTATTTTAAGGGCTGTATCCAAATTGAAGTTCCGTACTGGATTGTTAACAGAGAGACGCCTTCTTGATCAAGGCACGTTTAAGCGTCAATGAAACCTGTTTGATTAACGAGCCGTTAATTCCCAAATTGGCTCAGCCGAACTCAGCAATCTGATTGTTCGTTAATATTAATATTTTGGATTACTTTACTGTGATTTTGATCAAATTTAACAAAATAAATCAATTTAAGTCATTATAATTGCATTCTATTTTACATTACACTACTTCATAAGAAAATAAATATAATTTTCTGCTATATAAATATCAGTTTTAGCCAATCAGATTGCTAAGGTCGGCTGAGCCAATTTGGGAATTAACGGCTCGTGTTTGATTACAGTACAGCAGAATAAATTTCAAAATGTCTACTCACTTCCATCATAGACGGCCCCTTAAACCATCATTTTGCCGTTTTTTAAGCATAATTTGAAAACTACTTGGAAAAAAAATGTGAAATTTTTGAATTTCCATAAAGCAAGACTTAATAAATCTAAATCCATCAAAAAAATTGTAGGTTGCAATTCATAATTTTTTCGAATATTAATTTCATAATTCATAATTCATATCATAAAATTATAAAAATTGCAAATTCAGCTTATTTATGTTTGGGTATATTAGTATTATTACTACAAAGAAAAAAAAATTATCACATTAGGAGCATAATTTCGGGAGATATAAATAAAAATATGAAAATGTAATTTAACATTAGTAGCACTAAATTTTGAATGTTTATAATTCAAAAACTTATCATTCAAATGACTTGAAATTTGGTGTCTAGGCATAGTTTGAACCGAAGATTTGAAATAACTAGTTAAAATTGGGTATTGCCATTGAAAAAAATGAAGTTTGGATTCATTTTAATATGTAGATGAACCCCTAAGAAAATTTTATATACATCATTTAAAAGTAGACTTTATTTCCAATCGTTCGGTACCAGTAACTTTCTTCTACGATGATTTGTTGAGGAGTTCGTTGGGGGTGTTTACTTTTTTTTTTCCACGACTGTACGTAACACGATAACTCTTGATAGGAATATCCGATTTGCTTCAATTTTTTTCTAGGTTCATTCTGATAAGGCGCTTCCCTGATCAGTTTTGGAAGTTCATTGGTTAAGTATAAAGGAGGAACGGGGTGGCTAACTTTCCTTAACTTAGATAAATGGGTTTTTCATGCAGAATTATCAGATTTGCTTCATATTTGGTATACCGGTTAATTCTGATAAGGTGCTTCACTGATTAGATTTGGCGGTTCATTGTTTAAGTATAAAGGGGGGAACTGGGGGCTAATACCTCTCTTAATTTAGATAAATGGGTTTTCCTATCCGAATTCCTTCAAATTTAGTATACCGGCTTATGCTGATAAGGCGCTTTCTTAATGAGATTTGGAGACTCATTGGCTAAGTTTACAGATGAAAAAACAGAGGGGTGGAGCTAATCCTCCTTTAATTTATCTTTCGAGGGGCATTGTTCTTTGAAATAAGAGTATAATATAGTGTGAACAGCATGTGAGCTCAATACCATCAGTTTAACTGGGCACTTTTCGTTTTATTTTAAAACTAACTTAGAGCTGTAGAGAAATCTGTCCAATAAGTAATTAAGGATATCATGCAAATCTAAAACTTTTATTACAAAATGAGCAAAGTCGCGCTCCAATGCAGCATGAAAGCAACTCAAGCCTAGGAATCGTTACTTTACGCAAAAGAGCTATTCTACTTTTCGCTTGAATCAAATGTACCGTTGGAATTTTAACATTTGAGAGTAGCATTAAATCTTTCTTCCAGTCTTCAAATTTATTCCGAATTTCTTCTGGCAGTTCCGTGTCCAATCCTATTTTGAGATTTCAAGTATGTTGTACAATAAGCTTGGGAATAACTGTCACAGGGCATAAAAATCCAAGGAGATCGAATATTTTATGAGCAGTCGATAGAACACTTCTCTTTATTACACTGGGGCTCAAACCATTTCAAATCACCAAAGTGGTGTGTCGTTCGACATTTTTAATTTTCCTAATTTTTTAACCAAGTTTTCTTCATAGTTTTCTGGATTTAAAAACATGATACAAATATTTTTTTGATCATATAGTATTTTGGGGGTGGTCATTTTTAACAAGCTACACAGCCATTTTTAAGTAAAAAACGTGTTTTACGGAAAATGCTGTAACTGGTTAATTTTTATACCTATCAAGATGAATCAAAAACCAAAATTGTCAACATAAAATTGTCTATATTTTACTTAAACATGGAATTTTCATTAGACTTAAGGATCTAGGTCAAAAACGTGTTTAAAAATATTTGAAACAAATTTTTAAATCGAGAAAAAATTATATGAACATGGCCCCTGCTGAGTAAATTTTTAGTCGAGTATCGTACTTAATAATTTTTACTCCTTAAAATGATTTTTTCGTATGTTTAGCTCTTATGTTGTAATGTTTTTTCACACCTCTAACAAAAATGTTTAAATTTAATTTTTTATTCGAATTCATTTGTAATTTAAAATTATTTTGACTGCAAAAATTTATTTATTTTACACATTGAATCATAACATTTTTTTATTTAGAATGTTCCGTACAAGTTGTAGAATATTTAAACATTGCTTTATTTTATAAATTAAGCAATAATGCTTAAAATTATCATCAATTTGAACGTATCTAAGAAGAAAGCCCGTGTAATGTTATGTATCTGGACCAAACGAGCTAAGAAAAGGGGGGGGGGAGGGGGTAGTGCATTTTTAGTGAACTGTAATTCAAAAAACAGTTAAGTCTCACTCATAAAATTTACAATTTAACTTTGTATTAAGAGGATGTTTATTAGCCAATGTTTTCAGTATTTTTTAGTCAGTTCCTTTTGAGATATTAATTAGTGAAAACTGCCAAAAACAGACTTAACACAGTTTTTGACTAGTATTAAAAAAATGCTTTGATGAACTGTACAAAAAAAAAAGGAAAAGGTTTTTAGGATTGTAACATGTGAAAAGTGGTAATCCTATAAGATATCAGCATAAGAAAAACAAATATTTAATACGAGTCTAATCTCCTTCATAAAAAATAATGGTAGCGAAATCTGATGTTTGACCTTTTATTTTTCCAGTTTTTGACATGTTATTGACCTAGATCCGTAAGCCTAATGAAAATTTCCTAATCCACTAAAATATAGACAATTTTATGCGGAAAAGTTTGGTTTTTGATTTATCTTGATAGGTATAATAAAGCAGTTACAGTATTTTTCGTAAAACACGTTTTTCACCCAATAATGGCTATCTAGCTTATTAAAAATGGCCACCCCCAAAATACTATATGTTAAAAATTCTTTTAATCAACTTTTTAAACCCAGAAAACTATGAAGAAAACTTGGTTAAAAAAATTAGGAAAATTAAAAATGTCAAGAGATCCCACCTTGGCGTCATTCCATGGTTACGGACGTAACAAACAGAAACTTTAAAGCTTCATAAATAATGTAAAAAAAAAAATACTTATTACTTGGATTATTTTATATTTAAGGACGGTCCAAGAATTGTAAATATAATATTAAATTTTGAAATCTGAAAAATGTTCCCATAATTAAAAAAAAAATAAAATCTAGGTGTTACGGACGTAATTCACAAAACAGTCAAAACTGCATACAGTTGCAGTTATTGTCATAATCCTGTGAATTTTAAGGAAGAACATTTAACTTTTTCTTTAATAATTCATTATTATGGTATTAGCTGTTGGAAACTGCAATTGTGAAAACATTAAAATAATTATTAATTAATACACGGGATAATTAAATTGTTACAGACGTAACATTTGTCTGTTACGGACGTAACAAGTCCTATTTGAAATTTACATTCACCGGAATTTTAACATTTAAGCATAGAGCATTGCAAATAAAAGACAAAGATAGTAATATCGTAACATTAGAAACATTTATTTTCATTTTTTTTTACAATTTAAATGCTAATTTGCATCTGTTGTCCATTTGTGGTTCCTCCAAAATTTGGATAATGAAAATATAAAGTGTCACAAATATAGCCTGTTGTCATTCATGAAAAAATAAAGTATCACAAAAAATCCCTGCCGGCTCGGGCCTACAGGCGGAGGTAGATTTCGAAGTTAAGTACTAAATTCTCCAACAAAACTTAAATCAAGATTAGAGATAAACCCAGTTTCTTCACAAAGAGTGAGCTGTATGGAGCTATACTTTTTGTGAAAATTATAATATACACGAATACACACACACATGTATATGGAATAGGTTTAAAAAATGGCTACAAAAAATTCAGAGAACCTTAAAGTGTTAAAATATGTTAATATTTCCATAGTCGGGTTTTTATCATGTTTTAATACGTTTCTTCAAACTCACATGGCGTTAAATATTCACCTGCTGAGGTCTATTATATTTCCAATATGACGCAATATACATATTTTTTTAATTCGTCAAACTATTTATTTTATTTTGAGTTTTCATGCTGAAATCTTGCTCTAAAAAACTTATGACGTAATATTCAATTTGTTTTCAATTTGTCAAACTATTTAATTTTACACGTGAAAATTTTGCATTAGAAAAGTAATTGTTGTGGTGAGAATTTTATTTATTTTTTTTAATTGTTGGCAACTGCTATAACGAAAAACTTTTATTTTTTTTCTGCCATTGTTGTGTAAGAGCTGGTTTTATCAGAATCATGTTAAGACAGTATTCAAAATTTTGAACTCTTCCCATTTCCACCCTCTTGGACCGATTTCGCCCATTTTCAATCCCCGCCGAGATATTAGCCATATCCAAGTTGTTGGCGAGTTTGAGGACAATCCGTGCATAATTGCGACTTTTATCGTGCGGACAAAATTTAGTACATACATATATACATATATATATATATATATATATAAACTTTTTAGGTGGGGGTAGTTTTGGGATCCTGGGGTCCTATAATGAAAAGTTATGAAGGAATTTTTCAAAAGTCGCACCATAGTAACGACTGCAATAGGTAGTATTTCTTACGAAACCTACCTAAAAATAGCCTATTGCCATCCACGAAAATGTAAAGTATCATAAAAATAGCCTGTTGTCATTCATGAAAAAATAAAATGTATGAATAGCATGTTGAAAAAGAAAATATATGTAACTTATGATATGAAATATACTTGTAGTACACATTTTTATCATATTAATCTCTTATTACTTGTTATATCTGTAAATATTATCTTAATTCAAAAATAAGATACTCAAAATGTTACGTTGTAACAGTCATAAAATATTCTAATACGCAGTTAAAACTAATGTTACGGATTTAAAAGTATACTCATATAATTTATACAGAGAAAATATAATTTAAAACTTAATAAATTAAACAGTAAATTTGTAAGAACAACTGTTAGATGTTTTCCGGTTACGGACGTAACAATTCAATGCATCAGAATATATTTATGAATTCTAATTCATTTATAATATATTCCCTAATTTCTTTTATAAATTTAAAAAATAGAATATTTAAATATAAAAACTAGCCTAATTACAACTTAGACAAATAATTTTTGAAATGACAATAACTTGTTAAACTTTACCATAATTTAAGTGAAATGTTCTCAGTCTCATCACTCTAATCTCTTTAGTGCTAATACTTTTATTTAATTTACTTTTTATACTTAAATTGTATTCTTTCAGAAAATTCACACTCTAAGTTTAAAAAAAATGTATTACATGACTTGTTTTATAAATTTTTAAAAATTAGTACTTTGGTTTCCCTTTTCATGGAATGACCCCTTGGTGATTCGAAATGGATTGACCCACTGGCCTTTAATTCTTTGACTGATGTTAGATCACAAAAAGACTATCGTCACTTTTATACCATAGTATAATCGCAAAACAGATATGGTCTTCTCTTAACTTTTATTTCATAAAAGGGGAATATTCCCAACATCTGAGATTAAAGAAAGCTCTTTCTAATAAACTTTTGGATTGTTGAATGAATGTTTACAATTTTTCTTCATTTGGTCATGAAGTTAATTGTATACAGAAAATGATTTCCTTAACCCATTAACTCCCAAATTAACAAATTTTGAAAATTTTCCTTGAAATTGATATATATGGGTGGAAATGCATGAATTAAGAGTATGTCAAAAGCCTTTTGAAAAACTTTAACCATATTTTTTAAGCCGTCCTCATTTCATGACTCTGGGCGTTTGTATGTAAAAAGCTATAATTTTTAAAAATGAAAAACTTTTATATTCAATTATTTAGTTTTAAAATATAAGCAAAACGATGGGCAAAATAATTTTAAAAATCAAAATTTATTTTTAGATATGTAACAAAACTTTTCTTTTTGCATTTTTAAGATTGATTTTTAGTGTAAAAAAGAGGAAAATATTGTATGCATAATGTTGCATTGCATTCCATACCATATGTTTTTGGCTTTAAAGAGCAGTTATCATATTGGCAACACAATTGTTTTTCCCTTTTGCTAATAACATGCTGTATTTTGTCAAATTTTATATCTGAAAGCACAGTGGATCTGGATGTTATCTGCCTTTGTTCCCAAAATGGCATTTAATCTGCTCCTTTTTTAAAAATAGGTTACTGCGATATACCTTCTAAACTCTTTGACTGACATCATCTTAGAACCATGGCCTTTTTATAAATGTCATAGCCTTTTACAACAGCCATATTTATCATCCCAGTAATAAGGCAAAAATACCACTTCTTTCCTCGTTTGGCTATAGAATGTTTCTTAAAAAGCCAAACATGAAGGTCGACAACCCCCCCCCCCCCATAAATGAGGCATAGGAACTTATAGCATGAGGTTGATTCACTTTAATTCTTTTTTTTTTTCTACACTCCATTTTTGTCTGGAAATAGCGGCAATATGGTATCAAAATTAGTGGCCAAAGAAACCCAATTATTGTCCTTCCATTTAATAAGAAGAATTTCATTTGTTTTGTCAATTTTACTATCGTAAAACCCTCTCTCTTTTTTACTCATTTACTTATCATCCATTATTGGGCATTTTTCAGTACGATATTCTCGTAACGTTCCACTAGTCCTGAACTGCATTTCTTTTAGCATTTTGAGCAACATATGACTTGCAAAGAAGTTATCAAAATAAACACGACTGCTCTTTGGATCTTCAACAATAGATAATAAATTTAAAACTATTCTTACACCTAAAGAAAGTTTGTCAGATTCAGAAGTATTTGATTATTTTCCACAATACAGTGTAAAATTGTAACAGTAACTATCGTTGACATACAGAACCTGTAGTTTATAGCCAAATCCAACAAATTTAGACTTCATAAACTATTTCAGTGTATGACGACCATAATACCGAACGATCATTTCGCCAACAGACACATCCGTAAAAAGCACATTTCTGAAAATTCTCGAAAGCATTTCTAACAAGGGACGTATTTTAAATGATTTATCATGTTTGTTATACTTATGTGGTAAATTATTATTTTGGAAATGTAATAATCTCTTGAGCTCTAAGTGGAAATTTTTAGTCATAGCATCCTTCACTATTGTTATTCCTAAATCATCTGATTCTGCCCAATAGTCCCGCTCACATGGTAAAGCATGATAGCCCGAAAGTACCAGAAATCCTATAAATGTTTCCATTTAGTCTTTAGTCACATTATAATTAAACTTATTTTTCACTTCGTGAACATATCGATTAGTTTCCTTTGCAATCATATCATAAACACTTTCAGTAAAATATTTTTCAAACAGCTCAACTGGACTCATATTATTAGTTTCCGCTGTCAATGTATCCGAATTTCTCTTAGAAGAATTTTCCAAAGTTCCGAATGAGTAAGACGGGGTTTCATTTGTCCATACAACTGATATTTCTCTTTTACGTTTACGAGAATTTTTTTCCCTTTTTTATGCGAAATAATACAGTAATCATTATCATCTGGTAATGTAATTTCCAATGTACCTGCAACATCCGATACAACCGGAGTACCGAAATTATCATCATCGAACTGCTCTTCATTTGTTAGATCATTTAGATCTGGAGGCATTAATATAATATATTCTTCTAATTCTGCAGAAAAAAATAAGCAGTTGCCTCTTCTAAGATTTTAAAAACTTTTTTTCTACTCATTTTTCAGTTTTCTTTTATAGTTTATCGGCAAAAAAACATAAGAAACAATTCTGAATATGAATAAAAACTATACCCAAACGTCCAGCGTCCTCAAACGATGACGGATAAATTTTCCTGTTTATCACGGATACATTAATAAAAATAAATATTAAAAAACATGCTGAGGGCATAATATGGACTATGTAGATTGCATTTATATCAAATTCAAAGAATTTAATAATTAAAAACTCTTATGATACTCATCAGCGTACACATAAATAAAAACTATATTAAAAACACATTAAAATTAATCCCAACGTTTCATGCTCTTTTTAATGAGCCATCATCAGCGGAGAAGTTTCTTGACCTCCACGAAGCAAAGTTACAAACAGCACAGTCACTATCACAACATCAAACTGAAAACATTTCAGTAACTGATCATTAAACATCAAAATCAACACTGCATCGGATATGGCGCCATCTGTTGGTAGGCTATAACACTATTATCAGAAACTAGGAAAATCCGAAATTAACATTACAAATGTACTTTTAAAATATTTAACCAAACATTAGAAATCTGAAATGAGATACTGTCATTGCATACTTCGTTTTTTCTCAGACTAATTTTTATGGATTCACGTATAAGGGCTTTAAGAGGGTTGGAATATTTAGAAATAATTTTTACATCATCAAAATGAACTGCCTTGACACTGCCTTTAAATGCTAATCTAGATAAAGCTGTAGACTATCTATTGAATTTTAAATTTCTTTTATGTTCTTTAATTCTTTCTAACAGGCATCGTTTTGTCATTCCAATATATGAAACTAATAGACCAGTATTGAGTTGCATAGAGATTTCGTAAACACCAGAATGAAATAAAATTGGTAGAGGATCTTGCTTTTTGGTAATAGCTGTAAACAGATTTTTTTGAGGGGGAAGCAACAAGAAGAATTCCGAATCTATTAAAAATTTTCCTTAATCTTTTAAACATTGCTGGAATATAAGAAATTTTTCTAAAAATAGGAACGAGTTAACTGAGCGCTTTGGGGATATCTATTGAACTTCTCGATTAATTTATGGATAACCTGTGGGTTATATCCATGATCCATTCCAATCTTGACAATACGGTGCAGTTCGTCTTCTAAACATTCATCCGAACAAACAATATGTGCTCTCTTAATAAAAGAGTTAAACGCAGATATTTTATAACCCCATGGTGTTGAAACAGTAACAGGAATAATGCTATCTATTTTCATTGATTTTCTGAAAACTTTTCTTTTAAGCGAAGAACCTGATTTTATAATCAAGACATAATATGGGAGAGAGTTATTGACTTCATTTTCCATGGTAAATTTAATACTTTCATCGAGTTGATTCAATTTCTCAAAAAATTTTACTAAAGCTGGCCTTCATTCTTCCCATACTACAAAAACATAGTCGACGTATCTTAAACCATAATTTAGGTTTATGTACGAAAGTGTTGAAAATAAAATCTTCCAAGGGTCTAAGCTTAAATTCAGCAAAAATACTTGAAACAGGTGACCCCATCGGTGCAGCCTTATCTTGTTTATAATATTTGCCGTTAAAATAGAATACATTACTCTGATTAATTAAATTTAACCCTGCTTCTAATGAGGTTTTAATTTCTTGACTCAGATTATTTAATTTATCTATAGACTGGTTAATAGTATTCATAACTTCGGAAATATTTATGTAGGGGAAAAGTGAGACAAGGAGTCAGATTGGTTAAAAAATTAGGCAAATTAAAAATGTCGAACGACACCACCTTGGTGATTTGAAATGGTTTGATCTCCAGTGTAATAAAGATAAGTGTTCTATCGACTGCTCATAAAATGTTCGATCCCCTTGGATTTTTATGCCCTGTGACAGTTATTCCCAAGCTTATTGTACAACATACTTGGGATATCAAAATAGGATCGAACACGGAAGTGCCAGAAGAAATTCGGAATAAATTTGAAGACTGGAAGAAAGATTTAATGCTACCCTCAAATGTTAAAATTCCAACGCTACATTTGATTCAAGCGAAAAATAGAATAGCTCTTTTGCGTAAAATAACAATTCCTAGGCTTGAGTTGCTTTCATGTTGCATTGGAGCACGACTTTGCTCATTTTGTAATAAAAGTTTTAGATCTGCATGATATACTTAATTACTCATTGGACAGATTTCTCTACAGCTCTAAGTTAGTTTTAAAATAAAACGAAAAGTGCCCAGTTAAACTGATGGCATTGAGTTCACAGGCTATTCACGCTATATTATACTCTTATTTCAAAGAACACTATCCCTCGAAAAATAAATTAAAGGGGGATTAGCATCACCCCTCTGTTTCCGATCTGTAAACTTAGCCAATGAGCCTCCAAATCTCATTAAGGCTGTTCTCAAATCCAAAAGGGCAACTTCCTGACATAAGTTTTCATTTATTTTTGTTCGAAAATGCATGAAACTAGCTGGTGTTGTTGTTCAGAAACTATGTCATCGAGCTGTTTTTTTCATTTTTTTTTTTGCAAACGCAATAAATCTTTCAGAAAATATTGTCAAAGTGGAGGTTTTGAACTGAATTTCCAAGCGAAAGTAGAAAAATCACTCAGGAGCGGGCGAAAAACGGGTTTGTCACGTGATCGAAATGGCTTATAACTCAACTGGTAAATGACTGATCAAAAAATGGAAGAAACAGGTCAGTTCCAAATCACTTCCATGGCCAGGATTTCCAATTTTATATCTTCCCTTTAAAAAACGAATTTGAAAATGTGTCAGAACGTTTTGCGCTTGTTGAGCAGAGCAGTTAAGAACAGCCTTAAGGAAGCGCCTTATCAGCATAAACCGGTATACTAAATTTGAAGCAAATCGAATAGAAAAAACATTTATCTATATTAAGGAAGGTATTAGCCCCCAGTTCCCCCCTTTATACTTAAACAATGAACCGCCAAGTATAATCACTGAAACGCCTTATCAGAATTAACCAGTATACCGAATTTGAAGCAAATCTGATAATTCTGCATGAAAAACCCATTTATATAAGTTAAGAGCAGTTAAACCCCCGTTCCCCTCTTTATACTTAACCAATGAGCTTCCAACACTAATCAGGGAGGCGCCTTATGAGAACGAACCTACAATGGGTGAGATTGTCTCACTTTTCCCCGCCATAAATATTTCCGAAGTTATGAATACTATTAACCAGTCTATAGATAAATTAAATAATCTGAGTCAAGAAATTAAAACCTCATTAGAAGCAGGGTTAAATTTAATTAACCAGAGTAATATATTCTATTTTAACGGTAAATATTATAAGCAAGATATGGGTGCACCGATGGGGTCACTTGTTTCAAGTATTTTTGCTGAATTTAAGCTTAGACCCTTGGAAGATTTTATTTTCAACACTTTCAAACATAAGACTAAATTATGGTTAAGATACGTGGATGATGTTTTTGTAGTATGGGAAGAAGGAAGGCCAGCTTTAGTGGAATTTTTTGAGAAATTGAATGAACTCGATGACACTATTAAATTTACCATGGAAAATGAAGTCAATAACCCCCTCCCATATTTAGATGTCTTAGTTATAAAATCAGGTTCTTAACTTAAAAAAAAAGTTTTCAGAAAATCAATGAAAATAGATTGCATTTCCTGTTACTGTTTCAACCGCATGAAGTTAGAAAATGTCTGCGTTTAATTCTTTTATTAAGAAGGTACATATTGTTTGTTCGGATAAATTTTTAGAAGACGAACTGAACATGCTGTTGAGTTGCTATTGTTGCATTGTATAATTGCATGTATTATATTGCATATTGTATAATTCTTCTTGTTGCCTCTTTCTCAAAAATTCTGTTTGCAGCTATTACCATAAAGCAAGATCCTTTACCAATTTTGTTTCATTCTGGTGTTTACGAAATCTCTATGCAAATCAACAGCATGTCTATTCAATAGATATTCAACATATATTCAATAGATAGCAACTGTGTGCATTTAAACATGTCAAGATTGGAATGGATCATGGATATAACCCATTATCCATAAATTAATCGAGAAGTTCAATAGATATCCCCAAAGCGCTCAGTTAACTCGTCCTATTTATAGAAAAATTTCTTATATTCCAGTAATGTTTGAAAGATTAAGGAGAATTTTTAATAGATTCAGAATTCTTCTTGTTGCCTCTCTCTCAAAAATTCTGTTTGCAGCTATTACCAAAAAGCAAGATCCTTTAACAATTTTGTTTCATTCTGGTGTTTACGAAATCTCTATGCAACTCAATACTGGTCTATTAATTTCATATATTGGAATGACAAAACGATGCCTGTTAGAAAGAATTAAAGAACATAAAAGAATTTTAAAATTCAATAGATAGTCTACAGCTTTATCTAGATTAGCATTTAAAGGCAGTGTGAAGGCAGTTCATTTTGATGATGTAAAAATTATTTCTAAATATTCCAACCCTCTTAAAGCCCTTATACGTGAATCCACAGAAATTAGTCTGAGGAAAAACGAAGTATGCAATAACAATATCTCATTTCAGATTTCTAATGTTTGGTTAAATATTTTAAAAGAAGTACATTTGTAATGTTAATTTCAGATTTTCCTAGTTTCTGATAATAGTGTTATAGCCTACCAACAGATGGCGCCATATCCGACGCAGTATTGTTTTGATGTTTAATGATCAGTTACTGAAATGTTTTCAGTTTGATGTTGTGATAGTGCCTGTGCTGTTTGTAACTTTGCTTCGTGGAGGTCAAGAACCTTCTCCCTTGATGATGGCTCATTAAAAAGAGAATGAAACGTTGGGATTAATTTTTAATGTGTTTTTAATATAGTTTTTATTTATGTGTACGCTGATGAGTTTCATAAGAGTTTTTAATTATCAAATTTTGACAGCGTAAGTCCAAATTTTTCTTATTGAAAGAATTTACCTCATAAATTCAGTTTCATACAGTAGTGTAAGAAATACACTACGTAATTACCAAAAAAACCGGGAAATTAATCTGTAGCTTTCCCGCGCATCTTTACTTAGTTCCAAAGAAATCACATACATTATATTATGTGGTGTTGTCATCTATCATACCAACTTGTAAATAAAAGAATATTTTTAAATTTAATGTAGGAAATAACATTTTTTCACAGCGTCATCAAATGAGGACGCTGGGCGCTAATGGGTTTTAAGATATCGGATATCTCTTGCATTTCGATTGGACTTTCTTGTATGTGATGATGTAACACAGGAGGTTAAAGGAATGAGCTACATGAAAGACCGAAAACGGCACGGAGATACCAGAACACCATCATTTGTCTTTTTTCAAAGTCCTCCCACCATAAAAAACGAAGAAAATCTCGGTCTTCCTGTGTGACAGAAGAATGCTTTTCTAATATCTATAACTACTCTAATCTTGTCCTTTCGGAACTTCATTGATATAGGTTGATTTCTTCTCGAAGATTTTTTTCGTTCTCTATACAGTCATTCAATGGCGGTTGCGCCTTTTCATGTCACTAAGTATCAAATACAGGTCTAATTTTGGTTATGGAATTCTCCTTGAAAATGGCTCCATGAGGCAAGCAGTGAGAGGGATCTTTGAGCTATTCTTCAGGTACTACTTCTATTATTTCCGATTCTTTCCAGCCTTTGAACTAGCATCATAAAAATTAAACTCTCCCTCACGTTTAAGCTTTAGTGGGTAGGTCATGCAATCTAGATCCAACTAAAAGTAAATATCAAGTTTTTTTTACAAAATGTAATTTTTCCTAATTCCATGTTTCCTTTATTCTTTTTTTATTATGGTTTCCTACCTTTTTTAAACGTAACGTGTTCCTTACTGATAGGGAAGTAAATGTAGTGGGTCGGTCATGCAGTCTAGACCCAACTAAAAGAAAATATTAAGTTTTTTCAAATATGTAATTTTCAACAACTCCATGTTTAAGTAATTCTACTTTATTTTTGCTGTGAAGATTATTCACGCATTTTTTATATCATAATATTAAAATATTTATTTGCTTAAAAGACGTTATAAAAACACATTAAAAGTAAATTAAAAATCTATATTTACATGTTTCAACTCATTTTCTGAGTCGTCATCAGAATGTATAACAGAAAATTACAAATGCATATGAAAAATGGAAAAAATCATCGAATATAAACAAGTAATCATATAACGCGCCCTAAATTTTCGCGATTGCTCGTGTTCCTTCTATGTCGCGGCACCGTAAGTTATCCAACCATTCAACCCATAAATTCGGGATACGAAAAGATAATGTATCGTTTCAAACTCCTGAACCTCTTAAATAAATTTCAATGGACTCTCTAATGAATAATTGTAAATAAAAATTAGACCTGTAGATTATTTTACTCACGTTAAAAAGTATGTTAATGTTCTTTATTTGATTTAGCCGGGATAAAGCAGTATTACCTCTATTATATTTTATGTCCGCTATATGTTCTTTACATCTGATATTGAATTTTTGTTGGGTTATACCTATATAATGATTTTTGACTCCTCCCTCCCTAATAAATGGAATCATATAAACTCCTGAGAGGTCATCTCTATTAATAGGATCAATTTTAGTATTTAAAAGCATCTTTAATTTCGGAGGCGGCTTCGCGATCAAACATAAACCAAAATTTCTTAAATGATTTTTTATAAGTTCAAAGAAACCCGGGAAATAATTTGTTACAATCCTTTTCATATTAACTTCATTAATAGTTTTATTTTTATTTTTAGAAGTATCAAAGGAGCTCAGAATCAATTTGTTGATTAATTTTACCTGATATTCATTATCACTAGCAATACATTTAATTTTCTCTAATTCATCCCCCAGATTTATATCGGAAGAAATCCCGAAAGCACTCAGGAGTTTATATGATTCCATTTATTAGGGAAGGAGGAATCAAAAATCATTATATAGGTATAACCCAACGAAAATTCAATATCAGATGTAAAGAACATATAGCGGACATAAAATATAATAGAGGTAATACTGCTTTATCCCGGCTAAATCAAATAGAGAACATTAACATACTTTTTAACGAGAGTAAAATAATCTACAGGTCTAATTTTTATTTACAATTATTCATAAGAGAGTCCATTGAAATTTATTTAAGAGGTTCAGGAGTTTTCAACGATACATTATCTTTTTGTATCCCGAATTTATGAGTTGAATGGTTGGATAACTTACGACGTCGTGACATAGAGGGAACACGAGCAATCGCGAAAATTTAGGGCCCGTTATATGATTACTTGTTTATATTCGATGATTTTTTCCATTTTTCATATGCATTTGTAATTTTCTGTTATACGTTCTGATGACGACTCAGAAAATGAGTTGAAACATGTAAATATAGATTTGTAATTTACTTTTGATGTGTTTTTATAACGTCTTTTAAGCAAATAAATATTTTAATATTATGATATGATTACTAGTGGACGTAATTTTGACTTACTACTCGCACTTATTTATATTTGTACGCATTTTTTATTTGAATGTGGCAACTTTTCAGTTTTGTTGTTATTTGTTGCTTAGAATGTAAGAAAAGAATAAAGATGTTTTAGTTGATATTGCATTTATGGTTATTGCTGGTGCATTTTTGGTTAATAAGTGATATTTAAGAGATGAAATTTTGAATTGAGCAAATATTTTAATTATTTCGGAAGCTACTTAACAACTTTGAACTATAAAGTTCCAGAGACGTTAACATATATCTTTCTCTACAATGTCTCTATTATCGTTTAAATCCTGGTTTGTTTCTTTCAAAGGTAAATAAACCTCATAATGTCCATTTTTGTAAACTGAAAAAGTTTTTGTAAAATGCTCTAAAGCAGCTGCTCCCAATTCTTCTATGGATTTTGTTTCAAAAGGATCTTTAATACTTAAAATAGACGCTTTCCGTGTGATGTCAGTCAGGATGTTTTGCTTGGAATTGTCTTGCTTGGAAATGTTTCAATTCTTATTAAATATAAATAGTAGAAAATATTACCAATTAATATAAAGTATTAAAACATTTAGCTGTGAGATATAGCTATAATATGCAAACAAAATAGAAAATATAACATAGCAACCGTTTGTTTGGAGTCAGTTCTCAAAAACACGATTGAAAGTATATATCCATTTCCCAAAGATTTGCCACTGGGGCATTTTTTGTGAACAATGAATTTATCATGTTGGTCAAACAGCAATTAGAATTTTTTACCAGGCATTTTACACATGATTAATGACATTTACTCCTTGACTTCTATTAATGGACTATATTCCAAATCTGGTTCCGAGGCTGAAAAAAGCCACGTGGTACCGGTAATTTACCCAAAGAATTTCTAATTGATAAGAAGGGAAGCTACTACTGCTTTACCCATGAACTGTTTTACTGGCTGGCGGGGATTGACATTTGCGTCTACGGAGCTTTCATTCTTTGCGCTAGAAATTTTTGCTTTGACCACGTGATCATGACGTAGATGGAATATTCTCCATTGACTGAGCAAGCTAAATTATGAATATACTGTGAACGGGATTATGGAATAAGTGTTTTAGATATGGCTATGGGTTATGAGGTATGCCGATTGTACATACAGTGAAATATGTTATATTTATTTGTGTAACTTATGTCCGTATTGTTTCGTAAAGTATGCGCATCGTGTTAAAAGCTTGTCTTCATTGTTAAATGTATTATACCCACGCAAACACGACAAACAGCTGACGACGAGTAATTAAAAAATAGATCTGCACGAAGACGGCAAAAGGTAAAAGTTTTATTTTCATCTTTTAATTAGATTGAATTATAGAACAAAAAATATAGGAATTGTTGAAGCAGAATCGGGAATTGATTTTTGCTCTTCAAAATTAGGAGAATATTTCTCATAAAGAAACTGTTCAATTTGAAAAGTTTAATGAAGAATAAGAAAATTTCGATAGTTTTTTTTCGAAAGATTTCTTACATATTTAGATGTGCAAAAAGTCCCGGAAGACGTTACACTGTTAAAAATATCGTGAAAAATTACCTTTGCTTTTAAAGACTATCTATTTTCCGACAAATGAGAACGGTACATAAACCCCTGTGGAGCATTCGAATTTGAGTGAGAGACACCATCTCTCGCAACGACTGAACAACTTCGACGAACAGTATATGATAAGTCACTTCCACGGAGTAATCGAGCTAGCCTTTTGCTCGGTGCTACAAAGATAATCTTCTCATCAGAGGTCCTTAGTTTAGTCCGAACCAAAGCCATTCCGACCTCTGCACTGGTGACTCGGATGTGATCCAATGTAGAGACCAGAATGAAGTTGTCTGGGACAGATCCAGGGATATCGGAACAGAAGTCGAGCACCGTAGTACGGAGCAAAAGGCTAGCTCGATTGCTCCGTGCCAGTGACTCATCATATAGCGTTTGTCGAAGTTCTTCAGTCGTTGCGAGAAATGGCGTCGCAACAACACCCTCTTTTTTTCTGAGTGGAAAGATGGTTCACCATACTGGTTTCTTGTACAAAATATGTTTGTTTTGGTGTGTATTATCAGCTTTTAAAAATTGTCGAATCCTATAGGTGAAAGTTACAGCCACTTTTAGAGACGTATAGGCTCTAATTTTATGATATTACATAAGAAAGAAAATTGTAAATATATTAGGAAGTAGAAGTTTAGAATTGAATAGATCCTTACTATTCGAAAAAAAAAATGTGTGTGCTTAAGACCGCACTGCCGAAGAGAAAATTTCTATGGCGATCGTAAATCGATCCGAAGTAATATATTGACATTATATGAGCCTCGCTAGTTCTCTTTTTGCTTTCAATTCATTGTTAAACTGGCTATAATAATCTATCTTTATTTTTCCAATCTGTAAATATTGCAATATTTAATCTGTAAATATTATAATATTGCAATCTTTCAATAATAAAATATTTATACTTGCAAGTGTATATCTATATCAATGCAAAAACCCTTGACGGGTTAAAAGTTTCTGACGCAGCACTTTATCTTATGCTCTAAGAATTTTAAATATGGAACTTAAAAATACTGATATCAAATTTTGAGTGACGTTATGCTATTTCTTAAAAAATATATTTGTATTTATTTCATCATTTGATTTTTGTTTTATTTATAATCGCATGTGCAAAAGTTATGTTCAACATGAAAAGCTGCATAAAATTTTATTCGCTGTTGCTTTATCATTTACATCTCTCATAAATTCAAAATATGAGTTTTAAAAGATATGATATAAAATTTAAGTGACGCCTTGATGTGACTTTAAAAGGTTTGTTTTAAAATTCAATTTAAATTATTTTTGACTTGGTTAAAATATTTTTTTACATCTACACAATACTTTTAATTTTCCAATTCACTGTTAAATATATCACTTTCATTGAATCTATACTATGCATTGAAATGTATTTATTTCAATAAATTGATTTATCTTTTGTGTCACGCTATTCAAAATTGTGAGTAAGATTTATGTAAATGGTTTCTTTGCGTCATTGTGTCCAAACTACATGAAATGTATGAAAAAGGATAGTTTGACGCAAATAAACCATTTACATAAATCTTACTCACAATTTTGAATAGCGTGACACAAAAGATAAATCAATTTATTGAAATAAATACATTTCAATGCATAGTATAGATTCAATGAAAGTGATATATTTAACAGTGAATTGGAAAATTAAAAGTATTGTGTAGATGTAAAAAAATATTTTAACCAAGTCAAAAATAATTTAAATTGAATTTTAAAACAAACTTTTTAAAGTCACATCAAGGCGTCACTTAAATTTTATATCATATCTTTTAAAACTCATATTTTGAATTTATGAGAGATGTAAATGATAAAGCAACAGCGAATAAAATTTTATGCAGCTTTTCATGTTGAACATAACTTTTGCACATGCGATTATAAATAAAACAAAAATCAAATGATGAAATAAATACAAATATATTTTTTAAGAAATAGCATAACGTCACTCAAAATTTGATATCAGTATTTTTAAGTTCCATATTTAAAATTCTTAGAGCATAAGATAAAGTGCTGCGTCAGAAACTTTTAACCCGTCAAGGGTTTTTGCATTGATATCATTACTTTTTTGAGGTTAGTGATAAAATGATTAAAAAAAAGATACTTATGGAATTTAATGCAGATTTAATTTTTTCTATTTTATTACAATTTTCCTTATAGCAGTTTGTATATAAAAACAACTGGGTAAGTATAATCGCAGATCGCACAGAGGGTTTCATTTGATATTCCTTTAAAAACACTTTATCCTTAAATTAATAAATCCAAAATGTTAATTTATAATTATTAAATCCTTACATAGATGGTGTTTCATAGATGGATAGTTACATAGATGGATAGACGTTTTTATCAAACATTTCTCTATAATACTACGCAATTGCGTCAAAAGATGGCGACACCAGAAGTCTGATATGCTTATTATGTAAACTGTAATCAAACTTCATTGATATTTATAAATAAAACATTTCAACTAAATTATTTATTATAAAAGATATTATTACATCACAATAGCTTTTATGCAAGGAAAATAATAATTATAATAATAATAATATTATGGATGTCAGTGATTATATATTGATTGACCGTCATAATAATAAAAAATGATATTATAAAAAGAAGAGCTGAAATGATTTATTTTTTTACGTTTCTGATCGTGTGATTTATATTCAAATAATAATTACAGTAAACTCTCTGTAAGGCGTTCTCTGTGTAAGACGGAAATCTGTCTAATTCGGAAAGAATTTCAAGTCCCTACGAATCCATAGACATAGAGTAAAATTTGTCTAAGGCGGAATATTGTCTATTGCGGAAAATTTTCTTGGTCCCGATCGATTCCGCCTTACACAGAGTTTACTGTATTAATGTATATTTTTTGTAAAGTGATTGAAATTAAATATATTTATAAAATTTATGGTAATATTTTTATTGTTGAAAAATTGCCAAGAAATAATCATCATCAAATTGGCGTCATTATAATTGTAATTTTATTTAACTTAATAGCAATTAAAAAATTACAAAGGAACTGAGAATAATGGTCAACTAACAGACTTTAAAAAAAAAAAAAACTTCACACGCATCAGCGAGTATCGAACTGCCTATGTTAAGATCAGTAGACGATGGCCCTCAACCACTCAGCCGTGGGAAGACAAAATTTTTCTCCCCAAAAGTGGTTAAAAAGAAAGCATGTGTATGAATACAGTGTCATGCATTTTCGGTGAAATTTCCATAGAATGGCGAAGAAATATAGTCCGATTTTTCATGCGCATTATAAAACGAACAAGAGTCTTGCTGGAAACAAGTAAATTGTTATTTGGTTCATCTGAAACATATTTATTTGATTTTTAAAAAATCTCCCGTGTCATTTTCGAGAGAAAAAAAAATCGAATTATTTAACGAACGAGAGTTTTCCCAGAAAAAAGAAAAGTGTTATTCACCTCGCCTTAATCACATTTATATTATGTATCAATTTAAAAATAATCGTTAGAACCGTTTTCGAGATTTTCAAATTAGGAACTTCCTCGATATTATACCAACGTTTTCACTTTAAAAATGACTATTTAGATCTCAAAATATACTGCACGTAGAAATGTAAAAATTTCAGTATACGATTAGACTGCAGATATAAGACTGTTCTAGAAAATTCAGAACAATAAGACGTATATCTGCTGAGTTATTAAAAGGCGGCTTTTCGCATTTTCTTTGATGTCGAGTTAGCTGTATATATGAGTTCCGCCATCTACGAATTCTATGATACGATACGATACGATTTTAACGATACGATACGATACGATTTTAGGCTTAAGGCTGCGTCACTCGAAATACTACCGTCTTTCATGATTATGTACGGTAATACACAAACTCATAATATTAAATTATATCGGAAAGCGTATTGAGTATTATTGCAAAGAAAATTTAATTATGAAAAAATATGCAATGAAAATTTTAATTCATATCAGAATGAATGTTTGCCACAAAAATCTAACCCTGGTAACAAGAATGAATTTACTTTTGTGCCAAAGCACGGCTGCCAAAGTGTGTCACTTCGACATGAACACTGATTATGAAAGATTTTTGTTGTTGTCAAATCGGACTTAAATGGGAATTTCGCGAAGTTGTCAGTTATCGCTAATTTGTACGTGTTTATGACAACTTATTTTTGTCGCCAATTCCGCAATATTTTTCTGAATATCGGCAAGCTTCGACACAATTTGGCACAGGAGGAGACTCGTGCGTGTGATATGTAGATATATGTCAATACAAAAGTATCACTGCATCATAATAAAAAATCTGTATGAAATTTAAAGGCAAATTGAAATCAAAGAAAAACTAAAAATACTATAAAAATTGTAATTTTTTTTTCTTTGGAAGGTTTTAGTTTAACGTCATTGTGTATTATTTTGTGGTTAATTTGATCTTATAATTAATTTTTCATAATCGGGTCCGTAGCCAAATGGTGTTTTTGAGCAAATGTGATTTGGCACAAAAGTGTTAGTTAAAATCTTTAGTAGTACTCAAACCTATTTCAAAAGACATTGTTAGCCATGATAAAACGCTTAGAAATCAGCCTAATTACGAAGATTAATGTAAAGAAAAACCACATGAAAGCATTATTCCCTCCCCCCCAAAAATAGTGTTGGCAATAAATTGCCAGTTGTGGCAACTCACCTGTCACTAGCGATTTTTCTCTATTGTATTAGGTTTTTGCAGATGAAATGTTGGATTTGGTACACTTACCGGGTAAGAATTTTGGTAAGCTTCAAACAATCATAACAAACTGTCTTTTACTTATCAAAATAGGCACTATTAGATGTAATATATATTTCCCATCGGCATACCAAAGCATTTACGTCAGTTACATGGAAGTCTGGCATTCTGTAAGTAAGAGACTTCTCAATTGGTAAAACTTTTTCCTGCCAAAAAATGGTCCAAATACTTTGAAAGTAATAGTCGGTTGACGAAAGGTCTTGGGATTGTTGAGGATGAGGAATAGTCTCATAGTGCAAACTGTATCATTTTTGGATGATAGTTCTGAAAACAGTGTGCTTTCGTGTTACTAGTATAGACAGTATGCGCTACAGCTTTATTTGAGAAATAGAGGGTTTACGGTGTTTCTTTAAAAAAAATCATAAGGTATACGGCGTATAACACCGTACACTTCATTATATACCTGCCCACGAAGCAGTAAAACTTCATTTCCTTTGATCTGTCTAAGTCACATAACCGGTAATTTTTGTTGCATTCTATCAAGCTGGGTGCAGTATTTTTCTACATTAATAGTTTCACCGCTTTTAAAAAACGAATTGTTGATAACGCAAGCTTTGCACCTCCAAATGGTAACAAATTGTCTTTCTTTGAATGAATGATGGTTTTTCGGTACGTATTTCTGGATCTCATAGGCATCTAGCTGTTATTCAACTAGGCGATGATTATTGTACAAGATCCACTTTTAATCACATGTCACTAATGTGTTAAAAATACGCAACGTTTCTGTTTCGCGAGCGCAAAGAAGTGCAAAACTTCCAGTCGGCTTTTCAGGTTTTATTCAGTGAGCTGATGAAGAACCCGCTTATCCAGATTTTTGAATTTACTAAGTGCGTGAAAGTGATGGGAAAATACCTAATAAAACCCCTTACTCTTTAACAAAGGTCAAACTAAACTAGTGTTCGAATTTCGTTGTTTTCAAGAATGATGCTGCGTGCGCTGATCGCGGTTCATTTTGCATATGGGAACGTCCACGGCGGAAAAAAATTTTTGCTGAAAAATTATTTTAAACGGAAATATAAGTGTGATACATGAATTTAAAGCTAAAGAGTTGAAGTATATGAATTTGTAAGTTTTAATTTCATAAGAGCAAGTGTTTACTGAAAATGAGCTGGATACTAACAGCATAAAACTATATTTACATTTGGCTTAAAATACAACTTATTGAAATATATGATTTTTTCACTTTTTAGAATTCAATAAAATTACTATGCGTTCAAATCAACAAACTATTATCATATCTTTAAGACCTACATAGATAAAATCTTTTAGATAATGTCTTTAATATATTTTTGGCTGTATTTAAACGTTAATGCTTAAATGTCACAAGAGTAACGGGAAACATACAAAAGTTTTAATTAAAAAAAACCTACTTAAATTTTTTACCCAAAACTTCTAATTCTCTGATTTCGAGGTATAAGACATATTTTACATTAAATATTTTGTTTATGCTATGCATGGAATAGGCTCTGGGGAGTTGTCACAAGAGTAACACAATACTTTTGTCGATAGTTTGATATAAAACTGCGTTACAACCAAAACAAATAGTTTGTTGTTTTTTCTCTGCTATTAGAGCAGTTCTTGAAATAGTTTTAGCTATAAATAAGGTTATTTTGTAAATTTTAAGGAAGATAAATTATCTTCATAAGTGTTTTTTTAATGGGTGGATTTATTTTTATTCCTTTTGGTATTAAGATTATAAAATAATCATGACAAGTAATTAAAGATATAATAAAACAACTCAACTCGTGCCATTTTTGTGTGCTTTCTTTTGGTTTGAAGCACATGGTCTTTGATTAGATATTTTATAGGCTTTGTAAAGCTTCATTTACTAAATTCTGCTATATAACCTACAGAGGTTCTTATAAGGAAAGGGCAGCTGACGTCACTGTTGGTTGAATTACTGTTGGTAAGCAAGAAAAACCTGTTCATTCATTATGACTCCTACCTGTACACATGAGCTAGGGAAATTTGATTGGTCTACGTGTAACAGGTCTCTGATATGATTGGCCTACATCGCCAAGACTATTCCTGCAATGATCGTTATGACAAAAATGTAGTTGGTAGATTGGTTGACGGAAGTGTTTGTTTGTAAACATGCCCTTTCCTTATAGTAACTCTTATGGAAAGGATTGTGATAGTATATTTTAAAGGAAAGATTTTAATATTGCTTCTTATATACGACATTGTTTTAAAGAACAGGAAAAATTCTGCTGAATTCCAAAAATTGTAGAGGAAAAATAAGAATGAAATTGAATATGTTTTTCTGAGAAAGAAACAAAACAAAATATATTACGATATGGTGAAGAAAAGTCTTAGAACCAGCAAATGCTTCAGCAAGAAAATGGAAATATTAAGAAAAAGAAAAGTAGAGAACTAGCTAACCTCAGATACTGTAACGGAAAAATCTAACTCCACAGCTTTGGAGAATTTTATGTCGATGAATATTTAAGAAGAGGTCATTCTTCAGTTAAATCTACGTTAGTTAAGCGTGAAAAATGTTACATAATTTCATCAATTCTAGGGGACATTTAATAAGAGAATATGTTTTTTGTTTAAAAAAGCTTTCCTAAATTGGAAAATTGGAGATTCCTTTTCAGCTTTAAAGCCTAGTTCCATAAAACAATAGAAAATTACTCATCAGAATATCTCCATTTGTTGCTGTCACGAAAACATTCAAGCAATTCATAATGTAGTAACTGGTGTATTTTCTGCATTAAACATTCCTGTGATGGATTTAAAGACTTTGTATGCCGAGATATATGATAATTAGAATTTAGGAATTCAGAATGTCTAATTTGCGGAGATAACATCGAAGAATTATTTGAAACGGAAGTCCATAATACATAACTTCTTATAAGTTATTGTAAATAGCAAAACGTTGATAGACGTTTTGCTATTGACAAAACATTTATCAACATCTACTCAATACTGTTACTTTTCAAAATATTGATAAACGTTTTGAAAAAGTAACAGTTAGAGAAACCATTTCTGATTGTTTAAAAATTTTCGAAAGCAACTAAATCCTTTCTGTGGCACCCATTCATTGAAACTTGTACAAGAGATTATTTTCGTAATGCCAAAAAAATAGCCATTTCTGAAAGAATAGTTATACCAGTAAATTTTCTGGAAACTGTTTTATTTTCATGCCAAGATGAAATTTTGGTATAAAATACAGCATTACTGGTCATATCCACAAGCGTCTGTATTTTCAGCTTTTTATTTAGTACGATCCCAATAAAGTAAAATCTTATGCTATTATTTTAGACAATGTAACTCATAATCAATTTTTGTAAATGCTTTCGTATGTAAAATTTCAACATTGCATGTTTAAGGGAATTTGTGTTTTCCTAAAATGTACCTGTTTTACTTTTTTATATGATGGTTGTACTTTCCAATTTAAACATAAATATAACTATGCAAATATGCCTGCAATGAATAACACTAGTTTCTCAATTAACTTAATTGGGCATATTTTTTTTTTCAAATACTCCTGGTATAGAGGCTGTAGATTTATTTTGTGTTGTTGTATAATAATATATATGGAATGAAGAGCGTGCTAAAAAAGCAATTCTAAGATATACTGCTTATTTTGTCCAAAGAAATAAAACAATAAAGTTTCATTACTTTGCGAGAAAATACCAACAACGAAGGGCATTCAACAAATACAATTTGTAAAATCAGGAAAAATGACACTATCTACTACAAACCTTACACTAACATGATTCGTACAAAGAATTTGTGTTTCATTAAGTAAATAATGATACAGGAGAAGTTGCAAGTGATATTATTGGTAATGAAGACAATGACTTATTCTGTTAAGTAGCAGAAACTGAGAGGTTAATTTTAGAATTTTTTTACATTATTTTATGTTATTTTAAAATTAAACCATCATTAAAAGTTGTTCTGTATGGAAAATAATTTTTTAAAACTTATTTTAATTATTTTGTTTGTAAACTGAATTTTTGCTAAAATTAGATTATGGACAAAATGTCACAAGAGTAATATTTAGCCTTTTGCAAAATCAAATGTAACTAATTCATGTGTTATCAGATGAGTTCGATGATTAGTGCTTTTTAAAAAGATATAATTACTTTGCTATATTCTGTAAATTTTATTTCTATAGTTTCATATAATTCACAGAATTTCTGCGTCAAACACAATTTTTGAAAATTGCATTTTTTGTGGTCACAAGAGTAACAAAATTTTCTTTTATTATCTAGCCAAGTAAAATGCTTTTTTGTTACAAATTGTATATGGTTTATGAAAATAGAGTACATGTATTTTTAAGAAGTTGCATCAAATTTATCTTAAATATATTTTGTAATAAAAGAATATGAAATATATATGAAAATTTGCTCTGGTGGTCACAAGAGTAACAGAGGACATTTCCATATCACCGGATCGGAATTTTTAGTACCATAACAGGGCTGCCACAGGCGACTATTTTTCTATTCTACTCGCGCCACAATTTTAAAAATAAATAAATTTTGTAGTATATTTCTCTTGCAAATGTTGTCAAACAATATATGAAAGATTTTTGCTTTGAGAAAGTGGTGCGAGATAGAATTAAAAATAGTCACCTGTGGCAGACCTCTGCTTCCCTATATGGTTCGTTCTTTTATTGTATCATCTCCAAATGCTCTATTAACATTCCTTGCTGCCCTGCTGCACTGTGTCCCAGTTTGAATCATAAACAAACGTTAATAGTACCAGCTAGCATTCTAATGATCCAATGCTTGCATGCGAGGTTATTTAACCTTTATAATCAACCATCTAGATAAGTGATTCTCAGCCTTTTTTGGTTGATGGCACACTTAAAATATGTAGAATTATTTTCGGCACACCTGAATATAAAAAATATGAAAGTTGTGTAATGCAAAAATAAAAACAAAATTATTTATTTACAAAATTTATTCAATGAGAGAGCGGAGCCTACTTTCTTAAACAAAATGAATCAAAACGATGTTCTAAATTCATCAGAAAAGTTCGCATTTCATCGTCAACTTTTAAAAGTTTTTCGTCCTTTTTGAGCTTGATTTGTGTCAATGCTGAAAATCACAGAACCATGAAGATGCAAAAGACAGATGAATTTTAATAGCTTTCAAGCTTATTGCAGGGTACAAAGTTTTGACAGAAAGTCAAACCTAATCCAAATTTTACTCGAAGAATGTTGAACGGTAAAACTTATCATTCTCAAATCAATGAGCTTTAGTTTTTCTGTTGTTGTCAAATTTGGCGTCTTGCAAATTGCAAATGGGTTCATTAACCATTCCTATTCATCAACAGAAAGCGAAGGGAAATAGCTTTTAAGTGATGTTTGATGTAAATGGTGCTTATAATTTCATCTGCAATTTTTTTTTCGACTGAGATTCATTGATACCCGGAAAGTATTTAAAATTTCCTTTTGATATTTCAGATTTCCACCGTGTTAATTTTTCAACCACTTCCAATCGAAAATTGAGAAGGCAAACGCCTGCTCCCCGACTTGAAGGAAAACGCATGGTGCAAAAAGAAAGCCGGAATCCGATGCGCAGGGGTGTTAAATGCATAGGGTGGAGTTGCGCGCTGGAAACGCTAATACGACGAAAGTAGTCATCAAGGAAGATAGCGCATGACAAATAAAATATGTATCGTTGATAAGACACCATGCAATTTTAATTATTTATCAAAAACCCTCGCGGCACATTTGAAAATCTCTCGTGGCACACTGGTGTGCCGCGGCACATAGGTTGAGAAACCCTGATCTAGCTCGTTTATAAATATGAAATTTTCTTCATCCTGAAATCCGACATTTCAAACAATTGCTCATTGTTGAGACAGATAAAAAAAATCCTGTTTGAAAATTGTTTAAAAAGGCCATAAAAAATTATTAAATTGAGATACAGTTTTCAAACAAATTTCATTCCAAAGTATTCCCCTCCCCCCCCCCTTATTCCCCGATGTAAAAATTGGAATCATGCCATGTTTATATGTTATGTAACAGCAATATAAACGAATGTCGTTGCCACAATCGTTATATATTTAAAAAAATAGATACCGGTTTTGAGCAGTCGTCCAAAAGTGAACTGCAAATTTTTCGAGACCACAAAAAAGACCGCAATAAAAGAAACAGAGGACTTTGTCGCTAATAAGTATTCCAATCCCAAGCTTGACGGACCAACTTTAATCATTCCCCACGAAAAAAAGTGTGATTGCACCTGTGTTTTGTTGCAAAAATAAGCGTTTCACTTCCAAACGTTATGGATCAGCTTTATTCCCTCCCCAGAAGAAAAAAAAAGTATGATAGATAAAAAGTGTAATACAGGCCTATAGAAGTTTTCACTCCAATAAAGTATTATTCATGGTGTATGATTGTATGAAATAAAAGCACTTCAATTGCAGTTTCACTGAAAATATGATCAAAATTTTATTTCGTGATTTGAAAGACACTGGAGCTTTCGAGTTACCGTTAAACAACAGTAATAACAACAACAACAAAATATTCAGACCAATAGATCACCTATGTGTGGACAGACGGGAAAAAAGGGTCAGGATATTTCAGTTCAAATTTTGGCGGTGATGAAGATTTCACGTTTTTTTTTCATTTATTCTTGAAAACTAAATAACAATAAATACAATATTCACGTGGTGAAATGAAGGTACAACAGCCAGAGATTTAGCAAAGATATAGGACAAGAATCGGCAACCTACAGCATACGTGCCAAACTTGGCAAGCAGATGTATTTTTTAGTGGCACGCATTCTTAGTTTTTTCATTTATATTTTTTTTCTTTCAGATAGGCCCTTTTAAAAAGCCACCAAGGATTCATTAATTGATAACTATTTAAGATTAAATAATAATAATAAGATACACACTTTTTGTTTTCAGTTATTCTTTAATATTTGACGTTATTTTATACTAAAAAAATGTATTATTAATACTTGGGAATGCAGTTTTCTGTAAGTTAGAATAATATCGAAATTATTCTTAGTTTGTTGTTTGTTTAGAACGTTTTCATTATTCAAAGTATTTTGTATTGATTGAATATGTCTCAGTTATCAAACGTCTCAAGTGTGTTAATAATTATACATAATTAACAATACTTTTACTATAAGATACATGCATGAATATTTAAAGAAATCATGGTAATAATATGATGCTATATAATATAATACAGTAATCCCTTAACATTGGCGAGGGTTAGGTTCGCGGGGATCTCCGCGAATGTCAAAATCGCGAACGTTGAGACTATCTTTCCGTGCATAAAAGTGGGTTAGGTTTTTCATTTATTTTTTTAAATGGAAAAGAGCAATTGAAATTCAAAAAGTATATTTATTAAGCATTGTGCATTAAAAGCACAGGGTGGTTATAATTAAACTTCCCCTATAAACAGCATCCTACAGCGCAAACGGGAGAACGGAATGGAATGAAATTTGGTATATAGACTATACACGAGATGCGCTCACGGAATTTCGAAAAAAAAAAAGTTCCAAAATGTCCACCAGATGGCGCTTTTTCCGAAAAAAAAACATTAAATTTAACACAATAAACGGCCAAAACAGCCGGTTTTACGTTTTATTACTCATAATTCTTGTTCTGGATTGTTAATATTGTTTTTGTATTCCGTTTTGGTCGTTTATTGTGCTAAATTTAATGTTTTTTTTTCCGGAAAAGCGCCATCTGGTGGACATTTTGGAACTATTTTTTTTTTTCGAAATTCCATGAGCGCATCTCGTGTATAGTCTATATACCAAATTTCATTGCATTCCGCTCACCCGTTTGCGATCTAGTTTGCGCTGTTTATAGGGGAAGTTTAATTATAACCACCCTGTACATGTTTTAAATAAATTTGAATAATTATAAACATATTGTACAAAACTTATTAGTTAGTTGATGGCGGAAAAAATATTAGTAATGTGCGACTGTTTGACAGAACAGACCTTTTGTTTATGAATTTACATGTACGGAAAAGTTGCGGCCTACATTTCTATCTGAAATTTAAGACTCCTCACCATTGAATAATCATATTCTATTGCTTTTCAACAGGTTGTTGTTGATGTTTTAAAATTTCCCTGACAATTTTTGCAGAAAATATTTCATCTGCAATAAAAATTTGGAATTTCAGAAAATTTAGGAAAAAAAAAAAAACTGGATATAAAATAAAGAAATTACTGATCTATAATTCCCCTCAACACAAGGGCTGAAGTTCTCGCAACTTAGAACATACAATAATAAAGTAGGTTATATAGTAGATAGGTGTCTAGTGTCACGTAGTTCAAGAATTGGTAAAACAAAGTGAGTTTACTTTGCAAAAAAAATATTCTTTATAAATCAAAATTCGCGAATAACCAAATTCGCGAATGTTGGAATATTCTGCATTTTCTATTTCCCGAATAATTAAAACTCGCGAATGTTAAATCCGTGAATGTTAAGGGATTACTGTATTGAATTATTAAAAGTTTGAAATAATGTGCTTTATATTTATTTATACAATATTTTAATAGAAATTGCTCGGTACGAGAAGTGATCTTTTAAAATGAGTTCGTCACAATACTGGTAAAAGGTTGCCGACCCCTGATGTAAAAAGAAGTGATTGCAAAACATATTTGAAAGAAATAAAATTCGATGCAATTTTCGTAGTTCTGTTTTCATATTAAAAAAAAGAGAAAAATAACATTTTATAGAAATTTTTAAAATTTTTTAACTATGTGGTTAAAACACTATTTTTTAATTTTTTTTTCAGAAATACAGATAATAAATATCGAAATAATTTAATATGTCTATAATCCACACATTATTGAGAAAAAAAATCTAATTTAAATACATCGTGTTCCAAAAACTGTAAACTCTGGATACTGGATTTTTTTCTTAATTTTTTGAAAGATTACCATTTTCTTTAATAAGTATATGTTAGGTAGTTTCAACACATTGGCAATGACTGATGTGAGTTCAAGTCTTTTGTATTTATGTAACTCCACCCACGGGTGCTACTTTTGCATTTTGTATATTACATTATTTCTCAAAAATATACACAATATTTGTATTTATACAATGCGTGTACTATGCATATAAATACATAGATTAGAAACAGTATAATTTTTATATACATTTATTTCTAATATAAACACGAATATAGAAAACTGTTTTGGTAAATAATGCAACATGCAAGAGTATAATGCTGCCCATAGGCGAGGCATACTGTTAAAAATACGAAAAACAAGCGGTCGCGAATATATTGCGACCCCTTCGCTCCTAGATTGAATATCTCTACAGAGCATGTGTATACTGGGAACGAAAGGGTTAATATGGATAAAGCTTACAATTTTTTCCCCTTAAAGTATAAATAATGTGTATTAAAGTAATTTTATATGTATAGTATTTAGGTACTTTTACGTATAAATTAAACAAAAAAAAAAATCGTTTCTAAATACATATCGTTAAAAATCAAATAAATGTATTAAAGCATAAACATGCATAAATATATATATATTTATATAATTTTCCATGACGAATAAACCGCGAAAGTGAAAAAAATTTTAATTATTCAGTAAATATTTTATTTTTTAGTGTATTTATTTCAATAAAATATTTAATTCAATACTTTAATTTTTATTTCATAGCAGAAATATACTAATTATTTAGTTTACGTTATTTCATTTTTATTAGTTATTCTGAACTAATATTCAGCACGAATCAAGATAATAATTAATTTAAAATATAACATTTTATTTTTAACAACATTTAATCCCATTTGTTAATTTTTTTTATTATACTGGTATGAGTAAATAAAGAAACGTTTTGAGCACCAAAAATTTTGCCAAATATTGTAATTGTGGTAGCATTCAGCGCACCGTCAATAGCAGAACTCGACTTAGACTGTGTAGGGCCCCGTGGCAAGCATCATTCTGGGGACCCTCTTCTAATATATCCATAGAAGTTGTTCGTGATTTATACTTAAGTGACTAATAATAAACTTCATATATATAATATATGAAGTATATATATACATAAATTTTGTAACAGGTGCTATTCACATCTGTATACAGGTTATCACAAGACAGATGATGACAACTTTAAGAAAAAGTAGGAACTAGTAGGAAAATTAGTAGGGAACTAGTAGAAAAAATGAATTGGTTGACGAGAGTATGTTTGCAAACTTTCTCTTTACTTAATACATATATGATATCTAAAAGAAAAATGCCCCCAATTGGTTACCATAAATTGTTTTAACTTCCCTCGTTAAGAGGAAAACATCAATAATGAATTTATCTTTAAAACAATGAATATAGTATATAGTAATATATATATAGTAATATATATATATTATATATTATATATATATATATATATATATATAATAAATTTGAAATCACAAATATATAAAGAAATTGATAAAGTTCTAAAGATGATTTAGAAATGAACATATGAAACCAGTATGTAAAATAAGAAACTATGAATGACTCACAGAATCATCAGAGGAGCTTGTGAGTTCATTCATAGAAGATGCGTTATTTCATCCAATTTTGTCGGCATTAAGCTTAAAATGACAAAATTTAGCTCCTTATAACGCAAACATTACAGACAATAGATTGGAACTGGATTAATAAATTGGAACTGGATTAATAACAATAATGTTTAGAGTTGCCATCTTAAGTCCAAAAAAAATAAAATAAAATAAAGTGAAATAAAAGGAATGAAAATGATTGAAGAAATCAAGAAAAGACTTAGATTAACTTTTAGTTAAGCTAGAATGAAAAAAAAAAAAAAGGAATAAACTTAATAAGTACTGAGTGAATACAAAATAAAATAAAGAAAAGGAATAAATTAATACAAATAAATAAATAAAGAAATAAAGAATTATATAAAAATAAATAAAAAGGCAATTGATTAAATTAATGTTTTAAAGACAAAAAATTTTAATATTAAAAAAATGAGAATATAAATAACATTTAAAAAAGATGAGGAATATTTGAGATAGTAAAATTTAGCCTTGTATTATGTAAATAAATGTGAAAAATTAAAAAACAATGAGGGATATTGAGATAGTAAAATATATCCTTAAATGATGATGCAATATGTGAAAATTTATTATGTTAAATGCATGATACCCCATATTTATTTATTTTTTTTTTATATGTCCATACAATATATAAGCATATATACATACACTTCTACACGCTCACACACATAAAAACATATAAGGTTTTAAACTTTTTTTAGCATTCCCGACCTCAATATAGTGTTGTTATAGTAAAATTTTAATCATTAGTTTTCTGATGGTGTAGCTACTTTCTTTTGGAAGGCGTGGGGGGGGGGGGCGGGGGGCGGGATACGGGAAGTAGAGAGGAGAAGGGAAGGATTGCATTTCCTTCTTAAATCTTTGAAAATGTTTTTGGTCATATTTGACCAAATTTAACTAATTGTCACCACCATAACAAAAATCCTGATTACTCCCACGAGTCACCTAAAATGGGGTGCTTGGAGCAGCTGTCCCGCAAGCTCCTGCATTAGTCAGGCTCTGCTCATCAACATACCGCAGACACTTAATGCTACCAAAACTAGCTTGCATTAGTTGGTAAATTTTTGGTTCTCAAAGCGGTGATTTATTTAATTATATTGTACAGAGCCAAGAATCAACTCAATTTTCACTTTTTTCTGGTTATGCTTTATCTGATGCAATGTGTTAAAATAATAAAACTCGGTGGGCGAAAAAATCGACATAAAACAAAATCAATATCCAGATTAAATTTATCATTCAGTTGATTATTGGATTTTCTGTTGCAATACGAAAAACAAAAATGTAAAGCAACGTGAGCAACCATTGTCCCTTAATAAACAATTGACTCATTGAGATTTGGTACGGTTGAATGTTAAGTTTACTCTGGTTATTTGTGTTTTTCTGTAGTAAGATATTATTCGTCACATAGCAATAGAATAATGATTACGATAACTTTGCAATCACTTCTTAGGTAGCATTAGGTAGGATTAGGCATGATGCAACTATGTTAAGGAAGATGTACACAACTGATCATCACACCAATGTGATTGTCAATTAAGAGTCAGTATAACCAGAAAATTTGCACATTAAGTTTATGACTTATGCTTCTAAATATACATGGAAGTGGACATACCAAGTAATACATCTTTTCTTGACACCTATTACTAAATATTAGAAATAAATTGAATTTAAATCGTAGATTTGTACATAAAAAAAGAAGTAGTATGATTAGATTAAAGCAGTATTTATTATTCCGAAATTTTGTGTATTCTTTACCCTTTTTCTCTTTGATCGATTTTATAAAATTGGAAATTAATCGAATTTATGTCAGATGCATGCTTCACATCACTGTGCATACAAAATTGACAGTAAGATTAGATTATGGTAATAATTAATTTGAAGTTTTGTATGTTCTTGTTTAATTTCGTTACATTGGAAATTAATTGAATTTAAATCGCTGATACATGCACACATCTCGGTGCATAAAAAAGATTAGATTAAGCCAATAATTATTATGTACTTTTCTTTTTCACTTCTTTTCATAATTTCCATTTTACTTAAATTTTATACATGGAAATTATAAACGTTTACATTTAATTAAAGTTAGATACATATAAATCTTTAAATGTATTTAAACAAAAATAATTTTATATTAAAACAATAGTGATCAACTTCAGTTATTGTATTTTTCCTCATTCATCTTCTATTTTCTCTTCTGTTTTCTTTTTTTATTAATTGATTTCGCCTTTTCTTAAATTTTACTCGTACAAATTATAAATATTTATATTATATCGAATTTAAATCAGCAGATGTACAAATTCACACTGCATATTTTGGTAAAGCAAAAGCGAAATCTGTATTAACAGAGCACAAGCGTCTCCACCATTAAGATCAAGCTCAAAAACAACCATCACCCAATATGCGCTATCGATTTAATTTTTATCACAAATCTTCGCTTCTAAATATTCTATAATTTTAGCCTCTGCTTTGTCAAATTGAGTACAAAAATACACTAAAGTTTCATTAAAATGTGTAATTTAATTTACTGATAAAAAAAAAATTCAAGTATGAAAAAAAAACAATGTTTGTTAGTAAAATGTAGAGCAACCTTTTCAATAAAATAAATAAATATATTGCTCCGATAAAATAGGCAAAGTGAAGGATAAAGTGGCAGTTTTATTAAAATTTGCGATCTGTATCGCTCGCTATTGGCTAAGGTGGTAAAGGGCTTCTTTTGGTTTTATTAGAAGGCAAAAAATGTTGATTTTAGTTTTAATATGCTTCATTTTATTTTTTACTCATCTTTTTAAATGACTTCTTTTCAAATTTTTTTAATGTTCTTAGTTTTAACCTTTTCAGTAAATTGCAACAACTATCACATTTATTGTTAGTTTTCAATGAGCTATATCACTATAAAGATCAAATTTCAGAATGCTAAATTCTTTCTGTATTTGTACAAAGCTATTAATTGTTTTTGGCAGTATTTTTATCACATTAAGATAACTTTATCATAATATTCAGAATTAAAATTTAGAAATTAACAAGTCTCTTTAATTTATGTACGAAATGCAGTTATTGTAATAAAAATATGAGATATTTTTATCATTTGAAGGTAGGCTTTAAATTTATTTTATAAAAATTTGGAAAGAAATTATGTTCTAAAAATTTTGTAAGTGTAATTTGGTACTACATAAATATTTATTTAAAGTTAATTCACAACGGTTGTCTGAAATATCATAACTGTAAAATTTAAAACTAATATTTTTTAGACACAAACTAGAATGAAGAATATAGCATTACTAAATATTCGTTTACTATTAGGTTTAGGTTAGTAATAGCGAACATGACAAATCCTCAACTTGATGTAAAATTATTACAAAATCTTGCTCGCAAACTACAAAACAACATTTTTGAGTAAAATGACTCCATACATGAATATTCCTTATGATGTATACGAAGAATCAAAAATCTAATTAAATATGAGCTCTAACAATTCTGAATGCATCAATTTTACAATAAAATTGATCGAAGTGGTTTATAGGTGGTGGTATTTTCAAAATATTAAGTAAACATTCTTGAAGAATTTCAAGTAAAAGGGCTGATTAAATGAACCGATTCATTCCATTTTGTTTTACCGTAAAATATAAAAATGTGAACATAATTTGTTTTTATTACATACGAAAAAACATCCTTTCCACCATGATTTATGATACTCGTAGCCTTAAGCCATACAAGTATACATGTTTAAACATACACACGTATCCAGGAATGGCAAACGTATGGCATGTATGCCACTAAAATAATAATATTAAAATTTGGCACGTAGATGTAAAAAGGTTCGCCGTTCCTGATATATACTGATACTTGTACTTATGTATACACAGAGATGCACACATTATTGCCTTGGAATGACAAGGCTCTAACTGCTTTTACCACTCTTTTCAGAAAAATGCATACATGCGGAGACTATCTATTTTTAGTTAGTATTAAATGGTAAATACATATCCGTTTACAGAACTAGCTATTTCGCTTGCCTCTCTCTTTGTAATTTTCGTGGCGATGCAAATTTTAAGCTGAATGGAAAGCCAGAAAATTTCTTTTGTGGAACACATCCGTTCAAATGAGGGAGATTTTTCCTTGAAAATTGGCAGGTATGAAAATCAGAAACATAAAACTTTTATTTGTAAATTGATCACATTGCTGTTTTAACCTTGCAAAATTCTATAAATCTCAAAATACATGTTAGAATAAGCTCATTTCATATCAAATTGTACTCAAGGCTAAAAACACCCAGTAAAGTATGTCAGCTCATTGTTGCGGATTTTGTTTCTTAGTTAGAATCTTTTCTTTACTTTGCAAAGACATACATACAAGAGCATTGAAATGGTTAACAAACAAACAGTGATAACATCGAAATTATTCTTACAGGAGATTCATGTGTGAAATGGGGAATTTCTTTAGTCTGATTTCTTATTTTGTGTATAACGTTACCGACATGTCGAGCTGGGCTGTCTATAGCTAACAAATAACGATGGGTCAGAATTATCTAATTTTTTACCCTTACTCTTTGCAGTCGTTGAAACACGGAACAATTAAGTTGAGTTTTGAAATTATAAGGTTATTTTGGGTGTTCATACTGTTTGAGACAGTACAGAGCCATCTGACTGTTACATTTAGCATTGAAACAATGAATGATACTAAATAAATTTCTGGCTCCACAGATTTATCCCCTGTGATAATAATTTTAATAGTCGACACCGTTGGCTTTTTATTTCATAAAAATTACAATCATTTCACTGTAGTGCACCATGTATAGAGACATATATCTTACTTCGGTTTGACTAAATATAAGAATATTTTTTATGTTATTTGTTGAAATATTATTTGATTGGGAATATTAAAAAAAATTCAAACTTGACAGAGTTTTTTTTTTTTTTTTTTAGATTTACAATAATCTACCACTGAACTAAATTAAAATTTCTTACACTGCCAAAATACGATTTATTTCTTACAGATCACAAATGTATGCATGAATAACATATCTTATTAGATATTTGATATGTCCAAAGAAACTATTTTGTTAAAAAAAAGTCATTTGTTTACAAACATTAATATAAAATTTTGGTATGTCCACTTCATTATTTATCTGTCTCATGTTCAGTAACAGATATGTTTTTGAAGTATATCACACATCAATAGAATTTAATATTTTTACAGTTTTAGGTTTATGAGTTAAATAAACATGTATAAGGATACATTTAAAATTAAAAGCACTCGTACACAGAAGGAAATAGCATGTGATATATGTGTTTAAAATATCAGTTTTATACATTGTAAATGAGGGTGAGCATAATGTACAGTGCCATGCATGAAAATGAAATTTTGATGAACGATGCTATCAATTTATCAAAATCAGTCCTCCAGACATAATTGAGCGTACATTATAAGTTTAGATTAGCTTTATTTTAAAATTGTTTTTCTTGAAATATTTAAAATTATTGTTATAAATTGAAATATAACTTTCTTTGAAACATTACAAAAGTGATCGCCAGTACACAAATACTATTCATCAACATCGTTCTGAAGCATCAGGCTTTGGCAAATAATTTATAATATGAAACATATTAAACAAGCAATATATAACATAATACAAAAGTAAAAACTTTTAATAACACCATATACATGAGAAATGTACAACGCGTTAAAAAAAACACGTGTTTTTTTCTTCATATGCATAAACAAGACGTGCTACTGAACCAAGAGCTTGCGAAGAAAAATACTTATGGAAGTTGGTCAGTCAGATATCAAATTCCCTTTGATACTGTTAAAACTATGGGAGTGGAATGCATTCTTACTTTTAAAATATCTCCCAATTAAATTAATATTTTTGATTTCTTTTTTCTGTGTACTCTTCTTAAAGGCTGTCTATTTATTTCTTATTTGTCAAAATATTTCTAAAATATATGCTTAATTTTATCTGACCAGTTAAAATCTTATTCACAGTTCGTACGTTTAACGTATAAAATATTAAATCATGCATATATTTTAGAAGTATTTCGACAAATAAGAAATAAAGATACATCCTTTAACCCTCGCAGAACTGATATCAAAATATTGCTTAAATGCCCAAGATTTAAAAAGGGCTGAAGCTATAGGTAGTTTAGACCCCCCCCCCTTTCAAAGTAATTATAATCTTCATACTATGCGACGATTCGTTTCATTGAATAGCGAAATTTACACACAACTGAACACAAAAACAAAGAAATAGCGAAATGAGGGAGGGGCCTACACTCGCTTGCGTGGTAACGCTGAACCCACATCGAACTGCATTTGGCAGGATGTCAAAAATTATCTTTCTTTCTCTTGAAATGTGATAAAGCTTTCATTTATTTCCTGATTGCCTAAGATAGAGTCCATGTGACCCCATTTGCAATTTCTACAAATAAACAAAAAAATTAACTGTGCGAAATTTACTAAGTAGATAAAATCATGAAAGAGACCATTGTAGGATGAATAATAATAGAATAATTTTCTACGAAAGAAAATAATTTTCTACGAAAATTTTTCCAAGAAAATAATTTCTAATATTTTTTCGGACATATTCTAAATGAGAAGAAAGAAAGAAAAAAAAAACTGCAAAATGTCCAGATGCGGTCAAATTCACCCCATCTTAGTACTGCGAGGGTTAAGAAGAGTGCACAGATAAAATAAGTGAAAAATATTAATTTCCTAAGAAGATATTTAAAAAAAATAAGACTTTATTCCACTTTCATAGGTTTAAAATTACAGAGAGAATTTGAGAATTGACTGACCAAATCCCTTAAATATTTGATAAAGTTTGAGACATTTAACAAACCGTTTATATTGCTTGCCTGAAATGAATTATAGATGACCTCGCACGTTGTCAGCTTTGTTTCCAACTTACAAGGAAGGTCTCCATACGGGCATATTCAGAAAAATCTGAAAAAATTACAGAGTGTTCTTCTCATGTGTATATATATGTTTATAAATTTTTTTTTGCGGAACCGCGATAGAACGTTCGTAAAAAAATAATGAAAATTTCGTTTATTTGGCGATTTATCATCGGTTGGCGATGAAATGAAATTTCGAAAAATACTTTTTTTTATGCCGAATACTCTTTAAGATAAAAATGTTTCATGTTGAACTTGTTTAAATAAATTTAATGTAAATGACTTCAGTATTGTCAGTTTTAGATTGATTTAACTATAGTTTTGTCATATATATATTTATAATGAAAGTTAAATATCAAATTTTATGAATTAAAACAAAATTAAAATAAATTAAAATTGTTTCAATGTCTCAAAATTAAGTCCAACTGAGCACTGTAGATTCAATTCTGTTGCTATGGAAACGCCGAATTCTTTGAAATGAATAACTGGTAAATGAATCTTGCCTTTATTTAGAATACGCTTAAATATATGAAAGTATTTTTTATATATGAAATTGTTTTTAAAGTAATAAAATTAAATAACAAACAACATAAATATGTAATACGAAAAAACGTATTTATTAAACTCTCTCTTTGTTTAAGTTTAAATTCATTAAATTTTTCTTACACGCTTTCTAAAAATCAATTCACAATCAATTTTCAGGTGCACTAAAATCGTTTGCTTTTGGCGAGGAAAAGTATTGCTCGCCAAATAGCGTGACTCTTTCACCTTTTCGTGCCAAATACTCGAAAGTATTTTATTTTTTTACAGACTTTCTACTGTAATTCCGCCACTAAATTTGACTGATCCTTTATTACATACATAAGTAGTTTAATTAGTATTTTTTTCATAATATTCTGAGTATGCCCAGTATGGAGACCTTCCTTATTAGATCAGTCGAGGCTACATATAGACAATTTTTTTTTCGTCTAGCTTCGAAGAAAGCTGTTTCAGTCCATAGGCCCGAAACTAGTTTATTTTAATTTTGAGTGTTTAGCAAATTTCCAAAATTGTGCTAAAAAAGGTCTAAAAAGAGGCTAAAAGGTTCATGAGATAGCTAAAAAACCAGCTAAATTAGCTCCTCTTTTAGCCTGTTTCGAGCTACTTTGATTCTCTTTGTTTCTAGATTTGTTGACAACAGTGGTTGACAGTGGTTTTTGAAAAGTACATTTAAAAACATCGTAAAGCAGACTGCAAAGTGAAATGAACGGTTTACATATAACGGATGACTGTCACCATAATCAAGGTAGATGTACATATGTATCCTGCGAGACGGACAATAATCGGAATAACATCTGTAATTGAGATATCGTTCATTTCGCTTTGCAGCGGGTTACGTGATATTGTTAAGTGTACTTTTACCTCTAGCAACCTTCGAAGTCATTCATAACTATTTCAGGTAAGCAGGAAAAATCTTTTTTTAAATGCTTTAACTTTCACCAAATACTTAAATATTTTTTTTTTTCCAGTTCTCAGTCTATACTACTTTGAAATCAGGAACAAGACTGAAAGGAAATCGAAGAGAAAGTTAGGGGTGGGAGCACGCAGCCAATAGGAAAGTAGGAGACCATAGCAATAAGAAAATAGCAGAACTAGACGAAAAGAGCACTGTGAAACAAATAGAATAAAAAGATGGAAACAAAGGGAGAAAAATAAAAAATAAAATAAATAAATAAAATAAATATATATCTAAAAAAGCTGAACAAAATCGTAGGGAGATAGAAATATATAACATGTACTTCCATTTCTCTTTTGTCTTGATCCTGTTTTCACGGTAATATCACGCCTGGTTTGCGATTGATGAAGACCACATTATTTCCAAACGTGTTGTGCATTTCTCAATTTTATGGTGTTATTAAGACATTTCCCTTTTGTATTGTGTTTTAGTCAATGCATTTTATTACATTAAGCATATTTGGGCTAGGAGCACATGGTAATTTAAAATATTTTTGAAACATTACAAAATTCGAAACATTCCCATATTCTTTTTTCGCACATGAGCATTAATCACAAACTTTATTTTGAAATATCAGGTACTACTAAATAATTTATCATGGGTAATTTAATGAAAATATTTGAGTTAAGAGCACATTCGTAGTTTAAAAATCTTTAAATCATTTTTTAATTCTTCCGTAGCACATAAGTGTTACTTACAAGGAAGGCCTCCATACATGCATACTCCAAAAAAGCTGAAAAAATTATTGAATATTCTTCACACGAGGGTATATATGTTTATGAAAAAAATTCTGGTGGAACCTCGATAGAGCGTCCGTAAAAATATAATGAACATTTCGTTATTTGGCGCACTATCTCCAGTTGGCGATGGAATAAAATTTCAAAAAAAACTTTTTTATGTCAAATACTCTTTATGGTAAAAATGTTTCATGTTGAACTTGTTTGAATAAATATAATTCAAATAATTTTAGTTTTATCTGTTTTAATTTTTTTAAACTACAGTTTTGTCACATATATATTTATATGTATTTATAATGAAATTTAACTATCAAATTTTATGATTTAAAACAAAATTTGAATTACTTAAAATTGTTTCAAGCTCAAACTTAAGTCCAACTGAGTACTGTCGATTCAATTTTGTTGGTATGGAATCAACGACTTATTCGATATTGAAAGAAATGTATAATAACAGCAGCGTTCTTCATCTGATCTTTATTTTTTAAATATGCTTAAATATATGAAAATATTTTTTTCAATATGAAAATACTTTTACAGTGATAAAATTAAATAATTGAAGCAACAAGCAACATAAATATGTAATACAAAAAATATATATTAAACTCTCTCATTGTTTAAGTCTAAATTCATTAAATAATATTTACTAAACATTATTTAACAAGCTTCAGATGCATAAAAATAGTTTGCTTTTGGCGAGGAAAAAGGCTGCTCGCCAAATCTCGTGACGCTTTCGTCTTTTCGCACCAAAGATTTGAAAGTATTTTATTTTTTTACAGACTTTCTACTGTAATTATTCCGCCGCTAAATTTGTCTGATCCTTTATTACATAGATAAGTAGTTTAATTAGTATTTTTTTCAAAATACTCTGAGTATGCCAGGTAAAGAGATCTTCCTTGTTTGCAAAACTGTTTTAAAACGACCAAATAATGTATTTTATGAAACTTAACAAACATATTTGACTCAGAAGTGCAACTGGGATTTAAAATAACTTCGAAATATTGTACAATTCTTCTATAGTACAAAATCACTACTCATCAATATAATTTTGAAACTTAGGTGTTGTGTTAGAAGGAACGACATGAAACATAACAATCATGATTAATAAGTGCAATTGCGATTTAAAATATTTTTAGAACAATATAAAATTCTTCTGTAATAGAAAAATACTACTCATTAATATATTTTTTAAACATAAGTGTTGTTAAATAAGGAATAATATGACGCATAGCAAACATGTTTGAGTTAGAAGTGCAACTGTGATTTAAAATATCTGTGAAATATTGTAAAAATTTTCTAAATACAAAAATACTATTCATTTACATAATTTTGAAACATAGGCAGTGTCAAATAAGTAGTATGAAACATAACAAAAGTATTTGAGTAGGAAATGCAACTGCAATTTAAAATATCTTCCAAATTTTATAAAACAATTCCTCTGTACTATAAAAATATTATTCATCAATATAATTTTGACACACAGGCATTGTCAAATAAGTAATAATAAGAAGCATAATAAATATATTTAAATCAATAGTGTAGTTGGGATTTAAAATATCTTTGAAACATTGTGAAATTCTAATGTAGTACAAAAATACTGCTCATCAACATAATTGTGAAGAATACGCGTTTTTCAAATAAGGAATATTATGAATCATAACAAATATTTGAGTCAGAAATATAACTGTGACTTAAAATATTCTTAAGGGTCTCAGAACACTTAAAACTTCAAAATTTCCGAAATTTTATTATTTTTTTAGATGTTAAACTTCTATCTTTTCTGAACATTTTGATATGATTGTTTCTTTGAAATTCCTATTAGAACAGAAGTTATCGCTATTAGAATTATGTCCGTTCAACAGCTGAAGCGGCGTTTCCGAAATTTGAAGCCAATTTTCTCCAAATGACGTTTTTGGGTATAACGCGCATTATATCTCAAAAACTTCTCAATATCTTTTCATGAACATTTCAAAACATATGTTTCATGTTAATCTGAATAAACTGAACCTAAAATTCCTTTTTATTGTTCAAAAAAATATTTTTAGGTTGATTATAATGTTGAAATTTTCAAAATTTTGTATTAGCTAAATACAACTTTGTATTAAAAATATAAAAATGATTTAAATACAAATTTATTTAGGCTCAGGGTAATTATTACAATCTGAAGTATAATTAGACACAGAAAAATTCATTCAAGTTGCAAAATTTATTTTGTAATCCTGCGCGTAAGCTGTTATACCAACATTCTGCTCGAAAAATGTCTGACAGTTTGGAGCCCCTTATAAAGATTAATCATAATATCTGTATCTTGAAATTTATTTTGTAATCCTGCGCGTAAGCTGTTACACCAACATTCTGCTCGAAAAATGTCTGACAGTTTGGAGCCCCTTATAAATATTAATCATATTATCTGCATCTTGAAATTTTTTAAAAACATAAAAGGAAAGAACATACGTATATATTTTAATCCCAATGAAAATTGTGTTTTTAAATCTTACACATTTTAAGATATTAAATGTTGAAAATTGTTTTTTATTTCATTTTTTCCGATTTTAAGAGTCCTGAGATCCCTTAAAGCATTGCAATGTTTTTCTGTACTAATAAAATAATGTTCATTAACATAATTTTGAAACATAGGAGCTTTCTAAAAAGTAATAATAGAAATCACAGAGAACATATTTCAGTGAGGAGTTCAATTGCAATGTAAAATACAGCAAACATAAATAGGTTCTAGCATAAGTGAAATAGTAATATGAAGCTTACCGAATAATATTTAGTTATTGTACTTTAAATATATGTGAAACATTTTAAAATTCTTCTGTGGCCCACAAAACTATTTTGAAATGACAGGCACTACCAATAATTTATGTTATGAAATTTAACAAACACATTTTAGAAGTTCAGTTTTGATGTGAACTATATTGGAAACATTGTAAAAGTCTACTGCAACACAAAAATTCTAATCATTAGCATTATTTTGAAACACAGATGCCTTCAAATAAGGATGATATGAAGCATAACATGTATATCAGTAAGAAGTGTAATTACAATTTGAAATACAGAAATCATATATTACATAGTAGCATAAACTGATATATTGCAATCAGATAGTCTTAAGGAGAAAAAATATTTTTCACCGCAATATTGCACTAGTAACAATGCCTTTTCATACGAATATGACCATAAAAGAGGAAGAAGTGTTTATGAAGATAGTTATTACAATGTTTGTAATTATATAGAAACTTTTAGAATAAATTTTAGTTAAACATTAAAGACCACTGTTATATGCAATACTGCAATGCAGTTATTATAGGCATATTATTGAATATTCAACACCATACGTACTTCATTGTACAACTAAAACAATTGAAACACATGGAGCGATATCGTAATGATTAAATTAATTTAACAATGCCTTTAAAAATTTGTTTTTTTATTAAAAATATTTGATTTGTTTGAAAATATAATCTCATGTTAAAAAAAGAAAAAGAAATAAAATGTAATGTAAGACGAATATTTATTATATATAAAATTACAACTGTATTTGTCATTAAATTTAAATGTTTAGAAGCAAAATTTCACAGAAAACATTGAACACATTATATATTTTCAATACAACAGAATATTCGTGTTGTGTATTTCAGTGTATATGATGCTTATTGTATAGTATATCGTACTATATATTCACTAATATATAAATAACATTTAATATAAAATACAGTACATAATATGTTATATATCCAAAAAACTTTTGCATAATGTTATAATGATGAAAAAAAAATATAACAGCTTTTTGGAAATTCATTTAAATCATATATTTATTCATTCTTTTTTACTAAAGTTATTTTAAAATCTTGATTAATACAGTTCTTCCTAAATTTCCTAAAATGTGCTGATATTTAATATATTGATAGTCAAAAGATTGCTTACAGAAATTAATATTTCTTTAAATTGTCTAAAATATACTTCAAGTATTCTTTAACAAAAGAACTTTTTCGGAAAATACCTTCAGGTTTTTTTGTATGTGTTGTTAATGTGTCCTGCATGCCTGGATGTGTTTAGATAATTTGTTATAATAAAATAATTTATAACTGTACATACAAAGTTAGCATTTATTCAAAAATATGATTCGAGCAGATATAAAATAGAACATTATAACCCACACCAATACGGATCCGTGACGTCAATTTTTTTGAGCATTCCGAAAGATTTATTTTAGTTATGAAGTACACTTTAAAAAAAAGCAATGTCTTTAATTTAAACAAAACTAAAAGTTTTTGGCAGACTACCGTTTAGTCTTATGATTCAATGGTGCTTTTGTAAAAAAGATTAATTAAAACTGATATTATTAAATGTACAAAAAGGTAAGAATTTCATGTAATAGTAATGATTTGAACAGAAGTAATTAAACAGAACTAGAAAACAGGAATTATGCTTTTTCAGAATTTAGTGTCGCCCCCGATGAAAAAAAAAATGTATATATAAATAGTGCAAAAAAATATTTCAATTTTAAGAATTACAGCACACGTTTTTATCTTATGTAAAATGACGTCATTCGCACCCGCTTACGAATTCCACATTTACGATCCACTTTTAAACATCTACAGTAAAGTATGCATAGAGCGTCACTATCGCGAAATAATACACAAATGCAGCAAAAAGATGCCGTCATTAAAGAAACGCAAAAAAAAAAAAAGGCTTTCTAAATGATTTATAGGTTTTCATTTGTTTGTAACATTAATATATGATACTTAAAATTCAATATAGTTTATAATAGCTCCATGTTTTAATAGAAATTCTTCGTTTATATTTTTTTCAAAATTGGACATATTTTAATTACATTTTTTTTGTTGTTATGAAAAAATGGCAACAAAAATATATAATAAATATTTTATAACTATTTCTCCTTTACTTTCTACAGAAATGGAATACTTCCGTTGCCGATATTAAGCAAATGGCTCCAAAAACTACAAAAAAAAAAAAAAAAAAAAAAAAAAAAAAAAAAAATAAATAAATAAATAAATAAATAAATAATAATGTTTCAAAAATAAATAGAGATGCAGTTTTCAAACAAATTGCATTTAAAAGTACTCTTTTTTTATACGACGGTATGAAAGTTGAAAATGTGCGATGCTTAGAAGTTAAAAAAATTGCTATAGAGTATTTAATCGTACTGCTTTGTTTTACGGCTGGCTTCTGTAAGGTAACGTTATTTTTTGGAGACACAAAATTGCTGGGAGAAAGAAATAGCATACCGTGCCGGGGGGCTAATAAAGTCTAGTATCTTTGACATATAAATAAATAAAAATACATATATAATTTTTACATCTACAGTAACACATACGATACATAAAATACCAAAAGTTTAAGGGGACTCGGTGCCCTTCGTTCGGCGATAAATGAAGAAAATATCGATTTTCTAATTTTTTGCTTAAATTATACTTTATTATCCCTAGTATATTCTCATGAAGTTTCGTAAAGGTCCGAGTATTATAAATACCATCGTAACTGACGAAGAATTTGATCATCGAATTTTATTTTCAAAACTATGTAGAAAATTTACTAATAAAGCTAGAACAAATTTTTTACAATTTAATATATTTCTTACTAAGGACTTAATACCCAAATACCTGCAGATTATTTCAATCTCTCTTTTAGTCCCAAAAATTGCAATTCAAACTTGTGTAATTGACGTAAGATAAAATATGCAAACATTTTTTCTGCCTTCATTGAAGTGTAAAAAATATCAAAAATATCCCGTTAAAAAAAAGTGATTTAATGTTCTCAACTACACTAAGTAATGCCAAATTATAACAGTAACTTGTTTAATTAATTTCAGAACAATAAAAAAAAAAAATGGCATTTACACGTGTAACTGACGTAATTTTTATTGTGTAATTGATGAAACATTATGACTTTACAAAGACAATAATGGTATGTAATTTAGTTTGTAAAATAATTTATAATACCTTTTTATTAGGATTTTATTATAGAATATAAAAATATCAAGTTTTCCAATCACACCCTTAAATTAAACATATTATAAATTTTATCCCCCCCCACCCCAAAAAAAAAAGATAATTTTCTGTGGAATTGCCATACAGTTAAAAGCTATTTTATTACTTCGCTGTCCCTTTAAATGCCACACCTACCTTCACTTAGAAGTGGTTTTTCTCAGTTTGTGTTTTTTCGACGAATTAGCATGTTCAAAGTGATAAAAGTTATGTACATTTTTCAATTGACTTGAATTTTTTTGTTATTTCTTTATGGTGTATTTGATAAAACTAAGTATCGGATTTAAAATAAAGTTAAAAAAAATACACATAAAAATGCAAAATAAATCCAGTTTTTATTTTAATTTTACACGTATTTGCATTTTTTTTCTCCCAAACTAATTAAGGGGACCGGGAAAGCCCTATCTCCGCCATGTTAAATTCACTAATTTTACGTACCTTTTTCTCAGAAATGGTGAAAGATAGAGGTCAAGATTTTTTAGAGTAGTTAGAATAACATGATTTACGTATTTTAACACACCATTTTATAGTAAAACTCAAAATTAATTATTAATTATTTATTGAGAGTCATTTTTAAATTAGCATTTTCGGTAAGATTTCACTGCCTAAAATAAATAATTTTAAACAAATCATTAAATCCCTGTATTAAACTGTACAATATAACATAATATAAGTATTAAAAAAGATCTGAGTTCTTAAGTTTAATAGATATTGAAAAAAAAAGAACATAAACATGAAAAATCCAAGTTTTGAGAAAAAGTTAATTAAAGATTCAAACGTCCATTAAGCTCTTAGAAAAGAATGAATAATTTCAACACTTATATTTTTATATATAAACATGTGTGACACATCCTTGGAAAGATAAAAGTTTAAACTATTTAATGATATAAAAAAGTAAAAATCGATTTTTGGTTGAAATTTGCTTTCCCGGTCCCCTTAACGTATGGTAAATCCGATACTTAAAATTATACAGCACACTTCTAAGAATAGTTTAAAAAAAATAGCTCAAAATGTTCAAAATTGTACGAGAAGATGAATTTTAAAATTTACTTAAATTTTTAAAAAAACTGAATTTTTCAAATTTTGCTGAGGGAATCGAACAATTTCTAGATAGAATTTTTCCTTCATTGAGTCCTTTATTATTATGCCAAATTTGTACCTTAAAATGCTTAAATTAAAAAAAAAAATGTTCAAAGTTTACCGAATCCCCCTTGAAAGTTTTTACTTTAAATAGATTCCAAGTAATTATAATATTATGATATGCTTTATGGGAGAAAAAAATAACAAAAAAGAGAGAAATACTACCATTAAGTAAAATTAAGCATTTACAGAGACATATAATAACTTAATATGGTGATAATGATTTGAATCCTTAATAATTAGTAAACATAAAATAATTAGTAATATATAAAAATTAACGAAACTTATGCTATTCGTCATGAAAATTTTCCATTTGATTCATGTTTTCTCTTTCAACAACTTTTGAAGTTAATTTTATGGGTTAAAAAAAACCTTTAAAATATTACTTCAATTTTACAAATTAATGTACGCTTTGTTGCAATACATATTTTCCTAACGAAGTGGTGTTTATTTACATGTTTGCCAAAGTTTTTGGTCTCTACTGTGATTTTACATTAATTTTGTTGATGTTTCGTAGACTCAAAAAAGGAGTCGATGTGCAAAAGTATTCCTTTGGATACTTTTTGCGATACACCATACAGCAAAAAAGTTAAATCACTCGTAATTAGCAAATAAACTTGATGAAAAATTCTGGTGAATTTTGCATGAGCTGAATTCGATATTAGGATTACATTAAAAAAAAAAACTTTCAGAAATTTTTCGAGATATAATGAGTCAATGGTATATATTACGGTACTTTGATAAATTTATTATAATATTTAATGTTATTTTATTTACATTTTAAACTTACGTCATTTATTCATACTATGATAAACTAAAATATTGAGTGTCCATAAATAATGTCCCAGTTTTAATGGTATATTATAACAGTTTAATGGACATTATCCGCCGAGGCTTAGATGTTATATATTCTCGCAGCGGCCATCTTGGACTTCTTGGCGATTTTTTGTTGGCTTTTATCGATAAGGCAACCCCCAACGAGTGACGTGTTCTGGCGACCCCGTGAAGCCTAACATGGGCATAAATCACTGCTTGTCGACATTTACTACTTGTCGCAAAAGGGGTTTTCACGCCAAGAAAAAATGCAAGATGACGACCGCGGGAATATATAACATCTGTTCCTCCGCCGATCTGAGTTTGAGGCTACAAAAATTACATGATTGGGGAAAAAAAAACCCGGCATGTTTCCATAGTAAAGGAGGGTGAAATTTCTTTTAATTTTCTCAAAATAAATTATTTCACGATGTACTAAAATGTTGTACTGCGTATAGCTGTTGCAACAGTTCAATTAATCATTTATAAACAAAAATGTATTTATTTGCATACGTTTATGTGAATACCAAAAGCAAAAGTTCGGTAATCTGCTTTTGCAGCCAACTGGCATATTTCAGTCAATATCGGTTGGCGCAATTTTTTCTTCTTCTAATTTTTGTAACCAGGATTTCTTGTGTGGATGTGTGTGCAGCAAACATTTCGATTGGAATTTCAATTTTTTATTCCATTTTTATATAGCTGCAAAAAAAAAAAAAAAAAAAAAAAAAAAAAAAATGTATAAAGTATGTTTGTATTAATTTACATTTGAATATAAAAATTTGCCTCCATAACTGCTCTCATACACTTGAAACAACATTATTGGAAACATCGAACGCTTATACATTTTGGCGTTAAATCATCTAGTTTGGCGACATAAATTGAGTCGAAAGCGTAAATAAACAAGTAACATGTATAACAAGTACAGCTATTTGTACAGTTACATCTGCTAATACCTCCTATAAGTCACATGATGGGGAAGTGTGACATCAGGCGGATATTGTCCATTTAGACTATTTACAACAAATCATACATCAAGTTGAAGGTAAACTAACCTAATTTTTCTTTAAAATGTTCAGTATGTGCACCTTTAGTTATATGGCACGCATCCACTGGACGACCAAAAGTCTCTGTACAGGATGTTGGCCGTGTCAGACAGCAGCGCCAACTTTGGAAAAATATGGGGTGGGCTCAAATTTTTTTTGAGTAAAATAACACATGCAATTTTCTTTCTTTTTAAGTGTGTGTAGACATAGAGGGGAGGGAGTCGCAAATGACTAAAGATTATAATTCGAAGTTAAATTAAGTTTTTTTTTTCCAAGCAAAATATAAAATTACTATAATTTAATGAATAATTTTATTAAACGGTTGGGTGTTACATCCGTAGTAATTTTACTAAATTATATTTACACGAGTTCTTCCTTATAAATACATTAATATTTATTATAAATTTATTATAATACTTAGTATACAAATTGTTAACTATTGAAAGTGCGAAAAACTAAATGTCGAGAAAAATATACAGGTTAGATACCTAATTGATTTATAAATTCAAAACATTAAAACATATGGCAAAATATCCAGGAAATTTGTTTTTGAAAAAAGTTTAATTATACAGCCGCTTAATGGACTTCCAGCGCTCCTGTAAGTCAAATTGATGTCTTTACTATTTTCCAACAAATTATTTTTAGAACCTGAATAAAATCAAATTTCATTTCAGCGATTAAATTAATAAATAAATAATGAATTAAATCAATTGAAATTGGATGAGCGGAGCGATGAAATTATTGAATAAGACTCACGGGCCTATATAAATTGGCGCCACTGGTGTCAGAAAATCTAACCTGCGTAGTCCTAAGAAATCTGTTCGGAAAGCAAGTCTTGATCTTCAGTTGCCTGACCATTTCTACGTACCGCCGCGCCGCTACCTAATGATTTACCAGAGTTCAAACACAGAATTGTAGAGGTTATTGCTTCCATTACCCCGGACTTGTTAACCGAAGTGTGGGAAGAATTGGACTTTTGGTTAGATGTGTGCCGTATAACTAAATGTGCACATATTGAACATTTGTAGGAAAAAATAGGTTAGTTTACCTTCAATGAAGTACCTTCAAAAAAGTTTACCTTCAATAATAACCTTCAAATTTATGTAAATAATACACATTACACAGTTATAATATAAGGTTGAAACTAGGACATTATTTTATGGGACATTCTTACATTTACATTCTTTTATTTTGATTGTATACCTTAACACATACCTTACCACAACGCATAACTTATCACAGTATCATCCCAATATGGCTATTGAATAATGTCTTACGCAGAAGCTTCTTTATATAGAATTTTTATTTTCATTAAATAGTTTTGTGATATTAATAAAATATTTTTTCAACTACTTAAAAGAAAGTACTGTTGAAAAAAAAAAGGTACTGTTACATAATTCTGAATGTGGTAAATTTAAATTACAATCTAGTTTACTATCAAGCCCGTGATGGGCGTCTTGAAAGAGCAATGGGTAGAGAGTGATGAGAGCGGTTTCAAACTAAATCGTACGATTCAGCTAAGGGCGCTTCAGGCAGAGTATGCAGGTGGACAAGTAACCATGGGTCTAGGCACTATCACTGAGAAATAAAAAACAAAAAATATTGCTTTTAATTTCATCAAATATCTCCTGTATGTATTAAAATTGAATTAATAATTTTGAATATTTTCTTGATATTTGTTTTTTAAACAAGCAATTTCTTAGAGGAGATTCTAATGTATCCTAGGCACTAATAATGCCCTAGGCACTATTAATGACAGATAAAAAACAAAAAATATTGCTTTTAATTTCATCAAATATTTCTTGTATTTATTAAAATTGAATTAATGTTTTTGAATATTTTCTTGATTTTGGGTCCCGAAAGGAATATTTTACGAATTTGTTTTTTAAACAAGTAATTTCTTAGAGGAGATTTTAATGTATCAAAATTTATTTTATTTATAAACATTTGTTCAAATTTCTAGGATTCTTTTAAACTTTTAACGAGGGCAGGCGCGCAAAATTTTCTGATCATTGTTTTCTTGCATTAAATCGTGCTTGACAATTTTTTTTAACGAAATAACCTTATTGTTTGATCATTAATAATTGGTAATTAAGTTCTTTAAATTATATGTATGGATATTTTTTTCTGCATGTAAATTATTAAAACATAATTTTCTCTATTAGTAAGTATAATTGTTCAAAAAGTTCCCCTTTCTTGAAAAAAAAATCTTATGATTCTCGAAGTAAGGAAAAAACATACTCCAGAAGAGGTTAAAAAAATTAGAAAAAAATCATCTGATTCTAGTCATCTGAGTTTTTTCCTTTTTTGCAGCTAACTCATATGCATTAAAAGGAAAAAAATCCTATTAAAATGCTATTTAAATTTTTCGAGGGTATGTCATTCTTTATAATTTTAGTTTACATTCCATTCTTAATTAAAAAATATATCTACATATAATACTGATTTCACAAATAGTCTTTTATTCTCATCCTCAAACTGCACATCCTTATTAAGCAACGTTACATTTTCTGGTTATTTACGATAACATAAAAAAAAAAAAAAAACATTTATAAGAAAAAAATAACCTAAGTTGTAATTAATACTGAAGTTCAAAATATTTTGTTACAGTTTTTTACATTATAGTTTTATTATGATTTGTTTTTACTGTGCCATGATCTTTTTGTGCTTTACTGTAGCTGTACATTGGTTAGAGTTTGTTGCATCTGGATAAATTTCATTAATACTAACTTACACGCATTTTGACTAGTCGCTTTTTTTCCTGATTTCACTATTTAAAGTGAAAGTTCGCCTTTTAAGAATTCTGTTTTTTTAAAATAAATATAAAGCATTTTTTAAAAACATCTTTATTTTTACACTATGATTTAACTTGCCTGAAGACCTATCAATGTGAGTCGATTGTAGCTATATTAAAATGATAACAATCCAGTTCATATTAAAGCACAATCCAACTGAACCATAACCCCTGTCTCCTTATTGATGTCATCGATATGTAATAAAATATTTACAATTAAATCATGCTGCGTGTTGCATGTTTTGGTGCTGAGTATTTATAAAGGGTGTCGAAATAGAAGGAAGCCTCATAAAATGTTGATTTTACAGAAAAGTACAGGATGAAAAGAAACGTAACAACTACATGTCATACCTGTATGTTTAAGAAATGCGTGACTTGTGACCATTGGTAATAATAAGTTGTAAGTTTCTCATATCCTCTGGATGATTTACCAGATTTGGGGTGGGTGATATCCAGATTGTCCCGAATAAACCTGGCTTTGGCACAGGAGGATGGCCGGGAGCCCATCCTAAAACGCCGTAGCGGTGCCTTCCTTTTCGGAAGAGCCCCACCAGTGACTGAGAGGTTCTGCTCTCGAAGCTGGTAGACGGGAGGTGCTGGGTTCGAACCCAATCGCGCCCGTCGGCCTAATCGTTTCGGAGTTTTCGTGGTTTTCTTCGAAACCGTGGATTCCTATGCGTAAATACGGGTTAGGTTTCCTTAGAAAGGCCCCCCGAAGGTTACCCACGAAGGGCACTCCCCACCAGGGCCTATATCCCACGTGTTGATAATTGGCCGTCATAAACACAAACCAAACCAAACCTTTTCGGAAGAAGTCCAAGCGGGGTCCTGGATGAGTGCAGGTCACCGATGGAGCTCCACGTCCAGTCCAGAGACTCCGTTTCCATGCAATGCGCACCTGGATAGTCTGTCGCGGGAATATCATCGTCTGTACATCGTCTCGTATCCCACTCATCCATCCCTTTGCGTGGATGAAAGCAGGTGTATTCACAGGCGGCAGATGAACGAACAATACAGACGAATACCACAAGCTTCGACCGGAACCCCCTTTTGCTTTTATTTTCTACTTTTGTGGTCTTGACATCTAGGGAAGTAGTCGCACGACGCGAAGGGACTAATTTCCAAAATTTTTTATTCTACTTTTTATTTACTAACATTTATGTTTGTATTGTTTAAGTGTTTGTTTCCTCATATCCGCTGACTGGAATATAGGGGTCGCCTTTATAGGGATACTCGTTTCTGGCTTGCGTTAGAGTAATTTATTGTGATCTTAACAAGTCCTTAAGTAGTGGGATTCTCCGTGAGGTCTCACAATTGGGGTTTATGATGCGACGGTTGCTCTAAATTGGACCTGTTCCGGCTCCTCTTCTATGCGTTGAGTAGGGTTTTATCGTAGTGTCTGGAGTCGGTGATAGCCGGTATTGGCTGAGTAAATTTGAAAACATAATCTTATAGACTTGAGTCCACTTAACTTTTTCCTGTGGGGGTTATCTAAAAGAGCGTCTCTATAAGAATGATCCGCGTACACTGGATGAGTTACGGGAGAACATTCGGTGCGAGATCCAGTCAGTGATCCGGCAGTCACTTTCAGAAATATGGAACATAGGGTTCAATTGTGCTTAGATGCTCAAGGAGGACATTTCCAGCCTCTCTCATGACAACTCCATTTCTAGAACATTCAGATATGATATATAAGTACTTTCTTTCAGTTCTTACAGCACTTTTTGCTAAAAACTACATTGAAATTGGCTATCATCCAGTAGGACACTTTGCATATGTGCATATTTAAGTAAATATCTAACCATATGTATGAAATTATTTTGCTCATCTTGCATTATGAGATTTTATCTGTTGAATTTTCCTTAGATCAGTTTGATACCTTTTTTTGATTCTATAATGATTGTTATAAATTTTTGTACTTCTAAATGAGGTTAAAGGCAAAAAATTCACTTATCTAAATATGTATTTATATATAGAAACCAAAAACATTTAGATATTTTCAACCGTGCAGCAAGAGACTCTGGACAAACACAAGGTCCTGCACCCTGCTTTGGCTTGATCGGGCCCTGGCAATATTTATTGCAAACTTAGAAAGAATGTTTACCAATTTAATAAACTTGCACATGCAATTATTTTATTTAACTAATCATCGTGTGTTTGTAACAGATTTGATAACCAATGTTGACCATAGTACATATTAATATTTGCACTAATTTGTTAAACTCGTATAAAGAACAGAAGAAACATTAGTAAACGGGTAACGGTAAAACTATTCCCTCTTTTATACAGTCTTATATATTTCGAATAACTGAGAGAAGTTGAACCTTAGTGTAAATACGCTTTATGTCTGTGCCTTGGTTTTAAAAAAAGGCCAATGTCCACTTTAGATGTTTAGTGAAAAAAGCTGATTTAATGCGTATGTGTTTTAAATTGCTATGAAATATTATAGAAAAATATTTCATTACGGCGTATATTTAAGGAATGCTATAGACATATTTTTCTGTCACACCCATGACTATTCTAAAATGATTGGTTGACATACAATAAAGAATAGTGTTTATTGGAAAACGGTGATAACACGGGTTTGCGATGTCTTTTTTCTTCTGTAAAGTGAAGTGTGTTTCTTATGTATTTTTTTGATAAATAATAATAAAAAAAATGAAGTTACGTTCTAATACTTACAACTTCTAAACAAATCGAAAATTTCTGTTTGGTATTAAATTATAATAATCGTAAAGACATCCAAATTTTCAATTGGATCATTATAAAGATAATTATAAATATAGTTATATGTATATACCAGCCATCAATACTTATGACAGTGGATTACTGCTGATTTCTAAATAGGAAATGGTAGAAAACAGTGCAAACAATTCTAACTGGGGAGAAACATCTTTTTTGATGTGAAAGACACAGAAGATATGTGAAACGTAAAAAAAAAATAATAATAATAAAGTAAAAGATGCAGCTTATTTTTAAGTGTTTTTTAAATAAAGTCTTTTAACCATGCCAGATTTTCTGTAGGATTTTCACGTATCTCCGTTCCCACTTCACAAATCTTATGTGATATAGTGAAAAGATGTTTTAAATCAGCACATCAAAAAACATTAGAAATAACTAAAATATAATAGAAGGAAATTAAAAAGTATTATTTTGTAAGTCTATGTAATTAATGAAGGATGATCATTTTGAAATATATTAAAGGGCATTGGCATTTTCTATATTATACCTACAAATATTATGAAGTGATAGATAGAAATAGACGAAATATGATAATTTTGGATATTGGCTCTTTTTTTATACAAAGTTACAGATATACGTGGTGCTAGTTAGTTGCTTCGTTTTAAAATGCTATAGTCAGTTATCCCAGGAGGGATAAACATACTGAGACTTCCGTTTAAAGCATAATCTACCCGACTAAAAACATCAATGTCTGATCCGGGATTTGATCCATGCACCTCTTGAAAAGTAGCAAGACAAATAGGCGGGAATATAGACTTTATTTTAAATTATTTAGAAAATATAATATTAATGAAAATGAAACCTTCATAATACGTAGCAAACTGAAATGAAAACTTTCCACGTTTAATTACATGTCTTTTTCTAGTTTATGCTTATTTTAACTTCAATAGGTCTTAAATTAATAAAGTAGGTAGTTAATTTTTACATTGAACTAACAAAACAAATACTTTTAATATTAGCTTTAGAATATTTTGATTGTACTTTAACTAAGAATTAAGTAGATACCAATATAAATAACTATTCTAATATATGCAAAGAAAAAATGAAGAATATTTATTGTTATTTCTCAAGATAGAATCGTGAAATATAAGAGAATCTTAAAAAATATCCAGCATCCGTATCCGTGTTTTAACTTGAATTAAATTAAAACTTAATAAAATTAAGTAACTTTGCATAAAATTAATTTTTCTAGACTGGTAGATTTTGTTAGACCTTCAATTATAAAAGTGTTCCTTGGTACACAATAATCGATAGAAGATACTATATCGATAGAAGATTTACTATTCAAAAAATTAAAAAGTGATTTGAACTTGTTTGTTTTTGAGAAATGTTGTTTTTAAAATGCAATAATATTTTAAAAGCAACCAACGTTATAATTTCAAATATGTAACTATATGTAGATAAACAGTGCATGTTACTCACAACATCTGCTTCGTAATCATATTTGAGTTTTGAGTAGAAATAATATCACTCTTCTTTATTATTAAATTAAGAAATCACAGTTTTACATAAGCTCCTTAATTTTTTTAAAATTCAGATCAGTGCATGTTTTTTAATAAATTTCGACGTTTAATTAAATTAAAATGTCTCAATAATTATTTCAAAACGTAATTGGCTAAAAATGATTTTTTGATATTTTTCATAAAAAAAAATCTATGTATATATAAATATACAAAATGTGCATTATACAAATTGCATCCAAACATTCACTCCGTTTTCTGGATTTACAATTAGTATACCATCTACATAATGTTTTGCGTTGCAGATCAAGTAGTATTTTGCATTACAGTTTATAAGGGTATTTGCATTACAGTTTGTATTGTGCATGATAAATACATACATATTCGACATAAAATGAAACTAACATTTAAAAAAATAATATAAAAAATATAAATATTATGTAAATTCCCGATTATGCAGTTCTTATCAATATTTAACACATAACATGAAGCTTTTTTTTTAACCCATTTAGATAAACGACATTCAAATATTCGTAATAAGTATATCAGTGTATAAAGACCTTTTTAAACGATTATCACATACATACACACAAGTTAAAAATACAACAAAAAAAAAAAAAATCAAAAGAGAAATGGTTTGTTTTATAAACAAAATATAATACACCAGTTTAATATGCCTTGTGTTTTCAAGGTTTTAAGAGCACAGATACATGGAATGTTTGGAACTTTCAGTTTTGCGCTTACAAAATAAAACAGATGCATAAAATTCCGAAAATATCTAATTTATATAGACTCACAAAGTATAAATCTCTAAAAGGAGCTTTCAAGTTCATAAAAAAACTATACCACGCCTATATGTGCAAATGTTATACTTAACTTTTCTTATTTACTCACACTTTTTATAAAATCTGTTAAAACTAGAAAACTGAAAAATTGCATACTTTATAGATAATTTGTTCTTTCATAAATATGTAAAATTATGAAAACTATATTATTTCTGAAGATATCTGAATATTTCAGAAATTACTTTCAAAATTAAATTTTGTTTTTGACAAAAATGAAAAAATGCCTCTTTTTATTATTAAATCATGTATTTTTAACATGCATGCAAAATTTTTGAAATTTATCTTCCATATTTAAAAAAAAAAAAAAAAAAAAAAAAAAAAAAAAAAAAAAAAAAATGTACCAAACAGGTGCATCCATAAACAGGTAAGTAATAGTTAAGAATGCACACTAAATAACATTAAGCATGTAGCAAGCACTTTTTGTGCTACAGATAAACATAAATACATACATTTTAAATGAGAAAATAAATTTAATACTTATACATGTTCATCAACAATTTACATTGTTTTAAACATCATGCTTACATTTGCTTCTCTCGCACCATTTGCGATGTCATCTGTACTCTTAATCACAAACAATTCTTAAAAAAAAAAAAAAAAAGGAAACATCCATGAAGTCTAGTTTATAAATAAAAAATTAATTTAGTTTTTTAAAGGTATTATTATGTTTAGTTGTTGTGTAACTGTTGTCGTTTGCACTGTCACAAGTAAGACAAATGTATTGTAAAAATGCCTTGAGTGCAGAATATTTAGAAAGTTACACAAATATTTAAGAGAATGGGTCTAAATGGGTTAAATTAAATAACATAAACTTGGGCACAAGAAATTTAAAAATAAATACTTCCAGCCTTGCAATATTTTACATCGATTTTAAATATAAATTATTATAATTAATAACATGTGCCATTGGTAATTGTTAAATCGTTTACATATACTCGAAAAGTTCTGCAATTGTTTGGCTATAATTTATATTTTATATTCAAAATTTAATTGTTGTACATTACTGTTTTTGTGCGCAATGTTGCCAGCCTGTTACTTTTTTTAAAAATTCAGATTGTTTGACTGCTACCATTTTTGATATTGTATAAGTCGTCTTCTTTTCGCCTTATTTAATCGACTGTTAGATAAAGTGAATATTACCAGGGGTCGATGCAAGTTTTTATTCTTGGGGCCCATTTTGTGAGAAGTAAAAATTATTTTTGTGAATTTTATTATATTTTTGTCAAAAATAACATTTGTTAACGAAAGTTTACAAATTGTTGTAAAAGTTTCAAAAGTTTCAAAAGTTGAAATCCATTTACACGAACCAAGCTCACTAATCGAACCAAGCATTTTATTAACAAAAACTACTTTAAATCTTCTGGCTGAAGTTTTTGTTTTTCGTGACCTGGTCTTATTGACAAATTACATATTTTAAAGCAGTTTTTATGAAAAGGAATTGTATGAAGGGGCCTATTGTATTAAAAGGAACTTTATTAAGAGGCCTGTTTTATTAAAAGGAATTTTGTGAAGGGAGCCATTTTATTAAGTTCATTTTTATGAAGGGGCCCATTTTATTAAATTTATTTTTGTGAAGGGGCCTATTTTATTAAATTTATTTTTGTGAAGGAGCCTATTTTATTTAATAGATTTTTGTGAAAGAACCCTAAATAGGCCTCAAATTTCGCCTGGATCGACCCCTGATTACTATTTAAAAAAAGGGGCATCAACCAAGCAACCTGACTTTAAAAAAAGTAGCGGACTGATAACACTGTTTGTGCGTTGGGTAAAAGTTAATCATATGAACAAAAAAATCAGATTACGCTAAATTCAAAAATATAATTTAGCTGGCCTACTTTTTTTTTTCTACAGATATACATATTTTGACATAATTTAATTCCATTTTCTTTCTTTCTAACAATAAAAGGCACAGCTGTGATAGTGAAGATCTAATATATAGAATGTACATTAGTTTTTTAGTAGATATTTGAAGATTTTTCATTATAAATGCAGGCAGAATAAACTGGAAAAAATGAGTTTCTTTTGAAAGACACTTTTACATACATTTGCATATGCATATATTAACCACAGAAATGCATATATTTACCATAAATTGAATAGTCAGATATGCATAGATATACCATAGAGTGACCATTCAGATATGCATATGTTTATCATAGACACATCACTCAGATATGCATAGATTTATCACGATCATATATTTGTACAATGAGCGCTGCTTGTTTATGTATATATTTTTTGTATGTCACTAATAAGCAAACAAGAAAAATATATGATACAGATGATTCAACTATATCACACTAAGTCGCACTACTATATTGTATGCATTGCTCGTAGACGGATATAACTATAAAATGTATATGAACATTAGGTATAGGCTTGAAGTAGGGAAAAAAAATCAAAATTTGCAGTAATTTTAAATACCGAAAGAAGAGATGAATTAGTAAAACATTAATAAAAATACAAATAAAACGTCGACTTAAAAAGACTTGATGACACAGCAAACACGTGCAATATGTTAAACGTCAAATGAATGTGACATTTACGATCATCCATTATTGGCATTTAATGTTACAGTTTGGCGACAGTTTTTTGTTCGACGGAATAATGAAATAGTACCTAATTTTTTTTACAAGTTTTTAGTATAAATAAATATTATTAAGTCTTTTTTATGAAGTCCACTCCACTGTTATATTTTTCGATGACAGTCTGCCCAGGCAATGCCGGACGGGTCAGCTAGTTATTTAATAAAACGTTTAGTACTTATTAAACACACGTATTTTAATTTAGTGGGTCAAAATAGTTTGATTTTTTTAAAGGAATAGAGGAACTTTAAAAAATAATCTCCATGGAACCCTAAAAGATAAAAAGATTTATAAGATTTATAAGTTCATGCGAGAGTGGATAAAAATAATGATATAAAGAGTTGTCAAAAGCAATAAACAATCGCTGGCGAGAGACTTGAAAATATGAAACCTTAATATGCGTTTATAAAGAATAATTTTTAAAAGTATTTGCAATATTGAGGATTCTGGACAACCACGTTCATAACGGAAAATTCTTTATAAGACGTAAAAAATAAATAAATAAATAAATAAATAAATAATAAAAAAAATCGTTGTTCACTTCCATTAGACATGCACATGTGGAAATAAGATGTTTAAATGCATGACACGTTTGTAATTAATAATTTCTAAAAATATTTGTACTATTGAGGATTTCGAACAACTATATTCATTGACTGATTTTTCTTCTTTTTATAAAATTCACATATCCATGAAAAATAAAGGATAATAAAAATAAAACCATCGGTTAACAACAATAAATAAGCGCAAGAGGAAATATGGTGTTTAAAAAAACGGTCTTTAATATAGTTTATCGTCAACAATTTCTAAAAATGTTTATACTATTAAGAATCTTGATTAATAGTGTTCATTAAATAAATAAATAATAATAGAAAAAAAACTAGAAAACAACAATTCTGTCTTTCCAGAATTTAATGTCGCCTCCGATGAATATATATATATATATATATATATATATATGTATATATATGATGAATATATATATACAGTACAAAACATATTTCAGTTTTAAAACTTAAAACACACGCTTTTATTTTATACAAAATGACGCCATTCGCATTCGCTGAAGAATTCAACATTTATGATCCAGTTTTAACAAACATCTACAGAAAAGTAAGCATATGACGTCGCTATCGCAGAATAATACAAAAATCCAGCAAAAAAGCGAAGTCGTCATTCAAGAAACTAAACAAAAAAATCGGCTATCTAATGATTAATATGCCTTCATTTATTTGTAACATTAGTTTATAATAGCTCCATGTTTTATCAGAAATCATTCATTTATATTTTTTCAAAATATCACGTATTTTAATTCCATTTTTTTTTTTTCAGTTCTTATGCGAAAATGGTAACAAAAAGGTATAATAATCTACGATTTTCCAATTATTTTTCTTGTACTTTCTGCATAAACGGCATACTTCAGCTGCGAAAATTAAAGAAATGGCTTAAAAACCAGAAAAAAATATCTCAAAGATAAATAGAGATGCTCTTTTCAAACAAATTGTAGATAAAAGTACTTTTTTTACCCTATACGAAGGATTAAAAATAAAAAATGTGCGATACTTAGAAATTAAAAAAATAGCAGTACAGATTATTCGTATTTAACCGTACAATGATACATCTGCTTTGTTTTACGGCTGGCTTATGTAACGGAACGCTATTTTTTTAGAGGCGACACTTTAATTGCTGCCCGAAAGAAATAGCATATCGGGGTACTAATGATAAAATTTATATTATATTCGTCTGAAACTGGATTAAAAAAACGCCAAAGGTTAGTAAATAACAATAAATAAGTACAGATGGAAATAAGAAGTTTATAGATCTAAAGCTTAATATAAGTCTATGTATGTTAAGGGTGTCCGGGGCTAAAAATTCTAAAAAAAAAAAAAAAAAAAAAAAAAAAAGCAATTTTTTTTTTTAATTGGCTGAAAAAAATACTGAGGGAAAAAAAATACCATTATCTTCATTAGATCCAGAAATATAACACCTTTTGGCTTAAGAAGCGATGCATCAACTGCTAGCCCAGTGGTTAGGGAGTTGAATTCGGAAATAATTAGGGGAAAGCTGGAAATTGTTTTAATCCTTTCAGTTTAGGTCTAGAATGAATATGCTACGTTTGCCTCCTCGTACTAGATAAGCGTTAAGAATTATCCATAGATTTATAGTCAAAAAACACGTTTTTTTTTTTAACTAGGGGTCTCGCCCCCCTACGACCTACGCTCGGCAACCCCCGTTCAGACACCGCAGTCACTGAAAGCACGCTAATTTGATTGGCTTTAAAAGGATTTTGAAAGATTATAATTTAAAAAACAGTGGCGATCTCCCTATAAACGGGTTTCTATTCATTTCTCTTAGATTGGGGAATTTTAAGGAAAAATCAGCTGCTGTTAAAAGATACAATGGCTGTTTTCGTCTTTGATTAAATAAAATCAGTTAAACATTTCAAAATAAGCTAATATAAAATAAATTAAGTAAACAGTCTATGTCTCCCGGTATTTTTTAAGAAAGCGAAAAGAAAGTTCTTTTAAATAAGACATTTTAAATGTATCGTTTTTAATTTGACGTAATTTTCACCAAACTTTTCTTTCTCTTTTTAATATTCACGTGAAAATACTTTTGTTAGAAATAAAATATTATTTGCGCTGTCCTAACAAAAATAGTTGAAAAGATCCTCTCAAAATATCAAATAAATGTCTTGCGAAATTTCAAAATTTAAACTGTTTTGCAATATTATTTTTTATTCATTGTACGTAATAAGTGTAATGTGACGTAAATGTGACGTAATTATCCTATTTAAGACTTCAAACACATGTTAATGAATTTATTATTTTACTATATTCTTTCTCTTTTAAAATTCCCGTGTAAATATAGTTTTTATGACGTAATTTTCAATGAGTTCCTGCTTTTTATATTTTCTATTTACAATAGTCACGTGTAAATAATTTTTTTTTAATTTGAAACAACATTATTGTTTGCGCTGTTTATACAGTTGGCAACAGTTTAAATTAATACCATTTTCTAAAACATGTAAAAAATATCTCTCGAAATTTTTAAAATTTGAATTTAAAATAGAAATAAAACCCCGAAAAATGTGTCAAATTAAAAAAATAAAAGCAGTCTGCACACCGGGAAATTCTAACGTATAAAATGATCTAAAAATGAATTAATTCCCATGCATAGTTTTTGCTCCTATAAAACTTTTTAATGGAAAGATTTTGTCCAACTTTAGCATTAAAGATCTCTTTAAATAATTCTTCGATTTGAAAACTGTCTGCATCAGCGTGTTTATCAAACATTTCTCTATAATATCGCCGATTTTCATACTTTTGTATACAATATTTTTCTTAATATTAACGGAGAAAGATCTTCGGTCACAAAAAATTCAAAACCGTTGGTGGCGGCGGCCACGGTGGTGGCAGCGTAAGTTTCTTGTTTTTAGAATAGAGAGATACTATAATATTATCTCGAAATGATTAACTCTTTCAAAAACATTGTGAATACAAATGTTGTAGAGCTTAAAATTCTGAATAAAATGAGTACCTACACTTAATACTTTTGTTGAATATTAAGGCCAAACAATTCTACTTTAAAGTTTTCGCCCCGTGATCAGAGGGTTGACCTCAGAATTAATTAGGGGGAAAATGGAAATCGTTTTAATCCCTTCAGATTAGGTCTAAAATGAATATTCTATGTTTCCTCCCTCGTACTAAGTGAGCGTTAGGAAATATGTACATATTTACATTCGAAAAAAATGTTTTTCTTTAATTTTTTTTGACAATATCTCAAAATAGCCAATTCTATCAAAAACATTGTTAATACAAATGTTGTAGAGCTTAAAATTCAGAATAAAATGAGCACCCACATTAGTATTTTTGTTCAAAATTAAGGTTGCAATTCTACTTTCAAAATATTTCTCCGAGCAAAAGGGCAAAATTGTAATGTTGTTTTCTCTTCAATTTTGTTTTTTATGATAATAAAAAATGTTTTTTCCGACATGGTATAATTTTTTTTTATTAAATATAAGTATATAAGCCTTGATAGTTTTAATCATAACCTTATTTTTTAAAACTGAATTATATCTGTATAATTATATTTATTTAAATAATGCTTCCATTGCAGTGAAACCTACAGCTTAGTGAACAGATATATCAGTTCGCGGCAGTGAGAAGTTTCATCGCTAATCAAGAGCTTGAAGTCCGGAGAGACCAAGTTACCTAAGGATATCTCAAAACAGCTAAGTCAATCAAAAAATTGCCGATACAGATGTTGTAAAGCTTAAAATTCTGAATAAAATAAATATTCACATTAATATTTTTGTTCAAAATTAAAGTCGCAATTTCAGATATTGTTGAAAATATTAAAGAAAAACGTATTTTTCGAATGTAAATGTGTAATGCTCACTTAGTACGAAGGGGAAAACATAGAATATTTATTTTAGACTTAATCTGAAGGGATTAAAACGATTTCCACTTTCCCCCTAATTAATTCTGAGTTCAATCCTCTGACCATGGTGCTAAAATTTTAAAGTAGAATTGTGACCTTAATATTCAACAAAAGTATTAAGTGTACGTACTCATTTTATTCAGAATTTGAAGCTCTACAACATTGGCGGTGTTTTTAAAAAAGTTAGTTATTTCGAGATAGTGTTATTGTATTTTTTTTTTTAAAAAAAACGCTTTTTTTTTATACTATAAATCTATGTATAATTCCTAACGCTCATCTAGTACGAGGGGGAAAACGTAGCATATTCATTCTAGACATAAACTGAAGGGATTAAAACAATTTCCAGTTTTCCCCTAATTATTTATAATAAATTTATTGGGCCTTTTTTTGCTCACCTACCACTGGGCTATACACTCTGAACTTTAACTTCATTTATCTCAGAATGAATTTTTTGACGATTTGTCAACTTTAAAAGATCTAAAAGTTTCTCGCAAAATATATGTATGAAATTTTCAACAGAGATTTTATGCTATATTTCCAATAAATTGTCTGCAGGATTTTTAATTTTGAGTGATAGTTGTGAAGATATGCTAATTAATGCAAAACTCACTGATAAAAAAACTTCTTTTTTATTAAATTTTTTTTAATAAAATTCATAATCAATATTTTAAGAAATCCTGAAGACAAAGTTAAATTACATATTTTCTGTACACAAAAGTGTAAAAATTTTGTTAATCGAGTATGTACTTTCAAAGTTATATCAAAAATTAAATATGTTTAAAATTTTAAAATTTTAATTAAAAAAATATTTAAAAATTTTCAGATTTTTTTTTCATGCAATATTCTTATTATATTAAAACATACTTCAGAAAAAAATTTCATAACAAAATCTCTATAAATAAATAATTAATAATAAAAAATAGATACAAAAACTTTTGATCCCCGAACTTACTTAAAATTATAAAGAAAAAAACGTAAGGGACAGTCTCTGCCCCAACACAGACAATTTTTCTTATGACCAGCGAGCAAGAAGTTCTAAATAAGGATATAATTGAAATTGGTAGATTTAAAATCTAAGACATTGACATGCTAATTACTAAGAGGTAAATACTCACTAATAAACGGTTACGAAAATTCAAAATTTAAAACGGCTAAAATGAAGATGGTCAACATCAATAAACAAACGCTGGTGAAATAAGAGGTTAAAGGAGTCTCAGGACTCTTAAAGCACCAAAATTTTCGAAACTTTAATTTTTTCAAATGTTAAGGGGTCCGGGACACAATTTAAAATAATTTTTATTTATTGAGTTAAAATTTTGAAATTTTTTGAGATGGTTAACCATGTTATTTGTAAACAAAATCACGCGATAAAACTTCATATATTAAAAAAAAAATTAGCTTACTGTTACATTTTTTTTAAGTACAGATAGAAAATTAAAAAATATTAATGTTTTAATAAAAAAAAAATAATGTCTTTTGGAAATTTTACGAAAATAAATAAGATTTCATTTGTTTCAATGATAAAAACAACACCATCAGAATACCGAATGACCAAATTAATCTATTTCTTATATAAGTATATTTAAAAAATAGAGTTTATTCTTTTATTTAAAAAAATATTAAGATTCACAAATAATTTAAATTTCTTCAAAATTAAAGAAATTTAAAATAAATATTTTCTCAAAATACACAATATGAACTAAAGCTCACCATTTTACTTAAAAGGTGATAAAGATAATAATAATAATATGGATCTTACAAGTTAAAAATATGCATTTTATTTTAATTTCTTAGTACTTTCGGCCTGCAATCCCGCGACCATCCTCGGGTTATATTTTCATTAATTGCTGTTTCATTCCTTTAAATACGTCACTTCGTTTGAAATGGGAGGGTCTATAATTATTGGGTTAGTTGGAAGATGAAGTAGCAGTAATAATTATAGACTCTCCCATTTCAAACGAAGTGATGTATTTGGATGAATTTAACAGCAATTAATGAAAATATACCCCGAGGATGGCCGCGGGATTGCAGGCCGAAAGTACTAGAAAATTTAAATAAAGTGTATATTTTTAACTTGTAGCATCTATATTATTATTATTACTTTTGTCGACTTTTTAAGTAAAACGGTGAACTTTTTAAACTTCATATTGTGTATTTTGTAAGTGAATGAAGGTGAAATATTGCATTTTGTCTTAGGATTTTATAAATATTTTCTATTTCTAATTTTTAAACTAAATTATTTTATGTACACACATGTCAAAGAAAATTTCTTCCAGATTATTCTGCCTGAGATTTTATACTGTGTATTTGTTTTTGTAGTAGCTTGGTAAAGATAAAGGCTAAAGTTATGATTTCTGATAAGATATATATTATGAAATAAAAATAAACTCAAGATTTGACAAAATGTAATTACATTTAAACATACATATATACAAGTCTTGATTTGAAATATATTTATTTATACACCTTTAAATAATATGTATAGATATATATTTATAAAATATTTCTTTTATAATGTACAACTTACGATTTTCAGAGGCATCCTCTGAAACAGCTCCTTGAATTTACCACCGCCTTGAATTGGCAATGATTTTTAATAACATTGAGTATCTATTTCCCCATAGACTTATGTGGCTGAATATTTTTCGTTAACTCTTGCTAAAGATTTGAGTTATTTTCAATAATAAGTTGAAATGTATGACATTAAAAGCAGTTTATATAACATTTAAAAATGAAATTAAGAAAATACAAGGTAATACAAAGGTCTTTAGACAAATCTTAAAGTTTGATAGGGCACACTACAACAAAAAATTTTTTTTTTTATAGGGAACCAGGGCTATTTAGTCAGACAGAAACTGAGTGTCTATTATTGTTCATAATTTTAACTTAATCAAAAAAAGAAATTTTACTACGAAATTGTCATTTAACTTGTTTCTTGTGTGAAGTGCAATGCCATCATGTAAAGTGTTGAAAGAGGTAAGGTGGTTTTTTTAAGTACTGCGGCAACATGTAATAGCACTTATTTGCGGATATATGAAGAGTATAAAGCGGATGTGGATGGTGCTCACTCTTACCACTTCTCCTTGATATCGTTACAATTCACACAACTGTTATTGCACATTTTATGAACATATCTTCAACATTATTTAAGTTATAAACAAAATTCCGAGTTCGTTTTGGCGTGAGACACCCTATATATTAGACTGTAGAATTGAATTACCACCCTAGTTGCCTATACATTTTTTTTGTAGTGTGCTTTATTTCCCCTTAAAGTTTATGTAAAGAGTTTTGAATCGTGAATTGCGATACCTTTTAAATGAGCCCGTATTGAAAAGGAAGTTATTTAAATTAAGATGGCCTGTTTTTTTGTTTTATTTTAATGATATGCAGTTTTTGGTACCTATGCATCATACACCGAAATGTTAAGGTGGTAGTTTATTGCATCCAAATCGATATCCTTCACCAGTAGTGCCAACTTTTGAAAAATACTGGATGGGCTCAAAATTTTTTGGGTAAAAAAACGCATACAATTTTACCTCTTAGTGCATGTGTGTGCGTGGAGAAAGAGGCGCGAGAGGAGCGAATGATTAAAGACGATAATTCGATGTTAAGGCTCCTAGTCACTCAGTTTCCGAATTCCCATCGTTAATATTAAGTCTATGGTCGTTTGATGTATTTTTATATTCAAAATATCTCCTCAGGAAATTAATACTTTTAACTTCTTTTTTCTGTGCTTTCTTCTTAAAAGATGTCACTTTTTTTTTTTTTTTTTTTTTTTGTTCTCAAAATATTTCTAAAATCTATGCTTAATTTAATATTTTATGTTTTAAAAACTGACGAACTAGGAGTAACATTTTAACACTTCATATAAAATTAAGCGTAGATTTTAGAAATATTTTGACAACTAAGAAAAAAAGAGACATCCTTTAAGAAAAGTACACAGAAAAAAGAAGTTAAAAACATTAATTTCTTGAGGAGATATTTTGAATATAAAAATGTATCAAACAACCATAGACTTAACATTAAGGCGAGGAATCCGGAAGCTGAATTAATAGCAGCCTTAACACTAGAACCGCCAGCTATTTTACCCAAGTTTTATAAAAAGTGTTTCACACCAGAATTTTTATTGAAAACTATTTAACTTATTTAATTAGCCTATATGTCTGCTACAAACGTTTAACATATCTTATGAAGAAATTTTCTGGTTCGAATCGACTATTATTAATTTGGCTAGGGTCAAAATGACCCCTTATGGCGGTTCTTATATTTTTTTCTAAGCAAATTATAGAATTATTCTAATTTAATAAATATTTTCATTAAATTATATATTTTTTTCTTTTTGAGTTCTTCCTCATGAATACATTAATATTTACTATAAATAACATAAAAAATTGAAAGTTCAAAAAACTAAATGTAAAAAAACCCCATAATTTAGTCACCTAATTGCTTTATCTATTCAAGACATTAAAACAGATGGCAAAATATTCAGAAAATTTGTTTTTGAGAGAAATTTAAGTATACATCAGTTGAAGTGGATTTCACTGCCCCTGTAAGTCTAATTGATGTCCTTATTATTTTTCAAACTTAATTATTTTGAGAACGTCAATAAAACCAAATTTCCTTTCAGCGATTAAATAAATAAATAACGAATTAAATCAGTTGAAATTAGATGGGCGAAAAGATCAAATTATTGGGTGGGCTTGCGCCCCATGGACCCATATAAGTTGGCGTCACTGTCCTCCATATGATTTCACATTGAAATCACATGAACTGAAACGCAAAATGAGGCCCAACAATAGAAAAAATGAATTAAAGTTACTTATTAATCTGATAAATTAAAAAAAAAATTCCTAATCGAGACATATTTAAAAAAGATAAAATTTAAAACATTACAAATTTTTAAAAAGTTTCGAAAGATATAAATTCGAGTCACATTAATTAAACTTCATATTGAAGGCTGTCCTTGGAGTGCCTACTTAAAAAAAAAAAAAAAAAAAAAAAAACCAGCAAAAAACAATACAACTACAGAAAAATCAGTGGCGGCTCATGACTGGCTTTTTAGGACACTGCATGCATGGTTCCCAACGTTTATGCTTTTTTGTTACCGCTATTTTTAAAAAGAAATCTTTGGCTTATTTAATCGTTGACATTCTGCAATAAAATAAAGCGAAGATTTCTATTAAAAATGTGATAATTAAAAACATAATAATAATAAATCGTGCATCCGTAAAATTTGAGAGTCACGTATGTAACGCATAAAAAAGCCAGAAGCTGCCACTGAGAAAAATAATGATTGCAGTGTTTTAATTTCGATGACTTTTTGTTAAATTTTTTAAATTAAAAGTTTGCTTAATTGTATAGTTTTTCATTCAGGTACGATATAGATAATTTTTTGTGAGGGAGCGGGGCCATAACTCTTAATGAAACATTATTTTCAAGATATTTTCAACCCCCTCATGCCTGAATTATTTGTAAACAGATGATAAATATATTTTATACATAAAGTGGACTTAAAATAGATGATTACAACAAATAATGTTGAAAAAATTTAAAAATCTTGCCTCTTTTTTTTTTTTTATATAAAATTACAAAATGAACCTCATAAATTTTACAAGCGTGAATAAAATATTAATTATATGAAAAGAGAATGGATCTGCTATCTATTGCTGTGTTTCACAAACGGTTTTGATCTTCACATGAAGTTACCAAGCATGAGAGGGTTGATCTATGTTTCCATGAAATAATATGTGTAATTTTTCCGATTTTCTGTTTCGTTTGTTTGAGGGTGTGTGTCTATGACACCCTGTGATATCACCCCTTAGCCTCATTACTTAAGAGAGGACACCAGTTTGAAACTTAGCAAAGAAAATATTTTATTAAGACTTATTTTTGATTTTGTGATAGCTTATAGCGTCGAGAATGTAGCCCCAAAACGAATTTTTAAAATTCGAATGATTATAACAATTTCAGCGACAAATATGCCGCTGTTACTAATTGCCGTTAAATCAAACTTAAAGCTTTAAGCGTATTTTTCTAAAAAGGACATTTCTTTTTTTTACTTACAATTGCTCGAGAACCGCTCTACCTATTTCCTTTAAATTTTAGCACAACCGTTCAGAATTAAATTCTCTATGGCGCTACGTACGATTTCTTTTTTCATTTTTGATTTTTTACAAGTATTCCAAAGGTATTTTTATGGGCCCATTTTTTTTCTGAAAGTGCCACCATATTCACAAATATTTAAATTTTGAAAAAAAAAAAAAAAAAAAAAAAAAAAAAAAAAAAAAAAGTTCGCTACGCCATAACCAATACGCTAAAAATGAAATGTATTCTTTTTCTTCTTATTATTATTATTTTAAGAATTTTTGGTGGAAGTGTTGCTAATTTGGCCTCACTTTTCTATCAGAAATCCTTAACTCCTTCCAGAAATTCCGAAAGAAGACTTTTTACTTTATGGAATTTTTGTATAAAAATAGAGGCCAAATTAGCTGCTCGCTGCAAGCGGCCAACTGGCATTGCATTTTCAGTAAACACTCGTTTACAAGAATGATCTAAAACACCCCCCAAAAAGTCCTAAAGTCTGATCTTTTTTTACGACTTTCAATCTGGTGCCCCTCTTTAAGTAAACTTACGCCTTATTATGCATCACTTTTTGACTAACTATAAAAAATTTCAATTGCATGCATTAAAAAGTGAAGCATATAGCCGTATTATATTACTTTGTATACATAATGACTAAATAAAAGTTACAACAATAAATGACAACTAAATTCAAATTAGGTATTGATTTTCCTAGTAAAAATGAGAGCTGCTCTTACAATGTATTTTGAATTCATAAAACATGTCTGAAAAATCTCATCATTCAGCTTCTTATATTGAATAAATATGTTATAATTTGAATGAAAGGAAAGTATTTTACACTGTAAAGCATTCTATGACGAATGATTAACTGCACTTCAAAATTGTATTTTATTTTATTAATTAATAAATTTTGTTGGCAGATGCATTTTTATTTGTTCTTACAATTTTATGTGATAGAGGTGTTTTTTATTTTATATTTGAGTGGATGAACTCGAATTTTCATATAAACTAAGAACGCAAGAAACATTTTGGTGTCCTATGCGTGTTATTCATGCTATTATTTATTACCGTATTTTTATTATTACAGTTACTATTATTAACTTTTTTATCATTGCCGTATATGGTGGCCGAAATAGCTGTGTAAGTATCAGGTACTGGGGTAATATTGATGTATAGAAAATTAATATAATTGTAAAAGAACGTATTTCGTAGCCTTAATAGTGGTGGTGTACGTATCAGGTAAGTTGGTAATATTGGTGTAAATAAAATTAATATAATTGATGACACTGGTTTTTTTGCAGGGATTCATATTCAACAAATTCATCCTTTAACGTTATTTTATTACATATTTATTTACATGGGCGTATCCATAATTTTAGGAGGCAGGGATAAAAATTAGAAAATCAATTAGTTTTGATCGTTAAAGAAATTCCAGTGTACTGAATATTTTTTATGAAAGTATGAATAGGGAAAAAATATTTTCAGTTCATGAGATAGTAGGGGGAAATGCTTCATTTCCTGTACCTTAACTACGCCCATGTTTATTTAGATTGTTTAAATAAAAAAATTAGGCAGAGAAAGTTCTGTTTTAGCATACCTCGACGTACGTATTACCCCGTTCATGCATATATAATAGTTTACTACGAATTTTGCCTTAAATTCTGAATTGTTCTGTATATTAATCGGAATTGTTTTATTTTTAAATACTAAGCAGTAACTGAATTATTTATCCTATTAAGTTTTCCCACCAGTTAATTTTTAATGATTTTCTCGCAATTCAGCTTAAATTTCCTAAATAATAAAAAATTGAAAGTTAAGATATATACAATAAGATACAATATATTCAAAATATACAGGACTTTTCCCAATTGTTAACGGAAAAATGTTTTTAAGTATGTTACTAATTAAATATTTAAGAACACTGAAGTCCTGTCCTCAGAAAAGTTATAGAAGTTAGAAAGTTGCTTTGCCATTTTTTGTTCAAGCATAACATGTGGTGGCTAAATTCCACCTGAACAACCAACAACATCAAATACATTCTGATAAAAAGTTCAAAATAATTTAAATTCACAAAAAGGAATCTCAGTAAAAATCAAATTCTAGATATATAAATATGTCATTTGTCAATGTTTCATAGAAAAAAAAACTTTAGATTTTTCCCAAGAAAGAGCAACATGTTGTCTCGGAAAAATAACTTTGTTGTAGTGAAGGATATTTGTGTTTAAAATATCACTCTGGTTTTTTTCTCTGTCTATTATGTTGTATTTTTCACATCGCTGAACTTGCCTTGCGCTTCAGTCTTTGAGATGTCTTCGGTTTTTCTGTTATAAAAAGGCATGCCTCTTTGAAATTCCACATCGAGATTTCATGCATCGGAGAATGCAAATAACGTTTTCCGAACACACAGACATATATATTTGTTTTCAGTTCGATCATTAATGGGGGAATAATAATATGTATAAATTTATTTATGTGTTTTTTTTTTTTTTTTTTTTTTTACTTGTCGTATAAAAAAGTGCCTCACGAGCCTTGACCTCCAGTCGCTGTCGAGGAAGAGAAACCCGCAAATCCTTGACCGGGTGTCGGAATCTTTGTGCTCAACCTGGAAAGTCTTGGCTCCAAACTAAGCGAAAGGGTGTAGAGCTCATCATCCGCCTTTAACCTGCTGGGGTCGAGCAAATAGTTCGTAACCTAAAAAAAAAAAAGACAGCAATTTAGAAATGACTTTAGTTAACCAATATGTTCCACTTGGCATAGGTTCAGCGTCGCAAAAAGCGGGACAGGTAAACAAAAAAAGTGGGACAGCAGCTTCCACACCTGGGCACAAAAATACAGCAAACCCTATTAAAACGAGACCTGTCTAGAACGGAACCATACAAATTTCATTGTCCCTACGGTATGAATTCCATACAATTATAACCTGAAAAGGTAAAACTTGTCTAAAACCAAAGTTTCTCCGTTTTTTTTCTGAGCAGATTTCACTATACAAGATAAATACAGCAATTATATACTGTAAAACCTATGAAAGTGGAATCGCTGGGACAAAGAAATTTATTTTTAAAACGGAATTTCGTTATAAACAGGTCCGTTTTCACAGGGTTTACTGAACTATGTATGATAAAATCTGTGAAAAAAGAATCGGTCTTCACAGCAAAAATTCCGTTTTATACAGGATTCCGTCTAGGCAGGTAGATTTAAAAAATAATCCTTTCGAAAGTATAAAGCATTTCCAGGACAGATATGTTCTGTCTTCACAAGTTTTACTGTATTAAATTCTGATAGATGCAGACTAGCAAATAGTACGTAGTTACGAAAGAAATTTAAAAGAATTTGTGCATCAGGAAAAAGCGGGATATTTAGCTTCCCGCTCAGTGGTTACGGGAAACAGGTGTTGGAGCTTCTGAAAATCGGGACACCTGGCAACACTAGCTTGAGAGGAGTTCCTGTGAACACGTACATTCAGGATTTGTCCCACTAATTTCAAAATGTAGCATATATATTAGAGAAAGTATGGTTATTATAGAATACCATTTTATTTTTATTTGTAAGTCAACATAAAAGAATTGAAATACATTAAAATATAGTAGGGAACAGACTTAGACTATTTCTTAACGCATTTTTAATTTTAAAGTGGAAGAAAAAATATACACCAATATTTAGCTTTTTTAAAAAAGTTACACTTTTCTTGTAATGACAACCAGTCGTTTAATATGGAAGCAGTCATAAACAGGTTTCTCGCTGCCGCTCGCCATTTTGCCAAACCACGACAAAATGCTTCATTTGGCGAGTAAACGAACAATCAGACTCGCCAAATTGCGAGTGCTCAATTTCTGCTCTTTTTGTGTGTGTGGCAATACTGTTGAGATTCTTATCCGCATTGCTGAATGATTGATGTCGCTTACATGTTCAATCGCACCGTGCCATTTACACTGCTTTATTTATAGAGATATTGACTCAACACCAATTCAGTTAAGCAACAGCCAAAGACACAGGAATGATTATGCGATAGGTATTTCTCTATTGTCAGTGAATCACTATCCATGCTCCAGCGTCGCGTCGCGCCGGAAAAACACAAATAAAATTACTCGCATCAAGCGTGAAATAGAGAAACGTTTTGCTGGAACTCGGTGTTTAAATTAAACATTTACTATACTATTTATTAAATGAAAGCAAAATATCATTGGCCGGTCAATTTTTTCTGTCGGTTAGAATCGAAATCTCATAGCAATTTTTAATGCATATTTTTACAATGGTAAATCAACAATAGCTGTTTTGAATTTTTATTTAGACTGCTAAAAGAATGTCAGAAACATTTGGAGATTTAGGACACATTTAGAATGTACTTATTTTTAATAGCTTCTGTAGTGGATAGTTGAATTTCTATTTTATAAGCAATAAAAGAAAATTAGGTTGTTTTAGAACATATTAAAATAAAAAAGATAGATTTTTCAGTGTTTCAAGCCGAATCTATTTTGCTAACATTTCTTTTTCCTTTGACTATTGTTTTTTATTTGCCAAATTGCTAATGATGGTCAAAAGTCAGCGAAATCCCTGGTCATAAGGCATATAAAAATTGCAAGAAAAACAAAGATTTAAAAGAATAATCAAGATATTTAATGAGTGAACCTTAGTACATCATCCATAAATCATCAGATTCTTTAATTTTTTTTTAGTTTTTGGACTTGTCTTGAAACAGTTGTATACTTGATATTCTACATCACCCGACACACCATCTTAAAAATGTAACCTCTTCACTCGTCAACAAGTTAGCATAGAGAAAAACTGACTGAAACAGTAATAAATTTAATTGCTCAACTTCATACTGAACTTGATTAACATAACTGACAATGAAAGTTTATAATTAATACGATTTTTATAAAATTTACCTCTAAAAATCGGTAAACATTGAGAATAAAACTTTATTTCACCGCGTCATTCCAACAACAGGTATCAAAACAGAACTAAGCGCAGTGCCTCATGGGAGTACTAGGAAGTCGTATGGCAGATTTACAATTGGCTGCAACATCGTATGCGCCAGATATTGAAATGTTTCATATTGTACGATCATTCTATGATACCCAAACTTCCTCTACTTAAGGCTCCTGTCCATGCCGGCGAAGACACTCCCGAGCTAATGCTAATCCTATGGGAAGGGATTTACCTAATATCTCGTTTGCATTTCGACATTTTAAAATATTTTTTTTTCTTTTTTTTTTTTTTTTTTTTTTTGCATTGGATAGCCGAAATCCGTCCCTACACCGCACCTTTTTAGGGTTCCGTACTTAAAAAGTAAAAACGGAACCATTATAAGATCACTCCCGTGTTTGTCTGTCCGTCTGTTACAGTCATTTTACTCGTAAACTATGAAATGTGGAAAGTTCAAATTGGGGGACGTAATAAAGACTATTGACCCACATATTTACAGATGAGTAAACATTTACAAATACTTTCAGGAAAAATGTACAAGGCCTAATGAAGTTACCTGAAAAAAAAAATCTTTTCTTTGTATATCGTGTGGAGTATCGTGTGAAAGCTTTCGTAACGCTGAACTCAAAAATACATTTCATTTAATTTTAAGTATTATATTTTCAGAGATATCGTTTAAAATGTAGTGCAACAATATGTTCCCCCCCGATCTATATTCGAATCTACTGAAACCAAAATTATGAAAAAATTAAGGGTAGTGAAGGTCAATATAAACCTTGGAAGAAAATTATAGCGATTACCCTACGTCACCTAGTTTTTGAATAAAGCGCATTTTTCCGTTACACACAAATTTCGATTTGTGGACATTCACCAAATGTATTGAGGAGCGCTGGAGGTAGCTATCGTTGCAGACGTATAAAAACATTGTTGATAATAATTTGCGAAAGAAAATCGTTGCTAATTAGCCGAGATATTAACCCTAAAAGACCCGGACGGTTTGGACATACATAATGACAGGAGTGGCGTATTCTATGTACAGTCGTGGAAAAAAAAAGTAAACACCCCCTACTCACTCCCCAACAAATTATCGTAGAAGAAAGTTACTGGTACCGAACGATTGGAAATAACGTCTACTTTAAAATTATGTATATAAAATTTGCTTAGGGGGCCATCTACCTATTAAAACGAATCCAAACTTCATTTTTTTCAATGACAATACCCAATTTTAACGAGATATTTCAAATCTTCGGTTCAAGCTATGCCTAGACACCAAATTTCAAGTCATTTAAATGATAAGTTTTTGAATTATAAACATTCAAAATTTAGTGCTTCTAATGTTAAATTACTTTTTCATATTTTTATTTATATCTCCAGAAATTATGCTCCTAATGTGCTAACTTTTTGTGTAGCAATAATACTAATATACCCAAACATAAATACGCTGAAATTGCAATTTTTATAACTTTATGATATGAATTATGATTTATGAAATTAATACTCGAAAAAATTATGAATTGCAACCTACATTTTTTTTTGGGCGGAATTAGATTTATTAAGTCCTGCTTTATGGAAATCCAAAATTTCACATTTTTCGTCCAAGTAGTTTTCAAATTATGCTTAAAAAACGGCAAAATGATGGTTTAAGGGGCCGTCTACAATAGGAGTGACTAGATATTTTGAAATTTTTTTGCTGTCGTGTAATCTAGCAGGCTTCATTGACTTCTTAAGGTGCCTTGATCAAGATGAGGGCTCTCTCGGTTAACAATCGAGTTCCGAACTTCAATTTGGATACAGCCCTTAAAATACGCTCGTTTTGAAATAATTAATTTCTCAGAAACTTATGGTACGAATTGCATAAAAATTTGTTTTTAGACTAATTGAAGGGTGTAGATTTCATTTATGCTGTCAGAATTGTGTACGCTCCAAACAAAGTTACGGTCCGTTTTAATATGTAGATGCCCCCCTAAGCAAATTTTATCTATATCATTTAAAAGTAGACTTTATTTCCAAGCGTTCGGTACCAGTAACTTTCTTCTACGATAATGTGTTGAGGAGTTAGTAGGGGGTGCTTACTTTTTTTTCCCACGACTGTACCATCGGCTTTTAACACCTTGAGGGGCGGTGGGATATATTATATCCCACCTATGATTAATGAAGATTTGCACCAGAAAAAAATTATTAAATTTTACTTTTCTAACTTTGGTGGAAAAAGTCGTAAATTTGCTTTTCCTTATTTTGCAATAAAATTTTCGAAAGATTCCGATTTGAATTCGACATTACAGTAACGCAATTACTTGCCCCTTAAAGGGTTAATGCCCAGATAACAATTTTTAATGATGTATGTGTGTAATGCGTTGCCTAGTACCAGTATAAATGCAATAAATGTCAAATTGTTAAAAAAAGACTAATTTAATTAGAATCTCTCTATTCTAAAAAAAGTAACTTACGCTGTCACCGCCGCCGCCGCCGATTTTGAATTTTTTGTGACCGGAGGTCTTTCTCCGTTAATCTCTTGTTTTAAAAAAAAAGTAACTACCGCTGTCACCGCCGCCGCCGCCGGTTTTGATTTTTTTGTGACCGGAGGCCTTTCTTCGTTAATATTAACAAAAATAATGCATACAAAAATATGAAAATCGGTGGTTTTATACAGAAATGTTTGATAAACAGGCTGATGCAGACAGTTTTCAAATCAAAGAATTATTTTAAGAGTTATTTAATGCTAAAGTTGGACAAAATCGTTCCACTAAAAAAGTTTTATAGCAGCAAAAACTATACATGGCAGTGTAATTATTTTTAGATCATTTTATGCGTTAGAATTTGCCGGAGGGCAGATTGCATTAATTTTTTTATTTTGACTCATTTTTTCAGGTTTTATTTCTATTTTAAATTCAAATTTTCAGCATTTCTAGAGATATTTTTTACAGATTTCAGAAAATTGTACTAATTTAAACTGTTGCCAACTGTATAAAAAGAGCAAGCAATAATGTTTGCTTCAAATTAAAAATTTATTTACACGTGACTATTGTAAACAGGAAAAAAACTTTCAAATTAGAATTAAATAATTATGTATAAAAAGCAGGAATTTATTAAAAATTACGTCATAAAAAGTATACACGTGAATTTTAAAAGAGAAAGGATATTGTAAAATAATAAATTCATTAACATGCGTTAGAAGTCTTAGGAGAAATTATGTCATATTTACGTCACATTATAGTTATTACATAAAATGAACACAAAATAATAGTGCAAAAAAGTTTAAATTTAGAAATTGCGCTAGACATTTATTTGATATTTTGAGAATTAATTTAAAATGTCTCATTTAAAAGAACTTTCTTTTCGCTTTGTTAAAAAATACCAGGAGACAAAGACTCTCTTTACTTAATTCCTTTTATATTAGCTTATTTTGAAATGTTGTTACACGTGTATACGTCATCAAGTTATTTTTATTTTGACGTTTTATTTGTGTTTTTATTAATGTTGTACGAATTTATTTGTTCTTTCGTTATTTAAAATAAAAATTATATCAATTTGTATAATTTGGCGAGTGGTTTGGCGATTTATATAATTTGGCGAAATGGGTCGACAGGATAATCAAGTAGTACCGCAGCGGATTTGGCGTTAAAATTCCCCAATCAAAGAGAAATGAATAGAAATTCGTTTATAGGGAGATCGCTATTGTTTTTTAAATTATAATTCAATCTTTCGAAATCTTTTTTAAGCCGATCAAATTAGCGTGCATTTAGAGTCTGCGGTGTCTGGACGGGGGTTGGCGAGCGTAGCTCGTAGGGGGCCGAGCCCCTTAGTATTAAGAAAAATATTGCATACAAAAATATGAAAATCGGCGGTATTATAGAGAAATGTTTGATAAACACGCTGATGCAGACAGTTTTCAAATCAAAGAATTATTTAAAGAGATATTTGATGCTAAAGTTGGACAAAGTCGTTCCATTAAAAAAGTTTTATAGGAGCAAAAACTATACATCGGAATTTAATAATTTTTAGATCATTTTATACGTTGTAATTTCCCGGTGTGCAGAATGCATTTATTTTTTAATTTGACTAATTTTTTGAGCTTTTATTTCTATTTTAAATTCAAATTTTCAGCATTTCGAGAGAAATTTTTACTTATATTAGAAAATTGTACTAATTTAACCTGTTGCCAACTGTATAAACAGCGCAAACAATAATGTTTGCTTCAAATAAAAAATTTATTTATACGTGACTATTATAAACAGAAAAAAAAACTTTCAAATTAGAATTTAATAATTACGTATAAAAAGCAGGAACTTATTGAAAATTACTTCATAAAAACTATATTTACACGTGAATTTTAACAGAGAAATGATATTGTAAAATAATAAATTCATTAACATGCGTTAAAAGTCTTAAATAGAAGAAATTACATCACATTTACGTCCCATTACACTTATTACGTAAAATGAACAAAAAATAATATTGCAAAACAGTTTAAATTTAAAAATCGCGCGAGACATTTATTTGATATTTAAACTTTTCAACTATTTTTATTGTGGCAACGCAAATATTATTTCATTTCTAACGAAAGTATTTTCACGTGAATATTAAAAAGAGAAATAAATGTTTGGTAAAAATTGCGTGAGATTAAAAACGATACATTTAAAATGTCTTTCATTTATTTATTTATTTAATGAACAACAAACATACGACTTGTGTGCTTGACATGAGAGCCCGCTTAAAATGTCTTATTTAAAAGAACTTTCTTTTCGCTTTGTTAAAAAATACCGGGAGACAAAGACTCTATTTACTTAATTCATTTTATATTAGCTTATTTTGAAATATTTAACTGTTTTATTTAATCAAAGAGGAAAACAGCCATAGCATCTTTTAACAGCAGCTGATTTTTCCTTAAAATTCCCCAATCAAAGAGAAATGAATAGAAAACTGTTTATAGGGAGATCGCCACTGTTTTTCAAATTATAATTCAATCTTTCAAAATCTTTTTAAAGCCGATCAAATTAGCGTGCTTTTAGAAACTGCGGTGTCTGATGTCTGAACAGGGGTTGGCGAGCGTAGCTCGTAGGGGGCTGAACCCCCTAGTTAATAACATAAATACTATGGGATTAGCGACTAGTTTGGATTGAGTGGATCTATCAATACACCTCCCGTATCTTTAAAAGTTAAAAACCTATATGGAAAACTCGGCATGGACCAAGGCGGCGTTTCAACTTTGCGACCTCCTTTCGAAACGCGCTTAGCACAATGCCAAGGTTAAACTTTGAACAAAGGTTTTGTTTTAGCTACACAGTAAAAAGAAAAGATTATTACTACGCTGAATTTAGTTTTATGAAATGCCAAATGAAGTTAAAATATGCACCACTTTTATTGTCTGTACCGAATTAATTTCATCATAAACAGATTAGGGTAAGATTTAAAAAAGTGCTATACAGAATAGCAATATTTGATATTAATTAGGCTTCATATTTCTTTGAACTTTTACGGCATAACCATTCATATCTAGTAAATACAGCTATACACAACCCTACGTTGTACAGTTTTTTTTACAAACTAGGGGGCTCGGCCCCCTACGAGCTACGCTCGCCAACCCCCGTCTAGACACCGCAGACTCTAAATGCACGCTAATGTGATCGGCTTTAAAAAGATTTCGAAAGATTGAATTATAATTTAAAAAACAATGGCGATCTCCCTATAAACGGATTTCTATTCATTTCTCTTTGATTGGGGAAATTTTAACGCCAAATCCGCTGCGGTACTACTTGATTATCCCGTCGACTAATTTCGCGAAATTATATAAATCGCCAAACCACTCGCCAAATTATACAAATTGACATAATTTTTACTTTAAATAACGAAAGAAGAAATAAATTAGTACAACATTAATAAAACTACAAATAAAACGTCGAAATAAAAATAACTTGATGACGTAGACACGTGTAACAACATTTCAAAATAAGCTAATATAAAAGGAATTAAGTAAACAGAATCTTTGTCTCCCGGTATTTTTTAACAAAGCGAAAAGAAAGTTCTTTTAAATGAGACATTTTAAATTAATCGTTTTTAATCTGACGTAATTTTGACCAAACTATTCTTTCTCTTTTTAATATTCACGTGAAAATACTTGTGTTAGAAATAAAATATTATTTGCGCTTTCCTAAGAAAACAAGTAATATAAAAATTTTGTTTTTAAAGTCAATTCCTACTTAGGCCATCAAAGAAAAATTTAATACAATCCCTTAAGCTAATATTAGTTTTTGTTGCATAAAAATATCTCAATTTGTTGATTTTCTATAAGCAAGTAGGTTTACAATGGAACTCTATGGGAATTTGGCGAAATATTAGAGCTATCGCCAAGTTGGTATCACTTTTAACGACTCATTTTGGCCGCCAAATTTGGCGATATATCGCCAAGTTGGCGAGAAACTTGGCGGTATTTGGCGACAGAACAGGGTCTCCCCTATGGTAATCCCTTATTGAAAATACTTTCATTGAACTTCAATAACCAATGACCGCCATTTTGTTTCCCATGCAAAACTAAAATTAATTAATTAATATTTAATTAATTAATTAATATTTGAAAAAACTGTATTAACATCAATTGTCATCCAATACAAGTTTAAAAAAAATTATTTCAACTTGATGGGATGAATAATGAGTATTCTATTAACGATTGAAAATTTGAACAAGATAAATATAAATAAATAAAAATAAATAAATATAGGGAGAGTGTGAGCTAATAGTAGGAATTGAAATAGTTGAAAAGTATCCTCTCAAAATATCAAATAAATGTCTAGCGCAATTTGTAAATTTAAACCGTTTTGGAATATTATTTTGTGTTCATTTTATGTAATAACTGTAATGTGACGTAAATATGACGTAATTTCTCCTATTTAAGACTTCTAACGCATGTTAATAAATTTATTATTTTACAAATTCCTTTCTCTCTTAAAATTCACGTGTAATTATAGTTTTTATGACGTAATCTGTAATAAGTTCCTGCTTTTTGTACATAATTATTTAATTCTAATTCCAAATGTTTTTTTTCTGTTTATAATAGTCACGTGTAAATAAATTTTTAATTTATTACACGTATAAATATATATTTTTTTTTTCAGCAAACGTTATTGTTTCCGCTGTTTATACAGTTGGCAACAGTTTAAATTAATATCACTTTCTAAAATCTGTAAAAAATATCTTTCGAAATGCTGAAAATTTGAATTTAAAATAGATATAAAACCTCGAAAAATGAGTCAAATTAAAAAAATAAATCAATTCTGCACACCGGGAAATTATAACGTATAAAATGAACTAAAAATTATTAAATTCCGATGTATAGTTTTTGCTACTATAAAACTTTTTTAGTGGAACGATTTTGTCCAACTTTAGCATTAAATATTTCTTAAAATAATTCTTCGATTTGAAAACTGTCTGCATCAGCGTGTTTATCAATCATTTCTGTATAACACTACCGATTTTCATATTTTTGTATGCATTATTTTTCTTAATATTAACGAAGAAAGACCTCCGATCACAAAAAATTCAAAACCGGCGGCGGTGACAGCGGTAGTTACTTTTTTTTAGAATAGAGAGATTCTTATTATGCGTTTAGCAACTCTTTTTTTAATAATATACTAGGGGGCTCGGCCCCCTACGAGCTACGCTCGCCAACCCCCGTCCAGACACCGCAGACTCTAAATGCACGCTAATTTGATCTGTTTTAAAGATATTTCGAAAGATTGAATTATAATTTAAAAAACAGTGGCGATCTCCCTATAAACGAATTTCTATTCATTTCTCTTTGATTGGGGAATTTTAACGCCAAATCCGCTGCGGTACTACTTGATTATCCTGTCGACCAATTTCGCCAAATTTATAAATCGCCAAACCACTCGCCAAATTATACAAATTGATATAATTTTTATTTTAAATAACGAAAGAACAAATAAATTCGTACAACATTAATAAAAACACAAATAAAACGTCGAAATAAAAATAACTTGATGACGTATACACCTGTAACAACATTTCAAAATAAGCTAATATAAAAGGAATTAAGTAAAGAGAGTCTTTGTCTCCTGGTATTTTTTAACAAAGCGAAAAGAAAGTTCTTTTAAATGAGACATTTTAAATTAATTTTCAAAATATCAAATAAATGTCTACGCAATTTCTAAATTTAAACTTTTTTGCAATATTATTTTGTGTTCATTTTATGTAATAACTATAATGTGACGTAAATATGACGTAATTTCTCCTAAGACTTCTAACGCATGTTAATGAGTTTATTATTTTACAATATCCTTTCTCCTATAAAATTCACGTGTATACTTTTTATGACGTAATTTTTAATAAGTTCCTGCTTTTTATACGTAATTATTTAATTCTAATTTGAAAGTTTTTTCCCTGTTTATAATAGTCACGTGTAAATAAATTTTTAATTTGAAGCAAACATTATTGCTTGCGCTTTTTATACAGATGGCAACATTTTAAATTAGTACAATTTTCTGAAATCTGTAAAAAATATCTCTAGAAATGCTGAAAATTTGAATTTAAAATAGAAATAAAACCTGAAAAAATGAGTCAAAATAAAAAAATTAATGCAATCTGCACTCCGGCAAATTCTAACGCATAAAATGATCTAAAAATGATTACACTGCCCTGTATAGTTTTTGCTGCTATAAAACTTTTTTAGTGGAACGATTTTGTCCAACTTTAGCATTAAATAACTCTTAAAATAATTCTTCGATTTGAAAACTGTCTGCATCAGCGTGTTTATCAAACATTTCTGTATAAAACCACCGATTTTCATGTTTTTGTATGCATTATTTTTGTTAATATTAACGAAGAAAGACCTCCGGTCACAAAAAAATCAAAACCGGCGGCGGCGGCGGTGACAGCGGGAGTTACTTTTTTTTAGAATAGAGAGATATTATGAATAATTCATATATTTATTGTACTGGACCCTCTGAGCTCGAGTAATACTCGCACTTGACCGTTTATTTACTTTTTCGATTTTGGTCGCAGATACGTTTCATAAAATTACTTTCACTTTCAAAACCGGTTCTAAAAATGAAAGTGTCATTCTAAAAAATATCTGCAACCAAAATCGTAAAAATAAAAAAGGTGCGATGTAGAGATGGATTTCGGCTATCCAATGAATTTTTTTTTTTTTTTTTAATGTCGAAATACAAATGAGATATTAGAAAAATCCCCCCCCCCCCACCCCATAGGATTAGCATTAGCTCGTGAGTGCCTTCGCCGGCAGGGACAGGAGCTTTAATGACAGGACTTCGAAGACTTTTTATAGAAGAGCCTGTGGCCAACTGCCACACATCCCCGGAGAATAGTAGATGTAGGTTATTAACTCCCTTAACTAGTAGCAAAAAAGAGAAAAATCGCGGGGTGGGGGGTTAGCCATCAAAATCTTGGAAAAACGAGCTCATGGAAATAGGGGGGAAAATGATAAAGCTTCCTGATAGATAGAATATATTTAAAAAAAATTTTTATAACATTTTAAAAAGTTGTATATGATATTTTTTGATATGTGACACACACGCAAAAATAATAATAATACAAAATAAGAGACGTTAAAAAGTAGTTTCGAGTAAAAGGCAGCGAAAAGAAAAATAGAATGGTTGCGTGTCGTGGTGACTTCAATGCATCGATGAAATGTATCTCAATTTATGGGCGATCCTTCAAGAACTTTATCTGGACGATAAAAAGCTTTGAAAAAGACACACAGCAGAGTCTAAAGTTCGCTACAGAGTAATCTTGTATGAAAGGAATCCTGCAAGAGCTTGATCTGGATAGAAACAGTGCATGAAAAATGCCTACCACAGAATCTAAAGCCTCTACTAAAACCTCCAATCGACGTTTGGATTCACACCGAACCGGCGAGTTCGACTTCGAAGAACAGGTGAACACGAACAGCTGAAGACTTTCAGGTGATGCCTAGTTTCAGAGCCACTCTACTCCCTGTCTATGAGTAATTGTCTAACACAATTTAACTCACTAAAATTTTGTTTAGCCGTAGTACAATAATTGTACTACAATATATTAAAAAAGGATAGAGAAAAAATAAGAAAAAATGCGTCTTTATCTCGAGAGATAGAGGACGAAGCGGTTAAAGATACTGGAAAGACTGAAAGATTCGGATTAGATAATCCGATAGAAGGAGGTGGAGCTTCTTGGGAAATCTAAGAATTACGATAAGTATAAGAGGCTAATGGAAAATAACTGAAATTATCAAGTAATTAGGATAGAAAAAAGCTTAAAAAGTAAATAAAAAGTGAGTTTAAGAGAAAATTTAAAGTTTGCACTATTCAAAACTGTTGAAATACCCGAAATAGTCAAACAAAGAAAAAGCTAGATGTTAAGATAAGCTGCTTATCCCCAATAAAAAATTGGACAATTTCATTGTCATACATTTTTATATATAAGAGTAAATTTAAGTCTATCATACTTTACAGAAGTAACATAAATAAGTAAATGGATTTTTCCCCCATTGAAAAATCTCCTGTTATATAGGCAGCAGGCAATTGGGGTGGAGTCTCAGCGGGATCTGAGGCTGACGTCATTGCAAGCAGTACTTAATGACAGAAATTTGAGATTAAATAGGAGACTATTTTAGCATAGGCTCATTTTTTATCCAAACATACCCAATTGTATATCAGTACATCGATTTACTCATTTTTGAGAACTTCAATTATTTTAGTGTATTTAGTTACTACTGTATTTGTAGCTAATTAATCAATATTTATCACTTTACACAAAATATGAGATAGCCTGGAGATTAGATACATAATTAACATTTAATTACACACATAAACAAACCAGCACAACTTACACTTAGACGATCACATTCTAAACTGTATTATATTTACATAGGTTAACCATTTTCCTAAATTCCGGAGAATATTTTGTAGTGTTGCCATCTAATGACTTAATATCAAACTACAGATAGCACAGTTACAATTCCTACTTTTAATAATAAATAAATTACAGCATAAAATATAATAAACAAATATAAAAAAAACAAAGAAAGAGATAAAGTAAAAATATAAAATATATTTTTTAAAAATCAGTGAACTTTTGTATTATTACAATTTACAGAGATGCCAAGTTTCCGGCTTCCTGGATACCATTATTTTAGTACAGAAAATGTTTCATTTAATAGGAGAATTCCGCACTTTAAAAAAACAACATTTTCTCTAAGAAAAGACTGGTATGAAAAAAGCCGGAGATTTGGAAATTCTGAATTTCTAATACACTGTAAAAAAAGACAAATGTATTTTCAAGACATTTAATATGAAAGATAAACTAAATTAAGCGAAAAATTCCAAAACACAAGCATCTGCAAATTAGTTTAAGGTATCTGCTTACATTAAAATGGAAGTTTTCGTGAAAATTTTTGATTTTTTAAAAATAGTTTTATTTGAAAGAGCAATCTATCACTATTCCAAAATTGTTTTATTTTTTTTCTATGATTACTAGAAGAGGAGTTAAGACAAATTTAATAAATAGGAAGTAATGAGTCAAATACCGGAAGTCACACAGTAAGGTTAGGAGAAATGTAAACAATATTTCTATGCATCATTTTCTTGTTTTTTATACAACCCCCTCCCCCGCACAAAACAATAAAGTTTAATTGGCACTTCTAGATTAATTTTAAAATACATAAAAGAAATATTTAAATGCGATTTCTGGAAAATCAATTTTTTCATTATCTCCATTACCTAAAATGTTTTAAACACATTTCAGTGAAACTTTATCAGAAAGCTTTCGATATTACACACTGTGTTCTAACCTAGAATGTAAACTGTATGTGATAATGTACGAGTAATTATTTTATAGGTACTCGAATATACAAAAATGGTGATTTTTGATAAAATAAATACGTATTTTTTATATATATATCGAAATATTTCAAATAATTTTGAAGATATTGTAAAACCCCTAGTTCAGTGCACAGGTAACTGTAATAATAGGAAAGAAAATAGAACTATACCTAAAAAATGGCAAAAACCACCATTTTTAAAAGGTTATGAAGATATTTCTAGAATTTTATGTTTTTTCATCATTCTATATTACAATTGAACAAAAAAAATGTGTATTTATTTAATATTGTACATTTTTTTAGAAAGCGCTCCGAACGTAAGGCAGACACCTTAAATAAATATTTAAGAGAGAAGAAAATAAGCAAACCTTCGGATTCATTTCTATTTTATAGGGTGTTTGTTGAAAATGCCGAATTTCTCGGATAACGTGGGCAATCTAAAAAGGAAGGAAAAAGTATTAATACCATACAAAAATTTAAAAAAGCTTTAAAGTATTTAAAAATAAATAAAAAGAACATGTAACTTTTTCCAATACTTTTTTCTTAAATTCACTCATACATTGTTTTGGTCGATTTATTGGTATTTTGCAAATTAAAAAATACAGGGTGTTTCAAAATTCGACCGACAAATTAAGAGGGGTAATAGAAGGCATCAAGAGGATGAAAAATTATGATAGAACATGAGATCGCAAATCACGTTTTTAGTCACAAATATAGGGTGTTTCATCCTGACGTAACTTGCGTGGATGGTAATAATTTTGAGAAAGATCAAAACATTACAGTGGGAATACAACGTTATGTACCTTATTTTATGTAAAATGTTATAACATCACGAATAATTCTGGAAAAACTGGGTGCTCAAGCAATCGATGATACCCTAAGAACTGGCATTCACAGTCCAAAATGTGGAACGTCAAGTGCATGCTGCTGACGCGCATAATACAAATTTCTACCACTTTTTTCGATATTATCACACTTACAAGAAAGGTGAGAATGTCTATTAAAAGTTTTATTATAATATTATTTCCATATTTATAATATAATTTATGAAAGTTATTGCCGCCAACACAAATTGAATTAGGACAGAACACCATGCATTTTTGATTAAATACGTGGTTTGCGACCCTATGCTCTATGGTAATTTTTCATCCCTCTTGATGCCTTCTATTACCACTCTTACTTTTTCGGTCGAATTTTGGACCACCCTGTATACATATACACTCTCAAAGAAATTCATGGATTGGGGTTTTTTCCGTTACCCGTTTTTTCGTTAAAATACGAAAATTTACGCTTTGAGTTGCCCACTTTACCCCCCGCAATTCACTAATTGAACGTAAAAATTATCTGAAAATTATCTCCAATCTAAAGCAGCAGTTTTATCAAATAACACGGGTTTTTCTGCAACTGTGCTGCGTGTTACCTTTTCGTATTAGAAACGGAATTTTTACGTGTGTTTTGCCACTCGAAACATGAAAAATTCGCGAACCTACACTCAAAATTTTCAGAAGTTCTCAAGAGGCGGAAATTTCTTCAAATAACAGAAAAAATCTGCCAATCACAATGGTGTTCCAGAAACTTGCTGCCTGTACATTTTACTGTTTTTAATGAAATTTATTTGATGAGTATACACTATAGAATCTCAGATATTCACAAAGGCAGATTATATGGAAAAATACTTGCATTTATTGAAGGAACAGTTTCATACTATTTTAATTACAAGAAACAACGAAATCATTGGACTTAATTACGTCTTCTGTTATTTGGTTAACAAAACTATACGCGGATGAAGCTGAATTTTGTCATGATTTTAAAAGATCAAGCAGTAAAGTCTAGAACAATTAACTAATTTTATGTAAATATTTTTATAAATGTAAAGTTTTTGCTGTTTAAATCAAATGGATTTTCAAACACTAAATAAAGAAGAAGATCAATCAACAAATAAACTCGAATTTTTAGACCGTAACAAACTTAGGAATTGAGGAAAAGGTAAGAACTAAACAAATAAATATACAAAAGAAATCCGCAATTAATCTTTAAATACTACTTATCAACTATCAAATATTATAAAACTGTACATCAAGACAATGCAGAAACATTTAGCATTTTAGTGAATGAACGTTCTATTATTTGTAAATGAGTTTCAAAAAATACTGTTCATTATACTTTGCAATTTTCTCTTTGTGAGATTGATGGAAAAAAACCCATCTCTTAAAAAGAAAAAAAAAATAACCTGCTATTTTCCGACAGTCCATTTTAATAATCCCTCTTTACTCTGATTAGCTGCTTTCCTACCCTTTATTGCAGTTTCATTTTTCGTTGAAACTACGACTTCAGTCTGCTTCTCCGTTGTACATACGAGCAAGACTCCACTATTATTCTTGCACTGATGACAGTAAGTTTGATACTACCGAAAACAACCAGCATTTTGTTAGATCTACTGGTGCTCAACACGTCATTTTATATTCTACTAGATAAAAGAGTTCGGAGACTAAGCTGATACCTCCAGCTCTGATTGGAGTAGAGAGGAATTATTTCACCGTGGTGTAGAAGTACATGTGATATGAGATGTGGTGAGAAGTATGTCCATAGAGCAGGATTTTTTTAGATAATGCATGTCAGTGACCTTAGTCATTCGCGTTCATCGAAAGCAAAAATGGCATTTGAGGAAGAACATGTAAAAATCAAATTCTGTCAACATTTGGAGAAATCGTCGACAGAAACGTTTCCAATATTGTAGTCAACTATGAGAGAGCATTGTGGCCTGTGAAAGTATTTTCAAGGGACGTCGTTATACGAGTGCATCTAAGGTTGAGCTACAATGAAGATATCTTGTCGAAAGACTTACAGAAATGGTTTCAGCAATTGTACTCGTGCTGGCAGAATATATAGCTGTAGAAGGAGAGTACTCTGAAGGTAGTTATACGTAACGCAATATATTAATAAACCATATTTATTAGAAAAAGTCTCCGTATATTTTTATTCTAGTACTATTAATACTCTGTTATTTGTTTAAATTTTAGACTGAAACGAGTTGTTGATGAAGTTTTTTTTTTTTATATGCCACAAGCAGCAAGTTTTTGTCGGAAGTCATTCCCAAAAGAAAATTAATCCTGGCTGCATAGTACTAGTAATATAATGTGAAAGTAATATAGCTTTATGATTTTAGACCTTTTTCTTGGAAATACCTTCGTATTAGTTGACACTGATGGTATTATGCGAAAAACAAAACTAATTGCAAATATTGTGGCATCATGTACTATATTATGGATGGCAATTTCTGTTAGAATTATTTATACTCCAACAAAATAATAATCTCAAACGCTCAAAAAGTATTTGTACGTCGTTTCTAGTAAACAATAACAACAACAACAAAAAAAAAAAACTGTCGTCTTAAGGAATAATGGTTTTTATTTCTATAATCATTAGATCTGTCGACTATAAAGCTTTTTGGAAAAAAGAAAAAAAAAAAACCCAAAAAACCACGTTTTCTCACAAAACTTTAGAAGATTCTTGGAAACAAGTTATAAAGATTATTATTTAAAACGCTTCCTTAATAGGACTTTCAGAATTTGTAAATTTGTGATAAAGATTAAAGATGTTCATATAAAAAAAATGAATTATAAACTTAAGATTAATGTAGTAAAGTTTATTTTTCTTTGAATTTTTTATTATGTTCAATTTGTTCTCCTAAACTCATTTTCGTTACTAAACTCATGTTAGTTATTTGTCTTAGTATAAATTAACAAATCATATTCAGGGCCCGACTAAGACTATGGGGGGCCCCGGGGCAAGCATCATTCTGGGGGGCCCCCTTGCAGATATCTACAGAATTCTTTTGAAATAATGTGGAAGTGGCTAGTACTAAACTTCATACGTATTGTATGTATGCATAAGTTTTGTACCAGGTACTTGCTCACATCTGTAAACAGGGTATCACAAAATAATTGTCACAACTTTAAGAAAAAATACTAGGGGGATAATAGTAGAAAAAAATGATAGAATGGTTGACACGAGTATTTTTTTGCAAACTTTTACTTTGCTTATCTACGTACGTTAAAGGACGTCTAAAAGAAAATGCCCCAAATTGATCACAATGAATGGTTTTAACTTGCCACATTGCGAGGAAAACGTTAATAAAGAATTTCTTTTGAAACAATAGAATACTAAGTTGTCATAATAAAATTTTAATCATTAGTTTTTTAATCATATAGTTTTTTAATCATATAGTTTTTTTGCATGGGTGCAGGGGGTACTGGAAGTAGGGAGGGGAAGGGGGACCGCACTTCTTCCTAAATGTTTGAAAATATAGAAATTTTGGTCACTTTTGGCTAATTTTAATCATTTGGCACCTTTTAAGGAAAATCCTGATTGCTCTTATGGGGGCCCCCTGAGAAGGGGGGCTCGGGGCAGCTGCCCCGCATGCCCCTGCATAAGTCGGGCCCTGATCATATTGTTTCCAAGCTTTCTGACAATATAAATAACCGTGCATGTATAAATTTAAAACAAATGGGAATGAGCAGGACACCTTGGGACATCTTACGTTTCAGTAATTCGAGTGCCAATAAACAGTAGTACAAATAGAAGTGATATAACAGTAATATGAAGTAATATGAACTACATTGGATGGACAGACTGAATCTATATATTTTTATTTGTTTTGATAACATTGCAGCGACTTTATTGCTTTATACTATGCATTTTTTTAGTATTGGGTATATAAATAAGTTTGAAGGATTTCCATTAGATGGCGCACTAGTACTGCGCATCTAATTGAATAAGACGACACCTGTCGGTGGCTGTATATGAAGTTAGATTACAGTGTGCAGATGTATGTGTGTTACTCGATTGAAAATGATAACTTTCATACCTAACAAAATAAAACCTAAAATGTGAACCATTAAAAATACAAATATATATTATACTATTGTATTGAGCGTTAAAATCGCATTATAAGTTTCAAGATTTTAACATTTTCCTGTAGATTTTAACAAACAGAAAATGTGAAACTAGGAGAGAAGAATTAGGGCAGGTTGAGTGTGGCATATTGAAATGGGGCAAGTTATAGACTGTGTAAGGACTCAAGGAAGAAATTGTATGTAATAAATACATGTAATGTGTAGTGCCTAAAAATTTATTAATATACAATTATGACTAAATAATATGGCAATAACTAACAATTTATTAGGAAAAATAGCTAAATTACGATAATTATTAACCACTCTCAACCTACTAAGCAATGCCCGCTTAGCAAATTGGGCAAGTTGGAGCTGATGAAGAAGTAGTTATACTTTTATTAAAACTTTTTCTAAGGCACCTATCAAACCTACCTTAATCATACCTTAAGCGGATGCGAATGACGTCATTTTACATAAAATAAAAGTGTGTGCTTTAAGACTTAAAATTGAAATATGTTTTGTACAACTTATATATACATACATATTTTTTTTCATTGGGGGCAACACTAAATTCTGAAAAAGCAGAATTCCTGTTTTCTAGTTTTAATTTTGTTTCTATATGAAAGTATTTCGAATGTTTGATGATTTTTTTAATACACTTTTTTAAATTCTTAATATGACTTTCTTTTATTTCGGATTTTTGGTTTTGAATTATTACCTACGTAATAACTATTTTCAGCAATTCAATACCTTTTTAGAACTTATTTTTATGCACATAGACGGTTATTCTAACTATAATCACATTAAGGTGAAAAAAAATCATGATTTTTTAAAAAAATCAAAAAAATCGGATTTTTTAAAAATTTAAATCGGATTTTTATGAATTTTTCCCAGTGTTCAAATACTGAATAGCTACCAAGAGTTTTAGGTTTCCAGAACAATTAAACCACTAATTTCTAACATAATCTATGATTTTACACTTTAATTAATAAAATTATAATTATTAGTTAGTAATTACAGAAGTTATAAAAACTGCAAATTAGTAGTTTCATTAGGTAGTATCATACAATAATGTTATATACATTTAACTAATGTAATAATTATCTAAAACTTTATAAATCTAGTGATATTTAATATTTATTAAAATTATTAATTGAATTTTATATTAAATAGTTAACACTACTTCAAATTAATAATTATTAAACAATTAACTCAATTAACTCTAATTAGAAACATATTATACATTTTAAAGCCTTAATTATTAAAATGGTAATAATTTAGTATTCATTTTAGAAAGAAAAAGGGACAGGATGCTAGTTCCAAAAAAGGGCAGTATTTCATGAGGAAATATATTAGTAATGTGTTTAGTAATGATATGAGAAAAAAATAATTTTTAGTATGTTAAATAAAATGCCCTTAATTTTTAATAATTTTATGAATAACAAATTGAAAAATACAATTAAAATACATATTTTAATAATACCCTGTTTTTACAAGCGAAATAAAGTTCTATATTTTTGAAAGGTCTTGGCCACATGAATTCAGAAATACTGTTGAATGGGGAAGTTTTTTACAAGAAATCTGTGGCTACAAATACAAGCGAATTTCAACTCTTTTCTTTTTTTTAAAGCAGGGTGCATTTTGCCAATTTCAAAAGGGGCATGGTGCGGCACCATTAAAAAAAGTGGCCTAGAAGAAACAGTATGAGTAATTACAGAATTAATAAAAACTGCAGATAAGTAATTTCATTAGTAAGTAGCACAAATAACAAAATTAACAAATATTATTTGCATTTTAGTTTTTCATTTGTATTTAGGAAAATTACTTTAAACACTAAAATCTAAACTTACACACATGTATGTGTATGCGAACCCAAAAAATTTATGAAAATGAGTTAAAGCCATTCATATAGAATAAATATAAGTTAGCCCAAAAATCTGAAATCCTGAAATATTTAATTAACAGCATTATTACCTCTCAGTGTGGATTATTAGCTTTCAATGGTTCATTTTTTTTTCTTGTTAAGAAAAGTTTTGCTGCCTTTTCAATCCCTATTTTTTTTTAGTATACATGAGTTACAAAGTAAAAAAAAAAAAAAAAAAATTATGCAACCTATACCGAAGAAGCTCTTGCTGTGCTTAGCATTTTTATACCAATTATTTCTTTTTTTCTTATGCATTCACTTACAATTTAGCTGTTGAGCAGATGCCATTCTTTCATTCTTATTTAACTTGAGATTGCTATTAATTACTATTTATTCTTTTACTTGTAAAAATGTATTACACTGGCTATGTGTATTTTATATAAAATAATGCATAAATTGATTACCTAAATAAAATTATGACATTGCAAATTATATTAGTTTTAGATATCATTTTTAAATGGAGCTGTTTTAATTTGGATAAAAACTTAAAAACAATGCTTTTTACAAACTCAACTGTTTTTAATTTTTTTACAATACTCATGAATTAAGCTTAGAAACAATTATTTAAAGCTCTTTTTTGTTTATTCATAAGTCAAAATACCTGTAGAAACTTTCAAATTATGTTCGTGTTAGATTTTAATACATTTTTTTGACATTTTAAACATTTAGAAAATTTTTGATTTTAAAATCGTTGACACCCTAAATCATATGAATCCAAGATTTAAAAATTAAAAAAGATAATTGGTAAAAAAACGAGACATTTATTTTACTGTGAAAAATAGTAGCTTATTTATGTAAATAACAGTAAATAAATTTTAAAATTAGCTTAATTTTTTGGTCTATAAAAGTTCCAATTGACTTTTTTTTAGTTTGTTATTGTTATTATTTATTTATTTTATCTTTACTTTTCATTAAATATATAAACATGCAAAGATTTGAAGTTAAAATTGTATTTATACAATTAAACTGCATTATATAAAAATATTAAACAAGAGAAAAAAATTATTTCCGAAAGAAATTACTGCGTAGACACTTATTCTAATTACAGAAAATCAAGAATCCCAGACTTTAAAAAATCAGATTAAAAATATAAAAGCATATTTTTAATAAACCATGAAATGAATGAGGAAACAAAATGAAAATAATATATTTGTTCACTTAATTTATTTCTCTGTTAAAAATTGTAGATATTCATTGAAATAACTGTAAATAATTTAAAAAAACCATTTCTGGTCTATAAACATATAAATATGCATTTTATTTATTTTTTCCTTTTCATTATATATCGAAACATGCAAAATTTCGTAGTTAAAAAGGCACTTATACGTTACAAAACATACATTTAATTCATATTTTTCGTAAATTTCAGTTTTTATACACATTTTTTCAATTGCGGTTCGAAAATGATTGATAAAAATTTTCGTGCCGAAAAAAACAAGTCCTAGCGGGATTTCAACTCGGGTAGAAAAATCTCAAATCCAGCACGCTGCCGACCATGCTACTGAGCCGCTGGCAAAGAAGGAAATTTATCAGATTAGAAATTGTAGCTTAAACTTTGCGACTTATTTTCTCAAGACCCCCCCCCCCCTGGTGGTTGCGCTTTATGGAGGTCATATATTTATATACTAACTATGCTGTATCGATACCCAAACATTTACCATATTTGGTGAGTCCAACTTCGGACCCTCTCCATGTAAGCTAAGTGACTAAGCAATAAATAGAATTAATTATGTGAAACTTGAGCAAAAATTAAATGTACAAAAATTATTAATCAAAAAAGCATTTTAAGGTTCCCCACTCTCCCCTCTTTGTTAAATTGCTATGCTGTAGTACAACATATACACACATCAAATTTATAATCTAGTTGTACAATTTGTACCGTAAACTAAATTAAGTACACAATTTTAAATACATGGGAAAAAACATATTTTTTTTCAAATTACCATTCTCATCTTAGAAAAGTTGAGCAATCCTTCATCCGTGAAATTCGGAGTTCCTTCTTCAATGAAGGATAAATCTGTTAGATACATCCCGAGATAAGGAATGCATGGAGGATCACATCTAGATTAAAAAACAAGTAAATGTCATAAAGAACTATATTTTTTTATCATTATAATTAGAAATAAGCATCATAATATTAAATATAGGGGATGGAAAGATAAAGTGGTCAGTGACAGCAAAGTGGGCATTTGAGTTTTTTCCGCTGTTTAGTTCCCCGCCACGCAGAAACTGGATGAAACTGTCGTCACACATGCTGATAATATTGTCTATGACTTTGAAGCGGAAAGCTGCATTTTTCCAGTTTTAAACTCATTTTATTGTTTTTCCGCGTTTTTGATTTTAAGTAAGTGGTCTTGGTTATAGCTAAGTAATTTGTAGTGTTATAATTATTTGCTCTTATGCTGTTTGATCAGTGTGAAGTAACCTTTTAAATGATATGTGTTGAAAACGTTAAGTTATGTAGATTAAATGTTAGGCTATAGTCCAGTCAAATTAGGCAGATTTTAGGTCATTTTGGGACATAATTATGAGAGTTTTGAAACTTGGTAATATTGTTTGGGAGGGTCTACTAATGAACATACTAAAAGTCCTGATGGATGGGGGGTGAGCGCGAGGGGGAGGGGTAAAAGAAGGTATCATTTTTCGTTTTTTTCTTAATATCTCATAATCTATAAGTTCTACGGAAAAATTTCTAAAGCAAAAGTTAAAGAAAATTAAATTCTCTACAAAAAAGGTTATACACATTTTTCTCTAAAAACCATAGTTAACGAGATAATCGCATTCAAAAATGAAGAAATTTGCCGAAAGTCATACCAGTGCCAGAGAGCGTGTCAATAGCACTTGCATTGCATCTATTTAACTTAAATTTAAACGACCGTTAATAAATGTTGTGGTCAGGTGAATGGAAGCCTGAACAATAACTTCAAAAAATGACATATTTCTTAACTATAGATTATGTTATATAGATTATATGTTCCGTAATCGGGTTTGAAGTCATTTTAAAAAGCATGGATTAACGCCAATTTAATTTCCTTCTGTAACTTTTGTTTGGTATTTTTTTTTTACATAGATTATAGACATGTTGAGCCTTCAATTCGTCAGGGCCAAAGAGGAATACGAAAAGTTTGTTTGATAGAGCTATTTCACGATTCAACGCAGCGACAAGTTTTGGACTGGCGTTTGGTTTGACATAACCATTGAGCAAAAACTAATGCTTTCTATGAAATGCTCTGTTGGGCTCACACATGGACGAGGAATAAGTGGGGTCTGGGCGCCACAGCTACCTTTCATATTTGTACCGCCCTGGAAGAATTCTGTGGTTTAACTCTTTCTCCTGGTGAACAACATAAGGATTTTCGTGAAGCTCGGATGAATATAGATGTTGCGGATATCTCCAAACTTTCAACTTGGTTTGAAAATCACCCGCCCTTTAATCAGGTAGATATAATTATATCAATATCTTCTGGGGTTATTGGAGATGAAACTATCACCTGCTTCAAAACTTTGGAAATCGGGAGTAAAAAGATGATTCAGGTGTCTAGCAAATGTTACTTAGATGGGAAACTAACTCGGAAAGGTATTGCACAATCACTCAACCGTATGGACAATTCAATAAAGTTTCATGATACTACTAAACCTGTGGATCATCTAGCTATATTCCAAAGGATTTCCTTGAGCAAACGTAGTAATTATGATTTAGCAAATTACCTACAATATGATTCGACTCCTTATCCTCTCTCTCTTTTCAATGATTGTGGAATTTGCAAGACAAAGAAAAGTGCTTTGTGTCAAATATTTGAACAATCAGGTGAGATATTATACCAACAACAAATGGATGGTGGATGGTGGCTTCCTGTTATATGAGGTGGTGTGAAAGAAGAGATCAACAATACAGGAATTTGCAACACCTAAATAAAGTACGTTAAGAAACACTATTGTGGAAAGGGACTCAGAATTGTTTTCGATGGATATACTGACACTGTAAACAGTAATAAAGTAGCTGAACAAAATAGAAGGTTCTCAGTGAAAACTTCAGTTGACATATATTTTGAAGAACATACTGTCATCAGTTTTCCCCAAAATCAGTTTCTCTGAAATAAGAACAATAAGACATGTTGATTCCCATTCTATCCTGTATCTTAAATGGCAAAGGAGTCTCATGACAGCAAAGTCCTAATAATGCCGCCACTCTGACTGTTCAGATTGCTGTAGATGCACTGAGTGAAAGTGACAACGTTACTGTTGTTGGACAGGAGTGGATATACTTGTTCTTCTCATAAGCTTAACATCTTCAGATAAAAATATATGCTTACAGATACAGCTGTGGCAGGGAAATGAACTGTCTCCTGAGATTTGGGGTTGGAAAAACTATCACAACAACCGATCCTGTTGCCCCTGGGGGCAATACTAAACCTCATTCAGTGTACAACTGGTTGTAGGCAAATTGTTAAGCCTTAGTAACATTTGCTAGACACCTAAATCATCTTTTTACTCCCGATTTCCAAAGTTTTGAAGCAGGTGATAGTTTCACCGCCAATAACCCCAGAAGATATTGATATAATTATATCTATCTGAGGAAAGGTCGGGTGATTTTCAAATCAAGATGAAAGTTTGGAGATATCCGCAGCATCTCTATTCATCCGAGCTTCACGAAAATCCTTATGTAGTCCACCAGAAGAAAAAGTTAAACCACAGAATTCTTCCAGGGCGGTACGAATATAAAAGGTAGCTGTAGCGCCCAGACCCCACTTATTCCTCGTCCATGTGTGAGCCCAACAGAGCATTTCATGGAAAGCATTAGTTTTTGCTCAATGGTTATGTCAAACCAAACGCCAGTCCAAAACTTGTCGCAGCGTCGAATCGTGAAATAGCTCTATCGAACAAACTTTTCGTATTCCTCTTTGGCCCTGACGGATTGAAGGCTCAACATGTCTATAATCTATGTAAAAAATGTATGCCAAACAAAAGTTACAGAAGGAAATTAAATTGGCGTTAATCCATGCTTTTTAAAATGACTTCAAACCCGATTACGGAATATATAATCTATATAACATAATCTATAGTTAAGGAAAATGTCATTTGTTCAAGTTATTGTTCAGGCTTCCATTCACCTGACCACAACATTTATTAACTGTCGTTTAAATTTAAGTTAAATAGATGCAATGCAAACGCTATTGATCCGCTCTCTGGCACTGGTGTGACTTTCGGAAAATTTCTTCATTTTTGAATGCGATTATCTCATTAACTATAGCTTTTAGAGAAAAATGTATATAACCTTTTTTGTAGAGAAATTAATTCTCTTTAACTTTTGTGCTAGAAATTTTTCCGTAGGACTAATAGATTATGAGATATTAACAAAAAGCCGAAAAATGGTACCTTCTTTTACCCCCTCCTCCTCGCGCTCACCCCCCCCATCCATCAGGACTTTTAGTATGTTCATTAGTAGACCCTTCCAAACAATATTACCAGGTTTCAAAACTCTCATAATTATGTCCAGAAAAAAACCTAATTTGACTGGACTACTACAGTTTTTGTAATGGTGGCATTCCGGGCAAAGTTGCCACAAAGACATCAGACGAAATGGCCAGATGGCTGCTTTGGCCGGAAACGATAGTTTATTTATTGTTCATAACAAAATACTATCCAAAAGTATTTTCTTTGAGAGAAAGGAGTCAGGTCGGGTCAATAACTTCTGCTGAGAAAGGCTTACTCTCGACAATCGCAATCTGCAGGTCTCCTGGGGGCACTTGTATTCCTCCATTCGTCATATTGATACTCATTACTGATTATTTTATCTTGTAACGATTTAATACTTAAAATATTACAAAACATAATACTTATTCTTAATGTGTATTACTTTAGCTTGTGTTGATTAAAAAATATACAACCCGAATGATGTATGATTAAATAATACATTAAAACGTTATAGTACGCCGAGGACCACATCGCATTTAGAATAGAGGGCATTCCATTAATGTGGCAACAAACTAGGAGAGGTGATAGTTTATGTTAAGACAAATAATTTAATAGGAAAAAAGGATTGTAATCACCTTAATCATTCAAAAAACACAGAAAGTCTCACTTCAAACCGACCGTGGGATCGTACAAAACTTTAAAAATAATAAAGGTAATGCAAAAAAGCTTTTAACGAACTTTACCTTATTTTATGTGCAATATGATAACATTCCAAAAACGCAATGGAAATGCAGAGTAAATATATCAGTGATATCATACGTACTGCCAGTTACAATTCGAAATATAGAGGTTCTAGCTCAGTAGTGTACTTTCTACACAGTGCAGTTCTATTTTCTGCACTTGTTATGATGTTAGCACAGTTCGGACAAAACAAGGTAAATCTGAGGAAAAGTTCGCTACAACATCATCTTTATTGTTAAAGTTATGAATGGGAATCCAGGCTCAACTTGGAGTGAGGCTCCGTTTATTTTTGATTTAATAAGTTAACTCGCGACTACAGGTTTCATGGTAAATTTATTTGTATTAGCGTGTGCTGTGACCTCTCTCGGTTTGTTGCCACATTAATTGAACATCCTGTACACTTTGAGTAATGATTTTTGCTGTTGATGATAAATTTATTTATAATGTCATTTTCACTCGTCTCAATAAAATTATTTTTAAAATGATACAAAACTTCTTATTGAAGTTTAAAATAAAATGAAACTGTCAACAATGAAATTTTAAGTTTCTGAAGGGCTATTTTATATAGTACATATGACGGTTATAAACGGAGTTATTAAAGTCTATAGTTTTAACTTTAGTTATCGGGTCTATAGTTTTAACACAATTACTTTCGGGCAGATAAATGAAATGGGGACAAAGGAGAAAGGTGATTTTTGTCCAGCCCGATGGATAAATAGTAGGATAGATAGTAAATGTGAAACAGGAAGAGAATAAGAGAGGTTGAGTCAGGATTAAGTATTTTTCATCTGACGAAACCGAAACCATCTAAATGAAATCTATTTTATCCTAGGTAACGCATCGTGTAATAAAAGTATTTTTAAATACACAGAGTATTAACTCATAATAGGAAAATTGTGTAACATAATTACAAAAGAATAGGGGATTGGCATGCCTTTAGTGAGGCTACCAGACCGAAGTCTCTGTGTTTTGGAGCTTTGGCGGTTCAAAAACAGATTCTTTCAGTGGGACATACTCAGCTGCATGGAAACTCGTACTATTTAGGCTTGAACTATTGCTGGAGTAATAAACTACTATTAGAAAAGGATAGGCTGGCATGCATTTAGTGAGTCAACCAAAGTCTTTAGTGAACCAAAGTCTCTGGGTTTTGGAGATTTGTCAGTCTCCAAACACAGATAATTTCAGTGGGATACATTGAGCTGCATGGATACCTGTGAAATTTATAATTAGACTATTGCTGGGGGGATTAGATAGGTGATTATTAGAAAACGATAGGGTGGCTTGCATTTAGTGAGTCTACTGAACCGCAGCCTCGTGGTTATGGAACTTTGTCGGTCCAAACACAAGTGATTTCAGTGGGATACACTGAGCTGCATGGATACCTGTGCAATTTAGCCTTGGGCTACAGCTGGAGTAATAAACTACTATTAGAAAAGGATAGGTTGGCATGCCTTTAGTGAGTCTATCGAACCGAAGTCTCTCGGTTTTGGAGATTTGTCAGTCTCTAAACACAGATAATTTCAGTGGGATACACTGAGCTGCATGCATACCTGTGCAGTTTATAATTAGACTATTGCTGGGGTGGTAGACTATTACAGTGAAGCCCGATCTATCGTTTCTGCATCAATCGTTTTTCTGCAATGATCGTTTTATTTCTATAGTCACTGCGCAAATTATATTTAAATAATTTGTTGGAGAAGTTTTTTAAGCGTTTTTTGGCAAGTTGTTCGTTAGACAACAATCGACTAGAATATTTCTAAATGATTGCCAACCGTGAGACTTCACAATTAAGCAGTAGTGCACTAATCATTTCATGCCAGTTGGGTTTATTGCTAATTAATTATATTTTCTGATTTAATATTTTTAATACCTGTTCAGAATTACAAATAACGTTTTAAAAGTACTTCACATTGTAGATACATTAAGCATTACATTACATATATTACCGTCTGAGTGCCGATTTCTGGACAGAGGATTCTAAATGGGGATTTGCTGTAGAAAGGCAGTTGTTTTATAGGTAACTGATCTTATCAGACATACTAAAATGAGGCCTTTTCCTTAAAGAAAGGAATTTGAAAATACATGAAAACAAAATAAAGCAAATAACGAAATAATTTTAAGCTTCTGGAACGGAAAATTTACTTAATTATGCATTGGATTGCGAAAATATTATGAAATTTAATATGGCTTACGAAAATATATTATAGTCTCTTCCGAGTCACCCACGGTTCTTAAAAGTGTTCTTTTATCATCGGAAACTGAGATATCAATTCACTTCCCAGATTTAAAGAAACATTTTTGAAACGAAAATTTCTTTTGCTGGCCGTGACTTTCAGAAACGTTTCCGCGTGTTTTCACAGTGTATTAATTTGTTTTCCCAACAGAAAATATCGATTTTTCAGTGGATATCAATTCTCAAGAAAACATGTTCACGTTCAACAGACAAACATGCTAAATTAACGACATTAATATTAACATTAACATTTTTATGTCACCCCAGTATGCAAAAATTCTGTCATGTAGCTGAAAATGTTTACATGAGAGATGATAGCGTCCGAAAAACTGATTAATATCTCCACAAATTATCAGCAGCAAATGATTGTTTAAATCTCGGAAATCTATTTGTTTCCGAAGTTTTGGAAGATAAAGGACCGTTTTTCAGATTCGTGAATAATTTGGAAGAGTTTATTTTATACGAGAGTGTATCAGTAAGTTTTTGCCCTCACATAGAAATAATTGTGTGAAATTTATGAAATTGTTATATTGTATTAGTCCTTTTCTATATAATCACCATGCACAGTAATACAATTCTGCAAACGGTATTTCAAAGAGAAGGGGGAGGATGTACTCCAGGAGACGCGATATAGTAGACCGAAAGATGGCATTTTTCTAACTTTTACCAACCCCACATGTGACATATTGTTTTAAAGGCCTGTGATCACTTATTCATGCTATGCACCTCCCGAGCCCCTCCCCAAAATTTGTCCTCGGGGGCGGCATGAATGATGTCCGCAAAATTTAGAAAAGTCCTCCCCCGCCCCGAAGGGCAAATTTGTGGGGAGGGACGCGGGAGGTGCATAGCATGAATAAGTGATCACTGGCCATTACAATAATATGTCACATGTGGGGGTTGGTAAAAGTTAGAAAAATGCCCCCTTTGGGTCTAATATCAGAATGAATCCCCCCCCTCTCTTTGAATACCGGTTGTATAAGTGCGTTACAATGCACACTGAGTATATAGAAAAGGACTCATAAAATGTAGCAATTTCATAAATTTCACTCAATTATTTCTATGTGAGTGCAAAAACTTATTAACAGTCCTCGTATTTTATCAAACCGTATTAAATTTCCTCATAGTTTCGGGCACTTCTATAATTTTATTTTTTTACAGTGTCATCTTGAAAACCTTCTTAGCCTATATGTCTGATTATTTGGTTTAAGCAGTGAAACAATGATGGAGGATTTTACAGCAATCAGTAGGAGCCTGAAAGATCGTGTTTAAAGTATGTGTTTGTAACATAAAAAAAAAAAAAATTATATTTAAGGTATCAGCCTAACTTCGAAGCACTTTTTTTTGAAAAAAACTTTGCAAAGAAACATTAATCACATTTTTTGATTTAATTAAAAAAATTACGGACAAAGCTCACAAAGTTTTATGAAATAACAATAATAATATTTTAGCTATTGTTTCTGAAGAGGGTTAATTATGTGTAAAAACCAATTTTGATAAAAGTGCATTTAAACGTTAAATGCAGTATATTTTTACTATAAATTGACTATAACTTTTGCTCTAAAATATGGTAAGAACAAAATCAAAGCTTTTTACAGTCGTAAAAAGTTGTACTTTCAAATGAAATAATAAGAACAAAATCGATAATTTTCGTGACAGTGCTCATTTCCAAAGTTGGCAGATACCTTAAAACGTGTTGAATTTGCTCAAAAGAAATATTGCGTCTTACCTGTGCAGGGCATCTCTCATGTTTCTAAACCTCCCGTCGGCCGAAACGAGCGTGTGGAGTTTGTCAATACTCTGTTTAGTCTAAAACAAAAATGGTGAAAAGATCACATGCCGTGTATTTATAAATGCAGATACAAGTGGAAGAAAGTTTTACGTCACATTTTTCTCGAAAATTGTTTTTTCCCTATGGATAAAGGTATTATGATGCAATATATCATATTGTAGAGTTAAAATACTAAAATTCTAATTATTCTTGCAGATATGACAAATTATTATTTTAGTATATTATTATGCCTTTAGTTAAATAATAATAATAATTTAAATTTTTTTATAAATTCAACGTTCATATATTTTTTTTCGAATGTTTAGTTCCACCTGTTGATATTTTGAATATATGCTATCAAAGAGAAAATTAATCAAAAATGTTGCCACAAAAAAAGTTTAACTTAAATTTTCTCGAAATTTACTTTTTGCTACATAATATATTTTTTCATCTTTGTCTTCAAACATAGTATTAAAAGTAAAATATTTAAAATATCTTTAACTCATTAACTGCTTTGCGAGTGGAAAATCTTCATATATGATGACTAGTGACGATGCGAATTACGATGATTGATTTTCGAAATCTATAACATTCAACTGACATTTGTGTCGTTTAGTCGCAAAACCGGCCATCTCCAAAAAATAAAATTTTGGGGGAAAGCTGATTTTTTTGCCACACTTACAAGGAGAGGGCCAACCTTGTTAATCACAGATTTTGATTATTTTAATATATGTTGTAGGGTAGAGACCCCTTAGTGTCAAGTTCAACGGATTTTATCCAACGCTCCTTACTTCTTGAGAAACCGGGGGGTCTAATACAAACGTACACAACTTAAATACTTATTTTTCAACCGCAATGATTGGTTGGCCGTAGCTCAGTTGGTATGGCTTTTGCCGGCTGTTCCGCGGGCCCGGGTTCAATACCTGAATACGCTACATTTGTTTTTCTCATTTTTTGTTTTATAAACATACTTGTAAGTATAATTAATAATCTCATTGTCAATTAAAATTTATAATATTGTATATAAATTATAATTTTAACCTATTTAATTTTTTACTTTTAACTAAATAGTTGTATAAAACATCATAAATCTGTTAATTTTTTAAAAATCACTTTTAAAATGTATTTCATATATTCTTTATCGGTGCAATGATATTGAGCAATTGTGTCAATTCGTGATTTTAAAGAAACATCATTTACGCATTGCTTTAACAAAGGAAGTCAATGCGATAATACTATTATTCTGTTTTTAAAGTAACAAGCATAATTACATTAAAAATTACCATCAGAATTAAATTACAACCGATTTTTTGCATATTAAAGATTTTTAAATTTGTAATACGTATGCTTGCGCTTTCAATTATTTTGCTTTTACCTTTATCTTCTTTCTGCTTTTATTTTTATTTTACTTGAATATTCTTTTATCTTATCATAACTAGATGGCACCAAAACAGATTTTGACACGATTTTGGAATTTTTATCATTCAATTATAGATCCAATTTCTTTTTAAACCTCGTTAAAGGATGAGAAATAATAGTTTAACAAGATAAAGTAAAAAAACTAAAACCCAACTACGACAAAAAACTACGCTGAAAAAGTATAAAAGTACCCCATGAATACAGGTAAAGTCACAATCAAATGCTAGTAATATATAGATATAATCAAAATGTACAAGTAAAGCGCTTTTGAATGATACCAAACACGGCATATTTATCTTAACTTTATTTTTTGACGTGAACGTTAATAGAATAACGTTCACGCTGCTCTACATTACAGTTCCCGTGATCCGCGCTTTACTCTTATCGCTCATTTTTTTTAAACATCTTCAAAGCAGTCTTGTAATTATGTATAAGCATATAAATACTGGTGAAGCTCTTTCAAGTAATACCAAACACATTACATATATTTTTATTTTATACTTTTTGTCCGCTAGAGGGCATAATAGTAAATTTGGTGACAAACTTTATAGCTCACAACCAACAGAATATCAAGATCAAGACCCTTCTAATGGCACTGCAGTGGTCTTATTCTGATTACTAAGTACCAAAGAAATTAAGAACGAAAAGATGTGAATTATATGCAATTAGCCCATAAATGCAAGTAAAGTCACAAGCAAATGCTAGTAATATATATATATTCGAAATGTACAAGTGAAGCGCTTTAAAATGATACCAAACACGGCATATCTAGCTTAACTTTATTTTTTTACTCTGTATATTTTGTCCGCTAGAAGGCGCCACATTGAATTTGGTGAAAATCTATATAGCCTATAACCAGCGGACAATTAAGACGCTTCTAATGATATGTCATTTGTCGAATTCTGATTAGTGGTTTAGAAGTTACGAGGGAACAGATGAACATACATACATACATACATACATACATACATACATACATACATACATAGCCTGTCAAAATCATAACCCTCCTTTGGCTTTGCCGTAGTCGGGTAAAAATAAAAAATGATAAATTTAAGTTTGTTAATATAATTAATGTATGATATTAAAATTTGTAATTGAAATTAAATTATAATTACAAGTATATTTATAAAACAAAAAATGAGAAAAACAAATGTAGTGCGTCCGGATACCGAACCCGCGCCCGCAGATCAGCCAGCGAACGCAGTACCAACTGAGCTACGACCAGCCTATCATTTCGGTTGCAATGTAAGTATTTAAGTTGTGTACTATTATTAGACTCTCCCCCCCCCCCCCCGGTTTCTCAAGAACTAAGGAGCGTTGGATAAAATCCGTTGAACCTGACACTAAGGGGTTTCTACCCTACAACATATATTAAAATAATCAAAATCTGTGGTTAACAAGGTTGGCCCTCTCCTTGTTAGACAAAGTATGATTGGAACCAAAACTCTTTAATTTTATTGTCATTAGGACAGTATATTTGATCGACTTTGGAATGGTTTATTTTTTCCAGAAACGTTAACTTAGAACTTAAATAACTGAAAAAACACATTTTCCAATTTTGAGGAGTCTGCCGGTTTTGCACCTAGACGACACATTTAAAATATTATAAAATAAAAGATGATTAAGAAAAAAATAAGAAAAAGTGGCATTTTTAAAGATTAATGTTGAAATAAAATTTTAGCTGCCTTCTATTTTAAGATAATTTTTAATTAAAAAAATGATGGAAATATCTATTTTTAAACAATTATTTTTTTTAAACAAACTTCTAACAGACGTATCAGATATCAGTTTGGCTCTTTTTCCTTTACCTTGCGTAATTTTATGCATAACTTTGTCAAAGATGCTAAAAATTAGCTTAATTTTAAATACAAAACAGTCTACTGAAATGGTCTGATGGTGTTAGTTAAAACCCATTGAACTTTCTAACGGATAAAATAAGCTTAAAAGGCATACAGCCAACACTAGTTGGCTGTACGCCTTTTAAGCAATTAAAATTTGAGTTCGCTGTACGCCTTTTATGCAATTAGCAATTAAAATTTGAAATATTATTGAATGCAAGGCGTGAGAAATTTTCTACAAAAAAATTCCAAGAATTATATGGATAAAATAAGGCATACAGTGGAAATAAATGGTAAATAAAGCATGCAGGGGATACCTGAATTTTCCCCTTATGATGACTATTTAAAGTTTGCCAACATAGTTTTAAAGTGTTTATTTGATGCTCTGACGTTTCGTTATATTACTAACTTTCGATTTTTTTTTTCTTTTTAAAGAAGAACCTCAGATAAAATACTTAAGATTGTACTAAAATATGAAAGAAGGTTATACAATTCATTTGTATATTTTTAATGTTATCTCCACGCGTTACTTTTGATTTTATGCTCTGATTTTGATGATTCTCTTTTTCATTTGAAAGTGCCATTTTGCTAGCGGTCCTATGAAATTTCATTAGGATATAAAAATGGTATGTTTGCACTTCTTTCTAGGATTTAACTTTCATAAAAGATGGTCAATAGCTACGAAATTTGATATTTGTTACAGTACACAGCACTAATCATGGAACTATTAATAAAGAGTAACTGACATATCCTTAAAATAGCCACAACTGCAACTGTAACCGCTATCACACGCGTTGTTTACTGCCGGTGGAAACTTCCACCAGTAGATTTTTATAGATATTTTCAACTTATTTAAACGCCTTATTATTGCAAAATTTCAGTCATAAATAATGGTAGAAACAGATTTTCACTTTTACTGGTAGGAGTCTACTTTGGCGGCCGTTAGGCCTTGAGTTTATGCCATATTGTGATAACCAGGGAAACAAACTGGCAGTTTTACAAGGCACACTGACACCAGTAAAAACAAATAGAAATTTTTACGTCATTTTTGAGTAAACATTCCATGAATAAAAGGCTTAAATAAGACGACATTTTCTATTCAGTTTTACTGGTGGCAAGTTTGCATTTGCGGTGTGACGTTTTATCTGAGAGGACTCAGAGACCAGATGATCATAACGAAATAAACATCGTTAATTGGAACTTCCATGATGCCTGCTATAACTTCACATGTCACTGTTTCACCAAAATCCAGATGGAACTTGTAAACAGTTTTAATCATGTAAATATCTTGAGAAAAAGTGCTGCGTAGAAATGGTATAAACTGAACTTGTTGACTAAGATGACGCAAGATCTCACGTGGGGTATCTGGGAGATGAACTGATCTCTGAAAAAGAGGCTCCGTAGAGAGTCTCTGCTGTGACACGACCCCAGACGGTCATGATTTCTCGGCTCTGCCGAAGGAGCGATCCCGCTCCGAAAATATTAATTTTTTTTGCCGTGTAAATACTAATGTGTGCTTGTTATAAGTGTGTCCATGTGCCGTCAATAAAATTCTGAAAAAAAAAAAACCGAACGCCAAGTTCTTTTAATTTCTAGTTAAGATTCTTTCTTAAGTGAGTTTCTTATTCGGCGGTACAGTTGGTGTCAGAATTCGGGATTCGAGGTGTTCGAAAAAGTTTGGGCGGGCACACACACACACAAAGCCTGCACTTGTTACCCACGGAAGGAGTGATAAGATCAAAGATCATTCTTTCAAGAAGCAGAAAGCCGTCCTGTTATTGGAAAAGAAAAATAAGGAAAAGTGTCGAAAGTGTCCTGTTGAAAGAAGAAAAACCGTGAAATTTCCCTGAAGTCTGAAATCTTGTCCAGCCGGAAAAGAGAAAGAGGAGGGAGCAGGTTTCGGTGTGTGAAGAAAAGAGCTAGTTTCGGATTTTCGCCAGGTCAGCTGAGAGAATAGAAGGGTGTTGCTTTTCACTCCCCTGCTGGAGGAAAGAAGAGAAAGCTTGGTGTTATCTGGTTTCTGTTTAGAAAGAAAAGGAGTGCTGGAGGAATTTACCCAGCGTCGGAAAAAGAGGAAGATTGTTGTTTTTTCCCCCACCCCTGGAGCAGAAAGTCTCACGGACGTCTGTGATCAGCTGTTCGACTTGCGGAAAGGAAACAGAGTTACCCCAACCCCGCTTTTGGTGATGAGAAGATTGCGGAAGATTGAAAAAAAAATAGAAGAGAATTCTGTGATTATTAGGGAGCCAAGGCCTGAGACAAAACTGTGATTGTTTTAGCAGTGGATCGGTTTGGATAGAAGAAAATTGTGAATGTGAACGGGCCCGTTTTGGGTCGAAGATAGTGTTCAGGTGTTCCGTGTTGTGGATATATTGTTTTAGTGGATCTTGGGGTCAGAAAGTTTATGTTCGGTGGGCCATCCGGCTGAAAAAAAATCAGTGAAAGTGTGGATTACCGTTTAATGTCTGAGCCTTCAAGTGGGGTAAGTCACAATTTTGAATTTGGAGTTAATGTTTAGTGATTTTTAATTATTTAAAATTGCTGATTTTGTTGGGAAAATTCAAAAACGGGAATGACAAAATTTGAACAAGTACTAGTCATGGAAGTGAGTCAGTATTTACATGTTGTTTTGTTATTGAAAGAAATTTTTATGATTGATTGTGATTATTGTTAATATAGTATATATTTTTTTGTTGTTGTATTAGAGTAGAGAAGTACCTTTTTATAGAGAAATTTTGTTTGGGAAAAAAAGGGGTTAGATATGGCTTTCCTGGGTAAAGGAAAAAAGGAAAATTTAAAAAAGTTAGTGGATGAACTGGAACTTGCCAGGACGGAAACGAAACCCGGATTCAATTGAAGCATTTAGTGTTGGAATCTGAGGATTATGAAGAGAAATACGTTGAGGCTCTGTATGAAACTATTCTAGAGACAGCTAGGGAAGAATTAGAAAAGTAAGAAAGTGAGCGCGCCCACTTACAAGAATCGAACGGGAGAACATGTTGCGTAAACAGACATGGGATCGCGATCAAGCCATTCAGAAGGAAAAATTGGACAAAGAGAAAGAATTAAAGGAACTTGAATTAAAAAATAAATTCGAGTTAGAAAAACTAAAAATCGAGAAAGGAATTTCCCCGTCTTCAGAAAATGCAAATAATATACCTTCGCGTTCCTCCGAACATAATTAAAAAAAAACAATCCCGGATTTTAATCCTGAAAAAACAGACATTAGCTTGTATTTGGTTCTGTTTGAACGCCAAGCTAAACGGGTTAGGATACCGAAAGAAAATTGGGTCTCTCATTTAATTGGGCTTCTGCCAGTAGATATTATTTCAATTATTGCCAGACAACCCGAGACAGAGTCAGAAGATTATGATAACATTAAAAGTATCTTGTTAAAAAAATTTAAATTAAACCCGGAGAATTTTCGACAAAAATTTATGAGCCATCAGAAATCGCAATCTTTAAATTGGCAAGATTTCGGTTTCGAAATCCGAAATTACTTAAACGAATGATTAGAAGGCTTATCTATAACTTCCTTTGACGAATTAAAAGACCTTTTGGTCGCTGATCAAATTCAACGGAGAGCAAAGTTTGAAATGCGTGAACATTTCATTGACAAATGGCCACTGTTTAAGACGGAAGCAGAAACAGTTGAGCTGTTAGATGGTTATGAGAGTGTCAGAGAGTCGTTTAAGAAAAATCGGTACGCAGAGGATGGAAATACGCGTCCGAAATCGGAAGAAAAACAGGTAGAAACGAAGAATGAAACTCCCCTTCCGAGTGCGTCAGCCCAACGCGGTATCATGAGTCGGGAGAAGACATTCGAGAAAAGAGTGGAGCGTAGATGTTTCCATTGAAACTCCAGGAACCATTTGCGGAATTTTTGTGCTGAATTGAGTAAAAATTCGGGATCGCGGAATACGAGTGAAGATATTGAAACGGGAGCGAAAGCTAGAGTAAGCTATGTAGGAGTGGAGAAGTTAAATTCTAGATGTGTCTGGGATAAACAACGGAAGGTCGTAGGCAAAAGTAAATTACCACTCATTGATATCAATATTTTGGGCCGAAAGGTTAAGGGAATAAAGGATTCGGGTACGGAATTATCGATTTTTCGAAGCGAATTAATTCCAGATAAATATAAAATGGGTGAACAGATCGAGTTAGTTCCGGCCATCGGAAAAATTCGCAGAGCAAATCTGGCGAAGGTTCCAGTTTCTTTGTGGAACGGGAACCAGGAAAATTCACCCAGGATTTTTATAACTGTGGCGGTAGTGCCAGAATTAAATTGTGAAGTTTTGCTGACACCTTGTATTTGTAGGCGTTTATTTAAATTGAGAAAGTCGGATCGTAGGTACGCGAGGTGGAGTATTCAAATACCAGGGTGCAAGAAATAAATAAAGTTGAGGATGCAGGTTTATTTAAAATTAAAACGAGAGAGAGTTTTAAAGGCAATGAGAAAATTGAACCCGAAGTGATAAATAAGACATCAGAAAATCGCGGTCTGGTCAAAAAAATAAACGCTAATTCCAAAGTAACAGGTTTGGAAGAAATTGTTCAAAAAAATGTAAGTGAGATTCCCATTGTACAGAGGAATAATTTAGAGGCTATTTCCGATGAAATTGGTGAAGGAAGACAAATTTTAAAATTTCCTGTACGTGATAAATCGAGTAGCAGATTACCCGAAAACACCCTTGAGATCTCTAATTTGGTTAAAGAGAAGGATTTTTCTGGCGGTGTTGTGGCGACACTCCCAGTTCAAGAGCGGGAAGTGCGAGCGACGAAAAGAGGGAAATCGAAGGAAATGGGTTCCTATCGTGGAAGTAGGTGAATTCTTCCCGTACGAAAAAAAGGAAAAACGAAAAGAGAACGAAAGAGAAGAGAGAGTCTAGTATCTGTTTCAAGTTTTTCGGAAAACAATTTTGGTTATCAGAGATGTAAGAGAGTTAGAGATTAGAGATTAGGGATGTTTTGGTTTGTTTATTTTGTTTTGTTTTGCTAAGAGTGACTTATATACTGTGTTATTTAGTTTTATAGTGTGTGAATATGTGTTTATTTGAAAAGTGATTTTATACACCAAATTAAAAAAACTGTTCATTGTATGAAACTTAAAGTAAAAGTGAAAGGATTTCATATGTTAAAAAGAATAGTTAAGTGTTTTTATGAAAGACTGTTATTTCAGTATTAAGAAGTAAGAGGATTAAAAATATAACTATTCTTGGATGTCTTAGATATTATATTATAACTGCTTTTTATTTTGGCTTGTTATATAGAAAAAAAAATGAGAAAGTAAATAAGTTGAAATTTAAAAGTTGTAATTTCAATTAGAACTTGTATTTTGAGTTAGTAATTGTATTACGTACAAAATCGTTAGAATATACATTTTTGTTCTTAATGTTAATATTGTTAATATTATTCTTTTAAATTACTTTAAATTGAGAAAAAAACCCTATTGTTTTGAAACAAGTAAAGGTTAAGAAGAACCTTATGATAGAAGTACTGAAATTTTGGGTTACTGATTTATGTTAAAAAAGGTTTTTAAATCAGTTAGTGAGGGACTGAATTGCTATATGTCTATGTAGAATACAGAGATTATATATTATTAAGAATAGTTTGAGTGTTTGTTTTATTATTGTGTTAAAATTCTTTTAAGCAACTTATCGTGTATAAATAGATTAAACGTGTTTTGTTTTATTAGTGTATTGGAATTCTTTCTTAAGAGATTATCCATATATATAAAGAAAATATATTATTATTGTTGGTTATCCATGTGAACGTGAGAGAGCGAATTTTATTGGAAGTACCTGTGATGTTTAAAATTTTATCTATTCTGGTTATGTTAAAGGAAAATTATTAATGAAGATGCAGGTTTGTTATACAAATTATTGGAGTGCTTATTATAAATCTTAGTATTATTATATAACGGTGTGCAATTGCAATGTGGTTATTGTTACTGTATTTATTATGTTTGTTGTGTGTTATGCTGAATCCCTTACATGGTAACGAAGTACTTTCTGATAGATGTTTTGATTTTAAGATTTTAAATTTTATTAATTTTGGAGTAGATAGCATTGTTAGGGATAGCATTAACTCCGAATTTCACTGTGATTTGTGCACCCGAGTGTGGAAATTTTTCCCTTAAGGAAAAATTTATAAGGGGCATGGAGGGACTGTGACGTTTTATCTGAGAGGACTCAGAGACCAGATGCCCATAACGAAATAAACATCGTTAATTGGAAACTCCAGATCCCTGCTATAACTTCACATTTCACTGTTTCACCAAAATCCAGATGGAACGTGTAAACAGTTTTAATCAAGTAAATATCTTGAGAAAAAGTGCTGCGTAGAAATGGTATAAACTGAACTTGTTGACTAAGATGATGCAAGATCTCACGTGGGGTATCTAGGAGATGAACTGATCTCTGAAAAAGAGGCCCCGTAGAGAGTCTCTGCTGTGACACGACCCCAGACGGTCATGATTTCTCGGCTCTGCCGAAGGAGCGATCCCGCTCCGAAAAGATTAATTTTTTTTGCCGTGTAAATACTAATGTGTGCTTGTTATGTGTGTGTCCATGTGCCGTCAATAAAATTCTGAAAAAAAAAACGAAAGCCAAGTTCTTTTAATTTCTAGTTAAGATTCTTTCTTAAGTGAGTTTCTTATTCGGCGGTGCAGCGGTAATCAGAAACTGAAGATCCGATTTTTAAAAAGCAGCCGCCATCTTGTGACAACCTCCCCAGTTACTTCAGTCGCTACTGGCAGACTGTACACTATATGTTTTCTCCTCTTTATTCATAACTCCATTGTACTAATTTACGTTCCAAATTAACCATCTTATTGTGTATAAGTTTTTTTGCAAAGGCACCTAAACACATTTAGTACAACATGCTTACCTCAAATATGAGCGATTAAAATTTTTTTGCAAGTAAATGTTTTTCATTATTATAAAGAGAAGCTCTAATAGATGCGATAATTTCATTGGCACATTTTGATAACAGCCATCATGGTTGATGATGCTCATTTTCAAAAGTTTTATAGAATGTTCAATTACAATTTTCTTAACAGATAAACTTCTTTCGGTAAGCTCTAATTTTACTTTTGATGGAGGGCATATTAAAATTTCTCATTTTTATATAGCCATCAATTATCTCTTTTGAAAATATATAAATGTTACAGACATAGCTAAGGACTGACAAAAGTGTGACGTACAAGTATCGTAAAATATGGAAACAATAATTAGAAAAGCTAATAATGAGAAATATGGTATTTTGAGGACGTCATAATCCAAATCTTGTACGGGATGCAAAAGACCGTAACATTGACAAACTTTTTTTGTTAATTTTAAATATTTTGCATGAACTCATAATTAAATATTTATTTTCTTAGTTCTTTTAAGTATTTTATGAGAAACTTTGTCATAACTATTTGCAAATACAGAAAAACGAGAAAATTACAATATCATCTCAACAGCAAGTTCAATTTTACATCGTAAAATTTTTAAATAGTGTTATTTAAAAAAAGGCCCTTTTAATATTTTAAAACATAAACTACTCAAATACTTAAATGGTAGATAATATTTAGAATTCAAGTATACCAGTGTTATCACACTGCTATACTCATTAAGTGCTAGAATATTATGTAAATTTGTCAATGTTAATAAAATTATACAATACACCGCTGGCCATTAAAATTGCAACACCAGGAAGGAATGATCTGACGAACGTCAAAATCACATGAAAGGAAGAAGAGGTTGTAATATACAAATGATTAGTATTTCAGCGCATTTAGACGAGGCAGACGGGAGAAACGACACCTGAAGCACTGCATAAAAGAAAAGTTGCGTACTGGATTTCTCATTCAGAAAGCGCTTTGTAAGGTCGGCGTTTGCTCAGAATTTCGTGTTATGCCTCGAATAATTAGAAGAAATGCTTACTACTAAGTGTCGGAATTTGATAGAGGCAGGATCGTTGCCTATCGAGAGTGTGGATTATCGTTACGTGATATCGCCCGTTGCACTGGTCGAAATCCAACCACTGCCATGCAAATATGGAATCAATGGATTGCTGAGAATCATACTGAACAGCATGCAGGATCTCGACGCCCTCCAATGACTAACGCCCGGGAGGACAGACATATTGTAAGATTGGCCCTGCTAAACCATAAAACCACATCACGGAGCATTAGTCAGGAAATGGACATGTTTGCGACACGCCCAGTATCCGCTGGTACGGTGCAACGACGTTTCCAGCAGTTTGGACTATCAGCACGGTGACCAGTACCGCGGCTTCTTTTGACAATGCAGCATAGACAGAGAGTCGACGACTCTGGTGCGCCGAACGACAAAGCTGGATACAGGGCTGGCACAATTTCATCTTTTCAGACAAATCCCGGTTCTGTGTGCGGTATTTTGATGGCCGTATACGTGTCTGGAGGCTCCGAGGAGAACGCCCGTCGTCTGCTTGCATTCGATATTGGCCTAGGGGCCCTGCATCTGGTGGGATGGTTTAGGCAGCCATTGGGTACACGACATGCACATCTCTAGTTCGGATCGACGGTAATTTGAACGCAGATCGGTACATTTTTGACATCTTACGTCCAGTGCACGGTTGGTGATTTACATATTCTAGCTGACCAAAAGTCGATTTTTAAAAGTTTATCCTAGCGTAATTTATTTTTTGCCTGCTATAGCTTAATAGTTAGGGCGTTGTAGACTGCTATTGGTTTTGATATAAATATAATTGTATGGTCCATAGACTAGCGCAAAGTGTGACAAAAGACTAGTGCTTCTTAGTTGGGAATGAATCAGTCAATTTGAGTATTGTTCTTTAATCTGCTACTTGAAACGGAATAAAATATACTGCTCGATTATGGACGCTTCCAAACAAAATATGGACTTTATTTTATCGGATTTATGTGCATAAAGTTTGCACATATCAGCTGTTATTTCATATTTAGTGTCGCAAAAAACTCTGTATTTTTTTTTTTTTTTTTTTTTTTACAATTTTTCAGAATTAATATAGAAAAAGTTATATGATTAAGCACGATTAAGCTCAATTTTTGATATTATTAAAAAGTTTAGATGATTACCTTTTCGTTCCAATTTAATTTGTCTGCCCCTAGGTGCCCCCCCTAGTTTTTAGAACTGTTTTTATCTTATTAAGTCTAAGTAATTTTTTTTTACATTTTAGTTCAAGTACCATTTTCTTTTTATCAAAGACAGCAGAATTTAAGTTAGTCACATAAATAAACTTTTGCACCATTATGCAACGGCAACAAGATTTAAAATTTAACGAAAATGCGAATTTGGTTAAAAATATTTTGTTTATAGAGGAAAATTACAATGAAGAGCGCATGAAGTTTTGCAAGAGCGAAATGTTAAATTTATGACCAAATTTGGACAAAAATTGCCAGTTGTATGTAGATATATAAGGACAAAATGATTTAAATATATTACTTGAGTGCAAATTTTGAGTGGTTAGAAATTTCATCCAGACAAAATTATCTAAATTCAGATTTGATACAATGCAAAACATAATGTACGCATTTTCTCATGATATCTTATGATCCCATTCTTTACATAAGGTTCTTCTGTACAGAGATGAATATAAATATACAACAGAATATGCAGCACAGCAATTTTCATTAAAGCTGTCGAATGTTTGCGCCGTACCTTAAATTTTAGAAAAAGGAATTTTAGGATTTGTTATAATAATACAAAAATAGTTTTATCACTTTAGCTTCCATACCGTTAAGAAAGTATCATTAAAATTATCAAAAAGAACGTAAAATCACGCGTCAATCAGATTATGGAACATTTTTCAACGCATTCGGACTACTATAATAAAACTTCATAGTTTAACAACGTGAAAAACGATGTCTAAGTAATAATTTGTAAAAAATATAAGACGTTTGAGAACACAATTTCAACCAAAGTCGAAAAAATAGCTAAAACTTTTGTACATCCCTGTGTATGAACTATAGATTTATCATGTAATTCACAATATGCTAAAATTTAGAACAGTTAATGAACGCATAGCACAGTTGAAAATTCCTCGTTAATAATTTCCTGCAATAAGCGGGAATATACTTCGGATGTTTAGTGCAGCCCTGTATATGATTTATAGAATTTATACACACTAAATAGTATGCAATTTTTATAATTTAAAAAGGTGTTCCACTACTGAAAACGCACTTCATCAATTATTGTTTTACAGAGAAAAATATAACTGATTTATTTTGTGTGCCCCTGTATATGAAAGATGAATGGCACATCATATTCAATAGTAAGCATTTTATAGGGCATTTCGGAGATATATACCAATTTAAATACTTTTGAAAAAGTGTAACATGACCAAAATACACCATAAATAATTTTTCTCCATAGACCGTAATGTAACATAATTCTTTTTAGTGTCTTTGTAAATGATCAATAAATACTACACATACCATATTCTATAGCAATTATCTTGTAGTGCGCTTCATACATATGTATATAAATTTCAAAGTGTTTGAAATTATGAAACATCATTAAAAACCACCACAAACGATTCTTCCCCATAGGCCGTAATGTAATGAAATACTTTTGAATGTCCCTGTAACGAAATTGTGACTACTACACGCTACAGTTTACAATAACTAACATTCAGTAGTGAATTTCAATAACATTTTTCAATTTCATGGCGATGCGACTATATTGATGCAAAAAATAATTTTGGCCAGCTAGAATCGGTAAATCACCCATCGTGCAGTGGTTGTGCCCTGTCTTCAATGCCTACCAAACGCCATCTTCCAGCAAGATAACGCAAGACCACATATTGCACGTCGTTGTTCTGACCTTCCTCGATACACAGGGTATTCCATTGCTGCCCTGGCCTGCACGATCTCAAGATCTGTCACCTATTGAAAACATCTGGTCATGAATTGTTTAGAGACTGGCCCGCCACCCTTCTCCAGCTAATACGGTTGATGAAGTGTGGCATAGACTTGAAGCAGCATGGAATGAGTTGTCCGTTTCTGACCTTCAAGCCCAGTTCGACTCCATGGCTAACTGGGTAAGATCCGTTTTAGCTGCCAGAGGGATCAGCTGTTTCTACCAATTTCGCACCCATCTAAACCCCCAAACTGTTTACAAATTTAATCATTTTGTGTTCATGTCATATTGTTTACGTACCATAAATATCTTTTTTGTATTTTCAATCTTTCATGGTTTTGCAATTTTAATGACCAGCAGTTAGTATTTGGAAGTGGGAATACATATATCTTCTACTTTTAATTGCATCTACGACCGTTTTCTGAGCATTTAGCATTAGTTTTGATAAAATTTAGCATCTGTATAATGATTTTAAACAGGATGCAATCATGTTTATTCTGTACAGTAATGTTTATTCCTTATTTCCCTTTAATCAGATTTTAAATTATAGAAAGTGAAGAAATTATCAACATTACACAAAATGATCAAAAAGAACTGAAAGATGACTCACAGTTTTAGACACTTTCTCCCACGTTTTTTTCAGTCGAAACACGGAGCTATTCATGAATGCCGCACAGATTTGAAGTACGCCATTGAAGTTGTGGAGACAGCGGCAAATGTCTGCCACTGCAGCCCACTTCTCTATAATAGTAACCCGACTTGACATTGCCTTGGCTTCCATGATTTCCGACACTACAAGCCGGCTCACCTAAAAAAAAATTTGCATAAATAAATCTAATATATAAAAATGAAAATTTGTCTGTCTTTCTGTAATTCTATACAAATCCACAGTTTGGAAGCCAGAATTGTGAAATGTTATGTACATGTGTATTAAAACACGGCCGAGGCAACTAAAGTAATCCAAAATCGAAATAATTTATAGTTAGTAATTAATTAATAAAAAAACCACCAATTTAATAGCAATTTCCTAACAAATTTAAGCATTTTTCGTTATAGCAGTTGCAGACTATTACGAGGGCAAATCAAAAAATAAGTTACACTTCCAAGTTATGGCCATTTATTAAACCACATATACATAGGCAACACGGCTATGACAACATACAAAGTAAGTTTACTTTTTCACATAGTCCCAAGAGACTGTAAACATTTCTCGGAACGGTCAACCAACTTTTCGATTCCGGATGAGTAGAAATCTCCTCCAGCGCTATGTAACCACCCGGAGACAGCGAAATCCAAGGTGCTCGTGAAAAATGGAGAACACACTTCCGTACGAAATGTTCAGCATGCTGGCAATTTCCTGGAGTGTTATGCGCCGATTCTTTCTAATGATAGTATCCACGCAGTCAACATTTGGAACGGTGCTGGACGTTGCGGGCCTGCCTTCGTGATATTCGCCCGTGATATCCGTGCGTCCGGCATCAAATTGCTGACACCAATTTACAATACCTGGCCAAGAAATTGCACGCTCACCATATACAGCAGTGATTTGACGATGAATGTTCGTGCAATTAAACCGTTTAGCCCATGGAAAACTGATCGTTGTACGCACCTCAATTTGGAGTGAACATCCAATTGACGCGCCATTGATCTTTGCCGGCGCCGTACATACAACACGACGGGAAACCATACCAAACTTCTTATCGAACGTCTCAGCAGTTATTATCCCATTCTCCGCATTCTTCAAGGTCACGGCACACAGTGCGCTCTCGCGGCGGGTTAGTGTAACTTATGTTTTGATTTGCCATCGTAAAAATACACAATACAATTCTTACCATAACAATTACTTTTCTATTGCAAGATTTCCACGTGAAAAATGAAAATGAAATAAATAGTTTGACGAATTTTTAAGAAAAGTTAATATTACGTCATATTAGGAATATAAGGAACGTCAGCAGGTGAATATATAGCGTCATATGAGTTTGAAAAAACGTATTAAAACATGATAAGAAAACGATTATGGAAATATTGGCATATTTCAACATTTTGAGGTTCTCTGAATTTGTTTACATCCTTTTAAAATATATTCCATATATATAAGTGTGTGTATGCGTGTGTATTAGAATTTCCACAAAGGTTTAGTTCCCTAGAGCTCATTCTTAGTGAAGAACTGAAATAAAGATGGCTTTACTGCTTTTTTTTATTGATTGTTTTATACTGTATGTTTAATTGTGAAACTGATTTTTCAACAAACATTCTTAAAATTCCGGGGCAACGCCGGGTACTTTAGCAGGTAAATAAATAAAATAATCGTCAATATCTGTATTCCCTTTGCTTGATGATCTCAATTAAATTTTGCTTGATGATGTGATATAATTAGTGAGCAAATACTTGAAAGCGCACTAATAAGAAAATGTTGAGAAATCTTGACCTAAGTTTATAGTCTACTTTATTTACCGGAAAATTTAATAGTACAATTAAATGGCACGCGGTTGTTTGTCCTGGTCACTAACGTATTGGATTTGAAACTCAACTGTTTCTCTGTCTTTTCACCTCAGGAAAACTCGATGCAGTTTCTCTTACTTCTTAAAAACATAAAATTACGTATGATAAAATATATCGCCAAATAAGGATCGAAAAATATTGTTCTCATTTCTTTGGTCGTTTCAGAAATACAGAAACTACTTGCTGTAAATTTTCTGTTTCATATTAAATTATGCTGAAACTCTGAAGAAAAAAAAGTATTCAACAATAATTATAACGAGTAATATTTTTTAAAACCCTTTTATACGATTTTAAACAAAGGAGTTTATGCAATTCGCTTAATATGTCTTTTTTTTCTTTTAATTTACGCCCGCACGAAATTTTTGAACGTATTGAACATCCATTTTCATAATTCTTTATTTGCTGGAAAAGGCTCGTTTTGGTGTTTGCCCATGTAAATTTCATAAGGATAAAAAAGCGGTATAATGCCTGCCTTTTCAACTTTTTCGCTTTTTTTGACTTTCTAGGCTCTGACTTTCGTAAAATTTTATCTATGAAATTTTAATATATTTATATTTAACTCTTTCGTAATGACCATCCAGTAATACTTCGTTTAATATTAAGGCACCAATTTCTCAGAATAATAATTTTCGCCTTATTTAATCGTTAAAATTCAAATATTAGAAAAGATAAAAATTACTGCTCGAAAATAGTAATATTCAAATTCAAGAATGTTATGTACACTTAAAGGCGCATGTACATACCGCTCGTTTCGAAGGGATTAAGGCTCCTGTCCCCGCTAGGCGAAGCTCTCGCCAGCTAATGCTAATCCTATAGACGGGTTATTTACTAATATCTAGTTTGTATTTCGACATTTTTAAATAATTTTCTTTTGCATGAGATGGCAGAAGGGCATCTGTACATCGCCCTTTCTTTGCTTATTAGATTTTGGTTGCAGACAGTTTTTATAATGACAATTTCATTTTCAGAGCCGTTTTCGAAAGTGAAAACTTTATAAAAAATATCTGCAACCAAAATCGAACAACAAAGAAAAATCATGCGTACGGCATAGATTATGAAACAATTTCCAACACTCTCTAAAAGCTTTAACAAAACCTCGTTATTTAAGGCAATAAGGTAAATAAGATAACTAAGTAAACATTTAAAAAACTGATTTCATCAGTTACCGCCCCTAGCCAAATATGTATTCCAATTCTTTTGAACAGCCCTGTATTTGATCTACTATATAATGTGAAAATTTAGTTTAGCAAAAAACGCCAAAAAAAAAAAAAAAAAACGCATAACAGGTTGAAATTTCTCTTTCAGCAATTTATACTAATAGATGAAAAAATATACTTTTGTATAGCCCTGTAGTTTACTTAGTACCTTTATTACACGTTACTATTTAGTTAAAATTTAATTCAAACTAGAACACTCTTAAAGCTACTGAAATCACATTTCCAGAAATTATCATCCATAGATGGCATGTATCCAATTCTTTGCCTGATCCTGTATAACATTTTATCTATATTCTACAAACATTTCTTAATAAACTAAATACAGTTCAGCGTAAAAATGCATAACTCATTTAAAAATCACCTTTAAGCAATTTGCTCTCACATCCAGGAACCCTTACGAATTCTTTTGTGTAGCCCTGTATATGAATTATAGCATTTATACACACCGTATAGTATGCATAAATATAGTGAAACATAAAAGCGCATATCATAATTGAAAATGCATTTCCAGCAATCACTGCTAATGTACAGTACTTCTGATACAATATAGTATAGGAAATCTTTTGTGTGTCCCTGTAAATGCTATGCACTTCGTATTATACATGAAATAACTAATAGTAAACCTCAGCGACGTAAATCAATTTCATTATATATGAAATAGTAAATAAAAATAGTACATAATTAAAATACGTCGCAAACAATCCCACCTCCCCCTCCCTCCTATATCATTATACAACGGAATTCTTTTGTGTGGTCCTGTAAATGAATAATAACTGTTCTTTGTGCCGCATATTCTACAAGATGCAAATTTTAGTGCGCTTCATAAATGCATATCAATTTTGTTATGTTTGGATGCGTGTAACATCGTTAAAAATCATTTGAAACAATTTTTCCCATTGGCCGTAATGTAACGGAATACTTTTAACTATTATTATAATTATTTTTTTATTATTATTATAATTATTTTTTTTTACAGAAACACGTTAAAAAAAACGGATTGCCTACTGCACGTCACTTTTGGGCGACGCTTTAAACAAGATGATTGAAAATGAATGTGGTTAACAATAAAAATTGTTACGATAAACAATAAACACTGTGTTGTACCAACCAATTCTCGCAAAAATGTGCCAACTGGCGTGCAATAAGAAGTAGATATTTTATAATGCATGCCACACATATTTATGTCGATTTATTATTTTATTAACCTTCCTACCCTGTTGAAATTTTACTCAACCTTAATAAAAACATTTCATACCAGAATTTTCTTTAAAAACTATTTAATGGATTTATTTATTTTTGTTTTCTGTGTCTGTTATTTATCTTACTTTACGAAAATATTTCTGGTTCGAATCGAATGATATGAATTATTGACATGGGTCGATTAGACCCATTCAGGGTAGGAAGGTTAAATGACTTGCTTAGTGATTTCATATGCACAGAAATATTTGAACTTTTAAGTAAAGAAAACATTCACTATTTGAGCTACATTTTATCAATATCACATATTCCGAGAAAAACATAAAAAAAAATAAACAGTAAAAATACTATCATAAAAAATTAAATTTTAGTGTTTTATTAAGAAAAAGATAAAGATACGAATAACTATTTTCTTCTTTTATTTTTTCTTAATAAAGGAATTTTCTTCCATTATTACATAAATTATCAGGTTCAGTGCAAAGACAAAAATAACACTTTCAGAAATTAAGAGCATTTTATTATTTTAATAACGTATCATTAATACTTACGTCATTGAATCTTCGGGTCATAAGGAGAATATTAGGCGCTTTTGTTGCCTTTTCAGGCTTCATCCATGCTTGTCCTAAAAATTCCCTATAAAAACGAAAACAACAAAGATTATTTTTTCCTTAGTATATTACCCCGCATACCCGCAAATTCCCAATTTTTAATTTGAGTAAAATTTCAAACAAAAAAAAGGTTGATAGCGAAAATTCAGAATGCAATGTCAGACATAGGCAAATAAACATATACAGTCATTAATACAGTTATACCTCATTCATTATTGTACGCTGCATATCAGTTAAATTCAGTATGAGATGTCAGATATTGTTACCTGGTTCACTGTTGTACGCTACTTATTAGTTGAAAAAAGGAATTTTGACAACAGAAATATTAATGTATATGATTCTTTAATTAATGTTTTCAATAACAACTGTTACTTATGTCGTCTAGTTGCAAAACCGACCATCTCCAAAAAATAAAATTTTTGGAGAAAGCTGATTTTATTGCTACACTTAGCGAAAATAAGATTGGAACCAAAATTCTTTAGTTTTATAGTCATTAGAACAGTATATTTGACCAACTTTGGCGTGGTTCATTGTTTCCAGATGGTAGAAACGTTTATTTAGAACTCAAACAACTAAAAAAATACATTTTCCAATTTTAAGGAGTTGGCCGGTTTTGCAACTAGATGACTTATTAAAAATATTTGATGACATCTCATACAAATCCAAACTTTATTTGAAGATATATAAGGAAGAATACAAGTGTTACAAGTCCATGAATAAAGGTTTTGATTAATTTAAATGTAAAATAAACGGTCAAGTGCGAGTATTAGTTGCGCTCAGAGGGTTCTGTACAATAAATATATGAAATATTAACTGTATTATTAACAAAAATCGGTACTAAAAGAATAATAAGACTTTTATATTATAAAAAATTATACAACGTAGGGTTGGGTTCAGCAGTGTATATTAGAAAAGTATGAATGGGTATACCATAAATGTTCAGAGATATGAAGCTTAAATAATATCAAGTATTGCTATTATGTTTAGTTCTTATTTTAATCTTATCCTAATCTGTTTATGGTGAACTTAATTCGGTACTGACAATAAAGTAGTGCATATTTAAACTTCATATTGCATTTCATAAAACTAAATTCAGCGTAGTAATTTTTACAGTGTAGCTAAAACGAAACCCTTGTTCAAAGTTTAAATTTGGCATTGTTCTAAGCGCACTTCGAAAGAAGGTCGCAAATTGCAACGCCGCCTTGGTCCGTGCCACGTTTTCCCAGATAGGTTTTTAATTAACTTTTAAGGACACGGGAGGCGTATTGAGAGAGCCACAATGCAAACAGTCGCAAATCCCATACTATTTATGTGATTAATTCCAATTACATTAGTATGTTTTTAACAATCAAATGTTTATTGCTTTTATACTGCTACTGGGCATTGCGTTACACAAATATATCATTAAAAGTGGTTATCTAGGCTTTAAAAGCCAATGCTATATAGAATACGCCGCCCCTGTCATTATGTATGTCAAATCCGTCCGTGTCTTTAAGGGTTAATATCTCGGCTAATTAATGTCGATTTTTTTCGAAAATCATTATCAACAATGCTTTTATGCTTCTATTACGATAGGTACCTTCAGCGCTCCTCAACAACTTTGCTGAATGTCTGCAAATCGAAATTTTTAGGTAACGGAAAAATTCACTTTTCTCAAAAACTATGTGACCTAGGGTCATCGCTATAATTTTCCTGAAAGGTTTAAATTAACGTCTACTACCTCTAATTTTTTCATAATTTTAGTTTCAGTAGATTCGGAAATAGATGGGGGAATATATTTTTGCACTACATTTTCGACGATATCTCTGAAAATATAATACCTAAAATTAAAAGGAGTGTATTTTTGAATTCAGCGTTACGAAAGCTGTCACACAATACCCCACATGATATACGAAAAAAATATTTTTTTTTCAAGTAACTTAATTAGCACCCCTACATATTACAAAAGTGTTTCAACATGCGCTATAGAAAAAGAGAAATATTTCTGGATCCATCAAAACTTTACAAAAATATAACATAGCCTGTTCCGAATTATCAACGATTTCAAAAAACTCTCTTTTATCTTCAGAAACCACTAAAGTATTAATCACTTTTCTAAACACGGAATAACGGTTTTTTCAAATGTAATTAATTCTCAAATAAACGTTTTCAGCTATGTAACAAAGTTTGTATATGAAACAGTGACAAAATAATGTTAATTTTAATATTAATGTTAATGTTGTTAATTTAGCTTGTTTGTCTGTTGAACATTAAAATATTTATTTGACAATTCATAACACCCGAAAACCGATATTTCGTGTAGAGACGAGTGATTATGATTAATACGCTGTAAAGAATACTCGGGAACGTTTCGGTTTTTCTTTTTACTTATTTCTTTACAAGAAGAAAGTATTGGATTCGTGAAAAATTTCTATTCCCGGTTTTCGATGTATTTATACGTTTTAGAAGGTCTGGATCACGATTTGATGGTTTTTAGAAAATGTCTGTCTGTCACTCTGTCTGTGAGTCTGTCTGTATGTGACAAACATTTTGTGGGTCTTCTATCTCAAGGACTAATTCCCGGATTTTTATAGAACTTCAAATTCAGTTAGTCCTTAATATAAGCTGGTGCTGATTACTTTTTGGTGAAAATCGCCCAACAGGTGGCACTGCTATGCTACAATATTAATGATTATCACAATAGCTCAATTTCAAAGACTTAATGCACGAAATTTCGTCAAACGTCAGATTCAGTTACTCCCTGATAAAAGTTTGTGCTGTTTAGTTTCTGGTGTAAATCGCCCAACAGATGGCGATGCTAAACTACATTTTCCTTGATTTCCGCTATAGCTGTATCTCAAGAACTAATGCATGACTTTTCATCGCGTTTCAGATTCAGTTAGCCCCTGGTATAAATTGATTCTGATTAGTTTCTGGTGTAAATCACCCAACAGGTGGCGCTGCTATACAGAATTTTTTACGGTTTCCGAGATAGCTCTATTTCAAAAACTAATGTACAGATTTTCATCAAATTTCAGATTCAGTTAGAAATTGACATAATTTGTTGATGATTAGATTTTGGTGTAAATCACCTAACCGGTAGCGCTGATATGCTGCATTTTTCAGGAAGTATTAACATGTATGAGATAGAAGAAAGTTTTAGGATTACCACATCCGTCTTGTTTTTATTTTTTAAACTTGAGCAAAAGAAACATTTGTTTTAAAAATGCTACTTTAAATCCCGAAATCTATTGGTTTCTGAACATAAAGGAACTTTTTTTTGGGAATGGTGGATACCTCGAAAGAGGTTACATTATATTTTCGTAACGTTTTTCTAGATCCCAAAACATTTTTCCTTTTTTACACTGCATGTTGAAACACTTTTAAGATGAGCATGCATCACAAAAATAGAGACATGAATGTTTACAGTATGTTGTCACATTTTTCCATTCAAAATTTGACAAAAATTCTGTAAAAACCTTGAAATAGTTTTTAATAATGCGAAAAAAATTAGCGAACTATGTTAACAATATCTAAGCTTTCTGTTGCGAAAAATATTAAATTCTATAAACGATGATGATTGAAACGTAACATGCAACTATTAACAAAAGATAAATGCTCAAATGAAAAAAGTACGTGATGAAAACAGCTGAAAAAAGCTTTTCATTATAAAACGATCCATAATCTAGAAGGATAGAATAGGAGGAGTCGACATATTTGTCTTCTCCTGTGGAAAATTTTGAAGCCCACAAACGAGTTCTTGCCCCTCTCCTGCGTCCGCCATTTTGGCATTCATCGGTAACACAAGCCTGATGGTTGTGTTTTTTAAATTTTGATAATTGTTTTTTATGTATTTTTTAACGCTGAATCTGAAAATGACAATCATTTTTAACCATCGCGTCAGGCTTTTTCATAAATTGTACATTTGAAAGATAAAATTAAAAAAGTAGAGACAATCTGATACTATGAAATACGTGTTTCGGTTATGTTTTTTAACTTTTAATAATCGATTTTTATATATTTTTTAGCGCTATATCCGAAAATGACCTCCATTTTTAACCATCCCGTCCGGAATTTTAGGAAATCGTAAATTTCAAAGTTAAGAAGTAAAAAAATAATGAACACCTGTCAAAACCTTACCAAATGAAGGCAAATGTTTTAAATACATCTGCGACAAATTTCCAGTCTTATCAACCACTAAAATAAAAGAAGATACCGATATGAATCCCATAGAGAATATAAAAGGAAAAGCGCGGGGCAGAGCATGAGCGATTCAAAGAAACTCCCAGACATTAGAATAATGTTGTACGGATTGTAGAAATGCATAGTAGAAGTCAAAAAATGAATACATTATTATGAAAAAAAGTTTATTACGTTTATTTTATAGTGTCAGATTTTCGCAATATTTCGACGTTTAAAAAATTAAAAAAATTGTGATTTGCAAAAAATCTTGGCATGGTAAAAAATGCAGGTAATTTTCGGATTCAGAGTAACAAAATATATCAATTAACAAAAGCTTGAAAAACGCAAGCATCACATCTATTGTATAGTATCAGATTTTTGCTATTTTTTTTACTTTTCAACTTTGAAATTTGTGATTTGCGAAAACACTAACGTGATGGTTAAAACTGAAGGTTATTTTAGGATTCAGCGTTACAAAATACATAAGAATCAATTACCGAAAGTTAAAAAACATGACGCAAACCAAATTTTGTAGGCTAGTGTAACACTCAGGAGTCTCTGTTGGAAGTCGCAGCCAGATATGGTGGATGCAGGAGGTGAGGGTAGGAACAACTTCAAGTGACTTCATTTATGTTGACTAATTAGGCTAAAAAAAATACTAGACTACGAAACGAACGAAATATTAGGCTAACGAAAAAGACAGACTACCACGGTGCATTCCACATGTCTTTTTTTTTTTTTTTTTTTTTTTTTTTACAGACCGCTAGAGTGACGTGATGCTCCTTTCGAACATCTGGTTTGTTGCATTTGGGCATCACGTGACTCCAGCGGTCTGTAAAAAAAGATACGCGTAAAGCACCGCGGCACCCCCTTTTTTTTCGTTAGCCTCGAGTTGTTAGCGTCGTTAGTCTCTTATTCTGTAATCCTATCCCACAATACTGAATGTAGGGTGCCTCTATATTAGAGTGGCCGCATACGTGCAGGCACATGCTCAGAACATGCTTAGACAAACGTTTTGTCCAAATTATAGCAAACCAGACTTGGGCCGGTATCCAGATAGATTTTTCGCTGTTAGCGAAATAAGATTGACTAATCAGAATCCTGCATTTTTGCATTGTTTACTTCAAACAGCGAAAAGTTCGCAAAAATGCAGACTTCTGATTTATTAATCTCGTCTCGCTAGCAGCAAAAAATCTATCCGGGTCATAGTGGTTCTCACCTGAAAGAGTTCGATTATACAAGTGAGGCCAATTAAGAAGCATTAGCTTGGCGATTTGCTTTTGTCCAGAATTGTCTTAACTAATCAAATTTTATATCCCGTATGTCGCCACTCTCATACAGAGACCTCACTGAAGCTGCTCACATAAAAATAAGAGAAGGGTATACTTTTGACTTACTCGCTTCTTATTGAAATGAATATTTTATGGTCTAAGTAGGTCATTCCTTCAGCTATTTCTAAAGCGGATAGAGTTTCGATGGTTTCTTTACTAGCCGTCTGTTCAGAAAAAATGAGAAAAAAATAATTAAATTCCATAGCACAAACATATCAGATATAAAGGACACTTGCACAGTAAAGTTTAAAATGTTTTTTATCCTTCAAATGAATCCAGGTCATTTTAACACAGCAGTTCCCACATAAGATTTAGCGCTGCAATTTTCATTAGAAAAATATTTAAAGTCATTTCGTCTCTAAATAAGTCAAAAATATGCAAGTTAAATGATTTTTTATTTATACTTGGTTGCTGAAGTACCGTACACTGTAGTGTGTATTTTTCATTGGAACAATAATTACTTGGTACTTTTCACAAACAAAACTTGTAAAACTATTGCATTAACAAGGAATTGTGAAAAAAAAATGTTAGTACTCACCTTTTACAAGTCATAGTAAATACAGAACTTAGCTAACATCGAAGTGTCGGGAGACAAAATACACGAGCTAATTTGAAAAGTTATAAAAAAGCATCTGTTAGAACAGCAAGCCAATAGATGGACCTAAATTTCCGGTGTTGATTTTTTAAAAAAGAAGTACACTTCAATAAAGAAGCACATCCTGAAGGGAGCATTGGGAACTGGAGGGTGCAGTAACTACGATGTGCTGAATTCAAATACGCAATCAATTTTTTAAATGTCATATATAGTGTTCGTAGAATCATAAGGGTGGTAAAATATCTACCAACGAAGGTTGATTGTCAATTTCTCAGTCAGTACTGCGGGTAATTATTTAAAAGTTGTGTGACGTGTTTGTGGTATTAAAACATTTTGCTTAACGTTCTTTTATAAGGAAAGGGCATATTTCCAAACAAACACTTCTGTCAACCGATCTACCACTACGTTTGTGCCGTAGCGATCATTGCAGGAATTGTCTTGGCGACGTAGGCCAATCATATCATAGATCTGTCAAACGTAGAACAATCAAACTGCCCGAACTTATGGTTACAGTAGAAGTCAAAGAACGAACAGGTGTTTCTTGCTGTTCCACAGTAATATGACCAAAAGTGAAGTCAGCTGCGCTTTCCTTGCATCATTTAACAGGATTGAAAAAATCGTCTCTCATGACACTGAACAGAGAATTTTACTCATAGATGACGACCTATGGGCAACCAAAAATCCACAACGAGTGATAAAAGCATTCCAAGAGAAGTTTCGAATCAAAATTGTGTTTTACATACAATAACTAATGAACTCACAAAGGTCTCCAGGGTTTTTACCAATATTTTCCAGCAACTCGATGTGAATGACCTTCGACCGTGGTGGTCATAAACCAGTACAGAAAATCTAGTCCTGGATTTGTTCAGTAGGTTAGTTATTACTTGCAAAAACTGCTTGATAAAAGAATGCCATGTACATATCAAGTAATTTCAAATAATTATATTTAATATTAGCTGATATTTTGACATTTAATCTTATAGGTAGGTTTTGTGCTATCCTATACATTAGGGTGGAACTTAAGTATAGGGTAAAAAAAAAAAAAAAACTTTTTTATTTTAATGTGTAATAGTGAAAACCTTTTTCCTTTTTGGATGTCTAAACTTTTGGCTGAAAAGGTTTTTTTAAATTAAGTTGTTTTCCGGTTCCTCAAGGAGGTCAAAGTTTTGGAATTTCAGTATAAAGTAACTGAAAGTAAACAACGGAGCTGTTAGCTCATATCTACTTTTATTTAGCAAATACCATCCAGAAGTCACCACGAGGAGGTGGTTAAATATCGACTTCCACCCTCCTTACCTCCTTTTGTTATGAATTAATTAAATTGGATATTCAACCTACTGTCTTTTTAGGCAAACTTTGTCATTACATTGTGGGAATTCAACTTTCCCAAGATTAAGCCGTCTTTTGATTAATATTTAAAGACGGTTGACGCAGCTCGCGGGACAATTTTGACACACGTTTTCACTGTTTGTGTATGACAAGGAAAATCTAAAATTCAGGTGTATCCCCTGTTTGTACTTTTTTTAAGTTCTTCATCCGATCAGACCGTCAAGATAGGATCAATGTTTTATAGTCTATAATTTCAATATGTTCGCATTTTTTCAAGTCGCTTTCCTACTGGTCCAGAAAATCCTTTTGTACCCGTAGTTTTTCAGCAAGATGTTGAAATAAGTATCTAAGAAAAAAGTTCATTTGCATGTAATAATCAAATTATCCATTATAAAGTTTTTAGGGTATTGCTTCCGATGTTTTAACACCTCCAGATTTGCATCCTGCATTAAAGGCTTTCTGTTTCACCTAATAACTCTCAAACTTGAAATGTCTGTATTATTATTTTGAAAATACACCAAAATTGCAGTGGCTATATTAATATAAGAAGAAGATGTCAATGAAATATGACCAATATATTTTTATCCTGGTTTTTAAACTGAGACCAGATGACCGTCTTTAATGATTCTTTATACTTTTTTCCCTCTGCTTCAGTTATCATAGTGTTATCCTTTCTGCCATAAAAATACTAACCTTCTAAAATTAACTCATTTCGTCTTTCCTGTTCTTTCAAATTCTTCTTTTTTTTTTCTCTTTGTCGTCTTCAAGTCCTTCTTTCAGTTACCTTTTCTTTATTATCATCAGGAATACCCATATCTTCTAAGGTGCCATTTGCAATAATATTTGCAGTTCTGTCTAATACTCCGGTTCTTTCACCGTGTTGATTATCAAATTCAGGTTTAGAAAAACAACCGATTGAACTATTTCCTTCCGAACTGTTTTTTACACTTGACGATCATTCAATCAAAACATCATTTTTTTGCTTTAAAATAACTTTTTTCCTTGATATTTCCATTTCCAGTCTTGCTACACATTTTTTGCAGTTTTTATATCTATTGATCCTATTGTCATCACCCCATCTCTCTTTGGTCTTTGAGAAAGTGACGTTCTTGTTTTGATACACGATAATATTTAGTGCTTTTACACAAAGAAATGTTTTTTACAGGATTACCTAACATTTTGCAATTTTATATTGGATGTGGGATTATTCTTTCTAATCTTAATATTTTTCTTCAAATTTTGACATTTCTCGCACTAGTCTCTAATCATTTTTTATGATTTGTGTATCAGAAACCGTTGGAATTGAAGGTCTCAGCAATACACTTTTAATTGTATCATCAACAGCTTTAGATATTTTAGAAATAGTGTGTACCAGATTCCAGCTGTCAGATTTTAAGTTAAATTGAACCCAAAAATAATGTTTCATAACTTCTTCATATGTTCGTCAAAGATGACAGCCTAATGCTAATTGTTTTGGTTCTCGAAATACAGGACACTTCAACAATTATCTATTTAGGTACGTTAACAGACTTTGTCACTTTTGACACCGAATGTTTATCGAAAAATAATTAAAGAAACTGTTAACACCCGTTAAATCGGACTAACTTGTTATGTGTCGCAGCCAAATAAATCAGAGACAATGAAAGCCGACGCCCACGACGCTGGCTTCTACAAAAGTCAAATAAAGTGGGGCTAACTTTTCTAAGGCACTCAAACTAAATTATTCTCTTTATTACAGGACATTAACACTTAATTTATATTTGCAAAATATAAATTTAACAATAAGCTTAAAAAACTTTTCATGCAATTATTGGCTTTTTTTCGTTTTTTATGGAAAATCAGGCGCTTTGAGGAACCGGAAAATATCATTTTAAAATTAAAAGAAAAATATTTTCTTTTTATGGAGTTAAAAAGGAAAAAAATAATCACTATTAGACTATAAAATTCGAAACTTCGATTTTTAGTTCCACCCTACTATACATTCCCATTACAAACGATATTGCATCATTCAACAACAAACATACGGGGTGTCCACTCTCAACGGTGTCCAATGGCTAATTCCTAAACCTTTAGTCATAGACAAATAATTCCACTTACAAAAATGTATTAAATGAGGTAAAGAAATATTTTAAAAACGATTTGGGTCAATAAAAACATTTTTTAAAAAATTACGAAATTTAAATTTTTATACGGTCTCCGGGTCCTATAAGTTATATTTAGTAAAATTTTCCTTTTACACTGACAAGTAAGACAAAAAAGTCCGGTTATTCTACAATTAAAATTAACCGAGTAATAGTTGTTTAAAATTGGAGCATATTTTTTGCTGTAAATTAGAGGTCATTCACAAATTTAGTAGAAATATAATTTCGTCAGATATATATAAAAAAAATGGTTGAGAGTAAAATTAACACTGCAATATAAATTTGAAATCTTTAATCATTGTGACATATTAATGCAAAATATACAATTTGTAATAAACATATTAAAAGAAAAAAAAAAACAGAATTTTTGTTAAATAAAATGATGAAAATTAACAGCCTCAATTCTTTACAAAATGATGCATAATTTAAAATGTTATTAGACTACAGACTACACTAGACTTCAAAAGTTGAGTTATGCCATGTTTTTTAGCTTTTGATGATTGATTCCTATGTATTCTGTACCGCTGAATTCGAAAGTACATCTTCATTTTTTACCATCACGTAAAGATTTTTTGAAAATCGTAAATTTTAAAGTTAAAAAAAGAAAAAAATAGATGTGATTGCTGTGATTTTAACTTTTGATAATTGATTTTTATGTACTTTTTACCGCTGAATCCGATAATGACCTCCATTTTTAACCATCACGTCAGGGTTTTACACAAATTGTAAATTTCAAAGTTAAAAAGTTCAAAGTTAAAATTCAATCTTATCCCCCACCAATCGCACCCCTCAGCTTTTTAGCTGTAAGAATCCTAATCTAAGCCAAAAAAATAAATAAATTATTGAAAAAAAAAAAAAAAAGTTTTACATCTGTTTTACAGTATCAGATTTTCGCTATATTTTAACTTTGACATTTACGATTTGTAAACAAATTCTAACGTGATGGTTAAAAATGAAGGTCATTTTCAGATTCAGTCCTAAAAAGTACATAAAAATCAATTATCAAAAGTTAAAAAGCACAGTCATCTCCTCTATTTCAAAATATCAGATTTTTGTATTTTTTTAACTTTGACAATTTACGGTTTGCAAAAAATCCTAACAAGATGGTTAAAAATTAAGGTAATTTTCGAATTCAGTGCTAAAAAATACATAAAATTTAAAAATGCAACCATCGTTGCCTTGTGTTATCTAATCTAAAACTTTTTCTTCAACTTCTTGGCGGTAATCTATCCAAAATTTTTTGTGTTATCCTGTAAAATCCTGTAAAGTATAAGTGGTAACCTCCGAAATTCATAATAATATTAGATTGTCATCGATTTACGTCAGTATGTAATATTTAATCTTGATCGGATATTTGAAAGTGAGTTAAATTCGAGTGCAAATTTTGAACTAGAAACACGTACATACGATCGTTGAAGTTAAATAAAAACTTATAAAAATAACATAAATTTTTGTTAAAAGAAATCATGAAAAGAAATAGTCTCAAATCCTTACAAAATAAAACATATGTTAAAATACAATTATTTTAGCCAATTTGAAACTTCATTAAAATTAACTCAATCGTAATACTTGTAGGATTTTTTTCAAAGTGCAGGTACACATAAAACAAGTTCTTCGAATACTTTAAGCACTTGGTATATGACCCCTCAAACCATGACCTGGCTGATTTGTCTTCAGATGCGTGAAAGTAGTATAAGTCATGCATTTTTAAAGTTTCATAACTCGGTCAATTTTAGTGTTATATGAACGGGACTCTTTTGTCTTACTTGTCAGTATAATAGGAAAATTTTACTAAATATAACTCATAGGAACGGGAGACCATGTAAAAATTTAAATTTCGTTATTTAAAAAAAAAAGTTTTTATTAACCCAAATCGTTTTCAAAATGTTTCTTTACCTTATTTAAAACATTTTTGCAATTGGAACTATATATCTATGACTAACGGTTTAGGAATTAACCATTGGACACCGTTGAGAATGGGCACCCTGTATAAGGGTACACCGATTTAAACAATGTTGATTAAAATTATGTATAAAATCTAAGTTTTTTTAAATCATTGGTAAATCAATATTGAAATTTTATTGTTCTCAAATATGTAGTTTTGCTTTAATTTAGAATATAATAAAATTTAAATAACCTACATATTATTTAGATTAAATAAACCAAAATAGGAAATAAGTACCCAAGAATGATTGTTTTACTTTCACAATTGCAGCTAATTATCTTTTTAAGAGAGCATTAACACAAGACAGCAGAATTCATCGCAGGTACGAAAGGAAATCCCTAAGATTTATTCTGGAAATATCTGATGTCATTTCCAGAACAAAAGGGGCCCAAAATCAGTGTCATTACTCCCATTATATGAATTAGCAGGAATGACCGAGCTAAGCTCGGTCAAAATTAGCCTTGTGTTCAATTGGATATTTTATTCTCACTGTATCATTCTTGCCGTTTAGATACAATTGGCTTAAACCTGAGACATTGTGACCCAAAATGACCCACTAACCGATTTTTTTTTCGAACATGCAACCTAACCAATGCTCTTCTCGAACCCGAAAACGATAGAATACAAAATTTAGTCAAAATCGTTGTTAAAGTCATTTTATAGATAAAATTAGCTTGACCCACGGTCACCCAAAAGAGACCCACTACTCTAAATTCATCGAACATATGACTTATCCCACTGGTCTTCTCATGCCCAGAAACTATATAACATAAACTTTTGTCAAAATCGTTTGAGTTGTTTTTTAGATACAATTATCTTGACCCACAGTGACCCAAAAATGACTCACTAAACGAATTTTCTCGAACATGTGACTTAGCCCAATGGTCTTCTCATATTCAGAAACGATATAATACAAAATTTTGTCAAAATGTTTTGAGCTGTTTTTTTAGATACAATCAGCTTGACCCACGGTGACCCAAAAATGTCCCAGTAATCGAATTTTCTTGAACATGGGATTTATCCCAATGGTCTTCTCATGCCCAGAAACGGTATAATGCAAAATTTTCAAAATTGGGTAAGTCGTTTATTAGATAAAATTAGCTTGACCCACAGTGATCCAAAAATGATCCACAAATCCAATTTTCTCAAAATGTGACTTAGCCCAACGGTTTTCTCATGCCCAGAAACGGTATAATACAAAATTTTGTCGAAATCGTTTGATTCGTTTTTTAGATACTACTAGCTTGGCTCACAGTTACCCAAAATGACCCACTAATCGATTTTTCTCGAACATGTCACTTAGCCCAATGGTCATCTCATGCCCGGTAGCGGTATATTACAAAATTTTGTCAAAATGTTTTCAGCCATTTTTTACATTCATTTAGCTTGACACCTACCCATCGTGACCCAAAAGGACTCACTAATTAAATTTTCTTGAACATACGACCTAGCCCAATAGTATTCTCGTGCCCGAAAACGATAGAATATAAAATTTCGTCAAAATCGTTAGAACCGTTTTTCTAGATAAACATAGCTTGACTCACAGTGACCCAAAAAATGACCCACTAATCGAATTTTCTCTAACATGTGAATTAGCCCATTGGTCTTCTCGTAATCCAAAACAGTAGATAACAAAATTTAGTCAAAATGGTTATAGCTATTTTTAGATAAAATTAGTTTGACCCGAAGTGACCCCAAAAATGACCCATTAGTCGAAATTTCTCGAACATGTGACCAAGCCCAATACTTTTCTCGTGCCCGAAAACGGTTGGATATAAAATTTAGCTAAAATCGACTGAGCCGTTTTTTAGATATAATTAGCTTGACACTGACCCATTATGACCCAAAAATGACCTACTAATCGAATTTTCTCGAACATGTGACCTAGCCCAATGGCCTTCTCATGCTTAGAAACAATATAATACAAAATTTTGCCGTAATATTTTGAGCTAATTTTTTAGATACAATTAGCTTGACCCACAGTGACCCAAAAATGACCCACTAATTGAATTTTCTCGAACATGTGACTTAGCCCAATAGCCTTCTCCTACCCAGAAACTATATGATACAAAATTTTGTCAAAATGTTTTGAGCCTTTTTTTAGATTTAATTATCTTGACCCTTACCCATTGTGACCCAAAATGACCCACTAATAAAATTTTCTTGAACATGCGACCTAGCCCAATGGTATTGTCGTGGCCGAAAACGATAGAATACAAAAGTTCACCAAAATCGGTAGAGTCGTTTTCTAGATAAATCTTCCTTGATCCACAGTGACCCAAAAATAAGCCACTAATCGATTTTTCTCGAACATGTGACTTAGCCCAATGGTCATCGCATGCCCGGAAACGGTATATTACAAAATTTTGTCAAATTGTTTTGAGTTTTTTTTAGATTCAATTAGCTTGACCCTAACCCATTGTGACCTAAAATGACCCACTAATCGAATTTTCTTGAACATGCGAGCTAACCCAATAGTATTCTCGTGCCCGAAAACGATAGAATACAAAATTTCGTCAAATTCGTTAGAACCGCTTTGTAGATAAACTTTGCATGATTATTTTAAGGATCGATATTTTAAGGACGTGAAACGAATGTACACAGAACGATACATTACAATTTAGTCCTTTCAATGGGTTGTCCCCAATCGGAGTGTCTGTCAGTCGACTTAAAAAAAAACTATTGTTAAAACACCTTCGAATTTTTTAGTCTGTTGTGGGGTTTTTAAAACAAGCGAGTCAGTTATCATATACATTTCTTAATTATCAAGAAATGATGCTGAACATCTTCTCATTCATAACTTCCGAGAGAAAAATAAAGGTGAGGTAAGACTAAGGTAATCTTAAGTCTTTCCGCTATTTTCAACAGATGAGTAGCTGTCAATTTTATCAGTTATTGAATTTTATCTGAGCGATGGTATTTTGCAGTAATACAAATTATTTCAAAATTTATATCTATACTAGGGGGGCTCTGCCCTCTGCAAGCTACGCTCGCCAACCCCCCTTCAGACACTGTAGAATCTAAAAGCACGCTAATCTGATCGGTATTAAAAAGTTTAGAGAAGATTGAATTATACTGAAAAAACCTGTTCATTTTTGGACCACTTAATTTTAATTCTTAAATGCCACATTAGCATCAAAATATTGGGATGAAAATTTCCCTTTTATTAAGTAAGTGAACAAAAGCATTTTTGTATTTCGAAATTTGTTTGTAAATTCTGGTGCCATTCACTGATTTCAAGATTTTACGAATAGAAGTGCCATGTCCGTGAAAGGGTTAAGCGCATATTAATGTATTTATTATTTTAAAGTTTCTTTTCCCTTTTAATATTCACGTGTAAATACAATATTCAGGACATAATTTTCAATATTTTCCTGCCTTTAACACGTACTCATTTAATAGTAATTTTAAAGTTTTTTTTCCTGTTTTTAAAAGTCACGTGAAAATAAATTTTTAATCGTTAGGAAATATTATTCTTTGCGCTGTTTTTAAAATTGAAAACAATCTCTATAATAATAGCCTAAGTCCTGTGACTACCATCAACAGCTCCAGGCGGATCCCTTCGCTTTTTATATTCCAGGCGGCCATTTTGGTACTTTAATGTTAGCCAGCCACAGGTGTGATAAGTCCCCAAATATTATTCTATCGTCATTATTTCACTTATATTATAATAGTCCAAGTCATGTAACTGCCATAAATAATTATGGGCTGATCACTTCGCTTTTCATAAGAAAGGTTTCTATTTTGATTAAAGAATCAAAATTATTTTTTCGAATAAAACTACATAAAAGTTGCCATGATCACAAAGAATTCCTGGTACTTTTATGTTAGCCGGGTGAAAATCTCGCCAATAGCTTTTTTTTAAACTCGCCAGTTAGCATTTTTTTATTTTTCGAGTGGTAAATTAAAACGGCGCTACTTGGTTATCCCATCGACCAAAAATCTGTCGCCAAACTATAAGATTAAATGCCAATAATGGTTGATCGTAAATGTCACATTCACTTGACTTTAAGGAAGTTACACATGTTCACGCTATCAAGTGATTTTTATTTCGACGTTTTATTTGTATTTTTATTAATGTTATACTAATTTATTTGTTCTTTTGTTATTTAAAATAAAAAAATATGTCAATTTGTATAATTTGGCTATTTATATAATTTGGCAAAATTGGTCGACGGGAGAAGTAAGAACATTAAAACGTTGCTTTGAAGTGGAAATTAAATCTCATGGTTTGTTGCATTGTCACATACGCACCGGGTTTGGCGTGATTTTTTTTTACGACAATTTGGCGAAAACCTCGTTTTCAAATACCTGTTACATATGTATTTTTAAAATGAAATAACAATAAATAAAAAAAAATTAATTAATAACTATAGAACAAAACAATTTGTAACATTTTTTTGTAAATAAAAAGAAAATAAATTCAAATAAACATTTATTAATAAATAAGCAACAATAGCCGGGTTACCATGTCAGGCAAAATACGCCATTTTGGCGCCAATTAGGTACCCCGTTGCATATATGACATCTGTGTCTAATATTTTTCTTTTCGTTTCGTTTAAAAAAAAGAATGAAGTAAAAGCCATTTATTTTAATGGTTTCAATTTTAAATGAAAGTTTTGTAATAAATAAAATGATAATGAAATACAAATTGAATTCTGAATAAAAGTAACATGATGCATTTCTTAGCATACATTTAAGGGAGGCCAAACTCGTCGCCAAATTAATTTAAAATGACCTTTTCTAAAATATAAAAAAAATATCTGTTATGATTAAAATTTGAGTTGCCATCATTAGAAAAAAAGTATTTAAAATTAGAAAAAAAAATTATATTTTGAAAACTAATTCTAATTTTAAAATTCTAATGCCAGTTTTGAGATCTGTGGATCAATACTGATTTTTGGTGCTAATTTCATCGCAAAGTATTCCATATTTTAGGAGAAATCACCGTGAAACGTAATCAGTTGTTTAATCAGTCGTTTCATAGAATCGTTACATAAATTCGTTTCAAATCGATTCATTAGGATTTTATATATATAGGGTATATTATTTATTTTTTATTTAGTGATTTCAGTATGAAGAAATTGTGTCACTTATTTCAGTGCAGAAGTTTAAGTTTTGAGATATTTTAGAAAAGTGTCTAAACAATCTAAAAGTATATAGTTTTCTGAGAATGAAATTACACAATGTAAAAGATGGTTTTCTGCATCGAATGGTAAAGTCATTTATTGCAGTTATAATGTTATACTAATGTAGACTAGATAATGTAATGTAATGTTATACTAATAACACCTCTCCTAAATTATGTGACGATATTTCTCAGATCTTTTTTGAACAAATGTAGTATCTTAGCAAATTAAACATTTGTCATTACATTGTTTTCAACAAACCATATTTTGTGCGTAAATATTGTAATAAAAGAGATAAATCTAATTCATCCTAAAGTACTCGTAATTGCATTTGTTTACACCTTGTCCTCGCATATCTCAGCTTGCAGTCAAATCCCCATCTTTAAATTTTTTTAAGCATAATACTACCATAAAATACTATGAGAGGCCAGAATTTTAGATTTTTATCCAAGGGCCATTTATCCAAGATTTATTATATTTTTTATCCAAGATTTATTGTATTTTACCAAGGGCGTTGCCAGGAGAAGGTCCAAGTCCACAAGTTCTTTGTCTTGGCCTTGTTTCGAAATCATCTGCAGCAGTTGGGATGCGGCTTTCGTTTCCGCGGGAAGAAGGGTATTGTTGTGTATAAGCTCTTCGAGAAAGTCAGTCGTTAGTTTCAGAAGTTTGGGATCGTTATCGAAATCCTGGAGAAAAAAGATCTATTAAGCTTTAAATGCAAATATATTTTTAATAACTAAACGAAATATACATAAATGATATACATAAATACACGAATGATTCAAAGGTCCTTGGGCAAACTTTAAGGGCTAACAAATCATGCTAAAACAAATAAATTTCATATAGGTATAACCAGAATAGCAATCCACATATTCTTTCAAAAATGCACGGTGTCTCAGGAAAATTCAAACCCGGTTCGATATTTGGATTTTTTCGTTCATAACGGTAACAATAATGAAGATATTTATTGAAATTTGCAACCTATTTTTATTTTGTAGGAATAATAACGATTTCATGTGAAATGGTAGCACTTCCAAATATCTTAGTTGACTTCATATATCATGTCATTAACCAAAGTTCTATACACTTCCAGCACTCTTCGTAATGCCATTGCATAAATCTGCAAGACATGTTTGTTAAAAATTTAATTAAAATATCATTATTTTTCTTAAAGTTATGAACATTAATTACATTTTGATGCGAGAGAGATCCCAGTATCTTTGACTGAAGAAATGGATTAGGACCCTGATTTCTAGTATAAAATTATTTATTGTAGTGTGATCTACCACCCCTTAAATTTTGCTTAAGGACTTTCGAATATTCATAATAGTTTTCGACTTTTGACACAATATACACAATGAGTGTTTTAGATGAATAGACGAAATACGAATTACGTTAATAGGTTATTTTTTCATGATTTCATTTAAATATTTTATTTATGTAAAATATTTAAGACAAACTAATTCCCGAGGGAAAAAAAAATTTCTAATTAAGCAATAAAACTTAACTCTACTTTTAGTAACTAAACAAAATATACATAAGTGTTGTATAAATAAATTACTTAGGATATTTGATATTGGACACAAAACTAGCACACAGGATATTTGGATTCCACCGCATAAACTGCGCAGAACGAGAATCCTTGCTCTGAGAACATGAAAATCGTCCAAGAAATATACCTGTAAAACGCATAGTTTTCGGGGAAAATGCGAAAGAATAAAGTATGACGTCACATACAGAACACAAAAATAAGCTTTGTGAATAAGCTTGCTTCAGGTTGGATAGCAATTTCAAACCTGATGAAATTGCAAAATGAAGGACAAGCATAGAATCAAAGAAAATAAAATACTTTAAAAGATAAAAACTGTACCCCATAAGTTTTCGAAAGCGGAACAATTTAGAAAGATATGTATAGTAAGTATGATCTGATTTACAAATGGGCATCTGTGGTTCGAATCTCTTTAAAAGGCGGCATCTTGAAACTATCGACAATTTTTGCAGAGTGATAATGTATTTTGTACATTTTGTATATTCAGAATAGCAATAGGTATTTTATCTCTGGCAATTGTAATGTTAACAGATATATAGACGTCATACTTCTTTCTTTCGCATTTTTCTGTTTGTTTTAGAGGCACGATTCATTAAAATAGTAATGCACTGCAAACTACTAGAGAGAATGTGACGTCGTATTTTTTCTTTTGCACTTTTCTCGTCGTCGAGGTATGGTTCTTTGTACAACTTCTATGTAGTACTCAGAGCAAGGATTATCATTTTTCACATTTTATGCGATGGTATTCGAACACACTGTATAAATAGAATAGACAAAATAGGAATCACATTTATAGATTAATTTCGTTCCTGAAATATTTTATGTATAACTATACCTACTATTTTATCTATAGCTAATTACATATCTCTTTCTGAAAACAATCTATCATTTTTACAGACTTTTCTTGTGATTTTTTCAATAAATAGTTAACTAGAGAAAAATTGAGCAAAAATCGCACCAGCCGCATACAAACACCTTAACTGAAAAAAAAAATCGCGTTTTGGGGAAATTTGCTTGAAGTCTGTTAAAGTTTTTGTTGGATAACGGTAACATATATTTTAATTTTCACCACTATGGGAAAAGTAATAACGTGTGATCTGAGAACTAATTTATTCTGAGCTTAATTACGTTGCCAGTTTTTTAATTTTTAAATTTTTTGTTTCAGTCTTTTATGTATTGGCTAAAAAATTACTTATCACAAAATTAGAGATCGCATTTTTATGGCATCAGTTTTCGAGAAAAAATATTAAAATTACAACCTTGTATGAAAGAGTAGCACAAAACCATGAATAATCGAACATAAGAGTTTTTAAAAAAGTGTTTTCAAAATAATCCAAATATAATCCTTAAATATATTATGCTTGATAAAAAATTCAATTAGAAAATCTTTAAACAATCCATTAAATATTTGACGGAGCCATATACTTTTGATATAATTTGTTAAAACTTTTCTACCATCATGCAATTAAAAAAAATTACTTTCGATTTTTGAACTATGTGGGCATCTGTAATAATAATTTGTATATATAAAGCAATTATGAAAACATTACATACATAATTTTTTGTTTGTAGATGTGCATTTTGCGTGTTTCTAGTAGATTTTACGGCGCTAAAAAGAAAATGTTGTTAAATATATTTTACCACCCTAGCATTTTTAAGAGATTTTATTTACAATTTTTGCACTGTATGGGTACCTGTATGCATAGCTATTTTGTTAAAATTACATTACATTTTAATTGCATTTAATCTACAAACACATATTTTTATTTATTACCTGAATTATATATGTAACAAAAGAGTCGAAACAAATTTTTTTGGTAATTTTGTTTAAGAGCTTCATGAATTTGTATCTTAAATTTCCTTTTATTTTTATAAAATTCTTTTTAATTTTTGCATAAAATAACTAACACCGTAACTTTTCAATATTGTAATCTTAGTTTTCAGTTATGCAAGTGTAAAAAAAAATCCAGAAATGTATCGAAAAAAAAAATGGACGTGGATAGGAAATTATAATTGATGGAAACATTGACTCTTCAAACGGTTTCAGTCACCTGTGAATGTTTTGAAACCCAATGTCGTAGAACATTGAGAACTCTCATTGTAGCGGCCGTTGTTATCATAGATTCCCGTTTGGCTTTGGCATTAGGAATCTTCAAATCGGCACCCACTGCATCCAGAAAGCACAGAAAGATAGTTCAAAAGCATTAGATTAGTGTTAGGCATTATGCAAGAAGTCAAAGCAAAAAGAATTTGAAAACAAATGTTAGAAAGGTACAAGATGACTCATAAATAAGTATACAGCTTACAGATGGCGTTACAGTAAGACCATAACAGTTAAACATACGCATCATAACTACAAACCGTTAGATAGATATTACTCATAAACGTTGTGTCTTAATACTGAGAGAAATGCATAAGCCATAGCGCGAATGTCAATCAAACTTTTCAATCAAAAAGGCAGCAAATGCAAAAGAGAAGGTATTTTGTGTTCTTACGTATTATTGTTCAACTGGACGATGCAACATCACAGTTGTCAGGCGACGTGCAAGTCTACTTTGATCAGAATTTCTCTCCTTGATTGGTTTTATAAGTCGCTGACTACAACACACTACTCACCCGATGGCCCGTAAGAAGTCTCGATTTAACATTTGGTGATTTTTCCGATGATGATCGATAAAAAACAACATATTTGCCCCTCTCCTTTCTGTTGTTTTAGCGAGCTAAAACAACGTACAGTCGTGGGGAAAAAATAAACATCCCTACTAATTCCTCAACAAATTATCGTAAAAGATAGTTACTGGTACCGAACGATTGGAAATAAAGTCCACTTTTAAATGATGTACATAAAATTTGCTTAGGGGACCATATACATATTAAAACGAATCCAAACTTCATTTTTTTTTTCAATGGCAATACCCAATTTTAAGAAATTTCAAATCTTCGGTTCAAACTATACCTAAACACCAAATTTCAAGTCGTTTGAATGATAAGTTTTTTAATTATAAACATTCAAAATTTAGTGCTTCTAATGTTAAATTACATTTTCATAAATAAAAATAAATAATAATAATAATAAATAAATAAAAACATTTTCATATTTTTATTATATCTTCTGGAATTATACTCCTAATGTGCTAATTTTTTGTGTAGCAATAATACTAACTAAAATACCCAAACATATAAATACGTTGAATTTGCAATTTTCATAATCTTATGATATGAATTATGAAATTAATATTCGAAAAAAATATGAATTGCAACCTACATTTTTTTTTGATGGATTTAGATTTATTATGTCCTGCTTCATGGAAATTCAAATTTTCACATTTTTCTTCCTAGCAGATTTCAAATTATGCTAAAAAAACGCAAAATGATGGTTTAAGAGGTCGTCTATGATAGTATTGACTAGATATTTTGAAATTCCTTATGCTATCCTGTAATCTAGCAATCTTCAATGACTGCTTGAGTGGCACTTAAGAGGCCTTGCTCACGAAGGGGGTTCTCTCGGTCAACAATCGAGCACCAATCTTCAATTTGGATACAGACCTTAAAATACGCTCATTTTAAAATAATTAATTTATCGGAAACTTATTGTACGAATTGCACAAAAATTTGTTTTTAGGCTAATTGAAGGAAGTAGAGTTCATTTATGCTGTCAGAATTGTGTACTGCTATTGAAAAAATAAAACAAAATTATGGTTCGTTACTATATGTAGATGGCCCCGTAAGCAAATTTTATATACATCATTTAAAAGTAGACTTTATTACCAATCGTGTGGTACCAGTAACTTTCTTCTACGATAATTTTTTGCAGAGTTAGTAAAGGGTATTTACTTTTTTTCCCACGACTGTACCACAGTCAATATTACTTCTCTTTTTCCGATCTCACGTTTAGCTCGGAAAGAGATTAGATGCTAGATGTGCCTCGTGTGACTAACCATGCCCACCTAAAACATTTGTTACCAATAGTTCTAAGCGAACTGTTTATCTTACCATAAATTTCTGTTATAGGTAACACAAAATAAATTTTACATTGTTTTCCTTAATACACTATGACGCAAAAGTTTAGACAATGAAGAAATTCTTACATAATTTGAAAAATATTTATTCAATTTTCAAATCACTGCTTGAAATTAATGTGCTGTACATATAAACAATATTTATATCAAAGAAAAGTGGAATTGTGCATATTGCAATAAATTAAATGGTAACAAAAATAAACTGCTGTCTCAAAAGTTTAGACACAAATTAAATAAAATCGAAATAAACAATTTTTAAAACCTGGTTGCGCATCCATGCTTATGTATTACGTCATATACACGAGATTGCATGGAAGAAACTAAATCTTGCATAGTTTGTGGATCGATATCGTACCATGCATTCTCAATAGATGTCTTAAGTTCCTTTTCAGAAGAGTATTGTCTAGCGTTGCTATAAACTTTGCGACACATGATGCTCCAAAGGTTTTCTGTAGGGTTAAGATCTGGGCTACATGCTGGCCAGTCGAGAACTCTTATATTATGGGAATTAAACCAAGATTTTGAATGTTTTGCAGTGTGAATTGAAGCATTGTCTTGCTGAAATTCCCACTGAGGACCCCCTAGAAGCTCAGCAAATGGCAGTAGGTTTTCTTCTAATGTCTGTGCATAATGCTGTGAAGTTTGACGACCACTGGTGAAGGTCAGAGATACTTGTCCATTATAGCAAAAGGCTGCCCAAACCATCACCGAGCCCCCTCCTTGTCTGCGACTAAAAAAACGTCGAGGTTCCTTCCGCAAGTCATGCCAATATGATAAACAACCATCTGGACCATCCAGATTCCACTTTTTTTCATCGCTAAATATGACTGACTGCCATTTCTCTCCATATGACATATGCTTTCGAGCCCACATAAGTCTTTGTAACTTATGATATGGTTTCAGAGTTGGTTTCTTCTGCATTTTGCTATAAACGATTGTTCCTTTTTCCAAAATTTGTCTACGAATCGTATCCTTTGATACAGAGAGTCCCGATGAGCTTTGAACTCCACGTACGCTCATTTGTTGAGTACTCGCTAGTCTTTGTATCAGGCGATCCTCTCGTACATTTGTCACACGTGGCCTCCCAGACCGACATTTTGCTTTATATTCGGAACCACTCGATAAAACTCGATAAATAGATTTTTTTGACCTATTAATAATAGCAGAAATTTCAGAAACGCTCTTCCCTTCACCTTTCAACTGCCAAATCCTTGAAACCTCATTCACTTGAATTTCTTTAGCTCTCGGCATGTCGACTATGAAGCGCAATCGTTTGCAGAACTTAAGTACTCCAAATTTGTGACATCATCGATTCTAAATTTGCATATGCCAGCGAATATTCAAAGAAATTTAGAATAATGTCTAAACTTTTGCGACAAGCACATTTGAATTTTTATGAAAAAAATTAGTATTATAACAAATAAAACGACTGTCTTTTGTACATAGCATTTTAAATCAGTTTTTGAATATATTTACAGGTTTTTGTAATTCTGACGTCATAATTCTACATTTTAAAGCTGAATGACGTCATTGTCTAAACTTTTGCGTCATAGTGTAGTGTACTTATTTATAAATCATCCTGTTCATGTTATTACTGAAGAAAGATGCAGCAAAGTAATATGGTGGAAAAAAATGCATGTTGTTATATATTGTATAAGAACTTCTAAAAAGTACTTTAAAAGTAAAAAAAAAAAAAAAATGTTTTACATGAGTAAATAAGGAATTTTTAATTAAAAAAATGTAAATTAAAGTGTTATAAGCTTTATAATAATAAATTACAATGTACATCAAATTTTAAACTAAATAAAGACACACAACCTTGCTTAATGGTACACAAAACACGAACTTTAATAAGCTAAAAGATAAATTCTACGTTTCGAGCTGTTTCTACAGCCGTCTTCAGGAAAAATATGATGGTTAAATGACTAAAAGCTCATAGATGAAGGCTTCCTGTGCGAGAGACAATTTGTTGAACATTGACTAAATATATGAAAATGAAAATATAGTAGTGCCATCCTGTGAAAATAAATACAGATTAATAAAATGAGTCCAAATAAATCAAAAGTTCGATTGAAGAAACCACGAGAGTCGCCTTCTACGCATGAGGGCCAGAACCACACATTAAACTAAGTTTTCATTCAAGATTTTGGCAACATGATTCAAGTTCATGGTGCAGTTGTCCAGCATATGTTATTGAAATTTTAAACTGTTGTTTGGCCTTTAAATAAATCCAGGTAATTTTAAGTACATATCATGTGTTGAATGAATGAATATGTAATCAGAATTCCCCCTTTAACTTACAGTTATTATAGAATGATACACTCCAATTTCAAAATTATATTGCATTATCCAATAGCGAATATCATATCTTTTCAGAAGATATATTATTAAGTAAACATAAATTTTTATAAAAAGTACTTTAAAATGTTTTCTAACTTTTCTATTTACAGTAAAGTATGGTAAAACGGAATTTTAAGTGACCAGGAAAAATTCTGCTTTAAACAGTCTTCGTTTCGCCTTGGCAGGTACTCCGTCAAATCAAGCTTTTTCTTCCAAGGTTATGAAATTTACCATTTCAGGCAGGATTCCACTATAAAATGTAGTAACTACAGAGTTAAATGTCGAAGAATTTCGGGAAATTTAAAAAATATATGCACTGAAAATTTTATAATCAGTGCATTAAAAATGGCATTTAATAATAAGAAAATAACGAAAAATCATGCATGAGGCATAGCGTATGAAACTCTTTCTAACTTTAACAGAATATCCTTGAGAAATTTCCCTTTTCCATACAATGAAATACACCACAAATTTCCCCTTTTCATATAATAAAACAGAGTTGATACAATGACCACAGTTTGACTTTATAACCGAATTCTTTTGTGCGTGTCTGTATAACGCTAAATACTACACACTCCTTACGGGGTTTTGATTACTAATTAAACAGCTTGTGCTTTTTAATATACTACCACTAGAAACTGCCTAGACGTTTACAAAATATGTGTATTGTTGAAATTAAAATAGATCATTTTTTTTTTACTCCATCGGTCTTTGCGCGCATGATATCTTTGAGAACATATACATGGATTGTTATAAAATTTGATATGTATAATAAGTACGGTCGTGGGAAAAAAATAAACACCCCCTGCTAACTCTGCAACAAATTATCATAGAAAAAAGTTACTGGTACCAAACGATTGGAAATAAAGTCTACTTTTAAATCATGTATATAATATTTGTTTAGGGGGCCATTTACATATCGAAACAAAGCCAAACTTTATTTTTTTCAATAACAATACCAAAGTTTAACACTATAAATATTTTCTACACCCTTCAATTAGCCTACATGCAAATTTACATGAAATTCGTACGATTAGTTTCCAAGAAATTAATGTTTTTAAATGAACATATTTTAGGGGTTGTATCCAAACTGAAGCTCACTACTCGATTGTTGAAATGCTACAGAATGACTATGTCACTTCAAATCATGCATTATTTCTTGCCAATATGACCCTTTCACTCTCTTAATATGTTTCGACTATTGCCAGCCTAGATATCTCAATAAAATGATTAAAATATATTTTTTCAAATTATGCTTTTCTGCACATCAGAGACGGCCCCTTAAACCATCATTTTGCCGTTTTTTAATGATAATTCGAAAACTACTTGAAAGAATAATTTGAAATTGAGAATTTATATAAAGCAGGACATAATAAATACAAATCTATAAAAAAATTGTAGGTTTCAATTCATATGTTTTTCGAATATTAATTTCATAATTCCTAATTACTATTATAATTTTTTTAAATAAAAAAATCAGCGTATTTATGTTTGGGTTTTTTAGTATTATAACTACACACAAAATTATCGCATTAGGATTATAATGTATTAATAAAAATATGAAAATGTAATTTAACATTAGAAGCTCTGAAGTTTGAATTTTTATAATTCAAAAACTTAGAATTCAAATGACTAGAAATTTCGTTTCAAAGCATAGTTTGAACCGAAGATAAAAAATATATTGCCAAAATTGGGTGTTGCCATTGAAAAAACAAAGTTTGGTCTGGGTTTGATTTGTAGATGACCCCTAATCAAATCTTATATACATCATTTAAAAGTAGACTTTATTTCCAATCGATTGGTACTAGTGTCTTCTACTATAATTAATTTCAGAGTTAATATGGGGTGTTTACTTATTTCCTCCACGACTGTACATAGGTATTTTTAAAATGATCTACTCTTAAATGGAAATTGTTCCATTAACCATGTAAATAAAATATTTTCTAAAACAAAGTCAAAATTTTACATTTTTTAATGAATAGAAATAGACATAACTAAAAAACCACTATAAATAATTAAAAGTAGATCATTTAAAAAAAAATACTTAGTGTGGTTATTATCTATATCAAATTTCGTAGCAATCTACACATATTTTCTCAAGATATCATGCGCGTACTTACGGGCGACTTACGGTGATTAACTTACGGAGACTTACGGAGTAAAAAAAAAAAAAGCTTTTTTAATTTCATCAGTAAACAAATTCTGTAAAAGACTAATCAGTTTCTAATAGCGTATATTAAAAAGCACAATTTGTTTAATTAATAGTCAAAATTTCATACTTATACGTAATAAAGTTTTGAAAATACAGTAATTCACATTTTGAATTTTTTTCTTGTTTTCATCGCGTTTAAAATGTACAATCGTGAAAAAAAAAAAAAAAAAAAAAAAGTAAACAACTATTACTAACTCAACAAATTATTGCAGAAGAAAGTTACTGGTACCAAACGATTTGAAATAAAGTCTACTTTTAAAAGATGTATATAAAATTTGTTTTAGGGGGCCATCTACATATCAAAACGAACCCAAACTTTGCTTTTTTCCATAACAATACCCAAGTTTGACACCATAAATAAATTCTACACCCTTCAATTAGCCAAAACACATAAATTCATGAAACTCGTACGATTAGTTTAAGAAAAATTGATTATTTTAAAATGAGCCTATTTTAGAGATCGTATCCAAATTGAAGTTCGATAGTCGATTGTTGAAATGCTACAGAATAACTATGTTACTTCTATTAATGTAATATTTCTTGCCAATATGACCATTTCACTCGCTTAATGTGTTTCGACTATTGCCAGCCCAAATGTTTCAATAAAATGAAAATAAGTAATAATATGAATAAAAAATATTTTTTTCAAATTATGCTTTTCTTCACATCATAGACGGCCCCTTAAACCACCATTTAGCCTTTTTTTTAAAACCATAATTCGAAAACTACTTGTAAGAAAAATTTTAAATTAAGAATTAGCGTCAAACAGAACATAATAAATATAAATCTATCAAAAAAATTGTAGATTGCGATTCAAATAAATTTTATATTTCCAGTCGTTTGGTACCAGAAACTTCTTTCTATTATAATTAGTTGCAGAGTTAGCAGGGGATGTTTACTTTTTCCCCCACGACTGTACAAGATACCTTAATCTATAGAAAATATTTTGGAGTGCACCTCAGTGATTCTTTTTAATTTCATTAAGTTGAAAGTATCACAACATCGTTAAAATGCACCTAAAACGATAATCTCTTATAGATCATAATGCAATAGAATTCTTTTGTGCGTCTCTGTCAACGAGCTATAAATGATACTTATTCTATATTCCTGATAAAGCATGTTTTACTTCACTTCCGTGACGCATATGAATTTCATTATGTTTGAAATATTGTAACGTTACTAAAATGCATCGAAAACAATGTTTCTCTTTAGGTCATTTTGTGTGTCCCTGTAAACGAACTATAAATGCTAGACACTTCATTTTCAATACCGAACATTCTATAATAAACATCAATAACATTTACATGACAAGCCGAATACATTTATGAGAGTTGGAGCACGGATAGATAGGCGGCAGACCCATAAACCTAATTCATCAACACTTTTTAACTATGTTGTAAAGTGTTAAAAAAGTTATAAAGGTTGTTGCATTCTTTCTTAGTCCACATGATGAATTTGGAATCCATATGGTGATGAATTTTCCTAGACCTACGATCACCCCTCGCACAGACTTTGAAAAAATGTTCTTTTATTTTGATATGCAGCCACCACTGATATATATGGGGCATTCTCACAATCTTTAGACTTTCGGGAATAAAAATCTGATGAAATTAAACTTGCTAAAATAATATTTTAATCTAATAGATCAAAGCCTTAATGATTCAAAAAAAAAAAAAAAAAAAAAAATAGTCAGCAGCGAAATTTTTTTTATTTAAATGAGGTTTAAGTTAAACTTGCGAGTTTAATTTTCCTTACCATTTTAGCACTATAACTTTCTATTTTCTTCTAAATTTTTACTTATAATGAATTTGCATAGTACCCACATGACATTCAAATAAGAAATAATAACAATGTAGTATTTTTAGTACAAGTTTTGGTATAACATTGTCTTAAAGGGGTGTTAAAGTTGGGAAGGAAGGTAAAAAAAAAGGGGATGGTATAGGAAAAAAGGGGCGGTGATGGGAAAAAAAAGGATGGTAAGGATGAGACGGTAAGGAAAATTACTACAATATTTAGGCAAATCCTGTTAAGACTAAGTTATAGCCACAATGTTCATTGATTTTTAGAAACCGTTATTTGCATTGGATTAAATTAAAAGAAAAAAAAATTAATTTACCTTAAAAAGTGCAGGAATAAACTTTGGGGTCGGTAAGACTACCAATAAAGTCACGATGCTTGAAATTGATATTTAAATGCTGATTTAAATTCTGCAGTAAATTTCCTGTCAAAGAATTTTAGACATTATTTCTCTATCGTATTTCTTCACGAGAAAAAAGTTGAGAAAAATTCTGTGGTTGTGTCTGAAGTGATTTTCGGTATAATTTTTGCGAGAGGGACAATAAGGAATCTAAAATCCAGGGACAGAGTTAAAAAAGTAATAACAAAAGTAAAAATGTGTGGAGGTTATTTTTTTGGTACATATTTATATAAAACAATAGTCCCAGTTTCGGAAAAAAAAATTACATCGAATTACATTCATTGAAACAATTTTATACAGACAGCTCCAAGCTTAAAAATCATCATCAGGGGCACGGGACGATATAGGAATTTCGTGGAATATTTGGACCCCCCAGCATCGTCAAAAACTTATTTATCTCGTTAATATTATTATACAGTCATGCAATGGGATGTTTTCCAGTATAAGAAATAAAAAACCCCCACAAGAATATGTACTAAAATAAAAATTATTATTCAGGGACTTAAAAGTCAAAATTATGTGAGAATGCCTCATAATACGTTCTAAAGATGTCACGCGCGAAATAACTTACGGAGTAAAAGAAAAGAGCTATTTAAATTTCAACAATACACAAATTCTGTAAAAGACTGGTCAGTTTTTAGTGATATTATTATTAAAAAGCACAATCTGTTTAATTAATAGTCAGAATTTCCTGTTTATACATAAAAAGATTTTGAAGCTACATAAAATCAAACTCTGAATGTTTTTGTTGATTTTCGTCGCGTTTAAAATGTGCAAGGCACAGCCATGCAATGGGATGTTCCCCAGTATATGGAAAAAAAAAAAAAAAAAAAATCACAAGAATATGTACTAAAATAAAAATTATTATTCAGGGACATAAAAGTCAAAAGATTGTGAGAATGCACCATATACGTGATATCGGGCATGTTGTGAGAACGATTATCAAAAAGAATGCTCAACTTATTCAATTAAAATTATCGAACAATTTATTTACAAATTATTTACATATCAGTAAAACATTGTTTATATTTAAGAGCTCTGATATAGACCATCCGAATCGATACTAAGCTACACATAGCAAGTAGTTTCTGCGCACTGAGTTAACTTATTAAAATACACTATTTCCCACTCCCACTATGGTATCTCATAAATTTTCATCGGAGGATTATCCTTGACCTCTCCGTTGCGCTGGATATCTCTGCAAGAGATTCAAACTCTTTTCCGAAAACACCACTTAGGAACCACCAACCTACCACGTTGAGGTCTACGCCAGAACTACTTTTTCTCTCTCAGCAACATCTCTCCAAAAAACAGCCTACGGGTTTTTTTCTCTGCCGTCAGAGACCCCCCATCTCTTATCTAATGGCCGTATCAGACGACACTCTTTCACAGAACATTATCCCCAACAAAACATTTCAGTCAGCAAAAGTTGCTTGACCTTGATGAAGGAGAGCATTTTGCTCGGTGTACTTGCTCATCGAGCGTTTACCGCATCGCTCCGGAAATGTTTGACTTTTATTCAGCACTGATGAACTAAACCAATGGGTGCGGAGCAAGGGGGAAGATAGGTAAAGATTTGTTTTCCTAATGAAAATATCACCGCCAAGTTGCCAATGTTTGTAAACAAATGCATATGAATTTTTATCAGTATTATTTAAATGTTTAATAAGTATTATCAAAACACTATTTTTTTAATGCATTTTTTAATACTTTTTTTTACTATATTTGTGGTGTAATTAAGTATATATAAAACTCGATTTTCTTTTTTACTGTATGTAATTGAAACGATTACATTACTTAAATTGCATTATGTTCTCATATGCAAAATCGTTAGCGTTTTATGTAAAAATGAGATACTTTTAATCCGTACTTCGAATAAAAATTTCAGATTATTCTAATTCAAGTGCCAGAAGATTTTACTTTGTTGGCAAAAGAAAATAATAATAATAATAATGGCACACTTATTACTTTAAAAGAGTCCAGGCTTTTCTTAGAGGATCCTGAAATTATAAAATTGTGAACAATGTTTTGTATTTGTGAAAAATTTAGCCTAAATTTTATGAATTTGAAATATTCGTTATATTCGGGCACTTGTTTATACATTTTTAAGAAGATATATGCATGTAAAATAGATATATTTCTTTCACATATGTAAGAGTGACAGGTTATATATTTATCTTTCAAATGATTAAATTTATAAAAGGTTCAGTTTTAAGATAGAAAAGCCTTAGACAAAGAATTTTGTGAAGGGTTCTGTTTGAATTGAAAAGTTTTGTCGAGGGTCCTGTTTTGAAACGGAAATTTTTGCGAAGGGTATAAAAATTACTAAAAGACCATCCGTAGAGTATGATCTTAGCATTCTATGTGTATTGGTAAGGTCAAAACAAGAGTCACTGCTCAATTAGAGTGGGGTTCTTCATTAAATAATGTATGCATCGAATTTAAAACGCATAGAACATTTTCAATTTCTTTTTTTTTTTTCATTTTATTTAGTATTTGGCTATTTTTTCAATAATCTTAATATCAAGTTTTAATAATATTTCTCATTTCCATTGCTCGATCAATAAAATTATTTTAAACAATTTTTCTCACAAAATTACAAAATATTTTCATACTTAAATGCATAAAACTTTCATATATTGCCATTCATGGGCAAGTGATTCGAACACTACAGTGATTCGACGTTCTACCGACTAAACCACTTGGAACGATACCTAGCTCGGATACCTAGCCATCTTGTGTTGCGTTTGTAGCCTTGCCAACATATAATAGTGAGAAATTTTCCGAGCTAGGTATCGTTCCAAGTGGTTTAGTCGGTAGAACGTCAGTGCGCTATACTGATGGCCCGGGTTCGAGTCCCGGCTTGGAATCTTTTTCACTATGTTGGCCTTTGCGCCTTTTAAGCAATTACTTTGAAATTTGAAATTTGATTTTCACTTGAAATATTGTATGCAAGGCGAATGTTTCTCTCTGGAATAATTTCCATGTATTAATATAATTTCTATCAATGCTGGATTTAATTATGTTTCGTGTTTGTCCCAGGTCGGTGACTCACGATAAATATTCCATCTTGTGCTGCGTTTGTAGCCTTGCCAACATATAATAGTGAGAAATTTTCCGAGCTAGGTATCGTTCCAAGTGGTTTAGTCGGTAGAACGTCAGTGCGCAATACTGATGGCCCGGGTTCGAGTCCCGGTTTGGAATCTTTTTCACTATGTTGGCCTTTGCGCCTTTTAAGCAATTACTTTGAAATTTGAAATTTGATTTTCACTTGAAATATTGTATGCAAGGCGAATGTTTCTCTCTGGAATAATTTCCATGTATTAATATAGATTTTAATTGTTGAAAAAAGGTAACAATTAATGTTACTAAAATTTATTTTTCACATTAGGAAGAAATATAAAAATTTAAGTATCAAAACAAAAGTTAATTACTACAGAGTTTAAAAACTGAATGCATTGATGTTTGTAAAAATAGCAAACAAAGCCTTTGCGCAACAATGTTAAAAAGCAGAAAAACCAACGTTTAAAAATGCACAAATAATGCATGAAAAGCAGCAAATAGCTGTTTCGAATCTACTAGCGATATTCTTCTTCAGTGCAAGATGCTATCAAGCATTTTTGCTCAGCCTTGCTTTTTCTAGCACGCTGTTCCTTTTTTCCCTATCTTGCACTGAAAAAGAATCTCGCTAGTAGATTCGAAACAGCTGTTTGCTGCTTTTCATGTATTATTTGTGCATTTTTAAACGTTGTTTTTTTTTGCTTTTTAACACTGATGTTTGCTTTGATTTTACGGTTTCATCTTTTATAACTTTTATTTTCGTGTCCATTCAAAGTTTAGTAAATAAATGCAATTTTTTTTTTTGGTGGGGGGAGGGAGGCGGCGGAACAAATAATGACGATTTCATTAATTATCTATTTCTTTGAGAGTTTCCTGATAGAATAGAGCAGGGGGGTTTATTGACCGTCAATCTTAATTTGTCATCAGAGATAAATTCGTTACCTAAAAAGGTACAAAGGGATTTAAATATTGAAAATTTGCCGGAAAAGAAAAAATTCTAAAATTAGTTCAGAAGTTGGATGAATAATGCGCTCTCCGGAATTATTTTTCTAATAAAACCTTCTTTAAGTATGTATTCGAAAAATTTTTTTTCCACCCTCAACAGCTCGAAATTTTCTGAGACATTTTCGGACTCATTTTTAAAAGTAAAAACATGAAACTTGCTGGGGTGATTTCTGAAGATATGTTTAACATGCCGTGTGATTTCATTTTCAGCTCAATTAATTGGAATTTGATTTTTAAACAATTATTTTCTCAGTATGACCATTTTTTTCATTCCCAGATCGCCCGCTTCGGAAAATTCGGTTCAAAACGTCAACTTTGACAGCGTTTTTTACAGTATTTTCTGCATTTATCAAAAAATTAAGAAGCACGGCACATTATATAGTTTCTAAATAAGAGAATTTCCTAGTTTGATGCGTTTGAGAGCAAAACTGAATTTTAAAATGAATCAGAAAATAAGCAGTTTGGATCGGAATACAGCCTTAAGCGATCGGGATAAAAACAGAATTGTTTCATTTTCTTCATAGAAATGGGTCGCTCATAGAGGGAGTTCAACTGGGATGGTCTCTGAATGGAGGTAAAATTAGTATTGAGCCTATGGGAATAAATTTCGTTCCATGAAAAAATGATTGCACAGGGAGGTTTCACTGGAGTCAAATAGAGACGAGATGAGAACACGCCAAAGATATACAAACGTATCGGGTAACCCTATCAGACAATGCACAACAGCTAACCCTACGCAAAATTTGAAGAACCTGTTTACCGAACACGGAGCAAGCTGAACGAGCATGTTTCGTAAAATGTTGTGTGAAATGTTTGTTGTTTATCGTTCCCCGTCTGATACGGCCATAAAACTTCTCTCTTCCCATGGCATTAACTATCTACCAGATAGGGAGTTTCTTTGTTTCTCTTATCTGGGCCCTACGTTCTTGAACAGAAAGAGAAACTGCAATTCATTGATACAACGGGGATTATTCATATAATAGGATCTAACTATAATATCTCGGATCAACTTCCAGATAAGGAAAAATATTCCTTTAAACCCCTCGTACACAGAAGTGATACATATGTAATACAATAGATAGGTAAAATGATAACATCAGATAACAGTAATCTTAATTATTTACATGCTCATTAGCGTCAGAAACTTGACAAAGGGGATGGAAAAACACTGAAGTCCGATTTACAACTTTTGAACAAAAGCGCATTAAAAGCATGCAAATTCATTTAGAGGACAAATGTGATGTGTTGCAGCGTTATCAGATTTCAGATAGAAAATAAAATAAAACCCAAAACATTAATGGAAGGAATATGAAACAATTAAGAGAAAATAAACTATAGTTTATTGCAAATAAAGTATCTAGGAAGATTAAAGGAAAGAAAAAAAAAAAGAAACCATTCAATCAGACTTTGTACACAAAAACTAAATTATACACTTTTTTTCAAACAAGATATGTACTTAAACTAATTATGAAACACCAGATAGACTTGAATATATTTAAAAAAGGAATTTAATTCCTTTTTAGGTGCGTTCGTAATTATATAAATACGTTGCACCTATAGTCGTCGCTCGGTCCGTCTGTCCGCATATAACAGATCAAAAACTACCCAACCGAATGGTCTGAAATTTTAAATATATAATTGTTGCAAAATTTTGTTGAGACATTTAACATTTTTTGAAAATTGGATGTATAGTTTAATTAGAGGGACAGTCAAAAATTTTGTTGAGACATTTCAAATTTTATAAAAATCGGATGTATAGCTTAATTACAGGGACAGTCAAAAATTTTCCGTTACATTACGGCCAATGGGAATAAAATTATTGCAAGTGCATTTTAATGATGTTACAGCTTTCCGAATAGTCAGAAATTATATATATATAATTGTTTCAAAATTTTGTTGTGTCATTTCAAATTTTATAGAAATCGGATGCATACTTTAATGACAGAGACAGTCAAAAGTTTTCCGTTACATTACAGTCAATGGGAAAAAATTATTGCAAGTGCATTTTAATGATGTTACAGCCTTTCGAACAGAATGAAATTGATATGCACTTATGAAGTGCCCTAAAATATACATTCAATACAATATTCGGTGCAAAAAATATTTATAAAACTAGTTATAGTTGGAACGCACCTCATTTGCCACGTTTGACGAGAAATTGAATTTCCAACTGGTTTAAATGTATTAAAGTCTGTCTAGTGTTTCCTAATTAGTTTAAATAATAATTTAATTCAGACGTTAAAATGTATATGTATCTTAAGATATGTACTACTATAAAAATAAATTGCAAATTTAAAAGATTCAGATTTAAAAACAAACAATAGTTATGTAAATCAGTAAATATCAACACTTGAACATCAGTTTGTGAATCTTTTGCAAAATATCTTTGAAAAAAAAAAAGGAAATTGATACACTAGGTTCGTAATTATTGTAAACGAAAGTAGTTAAACGAAAAGCAAAATTTGATATTTCGAACAGAAAAAGTGTTAATATAAAAAGAAAAATATTTTTATTTTATATAAGTAAATAATATAATTATATGAATGTGCATTTTAAAAACAAAGATATATTCTTTTTACTAATAATTTTTTTAAAAACTTGTTAGAAAGATTTTTTTCCTAATTTGTTGGTTTCTACTTTTTTAAAGTAATGTACAGCATAGGCAGATAAAACAACTTTTTAAGCAACAGAACTTTTTTTTACTGTTGCAGACTAGTTTCGGTAGCATTTAACCAGTGTTGAAAGATTGGGGACTTTTTTGTCCCCAGATTGTTGATTATCACCGCTTTTTTGAAATAGAAATATTCGGCCTATTTAAAAATAGATTAAAAATTCTGAAAAATAAGGCGATTTATACTATTTTTAAAAAGGGGTGACAGTCAAATAATCTGAATTAAAAAAAGCCCCCAATCTGGCAACACTGCATTTAGCTTACTGTCTTTAACCCGGGAGAACTCGCTAGTGAGAATGCCCAGTTGCTTTTCTTTTACTTTACATTCATATAATATCAGCTATTTTTGGTTGGCTTAGTACTTTTATTCACAAAATAGGTAAAATAATTGAAAAACATTTTGAAATTTTAATTAAAATGAAAAATGATTTAAATAAGAGTCTTAAAAAAGTACGACTTTCTCAAAAAAGAAAAAAGAGAAAATCTCATGCAGCGAGTTCTCCCGGGTTAATGCAAAGAAGGTGGAATTTTCCCATATATATGGAGAAGAAGCGGAATCGAGAAGTAAATTTACTGACAAATAGAATTACATGAAATTACAGGGAACAGCCAATCGGAAAGTATGTAGAAAAAGGAACTGATAATACACTATTTGGCTAATGATGACCGGCCACTTGCGATATTAGACGTTTTGTTAAATATCTAAAAAAATACAAGAGGAATTATCCTGAAACTCCAGATGTGTAAATAGAATAGCATAGGTCATATATTTCCGTGAAGAGTTTTTCCCGAAACCTCATAGGGGACCTTCAACAAATTGAAAAAGAACGTATCTTTTGGATAACCTGTAAAAACTAATGTAGCAAAAGCGTTACAACTCGATAACATGATTAAGAAACTTATTCTAATAAACTGTGTTCATTTCTATGAGAATAGCATGCATACTAGTACAGAAATTAAGGTTTTTATAAAAACAGTCCCAAATTTCGCCAAGTTTTTTCCATATAATTTGCAGAATTCTTAATATAAAAAAAAATGTTTTTTTTTTCAGAAACTATGACAAACAACATTGTACACAATATCCTGCCATCAGAATTAAAACATAATAAAAATTGGATGAAAAATGAGCAGATTTACTAATAATGTTTCATTGCGCATGCGCGAATGCAATCTATTTATATAATACGCTAAGGTGACGATTCCAGCTCAAACCCGTCCTCGAGAAAAGCAACATATCGCGGCCATGTTAGGCATAAGCATTCAAGAGACCGTAAGTTTGCCGATTTTTCAACTTATGGAAATATAAGTATAATCTGCTTTGTATCACATCTATTCTTTTTTATTTTCTCTAAAACCTTCAAAAACTATCCAATTATACTGTTTTAAATTCTAAATTAAAAATAACGGATAACCAGCTATAAAGAAACGAGACTGTTGCCATTTAGAACTGCAAATTCCAAATATAAATAAATGAACGACTCTTACGACGTTTGATTAAAAACTAGTTGGATGTGCCAATCCCAAAACTTTCTTCTATCTTATGCATCTTAATATTTCAAAAACTAGTTACACATGTCAATACTTCAATGTTATTAGTTCATTACTATACCCACTTTGATTTTCGTCTTAAATTTCTGCTTCAGTCAATTAAATGAACTAAAAACAAATTAATCTATATCATGATATTTGTTAAAATTAATAGTTTTTCCTTATTCTCTTGTTATCAGATGTTTGCGAATAGCCAGCTTAGCAGGAAGTGAGTTCCCGCCTTTGCACGAGCCGCCGATGGACAATAGAACTACGAAAAATCAAGAAAAGTATACAAAAATCGCTATCACAGAGCCCCTACCGCGCGATATTTCCAAATTCAAGGAGGACCTGTTGACCAAAGACAAAAACTTGCACAAAAAATTTGGTTCAATTGTATGCATAATTTTATACACTTTTCGATTGTACAATGAAGAAAATGGTACAGACATCGTAATTATAGCGCCCCCTTCCAGGGGAATTTTTCCAAATTCAGGGTGGACCTTCACGCCATGACCAAAAAGAAACACAAAAAATTTGGCTCAATTCTATGCATAACTTCATACATTTTTCGATGGTACAATATTCAAAGTGGCACAAAAATCGCTATTACAGCGCCCCCTAAGGGCGAAATTTTTCCAAATTAAGGAAGGACCTGCTTGCCATAGCCCAGAACTTAAAATAAAAATTTGGTTCAACCCTATGTATAACATCATACACTTTCCGATGGTACAATAATCAAAATTGCACAAAAATCGCTATTACAGAGCCCCTTACCGGCGAATTTTTCCAAAATTCAGGAAGGACCTACCTGCCATACCCGAAAAACTTAAAATAAAAATTTGATTCAATTCTATGCATGACTTCATATACTTTTGGATGGTACAATATTCAAAATCGCACAAAAATCGCTATTACAGCACCCCCTACCGGCGAATTTTTTCTAAATTCAGGGAGGATCTGCTTGCCATAGCCAAAAACTTAAAATAAAAATTTGGTTTAATTCTATGCATAACTTCATACACTTTTTGATGGTACAATGGCGACAGACAGGCGGACACACGGACACACGGACAGACAGACATTTTCTATAAACATGTTTTTGGGGAACTCTGACCCCTAAAACATGTAAATCCGTCAAAAACTGGAAGTAAAAAAAATTTCGATTACAATACTTTTTTCTATTGAAGATAGAAGAAAGTATAAAGGAAATAATAATAGTAATAATCTCTATAATAATAGCCTAAGTCATGTGACTGTCATCAATAGTTCCGGGCTGACCGCTTCGCTTTTTATGTGCCAAAACGGCCATTTCGGTGCATTTATGTTAGTCGAGCGCAGCTGATAAATCGCCAAATATTCTTCTATCGCCATCCTTTCATTTAAAATATAAACCTATCACTCATTTCATTTAAACGCATAACTTTCATTCAAAACACATAAATTTAAATACATATATCAGATATATTTAAAATACACATCTTTCATTCACCTCATTTAAAATACAATAAAAAAATAAATAAATAAAGGTATTTTTCCAGTATAGGTCTTTGGCGAGAAAAAAAAAATTGGCATCGTATTTTCCGGAAATCTATATGTTATTTCATGCACATAAGCAATTTTTTCCATATGTATACAATTTATTTAAATAATCTATTTTTATATGGAAACAGAAGTAATTTGGGTACTACTTAGTTATCCCGTCGACCAATTTCGCCAACTTATATACACCGCCAAATTATACAAATTGACAAATTTTTTATTTTAAATAACGAAAGAACAAACAAATTAGCATAACATTAATAAAAATACAAATAAAAAGTCGAAATAAAAATCACTTGATGACGTAAACACGTGAAATTTGCTTAAAGTCAAGTGAATGTGACATTTACGATCAACCATTATTGGCATTTAATTTTATAGTTTGGCGACAGAATTTTGGTTGACGGGATAACTAAGTAGTACCAAATATTGTATATATATGTAATAAATAAAATATTTATATGCAAATAAATACATATATAACAACAAAAATAAAAGTTCACCAGCTTTGTTTTCATCGCTATTTACATATTTTGTCAACGTATTTCACTTTCTGAAGCCCGAATTGCGCAAAGCTTTAAAAAAAATGCCAAGGCCCCCGCAGTGGAAAAGTACCTAAATAAATAATTAATCGTAATAATTATAACATAAACTAAAATATTTCATTTCAACATCAAAGTATTTTTTCTAATTTACATTCAAATAAATATACATTCTAAGATAATTTCAATTTAAATTAGGCTGACAGCTTACTATCTCACTTCATAAAATACCAGCGATCTCATCTCACATGATCAGTATAAAGCGAGTGATCAGTATAAAGCCAGCTTAGAGTAGCTGGCTTGGCATTTTGCCCGACGCTAACGTTCTCGCCACCTGATCATGAGATTCCTGGTTCAAATCCCATCGGAGCCACACCACTCTCTAAAGTGGTGACCCGGACAAACACGCAACAACAACCTTCAGCAACAATCATCTCCTCTCATAACCAATAGATGGCAGCACCAAATAAATCATCCCCTTCAACCAAAAGCCAAACGCTCACAGCACAAAGGCTGTCCTCACACGCATCACATATGCGTACGATAGCATCATTAATGAGTGCATATCGCTTGTCAGACGTCAGCAATACGTCTTTCTCACTGGGGATGGAGTGTCTAGCGATCTCATCTCACATGATCAGTATAAAGCGAGTTACTAGCTTAGGGTAACTGGCGTAGCCTTTTGCTCGACGCTAACGTTCTCGCCTCCAGATCATGAGATCCCTGGTTCAAATCACATCGGCGCCACACCACTCTCTAAAAAATAAACAAACGCAAGAGATTCATTCATCATAAACTGTAGAAAATATTAATCCATGAAGATAACCATTCGCAAAGCAGGTTCTCCATCAATGAATGGGCAATATTCTTATGACGTCATAGTAGGTAAATTGGCGGCTCTAACGTTTATTTACGGTTTGCATTCACGAGGGTTTTATTTTGCTATTTCTCTTAGTTACGTTACTTCATTGTCATATTTATGAACTCAGAAATCAAATTTATAAAAACAAAAGTATATATATTTATTATTTAATCAGCAAGTAGTGAAAAAAAATTATAAATGCATGGTTTGAAAATTTAAATAAATTTATTAATGCTAAAAAATAACATTAAAGTAACAGCATGTTTAAGTAAAATAAGTTTAATTTAGATAATTTATGAACAAATCTCAGTTTAAATACTTGGAATTACACTCATTTTTACAGCTACGGAAATTAAGTGGTATTTGTCAAAAAAGACAAAATTTGCATAACAACAAAAAATGTTTGAAATATTATCAAGATCGCAAATAATTTTTGATTTCTCTATCAAAATATTTATTCTAATTTGGGGAAGGATTGAGCCAGTAAATTAGTTTAAGAATGAAAGTAACATGATGCAATGCTTAGCATACATTTTAGAGAGACCAAACTGGTCGCCAGAAGCGGCTAGTAATAATAATAATAATAATAATAATAACATCTGATTTTCCTCTTAAAATATTTGAAAAAGCATATTAAAGTTTTTAAAGCTTTGGCGCTATTTTGAAATGCGTTTTCACTTTTTCAAATGGACTTAACAACACAGTTCCATGTGTAATTATATTTGTCTTTAACCCTTTATGTACTGAATTATGAATTCATGAAAATTTTATCTTCTAAAGCATTTTTCGTGAATTGTTTAAACTACAATAGAAGATTTACATAATCATTTAACAAATTTTAGAAGGATTTTAGAAGGATTGAAGGATTTAGAAGGATTAATTAAATTTGAATTTATAGGGATTTTATGCAATATTTATAACCCATTCAAATCTTTTATATTTTTCTTAGTATTTTGTAGAATTAGGAAATGTACAAATATAGCGTTATTACAATTGAATTATAGAAATATTCCCGAATTGAAAAATACCCCCCCCCCCTCACACGCACAACGCCAAAAAAGCTGAAAAGATGGAAAGGCAAAAGAAATCATCCGTTTAAAAATATTTTTGTTTTGTGTAATCAATAATGCTTTTGAAACAAGAAAAAGCAATGTATCTATAACTCATTCTAAACTGTATTTCAACTAATATTTAATTTTAATGTTTTGTGAAATCTTCAGAAATTGTTTATCACTTTGCTAATTATTATTATTGTTGCAATAAATACTGCTGTTTGCTTTGTCCAATTGTTGAGCTATTTCAGAAAGTTAATATTGGGTAGAAAAATATCCTCATCATTTGTATTTGTAGAAATCCTTTGTCATTTTTAAAATGTACTTTTCGACAATATAAACCCTTCAATAATAAAATCTTCATTCTGTTTGTGTCAAGTCTAATGAAAAGGAGACACAGATCAACATTCCTTCCTTTTTGACTGGGTTATATACTAGTCAAAATACTCTCTCAAAAATAATTTACTTAAAAATGAGAACTTCCATATACTCTTATTTTTTTAGGTACAATTGTTTAAAAAAGAAGCACATTGTTAAAAATAATCTACTTAAAAATGAGCATTTCTATGTACTCATATTTTTTAAGTACAATTGCTCCAAAAAGGAGCATTAATCTACTTAAAAATGAAAATTTCTTTGTACTCGATTTTTTTTAAGTAGTCCAATTAATTCAGAAACGAGTACATGATATTTTGAAGTTGTGTATACTTATACTTCATTTATAAATGTATGCAGAAATGAATACATATATTTTGTATTTTAAAGTCTTAATATTCATGTTTAAATCCTATGTGCTCAAAAATATGAGTTTTCTGATAAACCCTTTTCTTATACCGAATTGACAGTAGGGATTTCCATGCTTTTATTTAAAAATATGTCTATCTTTGTTATAATTTTTAATTTATAATACACACTTTTCAAATTTATTTACAATTTCATTAGAAATGTTAAAGAAGAAAATTTAGTTAAAAAATTGTTTTATTAGAAATTAGACTATTTAAGAAAGGGAAAATTCATCTCTGCTGTTAGCGATCTTCCGTCGCTGATTCATAAAAGGTGTCATTTGGAAGCAACTGGTAACTGCTCTTATAGCACAGTCAGTATAATACTGATCTTCCACCTAAAGGACTCGGGTTCAAATCACAGGGCGGCTCATACAAAAAATTGCAAGAATTAAAATAGTAAATTCGTTGTGCTTCACTCCAAAAATTGTAGTTCTTCGCAATTCAAAATTACCGAAATTAAAAATAGTGATTTGTCGGTTCTCTGTAATTTCGCTTTTTCTTTCTTATAGTGTATGTGTAATTCTATACATACTTATTTCCGAGTCCTTGTATATACTCAAAAATTGAGTACATGCGTTTTTCAAATTTAAGAGTTAAGTACTCGGAGCTATTTTAAGACCGGGAAGTGCTCAATAATTAGTACAATTTACTTATTTTTAAGAATAGTGTTTTAACAGTGTATAATGTGCATAATGTATTTGCTAACTATATAGAGGAACTTTTGTGAAAGTCTCAAAAACATAGCTTGAAAGTTCTTAAAATTACCGTCGATAGAATAAGTTCGAAATCCGTTGTTCCCAAAAGTAAGCAAAAAGATGACAGGCTGTATCCAAATATCCGTTGATTAGTGCCAATATAGCGTACACAATATTGCACGTGCATATTTGGATACAACCCTCATTTTTTTACTTCCATTTGAGGACAACGTATTTCGAGCTTATTCTATCGACGATACTTTTCAGAATTTTCAAGCAATCTTTTTGAGACTTTCACAAAAGTTGCTCTATACACTTAGCTAATACATTATGTTCACTCTATTTTGATTAAATTCGCGCAGTAAACCTGCTCATTTTTCATCCAATTTTTATTATGTTTTAATTCTGATTACAGAGTATTGTGTACAATGATGTTTGTCATAGTATCTGAAAAGGACATTTTTTTTTTTAATATTAAGAATCCTGCAAATTATATGCAAAAAACTTGGCGAAATTTGGGACTGTTTTAATAAAAACCTTAATTTCTCTACTAGTATGCATGCTATCCTCATAAAAATGAACACAGTTTATTACAACAAGTCTCTTAATCATGTTATCGAGTTTAAACGCTTTTGCTACATTAGTTTTTACAGGGTTATCCAAAAGATATCCGTTCTTTTTCAATTTGTTGACGGTTCCCTTAAGGTTTCGGGAAAAATCTTCTAGGAAATATATGACCTATACTATTCTGTTTACACACCTGGAGTTTCAGGATAATTCCTCATGTATTTCTCTAGATATTTAACAAAACGTGTAAAACCGCAAGTGGCCGGTCATTGGGCATATAGTGTATGCAAAAAAAAAAACAGAAATTAAGAAAAGGAGCTTTCATATAATATTTTCAACAATCTAAAAATGGGGGGACAGAAAAGTCACAATTTTAACAACCTTTTTATGATTTTTATAGAAAAGATTAAAGAAAGTTAATTTCACGCATAGAAGTGGGTTTAGAGATAAAAGTAGCCGAGTTAAAGTCAAAGATGGGGTTCATCTCACAGCAATGTTTTGAAATGAAATATTTGTTAATTTCTTGTTTACAATATATTACTTGTGCTCTTTTATTTGACATTTTAAACAACGTTTGATTTGTTCTGTATAGGAAAGACCACACTCACAATTAATACTATGGATTCCCCAGAAATTGTAAATTTCAAATAGGGTTTTTCAATTTAGAGAATGAGTTTATTGGCAGGGGTAAAAATTTTTTAAAAAACATATTGTTTAAAATTTTTAGGAATGGGAAGATATGATTTGGGAAAGTATGGTAAAACATAAGCAATGCTGATATTGGAAAAAGAAGAAGATGGAGGTGAACGTGAAGAACGAGGAAGCTGTAGTTTAAATATAGCAGTATAATTGATGGAAGAATCGCAATCTTTGTGAATAGCATTGGTTTTACTATAGGGAATTTCAGAATTAAGTGAGTGGAAATCAGAAAAAACGTGGATAGCAAGCTTCTTCCATCTTCTTTACTTTCCAATATTAACAGTGTTAAAGCTTACTTCCCAAATATAGCTTTCACATTGCTAAAATTCTTAAAAATATGATTTCACACCTTCCAATAAACTCAATCTCTCGGAACTAAAACACCCTAAAGAGATTTCTATTCCTGGGGTATCTGTATAGCCTTACTTGCCAGTATTGATTTTCCTATATTAGATAAATCAAACGTGGTTTAAAATACTAAATAAAATTATACAAGTAAAACATTCGTAAACAAATCTAACGAATTGGCAATTGGAAAGCATTGCTGGAAGGCATGGCTGTTTCCTGTAATTTCTTGTAACTGTTTTAGTTATTAAACCTATCCCTTGAATCTACTTAGAAGTAGATGATAATTTTCTTTTCATTGGAACCACTGAATGGGTTCATACTACCCGCATGTTTCCATAGAAGATATTTTATCATTTTCCCTAAAAAACTCTTTATTGTATATACTTAAGTAACATTAAACAAACAATCACTTAAAATATTATAAGAAACACACTACTGAATACATCAATACCCAAAAGGGATAAAAACAAAATAATTTGGGATCTTATTCCTTTCAAACAAGAAGAGGGTACATATTACCACCCCCTCTTCGGTTTAATCATCGCAAGAAATAATTTTTATTGTTTATAAGACAAATATAAAAATACTATAATAAAAATGTCAGTAGTAACTTTTATGATATACGCATTGAATGAGTACTTAATACAAACCTGCGCTTGGTAGCCTGCTTCCTGCCCTAGATTGCGGTAGAGATGTAAGGGGTTCAGGGGGATTACTTGAGCCTGCCGTGGCTACGGCAAAAGCTGCGGCTGCAGATGCTGTACTCGATCTGAAAATTAAGAAAATTATGTATCCATTTGTATCCTTATATCTAAAAATATGTTTTGAAATAAAACAGGGTATCCTCCTCCGTCTTTAATTCACATGTGCGTACCTCTTTTTTTTCTGCATAAAAATTAAACCGTGACAGACAGATATGACAGGCCACATGATATTGCCAAAAGGTTGTCTGAGTTAATTTTGTCAGCCAGAGGTCGGTTCAGGTAGCTCATTTGGCAGAGCATTGTCAATTTATAGAATAGGTGCTGGGATCGACTTCCGACCTGGACACATTTTTACCCAGTTAAAAAATTTTCACTTTGTAAGAAATACTGAAGTTAACTTCTTTATAAAAACCAGTTGTTCTTCTTTGATTTTGGAATTGGGAATGTGGGGAAAACAACAATAACAGTTTTAATAATTATTTAACTGAGATACTAAAAAAAATCGTTATCAAAAGCAAAAAATTTGAAGCTTTGCAGATTATGAACTTATTTAACCCATTAAAATTCGTAATATATGACTCTAAGTTCGTAATATCTAAACTGATTTTTTAAGTGGCTAGTAATTTTAAATATACACATGCCAACATAAATTGCTAATGCCTAAAGGTTTAATTTCAGAAAAAGTTTTTTTCTGCGATTTATGATGTTATTATATGTCTGTAATTACAATGAATGAGGATTTTATAATATTTTTTCCAAGATCTTTGTCTGAAGAGGGTGTACATTGGGTTTGGAAATCGAACAAAACAGCTATCCATGATCCTTGGACGTCATATGTATACTTAATTAACTCCTTAACCTACAAATACGTGTGAGATACGTGCTTTTAAATTCGGGCCAAAACTGATTATCACGGGCCTGGCCCGTAGTACATTGGTCGGGCTAAATGTAAATATCACGGGCATGGCCTGTGGTGTGACAGTGAAGGCTAACGGGTTTACTAATAAATTTTTTGTGGTATATCTGCCTCAATTATTACATCTCTCTATATATTTGCACTCTATACATATTTGCAATTATTTATCAAATATTCCACAAAATTAAACCCGGTGTATCTTACACATATATTTACATTCCGTAAGTCGTGCGCATTTGGTACAACTTAGGACCAATTTGCCGAACCGTGGAATGTCTCGAAGGATGTGCGATCTTCTTTACGTTTTGAATCCAGACTCTGTTGAAATGTGAATCGTAGGTTAAGGGGTTAAATGAAGTCAGAAATCAAACTTAAAATTACACTATGTGCAAATTACTTAAAAGATGATAAAATATTTAAATATGTGTTAAATTACTTTAATAATACTTAGTACTTTCAACTATATACTTAGCCTTCGTCAGAGAATACAAAAATAAAAATACTGCAATTAGCGTCTTGTTTTCAAATTTCACGTAATTGGTGTCGAAAGGAGTGAAAGTGAAAGTCAATTTTTAGATCCGGAAAACATTGGTAAAATAAAAATATGGATATAGAGGAAAGCGGAATATTACGTGTTTTATGATTCTTTAAGCAAACTGAGCCAAATTCTGGGTATGTTGTAGGATAAAACGTCGTTACAAACAGTATTTTCTTTAGTAATAATTTCTATTGATTCATGGATAATTAAATCATGATAATTCTTTAAGGGCATATAAATTTTGTATCTTCGAAATTAACTTGCATATTCTGCTCTTGGTTAAGTCTTGAGAGGGCTGTTGTTGGTCGGTTGTACTTCAAATCTCTCAAATAATTCTTTAATACGATCTTTAAGTTTACTTTCTCGTAAATTTTAAGAAAAATAAAACTATTATGATGCAAATTTAATAACTAGAAAAATACATCCAGTTTATAGTCGGAAAAAAGTAAGAACGAAATACAAACAATTATAGCTAGTATTGACCTTTCAAGCGATTGCCTTGGTTAGCTGATTGAATGATAAAAGTTTTGGCAGTTTCAAATGAGCTGTAGAAAATATCTTAAAAAATATACACTTAATAATACATTTAATGATAATCGTTCCTTAAGACAATACTATGGTTCCTACTCTCCATGGAATTTCAAAGCAGTCTGACAGCACTATTTCAGACTTGAAATTTTCTATTTAATATTTAAAGCACAGAATTTGTAATAACCGTATTTAATCGTAGAATTCGAAACAGTTCTTCTGCGAGTGTTTGAATGAAAGGTGGCGCCATTCTGCGTTTTCCAGACGCATGTTTTTTTACTTACTTTTTCGTTCTATGTTTTCTGTAGTCTGTCTTGTGTTGTCATCCAATAAACACGTTAAAATGTGAGCTCGTGCTTTCTGCTTCCAAAATTTCAGCGGAGTCGGAACATGGTGTCAGGACTGGGGTATTGTTGTGTTAGTGTTAGTTTTCTTGCTGTTTGTGAAAGTTGAAAGTATAGTGATTTTAAAAAAAGAGATGTATTCGGCGTTAGGATTACGTAATTCATGTCGGAACATTTTGTGGATAACAGAGGTGAGTGTTAGTTTCGTTTCGATTTTGGTATTGTAGTAATGTTTGTGAGAAATAAGTAGGGAGAATAAAGTTTTTTATTGACTTCGTATAGAGATGTTTAGGTTTTGGGGTAATTTAAGTTTGAGAAATGGTATTGTCGTTTGAAAGCTGTGTAGTAGAGATGGAGAATTTGTTATTTTTTTTATTTTTGTTTATTGTATTTTATGTTGTATGTTGAAAGAAAATTTGTTTATTGTGTAATTGTTGTTGTTTAAGTAGTATTGTTGAATTTAGCGAAATGTCTGATCTAGAAAAAAGTAAGAGTAAACGGAAAGCAGTTAGAACCGCGACCACAAAATTGTTAAACAGCATCGAAGAATTGTTTAAAGAAATAGATTCTGTTAGTGTTGATATTTTAAATGAAAAATTAATGTTAATTGTAGATAAGGAAAATGCGTTAAATGAATTAAATAAAGAAATTGAAGCTTTGCTTCCCGTTAAAGATATCGAAAGTGAGGTAGCGAACTCAATTGAGTATTGTGAGAATATTTGCTTATGGAAACAGCGAATAAAAATTCAAATTGGAAAATTGAAAGGTCCCGAAGTAGTTGAACTGAAACCCTCAATAAATGAAATAACTGTTAAATTGCCAAAATTAAATATTAAACCATTTTATGGTGATTCTGCTTATTGGTTGGAATTTTATGGTCAATTTGAATCTGCTATTGATAAAAATCCTAATCTTACGAAAATAGATAAACTGAATTATCTGAAATCTTATTTAAATGGTCAGGCTGCGAGTTCGATTGCTGGGCTAGCAATTACAGAACAAAATTATGACGCGGCACTCAACATTCTTAAGAATAGGTTTGGTAATACAAATACATTAATACAAACACACATGAACGGTTTATTGAGAATTCCTGCTGTTCATAATTCGCAAGATACGATTGGCTTAAGAAAATTATTTGATAGAATTGAGAATCAAATTAGAAATTTAGAAGCCTTGGGCGTTAGAAAGGAAACATTTAGCAGTTTGTTAGCACCCATAATTTTAGATAGGATTCCAAAAGACCTCGTTCTAGAGTTTAATAGAAAATTTCCGATTAATTATACATTTGAGGATATACATGCTTATCTAGAAAACGAAATTCAATCGAGAGAAAAAACGTATTTAGTTCCATCAAAATCTGATCCTTTCAAGATAAAATATGAGAGTAGTAATAATGAATACAAAGGCAATTTTAGAAAGTTTAATAATAGAAGATTCGATCAGATACGACCAACCGCAACCGGGAATTACGTGTCCAACGTAAAAAAGAGCTGTGTGTTTTGTGACAGTACGGAGCATGAATTTTGTGAGTATAAAACAGTAGAAGATAGGAAAAACAAATTAAGATCAGAAAATAGATGCTTCAAATGCTTTTCTAAAGCTCATTATAGCCGCTCGTGTAGATTAAAATTTGAATGCAAATACTGTAAAAGCAAATTTCATAATTATATTTTGTGTAGTAAGAATAATGTTCAAAAGGAACCGCCGAATGTAGATAGTAGTAATACTGAATCGGATAGCTCTGTTACTATGCAATGTAATTCTTCTGTTTCAAAGTCAAATATTTTGTTATTAACATGCTCAGTGATTGTTAGTCCCATTAATGAAACAGAAAATGTTAAAATCGCCCGCCTTTTAATGGATAATGGTTCGGAACGCTCGTGGTGCACGCGATCCCTAGCGAATTTTTTAAAGTTAAAACCAATTCGAAAAGAAAGATTATCAGTTTATTGCTTTGGTTCTGAAAAAGCGAAAGAAAAAAATTTATGACGTTGTTAAATTGAAATTAACAAGCAGAACTGACAGTCAGCAATTTATTGAGATAGAAACATTAATTACTGATACAATAACTGCGGCTTCAGTCAGCGTACCAGATGTAGAAATTCAGGATGTTTTGAAAAGCAATGGGATAATTTTAGCTGATCAATGTAAAAATTCTGATCAGTCAATAAACATTCTAATTGGAGGGGATATGTTTTGGAACATTATTAAGAACTGTGGCTTTCAGAAAGTAAATAAAACGCTTACTTGTGTACCGACGATATTTGGATATACTCTTCAAGGCTGTCAGCAGACGGATAATAAATCTAGTTGTGTAAATATAGTATCTGTTAATTTAAGTTTGGGAACAGATGTTCAGATGTTATGGGATTTAGAGAATTTGGGTATAAGAGATAAGGATGAATTATCTATTGCTGAGAAATGTCTTATTGAACAGTTTGAAAATAATCTAAAGTTTAATGACGGTCGTTATGAGACACGATTATTATGGAAAGACTCGCCCGTTGCGTTGCAGAGTAATTTCGCGTTAGCTAAAAAGAGATTTGATGATTTAAGGAAATGTTTTGATAAGAGTGAGTGGATCGCGAATGAGTATAAACAAATAATAAATGAGCAGATGAGTAAGGAAATAATTGAAGAATGTGGCAGGGATGATAATGAGTATTTTATGCCACATCGAGCTGTTGTAAATACAAATAAAGAGACGACTAAAGTTCGCGTTGTGTATAATTGTAGCTCTAAATCGAAAGAAAATCTGTCATTAAATGACTGTTTGGAAACTTGCCCGAATTTAAATCCAAATGTACTAGATATTATATTGAATTTTAGAAAATTTAAGATCGCATTTAACGGTGATATTGAAAAGGCATTTTTAATGATAAAAATAGCGGAAGAAGATCGCAAATTCTTAAAATTTCTTTGGTTTGCTGACAATAATGAAACAGATTATAAAATTATGCATATGAATAGATTGCCATTCGGGTGTAAAATTTCATCTTTTATTCTGAGTGGAACTATTAAGAATCACATTCGAAAGTATGAAATGGATAAACCAAGATCGGTGCATATGTTAAATACATCATTATATGTCGACGATTTATTTTCTGGTGCTAAAAGTATAGATGAGGCATATAATTTATCTCATGATGCTGTTTCAATTTTGGGGGAAGGTGGTTTCAACTTGCGAAAATTAAGGTCAAACTCTTCAGATTTGGAAAAATTATGGGAACAAAATGGATTAAATGTTGGTAAAAAGGGTCAGTTGAAGGTATTAGGGTTGAACTGGAATCCTGAGGATGATGTTTTATCGTTAGAGGTTAGATTGTTGACAGATAGCTTGGGGTCAATAAAAAATACAAAACGAGGTGTGTTAAGAGTGGCTGCAATGATTTTTGATCCGATTGGTGTTGCCGGTCCCTTTATTGTGAGAATAAAGCGCTTGTTGCAAGAAATTTGGGAAAGGGGTATTAATTGGGATCAAGAGTTGCCTGATGATCTGAAGAAGAAGTGGTTAGCGTGGTGTTCAGAAATTGAGGGGCTAGAGGAAATAAAAATCGGTAGGAATTGTTTGTTAGGACATATTAATGATAAAGTTACGGGTATTGAATTGCATGTTTTTTGTGATGCCTCGCCGATTGCATATGGAGTTGTTGCTTATTTTCGTTATCGGGATGAATTTGGTAGAGTAAAAGTATCATTTGTCATGTCAAAAAATAGAGTCGCTCCTCTAAAGAAACTCACGTTGCCCCGATTGGAGTTAATGGCGGTATTGATTGGTGCTCGAATTGGAAAATATATTTGTAGTATTTTTGACGATCTGATAACTAAAACGGTATATTGGACAGATTCGGAGATAGCTTTGTATTGGGTCAAAGGATGTGCGAAGCGTTGGAAACAGTTTGTATCCAATAGAGTTATGGAAGTACAAGAGAAAACGGATCCGAAATGTTGGTTTCACTGCAGGTCTGAGGATAACCCAGCAGATTTAATAACTAGAGGGATATCTGTCGTAAGTTTAATTGGCAACGAAAAGTGGTTTTACGGACCGCATTGGTTACGGGAAAGTGAGGAAAATTGGCCTAAACAATTAAAAGTGAAACAGGTGGATAGGAATTCTATAGAAAATGAGGAGAAGGCGGTTTTGGTCACAAGTATGGTTGTCAAATCGAATATAGTTGAGGAACTTTGGAGTAGATTTTCTAGTTGGAATAAATTGCTCAGAGTGGTTGCTTGGTGTTTAAGGTTTGTTGGCAACTGTAGAAAATCAAAGGTTTTGACACCATATCTGGAAGTGAAAGAATTAAATAAAGCTCATAACGCAATTATGCGATCAGTTCAAAGTAGCGAGTTCTACAATGAGATAGAACAGTTAAAAAGGCAGAAGTGTCTTCAACCATCGAATAAGTTAAGCCAGTTGAGCTTATTTTTGGACAGTGAAGGACTAATTAGAATAGGTGGCCGAATAAAGCATTCGAATTTGAGCGACACTGTGAAACATCCGATTCTCCTACCAAAAGACCACATTATTACTAAGCTTTTAATCACCTATTTTCATTTGAAATACCTACATTGTGGACTGCAGTTGACCCATTCATTCTTGCGGCAAAAGTACTGGATTATTAAAGCCCGTGTCGCTATTCGTCGAATAATCCGAAGTTGTGTTATTTGCATACGCCATCGCGCAGAACTTTCAAAGCAAATGATGGCAGATTTACCTTATTCAAGAGTGAATCCAGGCAAACCGTTTTCGAAAACCGGAACTGACTATGCCGGTCCTTTTCATGTTAGTGCTAGACGTGGCAGAGGTATGCGTCCTACAAAAATATATGTGTGCGTCTTTGTTTGCTTTATCACCAAAGCTGTGCACCTGGAATCCGTATATGATTTAACTGCGAACTCTTTTATTTCTACGTTAAAAAGATTTGTTGCACGCAGAGGAAGACCCGAAGAGTTATTCAGCGATTGTGGAAAAAACTATATTGGAGCGCGACACATATTGAAAGCATGGGTATCTCAAAATGTTGGACAATATCTTGCTGATGAAGGTATCCAGTGGAGAACAAACGCTCCTTCCGCACCTCATTTCGGTGGACTTTGGGAGGCCGCCGTAAAAACTATGAAATATCATATGAGAAGGGTGATCGGTCAGCAAATTCTGAGTTATGAAGAATTCAATACATATTTAACGGAAATTGAGGCGGTAATGAATTCTCGTCCATTAATTCCAGTCACGGACGATCCTACAGATTTGTCAGCCCTTAGCCCTGGACATTTCCTAATAGGAACTGAACTAAAAGCATTACCGGAGCCTGACATACGGTCTGAAAGGATTACCCTTAGAGAACGTTACAAACTGGTTACGCAATTATCACAATCCTTTTGGAAAAGGTGGCAAAAGGACTATCTTACTCAATTACAAATACGAAGCAAATGGAGAAAAAATTATCCAAATATGCAAATTAATGATCTGGTTATTATAAAAGAGGAAAATTTACCCCCATTAAAATGGAAAATGGCTCGAGTTTTGCAAGTTTACCAGGGCAGTCGTGAAAGAGTTCGTGTTGTAAAATTAAGAACTGCTCATGGTGAAATAACCAGACCTATTCATAAATTGGTGCTATTAATGAGTGAAAATTTAAATGAGTAATTTATTATTCCATTATTATCTGTTATTGTATAAAGGTTAAAGTTAATCAAGTTTTCCTCTTATGTGTAAGTATTATGTTTAATAACTTCTATATAACTGTAAGGTATGTATTACGTTCTGTTTAAGTGATGTTCTGTATAAATAACTTCTGTTGTATTCTGAAAAAAAAAATTGATATTATGTAATTGATGTCTTAAAAGCCATCGGGCCCCAGTATGTTTGAATGAAAGGTGGCGCCATTCTGCGTTTTCCAGACGCATGTTTTTTTACTTACTTTTTCGTTCTATGTTTTCTGTAGTCTGTCTTGTGTTGTCATCCAATAAACACGTTAAAATGTGAGCTCGTGCTTTCTGCTTCCAAAATTTCAGCGGAGTCGGAACAGCGAGTAAAAAGATGAAGAATGTTTTTATAATATTGTAGTAGAACTGTATGTACCCTGCATTGCAGAATACCTAGGTAATGCATAATACCACATGAGTATTTTTTATTTACATTGAATATTGTACGGTTGAATAATAAAAATATTTAGAATGCATGCTAGTAATTAATTTCACACTTCTTTAACACATTTGTATTCAAGGCGCGCATTTCAAGAATTTCTTTTTTATTTAGAAATTGAGAAATCGTACCACAAATTCTGAATAGTAGTTTTTTCTTTCGTGATTACATAAAGTGATTGCATTCGGAATTTCTGAATAAAAAAGAAATTCCTGCATTGGACTCATAGATGCGCAAATGAATTAATACAGTATGTAAAATAATTTACCCGTTAATTTTAGGGAGAGTTGTCTGCTGTTTTTTGTCTGAAGGAGATATAATGAAAGTCGCATAAGGGAAAGATTTTAAGAGTTCACAACAACTCCTACCATTAAAGGATGAGAAAAAATAATTGCCTTGATAACAAAAGCAATAACTTCGTTGTAAACAGCAATAGGAAGAAACAGTATGAACACAATACAAAAGCTCAAAGTTTTTATTGTATATTTTATAACTGTTATATATGACTCCCCTTTATCATAGGAGAAAACTTTAAGTGCATGTTTTCTGCATAGTTTGGAAAGGAAAGTTGAACGATTCTTTTTTCGTGTCCTAGGTAACTATTACACGCAGTTATTATTCGGATTCAGATATATTACAGATATGGCTGATCCACAACTTTATACATTATTCGAATTCCACCATGTGGAATATGTCTCTATGACTAAGCATAGTCAAAAAGAACAATTATAAAATGCATAAATAAAACTTTGAACTTCCTCTTATATTGCTTTCAGATTATTTCATCCTGTCATTCCTTATGAAGTTATTGTCATTTGTAACCTGGGCAATCATTTTGACTCATCCCTCATATTATGACAATACTATTTTGAACCAGTTTTTTTTCTAAATATTGTTGGTTAAATAATAGTCATTTATGACAGTCATAATAATGATTATTGAAAACAACTAGTATTTATATAGTATAAATAATATTAAGGTGCTAGAATAAAAATACCTCCTGGTAGACGCCCTTGACGACGTGACGACTACTCCCGCTTTACTGCTATGCTGTGGGGAATCGGGATATTGGAAGCTGCTGCGCGGTGTCGAGAGTATTGTTGATTCGGTCTGAAAGCTGCTTCGAGGGGTAGTTGATTGGCTTGCACTGCCTTCAGTATCTGTACTTCCTCGCTTACTACCCGCTGTAGGACAGAAACATTTATTAAAAAGTAGAATTAGGTAATAGTAAAATAATGTTTACAACAGTCAAAATTTCAATGACAATAAATAACGAAGTAACACAAAATGGTTGGGTCAACATTTGCTAATTGTCTTATCACGTTAACCGACAGTAAGAAATGTCCGCTTTGCCTTAACATTAGCCAATAAAGACCCAACAGTGGTCGAACCGCTGCTCAGACACTCCACAAATAAGAGGGTTGTCTGCACTTCTTTTCCAACCATTTTCCAACTCTACGATTTTTAATCCTACCATTTCCCAACGGTTCCCACAAACTGACATCGATGATCTGGACAAACTGTGCTACTCGGGAAAGGATGGAATCAATACAGAATGTTTCAAATTAATTTTTACACTCTTCCCAATAAGTAGAAATGTATTGCAATTTTTTTTCTAAGACCGTCGAAAAGAAAAAAAAACAAAACAAAGTAAAAGGAATACACTCAAGTTTATTTATTAGTTAAATTTCATTGCAATCGAAGTCAAGTAGATACAGTGTATGTGTACAGGGAGATAAAGAAACAGAGACATTGAGTTGGGATTTGTTTAGCTAGGTTGAAACATAGGGATATATTTTCCAGAATATCAGAATAAATATTACATACGGTTTCAAGATTATTTGATTAAGTAGAGATTGACTTATACAGTATAAGTGAATTCCTTAAATACTGTTTTAGCTGTGTCAACGCTAGGCAGCCACAACAACTTATAAAAAAGAACTTTAAATCGCTATTTATTTGAGCTTCGCTTTCACTTTCCAACTTATTTTTCTAACTTTAAATTACCCGATTTATTGGGTGATCGAAAAATCAGAGAAGAATAAAAAAACCAATAATTCGAAAAGTAGCACGATGCGGTTACCCAAAAACATACAGAAATGTGTGGGATTACTTTATAAAACAAATAGTTACATTTATCACCAAAAAGCGAGGCTTCAGTTCTGTTTTGTTTAGTTTTTACAGTGATGCAGAAAAGTTTGCAGTGCAACTGAGAATACAAATACTCAATGTGATGGCTATCATTCATCAAAATGGTCGGTATATGTGGCATGGCGCATTGCACAGCATCAATTACATTTTGATATCGCTCCCCAGTCTCTTTTTCGTTAGTTTGTATTAATTGCTGATTCTGATGTATGTTTCATAACGCAGTAAATTAAGTTCTTCTCGCATCTAAGATGTCTTATATATGAGATACAAAAAATATCTATTTTTGAATAAAATTTATTAATAAAGCGAATCGGCCATTTATAGTCATTTATAGACAGGCGGTTTAAAGGTTTGTAGGAAAGAATTACCCTACTGTTTATGCTTCTTCCAATGAAATTTTCAGAATATAAGATAATTTGGAGTAAAATGGGTAGAAAAAGAACTATTTTTCAATTCTGCACTCATTTTGGTTTAGAATAATAATAGTAAAAAAATACTAACTTTTAATGGGTTTGTGCAATAAGATTATTCGCATCATAATTAAAGTATTTTCAAACATAATTTTTAATGCTAAAGCTTTTAACTTTTGCTTGTTTTCTATACCTATTTTACCCGATGCCTGGAATAAAATGAGTAATTGGTCGGGTAAAGTAGGTAGTGGTAAGTGTTGTCATTTTCTAAAAAAATGTGATAATTAGTACAAAATGGCGATTTTCTAACAAATTTTCCAAAGAAATCTTCACCATCCACGATTGTAATCTTTTCAATAACAGTTTTCATACATTTTGTCCCTGCGTATTCAACTATGGCTAAATTTCCTCGCGATATCTCAGGCAAATTTTAACTGGAAACAGAGATTGATGTAGTTTTGCCTAGCGTTCCTAGTAAGTAAATATAGACGAAATGATTCCTATTCTTTTTAAAATAGTGAAATGTTGTTTAAGTTGTACCCAGAGATTGCTCATAAAAATCTTCACCCTACTACAGTATTTCTAAATTTGTAGAATGTGTTTTACTACGTCACATTCACTCACTTCTCCAGCCTTATAGGAGGGATTGGCAATCATAGTAGACCAAGTCCATTTTGAAAAAAAATGAGATAATCCGTTTAGAGGGTGCATAAAATCTGTTTTATCTACTCCCACATTGAACCAAGTCAGTTTTCATATACTTTCTCATATATGGCATCTGTTTACAGACTTGATTCACTGTGGGAGTGATTAAAACAGATTTTAGGTACTTTATAAATGGACTATATCTTTTTTTCAAAATGGACTTGGTCTACTATGGTTGTGAGCCCCTTGTATCAAACCCGCCTTCTGTAGCATTTTCCCCACCTTTTTTGCTAATTTTTGACATAGGTGTTAACTGGAATTTGTTTTAAGGATAGCATATTTCAGATCTTCACATTGAGAAGAAAGGACAAGAAACAAAAAAAAAAAAAAAAAAAAAAAAAGCCTTTGAAATGAATGCCTGCTCAGGAAGGTTTTCTGCTGCACTTGATGTTGCAAGTTCCTCTACACCTCCTGTGTCTATCTCAGTTATCATATTTCTGTGTTCACTATCACTTTTGTCAACATTTTTAATACACGATCCTTTAAAATGTTTCACAATGCGCACACCATTCAAATTTTCAACATCTTTGGATACTTTCTGAAGACGGCTATCTTCATAGTATGGCTTCAGATTTTTTCTCGAGGAATGCTTCAGTGGGGTGAAAATACCAGCATTCAAAAGTTGTAGTCTATGACTAGTATTAACTAGCATATATTAAGACAAAGAATGATTATTTCATTTCTATTGCTTGATTTAACCCCTAGAGGCGGTGGAATATATTAAAAACCACCTAATTTAAACATGATTTGCACTAGAAACTTTGAACTAAATTTTATATTTTTAACTTTGGGGGTGGGGGAGAAATTTTGAAAATTAGCTTTTCCTTATTTTAAAATAAAAATTTCGATTATTCCGGTGAGAATTCAATATTACAGAGACATTATTGCTTGCCACTCAAAGGGTTAAGGTTTTCTAAGGCAAGCGGCCACCATGAACATCAAATATAAAAATAATTGGTTTATCTAGTTGTTTTTACGTGTTTGGCTCGAACGTTTTAACTGGAAATTTGACGTATTCTAGAAGTACTTCTGAAATACAAGCTTACCCTCAATATATAGGATTGACATATACACTAATTGTAGGAAAACTAATTCCATCTATAACATTATTTTCTTTTCATAGAAGTAAAAACAACCCCACTAAATTAAAAAATATATATGTAAATATTAAATATTACACTTAAAATCACTTTTATTCCTTAATATTTGTAAAATTTCAAATGCAATTTTAAGCTTAATAAGAACTAATTTTCTTCAATCGCTTTAAGATACTCATCAAAAGAGAAATATTCAAAGTATTTCTTATCTGTTTTCGTCAAACTGTAGTTCAAAAACTCTTATAGGCGAATAAAAGTTAAATAATAATCACTAATCAAAGAAAATATTTTCTTTTTGGAAGTGTTCAAAAGAAAAGGAAGCATTCCTTAAAGAGAAGGAAATTCTATAAGTTCTCAGATTCAAATTGCAAACTTCCCAATAGAATATAAATGTTGCCAATAAATGTCTGAAAATATTCTATGAAATTAAAACTTATTTTGAAATCACAATATATGTTCAATAGATAAGTTTTTAAAAATTATCCATTTTACTCCGCTACCCATTTTATCCCACCTAACTCTACTTCTTTTTTACTCCCTAATTCTTTAGTAAATATTACACAGACAAGTTCAGCACCATCAGTTGAGTTTTTGGGGAACTAATGAAAATGTTAATTTTTAATCAATACTTATCACTATAACCAGATGCTTTGTATAATTTACCATCCTTCCTCGAGCCCTTTTGACTCGCTACGCTTCAACCTTGGCTTTTTTGGTTACCATGGTTTGTAGCACTGGCATTTTTTCACAATGTATCCCTAGTATATTAGCTTTAAAAGTTCTTGCGTATGAAAATTATCAAGCAATTATTCCTTCAATGCTCAATGTACACGTACAGTCGTGGAAAAAAAAAAAAAGTAAACATCCCCTACTAACTCTTTGACAAATTATCGTAGACGGAAGTTACTGGTACCGAATGATTGGAAATAAAGTCTACTTTTAAATGATGTATATAAAATTTGCTTAGGGGGCCATCTACATATTAAAACGAACCCAAACCTCATTTTTTTCAATGGCAATACCCAATTTTAACGGGATATTTCAAATCTTCGGTTCAAACTATGCTCAGACACCAAATTTCAAGTCATTTGAATTATAAGTTTTTGAATTATAAACATTCAAAATTTAGTGCTTCTAATGTTAAATTACATTTTCATATATTTATTTATATCTCCTGAAATTATGCTCCTAATGTGCTAAATTTTTATGTAGCAATAATACTAATGTGCCCAAACATAAATACGCTGAATTTTCAATTTTTATAATTTTATGATATGAATTATGAATTATGAAATTAATATTCGAAAAAATTATGAATTGCAACCTACAATTTTTTTGATGTATTTAGATTTATTAAGTCCTGCTTTATGAAAATCCGAAATTTCACATTTTTCTTCCTAGCAGATTTCAAATTATGCTAAAAAAAACGCAAAATGATGCTTTAAGAGGCCGTCTATGATAGTATTGACTAGATATTTTGAAATTCCTCATGCTGTCTTGTTGTCTAACAGGCTTCATTGACTGCTTAAGGTGCCTTGATCAGGAAGGAGGCTCTCTCGGTTAACAATCGACTACGGAACTTCAATTTGGATACAGCCCTTAAAATACGCACGTTTTATAATAATTAATTTCTCGGAAACTTATGGTACGAATTGCATAAAAATTGGTTTTGAGGCTAATTCAAAGGTGTAGAGTTCATTTATGCTGTCAGAATTGGGTATTGCTATTGAAAAAAATGAATTTATGGTTTGTTTTAATATGTAGATGGCCCCCTAAGCAAAATTTATATACACCATTTAAAAGTAGACTTTATTTCCAATCGTTTGGTATCGTAACTTTCTTCTACGATAATTTGTTGAGGAGTTAGTAGGGGGTGTTTACTTTTTTTTTTCCACGACTGTACACTGCATTATGAGGTGCTAAAAAATTTAATTAAAACATTAAAATTGCATTTTTGCTGTCTTATTTAGAGGCTAGGTAACTAAAACAATTGAAAAATTAAATATAGGTTGGAACTGAAAGGTTTAAAAGAATAATTTGTTTTTGAAAATGCTACAGGTGAAATTGCCAGAATTGACATTTTTTCAGAATGTATGTTAGTTTTAGAAATTCTTGCGTACGAAAATTGTCAAGGAATTATTCCTTCAGTGCCCAATGCACACTGCATTGTGAGGCGCTAAAAATTTAATTAAAACATTAAAATTGCATTTTTTTGTCTTATTTACAGGCTAGGTAACTAAAACAATTGAAAAATTAAATATAGATTAGAACTGAAATGTTAAAAGAAATCGTTTTTGAAAATGTTACAGGTAAAATTGCCATATTACCTCCTCTGACTTTCAGGTAAGTCATGACATTTGGCACTGACTGGCTTGGGTGTAAAGGAGCTCCTGCGTCACCTCCTACTGCGGCTGCTGCTGCTGCTATTGCGGCTGGTGTTACTTGAGAACTATGTCTTATTTGCCTGTGAAGTATTATGGCTGCTTGTTCCGCCTGCAGCTGGAAATCTTGTGGCATTTTGTCAGGTATCATTTGTCTTGGTGGAACACCACTGAATGGAGGCGTTGGAGGTGTTTCAGGTGTGGACGTTGAAGGTGTAGTAGGTGGAGTTTCATCCGGCAGAGCAATGGGAGCCATCGGTTCTGGTGGGCCAGGTGGCACAAACGGTACATGTGGTAACTGTTGAGGTGCAGTTTTTCTGAAAAAATAAATATTAGAAATTTTAAAGTCCTTGTGCATCACATGCTCACAAAACAGAGGCAATTACTGAAATTTATGTAAGAGGCAAAATTTGGTAGGAATGTGAGAGTCATACTTTCGTGTTTGCAGACATATGTCCATATAATATAATGAAGTACTATTATATACTCAGTATTAATATATAAATATTAATTTTAACCAATATTATCAATTTAATACTAACTGTGTGGCGGATAAGGGCCCTTAGCTAATAGGGGAGGTTGCTGAAGGTGAAAGAAATCAGACCTGAAATATTCTACTCCAATATTGGGGTTATTAATTGGAAAAAAATATAAAAACTTTATGTTTATTAACCATTTGGAAAAATGGTTATTGTTCTCTGTCAGGGTAGGAAATAAAAAACATATCTGAGGATTTTTATTGGTTGAATCCGCATTTTATTCGTTTTCTGATGGGTCTATACAGTAATCTGTATTTCCCTTTAATTTCAACAGAGATGGATACTTCTGTTGCCACTATGACAAAAAAAGTAATAAAAACTAAAAAAAATAAATAAAATAATAATAACTCAGAAACAAATTGAGACACAGCTTTCAAACAAATTGCATTTAAAAGTACATTTTTTTCTCTATACGACGGTGTAAAAAGTAATATTGTGCGATGTTTAGAAGTTTAAAGAATGAAATTTCATTTAAAATGGGTCGTCAGATTTCTACGATGGAAAAGCCTTTTCTCGAACAGCCAATGAAATGCTTGGATAATACGTAAGTTTCGGGTGGATAATACGTACGTTTCAGGAAATCTAACGAGTCGCAGGCGATTTTTGTGGCTTGCAATTTTTACGTGTAATAACACTATTAATGTTTAATTCATGGCGTACGTAATGTATGATCAACTCCGTGCGATTTTTTTTATTTCTTAAATTTTAGTCTTTGAAAAAATCATTTTCCAAATGGTCGTTGTAATTTGTTAAATGTCTCTTTTTTTATTATATCGGTTTTTTAAATGAACCGCGTGATCTTTAAAAAATACATTTTACAATACATATTTATACACTTTTTTTTTAAAACGGACGCTATTCAGGGCCATCTGCAGCTCATTCTAATAACCGAAATGGCAGTAAACTTGGTAAGGGAACTAATGACTCCATGGAAAAAAGACTAAAAAAAAATCAGCTCTAAACACCGCTGATAGGGGGAAATGTAGAGCTGTACTATGGAAAAAGCGTCTCAAAAACAGGCAAAATTAATAACATACATGAAACGTCACGCTTTATTTATCACATTCCCTAATCCGGCGATTAATTCAACCACATTCATGTTACGCCACTCTCTTGGACTACACATTGCATTCCTTCCACTACATTCTCTACGGCAGAACGTAACATGTCACAAGGAATATTTCTCACTGTCTATATTATATTTCTTTTAAGGTACTTAGATTTGTGATCCAATCAAGATAGACCATCGGCTTCAAATAACCCCAGAATTAAAAGTTGCATGGAGTTAGATCTGGGGACCGGCATAGTTAAAAACTACGACCTATTATTCTTTTGTCGAGGGCGCAACAGCTACTATATCTTTACACTAATGTGTGGTGGTGCACCATCCTGCATAAAGATTGTCTGATCTAGATATTGTCTTTCCTGAAGTTGTGGAACGACAAAATTAGTCAGCATATCCTCTGTGCGTTAACGGTACACGTTAATGGTTCCGTCGCAGTAATGTTCTAAAAAAAGATTGGTTCAAGGATGAATTGGGGTTTGAAGATACACCAAATAGTGACATATGGTGAATGCAATGAGGTTTCGAGAACTACCTTCTAGAACTACCTTGGGCCTCTGAACAAAGTTCAGAGGTTCAAATTCTACAATTATGAGCATTAAAAGACCCATTCAGATGAAAATGGGCCTCATCTCCAGATAGAATTCTCCACGGGAAAGTATCATCGATCTCCATTCTGGCGAGAAACGGCAGATCAAAAATTAGATGTTTAACAAAATCGTTGGGTTGGAGTTGATGCAAGTAGTTGATCTTATATGAATAGTAGTGACGAATTCGCCGCAAGATTTTTCATACCATCGAAACATTCAAATCTAGTCCGCACGCTACACCTCTGGCGTTGCTATATTACCAGAAATGTTTCTTTTTGACCTGTCGACGATCACAGTTGCTACATCTGTTATTACACCTTCTGACACCGGTTTACGTCCTCTGCCCGGCTGAACTGTTAGCGAGCCTATTTCCTCGAACTTCAGAATCCTTGCTTTCACTGCATTAACTGATAAAGGTCCTTTGAGTAGCTTGTGGCCTGTTCTAATCTTATGAAGGGCGGCGGATGCATTGCACTGGTTACAATAGTACAACTTCACAAGTAACGCGTGTTGCGGCAATGTGAAGCGCATATTCAACCTGAATTGAAAATGGGTCTCGTCGCATACGTACGTTAAATTTTGCATTTTCATTTGTTATCCATATTTTCTGGTAATTCTCGACTGTGTAGCCTACAACAATGCTACATTTCACCCTGTCGGCGGTGTTTTGAACTATTTTTTCCTCGGAATCTTTTTCCCCACGGTGTCATTATTACCAGTAACAGGTTTACTGCCATTCCGGTCATTAGAACGAGCTACAGATGGTTCTGAATAGCGTCAGTTTAAAAAAAAGAACACTGTGTTTACACATGTATCATTAAACGAGCAAGCAATTTTGAGAGTCTGGATTATTTCGAAAACAGGTAAAACATTTTCATGAAATAGTTCACAATTTCAGAACATTTTTTGCTCTTGCACCCTTTCGAATTTTTGAGAAACTGTCCTTAGCAAGCATTTATATCTTAACACTAGAACGCCCGGAAGGAGTTGATTTGACTCCAACCACATGATTAAATTTTTCATTTTATTGTCCATTTGAGCCAAAAATTTTTTCATAAAAAAAGTTAAATTTAAGTGACGCAGAATTACGTTAAATAAATCAGTTAAATAATTTTAAATAAAAATTCTGGAGTGAAATATTTTAATGAAACTTGAGTAAAATTTACGGGCGTTCTAGTGTTAAAAAAAATCTCCATGCCAAATTTCAAGTTTGCACCCTCAATTGTATATCTCATTTTTAGACCGTTTTTTGCGTAAGTGGTCCCGGGTTAAAATGTATACTATGTTAGAATAGAGATAGTCATCATAATTTTACCACCATTACTGTTTAAATCGGTTTGGTAGCTGCATACAGTGGCTCCCAAAAGTGTTCGTACACTTACGAATTTCAATGAAATTGTGTTCCATCCATTAATTAAAATTAATATTTCAGAAAGAGTATTTAATAATAAACACTACAACTTATTCTTAACAAAACTACTTAAAATATTTAAAAAAAATAGTAAAACGTCATTTTAAAAAAATCAATAATCAAAAAGTAACAAAAAAGTTATCTCACAAATGTCTTCGTACACTTAAAAGAAATCTTTACATATTAGTAAATACTGTAATATTTTCTTAAATTAGTATTTAGTATGATATCCTTTAGTATAAACAACAGTTTTTAGACGTCTAAGAATAGATTTCACTAGTTTTTTTTGCAATTTCTGCATCAATGTCCATCCATCCATCGAGCATTACTGTTTCTACTTCGCTTTTCGTTTTAATGTCGTATTTTCGTACTCTAACATCCATTTCTTTCCAAATATGGTCTATTGAGTTTTAATCCGTCGATTGAGGTGGTGTTTTCAGAATTTATGCGCAATCATAGAGACACCAGAGGCGAACGTTGAGAGCCGTGTGCTTAAATTCGTTATCTTGATTAAAAAAAAAAAAAAAACAGTTATTTCCAATACCCAAATTTTTGGGCTGATTATTTTAAATTGTATTTTAAAACGTTTAAATAAAGTTCATAATTCATTATGCCATCAATAAATACCAAATTACCTTGTCCTGATGCTATCATGCACCCCAACAGAAGGACACCTCTACCGCCATGCTTAACTGTTCCAAGTTCTTCGGATAAAGTTCTTAATTTTTTCTTCTTCATACAATTATACGGCCATCGGAATCAAAACATGTTAAATTTACTTTCATTTGCAAATAAGACATTATTTCAATACGATTCAGGTTTATTTATCCTTGATTTTACGAAGAAAAGCCTAAGCTTTTTGTTTTTATCATTAACAAAAAAAAATTCTACGAGCAGAACGCCCATTTAATCCAGCTGATATCAGCATCAGCACTCGTCGAATAGTTTCAGGGGAAATTGAAGTAGAACATTTTTCATTAAATTCTGTAGCAACTTTTACAACACTTAAACGTGGATTTTTTTTTTTTACAATTTTTATAATTATAAATATCTGATCACGTTGTGTTAACTTTGAGGGACGACTTTTTCTTGCGCAATTTTCAACACGATTTTTTTCTTTGCGTTTTATCACATACTGTACCATAGAATTAGTTAAACTAACAAATTTAGCAATATGCCGAACTGATTTATCATACTATGATTAAAGATAATCAATTTTTGAATGCTGGTAGTTGTTTCTTATGACTACGAGCCATATTTAAATAATAAATAGAATATTACGAAGAAAGCAATCAAAAATTAAAGCCAAACGATTTCTTAAATCTCCCCACAAGGCAAAAATAAAAATAATATGACAGACGATAATTTTAATTATGAATTTATCCGAACATGTTTCAGTGTACAAAGACTTTTGTGGCGTATTCTTTTTCTGCCTCCTCCCGTTTTCATTTTTATATAAATAGAAAATCAGTCAATAATAAAAAGAATCGTTGAGCATTATTTAGAATAACATAAAGTTGATGTTGAAAAATATTGGACTTCATATTTGAATTCAATTCCAGGGAAATGCCCTTTTACTATTAATTTCTAAAGTGTACGAACACTTTTGGGATCCACTGTACACGAAATCACTTTCACCAAAATTTGCTTTACGAATATATATGTCATCAAATAACAGTTTTGTTACCTGATATCTTATATAAATGGAAACTACATATAAACATACATCAATAAAATTTAATTTAAAAACATCTAACTCAAACATTTGGTTAGGGTTCAATCATGGGGATCCTTCATTAGTGCGCAGCGATTAAAATTGATACAAAAAGGAAGAGTTAACAATAAAGATACAATGGAAAATTGTATATTTAGATAAACACAGTAATTACATCTTCAACAACCCTTTTTATATCTATTATCATTATGTTCTAATGAGAGGTCCCTAATATTGGACCAGAAACAGTTGTCAGCTTTAAGTCGTTTTCAATTAAATTTTATTCACCGATTTTTAACGGCAGTTCCTCTGTTATTTCAAACATCGTATTGCACAAAGTATTTTACCATTTTATACTTGCTTTTAACAGTTATGTCACACTTACTTGCTGGGACTAGGTTTGGGTGAGTCTGAGCTGCCCAGACTGCCGACCAGAGTGGACGTACTGGCTGTTGTGCTTAGAACCGTAGTAGGCGAGCTGGGGTTACTGGACTGGGATGTGAGCGTGTCCGCCGAATGAGAGGGAGCCACTTTCTTTCCAGGGATACTTAATTTGCTAGGATCGTCCGGGAGAGAACTGCTCGATTCTAGTGCTGATTTATCAGGCCTAGATTAAAAAAAAAGTAACATTAGATACATTATCAGAAATGGCTACCATTAAAATGTAGTAGTAAAAAGTCCTTTTTGTCTATATCGGGGGGGGGGGGGGGGGGGGGGGAGGAAGGTAGTATCTTTATTCCTTCTTTTTAAGAATTGCGCTAATTTTACCCAAACACATGAAACTAAAATGCGTGGAACTCGATTATAGAAGATTCTCAATTTTCTTCAATATTGAATTTAAATGAAAAAAAAAAAAAAAAATAGATACCTATCGAATATTAATGATGTGAATTATCACAATGCTAACAAAGCGTAAACCAACTTAGTGAAAAATGTCCAAGCCGGGAATCGAACCCGGGTCCCTGGAATAGATCTCCAGTGCTCTACCACTAAACCACAAGGACGATGTCCAGCTTGGCATTTCTCACTTATATAAGTCGGTAAGGCTGCTACTGCAGCACAAGATGGAGAAGTCTTCATGAGCACACATTCTAGCGGCGTAACATGAGACGCAAATAAACCCAGCATCGGTGAATATACAATTTTAATTAATTTTTCAACTACATTTCAGCAGTGAAATTACGCTTGAAATTATTGAATATTAATGATGTGAATTATCACACTGCTGACAAAGCGTAAACCAACTTAGTGAAAAATCGCCAGGTTGGCTTAGTTTTTGGCGGCTTATTTTTGTTGTCAAATTTGATGCTTCTTTGTTTTGGTGCAATTTGCAATTTCATAAGTATAAAAATAAAAAAGACATGATAAACTTACACTAAAAACAGATGAAAATATATATTTCTTTAAAATTTTTAATGGCATATCACGTTTTGAAGAGAAAAATCACCCTAAGAATTTAATGCTAAAAACTTTAGAAACCTGCAGATCTCACGATTGTAGCGCAGGATACGGAGGGAGGAGGGGGGGAGGGCGAGAGGTTACAGGGCGCAGTATAAATAAATATGTAATGGCAATAATTTTAGAAAATTTTCTGAATTCCATCCTTTGTATTATTTAACTTTATTTGAAAAAAAGTACCCTGTGTCTGAAATTTTCTGCTTGCGTATACCACACTACTTTGAATATATACTTCTTGTACAATGCATATGAACGCGATATTGTCAGGCATACAACAGATGACTTCTTGTTTACTTGCATTTTTTCCCTGCTATATTTGTATTAATGATTTTGGGCATATTTTATCTAAAATGTCATTAGAGGATTCGAGTAATTTTGATAAAAGATGCAAACTATTTTATTTCTCCTCGTGATATCTCTCTTTCTGTCGTAAATCACACCACACATACATATACATGTACAGTACAACCCTACTTTTACACTTTTTTTTAAAACAATTTAAAAACATGAATACCATAAGCAGTATTCAACTGATTATTTGTTAATTTTTCAAAAATTTCACGGCTTAGTTTTGAAATAGTCAAATAACTTATTTTATAGTATGCAATTAACTACCGCATAAAAATATAAATATTCTGTCCAAAAAAAATTGATTAGTTTATAGTAATATTTCGTAAAAGTAGACTGCCGCAGTTACCTCTTTTCTCTTCATGTTTGATTAGATATAATAGATTTCTGTGTAGAAAGTTAAAATTTTAATTGTTGTTTAAGGGGACATTTAGCCTCAACATTGGTCAAAGAAATCGATTTTCTTTTTTTAATATGAAATGAAAGCCTGTTTAATTGTAAATATTTTGACACCTCATTTTTACTCATACGGCAATTATATCGCGAGATATTGTAAATTTTGTTAATACACCCAGCGCAATTACCCTCACAAATTAAAAAATTAAATAACTTTTTTTCCATGTTCATATTTTCTTTACTTTCATGTTTTAAAAATGCTAAGGCTTTTTTAGTATTTGAGATAGAGATTTAAACTTTTTTTATATATGTTCTTTATTATATATGTGATAAATCTCCGCATGGAATTAGCCTTAAGGTTTTTTGTTATTTTTTTTAAAATAAAAGTATATGAGGATGTGTTAGATTTCATCTTTTGGCACTATATATATCAGTAAAAAAATTATATTAAATGTAATATTAGATATATCTAAAAATTCATGCGCAGTCTTGAGTAAAACACATTTGAAAGTCTAAAAAAAAGGGCAAAAATATCAATATTTAAAAAAGTAGAAAGAATTTTAAAAAATTCAAAATTTTTTTAACTTTTTAAAAATTTTAATTAAATATGTAGTTAATTTTTTTCAAAATATACTTTTAGTTGAACATTAAAATTCAGCGTGTTCGTTATTTGAATCCTATATTTTAAAATAAACAAAATTGTTGAAAAGGTAAACTGTCCCATTAACCCTTATGCATGATTTTTTATTTTGTTCGGAAAACATCCTATTTGAGTCTATTTTTTGTTAATTATCCACTAGAAAAATAGAGAAAAAGTTTCTTTGTGTTTCTGTTGGACATAATGCCATCATGTCACCCCTGAGTTGTACATAACAAAAATTTCTCAAAAAATGATAATTTTGAATGATGTACCTACTTTAAAGTATTTACACTGCACAATAACAATTATTCAACGATGTAATAATTTTTATAAGGCTTTTAATAGTTTGCAGAATTATTAATGACTACCTTATAAAGATAGAGAAAAAACGCCAATCGATCACATTTCAAGCAGTACCATCAAAAAATGTTATAACGTCACCGTGATAACAAATCAGAAAACACACACACACACACACTTCACGAACTTAAGGCTCCTGTCCCTACCAGCGAAGGCACTCACCAGCTAATGCTAATCCTATAGGGAGGGATTTTTCTAATATCTCTTTTGCATTTCGACATTTTTAATTTTTTTTTTTGCATTGGATAGTTGAGATCCGTTTCTACATCGCACCTTTTTACTTTTTCGATTTTGAATGCAGGTATTTTTTGGAATGACACTTTCATTTTCAGAACCGGTTTTGAAAGTGAAAGTAACTTTATAAAAAATATCTCCGACCAAAATCGAAAAAGTAAAAGAAGTGCAATGTAGAGATGGACCTTGGCTATCCAATGTAAAAAAAAAATTATTCAAAAATGTCGAAAATGAAAACGAGATATTACAAAAAATCCCTCTCCATAGGATTAGCATTAGCTCGTGAGTGTCTTCGTCGGCAGGGACAGGAGCCTTAAATGCATGTTACCATACGTAAGTAACACATAATGGTTCACCAAAAACAAATAGAAAGCGCCAAACGGCAAAAAAAAAAAAAAAAAAAGATCATGTAACTTCTAAGTTACACTATGCATTTAAGGATTAAAGATTTTTTATTTAAAAATATTGAAGAATATTGATGAACTGGTATCGTTTCATTTCTTTTTGGTATGTTCAATAATATTTTTAGATTCTTTTTTTTTATTACATAACTTTCGGATCCATTCATGTTATTAAATTTCGAAATATGCATCTATATACCGGGTGTTCCAAAAATGACTGTTGGATTTTAAAATTCAATAACTTGCAAATGGTGACAGATATTAAAAAAATTCTTGCAGGAGTGTTATGTAAGATGTCAGGAGTTTTTATGCTGCGATTCTCAATTTTAGTTACAAATAGCATCGATAGATGGCGCTGCAAGCAATAACTGCTAAATCCAGGCTCGATTTTTTGGAGTCTTTCTTCTTCCATGCGAAAAAAGGAGATTAAAATGTACTGAATGGACCAAAAATCGGCATTTGACTAAGCACCTATTGCTCTTAGCGCCACCTATTGTTTGAAATTCGAACTAAAATCAAGAATCACAGTAAAAAAACTCCTGACATCGTACATAACCCTCCTGCAACATTTAAAAAAAATATCTGTAACTGTTTGGAAGTTATTGATTTTTAAAATCCATCAATCATTTTTGGGACACTCGGTATGTATACATATAAATATCGAGAATATCGATTTTAATATTATTAAAAACATATTTACTGCATAAAAGTTATGAAAAAAAAAGTTTTAGATTTTGTGCATTTCTACATTTAACTGAACAGTACTCGTTTACAATAATCTCATGGTACCTACTTTTGAATATCTCTATTTCCCCAGAAATGTTTTGCCTCATTCAATGACAGAAATTTTGCAATTATATGGGATGGAGATTCGACACAATTTCAAACAAATGCCATCACATAAATCGTTAAAAAGACAATAATAAAAAAATGACGTCATATTGACGCAATCATAATACAACCCCCCAGCTTTATAATAAATAAGAATGCACATTTAACAGAAATATATATAATTTCCTTCACAATATGGAAAAGATGCAAAAAATTCAGCAAATGGCGGAGCATTTATAGAGAAATTCGATTTCGTTTGGCATTATTTTTAAATGAGAAATGTTTTTATTTATAAAACTAAACCTACAGCGATTACATGAAATGGTATCAAGTTCTAGAATCTGTCAGCCGTGACGTCAATTGTGAAATTTTGTTTGCAAAGCGAAAGAACACACTCTAAAAAAACAGTTGCTATGTTTCTTTCCTATTTAATACAAATCATAGAAAATGTTACCAGTGCATCTGAAGTACCGTTAACCGGGGTGACTTTGTCTCATTTTTTTTGCCTCCTATTGAGTTTAACCATAAAAATGTTACTGAAATTCTCATTTAAACAAAATTCTAATTTTTCTTTTAGAATTTCAAGATATCAATTGAAAATTTTAAAATTGAGATTTAGTATTTTTAAAGAATAGTTTTTAAAAAATATATTATTTAAAAAGTAACTAAAAAATCATAAAATAAGTCTTAAAAATTTTGTAAGAAAATGCAAATCCATTATTATGGTATAATAATAAAACATTACAAAACACTACTCCATTTCGAGATTAAAAAACCCACAAATTTTGTCTGAAAATAAAGAGAATTATAAATGAGTATTATGCAAAACGTGTAAAACAATTAACAATTAAGACGAGTAAGAGTATTTTTAAATGGGAACTTGCATTTTTATTAATATTTTTCAATAAAAAACAAAATTTTAGTTACATTCACTTATTTGATGTACGAAAAAACATTTCTTTTAGAAGAAACAGTCTTTTTTTTTTTTTTGTGTGTGTGTGTGGGGGGGGGGGGGGGGGTGGTATTTTTTAGGACCTTATAGCTTATTCTTATAAATAGTGATAGTAATTGACAATTTTTCAGCGGCCTTTTTTTTTTTTTTTTTTGACTAAATACCTATTATACAACATATACCAGTTCTGAACTGTTTCATCCATATAATTTTTATAATTACGATTACCTACTGGAGATTTATAGGCAAAGACATTGTTACACATGTAATTCTACAAAATCATTATATTTATATCTAGTACAACGGTTATATTTGCAGTAAATTTTTGCTTTTATGATTTTATTTTCAGAAAAATTAACTATAACAAATAAACTAATTTTGTGGCGACTTTGTACCGAGACAATTTCATTCCAAATTGACATTTAGAATGTCGGTTTTTTAATAAAATCGATGCAAAATCTGAAATATCATATTAATGTATATAAATCTCATTGATTTGTAAGGAAGACATATTAAGAAATAATATAAGCGAGTATTTACCTCTTTACAACATCAACTATAAATAACTTTTCCAAACAAAAGTTTTCTCCAATAAAACCACGCACGAAATATTAAACAAAACAACAACCGAAGTGACGCCAAACTCAATTTGTAAACTGCTAAACTGAATAATTTATGTTAAAGTTACTGCCGCAATCTATAAGGATTCGGCATTACGAATTAGTTTTATTGAAACAAATTTTAATTAACACACGTTTTATCTTTATCTGCGGTCTGGGGCAAAGTTATCCTGCGGTTGACGGTAATAAAATAAAAACTATAAGGTATACTTACAAGGAGAGGGTCCGAGGTTGGTCTCACTGAATGCGATGATGAACATTTGTGCATCGATAGAGTATGGTTAGTATATAAATATATGAGCGTCATAACGCGCAACCCCCAGGGGGTCTTGAGAAAATAAGTCGCAAAGTGTAAGTTAGAGTTCATAACCGAATAAATTTCCTTCTTTGGCAAACTGTTCAGTAGCGCGATCGGGAGCACGCTGGATTTGAGTTATTTCGGCCCGGGTTAAAATCCGGGTCGGACTTGTTTTACGGAACGAAAATTTTTATCAATCATTTTCGAACCGCAATTGAAAAAAATATGTATAATAATTGAAATTTACGAAAAATATGAATTAAACGTATGTTTTGTAGCATATAAGTGCTTTTTTAACTACGAAATTTTGCGTGTTTAAATACATAATGAAAAAAAAACCCCGCATATTTATGTCTATAGACCAGAAATTTTTTGTTGTTATTTAAAATTATTAGCAGTGATTTCAATGAATAATCTACTATTTTTCACAGAAAAATAAATTAAAACACGTGATATAAAAGCGTGAATAATTTTATGATTTTAATTTTGTTTCTATATGAAAGTATTTAGAATATTTGATGATTTTTAGGGTTCCGTATTTAAAAAGTAAAAACGGAACCATTATAAGATAACTCCTGTGTCTATCTGTCTGTCTGTCACAGCCCTTTTACTCGTAAACTATACAACCTGGAAAGTTCAAACTAGGGGAAGTAATAAAAACTATTGACCCATATATTTACAGATTAATAAATATTCATAAATATATTTAGGAAAAATGTAAAGGGGCTAATTAAGTTATTTAAAAAAAAAACTTTTCTTTGTATATCGTGTGGGGGGGTATCGTGTGAAAGCTTTCGTAACGCTGAAATCAATAATATATTTAATTTAATTTAATTACAATAAAATTAGCGGTAGTAGACATTAATTTAAACCTTGCAGGAAAATTATAGCGGTTACCCTAGGTCACATAGTTTTTGAGAAAATCGCATTTTTTCGTTATTTTCAAATTTCGATTTACGGTCTTCAGAAAAAGTGTTGAGCAGAGCTGGAGGTACCTATCGTAGCAGAAGTATAAAAGCATTGTTGATCATGAATTTTGGTAAAATCGTCGGTAATTAGCCGAGATATTAAATCTTAAAGACATGGACGGTTTGGACATACATAACGACAGGGACGCTATACTCTATGCTCCATCGGCTTCTAAAGTCTAGATAACAAATTTTAAGGATATATTTATGTAATGCAATGCCCAGTAGCAGTATAAAAGCAATAAACGTCAAATTGTTAGAAACAGACTAATTTAATGAGAATAAATCACATAAATACTATGGGATTCGCGACTAGTTTGCATTGAGTGGCTCTCTCAATACACCTATTATGTCTTTAAAGATTAACTAAAAATTTATACGGAATAACAAATATACAGAATAGCTATATTTTCTATTATTTAGGTTCCATATATCTGTGAACTTTCATGGTATATCCATTTATATTTTTCTAGTATACAGAGTGCAAAGGAAAGTCCCTTAACCTGAAAATACTTGTGAAGGGACAGAGCTACAGCTATGCAAGTGAGGGAACGTTATAGTAAAGCGACTACGCCCGATTTAATGAAAACGACAGCAGCGCCCCCTAGTTGCGAAATTTGGAAGATAGCCACTGCGAATCGAAAACGAAAAGAGATAGAGCAAAATTTCCAGTTAGAAAGTTTTGGAGCATCAATTAATTAATAAAATACGACATTTGATTTACATGGATAAGATAAATCTTCGTCTGTTTACCCAAAAATATCCGAAATCGATGCACTCCATATTGTGTAAACGTTTGAATGGAATAGTCAGAAGTATGAAGAAACACGCACAATTTATGCTATAAATACGTACTTATCTTAATACATTTTGATAACATCACACACACACACAAAAAGACAAACTGTATCACAGTGATAAAAAGTTAATATTCAGTATGTTCGAAAAGTTCGCCATTGCTCACGATACACGTTTGTATTCGTGAGAGTAATTCTGCATGCACATTTCTCAGCATGGAACGTCTATTGCAAGCCTCTTCAATACGACGACATAGATTTGACCCTTTCAAGGGCGATGGCTACACTGTAAAAAAAAATGGTAACGTTCCATGTAAAATCCAGGAACGTTTAGCCTTTTCTCAGGTTTTCAGAATAATTTAGCTCTTTCCTGTGAAATTCTGGTTTTCTTATCTGAAACGTTCCTGAACAAAAGTTGGAAACAGCAAAACGCTGCGGCCGCCATTTATTATTTTTTTTGCTATAATCCGTTGCTCGCGCGCGAGTGTCGAAAACGAATTCCTTAAATGAATGTAAAAAAATCAATATGGAATGCAAATAAATCAATAGACGACATAATCCTTTACGTCCCTATTGTCAAGACCATTCAGATGAAAATACCTCTGTGACATCGCTAAGAGATTATCTCTCGTACTTGTCTGTGGAATGTTTAACGAGCAGACCGTGTAAAAAAATACACCTATTATTTGGATCTCCATTAACCAGGAGACCATCAAACATGATTCTCACCGATTTTGATTAATTTAAAGTATGTTTTAGAGTTCGTATCTCTAATTATTCTTGTGAAAGGATTTCTTCAAATGGGCCTTAGATTTTCAGAAATTAGATGCCGAGGTTTAGCATACGTTTCAAATACCCATTAGTTTGCAGCTCTCAATGTGTCTTTCGTGGTGTGGACGCAAAAGGGTAGCACGCCACCCGTACGGCCCGAGTTCGATGCTATCTCTTGACTTTTTTTTCTTTTTTAATTAATTTTATATTTTAACACTTTACAATTTGATTTAAATTTGATATATATTTGACACTTTGAATTGCTGCAAATCTGAATTTTTTTTTATTTTCGGAAAAAATATACAATTGCGTTTAGGATTTTTTTTTTTCATGAAAATTTATATGTATTTTATCTAACTTGTAAACTAACATAATTACTGACGAAAATCCAAAATATTTTATGTCTAGATTTTTTTTCTAATTATTATTTACATTTATATATTTTTATATTTTAAGCAAAGTTCAGAAACAATATATCATATATATATTTACTTTATTGAAATTTAACTGAAAATTTATTTTTTCGTGTAAATTATAAATAATAATTTTGATGTCAATTTCAAAATATTTTTTCATTCCAACAAATAATGATAATAAAGCGAAAATTGTCAACTGGAAATGTAAAAATCGTCTGCGGATCCCGCATGCTGTGAAATGTCAGTAATATTCCTGGTATTTCGCAGGAAACTTACTGGCATTTCTGAGAATGTTTTTAACATATACAGTAAAGTTCTAGTCATTTTCAAGAAATGTTACTTGGAAATAATGGGCAACTCAGCTGCCCATTTTTTCCCAGGAACGTTGCGGAATTTTTTTTTACAGTGTGGACGGTCTAGCCACCTAATTTTAATTCCAAAACTGACAAATGGCACCAAGAATATTTTAATAAAATTTTGCTTTTGTAATGAAAGTGCAAATTAGCAGGTTTTTGTTTTCTGAGAAATTTGTTTGGATATTCTGGTGTCAGTCAATTGTTTCATCAGTTTACGAACAGAATTCTTCTAGGCCTGAAAGAGTTATTCTAAAAATTTAAATGCATTAGAAATTAAATCTTTACAGACATTTTAGCACAGTACAACGCCACAATCTGCAATTGTGCACGGCTGCATTTCCGGAATGTGAATAGGCAAAGTAGAATCGTCGCTCATTGATTTCGGACATTTTTGGGTATGCAGGCGACGATTTATCTTATCCGTGTGAACCAAATGTCGTTTCGTGCTAATTAATTGATGCTCTAAAACTTTCTAATTGGAAAATTTGCTCTACTTCTTTTCGTTTTCGATTTGCAATGGCTATCTTCCAAATTTCGCCTCTAGGGGTGCGGCTGTCGTTTGCATTAGGTCGGGCGTAGTCGCTTTACAGTACCGTTACCTCCTTTGTATAGCTGTAGCTCTCTCCGTTCGCAAGTATTTCCAGGTTAAAGGGACTTTCCTTTGCACCCTGTATATTATACAGCTATACTCAATCCTACGTTGTATAATTTTTACAAAGTCTTAATATCCTTTTAGCAACGGTATTTTTTTAATAGTACACTTACTTATTCATATATTATTGTACGGAATCCTCTGTGAGTGAGTAATACTGGCACTTGACCGTTTATTTTAATATCCTTTTTAAAATTCTTAAAATGACTTTTTTTTTACTTCGGATTTTTGGTTTTTTAATTATGGTTTTGTAATTATTACCTACGTAATAACTATTTTCAGCAATTCAGTATCTTTTTAGAGCTTATTTTTAAGCACAAAGACAGTTATTCTAACTATAATAATAAGAATCCAAGATTTAAAAAATTCAAAAGTTAAAAAGCGAGTTGATAAAAAAAGATACATTTATTTTACTGTGAAAAATAGTAGCTTATTTATGTAAATAACAGTAAATAAATTTTAAAATTAGCTTAATTTTATGGTCTATAAAAGTTCCAATTGACTTTTTTTAGTTTGTTATTATTATTATTATTTATTTATCTTCACTTTTCATTAAATATACAAACATGCAAAGAATCGCGTTTAAAATTGTATTTATATAATTAAAATAAATTATATAAAAATATTAAACAAGGAAAAAAATTGATTTCCGAAAGAAATTGCTACATAGGCACTTATTCTAGTTAAAAATCAAAATTCCAGACATTAAAAATCATATTAAAAATATAAAAGCATTGTTTTAATAAACCATCAAATATTTGAAGTATTTGAATGAGGAAAAAAAATGAAAATAATACATTTGTTTACTTATTTTAATTTATTTCTCTGTCAAAAATTGTTGATATTCATTGAAATAACTGTAAATAATTTTAAATAACAACAAAAAATTTCTGGTCTATAGGCATATAAATATGCGGTTTTTTTCTACTTTTCATTATATATTTAAACATGCAAAATTTCGTAGATAAAAAAGAACTTATATGCTACAAAACATACGTATAATTCCTATTTTTCGTAAATTTCAATTATTATACATATTTTTTCAATTGCGGTTCGAAAATGATTGATAAGCATTTTCGTCCCGAAAAACAAGTCCGCGCCGTATTTGAACCCGGGCCGCAAAATCTCAAACCCAGCGTGCTGCCGATCGCGCTACTGAACCGCTTGCCAAATAAGGAAATTTATTCGATTATGGACTCTAGCTTAAACTTTGCGACTTATTTTCTCAAGACTCCCTGGGAGTAGCGCTTTATAGTGCTCATATATTTATATACTAAATGTACCCTATCGATATACAAATATTGATCGCATTCGGTGCGACTAACCTCGGACCCTCTCCTTGTTAGTTATAAGTTATAGGTGTGGTATATAACAAAATAGGAAATAAAACGCAACAACGATTTGTTTAGAGCAGTGATTCCCGACCTTTTTTTGGTCGCGGCCTACTTAAGCATCTTTAAACTCCCGATGCCCCCTTCCTCCCCTCTGTAACATATATGTCCTATGATACAAAAAAATAACTCTTACTCACACAGAGGAAGTCTAAAACAGCATTAACTTTATAAATCATTTCACATTCTGTAACTTATCTAAAGGATAAAACTTTTGCTACAAATATGTCTTTAACACAATTCAATGAATGCAATGACGTCATACATCTTCGCATTTACACCTAGAGAAGTTTCATTGCTCTTTGTCAACTTACCTCAGACAAAAACACGTTACACAGTCCACATTTTTATTTTCACGAAATTTCTTGAAGAGACTTTTGACAGAATTGATACCTTTTATTATTAAATTTAGTACTTCATTAAGATTTTTTAAAAAAGACCGAAACTATATAAATAACATAATTCACAAGCATCATTTCTAGATTTGCAGCTTTATCATTTTACAGTAACCATTTTTCTTTTCTCTTATAACATTTTCCCCTGATTACTTCTTTTTCCTATTATCGTTACTTGTCCACCATGCATTATCCGATTTTAATTTTTCAAATGCATATGCCATGATGTATGTTCAGATGGTCTGCACAACAGCCATAAAAAGTTTACTTTTTACCTTTTTTTACCCGGTGTCCATTTAGAGACTTATTAATTTTATAAAAGCAGGTATTAGGGATTTTAAGATATATTTTTGGTTAAATGTGAACTGAAATTATTTTTACTTTTTTTTTTAAATGAAATTTATTTGAAATGTAAATTAAATATTCTTATTTCACATGCAAAAGTTTCCTCATGTAACATACTGCACTATCAATAGAAATGCAAGTTTCTTTCAATAAATAGTAATAAAAAGCGGTGTGTAATACTAAAATACTCTTATAATTAGGAAAATTGTAAAATTCTTTTAATATATATAAAAGAAGTCTAAATATTAAAGAAAAAAATCAGATAATTATTTCGGTTATAGTTGTGTTTTATACTTTTAATTAGGAACATAAAAAAAATTATTTTATTCATATTCAAGGCTGGAGCAGCACAGTTGAAGTTTATTCCAACAGAGCGAAAAATGTCCAGACCAGGGATCGAACCGGGATACTTGTCGTGCCCTGCCAATGCCTTACCTGTTAGGCTATCCGGACCGATACCTGACTGACATAATTCACTCTTATTAGTTGGACTTGGCTGCGAACTGCAGCGCTAATTTCATTCATCCGAGCTATAACTATAGCACATATATCGGTCCGGATAGCCTAACAGGTAAGGCATTGGCACGGCACGCCAAGTATCCAGGTTCGATCCCTGGTTTGGACATTTTTCGCTCTGTTGGAATAAACTTCAACTGTGCTACTCCAGCCTTGTATATCATTTAATCCAGTTGGAAAAATATTCGTTCCTTCATTATGACTTATTTTATTCAGTTATTTATTAAATTTTCATATATTATTTCTATTTTTAGTCTACAACATGTATTTTATTTAAAAATAAATAAATAGATAAAAATAAAAAACTGACAGAAAATGGTCAATAACAAATATGAATTTGCCCCCCTGTGGGGCGTACGCCCCACGTTGGGAGCCACTGGTTTAGAGTAAGTTTGACATCATACTGAAAGCATCTCATGGAAAGTGTCATCATATTTAGTAAATTATTTTTATTATTTTTGGGGGAATTTTTTTCATGAGATGGAATAGTCAGTATTATAGATATTTTAATTCCAAACACAATTAAGTGAAAATACTACGCAATTTTAATACACTTATAGTAAAAAAAAAAAAAAAAAAAAAAAACACGTTGAAATTCCAATTAAAAAAAATGCTTGAAGGCTGTGGATTTCCGCCTTTTTCATTTAATACATGAAAAATGTGCATTATCTGCTAAGAAATGTTTTAATATAGTGAATGGATCTGAATTTTTATTGCCTTATAAACACAAAGTACACATGTTATAATTTTTTTTAAAACTTTTTGGGCCGTTCTTTTAAGATATGATAACAAGGAAGACAGAAATGCATTAGAAAATTTATATATAAAAAAGATCTGTTGGTTGGTTGGTTGTGTTTATGACGGTCAATTATCATCACGAGGGATATAGGCCCAAAGGGGGAGTGCCCTTCGTGGGGGTCTTTCTAAGGGAACCTAACCCGTATTTACGCTTGGAAATCCAAGGTTTCGAAGAAAACCACGAAAAACTCCGAAACGGTTAGGCCGACGGGCGCGATTGGGTTCGAACCCAGCACCTCCCGTCTACCAGCTTCGAGAGCAATAAAAAAAAAAAAAAATAAATAAATAAAAAAAAAAAAAAAAAAAAAAAAAGATCTGTATAAAGATAAGCTATGGCAAGTGGATGAAGAAATGAGTAAATAGTGGTCTGAGAAATTTTTAAAGTAGAGAGTAATTTTATGCTTTGCAAAAGTATGTGTATCAAAATTCATCCTAATCGGTCACAAATTGTAGATTTATATAGGAGCATACACTCAAACACTAATTTATATATACGAGTATATTGGTATTTTGTCTTGAATCCCATCTCAGACAAAAACGGGACAATAATTATTATAATCACTACAGAATCCAAACTTATTTAAAATTTCCTCACATGGATATCATAATGTAAGATGAAACGAAACACTGAAGGCTAAAATTGGAGGCCCAGGGCACAGGCCACTTGGCCAGTTCTTTAATCGGATTTTGTGTACGAGGGAGTATCAATGAGTTTCTGCCCTCACATAGAAATAATTGAGAGAAATTTATCAAATTGCTACATTTTATGAGTCCTTTTCTATATAGTCAGTGTGCACAGTAACCCATGTGTTCAACCGGTATTTCAAAGAGAGAGGAGAGGATGTATTTCGGGCGGCGAGGATGGTTCAATAATTATTGTTCGAAATGTGTATAAAATATTTGTGCTGGGATGGTTGATGTGGAATATTGAAGCCTAATGTCTTACATGCCTATGCTCAATTTCAGAACCGTAGCTGCTATATTAACATATATTTTTTCGTTTTAGGTGTGAGAGGTGGCACCTAGCTTGAAAGGGGGAAGTTGGGGGGAAAGGCTGGTTTGGAGCTTATTGGGAAGCAGTGATGGGTACCTGAAGCAGTTCTATGATAGATTTGTGACAGTGGATGAGACGTAGCTACAGCACTATGATCCCAAGTCAAAACGACAGTAGCAAGTCTCATTCACTGTCACTCCCCCAACTACCCTCTTTCAAGCTATGTGCGACCTCTCAAACCAAAAACGAAAAAATATGTTAATATAGCCGCTAAAGTTCTAAAATTGAGCATATAGGCATCTAAGACATTAGGTTTCAATATTCCCCACGTCACCATCGCAGTACAAATATTTTATACACACTCAGGGCAATAATTATCGAACCACCCTCGTAGCGTAGACCCAAATGAGGGCATTTTTATAACTTTTACCGACCCCCCACATGTGACATATTGTTGGAAAAGTCTGTGACCACTTACTCATGCTGTGCACCTTTCGAGCCCCTCCCCCTCAATTTGTTCACAGGTGGACACTGCGGACATCATTCATGCCTCCGGGGGAGGGGCAATTTGGGGGAGGGGCTCTCAGGTGCATAACATGAATAAGTAGTCACAGCCCTTTCCAGCAATATGTCACATGTGTGGGGCGGCAAAAGTTAGAAAAATGCCCACCTTTGGGTCTACTATCGCGTTTCCTGGTATACATCCTCCCCATTTCTTTAAAATACCGTTTGCAGAAATGTGTTATGTGCACAATGACTATATAGAAAAGGATTAATACAATGTAGAAATTTCATAAATTTCACTCATTTATTTCTATGTGAGGGCAAAAACTTATTGATACTCCCTCGTATGGCCGGTATTTCATAGGAATGATCCTTTTCATAAATTATAGCTAAATGGCGAAATTTTTTAAATTACTGTGGAGGATGCAAACAAAACAAGCTCATCAAACAACATCAACTGCACAAGCAATTTAAGAATTAAAGTTTAAAAGAAATTAACTATATTAATTGAAGAGATGGGACAAAAAAAAAAAAAAAAGAAAAAAGAGTTAATCATATGATTGAAGACAATCAATGATCCTCTACCATCTGTTAAGTTACTATTTGAAAAACTTAATGCTCGCAGAGAATTTAACAGATGAAGGCGGCAGTTGACAAAAAATTGTAATTTTAGTTGATGAAAGTGTCAAAATGTGTTTTCTCAAAATGATAATTATGTCACTATCCGATCCTCAATTATAATATTTCAGTTAGACTGGAGTATTTTAAGCCTTATTTAATTAAAAAATTATGTTATTTAAGATTTTGACATCACTATAGTAAATTAACAAAATTAAGTAAAATATTTTCCCCCCTTTCTCATGATTTTCTTTTTCTATTTTCTTCTTCTTTTTTTAAAGGAATCTTTAGTGAATTTCGTTCTGTTTTAAAAATGAGTTTAAATTGAGCGGATTCGTTTTATAAATTTGTATTTGAGCATGAACTTAACTCGTATTTCAGAAGGTAAATGTGAGTGAATTCGTTCTATTTTTTTAATGAGTTTGCACAGCAGTGGTAGAAACCCCGGTCATGTATATAGCACAGCACCATTTCCCCATGGTGCTGATTTTTAAACTCATCACTATATTATTATTATTATTATTATTATTATTATTATTAATTTGCAGGATACAATCATTTATGACCTTTTTTATAATATTTCGAAGTTTGATAATATTTTATACTGTAGTTTTCAATTTATAGAGATTTCAAAATGAAACTAATTATGATCACCCTGTATGCTTCTAAAAATAGTACTTATAGAATAATTATTTCAAATTTTTTAGGATTTACAGATATCAATAACAAGACCTACTGTAACATTTTATGTAATCTTAATAAATATTTGGCCATCATTATTTTTGCCTGTATTTATGTAAGAAATTTACTTTTAAACATCTAAATATATTTACATTTTATATTAGTAAAGCACAAATATTAAATTAGGAAAACGCATTCGTACCTTTTTGGTTCAGGTGACGGTTGAGTGATTGGTATAAAAGGTTCATCTGCAACTGCGGCCGGTTCAGGAGTGGGTGGAGGAGGTACAGGTACACTCATAGGTTCTGGACTGGGCGATTTAGGAAATCTATCCATCATCCGTCTCGTTGCTTGCTCTCGCATCTGTTCCTCTTCGACTGCAACAACGGTGAAATATCGTAAAGAAATAATTTATTAACAATATCGTCTATTATTTAATTAATTTATAATTTTTCGAAATTTTGGAAAAACACGATATTTCTTCTTTGTCAATTTCATTGGTAGTTAGGTTGATAGGTTTGATAGGTAATTGGGCTTTTTGGCAGTTAATGGAAACTGTTGGGAAATGATACACTGTGAAAAAACCCGACATTTTTACAGTACAAAGTACTGTTCATCTTGCGCACAAACTCGATCACAGTGAATGTGCTGTATCTTTCTTTGGTTTCCTGACTATCTTAACAGGGAAAATACAGTAGTTGCGTAAAATTAACAGCACAATGTGCTGGCAATTTGGACGCCAGCATTTTGTGCTGTAAAAAAATGCGTCGAAATTGCCACCACATTGTGCTGTTAATTTTACGCAACTACTGTATTTTCCATGTTAATATAGTCAGGAAACCAAAGAAAGATACAGCAGTGATCGAGTTTGTTCTGGAAAATCTACAGTGTTTTTTTTTTACAGTGTAGGGTTGATATGCCTACAATAAAACAATGCAGGCCTCTCCAACTTGGAGCGCTGTTAGGACAACAAAAATTATTTCGTTGGGCGACTTCATATAGTACGGATATGTTAACAACTAATGTTTGGGACACTGTTAGAACTTGTTGGCTCATTAGCAATGGTATGGCAATGCGGGATTTCTCGTTGTTCGATAACGTGTGACTCCAAAATTAGCCAATATTGGTTCAATGATTTTGTGCTACTGGGACAATTATCTTAACCCTCTCATGCGTGGTTTATTTTTAAACGAATGATAAACATATTTTGCACTTAAAATATAATTAAAATTGAATAGTATGAAAAAAATATTCTTGCAGTTAAAAAGTATTACATATATTACAAAATGGCAAAACGAATATCATATATGATTTGCAAATAACAAAGAAATATTATTAATAGTTATTAAATAGTTTTCTATGGTAATTTTAAATTAGGATATACTAGCAGGAGATACCTTCATGAAAGGTCGACTCATTGCCGGGAATATATCTAAAATCCAGAAGGAAGGATCTATCTGTTCGTAGGCAACCCAGTAAAGACCAGCAGTAAAGTATCCCAATTTATTGAATAAGCTTTTAAGGGAAAGAATGATACTGTTTTACAATGACATTACAACTTGGGTTTTGGGAAACATATAGGATTTTGAATTTCATGATTTAAAAAATATAAATGTTTATATTATTTACAATAACATTTATATACACTGGTGTCCAAAAAATTAAGGGGCAGTGACCGGACGTTTTCGATTTCAAACGGTTTGTCGAATGTCTATTGAAATTCTTGACGAATTGTCCTTAAATTTCGAGGATGTATAAATACTTCATATTTGTCAGTGAAGGTTTACTCGTAAGAATAATTGGGGGGGGGGGAGGCAACAATAAATTTTATAATAAAATAACATTTGCGATCTTCATGCAACAGAAAATTCAAAATGGTCTGTCACTGAAACAAATGAGCATGAGGGTCCCGTTTAATGTTTTTGTATATTTGTGTAAGCATAGCACGCATATTCGTAAAGATGTTAACGTTTCTGTGAAAAATCCAAATGTTTTTGGTTTATAGGATACAGAGTTCTTAACCAAATTTAACACCACTTTTCGAAAACTTGATAAAGAACAGTAGAAATAGTATACTGCAATTAAAACATGAATATATTGAATATTTGGTGAGATATGAGCATTTGCATAACATAATTTTTGGCTGTGCATGCGTGAAAGATTCGAAAACTTTTATTTCATAATTTGGTAGTCAGATATTTAGGGCAATTTATATAAAAACCCCTGTCAACTATCGTAAAAATTCAGAAAGATCGTGGTGCCTTTGTGAGCTGCTTTCTAAAAGTAGCTGGATGATAAGAGATTTTCCACAATTTATCAATCAGATCACTGAATCGACGACATTTTTCATGGATACGTAGATGAACTCCATCGTTTATTATGGAATTCCTTTACCTGCGATTTATTCTGTTGAGCTGTCTACATGACAGACCAGATGTTATTACCAATAAGGTTATCTGAGCGAAATATGCTGGCTGGTTGTCGGCCCAGTTAGCTTAAACGGCAAAGCATTGGCCTTGTAAGTCAAAAATCTGGGTTCGATTCCAAGCTTGGACATTTTCTCGCTCTGTTGGAAATATTCAATTCGTGTGATAACTTTACCAATCAGTTTGATTGTGTTAAAAATAATAGTTTATCCACCACTTTTTATCATATATAGTAGTGGCAAATATCTGATATCTCCAATTGAAAGTTCACCTTCTAATTTGGTTACTAGTTCCACATTTGCGAAAGGTGAAGCAGAATACACTTTAGTACAAATTTTAGTCTTTGTTATTGGAATGAATGAGTGAAGCTTTTGAGTACCAACAATTATACAAGATTGTTGGAATCTCTCTTTAATGTTTTGTTATTCAATCAAGTAGCCTTTTATTGTGCTGTATAAGAAAGTGGTAAAGTTGACTGCATGTTAATCTTGAAAGAGCGATTAAGAAACATGATGAATGAGAATTTGGTGGATACAGTAACGTAAACAGTGAGTATTTGTAGATAGATGTACACTTGAGACAGTTAAAAAAGCATATATGAAGATTTTCTTGATTCATTTTGCAAAAATTTAAAACACCTCCTTCACTATTCATTTATTGTCAAACAACAGTCCCTATTTCAAGCAGAACTAAGATTAATGCTGCAAGCAGGATAGTTTTGGTTAGATGAGACTTTTCAGAAAATTATTCTTTCGTACTTCAAGATAAAATCAATGAACACCATTGGAATAACTCCATCCACTTTTTGCGTAATTTAATGATAATGAATTTATTCTTCAGTTTGTTTGTTTTGAAATTATTTCAGAGTGTTTAACTCATGATACCACTGCATTTCAGGTATTTCAGAGAAACTTAATAAATTTTCTCAAAAGTAAGATGTGTCCAACGTTAATTAAAAAGATCTTTTACTTTTTGGATGGGACTGCAGCACATTACAAAAACCAAACGAATTTTATACAACTCTGTTATCACGAAGCAGATTTTGGTATATTTGCTGAATGGGACTTCATTGTCACAGCACATGGAAATGGGGCTTGTGATGGGATTTCAGGAATTTTGAAGTTTATCTACTAGGGTGGAGCGAAAAAAATTATTTTTTGAAAATCAAAAACGGGTAGGTGCCAAAAGTTGCCTTTATACTAGTACATCATCTGTGTGCAATATTACCGCTGAAAAAAAATGGCTTGAGTCTGCGCTTTTGGCCCAAAAGTCGAAAATTTGGGTAAAATTTGACATTTTTTCAAAAATTTAAAAAAATTCTATAGAGATGGTTATTATTTAAAAGTGTTATTTAAACCTTTATTATTAATGACTTAACATATTTAAACGATAAAACTATATCTTTGTTCTGTATAACTGGAACAAAACTGACAACTTTCGGTGAAAAAAAAGGCGTTTCCACTTTGTTGGGTCATACAACTAATTGTTATTTGGAATACAGCTCTTACGTAGTTGCTTTGAAATCTACCAAGGGAGTATCAAGTGGGAGTGGCTGCATTTCATGACACAACAGTGCATAGCTTGACGACCCTTCCATCTGAGCCCAATGTTTTATTTATATATTGAATTGTGATTTTTTATCAAAGACTGACATAAGATTCCTATGTATCAACCTAATCCATCTCTTCTTTGTATCCACAGACGTTGGGTGCTGCTGTGACACTTCTTCACGTATATATTACTACTGCTTGTGTATGATAAGGCAAGCAGAGTAATGCAATGGAATTAATGGAATCTATTCAGCGCTGTAGTATCGTCACCAAAATTACATCCAGTTACTGCATAGTGATTGGGAGTTCCGTTCCTACAACATTTTACAACATATAGGTATTTCATCTTTGAGTATGCCATCATTTACTCTACCTCTTGAATTTTTTATATGGTGATAAGCTTGTTGTTTAATGTGATGGCGATCGTCATCAAAATTGCAATAAGGATTTGCTCTCGATGTGAAAAGCTACCATTATCCTAAATAAATTTTTTTAGTATTTGTTTTTTGCCGATTTCTGTGATGTTTTGTAGCCGAGTAATTTCCCATAAGTTTTTAGATCAATTTTTTAGATGTGAATTTTATTTGGTGTAAGCCATCATGTGGCATAAACTTGGATTACATACTTTGTGAGTGAACCAGAATCTGATGGTCAACCAGTTCAGTGCTTATATAAAGGCGAATAATTTTATGCGCCGTTGTGGGCCATCTTGCTTAGGACAAGTTTCTTGGGTTCCTATTCGCTAGTTCTGAGCAATATCTTGATGAAATAACTTTGCAGATATCTATAGGGTATTTCTGGTATGTGCTGAGTACCCTTTTCTTGATTTCAGGAAATAATGTTTAAAAAATACTCTCTATGGCTTCGAAAATTGAAATAAGAAGGGAATAAGCACTTGGATAAAGATTTTCCTATTGGTCCGGCGCATCCCTGTGGGTTAGAATCTAATTTTTGCCAACGATTTTATCTAATAAATGATGCAGAGAAAATTAACTGGACTTGGAGGAGACATATGATCAATTATAATGGCTCATTCTAAACATGCCCCTCGCAGAATGGATGACAACGACTAACAGAATTATCCGCCTTCAAATGAGCACTCACTGCCCATCAGAGTCCCTATATTCACTCAAAAAATACTATGTTATCCAAGTTTGGCTCCAGAATAGTTTACAATCAAATGTAATTCACAGCTAAAGAAGGGATCTAAAAACTCATGGGGAATTGGCTACACAAAAACAACTTGGATACTAAACAACACACAAAACGGAATTAAAAAATACTGAAAAAAGGTTATTTAGGACAATGGTTGCTTTGCATACACAGAGGAAATTCTTATTCAATGCTCTCTGACGATTGCCATCACATTAAACAGCTAGCTGCTCAGCACATAATAGTCGAAAGATGAGAGTAAATGATGGCATACGCAAATCGGAAATATCTACAATCAACTTTGAAGCGGATAATTATATAAATCTAACTCATTGGAAAAGTGTTGTGGTAGCAGAACCTTTAATCAATGTGCATTTATCGTGTGCAATCTTGGTGAAGATAATAGAAGGCTGAATAGATTACATTAATACCATCCGCACTGCATTACACTGTTTGTCTTCTCTTACACAAACAGTAGAAAAATACGTAAATGAGATCACAGCAGCAGCATTCAAAGTCTGTGGATTCAAAGAAGATGTACCAGGTTGATACATAGAAAACTTATGCCAGTCTTTGATAAAAAAAAAATCACAATTCAATGTATAAATAAAAAATTGAGTTCAGATGGTAGGGTGGTCGAGCTATGCACTGTTGTGACATGAAAGGCAGCCACCTCCACGTGGTACCTCCTGGGTAGTTTTGAAAGCAGCTAGGTAAGAGCTGTATTCCAAACAACAATTAGTTGTATGACACAACAGAGTGGAAACGCCTTTTTTTCACCAAAAGTTGTCAGTTTTGTTCCAGTTATACAGAACAAAGATATAGTTTTTTCGTTTAAATATGCTAAGTCATTAATAATAAAGGTTTAAATAACACTTTTAAATAACAACCATCTCTATAGAATTTTTTTTAATTTTTGAAAAAATGTCAAATTTTACCCAAAATTTCGACTTTTGGGCCAAAAGCGCAGACTCAAGCCATTTTTTTTCAGCGGTAATATTGCACACAGATGATGTACTAGTATAAAGGCAACTTTTGGCACCTACCCGTTTTTGATTTAAAAATATAATTTTTTTCGCTCCACCCTATTATCTACCTGTGCTAGCCTACTAAAACCACACGATGAACAGATTATGACTCCTAAACAGTTGTACGAGTGTGCAGTCGTTAATATTCCTTCTGTATCATTTAAACACAAACAAACTCAAAAGCTTCACTTATTAATTCCAATGACAAAAAATAAAATTTGTACTAAAGTGTATTCTGATTCACCTTTCTCAAATGCAGAATTAGTAACTAGGCGAACTTTCAATTGGTGATATCAAAGGATTTGTCATTGCTACATATGATAAAATTCCCTGCCAGCCCGGCCTACAGGCGGAGGTAGATTTCGAATTTAAGTATACTAATTTCATCAACAAAAACTAAATCATGATTAGATATAAATCCACTTTAACAATTTTATCTGTCCGCTTTTGACGAGTTTTTATTTCATTTTTATATAACAACTGGTTTTATCAGAATCATGTTAAGGCGGTATTAAAAAAAATAATTTTCCATGCTCAACAACTCGGAAATTTTCTGGCACATTTTCAGACTCATTTTTAATAGAAAAAACATGAAACTTGCTGATGTAATTTTTGAAAAGATTTATAAGCGACATGTGTTATTATTTTTTTTTCAATTAATTAAAACTTGATTAATAAACAATCATTTTCTCAGTAGGACAATATTTTTCGTTTCTAACACAATCGCTTCGGGAAATTCTGTTCAAAATGCCCACTTTGACATCATTTTTTGAAACATATTCTGCCTCTATCAAAAAATCGATCATTACGGTACATTTACATAGTTTCTGAATAAGAGAATCTGCTAATTGGATGCGTTTTTGAGAGCAAAAATGAATTTAAAAATGAGTAAGAAAATAAGCAGTTTGGATTTTAATACACCCTTAATCAGTTGATTTTTTTCTTCAGCCGCTATGTATTTTTAGTTTGTTTTTGCTGTAAGAATTGGTCCTATCAAAAACTTGTCTATATAAATGTTGAAGACAATATTAAGAAGATATATTATAAATTCATGGGGATTTTATATCTTGTGAATTGACGGAATTATGGAAATTTTTCTTCTTCAACCCCCCTTTTTTGTTTTCGTTTTTAATTTTCTTTGCGGTACGAATTGGTCCTATCAAAAACTTGTGCATATAAAAGTTGTAGATAATATTAAGGAAATGTATAATAAAATTAATTGGATTTGATATCTTGAGAGTTGACGAAGTTAGGAATTTTTTTCTCCCGAAAACCCTATTTTTGCGCTCCTTGAGCCTCTTTTTAATTTTATCAAAAATCTGTGATGCATAAATTTTTGGACCTATTTTTAGAAGTAATAGAAACTTTAAACTGATTTGATATGCACAAAAATTAAGAAGTTATGGGTTTTTTTCGGTTTTTACAAAACCCCTCCCTATTTCCATCCCCTTGGTCCGATTTTACCCATTAACGAACTTGACCGAGATTTTATGCCCCTTGATTGTAAGTATCAGTTTGGAAGAGATTTGTGCAGAATTGTGGAAGTTATCGTGTCCAGAAGAAAATGATATATATATATATATATATATATATATATATATATATATATATATCGTCCACTGGAATGTTTCCCGAAGCATAAATAATCAATGCCGATAGATGCATCAGAACGTTTATTAATCGATCTTATAATGCACCAATTCCACTAGTTATAGGTGATCCATGTGCGGGCAGTCACTACGTAATAAATTGTACCACTAGATGTTACGAATAGAACAAATGATGAAGATTCAGGAAAAACACGCACTCCAGGTGGCGTGGTTTTATTAGGTAACTCAAATATCGTCAAATTCTGTCTCTCCTAGCCCATGCAACTGGTTATATACTTGAAAAAACAACGCGCGTATGAATACTATACACGTTAACTGACAAATCACATAAAAAGTAGCCGGAAGGACGCGATGATAGCAGGATACGATAGGACCTAGCTCCGGGGGAAGGGGGGAAACGCGAGTGACGACGGTGCGAACTCTTTCGCTTTGGCGTCAGAATTATTGTGCAAGCAACAACGGCTAGCGGGATGCAGAGAACTGTGAGAAAAAAGAACATCATCGAACAATTCTATAAAAAAAAAAAAAAAACGTTCGAAAGAAAAATAATTTATTTTTAGAATAAAATGAAAAAGTAATTTAATGAGTTTTATAAGATGAGGCGAGGATTAAGGTTTTTGAGACTAATAAAAGAATACGCAGTTTTAAATTCATGAAATAAAAGACAAAAAATATTAAGATATTATTAAAGATAGGTAAAAAAGGAAAAATGTTAAGAATTTGGAATAGTTTTACTAAGATAAAAGGGCGAAAATTTTTATTATTACATATATATATATCTATATATATAGATAGTTGCATAAAGTTTTTTACTGAGGGTGGTTTTGGGTTCTAGGGGTCATGATCGGTGTAGATCTGCAAAACTTTTTCAGAAATTCCAACATAGGAACGATCCCAATAGGTAGTATTTCATACGAAATCTACCTAAAAGTGGTGGGTTGCTAGTATAATTGATACTGATAAATAAAATGCACAAGTTAAACTAAGCTTTATTCATCTATCAGGACTTTCTTCATCATTACAGCTTTCCACGTAAACCAGATTAATTTTAGTGCCTACATAGGATATATTAACAGTTGTTAATCCACCTATAGCAACACATGCAAAACTGTCATAAGGACTGCACGAAAACTCTCATAAGGATTTATATGATCAATTTTGCAAGAAAATGCTCTATATTAGGCCACATGTTAACAATTCTGTTATATATAACTGTTATCATATACACATACTTATATGTTAAATTCTGAATATTTTATTTTAATTTCTATTGCGTTTTTTATTCAAATTAATTTGTATTATATATTTAATTTTCATTTCAATTTCTATTTGTATATATTGATAAAATTACAAGAGTTCACGAACTCATTATTATTATGAACATTATCATGAACGCGAACATTTCATATTTTGTTATTGATTTTTTTTTCGTATGATCCCATTGTGGTCCCATTTTGAAACACTCTACACACCTAGTTAAGGCATTTTAGCATTCAGAGAAGAAAAAATGTGAAAATTGAAGAATTCGTTTTTTAGTAATTCAAGGTCAAAGGACAAGAGCCATAACCTTCAAACTTTTTTTTTCAAAAACATCTTGTATTTGGTATCATATTAAAGTTCGTTTTAAATACTTTAAAATGATGCCAGGCCCATGTTAGTACGTTAATTAGAACATGAATTATGGTGATTTTAATGTTGCCATCTGACAGTAAATTAGTCTTAGTCGGCCATCTTTAAATGCCTATAATTAAAAAAATAATAGTCTCAGAAATTGAAATTGCAAATTTTTTACTTTCTCAACCAGTCTAACTACTTCCCCAATTTTCGTAAAATTTGGAAATAATGAGGGAAAAAAATTGCACTTCTTTGTGCTGATTTGTGTTTTGTGCTGACATTTTCTACAGATTCTCACGCCTCGACTTTTTATTGCTGCAAACACAGTAAAGGATATAAGGTAAGTGTTCGATTTTTTTACGCGTTCGTTATGATCTTAGAATACAATTTGACTAGCTATTTTAGGTGAACGATGCATGCATTTGATTTAACAGTTAAATTACTCAGTGGTACTTATAAGTACCGCCAGTACACTGGGTGTTGGAGAAAGACTTCTTGTTTACTTTTCGTCTGTGTAGTTATCCATCGTTTTTATCTGCTTTATAATCTAATTACTACAGAGTGATGTAGTAATGATTTTTCGGATATTTCTTTTCTGTTTCATTATTATATTTTGTAGAAAATCGAGAAAGTTGTGACACCGCGCTCTTTTTGCGTATGCTAGAAATGGCATATATAAATTCATATATTGCAAATGTGGAGATGCGGGAGAACATATTGCCCCTGGAATGTAGGCTAATAACTAAAAAACTGTTAATAAGATCGTAATCTAAAAGAATTTTTTTTTAATGCCATCAAATTTGCGTCAAAAAAAAAAATCACGATTTTTTTAAAAATATGTTTTTAGATTTTAATATTCTTTTTTAAATTTTCGGAGTTTTGATTTTGTAAGTAGAACGTAGTAAGTATTTTTAGTAAAAGAAAAAGTCCTTTGTTTTGTTTAATATATTTTTATAACGTTTTGCTGAATTTTTATAATTATATAGATACAGTTTAAACTATCAAATTTTGCATGTTTATATATTTAAAGACAAGTAAAGAAAAAAATAATAATAATTAGACAATTGGTACTTCTACCGATCACAAAATTTTGCTGTTTTTAAAATATATTTACTATTATTTACATAAATAAACTGCTATTTTTTACGAGGAAATAAATTAGAATACGTTACATAAAATTATAAACAGACAGCTTTAATAATTTTTAGTTTGTAATTTTCTACTATAATAGTAATTTTTCAAAAACATTTTGATAACAATTAGCTTTTAGAATATTAATGATGTGAGTTATCACATTGCTACAAAGCGTAAACCAACTTAGTGAAAAATGTCCAAGCCGGGAATCGAACCCGGGTCCCTGGAATAGATCTCCAGTGCTCTACCACTAAACCACAAGGACGATGTCCAGCTTGGCATTTCTCACTTATATAAGTCGGTAAGGCTGCTTTACCGAGCCTTACCGACTTATATAAGTGAGAAATGCCAAGCTGGACATCGTCCTTGTGGTTTAGTGGTAGAGCACTGGAGATCTATTCCAGGGACCCGGGTTCGATTCCCGGCTTGGACATTTTTCACTAAGTTGGTTTACGCTTTGTAGCAATGTGATAACTCACATCATTAATATTCAATAATTTCAAGCGTAATTTCACTGCTGAAATGTAGTTGAAAAATTAATTAAAATTGTATATTCACCGATGCTGGGTTTATTTGCGTCTCATGTTACGCCACTAGAATGTGTGCTCATGAAGACTTCTCTTGTGCTGCAGTTGCAGCCTTACCGACTTATATAAGTGAGAAATGCCAAGCTGGACATCGTCCTTGTGGTTTAGTGGTAGAGCACTGGAGATCTATTCCAGGGACCCGGGTTCGATTCCCGGCTTGGACATTTTTCACTAAGTTGGTTTACGCTTTGTAGCAATGTGATAACTCACATCATTAATATTCAATAATTTCAAGCGTAATTTCACTGCTGAAATGTAGTTGAAAAATTAATTAAAATTAGCTTTTAGAGTTTTGAATTTTATAAATATCGAATCCTTGTGTTTCTAACTAGAATAACTGTCTATGAACTAAAAAATAAGTTTTGTAAAGATATTGAATTGCTAAAAATAATTATTACGAAGGCAAAATCTACAAAACCAAGTATTAGAGGTTTTAAAAAATCATAAAATTTTAAAAGGAATTTAATCATGAAACAAAATTAAAATATTATATTATAAATTTATATTATTACTTATTTTTATTTATTTCTCTGTGAAAAATATGAGATTATTCATTTAAATAACTGTAAATAATTTTAAATAGCAGCAAAAATTTCTGGTCTATAGATTTCACAGTTTTTTTTTAACTTTTTGTTAAATATTTGAATATGCAAAATTTCACAGTTAAAATTGTACTTATATGCTACAAATAAATTGAATTTGTATTTTTCGTAAATTTCAATGATTATACATATCTTTTTAATAGTGGTTCGAAAATAATTGATAAAATTTCGCCGTGAAAAATAAGAGTGCGACTGTGATCCGATCTCAAACAAAAGTTCAGGTATCTGGCGCGCTCCAACCACCGTGCTGAGCCGGTTACCAAAAGAAGTAATTTATCCAATAATAAATTGTACTTAATATTTAAGCCTTACTTTCTCAATACCTCCCCCCCGGGTTTTGTATATATTTATATACCAGCTATATTCTATCGATACACAAACATTAGTTGCATTCTGAGTCCCCGACTTCGGAACCTCCCCTTGTCAGATTAGTTCGTCCAGGGGATTTATGAGGTGCCAAAATCGTTCGCAATGAAAGTTTCCACTGGTAAATATGACGTCAGTTGTTGATGAGAATATACGCATTTATATCATATAATAATACAAGCCATAGTTGTTCCTTTTCTCTATGATTAAAATATATGCATCTATTACGTATTAAAATATGCATGTATAAAAAATATAAAAAGTACACATGAAAAGCTTCGGCCGGTGAAACTGACTTTATATTTGGCTTCACATATATTTTTTTTCATTGATAATACTAAAACAAATGTAATAATATAATCGTGTCAAAGTGACATAATTTTCTCTGATTTTTCATTTCATAATTACAAAGAATAGAATATGAGAGCTTTGATCGATTACTTTAACTTGATTATTTACCTTGATTACATGTCACTGTTTATTTCATTTTGAAATAAACTACAGATTAGATGAATAAAACGTAATTTTTCATAGATGAATGACATTTATTTTTTTTTTAATTTATGAAAAGTAAATATTTATAAAAATAGTATTATGGTACACAAAGTTCACAATGATAGTTGTTTTAGAATGTAAATTAGCCAATGTAAGACTCATTTTTACATTAAATTATTTTTGTAGGTTTTTATGTGTTCATTTAATAGTTCTTTATAATTATTTTTCAATTCACCAAATTTCGACGGCCACCACCTAGTACATTTTAAAAACACAAATCTTAGAAAGTATCATTCTTAAGCTTTATAGGAAAATATTTGTAATAATAAAAATTAAAAAAATAAGGGCATGTTTTTTTCTTAATTTTAAACATTTGTTTTCTATTACGTAGGGGATCAACATCCGGACACTAATGGTAATGAGTCAGTGTTAAATGTAAACAATGACTACCAAAATTATTATTTTTTTTTCTATTTGTAAAATATGAATCAATTTTATGAATCAATGTTAAATGTCAACAATGAGTACAGAAAAAAAAATATATTTTCTCTTTTTGTAACATGTGCTGATGAATCTTTTTTAGATGTAGAAAATTACCACAAAATATAACAAATGTATTTTTTCTGCTTGTTGAATATATTAAATATATTCTTGAACTATATTTAACTTGATTATTTACCTTGATTACATGTCACTGTTTATTTCATTTTGAAATAAACTACAGATTAGATGAATAAAACGTAATTTTTCACATATTCTTGAACTATATTTAACTTGATTATTTACCTTGATTACATGTCACTGTTTATTTCATTTTGAAATAAACTACAGATTACATGAATAAAACGTAATTTTTCATAGATGAATGACATTTATTCATATATATTAAGTTTCATATTCATTATATTATGACATTTATTCAACATATATTAAATATATGTTGAATATATTAAATATAAATATTTACCAACAATATCTTCTCAGTAAAAAAAAAAAAAAAAAAAAAAAATAAAAGATTAATGAATGCTTACATTTTCTGTGGCTTAGTCTCCAATGTTGATGACTTCTATTGGCTAATATCTGTTGTGCTTGTTGAATTTGAGATAAAGTGTCTCTGTCAATATGATCCTTTGATTCACCCGTTTCTGACATAGTGGATATGGTACTGATGCGGCGTGAATAATCATAGTCTGATGTAACATAGCATAAATCGCCTGAAATGACCTCCCCAGACACCTCTTGTAAGGAACTACAGGACAGAAAATAACAAGTCATTTTAATGTGTAGAAGAAAGAGCAAATATACATACAAATATGAATTTATTATGACCGTCGGCGCAATCCATGAACAGTACAAAAATAGCTGACTTTGTTGAATACATTTTTGAGATATTCACGTTTCTCAGTTTCGGTTCATTTATTTTTACTACCTCAGATTAAACGCATCATCTTCCCTTGTCGAATGAGACTCGTATAATTATCTCAATTGGACGTGGGTTATTTGCATACAAAATTTAAAAAAAATTCATTTTGTCGATTCATCTTTAGGGTGTAAGAGAGTGATTTTGAGATCTTTTTATTGCAGTGACTTTTTTTTTTTTTTTTTGAAAGTGCAGCATTTAGCCGAGAATAATAACCCTATGCGTAACTTATCATTAAAATGGGCTCTTTTGAATGCATATGCCACAATGAGTATTATTTAAATACATATTATAATTAATTATGATCGTAAGAAGTTTTAATTCTTTTTCTATTAATTATCGATGAAATAGAAATATACTGCACGGCATTTGTAATATTTTCGGAAAAAATACAAGTCTTTTAAATCTGATTATCACAATTTTAGACCGAATATTCGTTGTTGTGAATGAAATAGGGCATATAAAATCTTATATTACATTTTCAACGGTTACAATTGGAAAATGGACACAAGAAGTTTTTATAAATCAACATAATCTGAATTTCGTCGATTCTATAATTGGCGAATATGGCTAAATAAAGTTATAGAGAAAGTTGTTGAAGGTTAGTCTAATAAGTTGATATTTTTGTGTTCTAATGAACAATCGTTACGGCAATGAAAAATGTAAACACCTGTGGGGAGAACTGAAGCAATTGTGCAAGCAAATACTATATTTGATCGTTAGATTAGTTTGCTTCTATTTTGATAAAATATAATGCAATTTTAAGCGTACCATTTTCACTGTTAAAAAAATACGACCAGTTTTCCTGTAGGAATCGGGAAAAAAAGTTGCCCTTATTGTACCGGAAAAATTTCCAACCCAGCTCGGAATAAAGTCTTTAAAATCGGAATGAAATCCGCAAAATACCGTTTTATTGACTATTTCCCTTTTTTTACGGATTTTATTCCGAGCTGGGTTGGAAATTTTTCGGTACGATAAGGGCAACTTTTTTTCCGATTCCTACAGGAAAACTGGTCGGATTTTTTTTACAAGGTTAAATGCAAGAAAAAAAGTTAGCTTCCATCCCTGCTGCAAAAAATATATTTTAAACAAATACACCCGTTTAAAATTAACAAATAAATCTGCAATTGTCTCTCCTTAATGGTCTTAAGGTACTTCTTTGTTTATATGTTGGATCTTTGTTATAGGGGTCTTGATGCGATAGCGAAAACGATAAGGTTGAATTTAGCAAGAAAAGCAGAATTTTGGAAACCTTACTTTCTAGCAACCTTTATTTACATTTTAAAATCGCATCAGATAAATATATATTTTTATGGAGTAACTTTCAATATATCTAACGCACAAGCAATTTCTTGAATATATGCACCATTCATTTGAAGAGCTGCTTATTTAATATATACAAAAATAAGCCATAAAATAATATAGTACGAGATATATCGATATAAGCAAACCACATAAGATTGGGAAAATTTTCATTGGGCGCAGTTTATTTTCGTGCCTGTTTATAATATTTGGCGCGAAGCTGCACAAGACTGATTTATGCCAAAGCACCTACAACATAGAAGTACCGGTTTTAGTTTTTAGGGTTTCGTTCATCTGACGAAACCCTATTCGTCTCGCTCGTCTGTCTGTCTGTTACAGAGCCCGTTCTCAGAAACTATAATGATGAAGACTTGAAATTTTGGATTCTTATAGCTGAACACCTCACATCAAACGACAAATCCTAAAATTTTGAAAATTTTTTATATTTACCCCCAGGGCTCTAACTTATGTATTTTAAGCTTTTCTTTCTAACTAAGCCCCTAATTAAGTTGAAGACTTGAAATTATGGATTCTTATGGCTGAACCCCTCACATCAAACGACAAATCATAAATTTTTGAAAAAGTGTTATATTTACCCCCCTCTGGGCTCTAACTTATGTATTTTATTTTTTCTAACTGAGCCCCTAATTAAGCATACCTATCTCGGTTGATATGTGTCGGATCTCCTCGACTAATATACCTACGAATAGTTTGTAAAACGGAGTTTCGTTCGGATAGAGGTTTGTTTAGAATAGGGGGCGCCCCCTGGTTGCAAAATGTGAAACTAACAGATTTTGCAACAGAATAAAGTGTTTTGAAAGAAATATAAACGAAACCCTCTGTTCTATCTGTGATCACACTTACCCACTTGTTTTTTACCTCTCTGTCGATGTGCTAGTCCTGAAATTGGGCATCCAGCAGAGCTTAGATTTGTCAGTTCAGTAATTTCAAGTTTGCATATCATTTTGAAGGCTCATTTGATTTATTTTATAGTTTTTACTTCAAAAATTTTCAGAGCAAGTCATTACTTTAAGAAAGCAAAAAAAAAAAAAAAAAAAAAAAAAATTCAGACCAGGGTAGAATTCAACATGTCTTATTTTATTCATGTCTTTCATAGTAAGAAGGACAATTTTTAACTTGCAAAATATTTTACGAGGGAAACATACATACATAGATATTGTTTAAAAGTGGAAGAAAAAAAAACATGCTTATAAACTGATGTAGTTGTGTTCAATGTTTAAACTGTAATATTACTAAAAAAACAAATTTAGTAGGTGATGATTTTTTTTATACATAATCATACGTAATGCATCCTATCATCATTAAATAAACAGTAAAATTTTATACAGCTCCCTAAACTGTCTAGATTTTACATTCTTAAAACTTCAAGGATATTAAAGATGAATCTACAGAAGTATTTTATTTTAAAGATAAAAGAATGAAAAATGGTTTTCCGATTAGGTATTTTTAAGGAAGTCGTATAAAAAATTTAAAACTGCTGGTTTTTAAACCTCATCTGTAGTAATTAGTTATCTTTAATAACTTCAAATAAATAAATTCCTTTACAATCTTTATTAAACATGGTGCATTTATTTCAATTCAAAATATTTATGTACAAGATAAGGTATTTTGACTAGGATGCATTTCACTTAATTTCTAAAAATATACTTTCCTTGTTATTATCATTTATTAAATTTTATTCACTTTCAACAGAATTATTAAGAAAGACGATTTACCAAAATATATTTTTCTAAAAGTCCCTATATACAGCAACTGTTAAACATATCTTTAAACTTAATTTTATATGGAAAACAAAACAAATCAATAGCCTATCTATACTAATATTATAAAGAAGTAAAGTTTAAAATAAATAATCATTGCTTAATGTCTGATATAAGATTTAAAAATAAAAAAATATATTACAATTCATCAGACATACAAGTAAAAATTATATGAATACATTTAATACAATTAAAAATGCAAACGTTTCGAGCTAAATTGTAGTCCCTCATCAGTGCAATAAATAACATTCAAATGCCCAGAAAACTACATATCATGTTTACAGTTAAAAATTATTAGCAGTTAAAATTAAAGAAAGCATAAAAAATATCAAAGCAATGCTGTGTATTCAGATGGAAGTGCACATGATTCATTAATCGGCGAAGTTTGCTTACGAGTGAACACACCTTCCAGAAAAAGGTATCTTTATCGTAGATATCTCTACCACACAACAGATATCTTTCTGAAAAAATTTCCAGTCTTTTGAAGTCTCATAATATCAGTACATCATTCAAGCAACAAAATGTTTTGAAAAATTTACTTTGTAAATCTAAACCTAAAATTCCTCCCTTAGTAAGAATCGGTTCAATTTACAGTATCCCATGTAAAGATTGCGACTCGGTATACTATATTGGTGAAACTGGTCGTACTTGCGCCATTCGCCTTGCCGAGCATAAACATGTCTACAAATCTGGAAACCTACAGTCTAAAATTGTACATCATTCTTTAGCTACCGACCATATCCCAGATTTCGCAAATATGACAGTTATCAGATCCGGTTGCAATAATGTAAAAAGTAGAGTTTTTCTGTAAGGTGTGTTCACTCGTAAGCAAACTTCGCCGCACTTCCACCTGAATACACAGCATTGCTTTGATATTTTTTATACTTTCTTTAATTTTAATTGTTAATATGTTTTAACTGTAAACATGATATGTAGTTTTCTGGTCATTAAAATGTTATTTATTGTACTGATGAGGGGCTAAAATTTAGCTCGAAACGTTTGCTTTTTAATTGTATTAAATGTATTTATGTAATTTTTACTTGTATGTGTCATGAATTGTAATATATTTTTTTATTTTTAGAAGTAAAGTTTGTTTGTTTGTTTCTTTGTTCGAGGTAATCTCTCGAACTACCGAACCAATTTTAAAAGTAATGGTATCAAAAAGATGGTGTTAGCCCCTGTTCCAAAATGGGCTATATCTTATGTCCATGACACTACAACAAATGGGGGTGCAAGAGCGAAAAACGTTCTAAAAATGCGATTTTTGTGTCACTGAAAGGCATAAAAGCATGAAAAGGCAAAAATAATGGTTGGAAATTGATGGTGACAGCCGTTGCTCTGACATATGCTCTATTTTATGTTGGTGTCATTACCACCTGGGGGTTGCAGGAACGGAAAACATTCTATATTGCGATTTTTGTCTTACTGAAGAACTTAGAAATATGAAATTTGACATGGTAGTTACTTATTAGATATAAATGATCTTAAAATCCTAAAAAAATCGAAATTTAAAAGGGGTGAAAAGGCGCGAAAAGCGTTCTAAAAATTTCTAAATTCCGATTTCCACGCAGTCTCAGGAAGTACGGAAGTGATTTAAAAAATAATGGTGTGAAAATGATGTTGACAGCCCTTGCTCGAAGACCGGTTACATTTTATGTCTATGCCACAACTCCAACGGGGGTGCAGGAGAGGAAAACTTTCTAAAAATGCGATTTTTGTGCTACTAAAATCCTAGATACATGAAATTCGGCATGGTAGTTACTTAATAGATATAAATTATCTCTAAGAACATTTTTCAAAAAATTCAAAATTTAAAAAGGGTGATAATGCACGAAAAGCGATCTAAAAACGTTCTAAATTGCGATTTCTACGCAATCTCAGGAAGTAACAAACCAATTTCAAATGTATGGAAATTGATGGTAACAGCCCTTTCTCTAACATAGGCTCCATTGTATGTCGATGTCACTACCATCTGGACGTGGCAGGGGCAAAAAACGTCCTAAATCGCGATTTTTGTGATACTGCAAGGGCTAGCAACTTGAAATTAGGTATGGTAGTTACTTATAATCTCATATATCTCTATAATCTTCTACATCCATATCTTCGATTCTCTAATGATCTCTAAGAACATTTCCTAAAAAAATCGAAATTTAAAAGGGGTGAAAATGGGCCGGAATCGTTCTAAAAACGTTATAAATTGTGATCTCTACTCAATCATAAGAAATATCAAAACCGATTTCAAAAGTAATGGTTGCAAATTGATAGTGACAGTCCCTGCTGCAACATAGGCTAAACTTTTTGTTGTTGTCACTGCTACCTGGGGGTTGTAGTAGCAAAAGAAGTTCTAAATTGCGTTTTTTGTGTTACTGAGGGGTCTAACATTTTGAAATTTAGCATTTAAAAGATGCAAATGCTTTCTAAGACCCGTCGAAAGAAAATTACAAATTTAACAGGATATGAAGTGAGCGAAAAGCATTCTATTAATGTTCTAAATTATGATTTTTATGCAATCTTATTAAATGCCAAATTGTTTAAGAAAATAATAGATGAAGTTTATGGTGATAAAATCTGCTATAACATAAGCTATATTTTATGTCGGTGTCACTATCACTAGAGGGTTGCAGGAGCAAAAAACATTCTAAACTGCGATTTCTGTAAGACTGAAGAGGCTAGAAACTTGAAATATGGCATAGTAGTTACTTATAAAATTTAAGTGCCCTTTAAGAACACTCGAAAAAAAATTCAAAATTTAAAAGGGGTGAGGCGAAGGGAAGGAGTGAAAAGCGTTCTAAAAAAGTCTTAAGTTACGATTTCTATGTAATCTCAGTAAATATTGAACCGATTCCAAATGTAATGGTTGCGAATCAATAGTGACAGTCTCTGATACTACAGAGGCTGTATTTTATGTCGATGCCACTACCATCTTGGGCTGGCAGAAGCAACAAACGTTCTAAAAAAGTCTTTAAAAACTTTCTAAATTACATTTTGTATGATACGTTAGGAAATACTAAACCGATTTCAAAATTAATGTTGGCAAATTAATGATGACAGTCCCTGTTTCAACATAGCTATTTTATGTTGGTGCCAGTACCACCAGAGAGGTGGTAGACCGTTAGTCAAGAAGCTTGGAATTTGACATGATGATTAATTTTAAGATGTAAATGAGTTTTAAGAAGATGGTTTCTAAAAAAATCAAAACTTCAAATGAATACTGAAATGAGCGTATGAAATCAAAATAAAAGCTTCAAAATATGTCTCATTTCTGCTTGTAATAATGAAGTTTAAATAAAGTGTGGCTTAATTAGTAATTTTTGAATTATTCCTAAAAGTATAATTTCGTCTAATAAAAATTATACATGCAAATATCAAATGGCGTATTTCAACTATTACGCGAACAAAACTGCGGGTTTTGCTAATTAATATCCAAAGGTATTTCACAATAAAAAAAAGTTCGACGGTACTCGATAAAGTTTAAAGAAATTTTATAAAATGTTTGAAGTAAAATGAAGATGTGAAATATAGCTAGGTACATTTGAACAAAAATACAACGAAAATATACATATTTATTGTAAGATATTTTATGCATTTTACTAATAATTGAAATTTTAAAGATAAAAAAAATAATTTAATTTATGAAATACTAGCAGCCTTCGCCCGCTACGCTGGTCAGTTTCTTCAAACAAACCTTTAATCAAGCGGAATATGTCCGTGTATTTCATCTTATGTTTATAGCAATATGTATATTTACCTCTAATGTTCTTCCGCACTGCTGTAAACAATATAAACGCCATTACGGTTTTATACCTTCTAATGTGTCAGACAAAATTTGGACTCTTAAGGAGCAAACGGTTTAGTTGATCATTTACAATAGAATATGAAAAAGAACTGTAGAACAATATGTAGCATATTAAAATCGTATCTGGAAATATAAAAATGCAAATCGCATCAAAATCCGTCCTATAGAACCTTTTAATAAAGCTAATCTTTCATCTCAGTTTCACCTGATTCTAGAACGTTTGCCTACAGTTCTATAGAATATCAATGTAGAATGATATGTGTTATATACTAAAATCTTTTTCTGAAAAAGTATCTAACAAACAGTGCTAATTCAGACGAAATAAACTTAGTAGAACCTTTTTAAAAATGCTAATATTTCATAATAGGATTCACTGAGAACTTTCGCACATAATTCTATAACTAATCAACGTAGAATGATATGTGTTATATACTAAAACCTTTTTTTTGAAAGTTATCTAACTTTGCAAGTCATCTCAAAATCCATTCAGAAGAACTGAAGTTATAAGTGGTCTTACCGAAATGCCTCTCTGTATTTTATGTATGTAGTAGATAATTAAATATATTTTTCATAATCGCGTTAACGTGATTATAGAACTTTCAGGGATATAGTGTAGGATATAACCCGTAAAACTGCTGGATTTTTTTTAGAAACTCTACACACCCTGCATAGCTGTAACATATATACTCTTTATCATATACCCTCTGCCTATAGTGTTTATCCTCCGAATTTTTACGATTACACCACTGAGAACTTTCTCCACAGCTCCATAAATAAAAATGTAGAATGCTATGTTAAATATTGAAGCAGTCCCTGAAGTATTATCTAACTGTGCAATCCCAATGAAAATACGTTCAGCATAACTTTAAATAAAAGATAATCTTTCATAATTGATGTTCACCTAATTTTGGAACTTTCTGTTGTAGCTTTATAACTACATAACGTAAAAGCATGTATTTTACATTGAAATATTTCTAAAACAAATTGCTAACTAACACAGTAAGTTCTACAAAAATATGTTAATTAGAATCTGAGTTATAATCAAACGGAATGAAATGCAAATTTGCATTTTATATTTATAGAAGTATGATGTGATTTATGATGTGATTTATGATTTATGATGTGTGTATTTATGATGTGATTTTTTGCAATCTAATTTGTTGTCAAGCTTTTGCTTCAGAAAAGACAACCCAGAAGAAAACTTCGCTACAGAGAAGTACTAAAAATGCAAGAAGTACCAACCATCAATAAAAAATTATCTAACAGTGTAAGTCCCATTAAAATACATCCAGCTGAACTCAAATTATAAACGGCCAGAAGGAAATACAAATGTACATCTTACATAATTATAGTAGACGTATCTTTTATAATTGCGTTCGCCTGTCTCTATCACTTTTTTAATAGCTCTATAACTTAGCAACTTATAATGAAACTATTCGCCCTTGGCGACCAGTTTGGTCTCCTTTAAATCTGTGCTAAGCATTGAATCATGTTACTTTTATTATTAATTTAACTTACTTGCTCAATCCTTCGCCAAATCGGAAGATTCTGATACAGAAATCATGAACTCGGCATTTTATGTTAGCCGAGTGCAGGTGATAAATCGCCAAACATTGTGCCCGTCGTATTTTTCTTATCTATATTATAAAGGACAAACATATTTGTGCGTAACGCATACGTCATTATGCGAATGGCAACACTTTGAAATTTGAAATAAAATTTTGGTTTTGCAATTTTCTCTACTGCAAATTTTCAAACTTCTAAACATCGCATATTTTAAATTTTTACACCGTCGTATAAGGAAAAAAATGCTCTTTTAAATGCAATTTGTTTGAAAGCTATATCTCAATTTATTTTTGAGATATTAATTTTTTTGTAGTTTTTAATACCATTTTTCTTATCGTGGCAAAATAAGTACCCCATTTCTATTGAAAGTCATTGAAAATAAACGGAAAATAGTAAAAAATAGGTGATATTGTATCTTTTTGTTGCATTTTTTCATAAAATCTGAAAAAAAAAGTTGAAATTAAAATATGGGCTATATCAAGAATATTGTCTGTTACTCCGTGATAATGACGTCATATGCATACTTTTTTATAGACGAAGTTTAAGATTTGATTGTAAAAGTGGATTGCTTTAGCGAATGCAAATGACGTCATTTTATAAAAAAGCGTGTATTTTAATTCTTAAACCTGAATTATGTTTTTTAGAAGTGCGTCATTTTCACAGTCCAACTGCTTTGAAATTCTTCACAGGTGAAAATGGTTCAGTTTTGAAAATAATATAATCGAAATCACATACTGATAAACCGCAATGTTTTACAAAAATTTAGAGTATCTATATAGAAGAGAGGTGACATGCAAATAATAGCGATTTATATTACAGAAATTGATGATTCTCACCTGGATGGATTTGCTTCGCCGAGTTAGACAAGCAAACAAATAATTCGTGGTTTAAAATGATATCATGTTCCTGAAGTGTTTGTCCAAAATTCTCTCGAATAATAAAATTTTATTGCTATTCTTGAAGACATTCTACTGTAATTTTATCGAAATACATAATTTGCTTAATTTAATTTTTCCTAATTTTATATAATCTATATATTTTGAACACAAGTGTGTTCTTTAAAGTCATCTGCCCTGAGCTTTCTGCTGAACCAAATTTACTAATGAATTTTTTAACTGATAGCTGTTCATTTTGTATGCCCGGCTTAGCTATTTTTTTTTTAATATCCCATTATTATATTTTTATTTTAAAAGTATTCTATGAAACTTCTTCAAAATGATGGTAATAAGATAGCTTTCATTATTGCAGAGAAGAGAGAAATAATGAGGTTTATTTAACTTTATTCATGTGATTATCTGATAAAAATTCAAAATTGTTGATAAAAATTGTTGTATAGGGTTTAGTGGCGCAAAATCCCATTAAGGATATAATATTTTGGACGGAAATTGACGTACTGCTTTTGAAAACACGCATTTTTCCTCATAAATTTTCTATATTGTTTTTCCTTCTGCATGTGTACTGATACTAAGTTTCAGACACTAGGCGAAATGCTTAATTAGGTGAAAATTAAGTCATTTTTAAAAGAAAACGATCATTTTCTTAGATAAAACTAAACATTTTAACACAAATGCGTCTAAAAAACATAAATTGCGAAAAATTTTACTCTCCGGAATTGAGATTAAAATCTCAAGTAAAGAGTGCGTCTGTTCACATAAAAGATGTTACTGACAATCGTGACTTCAAGTTTTGAGTTAATGATTTTTAAATGATCAAACAAAATACAAATTTTTGAAAAATGATGAATATGGATATGAGAAGTGCGTATGCAAATTTGAGAAGGTGAAAATTGCTGTTTTTCATTCCGAAATACCAAGCATAAGAGCCTCAGTCGATAACCACATCCTAATAACTGATCTTTATTATATTTTACTGATTAAGTATCTATATTATAAAGAACAAACGTATCTGTGCGTAACGCTGACGTCATTTTGCGAATGGCAGCACTTCACGATCAAATTTCGGTCTTGAAATTTTCGCTACTGCAATTTTTTAAACTTCTGACCATCGTACATTTTCAATTTTCGTCGGATAGGGAAAACATTTACTTTCAAATGCAATTTGTTTAAAAACTGTATCTTAATTGACTGATGTATTATATTTTCTAAAATAATTTTTAAGCATGATTTTTTTAAAGTTTATCCTATCCCGCTCTTTAATACGGGTTTTAATTGATCCGGTGATCCAGTGCCGGTTTTAATACATAATAATAATAAACATTTTGCACATAAAGCAACAAACATTTTTCAGCATTTGTTTCTGACTAATCTTGCATGATGAAATTAATACTCCTTTATAAACAGATAAAAGAATAATATTTTAAAAACACAAATCTAACATATTTGTAATCGTACAATTTAAAATTTTAGATCACCAAATAGGATTTTTTTTTTCAAATGGAATTTGTTTGCAAAGTTCATCTCAGTTTACTGATTGTCTATGGTTTCAAAAACAATTTTAAAGCATGAAATACTTTTTATTTTATCTATATCGTCGGAGCTCGATTACGAAAGATTAATCCGTTTGCCATTAAAACAAAATAAAGAGTTCATCATTTTCTTACGGCTAATATCTATTAAAAAAAATTTCCCTATGAATAAATAAATAAAATAATATAAATAAAACACAAATTTAACAGACATGTGTAAGCTCTGAAATTATCAGAATATAAAAGGATGCCATAAGTAGCAAAATCTTGGTCAAATAACTCTTAGCATGCGGCTAATAAGAAAATATCGCTTTTGATAAATTTCAAAAATGTATTTGATTGTATAATTGGTATTTTCCATATGAAAAATGCTTTTTTAATGCAAGTGGGCAATCTAAAAAAATTATTGCATATAAAAAAAATTATTAGTTTTCAATTAAAAATTTTTTTTCACCTATATTCTTTAACCCGGGAAGCCCGGGTACGATCCCCTAGTATCATTAATTTCATTTAAAATATAATACTTTCACTCATTTTATTTAAAATACATAACTTTAATTTAAAAATGAAATAATTAAAATTTATGACTCTCAATTTTCTCTTATTTCTTAGAAAAAAAAAAGAATGAAAAGAAAAAAAAAAGTAATAAATAATACTACAAACTATGACATTTAATTTCAGCACCAAAGCTTTGTTTTAATTTACCTCGCGAAAAACTGTTTATGACAGTCGCAATGGAACAATATTTGGCGATTTATCACCTGCGCCCGGTTAACATTAAATTACCAAATTGGCTGCTTGACATATAAAAAGTCAAGCGGTCAACCCGGAACTGTTGATGACAGTCACATGACTTAGGCTATTATTATAGAGATGTTATATTCTTAAACCATTCCTGAAAATTTATGCAGCAGTGTCACTTACCTCGATATCTGTTCAGTAAAAGTTTTTTAAAAAGGCTGAAATTTAATAACCAGGTTCGCTTAATTTTTTAACTTTCTCGTGTAGCTCTATAACTAATCAACGTAGAACAATGTGTAGACACTAAACACTTTCCAAAAACATTATCTAAGTAAAAGTGCTATACCTTGGCGGAATATTGTAAACAATCGGAATGAAATGTAAATTTCCGTTTTAAATGTGTAGTATATAATCATGATACGATTTTCTGTAATAAAATTCATTGTGAAGTTTTAGCTTCAAACGTAAACGATGCTTTCAACATTATAGCTAATGCACCGATTGGAGAGCTATCCGAATTCTGAAGATTAACCCGAAATCCCATGAACAATTACACAAAAAGATGAATATATGCCTTTTGTGATACTTTTATGTTAGCCGGGTGCAGGTAATAAATTAACAAAGGTTGTTCCCACACTACATATTCTAATTTTATTATTTCATTAAAAATATAAGCCTTTCACTAATTTAAAATAAATACCTTACACTAATTTTGGTACTACTTAGTTATCCCGTCGACCAATTTCGTCAAATTATATATATCGCCAAACCACTCGCCAAATTATACAAATTGACATAATTTATATTTTAAATAACGAAAGAACAAATAAATTAGTATAACATTAATAAAAATACAAATAAAACGTCGAAATAAAAATCACTTGATGACGTAAACACGTGTAACTTTCTTAAAGTCAAGTGAATGTGACATTTACGATAAACCATTATTGGCATTTAATCTTATAGTTTGACGATAGATTTTTGGTCGACGGGATTAAGTAGTACCCTAATTTTTATTAAAAAAAAAAGAAAAAACTGAAAAGATAAACAGTAATATAAAATAATGCCATAACTCAAAACAAAGAGATGTTTTAATGGTACTACTTGATTATCGACCAAAAAACTATCACCAAACTATAAGATCAATGCCAATAATGCCTGATCGTAAATGTCACATTCATTTGAACTTTACCACGTTACACGTGTTTGTTTCGTCATCAAGTGATTTTTATTTCGACATTTTATTTGTATTTTTATTAAAGTTATACTAATTTATTTGTTCTTTCGTTATTTAAAATAAAAATTATGCCAATTTGTATAATTTGACGAGATTGGTCGACGGAATAATCATGTAGTACGGTTTTAATTTACATACGCAAAATGTAACTACTGCTATTGGCAATTTAAAGAATGCTTTTCGCCAGATTTGTGCACGGTTGACATAAAAGTACCCATTTTTTAGGTGCGTTCGTAATTATATAAATACGTAGCCCCTATAGTCGTCGTTCAGTCCGTCCGTCTGTCCGTCCGTCTGTCCGTCCGTCTGTCTGTCCGCATGTAACAGAGCAAAAACTACCCAACCGAAAGGTCTGAAATTTCAAATATATGATTGTTGCAAAATTTTGTCGAGCCATTTCAAATTTTATGAAAATCGGATGTATAGTTTAATTACAGGGACAGTCAAAAGTTTTTCTTTACATTACGGCCAATGGGAAAAATTATTGCAAGTGCATTTTAATGATATTACAGCCTTCCGAATGATCTGAAATTTTAAAGATATAACTGTTGCAAAATTTTGTCGAGCCCTTTCAAATTTTAGGAAAATCGGATGTATAGTTTAATTACAGGGACAGTCAAAAGTTTTTCCTTACATTATGGCCAATGGGAAAAATTATTGCAAGTGCATTTTAATGATATTAGAGCCTTCCGAATGGTCTGAAATTTTAAAGATATAATTGTTGCAAAATTTTGTTGAGCTATTTCAAATTTTAGGAAAATCGGATGTATAGTTTAATTACAGGGACAGTCAAAAGTGTTCCGTTACATTACGGGGAATGGGAAAAAAATATTGGAAGTGCATTTTAATGATGTATCAGACTATGCGCTTTATGAAGTGCAAAAAATTATACATTCAGTACAATATGGGATGCAAAAAATAATTATAAAACTAGTTATAGTACGAACGCACCTCATTTGCCACGTTTGACGAGCAATTTCCAACTTGTTTCTTCTTATCTTGGATACATAGCCAAATATTATTTCAATTTCAATTTCTTCCCTTGACTATTTTTTTAAGTCGTACAAACATTGTTTTCATATTTACCTAAATATTTTCATTTTATAATGTTAATTTCTCAGTGAATCCTTTTCTTTCATTTTAAATAAATTCATTAGCTTTTTTTAGGTGCGTACGTAATTATATAAATACGTAGCACCTATAGTCGTCGTTCAGTCCGTCCGTCTGTCTGTCCGCATATAACAGAGCAAAAACTACCCAACCGAATGGTCTGAAATTTGAAATATAAGATTGTTGCAAAATTTTGTCGAGCCATTTCAAATTTTATGAAAATCGGATGTATAGTTTAATTACAGGGACAGTCAAAAGTTTTTCTTTACATTACGGCCAATGGGAAAAATTATTGCAAGTGCATTTTAATGATGTTACATCCTTCCGAATGGTCTGAAATTTTAAAGATATAATTGTTGCAAAATTTTGTTGAGCCATTTCAAATTTTAGGAAAATCGGATGTATAGTTTAATTACAGGGACAGTCGAAAGTTTTTCTTTATATTACGGTCAATGGGAAAAATTATTGCAAGTGCATTTTAATGATGTTACAGCCTTCCGAATGGTCTGAAATTTTAAAGATATAATTGTTTCAAAATTTTGTCGAGCCATTTCAAATTTTAGGAAAATCGGATGTATAGTTTAATTACAGGGACAGTCAAAAGTGTTCGGGGAATGGGAAAAAAAATTATTGGGAGTGCATTTTATGATGTTAAAGACTATGTACTTTATGAAGTGCAAAAAATTATACATTCAGTACAATATGGGGTGCAAAAAATAATTATAAAACTTGTTATAGTACGAACGCACCTCATTTGCCACGTTTGACGAGCAATTTCCAACTTGTTTCTTTTTTTTAAAGGCGTTTGTATTTTTTTTTCAAACTCATATAGACGTTTTAATTCTTTAACCAACAGAATTCGCAAAAATATTTAATTTGAATTTCTTCCGTTGCTAGTTGCTACAACAACGGATTTACTATATGATGAATATGGGTGAATTATCACTTGTAATGTTATATATTTTGAGGTTTTGGCGCCAAAGTCAACGCCAAATTAAAAAAATAGGAAATATCTCATGAACTATTGGACTTAAAAGAATTTGGTTAGGACCATTCGATTCAGCATACAAAAATACACTACAATATGTTATTGGTTGAAAAATAACTATAAAATCAGATTTTTAAGGAATTTTTTAAAAGTTCGTTCTTTTTTACCCCTCTCCCCCCCCTTAGGGTTGGAATTTTGGAAAATTCTTTCTTAGCGGCATTATATGTCATAAGAAGTATTTTTACCCCAATTTTCAAAATTTTAGGTTCAGTAGTTTTGGCTGCGCGTTGATTAATACAAAATCCAGACTTTCTTTTATATATATAGACTAGCAGCCTAACGCCCACTACGCTGGTCAGTTTTTCTAAAGAAACCTTGAATCAAACGAAATATATCTGTAAATTTGATCATGCGTTTTTAAGCAATATGGACATTTACCTGGGATGCCCAAACAATATGAACGTTATTACGCTATTATATCTTTTGAGCCATACAAAATTTAGGCTGTTAAGGGCCAACTTCTTTCGTTGATCATTTAGTGTAGTATTCGGTGAAGAACGATAGAACAATATGTAATATACTGAAAGGGTTCATGAAAAATTATCAATGCAAGTCTCATCAGAATCTGTTAATCGGACATACTGAAAAGGCTAATAGTTCATAATTTGGTTCGCCTGCTTCTAAAACATTCAGCCTTAATTCTACAATCAAGCAACCTGACGACCAAGCAACACCAAGCGAATGATATGTGCTTTATACTAAAACATTCACTGTAAAATTAACTAACCAAGCAAGTTCCATCGACACCCACTGAGCAAGATCTTTTAAACTGGAAAACGTACCGAAACACTTCATAAAAATAATATAATTAACAGCTTAAATCCCGTGAAAATTCATTCAGCGGAACATTAAATAAAAGCCAATCTTTCGAAATTGGGTTCATCTGATTTAGATGTTTACGCATAATTATATAATTAAGCAACGTAGAACATTATATTTTATACTAACATCTTTTCTGTAAATTATCTAACTAACAATGTAAGCGCCATCAAAATCAATTCAGAAGAAGTAAATTTAAAAGAGGCCGGAATGAAATTTCTCTTTGCATTTTATACACATTGAGATAGTTAAATATAGCTATCATAATCGCGTTAACCTGATTATATAGAACTCTCAGGGATGTAGGGGTAGGTATACGTCGCATCATTTCTGGATTTTTAAAGAAACTCTGCACAACTTCCATAACTATAGCATTCTTGTATACGTCCTTTGTCTGTAGCGTATTATCCTCCAATTTTCTTTACTATACCACAGATAACTTTTTCCGCATAGCATCGTAACTAAACAATTTTGAACGATATGATAAATATTGAAAAGAATCCCTGAAATATTATCTAGCTAACTGTGCAACTGTCATTAAAATCAATTCCGTAAAACTTGAAATCTTTCCTAATCGAGTTCACCTAATTTTAGAACTCCCGTAACAATTACTAAGCAACTTGGAACGATGGTTTTTAGATTAAACTATTTATAAACCATATTTACTATCTAATAGTGTAAGTTCTGAAAAATTATGTTCAGTAGAATCTGAGTTATAATCAATCGGAATGAAATAGGAATTTACTCTTTACATATAGTAATAGAAGCCTTCGCCCGCTACTCTGGTCGGTTTCTCCAAGCGAAACTTTAATCAAACGAAATATATCGGTGTATTTGATCTTGTGTTTTATAGCAATAAATACATTTATCTCTAATGATAATACGCGTTGCTGAAAACAACATGAAATCCATGACGGTTTTATATCTTCTAATGTCTCAGACAAAATTTGGACTGTTATGAAGAAAATCTTTAAGTGGATTATTTATAACTCAATATAAAAAAGAACGGAAGAACAATGTGTAGCATATTAAAATCATCCCTGAAAATTAAAAAATGCAAATCCCATCAAAATCCGTTCAGTAAAACCTTCTAATAAGACAAATTTTTCATAATCGGGTTCACCAGATAATACAACATTCAGCTATAATTCTATAGCAAAGGAATGTAGAACAATATGTGTTATATACTAAAACGTTTCCTGAAAAAATATCTAACAACAGTGCTAATTAACTCGGCAGAACCTTTTAAAAAGGCTAATATTTCAAAATAGGGTTCACTGATTAAAGAACTTTCGCACATAATTCTATAACTGAGCAACGTAGAATAATATGTGTTATATACTAAACACTTTCTTGAAAATTTATCTAACAATGAAAATCTTCTCAAAATCCATTGAAAAAAACTCAAGTTATAAGCGGTCGGACAGATATTGCCCTTTTTATTTTATATTTGAAGTTGATAGTTAAATATATCTTTCATAATCATTTACTATGTCACTCTCACATCGTTGGAACAGTTCCTCGTGTATGCATCACCGAATTCAACAAAACTCAAAAGTCTTATTCAACTTTTCAGACCTCTGTCAGTAAAAGTGACCATCTTTAAAACGATGGAACTATTTGATTGCCATACTTTCTCTGACCGCATTCTCTCGTTGATGGCGCAAATGCTCTGAGCTGCCTCAGCAGCTTTAGTTCCTATTAAACTAAAAAAATAGAGTATATCAGAAGATTCTTTTTTTTTCTATCTGACCTCTTTTATATTTAACTCAGATTTTTTTTAAAAGCTGCTAACGTATTTACAAGCACAATTTTTGAAGCAACAAATGTCAGACAATGAACTGTCTGCAAACGCTTATCATCTCACAAGTGAAGGGGTAAGAGTCCTTGCCTGTGAACTTACACTTTTATAGCTTATTCGTTTCGCCTCTTTGAGCTTAGTCATTTTATACCTCACTTACCGATTATTGAGTTCTTATAATGAAAGGAGGTGCTAGTAGAATTTCCTCTAGCGGTGCCATAGTGCCCCTTGTCGCGAGAGAGCATGTCTATCGAACGGTAATTGTCAACGGTACCTCAATGCCCACTTTTGTCAGGGTGATAGGTTCATTTGCAGAGAGTGAATTGTCTTGTATACATTGACAAGAGGCACCATATTTTTCTTTTGTTTACCGGCTGGTTCAGTCCCGGCTGAACATTATTTTCTTTTCTTTTAAAACCTTAATAAAGGGAACTAGGAGAGAGATTTATGCTCCATAGACCCCACCTACTAGTCTGAGTATTACCTAACAGGCTATCAATACTAACAGGAAGACCAATCAAAATTCAGAATTTTATTTATTGAAAAACGGTTTCTGCCGATAAAATGAACACGGTATGAGTTTAGTTAAGATATTTGCGATGTCTTAGATTGATGATAATCAATTTCGGACATATTGTTCCGAAGAAGTTATTAAAGCCAAAATAAGGAACAATATCATCAAGTTTGAATAACTTGCATACTATCAGTTTGAATGAGTTAGATTCATTACTATGTTCGTGTATGGATTTAACGAACGAAGTTACACTGATTAAATTGAAAATTGTCAACTCTACAGGCTTTTTTTCTTCTGCTTTACGGTTCAAGAAAGAACACAGATTTGTTTTTGCATCGTCCAAGGTGTTGAAGAAGAAATCTTTGTTCGTTATGCTCACTGCGAGAATTATTTTTGCTTTAATCACTTCTTCGGAAAGAACAATATGTCAGAAATTGATTATTATCAATATATGGTAGTGAAAGTATCTTAATTAAACTTATACCATGCTTATTTTTTTTTGGCGGCAACTGTTTTTCAGTAAACAGGATTTTGAACTTTGACCGTGCCTCTTGTCATAATTAAAAATAAATAGCCGGAATGCAAGGAATCAAATTACTAATAGCCGAATGAGACGAAACGAATGCGTTTATAAAAATCTAAATTCCTCGCCAAGGACTCCTGCCCTTTTACTTAGTGTTGCTACAGCAAAGAAAACGCTACAAGCGAAAGAAAGATATTTATATAAAATTTTCTTGTAATATATAAAATCATACAAACCCAGTAGAATCTTGCATAGATGAACTGACTCCTTCTGGTGCGTAGTGGACCTTCTTGAGAGCTTCTAGGACAGTTACTCCGTCTGTAAAAACTCTGTATGTTAAAAGAAATGTGTTGAGAAAATCAATGCTGAGGAAGCGGAGGTCTGTTAGGCGTTCGAACAAGCGTTCAGGACTGGCATAACGAATCTGTGCAAGAAAAAAAATCTATGCAATTTACAGCGTATAAAAATAGGTATGTTTTAAAAGCATACTGCTAAAAAAAATGAGAGGAGCAAGCAAAAAAGTAAAGAGAACAGTGCAAGACAGCCATGTATGGGCATAAAATGGATAGTACATGTGTATCAATGCGCAATACAGAAAAAAAAGATGCAAAAAAGTTGTAAGGGAGCTTTTATTCTTTGAAAAGATGAAAAGAACATGAAAAGATGGTTTAGGGCAACAATTTGTTTTCATGTAAATGATAAAAAAAAGTATTGTTTATAAATGATGCAAGATTTTTAATATGACGTGTGGTCTCCTCGAACAGCTAAGACTGCTGCACACCTGTTTTCCATGGATGCGATGAGGTTATCGATAAGACTTTGGGGAATACTGTTCCACTGCTCAAGAAATGCAATCTCCAAGTCCCGGACAGTAAAAGGAGTCTTCGGTCTCGCAGCAATGCATCGCCTGAGTATGTCCCAAACGTGCTCGATCGAATTTAGGTCAGGAGAGCATGCTGGTCATTCCATACGCTGTATTGTTTTAGCTTCAAGCATGTTTTCCACAAGACGAACTGTATGAAGTCTGGCATTATCATGCATGGAAAAAAAGAAATCACTAATTTCTGCAACATAAAATACGACATGAGATCTCAGTATCTCGTCTGTATGACTTCGGATCGTCAAACTGTCATTCCGAATGATATGCAGGCCCGTACGTCTACCCATGCTGATTCCAGCCAATAGCATCAACCCACTTCGTCTGTAATGTGATCTTTCACGAACGAATGTGGGATTATTTTGAGTGCCTCTTTCTCTCCATGCCAAAACACATCAGATGTCACATCCAGACTGAATCGGGACTCGTCTGTAAACAGAATTTGAATCCAACTAGCCTCCAAACTAGATGTTCAGTTCCTCAACTTTTTTGGGCCGCACAGTGGCTTGAGGTCAACGGAATACAGACCATTGGCTTACGTGCATAGAAACCACCCTGATGAAGCCTATTGCGGACTGTTTGGCTGGACTCCCCCTTCGTCCTGTGACCTTCGTCCTGTGTTTGCAGCTGATTAGCATTGCCCGTTTCGTCTCGATGAGCTGTTAACAGGATATATCGGTCATCAGTTTCTGTGTTAGCACATTTTCGACCTTGTACTTGTCGATGACTAGCATTCCATGTGACTTGGAGTCGATTCCACAGCCTTTCATGGACACTTCTTGCGACTCCAACAGCGTCCACTACACTTCGTTGTGTTTCTCCAAATTCAACTGTCCCGATAACACGCCAAGTCTTGGATTGCGGTAAATCATGTTGTTGTGACATTTTCAAGCCACCTTTTCTCAAAACACCAGCTGAGCAATTGAATTTTACAACCTTGGCAGTGAAACAGACATTTCTGAAAAATCCCGATTTCTGCACTTATCTCTTTTTTCTAGTTTTTGACGTCATGAACTTTAATTTACATGTGAAGTTTTCTTTATCTGTTTTCTACAATACTTTAAATTATGGATGTTTTATTTTACGTTGCTTATCGGTGTAAATATTTGCGTAATTTCGTTAAAACCATGTGCTCCCCTAATTATTTTGAGCAGTGTACATGACTTCTAAGAGGATTTGGCATAAGTAATGATATAACAATGCCATTTTACAAAAGTTTGAAAGATAAAAAGAGAACGGTGCAGTGCAAAGAATTATTAAATAATAGGAGAATGCAATGGACGTTGATTGTATTGCAGTATGCAGATGATTTCACGCATACATGTGAAAAGAAAATGAACATCATTATGATTTTACATGATATTTTTAATCTCAAAGCTGTATTGAAAGAAATCATAAACTGTGCAATTATAATTGTACTATGACACTAAAAATAATTTTGAGCAGTTTTGGAGCACAAGATTGTTCAGATATCACACAACACATAAGATGTATAAAAATGTTTTGCTCTTTTTTACTCTAAGCTATGAGATTAGCGAAGCCATCAAAAACCATTGCGATGCCAAATATATTTTTTTATTTATATAGATAAACATTTCATGCTTGACATAAGTTACATTGCTCATACTTAGTTATTATTTGATATAATACTTCTGGTAGCATCCTTCAAACTTTTACAGGGTGCGGCAGGTATTTGAGAGCGAACGTTATAGGTGAAATATCACCCTCTATATAATATTTATAAATCTTTTCCTGTTATATGTAAAGATGTTAGAACCTAGATCAACTGAGGAAATGAAGAGGCATACTGTTATTGGCTCATTGGCTTAAGAACACTTAGAGTTGGAGGTTGCCACATTCTTGAAACTCGTCCAATCATTCGTCTTTAATGTAAGGAGAGAACTGAAGGTTGCCCGGTTTCATGTGACAAACATTTCATGCAGAAAACAACATTGCAAGCCATATGAACTCATCAACACACCGGAATTCGTCGGAAATCGTCATGTAAGTTGATGAAATCTTACGAAGACGACGAGGGCACTCGCTAGGGAGATGCAGGTTGATGAGGCCACAATCTGATGTGTGATTCATGAGAACCTTCGTTACAGATTGTACGTGATGAGGGGAGGACATGTTTTGTCCGAGAGAGCCAGAGATAACTGCCTGACCAGAGACAAGCGCCTCATTAATAAGCTGAAACATCAAGAGGAGCCAGGAATGCTCTTACTTCTTTCCAATGAGATTGGTGATGTTGTAAAATCCCGAAGAATTCCTGACAGGCATGTGCAGAAAATTTCCAGGCTCCCTAATGATACTGGAGGAGTCCTGAGAAGCGAATACGGTCTGATACCTCCCCATTTCTTTCTTCAAGGTGTCAGAATCAACGTCATTGTTTATACCGAAGCGTTAAAGCATTAAATTATTTCTGTAACACGAGGGAGGATGTACGTTTTTTAATAAGACTCTGCACTATCTCATACAGCCCATACAAACCAAAAATGAATAACCAAAGCATTCATGAGGATGTCATCCTCAGCTTGTTTCCCCCCTCCCCCCCAGCTACCCACATATTAACCGAGTTGCGTATTACGTACGTGGCGAAGTTGAGAGTGACTCCAATAGTCATCCACACAACAATGTTGTGCCTCTTAATTCAGTCGTTGTGTATGTAGTGGTGTATTCACAACACTCATCTAATAATTACCTGCAGTCAGTTTTGACTGCCTATAGAGGAGGTTATTGCGGCTGGAAGTGGTTTCAATGAATGATGTCATCTAGTGTGCATGTGGTCACCTGTACAGAAAGTTAAAATTGAAAAAAAAAATTCTTTATCTCTACTGTATATTCCTATTTGAAAGCAATCGTTGATTTGTTCTCAAATATCTGCCGCACCCTGTATATAAGAATACCATTGCGGTATAATAATTTAGTTGCTATTACTTATGCTTCATTCTTTTCCCTTTAATGTTTTCAGATTGTTAATAAAATTTATATATTAATTTATAAAATAATTTTCATGTTGTAGAATGAAAGCTACTTCAATAAAATAAATATGAAAAGAAATTCTACTTTATTTTAATAAGTTGGGAATACAGAATACCTGTGGTAGTTTGCAAGAATTCAGTGTTCTGCTGAAGCGAATGTCCACATCATCTTTAAACAATCTTGGATCGTTCCTGTAAAAACAGAAATGTAATGTTACAAAATATTTTCACAAATTATATCTAAGACTGCTTGAGTAGAAATTCGCAGAATGCTTAAAGGCAATGATTTAAATAATTTTTGCTAATCTAAAGCTGGATTAGAATGGCCTTTTGAATAATTTTAATCTACTTTAATTTTTGGCTGATATTATCAGAAGGAAAATATTTAAAAAATTTAAGGGAATATGATTGAAAAGGAATTTTTTGTGAGTTTGAAGATGACTGTTCTTGTGCTGTTCCACATAGAGTACCTATATATAGGTAATAAAATTTGATTAACCGAATAGATATTGGACATTAATAGGCCTAGAGAGCTTGCAATTAATGCCAAGCTATTGTTTGTTTACCCCTATAGCTCGCCTAAACGGTTCTCTTCGAATCGAATATCACTAAGTTCTGTAATGTGGACCATAAGAAAACTTTCCAGTTTAAGAGAACTCGGTACCAAAAAATTTTATTTTGAAACTATACCTATATTATATTTTTATGTTCGTGTTTGCATAAAGCATAGCCATACTAGATCATAAAAAGTGTTAAATTCTCAATATAGCAATAACTTTTTTTTTTAATTGAATTTAAAAAAGTAACAATTTAAAAATTCCTTCTCCTTTTTCATTTTTGCTATTTGGAAATAGATTTTTTATCCTTTATTCAGAGTACTTTTTTCAATAAATTAAAGTATCGGGTTTTTGATTCGTCCATTAGATCAGCAGAAAAAAAATAATTAGAGAATGTATATGAAAAAAACATTGGGAAAATAGCATGCTCATAATTCTTTTTTAGAGTTACAAACATATAAAAAATCCGATACTTAGTTATCACACACAGGGTCTAAAGATACTTTTTAAAAAATGTCAAACAATTTTCTTATTTATTGTAGAAGCCTTAGCATTATTATTAGCATTTTGATTAAAATGAAAATATAAAAAATTGCGAAAGGAGAAAAATGAGTTTAAACATTGGCACTTAAAGGGACGTTGAACGGGAAGTCTTAGGAAAATTAAGTATATCTTTTTTATTATTTATCGAATCGTTCTAAAATTTGGACGGAATGTTCTAAGAATACAAAGACACACTTTAAAATAAAAATCTGAAATTGACATTTTTGTCATGTTTTATGAAAGTGAAAGGTACTGAATCCCCTTAAACATGCACTCTGTGTGTGTGTCACTACTCTAATATATAAAAATACTCTAGTTGTAAAAGCCGAAGCATGAGATTCTGAAAATCTATGCTAGATTAAGCAATACAAAATACACTGAATATTTACATTGTTGAAAAATTCAAGTACGTATAAATATTTATTAAACATTAATCTTCAATCTTTTGACCAATTTCCTTTCAAATGTTGAAAACGTGCAATATCAATGACTCCAAAACAGCATTATAAATTCAACAATAACAATGATATTAAAAGCTTAACAACAGTACTTGACGCATTGCATTTCAGCCGAAAATGGACAAAACTTTTATGCTTTTATCGTCATAAAGTGACCACAAAAAACATAGTAATTATCAATATTGTTGAATAAAATCTAAACTAAATATCGTTGAATAAAATCTAAACTAAATATCGTTAAATAAAATCTGAATTAAGTATGAATGTTTATGAAAAATTAAATATAAAATAACTATATATTGTGACGAATGTTCTTCTAAATACAGTGTGTACATAAAGTTATGGTGCACTTTTGACCGGTCACAGGAAATCAACGAAACAAGTTTGCATAATTGATGGAAATGTGAAATATCCACCAAATAAAAGAAAAACTCTCTAACTTTCATGCCTGTTCAATGCAGTTCGATGTGGCTTCCATTTGAAACAGGGAACCACAGACTTTATTCACCCTGTTACACCAGACGTCCTTATCTGTGTGTGGGAGAACTTGAATATCGTTTAGATGTGTGTAAGGCAACATACAATTGCACTGAACAAGTATGAAACTCGGAGAGTATTTCTTTTATTTGGCGAAGATTTCACATTTTCATCTTGTTTCGTTGATTTGCTGTGACCGGTCAAAGGTGCACCATGACTTTACGGACACACTGTATATCGTTTGTTTTGCAGTCCGTTTAAAAGAAAAGATACACCTGCTTTTAAGCGGAAATAATTGACAATAGAATTACAAAAAAGTGTCATTAGACGATTAGACTCAGAATAAGGATAGGTAAGCCTATTTTTTTCGCTGTCACCTTTTCCAAACTGTGAATCTTGTGCTAGATTTCCACAACATTTGGAAGAGAAACTGATCACTAAGATTATTTGTACAGTATTTGAAACAGAAACTTACAAAGGAGTTTATTTTTTTAAAATAATGATAGCAAAAAAGTGACCGTACCGAATATTGTAATAACTTCTTTCCGAATAAGAGCATTTAAAAAAAAAATAACGGTTCTTTACATATTAAAAGTTGCACCAAATTTCATTTTTCAAATAGTAACACCCGCTTTTGATACATTACACACTATTGATACACCGCTTTTTTTACATTATTTCAATTTCTTAGGTTAAACAAGCCCAGAAAAGAATATGGTTTATGCACTTTTTATTAAATCGTCACAGAATTATAAAAGAAATTGTGTAAAAAATTCATTCATAAATTAAGGAATTAAGGACTGAAAATTAAAAAACACTAAAAGTACTAAAAAAATAGAAAATCTTTTTTTTTTATGAAAAAAATGTCTTAAATGCCAAGATTAACAAACAGGAGAAACCTTGGAGTGTCAATATTAGTAGAAATAGTTAAAAAAAGAGTCGACAAATGTCGCTGGTTGAATGTGCCACAGGAAGTGAAGTGGAGAACGCTGAATGTGCCACACAGAGTTAAGTGGAGAAAGCTGAATGTGTCACACGAAGTGAAGTGGAGAATGGTGAAAGTTCCAGTGTTAAGATTCGCGGCGACTGGTGGCCTGACATGACAACCTGACCTTACACAACCTGATCATGTTGTTGTTCAAATCAACGGAATGTTTTAAAGCAAGGTGAAACATATCAAATATATAATTAAAAGAAATTTTTACAAATAACAATATCATGTATTTAAACACTAAAAAAAAAAGAAGCTAGGTACCTCCATTTTAAAGTGTTGATCTAAGAGCCCAAAAGGAATGAAGTGGAAAACGCTGAAAGTGCCAGTGTTAAGATGCGCGACTGGGGGCCATTACACAACCTGATCATGTTGTTATTGTTTACTTCAATGGGATATTTTTAAGCAAGGTGAAAAATATCAAATATATAATTAAAAGAAATTTTTACAAATAACAATATCATGTATTTAAACACTAAACAAAAAGAAGCTAGGTACCTCCATTTTAAAGTGTTGATCTAAGAGCCCAAAAGGAATGAAGTGGAAAACGCTGAAAGTGCCAGTGTTAAGATGCGCGACTGGGAGCCATTACACAACCTGATCATGTTGTTATTGTTTACTTCAATGGGATATTTTTAAGCAAGGTGAAAAATATTAAATGTATAAATAAAAGAAATTTTTACAAGTAATAATATTAGGTATTTAAACACTAAACGAAAAGAAGCTAGGTACCTACATTTTAATGTGTTGAACTAAGAGCTCAAAAGGAGTGAAGTGGAAAACGCTTTATGTACCAGAAGTAGGAGTTTTTCTTTTTTTTCGCTCTCTTGGAAAATTATCTCTTTATGAATTTCAGCCACTTCCATTTTTAGTCCTCAATTCATTCATAAATTTAGAACAATAAAAAGAATATCTTCCAGGGAAAATTACCAGGAATATCCAATTAATAAATAGAAAAAATTAATAGAGATTCTAAAATAAAATAAAAATTAAATATATAAGAAGAAATTTCCTATAATTTTTCTGGTTTCTGTCTAACACTGAAAGGTACTTAGGATGAATTCTGATGAATTTTTTCGAAAGTAAGCTTATTCGAAAGAACATCTCGATAAACGATCGGAGACATCAGATTTTGTTTCGCAAATTTGCATGAGAGGAAATAGAAGCATTTATGTGTAGTTCTTGATACGCTCATAGCACAAGTTACTTGTTCCTTGTGGCTTTCTATTCAGTTTGAAATTCTTTTAACAGTGTTATTTAAAACACTAAGTAAAATAAATTAAGACACACTTGAGCACAGTTCAAAAATAAAATTTATAAAAAATATACTTAAAAACAATTAAAAATACAATTAGTAAACGTTTCGACAAGCGACACGCGAGGCATCATCAGTACAAAATATCCATTGCATAGCAAAAGACGGAACAAATCAAAAACAGTTAAAGTTAGTTATTTTAAAAACAGACAATATTCACTAGGGACAGAACGTGCTTCATTCAATGTCTGCGATCGCAATTGAGTGAACCAACCCTCAAGGAGTAATCTACCGTGATAGCTGTTGCAACCCGATTTCAAAATACTGGCGTTCGCAATAAGCGGGATGTGATTCGTTTGAAGTGAATGCTGGACAATTTTTGAATTCAAATTACCATTTTTTAAAGCACCAGTATGTTCTTTTAGGCGAATTTCCAATGATTATTCCCTGTAAAGATTGCAATAGTGTTTACATTGGTGAAACAGGTATATCATTGGAAATTCGCCTAAAAGAAAATGGAAATTCGCCTACTGGTGCTTTAAAAAATGGTAATTTGAATTAAAAATTGTCCAGCATTCACTTCAAACGAATCACATCTCGCTTATTGCGAACACTGTAAAAAAATACGACCAGTTTTCCTGTAGGAATCGGAAAAATAGTTGCCCTTATCGTACCGGAAAACTTTCCGACCCAGCTCGGAATAAAATCCGTAAAATCGGAATAAAATGCGTAAAATATCGTTTTATTGATTATTTTTGTTTTTACAGATTTTATTCCGAGCTGGGTCGGAAAATTTTCCGGTACGATAATAAGGGCAACTATTTTTCCGATTCCTACAGGAAAACTGGTTAGTTTTTTTTTTAACAGTGAACGCTAGTATTTTGAAATCGGGTTGCAATAGCTATCACGGTAGATTACTCCTTGAAAGTTGGTTCACTAAATTGCGATCGCAGACTGTGAATGACGCTCGTTCTGTCCCTAGTGAATATTGTCTGTTTTTAAAATAACTAACTTTAACTGTTCTTGATTTGTTCCGTCACGTCATTTGCTATGCAATGGATATTTTGTATTGATGATTCCTAGCGTGTCGCTTGGCGAAACGTTTACCAATTGTATTTTTAATTGTTTTTAAGTATATTTTTTATAAATTTTATTTTTTAACTGTGCTCAAGTCTGTCTTAATTTATTTTATTTGGTGTTTTAATGATTTTTAAACTCAGACGTTAAACGTATATGTTATATAAAAATTTTTACTTTTACTATTCATTTAAATTATTCTAAATTGCCGGCAGATTCATTATTTCCTTTGTTATTTTTTTTAATACTCTCTATTATTTGTTTCTAGTTAAATTCTTATATATTTAAAACGCGTATCTTAATAATAGTTTTATTCCAAAACGTAATCTAAACTTTTAATTCCTTCATTATTTTATAGTCTACCAAACTGTAAAGTTCTGAACGCAGTTACTTATTTTCGAATGTTTATAAAAACCATTTTTACATCTTTATTCTATTTCATCTCATTTTCCCACCAGCTGGGAGACAGCCTTTTTTCATCGAAATCCTTCCATTACCAGCGCCGGGATTCTTTTCTGTGACGTTTCTCGATCGCTCTCCATTGGCTGAGTGACGGATTCGAGGCTGAGTGACGGTCACTTCGAGTCTCGTTCGTGATTTTGTTTGGTTAGCCTGAAGTTTTCATTTCAATCGGATTTCCTCCGCGCATTCTAATAAATAGTTCGAGCATGAGCTCAGGAGTAGATTTTTTGTGCTGTTTGATTGTTTACATAATCTGTTACCTGGTGTACTAAGCCATGTAGAATATTCATTTCGTTAATTAACATCTATTTTGCATGAATAACTAGTTCATGCTCAAGCAGAATGCTCTGATTTCTCATCCTGTGGGAATTGTTTAATGTTGGTATATTCTGATGGAATAAACAGTTTCCTATGACTGCGTTTCTATGTCTTATTGGGAAAAACCCAGATTTCTTCATAAGCCTTTACTATTTTCAACCATTCATGCTGCCTAAATCTGCCTTGTATTCATCATGAATAAATGAGTTTTGATTGGACTCTACCAATGTTATCATCGCTCCACAGCTGCTAAATTTTCACAGAGTTGACACTTCCACTAGCGATGCTTGCGCTAAGTGGTACGCCTGCTATACAACCTCACCAACGGCTGATTAAAAGGTGGTAAGAATCCAGTAATATGTCGTAAAAAGCACGACGTGATTGTTCGACTTAACCCATTAAATTGTTTCGTAATATATATATATATACTGGAAGTGTTATTTAAACTTGAACTTCATATTTCGGGTAAAACACCACCGTGTGAAGCGATAATAATAATATGTGATAAATAATTTTTATTGATAATAACAATAATAGTACATAATAGTTGTAATAGCATATAATAATAATATGTGAGGATATATTTTTTAATTTTTTTCTCCTCCTTCGTTTCATAGTCTATAGAAAAATTTTTGTTCCAAAAAAAAAAAAAAAAAAAAAATCGTTAATCAGCCTATATCAGTATTGGCATCTATGGTCTTTCTTGCATCTTTGACCTTGTATTTTCGCACATAAGAATTTTTGAAATAAAAGCAATCACATTTTTTTTAAAACTCGTTAAGTACTATCGATTGATATACATTTCATTCATTTTCATCCGAAACGGTTGAGTGCTTTCTCTTGTAAAATTTTCTTTTTTGTTAATGCAAATTATAAGAGGAGACAGTTCCCCTTAGAGCAGCGTTTCAAAACCCTTTTTTTCCTGTAGCTAATGCTTAGGCTTTTCATGCATGAATACTGTACATCCTCTAATAAATCTGCCTCCACCATACCTGCACGCAAAATACCTATTTTTTGGTAGACGATAATATTTTAAAGTTAACTTCAAAGCTTTCAGTTTAGGTTCAAACACTTTCTTTGCAAGGAATAGTTAATATAATGAGAAAAATTAAAACATTCCGAGTAAAGAATTTGAAAGTTAAGTTACTTTAAAAATAACGCTGTTATTTCTAAAATAGGAGGGGTTTGAACTCGTTAAGAAAATCGAGTAAAAAATTTGTAAGCCAAGTTATTGTAAAAATAATATAGTTCTTTATAAAATAGAAAATGTTTGAACTCCTTAAGAAAGTCAAGTAAAAAATGTCAAGCAAAGTTATTATAAAAATAATATTGCTATTCATAAAACAAGAAGGGTTTGAACTCGTTAAGAAAGTCATGTAAAAAATTCGAAAGCCAAGTTACTGTAGCAATAATACTGTTCTCTGTAAAATAGGTTTGAACCCGTTAAGAAAGTTCAGAAAGAAATTTGCAAATTAAATTATTATAATAATTATACTGTTCTTTAAAATAGAGGAGGGCTTTGAAATTGTTGGATCTACCTCTTACTTATGTGCCTGCCTTTATGTACACCTAAAGGTGCGCTTACCACAAGTTGCGAACGACCATCGCCTCGGACAGTCAAAATATAAATTTTCCATACATCTTGAAAACTAATGATAAGAATGATCTGTAAAAGCATATAGTCATGTATTTGACAAAGCTGATTCTTTTTATGTATAAACTAGCAAACCCCGCGGCTTTGCTCGCGTAATATTTGAAATATGCCAAGTGATATTTATATGTCTAATTTTTAATAAAAGGTACTAACTAAATTTTTATTTTATTAAAAGGTAATATTTTATTTTATTAAAAGATTATTTTTTATTAAAAGGTACTTATTACGTTTAGGAATAATTCAAAAATTACTATTTAAAACACAGTTTGATTAAACATCATTATTACACTGCATTAGGCATAAATGAGACTTAAATTAATAAAACGAAATAAAACTAAATAAATGATAATTTAGAAAATATTTTGGAACTTTTATGCTCAATTAATACGCTCATTTCACTATTCATTTGAAGTTTTGTATTTTTTAGAAACCATTTTCTTGCATCTTAAAATTAACTATCATGTCAAATTCCAAGTCCTACCACCTCTCTCAACATAAAGGGATATGTTGAAATAGGAACTGTCACCATTAATTTGCCAACATTAATTTTGAAATCGGTTTGTATTTCTTAATATTCCACAGAAACGTAATTTAGAAAGCTTTTAAAGGCCTTTTTTAGAACGTTTGTTGTTCCTGTGAACCCCAGGTGGTAGAATCATCGGCATAAAATATAGCCTGTGTCGGATCAGAGACTGTTACCATTGATTCGCAACTATTACTTTTATAATCGGTTTATATTACCTGAAATTGCATAGAAATCATAATTTAGGACTTTTTTAGAATGCTTTTCGCACCTCCCCTTCGCTTCACCCCTTTTTAATTCAAATTTATTTTCGACAGTCCTTCGAGGGCATTTATATTTTATAAGTAACTACCATGCCATATTTAAATCCAATATTAATATTAATTATATTGGATAATAAATATTTAATATAATATTTATTAAATATATAATATAAGAAATAATATTTAATTATATCCAATTTTTAAAGTTTCTAGCCTCTTCAGTATCACAGAAATCGCAATTTAGAAAGTTTTTAGCTCCTGCAACCCTTTGGTGGTAGTGGCACAGACATAAAATATATCTTATGTTTGAGCAGGTTCTATCACCAACAATTTGTCATCATTATTTTTTTTAATCGGTCTGGTATTTGATAAGATTGCATACAAATTGTAATTTATAACGCTTTTCGCTCACTTCATCTTTTTAAATTTAGAATTTTCTTTCGACTGCTCTTAGAAAGCAGTTGCATCTTGTAAGTAAATACCATGCAATACTTCAAAGTGTTAGACCCCCCAATTGTGCAAAAAACGCTAATTAGAACATGCTTTGCTTTTGCAACCCTCAGATGATACTGACAACAACATAAAATATAACCTATGTTATAGCAGGGACTGTCACCATTGATTTGCAACCATTACTTTTGAAATAGCTTTGGTATTTCCTGAGATTGAGTAGAAATCGCAATTTAGAACGTTTTTAGAACGCTTTTCGCGCATTTTCACCCCTTTTTAAATTTCTAATTTTTTCGAAACGTTCTTAAAGATCATTTATATCTAATAAATATGTACCTTGCCTAATTTTAAGTTGCTAGCCCCTACCGATTAAAAAATTGAAATTTAGAACGCTTTTTTGCTCCTGCAACGTCTAGGTGACAGTGATACCGACATAAAATAGCATCTATGTTAGAACAGATGCTGTCAGCATCAATTTCCTACCATTACTTTTGAAATCAGTTTGATTCTTCCTGAGATATTGCTGACAAATCGGCATTTAGAACGTTTTTAGAACGCTTTTCGCGCATTTTGCTCCTGCATCTCCTTTGGGGTAGTGGAAACAGGTATAAAATTAGGCCTATCATGGAGCAAGATCTGTCACCATCATTTTTACACCATTTATATTTGAAATCGGTTCAGTACTTCCTGAGATTGCATAGAAATCGCAATTTAGAACGTTTTTTACAACGCTTTTTGCGCATTTTGACCCCCTTTTAAATTTCGATTTTTTTAGGAAATGTCCTTAGAAATCATTGATATCTTATAACTAACTACCATTCAAATTTCACGATTCTAGGCCCTTCCTTAACGCAAAAACCGCAGTTTAGAACGTTTTTCTCCTGCACTCCCTTTGGGGTAGTGGCACCGACATAAAACATAGCCTATGATGGAGCAAGGGTTGTCACCATGATTTTGACGTCTTTATTTTTTAAATCGGTTTGGTATTTCCTGAGATTATGTGGAAACCATCATGTAGAACGTTTTTTAGAACGCTTTTCGCGCATTTTCACCCCTTTTAAATTATGAATTGTTTAAGAACTGTTCTTAGAAATCTTTTATATCTAATAAGTAGCTAATATTTCAAATTTCATATTTCTAGGTCCTTCAGTAACACATAAATCGCATTTTTAGAACATTTTTTTCTCCTGCACCCCCTTTGGGGTAGTGGCACCGACATAAAATATAGCCTATCTTGGAGCAAACGTTGTCACCATCATTTTGACTCCAATAATTTTTAAATCGGTTTGGTATTTCCTGAGATTATGTAGAAACTACCATTTAGAACGTTTTTTAGAACGCTTTTTGTGCATTTTCACCCCTTTTTAATTTCGAATTGTTTAAGAATTGTTCTTAGACATAATTAAATCTTATAAGTAACTAATATACCAAATTTCATGTTTCTAGGCCATCCAGTAACACAAAAATTGCATTTTTAGAACGTTTTTCTCTCCTGCACGCCCTTTTGGCCAGTGGCACGGACATAAGATATAGCCTATGTTCTAAGTTGGACTAACACCATCATTTTGATACCACTACTTTTGGAATCGGTTCGGTAGTTCCAGAGCTTACCTCCTACAAATAAAAATTTTTTACCTTTTTATAATAGGAGTATAGATTAATGCTGGTCATAATAAATAATTTTTTTTAATATGAATTTATTAATGATTTTTATATTAAATGTTTTTAAATCAATATAATATCTAGATTATTATTGGATATTTTAACTCATTAAAAGAGAAGCATTTCAATTGGATAAATCTTTGAGCAGATAAAAATTAAAGTTTGTCTTATGTAGTATGCAGTATATTATGTAGTATACCACAAAATTTGGACACCACCTAACAATAGTAACATTTGTTGAATGGCAGTTTAATAGGAAATTTCTTATTTACTATGGTTTTTCTATTACCATTATTTTTAAATAATAAAAAATCGTAGATTTATGCAATTAAATAGGTTCCGTTGAATAAATATATGAATTTGTAATTGTATTATTAAAAAAAGTTTCTAAAAGAATACTAAGACTTTGTAAAAACTATACAGCGTAGGGTTAGATATAACTGTATATACTAGAAAAGTGTAAATAGATATACCATGAAAGTTCAAAGAGATATGGAACCTAAATAATATCAAATATAGCTATTCTGTATAACTCATTTTTTAATATTATCCTAATCTGTTTATGATGAACTTAATTCGGCACTAACAATGAAAGCAGTGCATATTTAAACTTCAATTGGTATTTCATAAAACTAAGTTCAGTGTAGTAATAACCTTTATTTCTACAGTGTAGCTAAAACAAAACCTTTTTCAAAGTTGAAATTTGCATTATGCTAAGCTCGCTTCGAAAGCAGGTCACAAAGACGCAACGCCGCCTTGGTCCGTACCGCGTTTTTCCAGATAGGCTTTTAATTAACTTTTAAAGACACTCGAGGTGTATTGAGAGATTCACTAAATGCAAACTAGTCGCGAATCACATAATATTTATGTGATTCATTCTAATTAAGTGTTAAAGCTTCAAAATTTTAGAAAATTTAATTTTTTTAGATGTTAAACTCCTGTCTTTTCTTAATATTTTGATATAATTGTTTCCTTGAAATTCCCATCAGAACAGAAGTTACGGCTTTTAGAATTTTACCCGCCTACAAGCTGAAGCAGCGTTTTCGAAACTTTAAAGTAAATTTTCTCCAAATGATATTTTTGGGGATAACGTGCAGTATACCTCAAAAACTTCTGAATATTTTCTCATGAAATTTTCGAAACATATATTTCTGTATAAATTGAACCTAAAATTTCTTTTTTATTGTTCAAAAAAAAAAAATTTTTTTTTAGCTGATTATACTATTGAAATTTTCAAAATTTTCTATTAGCTAAATACAACTTTGCATTGAAAATATAAAAATGCTTTAAATACAAATTTATTTACGTTCAGGCTAATTATTATAATTTGATGTATAAGTAGGCACCAAAATTTTTATTCTAGTTGCAATATTTATTTTGTAATCCTGCGCATAAGCTGTTATGCTAATTTTCTGCTCGACAAATGTCTAACAGTTTCGAGACCCCTATAGGTACTAATTCTGCATAATTCTGCATCTTGCAATTTTTTAAGTACATGAAATGAAAGAAAATGTGTATATCTTTCATCCCAATAAAAACTGTGTTTCAAAATCATATAGAGGAAAAGGTCCAAATACCGGCTACCACTTTTGTTTTCAATATAGATCATACAATTTTCAAAATTAATAAAATAAAAAGCGACAGCAGGGTACCTTGACATGTTTTACACCTGTTTAAAGAAAAAAAAATCAGTTTAAAAGGCGTACTCTGTTTATAAAAAGCAAAATTCCGAAAGTCTTCAAATTTTGAGTTTTTAAAATAGGGTTTAAATACCGGCTACCTAAGTTTTTTTTCTCTAAAAGATCACAGAAATAGAGCTAATGACAATTATTAAACAATGAGAATATTATTTTAATAAATTGTATTGATTAATAACATTTCTTATGCACAGAAAAAATACGCAATTTTTAATAAATAAGTATTTTTTATCAAATTTCTAAAATTCTTTACGACCATCTCTCACAGTCTTCTTCCCATTATGTTTCAAAACAAAAAAAAAAAAGCTTGCTGATTGAAATGAGAATTATTTTATCTGAAAAAATCAAAAACATAAATTCACTCTCTGCGTCGGTATAGTCCCTATCAGCCCACATATCGCATTCTTAACATTGAACCCAGAATCCTCTCCCTCCATTCTTGTCCACAGAGAAAGCACCCGTGCAGAAGACACAAATTTATCATCTTCCTCTGTTGGATATTCCCCTTCGCGAAGACCGTCTTAAGAATTTGTATCCTTTTGTCACCGATTTTTCAAAACAAAAATTTTTGTCTAATTTAACCGGGAAAATGCTCCAATTAAATAAGGCAAAATTTACAATAAAAAAAATAACTGGTGGGAATAATCAAGGAGGGTTAATTAGACGGAAAAAATGCATCCCCGAGGAAATCTCGGGTTGCGCAAATTTTGCTACTTTTGCGTTGACCGAGGAAATCTCGGATTGCGCAGCGAGAGGGTTAAAATTAAATTTCTGCTTCTTTCGCCTGGTTTACTTCGTCATTTTGTTTACTTTCTCTTTACATTTATTACAGGCAATTTTGTAGTGTCCAGCATCACTTTTTTGGAAAGTGATTCGGTAACCAGTGTCGGTCCTGAAGAATTACAGCCATGGTTGCTTTTTTCATATTGCGAAATGGGACTGGAACTATTTCTGAGCCATTTAAATTAATTTATTAATTATGGAACTATTTAAATTATTTTTTTTCCTCACCTTCAAGCAGAGCAACCGAGAAAGGTCCAAATACCGGCTATCCGGTATTTAGACCACTCTAGGTAGCCGGTATTCGGACCACTGCTATTTTTAAATTAAAACCGGTATTACTCATTCATAAAATAAAATACCAATAATGTGCGCGTGGCAGTTCAGAGCTAAATATGTCTAGAAAATAACGTAATCAACAATTCAAGCCAATATACGATCAGTATATTTAAAAAAAAAAAAAATGAGAAACACACATCTCAAAAACTTTTGATGTACCAGATTACGTAGATTCGACACTTTTGCATTTACTATTTGTAAATGACACAGACTTCAGTGACGTACTTTTCGTAACTTTCTTCTCTCAATTAAAGGTACAAAATCTGCCTATCTCCGCTAGGCTGCGCTGCGCTCAGTTCTCAGAACACCTAGTAGCCGGTATTTGCACCCTAGCTAGTATTTGGATCTTCTCCTCTACATTTTAAGACATTAAATGTTGAAAATGGTCTTTTTTTTTCATTTTTTTTTCCAATTTTAAGAGTCTTGAGACCCCTTAAATTGGTCTGTTTTTAACAATTTGACGTTTGTTGCTTTTATACTGCTACTGAGCATTACATTACACATATATATCATTAAAAGTTGTTAACTAGGAATAGAGGACGCCGCCCTTGTCATTATGTATGCCCAAACTGTCCGTTTCTTTAAGGGTTAGTATCTTGGCTAATTACTGACGATTTTTTCGAAAATAATTATCAACAATGCTTTTATACTTCTACTACGATAGGTATCTGCAGCGCTGCTCAAGACTTTCGGTAAATTCCCGTAATTCGAAATTTGTGTGTAACAGGAAAAGGCGATTTTCTCAAAAAGTTTGTGACCTAGGGTAATCGCTATAATTTTCCTTCAAGGTTTAAATTAAGGTCTACTACCTCTAATTTTTTCATAATTTTAGTTTCAGTAGATTCGGAATTAGATAGGGGGGGAACATATTTTTGCGCTACATTTTCCACGATATCTTTGAAAATAGGATACCTAAAATTAAAAGGAATGCATTTTTGAGTTCAGCGTTATGAAAGCTTTCAAACGATATCCCACACGATATAATAAAGAAAATATATTTTTTTCAAGTAGCTTAATTAAGTCCTCTACATTTTTACTAAATATATTTATGAATGTTTAATAATCTGAAAATATGTGGGTCAATAGTCTTTATTACTTCCCTGAATTTGAACTTTCCACGTTCCATAGTTTACGAGTAAAATGGCTGTGACAGACAGACAAACAGACATACAGACAGACACAGGAGGGATCTTATAATGGTTCCGTTATTATTTTTTACGTACGGAACCCTAAAAATGCACAAACTATATATTTTTCCAGACTGTTTTCACCCAAAGAATTTAAAAAAAAGTGTCAAAAATAGATGTTACCAATTAAAAAATGAAAATCGATACAAATTTTAATATGAAGATGGTACTAATTTCAAAATTTGGATTTATATTCTGAAAGAAGACATTTTCCCAATTTAAATACACCTTCGTTGTGGTGTTTTTTACAAAAGATTTGCGAATAAATCCAGTTGTATCTTTTTTTCTTTTTAACGCACTGTACAATTAATGTGACATGCAAAATCAATATCTTAACAGTTGTGTTCTTTCCCTGCGTAAATGTTGAAGAACCCTTTACGCTTCCTTCCCCTCAAAGCGACCACGGCAAAACATAGTAATTATAAATATAGTTGTAAAATTCTGAACTAAGCATAGATATTTGTCGAATATTCGACTTAAAATAATCTACATCTTTAAAGCAATGTTTTTAAATCTTGTACTAGCATAAAATATCGATAGCTTAAAAGCATAGCACGCTCCAATCGAAAACGTGAACAAAAGCTTTATGCTTCCTTCTCTTCAAAGCGACCACAGCAAAACATAGTAATGTTAAATATAGTTGTACAAATATGAACTAAGCATAGATATTTGTCGAATATTCGACTTGAAATAATCTTCACCTTTAAAGCGATGTTTTTAAATGTTGTATTAACATGCAACATCAATGGCGTAAAAGCATAGCACGCTCCGAGCAAAAACGTGGACGAACCCTTTACGCTTCCTTCCCTTCAAAGCGACCACAGCAAAACATAGTAATTTTAAATCTAATTGTAAAACTCTTAGCTAAATAATATCAAAACTATTTGAACTAAGTTGTAAAAATCTGAACTAATCTGAACTAATCTTTATTTTTAAACCAATGTTTCTAAATATTGTATTAACATTCAATATCAATAGCTTAACAGCGTAGCACGCTCCACGCGAAAACGTGGACGAATCCTTTACGCTTCCTTCCCTGGCAGCGACCACAACAAAACATACTACTTTATTTCAAAATATTCAGCTGAGGACAAATATAGCGACGGCCAGAAATGTTCAGAAAAAGATCCTTCAACTTCGGGGGAAGCAGCAGAAGATGCTCTGGATCTCCTCTCATACACGTGGGTCTGGCGCATGGGCACAAAAAGGGACTTTCTCCCAGACGCAAACGATCGAACGGTCTTACTCCTCACCATCCACCACCCCATCATATCCCAGCGAGATACTAAAACGGATACTGTAGCATCTACCCTTGCGCATCACTCTCAGCGGAAAGAAATCCCGCCATATGGCAATCCACATGGTACAGAGAGTACGTTTTTAGGATGAGAAATGTGTAAAATTGATGTGTAGTTTTACTATTGCTGCTCCTGTTATGAAGTGATGTAACTGTTAAACATTCAAAAAATTAAATTTTTCGTTAAAAAATAATATAGATACGAAAGAGCATTTTAAAGAAAGCATGGAAAAATTCTTTTAAAGCTATTCTCCAATTCAAAGGTGCTACTTTCTGACACATTTCTGAATTCCCTTTCTTTCGGAAACGCATGAAATTGACAGAAGTTTTTAATCAGAAACTTTGAAATAGAATGACGTTTTCCTTTTTCCTTTTTTTTTTTGGTAAAAGTTGAAGATCGTTAAGAAAATAATGCCAGAATCGGCCATTTGAACCGAATTCCCGATGCGGCAGCCTGCGAAAGGGAAAAAGAATTATCATTACGTGACAAGAAACGTTTATAACTCGATAATTTATCAAAAAATTGAAACGCTGTTCGATTACAAATTGCTACAATAATCAGGCCTGCCTATTTTACCCCTTTATATGATGGATGATACAAAAATGAGTCAGAATAGGTTTCAAAAAATGTTTCCGTTGTTGAGCAGGGCATTTGAAAATCACATTAATTATATTCTTTTATTTAACTTAATATAGTTACATTATGTAAAGATGGAGTTTTTTCAGTCGCTTCCTGATATTCTAGAATTATAAAAAAGATGCACGCAAGTATATTAATGTAACATGTTAATATTTTTAGAGCTTAATTAAACAGATTGTGCTTTTTAACCCTTCACTGCACGATTTTTTCTATTTTTATGAAAAAAAATTATTTGAACTCTATATATCGGTCTAATAATGGGAAAAATTAAAAAAAAAAAAAAAAAAAAAAAAAAAATCAAATTTTCGGCTAAAATTTGATATTGTATGGCGTGTACAGTATGTACACGATTAGGGTTTTAAAATATTGTATTGCAATATTTTACAACTGAATAAGCTTAAATTAATTAATTTTATCTGCTTAACACTCTGCAACTTTTTTATATTAATATTTTTAAGTATCCGCGAAAAATAATGAAAGTAAATTTTACCTAAATAGCTTCACCAACTTTTTTTTTTTTTTTTTTTTTTTTTTTTTTTTTTTTTGCTTCCGAAGAACAAATTTTAATTTTTTGTCAAATTCAGCCATCTGACATAGACAAAATAAGTGTTATTCCATTCTTTTGATTGTTCTTGATCAGGGATACAGATCATATTGCATAAATTCATGGCACATAATAAGAAATACAGTGTTTTTAGGTATGTGCCAGATATGGCACGTCGTGCAGTGAAGGGTTAATATAACACCGTTAGAAACTGACTAGTCTTTTACAGAATGTGTGCACTGTTGAAATTAAAATAGCTGATTTTTTTAATTCCGTAAGTCATTGCACACATGATATGTTGAATACATATGTATGGATTTCTATAAAATTCATTATAAATAATAAACACATAAGCACTTTTAAAATGATCTACTTTTAATTATTTGCAGTGATAAGATCTTCAGTTATGACTATTTTTTTCCTTAAAAAATGTAATTTTTGTATTTATTTTTTTAAAATAAAAATACTTTTTTTTTACATAGTTAAGGAAACAATTTTGACATAGAAGTAGATCATTTTAAAAATTCATATATGCTTATTATATATACTAAATTTCATAACAATTTATATATGAGGTAGTCTCACAAAATTTTAACTTTCAGGAATTAAAATCTGGTGAAATTAAACTTAGTAAAATAACATTTTAAACTTATAGACGAATGCCTTAATGATTCAAAATAAATCATTATAAATGGTCAGCTGCGAAGATTTTTTTTATTTAACTGAGGTTTAAGTTAAACTTGCATGTTTTATTTTAATTACCGTTTTGCCTCTCTAACTGTTTAATTTCCTCTAAATTTTTACTTATAACGAATTTTCATAGTATCCACAGAGCATTCAAATTAGAAATAATAACAATGTAGTATTTTTAGTACAAAATTTTGGTATAACATTGTCTTAAAGAGGTGTTAAAGAAGGTGGTAAGGAAAAAAAAGGGGACGATAAGGGAAAAAAAGGGACGATAAGGAAAAAAAAAGGGGATGATAAGGATGGGGCGGGAAGGAAAATTACCACCTATTTTTAGGCAAATCCTGTTAAAACTAAGTGATAGCCACAATGTTCATTGATTTTTAGAAACAGTTGTTAACATTGGATTAAAAAAAAATTACCTCGAATAGTGCAGGAATAAACCTTGGGCACGGTAAGACTATCAATAAAGCCACGATGCTTGAAATTGATATTTAAATGCTGATTTAAATTCTGCAGTCAAGTTTTCTGTCAAATAATTTTAGCCATTCTTTCTCTAGCGTATTTCTGCACGAGAAAAAAGTTGAGAAAAATTCTGTGGTTGCGTCTGAAGTGATTTTCGGTATAATTTTAGCAAGAAGGGACAGTAAGGAATCTAAATTCCAAGGACAGAGTTAAAAAAATAATAACAAAAGTAAAAATGTGTGGAGATTATTTTTTTGCTACATATTTATATAAAACAATAGTCACAGTTTCGGAAAAAAATTACATCGAATTACATTCATTGAAACAATTTTATACAGACTTAAACATTATTATTATTTACTATTTTATACAGACCCAGGCGCGGATCCACGGGGGGCGATCGCCCCCCCCCCCCCCAAAATCCAACGATTATCACGAATTTCGACAAATGGTCTCCGAAAAAAAAAACAATTTCGTGAATTGTTCGCAGGTCAAAGGTCTCAAAAAAGGCGATTTTCGTCAAAAGATCGCGCGAAAAACGCCAATTTCGTAAAATGATCGAGAAAAAACGCAAATTTCGTCAAAGAATCGCGAAAAAACGCGAATTTTGTCAAAGAAGCGCGGAAAAAATGCGATTTTCGTCAAAAAAATCGCGCATTTCATCAAAGGACCCCGAAAAAACGCGAATTTCGTCAAAAGATCACAGAAAAAAACGCGAATTTTGTCAAAGGATCGCAGAAAAAAACGCCAATTTCGACAAAGAATTGCAGAAAAACGCTAATTTCGCGAAAGAATCGCGAAAAAAATACGCAAATTTCGCCAAAGAATCGCTGAAAAAACGCGAATTTTGTCAAAGGGCCGCGGAAAAAACGCACAATTAGCACAGGGAAGAGATTCCCCTAGGTGCGCACCTACGAAGGGGAGGGGGGGGGGTCGATCGGGGCAAAGAAGAGAAGAACAAATTTACCAAGTCGGTTTATAAGAAATCAACACACCATACGCTTTTTAACTGACTGGGATTAGGATATAATCCTCTTTTGTTCATTCATCAAATACCCTTAAAATTTACCAATGTGGGTGGCAATAACAGTACATTTTTTTACACATTAGTGGCTGTCTTCAGAAAACATTAAGATGCTTGAATTTTTCAAAGGACCTTTCTTTTTCTTGTTTCTTTCTTTCTTTGGAAATTGTATGAATCCCATTCTTTTCTGAAACAATAAAGCACTCCTCAAAAATATTGTTATACAGAAATTAGAATTGTAGCTTCTTTGAATGAACGAAAAAGTTTCAACACTTTAAAGGGATCCGCATAACGTTGTCAATTTATGTTGTAGAGATTCAACAAAAGTACACGAAGTGGCATCGTCCCCCACCTCAACCCATAGTGTCAAAAATTATGTCGCCATATGCCTTTTGACTGGACATAATCCTATTTTCTTCACTAATTGCCGAAACGTCAGAGAGGTTTACCATTGATACCCGAAAAGTGTTTGGTTTTCGTTTGCTTGTCTGTGTGTTCCGCGAAAACTGCCGTTAAAAGCGTTGGATTTATATCATGGGGGGCGACCTCCCCGATCGAACCCCCCCACCCCCTTCCCCGTGGATGCGCTCCTCCTGGTGTTAATTGTGCGTCTTTTCTGCGTCCCTTTGACGAAATTCGCGTATGTTTTTCGCGATTGTTTGACAAAATTCGCATTTTACTGAGATCTGTTGACGAAATTCGCGAAATTAGCGTTTTTTGTACGATTCTTTCGCAAAAATTAGTGTTTTTTCCGCAATTGTTTGGCGAAATTAGCGTTTTTTCGCAATTGTTTGGCGAAATTCGCGTTTTTTCTGCAATCCTCTGGCGAAATTAGCGGTTTTTTTCTGCGATTCTTTGACAAAATTCGCGTTTTTTTAGCGATCCTTTGACGATATACGCGTTTTTTCTGCGATCTTTTAACGATATTCACGTTTTTTTTCTGCGACACTTTGACGAAATTCGCGTTTTTTCCGTGCTTCTTTGACGAAATTCACGTTTTGCGCGATCCTTTGACGAAATTCGCGTTTTTTTGCGAGATCCTTTGACCTGCGAACGATTGATGAAATCGATTTTTTTCGGCAACCATTTGCCGCAATTCGCGATAATCGATGGATTTATATTTTTTTAACCAAGGGGGGGGGGGCGCGATTCGCGCCTATGAAAAGGTATAAACACCACTTAGATGACACATTTTGATTTTCAAGGATCGCCTTCAGAAATTTGAAGGCGATCCTTTTTCAGAGATTACTCTCTTCCAGAAATCTGATATTAAAAAATAGATGTGATTGTTATGTTTTTCAGCTGCGGTAATTGGTTCTTTTGTATTTTTTAGTGCTGAATCCAAAAATGACCTTCATTTTTTACCATACCATCACGTCAGGATTTTTCACAAATCGCAAATTTTTAAATAGTCGAAATATTGCGAAAATCTGCTGCTGTAAAATAGACGTAACTTTTTTTCATAATAACTTATTCATTTTTTTGCTTATACTATGGATTTTTACAGTTAAACATGTAAAATATTGTATATTTAAAATCCTTATAATTTTATTCCAGGCGTGGAAGTTCCTTTGAACCGCTCATGCGCTGCTTCGCACTTTTCTTTTAATCTTCTCTATGGGGTTCATCTCGGTATCCTCTTTTATTTTGGAGGTTCATAAAGCTGGGAAATTTGTGGCAGATGTATTTAAAACATTTACCTTCTTTTGTTGCTGTACTTACAAATTGCTTTGAGAGATTTTCGCTATTTTTAGCTCCCGGTACGGTATGCTATTTCTTTCTCCCAGTTTATTTTGTGACATCTCCAAAAAATAACGTTACCTTATAGAAGCCAGCCGTGAAACAAAGCAGTACGATTAAATACTCTATAGCAATTTTTTAAACTTCTAAGCATCGCATATTTTCAATGTTTATACCGTCATATTCGAAAAAAAAGTACTTTATAATGCAATTTGTTTGAAAACTGCATCTGACATTTATTTTTGAAATATTAATTTTTTTTTGTAGCTTTTAGAGCCATTTGCTTAATATTGGCAACGGAAGAACTCCATTTCTGTAGAAAGTGAAAGAAAAATAGCAATTATATCTTTTTGTTGCCACTTTCCCATAAAGACTGAAAAAAAAAGTTAAAATACGTGCTATTTTCAAAAAATATAAATGAAAGATTTCTGATAAAACAGGGAGCTTTTAGAAACTAAATTTTATTTTAAATATCTATAATGATAATACAAACAAATGAAGGCTTGTGAATCTTTCGATGGCCGATTTTTTGTCGAGTTTTTTGAATGACGAAATCTCTTTTTTGTGTGTGTGTGTGTGTATTATTCAGCGATAGTGACGTCTTAAGCGTACTTTACTGTAGATGTTGTTTAACACTGGATCGCAAATGATGAATTCTTCAGCGGATGTGGACTTTATGTAAAATAAAATCGCATGTTATAAGTCTTAAAACTGAACTACAGTAGAGTCCCGATTATCGGAGTTTCCGCTTTCACAGAGTTATTTTCTTCTGATGGACTGATGGCTTCCATTTTTTTTTCCAAAAATAAATTATAGCCATTCCCCCCCCCCCCCTTCTGACCAGAAAATCAGAGTTCTAACTTTTTACGACTGCTCTTTCATCTTCACATAACACTTCATTTATAACGACTGTTTCATAATAATGGAAGCCATCAGTCCATCAGAAGAAAATGATCCATTCCAAAGGTATAAGTTCGATTAACTCGGATAATCGGGACTCTACTGTATCTATATTTATATAAATATATTTTATTGTCATCGGGGGTGACACTAAATTCTGAAAAGCAGAATTCCTGTTTTCTAGTTTTACTTTTTAACTTTGAAATTTACGATTTGCGAAAATCGTGACGTGATGGTTAAAAATGAAGATCATTTTCGTATCCAGTGCTAAAAAATACACCAAAAGTTAAAAAACACAATCATCGCAGGTAGGACTGGGCGATATTAGGATTTCTACATCGCGATGCATCACTGAGGCTAAACCGCGATGTTGCGATGCATCACGATGTTAGACTAGGTGTGGACCTCGTGATTAAACTATTGTTTTATTACAAAAAAAAAAAAATTATGGCAAGTCATAATAGTTTTCTTTTAGTACCTAAACTTCAAAATCCAACTGGGGAATACATATATATATTTTAACCATGAAATTTTTAAAAAGTAGTAGTGAAGGGGGATGCACTTCTCACTGTATGTGCCCATGATTCAACTGATAACATGAAAAGTCATCACCCCCCCCCCTCCCCTTATTTTTTTCAAATAATTATTCTTCAAAACTCCAGATTTCTAAGTGATGGTGAATTTTGGGAGTGGCCTGGGTGGAAAATTTTCTCCTTAGAGCATTAAATTGTCTTTGATTTGCGAATTGATGCTTGGTAATATATTAAAACTGAAAATTGCTCCCCCCCCACCCACCCCCCCCATATTTAAGATTTAAAAGCTTTAATTGTATATAAAAAAAAATAATCATAAATGTAAAGGATGTAAAAGGATTATCATATAACAACTTTAAATGGGATTTTGTTCAGAAAGCAAAAATGTGGATAAGAATATTATGTGTTTGATTTACAAAAACATTCAAACTAAATCCATAAAAAAGCAGCATTCCTTTATAATTAAAAAATAATAGAAATTAATATAAACTTCAAATTAATTACAAAATAAAAATTCAGAAGAGAAGGTATCTTACTCCTACCAGCACCTAAGAATTAAAAAATTTGCAAGTTGATACTCCTTCCTTTTTATACAAGAAAATTTCCTGCAAAATACTCAATATTGAGGCATTGAGGTACTCAATATTGAATACTCAATACTGAGGTAAGTCTGCTAATAATTCATTTCATAATATTTAAAAAAATCACAAAATTATAGTAAAATTTATAGATCTATATGTTTTGGTTTGAGAAAACATATATGTATAAGTAAAATAATAATTAATCTGATGGACGTAAAAGGATTATCACATAGTTACTTTTTTACAAATTACAAATAAATAAAATTAAAGTAAAATGTATACACTGAGATGTTTAGGATAGAAAAAATATATTTGTACATAAAGAATAATCAATACTTTAAAGGATGCAAAAAGATTGCCATATAGTCACATCTTGAAAAAAAGATCTTGTTTAAAAAGAAAACACAACAATCAAGCATAAAATTACTTATCACTTATCCTAGCACTCTCAGCCCTCTTTAAACTCAAATGCCAAATACTTTGCATACTGATCCCCTTCTCCCTCCTCATCAGAATTTTTTTTCAAAATAACATGTACAAAAGTCTTAAAGAAGGGAAGGGTTGTAAAGGGGGAGGGGAAACTATAAAATTAGAGTGCACTTTATATCTTTAGATATTTAAGATTTAAAATATTAAATGTACAAAAAGAAATATTCACTAATTTAAAGGATGTAAAAAGATTATAAATACTTCCAGTTTCTTAAATTAAAATATAAAGTTCAATAAAATTAGAATAAAATTTATATATTTTGATTTTAAAGATTGAAAAAATATATATGTACATTAGAAATAATCATTAATGTAAAGGATGTAAAATGATTGTCATATGATCTGATTACACCTAAATAAGATTTTGTAATGTGTTTATAAAGCAAATACTCAAATAATATTGAAGGGTTGTAAATTACAAAAACATTAAATCTTAATCCATCAAGGATTAAGTTACATTCTAAAACAGAATTACAAATCTAAGAATATTTATTTCAAATTAATTAAAAATACAATAGATCCTACAGTTTAAGAAAAAAGTTTTAAAGAAGTAATTTTAAATATTTAATAGAAAGACATTCTCAATCTTTGATATTAATAAAATACTTTGTAGTTAATTAATAAAACTAAATTCAGTCTTAATTGATTTAAAACTAATATGAAGTAGTTTTGAATAAATAATTAAGAATAACACAATAATTCTGATTTTCTTAAAATATGTTAAAATATCATTAAAAAATAAACTAAAATAAAAGTTCCTTATTAAAGATAAATTGATTTTAAAAAAATTAAAATGGATCATCATACCAAAATAAACAAAAGAAAGAATCTTCTTTTCTTGTGAACACAAGAAAAATCAGCTGTCACTATCACATCACAGGCCATATTTTCTTTTCAAATAAACATCAACATCGTTAAGTTATACCTCGCGTTATACTACTCACTGTTCAGCTGGTATCGATGTCTCTGCCTGCTATTGTTCATTCACTTCTTGAATGGGGAGAGAAACTGATGCATGTTTATTCAGGATGGGAAGAGAAACGAAACCGATGTGTGGTTATTCACGAAACCGATGTGTGTTCATTCACCAAACCGATGTGTGTTTATTCACGATGGGAAAAGAAAGGGATGGGGAGGAAAAATCCGGTTTTATGCTGAGGAAGGAACTCGTCACCGATGTAATTTGATGCATCGGTACGGCTGTAAAAGGATTATAACATGGTTACCTTCTTTCTACAAATTACCAGATACAAAGAACTAAAATGTAATGTACTTGCCTTTAGGAAATATTTCCCTTTTATGAAGTTGAAAAAAAAAAAAAAAAAAAAAATCAATAAAATTAGGTTAAAAAATTTATACTGATAATAATCATTTTTTTAAAGGATGTAAAATGATTTTCACATCTTAAAAAAGGACTTCATGGAAAAGAAATATGTGGATTAACTCTTAACAATCAAGTATTAAATTTTATAAAAGATTATTCTTAGATTTATAACTAGTTTCTTATTCATTCCAGATCAATACAAAAATTGAAAATTCAAGGAAGGGGGACCCCCCCCCATTTTTTTTTTGGGGGGGGGGAGGGTGAAACCAATAAAATTGCAGTACATTTTATATCTTAAGCTGTTCAAGATATAAATTTTTAAATGTGCAATATGAAGTAATCATTAGTTAAAAGGATTATAAACACTTCCATTTTATTTTAGTTTAAAAATAAAACTCAACTAATACAAAAAGTGAAGACTTAAGGAGAGGGTAGGCAAATTTCTCCCCTCCTGGCACTCTCTCTCTCCTTAATTTAAATCAGTGAACCGGTTTCATTCCAAACGATCGCCGATTTTCTGCGCATGCACATTTACTTCCCATGAATGTGGAAGTTTATTTTCGTGAACCGGCAATCATGGGTTTCAGTTATGTCTCCACATCGGTCAGAACCGATGTCTGGAGATCGGAACCGATGTCTGGAGATCGGCGAGATGCATTGCAAAACTGAAGCACCGATGACGACTTAAATCATTTGTAAATTGCCCCTGCCTTTTTTATAAGAGAGAGTCTGCAAAATAACCAATATTAAGGCACAGAAATGTTGTGAAAAATTCCAAGTACTCCATTTCATAAAATTAAAAAATCCATAAAATTATAATAAAATTTATAGATCAACATTTTTAAGATTGTGAAAACATAAATGTATTTAGAAAATAATAATTAAAATAAAGGATGTAAAAGGATTATAACATGGTCACCTTCTTTCTACAAATTGCCAAATACTAAGGCACTGAAATGTAATATGCTTGCCTTTAGGAAATATTTCCCTTTTATGAAGTAAAAATAAAAGAAAATCAATAAAATTAGATTAAAATTTATATACTGGTATGTTTAAGATTGTGAAAATATAAGTGTATTTAGAAAATAATAATTGAAATAAAGGATGTAAAAGGATTATAACATGATTACCTTCTTTCTACAAATTGCCAAATACTAAGGCACTGAAATGTAATGTGCTTGCCTTTAGGAAATATTTCCCTTTTATGAAGTAAAAATAAAAGAAAATCAATAAAATTAGATTAAAATTTATATACTGGTATGTTTAAGATTGAAAAAATATACATGTTTATAGAAAATAATCATTTTTTTAAAAGATGTAAAAAAGATTTTCACATCTTAAAAAAGGACTCAGTTTAGAAAAGAAATACTGGGATTAATTCTTAGCAATCAAGTATTAAATTTAAAAAAAGATTAAGAAACTAGTTACAAATCCAAGAATATTCATTTCAGATTAATAAAAAATTGAAAATTCTAGGAAGGGGAGCCGCCGCCCCCCCCCCCCCACCACCCCCCCAAAAAAAATCTCCCTCATAAATTGAATGTTAAATAATTTGTAAACTGGTTTTTCCCTGAATTGGTTCTGCAAAATAAAGGATAAATAAAGACATGAAATGTCGTAGACATTTGTAATTTTTTCCATTTACAGGGGGGGGGGGGGTGAAACTAATAAAATTGCTATAGATTGTACATCTTTAGCTGTTTAAGATATAAAATATTAAAAGTGCAATAAGAAATAATCATTAATTTAAAGGATTATAAATACCTCCATTTTATTTTAATTAAAAAATAAAAATCAATAAAATAAGAGTAAAATTTCTATATTTACATTTTTAAGATGGAAAAAATATATAAGTGCCTAATAAATAAAAATTAATTAAAAGGATGTAAAAGGATTGTCATATGGTCAATTAACACGAAATTTGATTTCAATTGATTAAAAGTAATGAGGAATATTTTTAAAATAAATAACTAGAAATATAATAATTAAGATGTTATCAAAATATAGTTGCAACATCATTGAAAAATAAGCTGAAATAACAGTTCCTTAATAAAGATAAAGTAATTAAAAAAAAAAAAAAATGGATGCAAATGGATTATAACACTAAGAAGCATTTCTTACTAAAACTTACTGCATCCATTGTTGCTATTTGTTATATTAATTGACTACAATAGTTTTGCTATAATACATATTAAATAAAAAAAGACAGAAAATGACTCATCTTATCAAAGTAAACAAATAAACCAATCCTCTTTTCCTGTCAGTACAAGATGAAAAATCAGCTGACTCTAAATGTTATAGCACATGTTCAGAGTCAGAGTAATGTGGCCTAGGGAAAATGCATCTTTGGCATCATAGTATTTTCTCAAATGAACTTCATTGTACTATTCATACAGCTTGAAAAACAGGATTGAAAATATGAAGCATGCAGCGATTTGTAATTGGTATCAATTTTGGATTACGTTGTTTATCTGCTTCGATGATTGAAGGAGAAACCAGTCTCTCCTTACTCTGCCATCGGTTTTGCACATAATCGATATCTAGCTATGCACGAGTTGTTTATTCACATCGGATGCGAAACCAGATTTCCCTGTACTGTCCCATTCATTTGTGATCCCGGTGTGATGCATCGTATGTATGCGATGCATCGCTAATTCAAAGATCAGGAAATCGGTTTGACGATTTATGATTTACATCGATATCTTGCGATGTATCGATGCATCGCCCAGTACTAATCGCAGGCTTGTGTTATTAATATTGTTCACTATAACTAAAAGAACAAAAAATAAGATAAATAATTACCATAGTACAAGAGTAAAAAGAAAAAGAAAAAAAAATAAGACATTTAATAAATAAATTCTGTTATAACGCTTTTAATTTTACGACCTAATAAGTAACAATAAACCATATTTTGAGAGGGCGGGATTATATAATAAGAGTGCTGGATAACCGAGTGTTTCGGTTAATCGGACGTCGGATAATCGAAAGCCTGTAACATTTTCAAATCGCATTAATTATTTCATATTCATTTAAAAATTAACTGCAAGGAATGATCTGAGCAACAGAAATTATGACTACGTTGATTATATGTCACTCGGGATCGCCCCCCCCCCCCCCCCCCCAAAAACGATTCTCTGGATCCGCTCCTGTACAGACCGAAGCTTAAAAATCAGCATCAGGGGCACGGGACGATATAGAAATTTCGTGGAATATTTGGACCCCCCAGCATCGTCAAAAACTTATTTATCTCGTTAATATTATTATACAGTCATGCAATGGGATGTTTTCCAGTATAAGAAATTAAAAAAACCCCACAAGAATATGTACTAAAATAAAAATTATTATTCAGGGACTTAAAAGTCAAAATTATGCCTCATAATACCTTCTAAAGATGTCACGCGCGAAATAACTTACGGAGTAAAAGAAAAGAGCTATTTAAATTTTAACAATATACAAATTCTGTAAAAGACTGGTCAGTTTTTAGTGATATTATTATTAAAAAGCACAATCTGTTTAATTAATAGTCAGAATTTCCTGTTTATACATAAAAAGATTTTGAAGCTACATAAAATCAAACTCTGAATGTTTTTGTTGATTTTCGTCGCGATTAAAAGGTGCAAGACCTTCTTAATTATCATTTTTCCATTACCCGGGTGCAGGTGACAAATCGCCAAATAAGCTTTAAGGTTACGACTCTTTTCGAGTTACAAAAACATTGGAGTTAATTATCCGGATGCCACTCTAGCCAAAATATATGAACTGGCTGTGAAACTGCAACAACGATGTATTTTAAACATTTAAACAAAAAAGAAAACTATACATTTATACATTTATATATTTGCCAATTTTCATCAGGTATTATTTCGTTAAAAATGGGGTCTTTTACATATGTCTGTGCTATTTGATAACTGATAAAGATAGTTATAAAAAAAATGTTTTAATTCATCATATAAAAATACACTTTCAGTTTCTTTGCAAAAAAATTTCTTCCACACCTTATCTTCAACTGGTATCTTCGTATTGGTATAATAAAATAAAAATTTAGTAATATTTCTAAAAACACATTCTTAATAACACATTCACGTCAAAAAGTTCCTAATGATTATTCTTGTAGTAATCTAAAGTTCATTTTAAAAAAGTCTGAGTCTTTATAAGTACAAAAGTAGAAATATTACTAAATTTTTATTTTATCATACCAGCATATATTTTTAATAACTATCTTTAGCAGTTATCAAATAACACAGATATGTATAAAAGGTCCCATTTTTAATGAAATAATACATGATGAAAATTGGTAATTATATAAATGTATAGTAAAATACCGGTATTAACCAAAAAACCTTTGATTTTTACTTATTTGAGCCAAAAAAGAAAAGTTAAATAAAAATAAATAGTGAAATATTTTTTTTAAATACTCTTTCAACATTTGGTTAATCAAATATCTCTCTTAAATATAGGAAATAAAGTCTTTGTGCAACAATATTAAAAAGCAGAAAAACCAACGTTTAAAAATGCACAAATAATACATGAAAAGAAACAAACAGCTGTTTCGAATCTACAAGCGAGATTCTTCTTCAGTGCAAGACAGGGAAAAAGGAACAGCGTGCTAGAAAAAGCAAGGCTGAGCAAAATGATAGACAGGGACGCGCTGGCTTATATACCCTATGCGGGTAGCGAAGGCGCCAAAAATAACCAATGAGAAAGAAGCAATGGAAACGACTGGGTGGACTAGTAGCGACATCTACCGGAGAAGGAGAAAAAAAGAAACCCAAAAAGGGGGAAATTCTGTGAAGGATGTTCATTTGTGCTTAATGAGTGACCTCACAAATAAGGAATTTTTTGCTGTATTGTAAAGATTCTCATATAGGAAAGGAATATATATTTTGGCGTTGCAGAGAAAATTCTAAGAAAAATAATTTCTATCCGATATAATGTCAATCTAAGGAAATGAATTTCGTCAAACTAAAGAAAAGAATTTCGCGAAACTAAAGAAATCAATTATACCAAAAAGATGTTTTCTTCCAGGAGGTCTTCATCACAATGACCTCTGGGAGGAAGGGATAAAGCGTTAAATAGGTAAAACAACAACTATGAAAAATTGTCGGAAGCAAGTTCTAACGTATAATGAGTTTTTAACCTTATTTTGTCAAGTAGAAATTTGTATGAGTTACAGCAACAATACAAGCGGAAAATCCGAAAAGAGACATAAAAGCTGATGACTTTGACATAATCGAAGATAATTTGTGTCCTGTTTTTTGAAAAGTCGGAATAGTGATAAAAGTGTATTCTGGCACTGGCGGCAAACTTCGCAGTGGAAATACTAAAAACTATGATCGGTGAGCTTAAGATAACAATAGCAAGTGTTGTAACATTACCAATTGATAATGGTGACTGATGTGAATTTTATAAATTAATTTTGTCTGACTTATAAAGAAAGTTTAACTGTTATATACATATAATGATTTCTTTTCTTTTAATTATAGTTAAATATTTAGTCAATAGATATTTAAGTAAATGTAAGAAAGAGCATAAATACCCTACAATGATAAGTTTAAATTTCTAATGTCGTTTAAAAATGTTAAGAAGATTTGTGTTTTATATTTTCATTAGTTATTATGCAGTAATATTTTATTCGTTAATGAATTGTATTACTTACTGATTTATAAACTGTATTTTTTATTGATTTATCATTTATTTATTTATTGAACTGTATTACTTACTGATTTATAAACTGTATTCTTTACTGATTTATCATTTATTTATTTATTGAACTGTATTACTTACTGATTTATTGAATTGTATTATGTATGTTTTATAAAAGTTTGATATTTGTACGAATATTATTCCTCAGAAGGTTGGATGTCTGACCCTCTAATATTATTTGTATCTATAGGTAAAGCTATACCTGTCGCTCTTTTTCTTTTTTCTCTTTGATTGCATAATGTTTTTGTTTTTCAATTGAAGTTGAAATGTAGAATGTGTTCGGTAACGTGACTTTTGCCGCGTAATAATGTTAATTGAAATTCTGCATGTAAATAGTGTAAACGAAAATTGTTATTTGTTAAAAGTACAGAATTAATTATTTTCTAAGAACATATGAACTCACGAAATTAATCGAATTGGAAAGGGAAATAAATCAGAATTCAAAGGGCATATTTTATTGTGACACTATCTGTAGGAGGCTATTAATATTGTATCACTTTTGTGAAATAATCTTTACAGAGATTTTTCCGCTTCCGCAAATAAAATTCCTTTCCTCCTTCAGTCTTTTTACGCCAAAAACTTAAAGTAATCGTAAAAACTAACATAAAAAAAAATTGAGATGCCACTGGAAGTAACAACATAAACCACTACAACTAGTTTTAAAAGACAGTGAAGTAAATTTATATGAACTCTTGCTTTCAGGCAAAAAAGGATAAATCTTAAAGTGTCATATTTATTTTTAAATTGTCTCTAGAATTTTTTAAAAATTGTATTCACTTTTGCAATTTTTATTACTTATAACTTCAGAGATTTTCAATAAATAAAATTACATTTCGCCTTTTAGTATTTTTTTTTTTACAAATACTTATGATATAATAATGATTAATGAGAAGAAAGTTGTGTTTTGGAATGTATCATGAAGTATCAACATACTTTACTAACGTCTGTTTTAAATGACAATTGAATAATTTTGTATGAGCATTTATAGTCGGACAAAGAAATAGAATTCTTCGAATTTCATATTTTATGATACAATCACTGGTGAAATGATTGACCTCGAATCCCTTTTTTTTGAAACCATTTGTATTTAGAAATATTTCATAAAAAAATTCATTTTTAGAGTTCCGTACTTAAAAAGTAAAAACGAAACCATTATCAGATCACTCCTGTGTCTGTCTGTCACAGTCATTTTATTCGTAAACTATGCAACGTGGACAGTTCAAATTGGGGGAAGTAATAAAGACTATTGACCCACATATTTACATATTATTAACCATTCACAAATATATGTAGAAAAAATGTAGAAAGGCTAATTAAGTTACTTGAAAAAAAAAATAATTTTCTTGTTATATCGTGTGGGGAATCGTGTGAAAGCTTTCGAAACATCGAACTAAAAAATACATTCCTTTTAATTTTTGGTATGATATTTTCAGAGATATTGTTGAAAATATAGTGCAAAAATATGTTCCATCCCCCTCTATTTCTGAGTCTACAGAAACTAAAATTATGAAAAAAATAGTAGTAGTAGACGCTAATTTAAACCTTGCAGGAAAACTATAGCGATTACCCTAGGTTACACAGTTTTTGAGAAAAGCGCATTTTTCTGTTACACACAAATTTCGATTTGCGGCATTCAGCAAAGCTGTTGAGGAGCGCTGGAGGTACCTATCGTAGCATAAGTATAAAGCATTGTTGATAATGATTTTCGAAATAAATCGTCCGTAAATAGCCGAGATATTAACCCTTTAAGTCACGGACGGTTTAGACATATATATGAGGCATATAATGACAGGTTCGGAATACTCTATGCATCATCTGCTTTTAAAGCCTAGATAACAACTTCTAATGATATATTTGTGTAATGCAATGCCCAGTAGTAGTATAAAAGCAATAAACGTCAAATTGTTAAAAACAGACTAATTTAATTAGAATTAATCAGATAAATACTGTGGGATTCACGACTGTTTGTATTGTGGCTCTCTCATTACGCCTCCCGTGTTCTTAAAAGTTAATTAAAAACCTAGCTGGAAAAACGCGACACGGACCAAGGTGGCGTTGCAACTTTGCGACCTCCTTTCGAAGCGCACTTAGAATGATGCTAAATATAAACATTGAACAAGGGTTTCGCTTTAGATACACTGAAAAAAGAAAAGATTACTACTACGCTGAGTTTAATTTTATGCAATGCCAAATTAAGTTTAAATATGCACTACTTTTATTGTCAGTGCCGAATTAAGTTCATCATAAACAGATTAGGATAAGGTTAAAAAAAGAGTTATACAGAATAGCAATATTTGATATTATTTAGACTTCATATCTCTCTGAACTTTTATGGTGTACCCATTCATACTTTTCTAGTATATACAGCTATACCCAACCATACATTGTATAGTTTTTTAAAAGTCTTATTCTTCTTTTGGCAATGATGTTTTTTAATAATACAGTTAATAATTCATATATTTATTGTATGGGATCCTATGAGTGCGAGTAATACTCGCACTTGACTGTTTACTTAATTACCTGTTTTTTAGAACCATTTAAATATTTTTATGATTAATTAAAAGAAATTTGTGATTTGAAATATAACATGAGGTCCAACGCTAATCTCTTTTTGCTCTTTTCGACAGTGTTTACAATTTCGGTTTATCATTCTGCTCTCTCTGTCTGTCTACCATTTTTCTGCACTCTAACTTGCATGAATGTGTCTGGAAGTGTGTTTTTAGTTGTGGTACCCTTCTATAAATTTAACATAAACTTTTTTTTTGCATATTATTTAGTGTGTATAACTAGATCATATACAGTGCTTCACAAAAGATCTTTATTACATTTCTGCTTACTGGCGGAAATTTTTGAAGGAGTTTTCAACTGTGTTTTGCGTTTGCTAACTGAACTAAATTTTAGTATGCTATGTAATATATATACAAATCTATACATCATATGCACGACATTATAAAATAATTCGGATAATTTCCCATCTGTTAATGGTAATTGCTGAAATGAGTTTACAAATGTGTTATGCTTTTTCCAAATTGTTTACTTAGTTCAGTTATACTTAGTTGCTTTATTGTTTACAGACATTTTTCACCTTATTAAACTCCGAAGTTTTGTTACAGTATTCCAGATGTATTGGAAAGTATTTCATTATCGATGCTTCACATATGATTTTTCTTTTTCTTTTATATAAAATTTTAATAAATTGATATGAACAGTTACATGTTGTTCTTCAAAGGATATATTTTGGTATGAAGTTCTCCCACCACCCCAAAAAGACATTGACCTTGCGCCACTTTTATTATTTTACGAAATCACAAAGCAGGAACATTGTGCAAATGACTTGACTTATTTCAATGTTTTCCAATGTTCAGCTTTTTGCACATATCTGCTAGTGTGTTTGCAATTAAATTTCAGTCTGCTTTCTTGCATTTACATACTTCGGAATATCCTGAAATTAATGGTACTAAAATTAAGATTATGTAAATCTTTTGATTAGGGTCCATTTTTTCTCATATTTGTTGATGTCTACCACCGATTTGTAACGACCAAATGATCCATTTTTTCATTCTTAAATATCTGTTACTTACCTAAGAGCAAAATCACAAAAATTACTCAAATAAACTCAATGTACTCTATATTTTTACCTCTATATTTTTTATATATTTATGTGAATTTTTAAACCTATTCGAACAGCGAATCAGTTGGCAAACTAGCATTTCCTTGAATAATCTCTCAAGTGCAATACATTATAACTTTAATCAAATGCCATGACTTTTTTTATGTTGTTTCTTGGTCTATATCTTGTTTTAAAATTGTCGCTGGTAAAACTATTGAAATCAAATCACTTTTAGAAAAGCAGAGGTTTTCCCATAAATTATCTTTTATTCATTTAGCTTTTTTTCTAGACATTTCAAATCTCAAAACCACTAATGACAGGAATTTATTGTTTTAAATATATCATGAGATATCACCAAAAACTATTGTTTTTTAAAAAAATTACAAATGAATAAATTTATAGGAGCAGTTGCATTCAGACAAAGAGATGTTGTTCTGCGAAGGATATATTTTGCTATAAATCTGTTTTCAGAAAAAGCACTGATCTCAGGAAAAAGATTCCTCTTTAGAGATTTTCCTATAAATAATTTTCTTTTTCTAATAAAAGTTGTTATTTTTCGAATATTTAATACCATAATAACTAGCGAAAAGACATTTCTGTTTTAGAATATAACGTGAGGCAACACTGTATTTACCATCAATACATATACCAACAAGGCCTTTCCAAATAACAATCGAATAAATTCGTATGAACTGCTGCTTTCAGACAAAAACAGTTCATCGAAGGATATATTTTGCTACGAAGTTGCTTCCCAAAAAAGCACTGAACTTGAATTATTTCTATGAAATAAGATCTTCTTTCTTCTCTTAAGATCTTCGATACGTAGAATTTTTTTTTACCGAAGCACTTAAAACCTCGTAACGACAAATGAAAAGGGGAATTATGTTTTGAGCTACCTAATACTTACACGTTCGATGCCTTTTTAAAAATAATATACTATATATGAGGACATCAGAAGCCAAGGGGTACAAGTGACAAAATTTCCGTTTGGAGTAAATTGAGTTCAAAGATAATTGACGTTAAAGTTGAACATCAATAATAATTGACTGAATTGAAACAGGAAACTGCTGCTTGTTTCACAGTGGTCTTTGAACTCTTATTTCAATAAATGTGAAAAAAAGTAGAGTGAAATTTTCTTTAAATTTTTTAATTAATCAATATTGATCATTATTCGGCAAAAGTGGTTGATCTCTAAAACGCAACATATAATTAAAAAATCACTTATATTTCTTTACCTGAAAAGAAAAAAGCATATTTCCAGGTCGTCTGTGCACTTAGCTCAATTTTGTCACTTATACCCCTTGACTTCTCGGGTCTTCATATATAATAAAATTGAAGTGCATGTCTCTAATTTATAGAAAAACGCCTATTTATATGCTCATTCCACTATTTAGACGACGCACAGTGGGTATTTGAATCAAAATCCTGGCCATTATTATTATTTTAATTTGCATTAATTATTTTTCATGTGTTTTACAGTTAAAATCATTCCTGTTGACTTACTATTAGTAAGTAAGTACAGTTAATTAATGTTACATACACATAAAAGTAGGTATTAAGGGGTCTCAGGACTCTTAAAATTGGAAAAATCGAAAAAAAAAAAGACCATTTTCAACCTATAATATCTTAAAATGTAATTGATTTTAAGACAAAATTTTATATTAGGATGAAAGATAAAAGTATGTTCTTTCATTTTATGTATATGAAAAATTACAAGATGCAGAATTAGAATTTACAGTGGGCTCCAAAATGTCAGATATTTGACGAGCGGAAAATCGGCATAACAGATTATGCGCACGATTACAAAATAAATTTTGCAAGGTGAAGGAAAATTTTGGGCCCTACTTATGCTTCACATTATAATAATTACTCTGAACCTAAAAAAATTTGTATTTAAAGCATTTTTCTATTTTTAATACAAAGTTGCATTTAGTTAATGCAAAATTTAGAAATTTTCAACAGTATAATCACCTATAAAGAATATATTTCTGAACAATAAGAAGGAAATTTTAGGTTCAGTTTATACAGGCTAGCACGAAACATATGTTTTGAAAATTTCATGAAAAAAAATTCAGAAGTTTTTGAGATATCGTGCGCGTTATGCCCAAAAACGTCATTTGGAGAAAATTGACTTCAAAGTTTCTGAAACGCTGCTTCAGCTATTGAGCGTGTATAATTCTAAAAGCCATAACTTCTGTTCTAATAGGAATTTCAAGGAAACATTTATACCAAAATGTTCAGAAAAGATAGTAGTTTAATATCTAAAAAAATTAAAATTTCGAAAATTTTAAAGCTTTGAGTCCTGAGACCCCTTAAGTGGTCGTAACAATTCCATCAAAATATGTGATCCTATTGTGACATATACTGCCTGGGGATTTAGTATTTTAAATACATATTTTAATGGGGTCTGGGACACAAAAATCTTCAAATTTTCTAAAAATATTTTATTGCAATAAAAAATTCTCAGTCTTTTTCTGCTTAAAATGACGCTTAAATCATGTTTACATACTTATTAGAACAGAACATATTCATTTTTCGTTTTGGTTTATTTTCAAAATCTAGCTTTCAAGCAATGGTTGCCATGCAAACGACTTCTTGTGAAAATGCGTTTTTCTTCACGATGGGTTTTTTCGACATTTCTCCTATTTCAATTGTTATAACTCAAGAACCGTTAAAGATATAGGGTTCAAACTTAAAACATGTCTTTTTCAATTAGTTTTATTTAATTTTGAATCAGCAAATTTGAAAAAATTATTAACTTTTGAAAATATGATTTTTTTAAAAAAGTTATATAATTTTTTCTTTAATTTTTACTTCAAGTATTTTTAATAAAAAAAAATTAATGTTTTTAAAAATGCTGAATCTAAATTAAAACTCATATATTTCTGTTTATTTAAATGATAAAAAAATGAAATTCTACAAATAATGTTTCGAATTATAACGATTTTAAATTACCCCACTTTTTTAATAAATTTTAAATTTTAAATTAAGAAAACAAAATTATGAGAAATTTTATCATGCGATTTTGTTTTCAAATAATGTGGTTAACCATCACAGAAAAATTCCAAATTTTAACTCAATAAATAAAAATTATTTTAAAATGTGTCCCGTACTCTCTTAAAGGTGAACATGTGTAAATGACGGATTTGGATTTATTCCGGTTGACATTTGTACCGATCAGGACCTTACATAGAGTATGATCTTCTTATCTCGAAATGTCTACTGTAATTGATTTTATTATGTGATAGTAATGTGTTGTTTTTCTAGTTTTATTAAATGACTGATTTTAAATGTCTTTTTGATTTTAAATTTTTGGTTCAGACGCAATATGCTTAGTTACTGGAAATATAGGATGTTTCAAAAATACAGCAACAAACTTTTAGAGGAGGTAAGGCACATCATAAGGGCTGGGAATTGCATAGCAAGCCATGGCCGAAAACGTCAGGGGAAAGTGGTAGCAGAGGTACAAGAAATAAATGGATAGAACATAGGAAGTCGCCCAATCATGCTGAAACCACATGTTGCGTCTTACATTTTGTGGCACAGGTTGAAGTAAGCCTATTAGTAAATGTTACAAAAATATGAGATAATTTGCTTATGTCAGAGGTGATGACAACAGGTAAAGCCCGACTGACAAATCGCGACCAAACCAGCAGAACCTGTCCTTGGGCTGCTCGTGCATTGCCATCAGTCAATTTGTACACGAAGAGAATGAATGTCTGCCAACTCTCTGTCCGTAAAATGTTGCACGTTCCTCTCAATGTGATTACTGCTCAGTAGGGTGGAGCGAAAAAAAAAATATTTTTTTTTTTATTTTCAAAAACGGGTAGGTGCCAAAAGTTGCCTTTATACTAGTACTTCAACTGCCTGCAATTTTACTGCTGAAAAAAAAAATGGTTTGTGTCCGCGTTTTTGATCCAAATGTCGAAATTTTGGATAAAATTTGACATTAAAAAAACAAACAAAAAAAAAACAAATACAGAAATTCCTACAGAGATGGTTATTAGTTAAAAGTGTTATTTAAACATTTATTATTAATGACTTAACACATTTAAACGATAAAGCGATATCTTTATTCTGTATAACTGGAGCAAATCTGACAACTTTCGGGAAAAAAGGGCGTTGCCACTTTGTTGTGCCATTCAACGAATTGCTGTGTAGAATACAGCTCTTACCTAGTTGCTTTCAAAATTACCCAGGACATCTTGCTCGACTACGCTACCATCTGAATACAGTGCTTTATTTATACATTGAATTGTGATTTTTTAACAAAGACTGGCATAAGTTTTCTATGTATCAACCTAGTCCATCCCTTCTTTGTATCTACAGACTTTGGATGCTGCTGCTGTGATCTCCTTCACGTCTTTTTCTACTGCTTGTGTAAGAGAAGCCAAACAATGCAATGCAGTGGGGATGATATTCATGTAATCTATTCAGCTGGTCTATTATCTTCACCAATATGGCACCCGATAAATGTATATTGATTAGGGGTTCTGTTGCAATAACAATTTTCCAATAAATTAGATTTATATAATTATCTGCTTCAAAGTTGATTGCCGATATTTCAGATTTGCATATGCCATCATTTACTCTCATCATTCAACTATTATGTGCTGAGCAGCTAACTATTTAATGTGATGGCACTCGTCAGAGCATTGAAAGCTTTGAAATCAGAATTTCCTCTGCGTATGCAAAGCAACCATTGTCCTAAATAACTATTTTTAGTATTTGTTTTATTCCGTTTTGTGTGTTGTTTAGTAGCCGAGTAATTTCCCATGAGTTTTTAGATCCCTTCTTTAGATGTGGATTACATTTGATGGTAAACCATCCTCGGGCCAAACTTGGATTACATAGTACTTTTTGAGTGAAGTAAAGACTCTGATGGGCAGTGAGTGCTCATTCGAAGGTGGAGAATTCTGTTCGTCATCGCCATCCTTTCTTTGTGGGACATGTTTAGAATGAACCATTACAATGGATCATATGCCACCTCCAAGTTCAGTGAATTTCCTCTGCATCATTTATTAGATGAGATCGTTGGCAAAAATTAGATTCTAACCCACAGAGATTCACCGGACCAATAGGCAAATATTTGTCCATGTGCCATTCCCTTCTTATTTCATTTTTTGAAGCACTAGAGAGTAATTTTGAAACAGTATTTCTTGAAATCGAGAAAAGGATATTCAGTACAGACCAGAAATACTTGCTAGACATTTGCAAAGTTATTTCATCAAGATATTGCTCAGAAGAACTAGCAAATAGGAACCCAAGAAACTTGTCCTAAGCAAGATGGTTCACAAAGGTGAATAAAAATGTTTGCAACTCTTTACTCGGCTACTAAACATCACAGAAAACGGCATAAAACAAATACTAAAAAAATTTATTTAGGACAATAGTTGCTTTGCATAGTGAACGAAAATTATTATTGCAATGCTCTCTGACGATCACATTAAAGAGAAAGCTTCTCAGCATATAAAAAATGCAAGCGGTAGAGTAAATGATGGCATACTCAAAGATGAAATATTTAAATGTTGTAGAATGTTGTAATAACAGAACTCCCAATCACTATGCATTAAGTGGATGCAATTTTGGTGAAGGTAATAGACGGCTGAATAGATTGCATTGCTCTGCTTGCCTTATCATACACAAGCAGTTGAAATATACAAGAAGGAGTGTTACAGCAGCATCATCCAACGTCTGTGGACACAAAGAAGAGATGGATTAGGTTGATACATGGAAAATGTCAGTCTTTGATAAAAAATCACAGTTCAATGTATAAATAAAACACTGTGCTCAGATGGTAGGGTGGTCGAAGTATGCACTGTTGTGACATAAAATGCAGCCATCTTCACGTGGTACCTCCTGGGTAGTTTTGAAAGCAACTAGGTAAGAGCTGTATTCTAAACGACAATTAGTTTTATGACACAACAGAGTCTGATTTTTTTTTTTACCAAAAATTGTCAGATTTGCTCCAGTTATACAGAATAAAGATATAGTTTTATCGTTTAAATATGTTAAGTAATTAATAATAAAGGTGTAAATAACACATTTAAATAATAACCATCGCTATAGGAATTTTTTACTTTTTTTTAAAAAAATGTCAAATTTTACCCAAAATTTCACTTTTGGATTAAAAGCGCAGACTCAAGCCATTTTTTTTTCAACGTTAAAATTGCACGCAGTTGAGGTACTAGTATAAAGTCAACTTTTGGCACCTACACGTTTGTGATTAAAAAAAAAAAAAAAAAAAAAAAATTCACTCCACCCTACTGCTCAGCTCAAATGACTGCGATAAAGCAGATATTTCCCGTCCAATGCTCTCGTATACATCACCACCTAGCGGCGTTCGATAATGTTTCCGGTCGACACCCTGTATAAATGTAGCTTTTCGAGAACATATTTTATTGTGTAACTGTTACTGTGAAAGCTATTAATCTTAAATCACTTTTATGAAAACATTACTTTGAAAACATTTCCTTACAATAAAAATCCTTTTGTATTTTCAGTACCTTTTTCCAAAAGTTTCATAATGACCAATGAAAATGAATTTATGTTTTAGAATGTAGTATGAGGCATCATCATACACATTAACCTTTTTTTTTTTATAAAAATAGCTATCATACAAATTTATATGAACAGACAAATTCATACAAAGAGTTTAGTTATCCGAAAGACATACTTTTTCTTTGAAGCCTTCTCGAAAAAAATCACTGTCCTTGAATCAGTTTTATGAAAGCTTCTCTTTAGAAATTATTCCATATATGAAATCTTTTTTGTTCTCCCTTTCTTATTCATAAAATCATTCATTCTTAATCAAAATTCAAAATATTCCCTCAAACCACATAGCTTTCATGCCTGCCTTTTCTTGTTCGTTTTTCACAAATGGAATTCAATGATGACATAAAACTCAAACACGCTTTAGCTTGTTAAGGAATTTTAAATTTAGGGACAAATTACTTAAATTGAAATATACTAAAAGCAAACTTTTGAGATTGAAGTTTCAAGTCTGTAAGTTGAAAGATAAAAGAATCAATATAAAGTTATGACACAATGGTGTGAATAGAATCATTATATTGTTCCAAGAATAAAGAGTTTTTTAGATATTAAACACAATTCACTGTATTCAATTATCACTTTCTTTTACATATATAGAAAGTATTGGAATCGTGATTTTTTAAAACTTTTTCGACATGCCTTGAACCCGATTTCACTATTTTTGAAATATCTATCTGTCTTTCGTTTGTATGTAAGGTATACAAATTTGTTGGCGCTCTATCTCAAGAACTAGTAAAAGCAATTACACCAAACTTTATATTATAGTAGTACTTGACATAAATTGGTACTGATTATGTTTGGTTGTACATTGCTTGAAAGTTGGCAAAATTCTGATGTTTTTTTTCTTTTTTTTTAAAATTTCGCGATAGCTATAACTCGACATCTAGGGGATAGAAATTCCCCAAATTTGTGTGTAAGATGTTTATTTAAAAATATGTTGATTCAATTTTTGAAAATGTCCATCCAAAAGTGGCCGCATCTATGTTTTTTTGCGTTGAACCTTATAGCTGTATCTCAGTTTCTGGTTGGAAAAAATACACCACAATTTTTATTCGAAGCAGGGTCGCTCAAAGAGACAGCGAGTCCCGGTACTAATTTCAATACGGCCCCTTCCCACTATATATATGATACAATAAAACCTGCTTAGGCGTAAATGCACTAATATTTTTAAAAAAAAATAACAGTCGTACAAATTTATATGAACAGTTGTATTCGCACAAAGAATTTAATTCTACAAAAGGCATGCTTTTCTATGAAGCCTTCTCGAGAAAATGTACTGACCTTGAATCAGTTTTATGAAATCTCCTCTTTAGAAATTATTCTATAAATGAAATCTTTCTTTTCCCCTTTTCGTATTCATAAAATCGTTCATTCTTAATCAAAATTCAAAATATTAGCTCAAATCATATGGCTTTCATGTCTGCATTTTTTTGCTCGTTTTTCAGAAATTGAATTCAATAATGGCATAAAACCCAAACACACTTTAGCTTGTTAAGGAATTTTAAATTTAGGGACAAATTACTTAAATTGAAATATAAAACCAAACTATTGAGACTGAAGCTCTAAGTCTGTAAGTTGAGAGACAAACGAATCAATATAAAATTATGACACAATGGTGTGAATTGAGTCGTTCTATTGTTTAAAAAATAAAGAGTTTTTTAGATATTAAACGTAATTCACTGTATTCAATTATTTCTTTCTTTTACATAGCTAGAAAGTATTGGAGTCGTGATTTTTTTAAAATGTTTAAAACAGTTTTAGACGTGTCTTGTACACGCAAATTTGTTTGCATTCTATTTCAAGAACATACAAGCAATTACATTAAACTTTATATTATGTTAGTACTTGACATAAATTGGTGTTGATTAAGTTTGGATGTATATTGTTTGACAAGTGGCACCGCTGTGAAGTGTTTTTTTTTTTTTTTTTTTAAAGATTTTCCAGATAACTATAACTCGGCATGTAGGGGATAGAAAATCACCAAATTTGTGTGTAAGATGTTTATTAAAAAATACGTTGTTTCAATTTTGGAAATTGTCCACTCGAAAGTGGACAATGCTTTTCTATGTTCTATGGACATCTCAAAAGTGGACAATGTTCTATGCTTTTTTGTGTTGAACATTATAGCTGTATCACACTTTCTATTGGGTCAAAATCCACCATATTTTATATTTAACCACTTCACCAGCGACAGGTATAGGGAAACAGTGCGAGTTATCTCGGGGCAAACGGTGAAGTGGTTACAGTTATTAATTAAAATATACATGTTTGTATAACAGTCATTCTGTTATATATAACTAGTTACTAAAATGTATGACAACCAAAGAGGTGCATATCCATTAGAGAAAACAAAATGTGAACGAAATAAGTATTCTCTTAAAACAGCTTGTCACATTTAACACGCGTAAGTTTAGAGCGCGCCTTTTCTTTCTCAAAAAGTTATCACGGTCATATCATGTTGGTTTATTAATGCACCTCTCTTTTTGTGGCGGTGCACGAACTTTTACATTTTTTTTTTTTTTACATTCATGTTTTTCCTTTTCATCCTAGTATATTACATTCGAGTTCTTTTAGCTACACATATATATTTTACTTTATTCCTATACATTTAAATTTTAGAATTATTGCATTGTGTTTCTACCATTTTTATACTTTCTTGCATTTGTGTTTATAGTATACTGTGATCCTATTTAGGATCAAATTGATGAAAAAAAGTATACAAATTTACTGAGAATACTTTGCTAAAGAGTAAAGACAGCGACGATAAAAAAGTAAAATAAATTTATAGATATCTCCTCTCATCATCAAAATAAAGAAACACTTGGGGCTGTACGGGCAAATGGACACCAAGGGGAAAAAAGGCGCTTAGCCATGACAAAAATTGTATCTATGCAAATATGTTTGTATATTTTTAGATATGCGTGTGGGTAAACAAAGTTTATAAATAGTAACTTGTAATGGTGTTTTGCATAATATCACTCTGTGCCTCCTGGCTATTGATTCCTAAACTCAGCACTCCGGCGCGCGTGTAATTTTGAAATCACATTTTCTTTTGTACTTACGGCCCCTGATATTATACAATAGAGTACTGTATCATCTTGAGGGCTGGTCACTCAGATTCGGAATTCACCTCTGTAATGTGAAGTCCATGGGCATTTGATGCATTCGTATATTTAAAATATCTCTTATGGAAATTAATTTTTTTAACTTATATTTTTTGTGTATACTTCCTAAAAGATGTCTCTTTTTTTCTTAGATCTCAAAATTTTTGTAAAGTAAAAGGTTAATTTTATATCAAGTGTTAAAATCTTACTCACAGTTCGCCCCCTTTTAACACATAAAATATTAAATTGAGCATAGATTTTAGAAATATTTTGAAAACTAAAAAAAAAGGAGACATCCTTTAAGAAGAGTACATAGAAAAAAGATGTCAAAAATATGAATTTCCCGAGAAGATATTTTAAATATACGAATGCATCAAAAGTCCATAGACTTAACATTACGGAGGAGAATTCCGAAGCTGAGTGATCAGCCCCCTTAAATTCTGTTGATGTTTTCTTTTTAAATTGAGTAAACTTGGGTATGTATTTTTAACTTGTGTGGTAAATCACCGCCGCAGTTGCTGCAATTTTAGGTAGATTTCGTAAATACTACTTATTGCATTCTCCCCTATGTTAGAATTTCTGAAACATTTTTGCAGATCTACGACGATCATGACCCCTAGAACCCAAAAAGACTTTCAGTTAAAATCTATATACATATATATAGATCTATCTATCTATCTATCTATCTATATATATATATATATATATATATATATATATATCACTTTTTTATGGACACAATAGCTTCCAAAATTCTGCACAAATCTCTTCCAAACTGATACATGAAATCAAGGGGCAGAAAATCTTGGTCAAGTTCATTAATTGGCAATATTGGACGGAGGGAGTGGAAATGAGAAGGGTTTTTGTGAAAAAAAGATAAAACCTCATAACTTCTTAATTATTATACATATCGTTAATAAAATTATTATTACTTCTAGGAAAAGGACCTGAAATTTATGTATGACAGTTTTTGGTACCATTAAAAATGGCCCCGAGGGACGAAAAAATAGGATTTTAAGGGGAAAAAAATCATAATTTCGTCATTTCACAAGATATCAAACCCAATTAAATTTCATATAAATCTTTTTAATATTATCTACAACTTTTATACCGACAAGGTTTTGATAGGACTAAATCTTATAGAAAATATAAATTGACAATACATAGCGGTTGAAGAAAAATTTGTAGTATTAACATGATTCTGATAAACCAGCTCTTACAGAAAAATGAAATTAAAATTTCGTCAAAAGAGGCCAGATAAAATTGTTCAACCCAGTTTATCTTTAATCTTCATTTAGTTTTTGTTGATGAAATTAGTATTTAGCTTCGAAATCTACCTGTGCATGTAGGCCGAGCCGGCAAGGATTTTTGCATTTTAATACCTATCAGGAAGCACTATTAAACTGTATTTTTTAAAATTCATTGGTCATTATAACTCCTAGTTAAATTCAAAGAAATGCCGAATTCTGTAATTCTTGGCATGTAAAAGCTCTCTTTAAATTATTATATTAGAAAATATAGAGAAAAGTTTTGTGCTGGCCACAGCATACTAATCTTACTTTTGTTATAGTTGATATTCAGGGTTGTTGTTTGATAATTGAGGCATCAGGAAACCACAGCCCTGTTTCCATTTTTAGGGTTCCGTACTTAAAAAGTAATAACGGAACCATTATAAGATCACTCCTGTGTCTGTCTGTCTGTCTGTCTGTCACAGCCATTTTACTCGTAAACTATGAAACGTGGAAAGTTCAAATTCGGGGAAGTAATAAAGACCATTGACATACATATTTTCAGATTAATAAACATTCATAAATATCTTTAGTAAAAATATAGTGTTGCTAATTATGGTACTTGAAAAAAAATCTTTTCTTTGTATATCGTGTGGGGTATCGTGTGAAAGCTTTCGTAACGCTGAACTTAAAAATACATTCCTTTTAATTTTAGGTATTATATTTTAAACGATATTGTCGAAAATGTAGCGCAAAAATATGTCCCCCCCCATCTAATTCCAAATCTACTGAAAGTAAAATTATGAAAAAATTAGAGGTAGTGGATGTTAATTTAAACCTCGCCGGAAAATTATAGCGATCACCATAGGTCACATAGTTTTTGAGAAAATCGCAATTTTCTGTTACACACAAATTTCGATTTACGGACATTCAGAAAAATTGTTGAGCATCGCTGGATGTACCTATCGTAGCAGAAGTATCAAAGCATTGTTGATAATGAATTTCGAAAAAAAATCATCGGTAATGAGCCGAGATATTAACCCTTAAAGATACAGCCAGTTTGGACATACACAATGACAGGGGAGGCGTACTCTATGCCTAGTTAAGAAGTTTTAATGATATATATGTGTAATGTAATGTCCAGTAACAGTATAAAAGCAATAAATATAAAATTGTTAAAAAAATACTAATTTCAGGGGTTACAGGACACAAAAAACTGGAAAAATAATAAAAAAAAACCATTTTCAACATTTAACGCCTTAAAATGTATATGACTTTAAAAAACAATTTTAATTGGGATGAAAGATATAAGTATGTTCTTTAATTTCATGTATTTAAAAAATTGCAAGATGCAGAATTAGTATTTATAGGGGGCTCGAAACTGTTTAACATTTGTCTAACAGAAAATTGGCATAACAGTTTGCAGGATTACAAAATAAATATTGCAACTAGAATGAAAATTTTAGTTCTTACTTATACTTCAGATTGTAATAATTACCCTGAACTTAAGTAATTTCATATTTAAAGCATTTGTATTTTTTTAATGCAATGTTGCATTTAGCTAATACAAAATTTTGAAAATTTCAACAGTATAATCGCATTAAAAAAATTTTTTTTGAACAATAAAAAGAAAATTTTCAGTTCAGTTTATACAGACTAACATAAAATATATGTTTTGAAAATTTCATGAAAACATATTCAGAATTTTTTGAGGTATCCTACGGGTTATGCCCGAAAAACGACATTTGGAGAAAAATGACTTCAAAGTTTCGGAAATGATGCTTCAGCTGTTCAGCGAGTATAATTCTAAAAGCCATAACTTCTGTTCTAATGAAAATTTCAAGGAAACAATTATATCAAAATGTTCAGAAAAGATAGGAGTTTAACATCTAAAAAATTAAAATTTCTAAAATTTTGCAGCTTTAAGAGTCCTGCGACCACTTATATCTTTCCGGCGCGGAGTAATTCTGTTTATAAAGTTATGAAATAATGGACTGACACCAGAATTTATAAACGAATTTATTAGAAAATACGAACTTGCTTATTTTCACGTACATGATATGTGGAATATTTCGCAAACCCCTTCCTCTCTTGAATAGACGGAAGGCGCCGGATCACGTGACCTTCCAGAGAATTGATATTTAAAAACATTTTTTTTCTCTTGTTCTTTTTAGTTTAGTTTTTTATATTGAATGTGAAACTCGAACGCAGCATTCTCGGTGCATAATTCTTGATCTTCTGAAAAGGGAGAAATAAATATTCCTGAATTTATAAAATATTATCTTGGATTCCCAGCGAGGAATATATATATATATATATAATAAGTATTATTCAAATGTTTTCGCTGTAAATATTGTATACATTTAGATGTGTAGAAAATAGAATTAGCAAAGTTTTTAATCATCCTGTGCTTATTTATATTCAACAACGCCTGCGCCACTTTCAGTAGTGAAATATGCTTGTCGACTTTAAAATGATATAAATTCAAATTCTTCAACTATGCTCTCCCAATAACAATATCGTGAAACTCGTAGAAAACATGAAGATTATTCATTATGATAAAAGGAAAATTTTAATTAAATATTCTTGGTGCTGTTTGTCTGTTTTGGAATTAAAATTAGGTGTGCTTTTTTTAAGGACACTGCCCTCGAAAGGTTTAATATGAGTCACATAAATACTGTGGGATTCGCGACTAGTTTGCATTGAGTGTATCTCTCAATACGCCTGAAGTGGCTTTAAAAGTTAATTAAAAACCTATCTGGAAAAAGGCGGCACTGACCAAGGCGGCGTTGTAACTTTGTGACCTTCTTTCGAAGCGCGCTTAGCACAATGCCAAATTTAAACTTTGAACAAAGGTTTTCTTTAGCTACACTGTAGAAATATAGGTTATTTCTAGGCTGAATTTAGTTTTATGAAATGCCAAAAGAAGTTTAAATATGCACTGCTTTTATTGTCAGTACCGAAATAAGTTAATCAAAAACAGATTAGGATAATATTTAAAAAATGAGTTATACAGAATAGCTATATTTAATATTATTTAGGTTCCACATCTCTTTGAACTTGCATGATATTTCCATTTACACTTTTCTAATATATATTGTTATACCTAACCCTACGTTGTATAGTTTTTTACAAAGTCTTAGTATTATTTTACAAACTTTTTTTTTTCATAATACAATTACAAATTCATATATTTATTCTATGAAACCCTCTGTGCGCGCGTAATACTCGCACTTGACCGTTTATTTCTCTTAGAGGTGAGAGGATAACCCCTTTGCACATTAAGTCATTATATATTTATTTCTCTTTAAACTGTTTATTTGCAGAAATGCTTCTATATTAATTGGTATAAAATTTTTCTCCATACTTAAACAAATAACGCAGTCAAAATTACATTCTTCTACGACCAAAAGCAACCGGTTATTATACTTTGAATTTTATGAAATTTCAAAGCTTTCTTACACTCAAAATGAAAAAAAACATGTTTTAGAACCATTATTTATAAAATTCAAAGTTTCACACATCAGTGAGTTATAGCAAATATTATGGTAATCATATGACATGTTTACGTGTTTCTTAAATGCTCAGATAAAAATTCATCAGCTAAAATATTGATCTTTTTTAAATATTTTTTTAATTAAATTTACTGAAGATTTAACTGTTGTATGACCCTTTAATAAGAATAACAACAACTACTACAAATATGTATCACTACGAAAAAAAAAAAAAAAAAAAAAAAAACTCCATTAAAACATTATAATAAAATTTGTATCACATAACTAACAATTAAAAAAACTACAAAGCATTCAAAATTAATGAATTAATTGAATGAAAAATTCTATTCAAGTAACGTTACTTAGAAATATTTATTAAGTATTAATAAACGACTTTCTAAAAAGGCTTTATCTAAAAATAACAAAAAAAGGAAAGGGATAAAATTTGAAGAGGAACGGAAAACATGAATTTTGCACGATTCCTAATGCTACTGATTTGTTAACTTATTTTCCCCCCAGATTTGTGAAGCATCGCAAATATTACATAATGCAGTATCGAAGCCTTAAAAGAATGCTTTTTAGGATCAGAGTGAGTTTTTTACTATTCACGTTACAATGAAATAATTTTAATAGCTCCGCTGTTAAAAATCTCTACCAAATTAGAAGAAAAAAGTAAATGTTTCCAGATTTATATATATATATATATATATATAATTTGAGGTGACATTATATTATATTTTATTTTTATGGATTATATTTGTTACGCTAAAAAATAAATATAGATAGAAAATATATTTTTCTTTCTTTTCCTTTCTGTTAATATTATAAAAGTCAAACTTAACTGTGAACAGTTTTATCATCATCATTATACGTGATTGTAATATTCAGATTTAAAGATTTAATGGGGTTTAATGTAAAAATGACATTATTCGCAGTTTTGGTTGGAAATGTTAATCTCATTTTTTATGTATGTTTTTTTAAACTAGTATTTCATTTGTTCACTTTCATATGTTTTATTTCATTTCTGGTTTATAAGAGTATGTTTTGCTTACTTCATATTTCTGGTTACAGTTGACTGGACATTTTCGAGAAACAGCCTTTAAAGTAGGGGTGCACAACCTTTTTAAGAGAAGGGCCACTTACAAAAATGATTGGGTTGTCGAGGGCCACATCAGTAACACAGAGAAAATTCTATATCGGGGAGGTAGGGGGGGGGGGTAATAAGTCTTTAATCTTGATGAATAATTATTTTTTGTATATAATAAAAATAAACAAACGGAAATAAATAATTATATGAAGGAATGCAGGGCTCCTTCGCATCTGTATGAATAACCATTCAACACTTTATGAAGACTGACGGTTTCTTCTTGACAAATAGTAACTTGAAGAAAAAAAATTACACAAAATTTCTAAATAATTGAACGTTATTGAAAATTATATAAAAAAAGTATTGAAGAATAACTTAATTTAAAATAAAAGGAACTTATTTTTGAAATAACAAGGCATGATGGACTAATTTTGCTATTTTTTCTGCGGGCTATTAACAAAACTTGTTTTTTTTTCTTTCGTCAATCAAGTGCGACTGATTGACGAAATTCGCGATTTTTTATCAACGACCGATTGACAGATTTCGCGGTAATTTTCCATTGTCGATTGGCAAAATTTGTAACCTTTTCAAACAACCAAATTGCGATATCTGCGATAAATTGACGCAATTCGCGATTTTTTTCAGCGATAAATTTTCAAATTTCGCGATTTTTTCCCACAACGGATCAAAGAAAATTGCGATTTTTTTCCGCCCCCGATTGAATTATTTCGCGACTTTTTTGTTCTGCGATCGATCTTCGAAATTTGCAAGTTTTTCCATGAACGATTGACAAAATTCGCTATTTTTTTTCCATGAGTGATTGCCGAATTTTGCGATATTTTACGTGACAGATGGACAGTATTTGCAATTTTTTTCCAATGACCAATCGACGAGTGATTTTTTTCCGATACACACTGACTTAATTTGCGATTTTTTCGCGCAATAAATTGGCGAAAATCGCGATTTCTTTTTCGCGCATAATCGATGAAATTTGCGTTTTTTTCCTGCGACCAATGGATTTCTATTTCATGATATTTTTTGGGACCGACACACAAATTTTGTAATTTTTTCCATGAGCTATTCACGAAATTCGCGAATTTTTGGGAAGATTCGCGATTTTTTTTCACGAGCAATTGACAAATTTCGCAATATTTTTGCGACCAATTGACAAATTTATAATTTTTTTTTCTATCAATTGTCAAAATTCGTGATTTTTTTCCGCGACAGATTGACAAAATCGCGATTTTCCCCCAGTCGATCAACGAAATTTGCGATTTTTGTACCTCATCGACAAAATTCGCGATTTTAGTGTGCCCGATTAATAAAATTCGTGATTGTTAACTGACTCTGATGAAATTTGTAGTTTTCCCGCGGCAAATTGACCATATTTGCGATTTTTTCCAGCAATAAGTTGGCGAAATTCGCGATTTTTCCGTAGCCGATCAAGAAGGTTTGCAATTTTTCCGTAGCTCCTCGACAAAATTCACGATTTTTCCGCGTCCGATCAACGACATTCGCGATTCTTAACTGACTCTGAAGAAATTTGTAATTTTTACGCAACAAATTGATGAAATTCGACATTTTTTCTCGCGATAAACTGAAGAAACTCACGATTTTTCCGCAGCCGGTCAACAAAATTTGCAATTTTTCTGTAGCTCATCGACAAAATTCGCAATTTTTCTGTGCCCGATTAAAGAAATTTGAGACTTTTCCGCGCCGAGTCGACAAAATTCGCTATTTTTCCTCTCGCGATCAACAAAATTCGAAAAATGTCTGCACCCGATAAACGAAATTTGCGATTCTTAACTGACTCTGACGAATTTTGTAATTTTTCCCGCGGCAAATTGTCAAAATTCCGATTTTTTCTCACGATCAACTAACAAAACTCGCAATTTTTCAGCAACCGATCAAGGATTACATAATCGACAAAATTCGCCACTTTTAACGCGTTCGATCAACGAAATTCACGATTTTTAGCTGACTGTGACGAAATTTGCAATTTCTTCAGCGTCAGATTGTCGAAATTCGCGATTTTTCTCGCGATAAACTGACAAAACTCGAGATTTTCCCCCAATTGATTAATGAAATTTGAGATTTTTCTGCGACTGATCGATAAATTTCGTGATTTTTCCGAACTCGCTCAACGAAATTTGCGATTCTTAATTTTCTTTGATGAAATTTACAATTTCTTCCGGGGCAAATTGACGAAATTCGCTATTTTTCCCTGCGACATATGGACAAAAAATTGCAATTTTTCCAGTTATAAATTGACGAAATTGTGTAAAAAAAACGAAGAAATTATATAAATTGTGTTCGCGGGCCACAAATTAACCCATGGCGGGCCACTTTTGGCCCGCGGGCCACAGGTTGTGCATCCCTACTTTAAAGCTAAGCTTGCTTTTTCTGTTTCAGAAATCAACTGTTTTTTTTTTATTATTGCAAAATAATGCCCCTGATGAGAATTTTTTAATATATGTTTCAATTTTTATTCACGTTTCTTACATCCCTTTTACAATTTTTCGTAATATATTTTCAATTTTATCCCTTTGATATATAACATTTTGGATAATCTATTTTTATGGTATCATAATTGATTTCATTTGTTAAAATGATTTATTGTTACAAAAAGTTTGACTATATATACAGGGTGACTTTTAATTAACCTACAATTTTAATCTGAAATAATTTCTCAGAGCCTCACTAGATGGTAGCACGAATGCTTGCAGTGAGAGAGGGGAGAAAAAGTATTTGTTTAGTGTCAGTTCTATGCAATTTTGAAAATGTATACCAAAGCGTCATATTGAACTGAAGATCGTATTTTTATCGTTAAAAATCAGTATTTATGTGGTGAAAATGCAACACTATTTCTGGGTTTCAACATTCAGAAACCAACCTAAGCCTTTCTAGAGCGATCTGATAAGAAAATTTGAAAGGTTTGATAATGTTAAAGATAATCTCAGACAGTCGTTTTTCTCCAAATTCGTAATCTGGATATGAACACCGATGACTATTGGTTCATGCAGGACGGTGCTCCTCCGCATAGAACTGGCAGGGTGTTTGACACCATTAACAGTGTGTTTGGAACCTGTGTTATTGCTTATCAGTACCCGAACAACCATCCTGGTGCATTGCATTGGTCACCTTATTCACCGGATATGAATTCGTGCGATTTCTACTTTTGGAATCACATGAAAGACTTGGTGCACAAGAAGAAGCCGACAGACCTCAATTGCCTCAAGAAACCCATTACTGACACATTTGCAAGCATTAAAAGAGAAACACTTGAACGAGTAACTGATAACTTTACTGTTAACTAGGTTGCGCTACTGTATCGCCTCTGAAGGTTCTCACTTTGAAAACCTTGTGCATTAATTACCTTTTAGACGTTCTTTTCAATGAAAATTTTTTTGCTGTGCTATCTGCAATGATTCTTGTGTTATTTTATTTTAAAGTTGTAGGTTAATTAAAAGACAACTTGTATATACAGGATGCAATATGTTATCTATCGCCGACCTTTAATTTCTCAACCGTTGGTCGTAGACATATAGTTCCAATTACAAAAACGTTTCAAATGAGGTAAATATTAATGCTGTGGCATTATTTACAGTAAATAATCAGTATTATAAAAATTACGAAATTTAACTTTTTATACGGTCCCCTAGTCACTATACTTATATTTAGTAAAAGTTTACACACAGATATAACATAAAAAGCTTGACACATGTACTACAAAAATTGACACAGTTATTAAATTTCAAAGTTTGAAATTTTTGCACATGATTTTGTCTTTCACTGAGTTAAAAGATGAATAAAAGTAATTCGACATCAAAATCAGGGTGCAATTCCACTGCCATTTACCTAGTCCTTATAATATATGTTTTATTTTTCGGTTGTCGATTCTACCTACATTGACGTTTGAATGCTTTTCGACCCATAAAAATTAGCTCAAATTTTTAGATGAAACAACCCTCTTTGGTGAATCCCCGATTTGGCGATACCGGCTAAATGTGGTTTCGTCGTAAAAAGGACATTGCAGATTTTGATCTCGAATTACTTTAATTCACCTTTTAACTGATCCCTCAATGAAAGACAAAATCATGTGCAAAAATATCAAACTTTGAAATTTAATAACTGTATCAATTTTTGTAGCACAGATGTCAAACTTTTTGTTTTATATCTGCTATGATATGCGTATACTTTTACTAAATATAACTATAGAGACTGGGGGACCGTATAAAAAGTTAGTTTTTGTAATTTTTATAAAATTCATTTTACACTTTAGATAATGCCTCAACATGAATATTTAGCTCATTTGAAACGTTTTTGTAATTGGAACTATATGTCTACGACCAACGGTTGAGAAATTAAAGGTCGGCGATAGATAACATATTGCACCCTGTATATATATATATATATATACTAGGGGGCTCTGCCCCCTTCAAACTACGCTCGCCAACCCCCGTTCAGACACCGAAGAATCTAAAATCACGCTAATTTGATCGGTTTTTAAAAGATTAGAGAAGATTGAATTAAAATAAAAAAACCTATAGCGATCTCCCAGTAAACGGGTTTCCATTCAATTCCCTTTGATTGCGAAAATTTAAGGCCAAATCAGTTGCTGTTAAGACATTCAATGGTTGTTTTCGTGTTTGATTAAGGAAGATCAGTTAAACATTTGAAAAGAAGCTAAAATGAATTAAGTAAACAGAGTCTTTGCCGACCGGTACTTTTTAACAGCGTTACAAAACGATTGACATAATACAATTTACTACAATAACTACATTTTACTGCTTTAAATTCTTCAAGGGCGGTAGTTCATTTTTGGACCACTTAATTTTAATTCTTAAATGCCAAATTGGCACCAGAATATTGGAATGAAAAATTTCCTTTTATTAAGTAAGTGAACAAAAGCATTTTCGTATTTCAAAATTTGTTTGTAAATTCCGGTGCCATTCACTGATTTCAACATTTTACGAATAGAAGTACCTTGCCCCTGAAAGGGTTAAACGCATATTAATGTATTTATTATTTTAAAGTTTCCTTTCTATTTTAATATTCACGTATAAATACAATTTTCTAGATATAATTTTCAATATTTTCCTGCTTTTAACTCGTACTCATTTAATAGTAATTTTAAAGTTTTTTTTTTCTGTTTTTAATAGGCATGTGTAAGTAAATTTGTAACCGTTAGAAATATTATGCTTTGCACTGTTTTTAGAATTGAAAACAATCTCTATTATAATAGCCTAAGTCATGCGACTATCATCAACAGTTCCTTCGCTTTTCATAAGAAAAGTTTCCATTTTGATTAAAGAATCAAAGTTATTTTTTCGAGAAAAACTACATAAAAGTTGCCAAGATCGCAAAGAATTCTTGGTACTTTTATGTTAGCCGGGCTCAAACCTCGCGAATAGCTTTTTTTTTTGGTATTTTTCCGTTATACGGACACCATGCCAAAATGTATGCTAATGCGCCAATTATTTCAACCCTGATCGCGAAAAGGATTTTTATAGTAAAACATGCGAAACATTGTGATTTGCTATTATTTGCTATACTTTATTGTATAACAGTTATTTGTTCATTTATTTTAAGTATATATTTGTGATTTAGTAAAATAGTTCATAAAAGTCTGTAGTTTCCAAATGTTATATTTTTAAAAGACTCACTTTACTATCGACAGTGTTTTTTCCTTTATTTTTCAAATGTTTCAATTCACATGATTTTCATTTTGTGCCAACTATTACGCTTGACGACAATGGTGTTCGTAAACGGAAAAGTACCCCCCCTTTTTTTTAACTCGTAAGTTAGCATTTTAGGTAGATTTCGTAAGAAATACTACCTATTGCAGTCGTTACCATGGTGCGACTTTTGAAAATTTCCTTCATAACATTTCATTATACGACCCCAGGAACCCAAAACCACCCCCACCTAAAAAGTTTATATATATCTACCCTATATATATAAAATCCTAATGAAACGGAAGTATGAATCGACCGATTAAACAACTGATTATGTTTCACGACGATTTCTCCTAAAATACGGAATACTTTGCGATGGAATTAACATCAAAAATCAGCATTGATCCGCAGATCTCAAAACTGTATTAGAATTTTTAAATTCGAATTAGTTTTTTAAATATTAATTTTTTTAAATTTTATATACATTTCTCTGATGATGGCAACTCAAATTTTAATCAAACAGATATTTTATTTTCATATTTAAGAAAAGGTTACTATTTTGTACTAATTTGGCGACCAGTTTGGTCTCCCTTAAATGTATGCTAAGAAATGTATCATGTTACTTTTATTAATAATTCAATTTGTGTTTCATTATCATTTTATTTAATAGAAACTGAAACATTTAAAATAAAGGGCTTTCACTTCTTTCTTTCTTTTCTTTTTTTTTCTTTTTTTTTTTTTTTGAAACGAGACGAAAAGAAAAATATTATGCACCGATGTCATATACGCACCGGGGTACCTAATTGGAGCCAAAATGGTGTTATTTTGGTTGACATGGTAACCCGGCTATTGTTGTTTATTTAATAATAAATGTCTAATTACTTTATTTTCTTTTTTTAAATTGCATAAATTGTTTTTACTATAGTTAATTATTTTTTTCGTTATTTTCTTTTAAAAATAAAAAAATAATAGAAAATAATTAAAAAATACGATACTACTTAGTTATTCCGCCGACCCATTTTGCCAAATTATATAAATCGCCAAACCACTCGCCAAATTATACAAATTGACATTAATTTTATTTTAAATAACGAAAGAACAAATAAAATAGTATAACATTACTAAATATACAAATAAAACGTCGAAATAAAAATCACTTGATGGCGTAAAGACGTGTAACTTGCTTAAAGTCAAGTGAATGTGACATTTACGATCAACCATTATTGGCATTTAATCTTATAGTTTGGTGATAGATTTTTGGTCGACGGGATAACTAAGTAGTTTACCAAAAATACATATGTAACTGGTATTCGAAAACGAGGTTTTTGCCAAATTTTCGTAAAAAAAAAAAAAATCACACCAAACCCGGTGCGTATATGACATCTATCCAAATATTAAATGATGTAACAAACCATGACATTTAATTTCAACTTCAAAACAATGTTTTAATTTACCACTCGAAAAAAAAAATGCTAACTGGCGTGTTGAAAAAAGCTATTGGCGAGATTTGCACCCGGCTAGCGTAACAGTACCAAGAATTCTTTGCGGCCATGGCAACTTTTATGTAGTTTTATTCGAAAAAAAATTTGATTTTTTAATTAAAATGGAAAACTTTCGGCACAGATGTCATATACGGACCCATATTGGCGCGATTGTTTTCTGACGCCAATGTCATATACGCAACGGGTACTTAATTGACGCCATAATATCGTTATTTTGCTTGATTTGGTAAGCCGAATGTTGTTGTTTATGCTGTTGATGTTTTCACCAAATTAGCGTCTGAAAAAAATCGCGCCAATATGGGGCCGTGTATGATATCTGGGCCAAACTTTCATATGAAAATCGAAGGGATCAGAGCGTATTTATTTATGGTAGTTACATGACTTGGACTATTATAATATAGATGAAATGATGGCGGTAGAATAATATTTGGCGTACCTATAACCTGCGCCTGGCTAACATTAAAGTACCAAAATGGCACCTGGAATATAAAAAGCGAAGTGGTCCGCCACGAACTGTTGATGATAGTCATATGACTTAAGCTGCGACCGCACCATCCTTCTAACTGTTAGCAGTGTCGGCTTCGTTTTTTGTGGCGACGTGGTGTCTTTGATTTTTAACGACTTTAGCAAGAAAGGGAATGATGTCAGGCAAAAGAGGAACCTTTCCTTCAAGTAGAGTAGAGCTCCTTATCTAATGACCCATTGTTGATTCCCCTCATTCTTTTATGAATAAACCGCAGGTGGGTCCAATACAAAAGCTTTTCTAAGAAAACTGGAGAAGTAGGCAAAATACGCGTTCGTACGCAGCCTTAGGCTATTGTTATAGAAATTGTTTTAAAATACCGGGAGACAAAGACTCTGTACACTTAAATCACTTTATTTTAGCTTCTTTTCAAATGTTTAACTGATCCTCTTTAATTAAACACGGAAACAACCATTGAATGTCTTAACAGCAACAGATTCGGCCTTAAATTTTTGCAATCAAAGGGAATTGAATGAAAAACCGTTTACAGGGAGATCTGCACATCTTTTTACAGTATAATTCAATCTTCTCTAATATTTTTAAAACCCATCAGTTTAGTGTGTTTTTAGATTCTGCGGTGTCTGAACGGGGGGTTGGCGAGCGTAGTTTGCAGGGGGCAGAGCCCCCTAGTATATATATATATGTATGTATGTACTAAATTTTGTCCGCACGATAAAAGTCGCAACTATGCACGGATGGTCTTCAAACTCGCCAACAACTTTGAGATGGCTAATATCTCGGCGGGGATTGAAAATGAGGAAAATCGGCCCAAGGAAATGGAAATGGGGAGGGTTCAAAATTTTGAATACCGTCTTAACTGATTCTGATAAAACCAGCTCTTTCACAACAATGACAGAAAAAAATAAATATTTTTCGTTATAGCAATTGCCAACAATTAAAAAAAGCAATAAAATTATCACCACAGCAATTGCTTTTCTATTGCAAAATTTTCACGTGAAAATTAATTAAATAAACAGTTTTGACGAATTGAAAACAAATTGAATATTACGTCATAAGTTTTCTAGAGCAACATTTCCGCATGAAAACTCAAAATGAAATAAATAGTTTGACGAATTAAAAAAAAATCAAAACACTGCGTCATATTAGAAATATAATGGACCTCAGCAGGTGAATATGTAACGTCCTGTGAGTTTGAAGAAACGCATTAAAACATGATAAAAACCCGATTATGGAAACATTAATATATTTTAACATTTTGAGGTTCTCTGAATTTGCTTTAGCCATTTTAAAACCTATTCCATATACATGCGTGTGTGTATTCCTGTATATTAGAATTTTCACTAAATGTTTAACTCCCTAGAGCTCATTCTTGATTTAAGTTATTATCTCTAATCTTGATTTAAGTTTTGTTGGTGAATTTAGTACTTAACTTCGAAATCTACCTGCGCCTGTAGGCCCGAGCCGGCAGGGATTTTTTTTATTTTTTGAGTGGTAAATTAAAACTGTACTACTTGGTTATCCCACTCAACAAAAATAAATCGCCAGACAATAAGATTAAACGATAATAATGGTTGATCCAAAATGTAACATTCACTTGACTGTAAGGAAGTTACACGTGTATACTCCATCAAGTGATTTTTATTTCGACGCTTTATATGTATTTGAATTTTTATACTAATTTATTTGTTTTTTCGTTATTTAAAAAAAAATTACGTCAACTTGTATAATTTGGCGAATGGTTTGGCGATTTATATAATTTGGCGATATTGGTCATTTGCTTTGAATTTGAAATTAAATGTTATGATTTGTTGCTTAATATTTAACACAGAGGTCATATAAGGACCGGGTTTGGCGTGATTTTTTTTACGACAATTTGGCGAAAACCTTGTTTTTGAATACCAATTATATATGTATTTTTAAATTATTTTTGTATTATTTTTTAAATTAAAGAATTAAAAAGAAAAGAAAAAATTAAAGAACACGGGAGAAATAATAACATTAAAACGTTGCTTTGAAGTGGAAATTAAATCTCATGGTTTGTTGCATTGTCACATACGGGTTTGGCGTGAATGTGATATATATGTTTGGCGGGAATGGCGCATTTGAAAACGGGTTTGGCGTGATTTTTTTTTTTTTTTTTACGACAATTTGGCGAAAACCTCGTTTTCAAAATCCTGTTACATATGTATTTTTAAAATGAAATAACAATAAATAAAAAAAATAATTAATAACTGTAGAACAAAGCAATTTATAACATTTTTTTCTTAAATAAAAAGAAAATAAATGTAAATAAACATTTATTGATGAATAAGCAACAATAGCCGGGTTACCATGTCAGGCAAAATAACGCCATTGTGGCGCCACTTAGGTACGCCGGTGCGTATATGACATCTGAGCCTAATATTTTTCTTTTCGTTTCGTTTTAAAAAAAGAAGTGTAAGCCATTAATTTTAAATGTTTGTTTTCTTAATGAAACTTTTGTATTAAATAAAATGATAACGAAATTTAAAAAAGCATTGTTCTTAGCGTAGATTTAAGGGAGGCCAAACTTGGTCGCCAAATTAGTTTAAAATTATAACCTTTTTTGAAATGCGAAAAAAAATATGTGTTATGATTGAAATTTGAGTTGCCATCATTAGAAAAATGTATATAAAATTATAAAAAAATTAATATTTCGAAAACTAATTCGAATTTAAAAATTCTAATACCAGTTTTGAAATCTGCATATCAATATTGATTTTTGGTGTTAATTTCATCGCAAAGTATTCCATATTTTAGGAGAAATCGCCATAAAACATAATCAGTTGTTTAATCAGCCGATTCATACTTCCGTTTCATAAATTCGTTTCATTAGGATTTTATATATATAGGGTAGATGTATATCAAAGAATTTAGTAATGCAGTCAGGACTTAATAAATACTATATATTTTAATTAAAATTTTTTTTATCACCAGATGGCAGTACTAACAAATATTTTAGCCTTAATATTGTAAATTAAGTGATTTTAAATATTATTTAACTTTAATTTATTAACTTTATAAGGGTTAAACGGTATTTTAAATTATATTATGTTAATTTCCTTTTTTTTTTATATTGATTAAATGTTATATTCAAGGTGTCTATATATTTTTGAACTGTAACCGATGGCTACAATATATGTTTTAAAAGAGAATTACTTAACTGTTAAATTAACCTTATTCATAATACCAGATATTTGAATATGTGCAAAGGAAAGGGGGATAAAAACGTGTGTAATTTTATAGAGTAAGGTGAATTTTATTACTTTTTATCATATATATAATATTAAATGAAGTAATAGAATAAAAAATATTTTTCTTTTTAAATTTATTACATTCCATTTCAAGGTTTCTTGATATTCAGTGTTCATTTTTCATTTATTATTCTGGGTCAATAGTCGTTCGGGCACAGAGAGAATAGCTTATAGCTTAATTTTCTACAGAAAACGAGTGATTTACTTATAGATGTAAATTGTGTGCCCTTGAAAACGTAATTCACTATATAAGCATTCTTTACAATTTAACTAATATTTGGTTTCTGATGTGTTTAAGATTGATTTCATAATTATTGGTCAAATTCATTTCTTTCAATGGTATAAGTGTACAGAAAGTTTATATGTGAATGCTGTACCCTTGATAAAGTAATTCAATATATAAGCATTTCATTTATTTAAATTTATCTGTATCCATATTTTTCTTTTTTCTTCCATTTTGATCCTCATAAGATAGTACATGGACTATACTTTTTATATAACATCTGGTTAATGTGGTGTTTGTGTTTTCATATTATTGGTCATTTTCGTTATGTTTCAATAGTATTATTGTACAGAAAGTTTAATATATATATTACTAGGTTTAGCTAAAAGTTCTGGGAAATTTGTGAAAGTTGCGGTGTTGTGCGCAAATTAACAACAAAAGCAACAAGGACTATTCTTTAAAGTACAGACCATCTTAGTCCACGACTTTCTGCCACCGTTCAGCCAGATTCCGAATTTGCTGGCTAAGTTTGTCGCCGTTACCAGCACCTTCACCTTCATTAATATCATCGATGGCTTTCAGAATAATTAAGCCTTTTCTATAACAATGTCGGGTCAACACACGGAAATCATACTGTTCAATAGGCATTTTGGAGCCAAAGTTCCTGGACTCCTAGAAATATACTAGTGCGCCTATATACGATACAAACTGTGGTAACTATTAGATTAAAAATTTCTCAGAAATTTTTGCTCAACCTAATAAATTAAAAATAAATAAACGTGATTAGTTTCAGTCATATCTCCCAATTGATAAATTTTCTGTACAAATAACACTTTTTACATATGTTTTCGTTTTTGAAAACAGAAATGAAAAGAATTAATTTGTCTTCAGGATTTACAAAAAAAAACTTCTTTAAAAAACTTGATCACCTTAAATCTTTAAAAAATGTTTAAAAATATATTGGTCTATTATTAAAGAATGCCATCTTACCAAACTTTTTTTAAAATTATGACAATACAATTAGAATAGGTTTTATGATAAAACATGTGGAGCGATACCTATCCAAATCAAGGTAAATTTGAATTTTAAAGTCATTTATCTCAAAACAGATATTTCACAATGCGCGCGTCGTATTTCCAAAACTAAGTAACGTAGAAACTTAATATTTTGTATTATATTATATTTTATATATTTTAAAAATCTTTACCTATTTTTAAGTAAGTACCTGTAATATATATTTATTTTTTTATTTTTTATTGAAATTTTATCATATTTTTTTTTTTTTTATTGTTCAATTGCTTGAAAAAATATTTAAATCTGGAAACTTGATTATTATTTTACGTTGAAGTTAAAGTACGATATTTTAAGATGAATATGTGTAATATTAAGTGTATAGATCGAATGTATTTTTTCTTTTTATAATCCTGCGTGCAACACATGCACTATATCAAATCACCTTTTTTAAAATCCTTAATTAGCATGTCTTAATTAAACTAAATTCTAATTATTTTTCATTAAAAGTATCTAAAAAAATACGTAAACAAAGATTTGTATAATTTACTCCGGAACAGTTGTTTAATTTGTAGAAATATTTACATCTCTTTTTTTTCTCTTTTTTTATTACTTGACAAAATATTTCTAAACTATATAGTTAATTTTACTTTTTAAGAGTCAAAATACGTTTAGAAAATAAGCATTATGACATATGTTTATTGGGTCATTCCATGGTAACTTAAGTTACATTTGGGACAATTTACTGCAGTAATTTTTGTAATATAACATCAAAAAATATTCAAATTTAAAGTTGACATGATTTGCTATTTAAACCTATCCAAAGGTCGATTTGGATAAAATTACCTAAGAAATTAGAAGGAAAATTACATTTTTACTTTCTTCTATCTTCAACAAAAGAAAGTATTGTAATCGAAATTTTTTTCGACTCCCGGTTTTCGACAGATTTACACGTTTTAGGGGTCAGAGGTCCCCCAAAACATGTTTATACAAAATGTCTGTCTGTGCGTCTGTTCGTGTGTCTGTCGCCATTGTACCATAAAAAAGTGTATGAAGTTATGCATAGAATTGAACCAAATTTTTATTTTAAGTTTTAGGCTATGGCAAGCAGGTCCTACCTGAATTTGGAAAAAAATCGCCAATAGGGGGCGCTGTAACAGCGATTTTTGTGCGATTTTAAATATTGTACCATCGAAAAGTGTATGAAGTTATGCATAGAATTAAACTTTTTTTTTTACGTTTTTGGCTATAGCAAGCAGGTCTTCCCTTAATTCGGAAAAAAAATCGGTCGGAAGGGGGCGCTGTAATAGCGATTTTTGTGCGATTTTGATTATTGTACCATCGCAAAGTATATGAAGTCATGCATAGAATTGAACCAAAAAATTTTTTAAGTTCTTGGTTATGGCAAGCAGGTCCTTCCTTAATTTGTAAAAAATTCGCCGGTAGGGGACGCTGTAATAACGGTTTTTTGTGCTATTTTTGTGCCATTTTGAATATTGTACCATCGAAAAGTGCATGAAATTATGCATAGAATTGAACCAAATTTTTTGTGTTTGTTTTTGGTCATGGCACGAAGGTCCTACATGAATTTGGAAAAATTCCGCCGGAAAGGGGGCGCTATAATTGCGATGTCTGAACCATTTTCATTATTGTACCATCGAAAAGTATATGAAGTTATGCATAGAATTGAACCAAATTTTTTGTGTACGTTTCTGGCTATGAAAGGCAAGTCCTCCCTGAATTTGAAAAAAAATCTGCCGGAAGGGGGGCGCAATAGCGATGTTTCAGCCATTTTCTTTATTGTACCATCGAAAAAGTGTATAAAATTATGCATACAATTAAACCAAAATTTCTGTGCATGTTTTTGGCTTTGGCCAAAAATGGGTTTTGGTCCTGCTTGAATTGGAAATATTACGCGGTAAAGGGGCTCTGTGATAGTGATTTCTGTATACTTTTCTGGATTTTTCGTAGTTCTATTGTGCATCGGCGGCTCGTGCAGCGGTGGGAACTCGCTCCCTGCTAAGCCGGCTATTCGAAAACATCTGATAACAACAGAATAAGGAAAAAATAATAATTTTAACAAATATCATGATACAGATTAACTTGTTTTTAGTCCGTTTAATTGACTGAAGCAGAAATTTAAGATTAAAATCAAAGTTGGTATAGTATTGAACTAATACTATTAAAGTATTAACATGCGTAACGAGGTTTTGAAATATTCAGATGTATAAGATAAAAGAAAGTTTTGGGATTGGCACATTTCAACTAGTTTATGGTAACTTGCGTTTCTTTTGCAGTAATTTCAGTTACCACAATAAATATAGCTGCCAGATTTCAAGAAATTATACTAAAATTAGGTAATTTCCATCTAAATTGAGCTTGAAATAGCTTTAATTAACAAATAATGTCAACTTTACATTTTTAATATTTTCTTTTGTTGTTGTATTATAAAAATTACTGAAGTAAATTGTTCTAAATGCAACGTAAGTTACCATGGAATGACCCTATTTCTCAATCCAAAAACTCCCATGCGTCCCTTTAATTAAAGAATATCCCGATCAATATATTTAAAATGCAAAACTGAACGTTTAAGACTGATTTTGGCTGATGAAAGAATGCACAATCAGCATTTTTAGGGTGCTTTTCTATCGCTAAACGAGTGGGAAACCAGTTTCTTTCGTAACCTAAAATATATAATTTGAACTTTAAAAAGTTCACTGTCTGATGTCACCTTGTTTTGAAAATTAGAGAGCCAATAATTATTAGTGTTGAAAGTAGAAGTAGCAGTTTCTCGGATTAAATTTAATTAGAGAAAATTTATACTATTATTAACTGCAGTAAGACTATTAAGTATTATTAAGTAAGACAGTGATTTTTTTTAAGTTCACATTATATATTTTATGTTTGAATCAAGGTGAAAAATTGCGTTTGGTTTTATGATTTTATCAGTTTCTTTCATTTCAGAGAAAGGTTGATCCATAGATTAACATACAAGATCAGACACTCCCATAGAGCGTAATGGTAATGCGATTGCGTTCATAGCGCCTTTAGTGACAATGGGAAAGAAACTCCCCATCCTTGTAAAATTTTTATCATTCAGCATCTACCTTAATGCAATCTTTCTTTTTTTAATGTTGTATGTTTACGTTTTCAATAGAATCCTACACCGATACATGAACATAGAATAGATATTCTATTTTATATATCTAATATCTATTCTATGTTCATGCACGGATATATGCTTTTTTTCTTTTTTTTTACATGATGAGTGAACGATATAAGTGCAACGAAAAACAGGGTAAAAATTTCATCTTGAATGCTACATATGAAGTAAATATGATGTAATTAGATTTAAAGCTACATAAAGTAATGGTGTAATATAAAAATATACGAAGTATTGCACTCTACAAATCCCAGAAAATTTCATAAATATTCCCATTCGGTAGGAAAATTTTTATAACCGATGCTTTATTAATTTATGAAGTTTAACGTATTAAACAATCGTTACAATAATCTGTTAAAATTTACGCGTTTTCACTTTCTTACAGATAAAATAAAAATATTGTTTTTAATGTAAATAACGTACAATCAATTCAATAATATTTATAATGTTAACATATAAGAAACAATAATAAAATTACAGTTGGGGAAAAATTAATTTCGATTTTTTTTTTAGAATTATACAAATCTAACGGTTAAAAATAAATAGAGGTACTGATATTACACTCAATAAAGTTTTATTCGATATGAATAAATCAGCACAACACCTGAATTTGATTTTTTACAATTTAATCTCATAAACTTACATATTTACACTATTAACAGAATTTTCTAGGGTTTTCCTTTTATATTATTATTATAATTATCATTTTGTAAGTTAAAGTTGACCAATACAAGTACGGTAAAACAAAAAAGCAGCTAAATAAATAACGCAAGCATGAATAGAATATCGTCTGACACCTGCTTCGTTTTAGGAAAGAATAGATATTCAAAGCACAGAGGGTAAACATATTTCTTCAACATAGGTAAATTTCGGAGGCTTGTTAATTCTTCCCCCTTGTCGTTTGTTGCCATTACAGATTTTGTCGTAAATGTCCCATCTTGGTTTTTAATCTAAGGGTTGATCAAAGTCGAAATGGCCAGAGGAATTCTGGTTCTCGAAAGAGAATGTAAATCTGAATCCCGCTCCTAGCAAAGGGCGTTTCTCTGACATTATTAGTCTTCTGATAATTCAATGCAATAATGTAAATTATATTTTACTTTGGGAAGAAAATGTATAGATTTTTCTTTCATCATTATTATTAAGTGAAATTGAACATCCCCAATACACTTTTAAATTAATGATTTTGTATTGAAAAATTAAAATTACAAAATTAATAACATTTAATTATCCATTAAGTAAGTTAAAAGGATTTACAAGATTTGGAATCTTTTTTAGTTCTACTGATTGATAAGGCATATATACTAAGAAAAGCGAATGATTACTTTCTGAAAATAAAAGTAATAGAAAGGAGGGAAAAAATTCCTGTAAAAATTGTGGTGCCATCTGTTAGTATTGTAACACAGTTAAATGATTATATTTGAGAAAAGTAATAAAATTTTAACTTAAAAAAATTTCTTATTTTTTAAATTTTTAATGGAAAAAAATTCATGAACTTGCTCTTGATTTTAAAGCTGAATTTTCTGGAAAGTAATCTGTTGTCACTTTTTGTGTGAAAAAAGTTAACCCTTTAATGCGTGATTTTTTATTTTGTTTGGAAAACATTATATTTGTACCTATTTTTGTTAATTACCCACTAGAAAAAATAGTGGAACAAATTATTTATGTTTCTGTTGGACATAATGTCACTCCGAGTTACAAAACAAATATTGCTAAAAAAAATGATAATTTTAAATTATATACTTACTTTAAAGTATTTGCACAGCAGAATAACAACTATTTTCCGATATAATAATTTTTATAATGCTTTTAATAGTTTTCAGAATTAGTAATTACTATCTTATAAAAATAGAGAAAAAACGCCACTCGAGCACATTGCAATTGCAAGCAGTATCAACAAAAGATGTTATAATCTCCCTGTGATAACAAATCAGAACAAAAATAGACTTCACGACATTAAACTCATGTTATCACATGCAAATAACACGTATTATTTCACCAAAAGGCCACTAGAAAGCGCCAAATGGCAAAAAATGATCATGTAACTCCCGAGTTACATTACACATTAAGGGTTAATAGCGGGTCAACAGCCTCGTTATAAAAGGAGAGATTTTTATTTCATTTAACTATTGCTAACAAATATTCTGTAAAAATTTCTGACATTTTTATGGTGTTATGTTACCCTTTTTTGTGGGATCTTTAAGTTTTTTACCGTCAGGTTTTGCCAGGTACTATCTAAGCCATTTATAAACAGTTATTTTGAAATAGAGACAAAACAGAAACAGTTACCATCATGTTTTGCCAGGTACCATCTAGCCATTTATAAATTGGTATTTTGAAATAGAGAGGAAACAGAAACTGTTACCATCAAGTTTTGCCAGGTATTATCTAGCCATTTATAAATTGGTAATTTGAAATAGAGAGGAAACAGAAACTGTTACCATCAAGTTTTGCCAGGTATTATCTATCCATTTATAAATTGGTATTTTGAAATAGAGAGAAAACAGAAACTGTTACCATCAAGTTTTGCCAGGTATTATTTAGCAATTTATAAATTGGTATTTTGAAATAGAGAGGAAACAGAAACTGTTACCATCAAGTTTAGCTAGGTATTATCTAGCCATTTATAAATTGTAATTTTTAAATAGAGAGGAAAATGAAACTGTTACCATCAAGTTTTACCACCTACTATCTATCCATTTATAAATTGGTATTTTGAAATAGACAGGAAACAGAAGCTGCTACCATCAAGTTTTGCCAGGTATTATCTAGCCATTTATAAATTTGTATTTTGAGATAGAGAGGAAAGAGAAACTGTTACCTGATGGAGTGCGGCATAGTCACGGATGATGAATCACTCATGGTCCCATGAAAGAGATCATTGAAGTGAACATTGTCAATGCACTACAATAAAGAGGCCACAATAAAGAATCAATAAAAAATCACAAATATTTATTAACTGCAAATACATAAAATATAAAAACAAGAAAGAAAAAATCACACATCAAGCATAGATCATAAAACACTTTCAAACACATTCAGAATAATGTAACAAAACTTCACAGTTTTAATAAGTTGAAATAAGATGTCTAATTGAAAAATTTGGAAACGGATAACACATTTCAAAACCCAATTTCAGCATTACCATCTACAGTAAGAAAATTATTCGAATTCTTTGAACATCCCTGTATATGATATATAGACTTATATCTATAAACTACATGCATGCAAAAATTTAGTTCAGTTAGGAAATACATAGCACAGTTGAAAATTTCCCTTCAGCAATTTCTGCTTATAAGGAGAATGGCACGTGAATTCTTTTGTGCAGCCCTGTATACGATGTATAGAATTCATAAACAACGAGTAACATGCAAAAATTAGTTAAATTTAAAAATGCACACCGAATTTGAAAACCCACGTCCTGCAATTATTGTTCAAAGACACTACTGTGACTGATTTCTTTTGTGTGTCCCTGTAAATGAACGATAAGTTCTATGAATGCACTATTCTATAGTAATAATCTTATAGTAAATTTCAGTGATTTATATCAATTTCAATACATTTCGAATAGCTTAGTGCCATTAAAATACACTGAGTTGAACTCTGGACCTGTAGCGTGGTTGGGCGATGTGCTGACAACTGAATTAACGCGCTTCCCAAGTTTATATTATTAAGAAATGTTTTTTAAATGCACATATTTTTTTATTAATTGAATAAATACATATATTTTTACATCGATTATAATACAGAATGATGAAAAAACATAAAATCTTAGCAATATGCTCATAACATAAAAAATAGTATTTCTTAACATTTTTTTAGCAAAATTCCATGCTTACGCTTGACAGCGTTCACTCGATTCAACGAAATATATCCCAATTGCCTTCATGCTACATATTATAATAGTACGCTGAACTAGAGGTTTTACAACATCCTCAAAATTAACTGAAATATTTCAAAATATGTGAAGCAATACATATTTCCTTTAATACATAATTACGATTGTTTTACGTTCGAGGACCTAAAAAATAACTACATTACCACATAGAACTTAGATTCCAGTTCAAAACTTAGTGAGTAATATACAAAGCATTCTGACAAATTTTCACGGAAATATTTTTAAAAAGTTTTATGTAATGAAGTTTATTGTACATGGAAATAACGGAAAAAATGATTTTTCAGACATCGCATTTAAGACTTAAAGATTTCTTATCTATATTATTTTTTAAAGTTTTAAATATTTTATTTCTTAAATGTATTTAAATAACAGTAATTTTAACCAGTTTAACGTTTTAATCAGTTTTCATTAGTTACTGAAATTATTATGTATAATCGTTACTGTTTAATATTTAGCTTTTTGCATAACTTAGACATATATTACTATGAATGTTTTCTATGAATAAATAGTTATTATAATCACTTTCTACACAAGTAAATTGTCAATGACTAAAAGTTATTCAATGCCGAATGGTGTTTTTGAATGCACGCTTATTAAACGATTTAGACTTATAAAACAAATTTTTCAAACTTTTGTGTGTTTGTGTAAGTTTCTCTTTACAAACTTTACTTTTTAAAAACTTTACAAACTATGCTAACTTGTTGACGAGTGAAGAGGTTGTGTTTTTCGAGATGTTGTGTCGGGTAATATGGGATATCAGGTATGCAACTGTTTCAAGACGAATCTAAAAATTAAAACAATTTTTCAAAGAATCTGATGATTTATAGATGATGTACCAAGGATTACTCATTAAATGATTTTGGTTATTCGTTTAAATCGTGGTTTTTCTTGCAATTTTAATATTCCTTAGGATCCTATTCCATATTACCCGATTGGTTATCATTACCGGAAAAGTGTAACTAAAAAAAAAAAAAAACTAAATATTGATATGTATTTTTTCTTCCATTTTAAACGCATTAAAAATATGTTAAGAAATAGTCAATGCTGCTACCTTAATTTTTTGTGTTGACTTACAAATAAAATTATAATGCTATTCCATAATACCCGAACTTCCTATACATATATCTGGTTAATAAATCTATAAAAACATAATATTATAAACTTATTTATTTTGTAAACGAAAGTTTTTTTTCACCTATAAGCAAATTAATGTAACAAATTTATTTAAATTTTTTTTAAATAAATTTTTACACTAACAACATAAGCATACATTAAAATCAAATGGGTACCTACGTTCTGTCCGTGTGAAAAAAAAAAAAAAAATATATATATATATATAATGTATGAATAAAATAATAAAAATAGAAAAAAATAGAAACGATCTTTTTCACAATTGCAATAAACCTAAATATCAGCAACATATTATAGATTTGATAGGTAATTAAAAAGATATAACACAATTTTTTAGAAAAAATTTTATTTTCATTATAGACAGGGACATGGATGGTTGTCCCTTATATATTATTTGATTTTTAAAATCTCTCAAATGTCCATAAAAAATCACAAATTTCACAAAATCCAATTGTATTAAAGCAATGTTTCTTATTATTTGAGAAATAATTAACATAAATAATTATAGAAATTTACAAAATCGTATAATTAATAGTTTTCAAAAGAGTGGACCAAAACACTGATAACTTGTTTAAGGCTGTTCTCAAATAAAAAGGGTCAACTTTCTGACATAAGTTTTAATTCAATTTTATTCGGAAACGCCTAAAACTAGAAGGTGTTGTTATTCAGAAACTATGTCATCGAACTTCTTTTTCAGTTTTCTTGTAAGCATAATACATCTTTCAGAAAATACTGTCAAAGTTGGCATTTTGAACCGAACTACTGAACGAAAGAAGAAAATCCAGTCAATAAGGGGAGAAAAATGCCGTGTCACGTGATTAAAATCGCTTATAACTCAATAGCTAATTTATTGATTAAAAAAAGGAAAAAAACAGTTCGCTTCCATGGTCAGGCTTTCAAATTTTATATCTTTCCGTTAAAAAATGAATTTGTAAATGTGTCAAAACGTTTGGCACTTGTTGAGCAGAGCAGTTAAGAATAGCCTTAAATTAAAAACATTATGCATTTTTATTTTATCTTTACAAGAGGAAAGTATTGGATTTGTGGAAAAATTCGACTTGCTGTTTTCGACGGATTTATACATTTTCGAAGGCCTTGAACACGATTTGACTGTTTTTTGAAAATATCTGTCTGTGGATATGTGAGTCTGCATGTGAAACAAATTTTCTGAGCGCTCTATTTCAAGAACTAATGTACGGAATTTCGTCAGTCTTCAGACCCCATTAGATGTTGTCATAAGTTGTTACAGATTAGGTTTTGGTGTATATCTCTCAACAGGTGATGCTGCTATGCTGCATTTTTCACGATTTCGGCAATAGCTATATCTCAAGAACTAACGAACGAAATATCATCAAACTTTGTATTATGTTAGCCATTCTATAAATAGATTCCAATAAGGTTTGGTTGGATATCACTCAACAGATGGCACTGCTATACTATGTTTCTTAAGATTTTTGCCATGAATGTATAATGAAAATTAATGTAGGGGATTTCATCAACAGAGCGCTTGTATGCTGTGCTTAAGGAAAGATTCCTAATTATTTTCACAATCACTTGATGGAATTTAGTGAGCTTGATTTTTTTCTATTATTATTTACTGATGAATGTATTCATATGCTTAATTCAAAGAAAGGCATTCATATCCATAATTGTTGCTCTATGAGTATGCTATTTAAGTTTATGTATTATAATGACTTGGATTTTTTTTTTTTTTTTTTTTTTTTTTGTTATGGCTACAACATTCCAGTTTTATTTGTTTTAGCGTGATATGTTTCAGCTTCCAAAATTAATTTTGAAACGATTCGTATAATCTTACATATAATTCATATAATGGTTTTCAGCAGTGCACCTTAAGAATTGTTAAAATCGGGTTGAAAACATAATCTTTACAATTCATCTGTTACACAAAAATACTATCATTTAGAAAATTAGTAACTCTTTAAAACAGCAATATAATTACAAAATTTCGGTACCTTTTATACCTGATTATCATAGATTAATGAAGTCATTTTCTCAAATGTCAACAATTTGAGTCTATTTGCGCAGATATTTTTAAAATAATTTTATGCTCAGTATAACTTTAGTTTCAACAATTTCAAATATGAGTTTTTAGCTCACAGGCTATCAAAGCCTGACAGCTAATGTGCCCGCCCGTTCTGTATGTATGTATGTACGTACGTATGTAACGCGATAACTCTTGATAGAAACATCCGATTTGTTTCAAAAAATTTTTCTAGGTTCATTGTGATAAGGCGTTTCCCTGATTAGTTTTGGGGGTTCATTGGTTAAGGATAAAGGGGGAAAAGGGGGTTTAGCCCACTCCTCTTAATTTAGATAAATGGGTTTTTCATGCAGAATTATTTGATTTGCTCCGAATTTGCTATACCGGTTTATTATGTTAAGGAACTTCCCTGATTAGTTATGGGGGTTCAGTGGTTAAGAATAAAGGGGGAAAGGGAGCTAGTCCACCCCCCTTAATTTAGATAAACGAGTTTTTCATGCAGAATTATTCGATTTGCTAAAATTTGGTATACCGGTTTATTATGTTAAGGAGCTTCCCTGATTCGTTTTGGGGATTCATTGGTTAAGGATAAAGGGGGGCTAGTCCACCCCCTTAATTTAGATAAATGGGTTTTTTTGCAGGATTATTCGATTTGCTCCAAATTTGGTATACCGGTTTATTATGTTAAGGAGCTTCCCTGATTAGATTTGGAGGTACACTGGTTAAAGGATCTTGTATCTTTTAAACGCGTCGAAAATTAACGAAAAACTTCAAAGTTTGAATTAGTCTATCTTCAAAATATTTTTATGTAGAAACATGAAATTTTGGATATTGATTAAACAGATTGTGCTTTGTAATATGCTGTCATTAGAAATTTAGTCGCCTTTTACAGAATTTGTGTATTGTTGAAATCAAAATAGTTCTTTTTTTTACTCCAGCAGACATTGCGCGCATGCTATCTTGAGAAAGTATGTATGGATTGTCATGAAATTTGGTAAAGATACTAAACATATATGTGTGTTGAAAATGAACTACTTTTAAGTATTTACAATGGTAATATTTTTAGATATGACTATTTTTATTCATTAAAATTATGAAATTTTTATTTTTTTTACAAAAATATTTTTTTATATAGTTAATGAAATAATTTTTGCTTAAGAGTAGTTCATTTTATACACACATATATGTTTAGTATATTTACCAAATTTCATGACAATCCATACATACTTTCTCAAGATATCATGCGTGCAATGACTTCTGGAGTAAAAAAAAAGAGCTACTTTGATTTCAACAATACACAAATTCTGTAAAAGACTAATACATTTCTAATGACAGCATATTACAAAGCACAATCTGTTTAATGAATAGCCAAAATTTCATGTTTATACATAAAAGTGTTTTGAAGATAGACTACTTTGAACTTTTTCGTTAAATTTCGTCGCGTTTAAAAGGTACAAGACCCCTTAAGTATAAAGGAGGTAACAGGGGCTAATTCCCCTTAACTTATTTTTTTGAGGGGCATTATTCTTTAAAATAAGAGTATAATATACAATTAGAGTGAATAGCCTGTGAGCTCAATGCCATCAGTTTAGCTGGGCACTTTTCTTTTTTATTAAAAAGCTGATTAAAGTTCTTTAAATAATAAAAAATTATAATAAATAACTAAGATTGAAGATATTTTTTAATAATTAAGCATTTTAATAAAAGGGTATTTTATTTTTACTTTCATAAATCAAAAATATTTTAAGAGAGACATACTATTAAACGTAGTAAGTTTAATTATAAACATGTAAGATCAACACATCAATTTAAATATAAAAATGTAAACTTAAAGCTTTGTATATTTGTCCAGATATGCTTAATTATCATAAATTAGCAAAATAATTAGATCAAAAATGCATTGTGGTTTTCGTGATACATCTGATAAATGTATTTACGTGATTTTACACAGAAGATATATTTAATTGAATAGTTTTGAAACATTTTTTAGACGTTTATGTAAATGTATGCGTTAAAAAATAAAAGAAGTAAAACACTACAGAATTAGAATCAAAATTAAAAATATAAATAGCAAAAATTCATTCACTTTAAATATTCAGAAATATTTTTAAATTTTCCCTCAAATGTATAGTTTTTGTTACGCATTTTGTACAATTTCTTTTGAGCAGTTTATATAATTTTATCACTTAAAAAAAAATAATAATAAAATATATACCCAAATCACTCTTTCTCAGAAAAGTGAAAAACAACTTTTCTTACTAAAGAAAAAAAATTCATTTTTTAAGCGTTTTCAAAATGAAAGAAAAATTGTAGATTAAAAATAGTTTAGTGTTTTTCAGGTTTTTTTGGAAAACGAAACTTCAACAGATAGCAAATTATTTTACAAAGAATAAAAAGGGAAAAAAAATCGTTGCCTACCCACACGAACCATTTTTTTTTCGAAAAAATTTGATTAGTAAAACAATTTTGTAATTCAAGATTTCACCCATGTATAATCGGAAAAAATATTTTTTTGAGAATGCAAAATAACTATATATAATATACAGTGGCGGTCAAAAGCTTCCGGCCAGTTAGTTTCTTTGATTTGTTTGCCAGGATGTTTCAGCTAAGAAGTAGCGCAAATTTTCCAAAAGTTAGGAATATGCAAATGACCAAGTGATCATTTTGATTAGATACTGAGGACATTTGATTCAAAAGGGAGGAACTCAAAATTCGCGTGTGCAAAAGTTTCCAGCTATTCGTCATTCGTTTGTTTTTGCTATCCAAAAAGTGTTTTTTGGCCGTGTTTGCTAATTTATACACGTGAATAACGTAATTGAAATTCAAAAATGAAAAGTTCAACAATTATTGTTCGTAAACAAATCGTTTGTCTGTCGCTAAAGAGCCAATTCTTTCGTGAGATTGCGGCAAAGTTATCGATCAGAAAATTTACTGTCAACGATGTTTTAAAAAATATATATAAAGATGGCCAGGGCCTTCAGGACTTGCTGCGGTTCGGGAGACCCCGGAAAACGACTATTTGTTTAAACAGAAATATCAGGAGAAAAGCAGTTGATGACCAGCATAAAAATGCCGCTGCAATATCTCGCGATTTATGGAATAAAAATATAGCTTAAATAAGTCGGTCTACCGTGTCAAGATGTTTACGTGGTTTAAGACTTTGTGCAAGAGTCGGTGTTAAAAAAACTTTCATGAGTAAACAAAATCAGAGGGTCGTTTGCCAAGGAACCCATAGACTGGTCAAATGAAATCTGGAAAATATTACTATTTTCCGATGAATCGAAGTTCAACTTTTTTGGAACTGATGGCAGACACTACGTTGGATGACCTGAAAACAAAAGCTATGACTCGAGATATGTTATTCTTACAATGCAACATGGATGACGACACGTTGTGCTGTGGGGGTATTTTCTGGAAAAGGTGTCGGCTCGTTTCTTGAATTCTGCAGCAAGATGAATGGTTCAATGCAAAATGATATCTTGCAAGATCATTTGATCCTTCATTAGAGGAAAAATTTTGATCGCAACTATGTGTTTCAGCATAATAACGACCCAAAGAATACATGCAAGCTCATCAAGCAGTGGCTTTCGCACAAAAGAATTCCTCTTTTGAAATGGCTAGCCCAATCACCCGATCTGAATACAATAGAAAATCTTTGGAACGAACCTGACAAACGCATGCGGAATTATAAATATTCTAATTCAGCAGAATTTCCCCCCCCCAAATTGCAAGAAGAGTGGAAAAAACTTACCATAGCCGTTCTTCAACCATTCATTGAATCGATTCCACGTCGCTGCAGTACTTATTGCTAAAGATATGCCGACAAAATACTAGTTAAAAATGTTATTGATCACTGTTATTTTCTATTATAAAATCATTTTTTACACACTTGCCGAGATGGCCGGAAACTTTTAAGAACATGCGTTTTCCTTTGCAATTAATTTTGTCAATTAAATTTATTGACACTTATTTGTTATTCCATAAATAAGTTCCTAATTATTATGTCAATAAAATGTATAACTGTTACTGTGAGATTCTTCTTCATATGGGTATGCTTACAAATTAAACAAAATTTTTATGTTGGTCGGAAACTTTTCACCGCCACTGCATATATATGTAGTTAAATGTTTGAAACATTATTGCGAATGCACATACTTAACAAATAAATAAAAATGACTTTAAAATATTCGAAAAAAAAAATTAAGGCAATATCGTCAAATACAACAAAGTGCATGAAATGGCCTTTAAATCATTATAGAACCATAATGAAAAATATAAATATACAGTTATAGGTAAATTTATTTAACATATTATACACCACATGGCACTGAAAATTTTGAGATAGGGACGGTGATATGCATTTAAAAGGGGGGAATAAAACAGAATTAGAACTTTTATGACCACACCTGACAATTTGTGGCATCAATTGCAATTTATGAATAAGAATGTATTCATAAAAACACATAAAATTGCTAAATGGTGCATACAAGAACCTTTACATGAACTTGTATAAATTAATTTGATAATAAAAACATAACATCTACGTTTCGAAGTGCTTCTACAGTTGTTTTCAGCATTCTTATTTATAATATTTCATGGTGTAATAGTCCAAAATGTATTAATTGAAATTTAGTGTTCCTAAAAAAAGGGGAAAAAGGACTTGACATAAGAGTATTATCAAGCTATACTTTTAAAGTAGGGGCTAAATTCGGACAATACCTTCAACGTCTACAATTAGCATATTGAAATGAAGTTCCATGGCGTGCAATTGTGTTCAGATGGTTTACAGAGGTCTATCTTAATATTTTCTTTTTGATGCAATCCGGATAAAGCTGTAATAAACTTCGAAAAAGCTAACATCTAACCATGACTCTTCAATAATTCGTGAATCCATTGAGGTTTTACTTAAGAGTGATACTGTTTGTAACGATGCCGTTCCTTATAATATTCCCGCGGTTTGGTATAATATCCTAAGTATTTCAAGAACTCGTGAAAATATGAACTGATCCTTACACCCCTCTGTAGAGCAATGAACTGAACTTCTCTTGCGCATGCGGAGTATTTTGTTTTTGTTTTTAAATTTGTTTTCGATTCAGTCAGTCATCTTTTCCCTTTGAAAATGAACGCGTGTGTGTTTGAAAGATATCAGGGTTATCTATCTATATTATAAAGGACAAACGTACATGTGCGTAACGCTGACGTCATTTTGCGAATGGCAACATTTCACGATCAGATTTTGGTTTTCCAATTTTCGCTACTGCAATTTTTTAATCTTCTAACCATCGTACAATTTCAATTTTTATACCTTCGTATAGGGAAAAAATTCTACTTTCAAATGCAATTTGTTTTAAAACTGTATCTTAATTGACTGATTTGTTACGGTTTTTAAAATAATTTTCAGGCATTAATTTTTGTAATTTATCTTTATCACCTACCGGTTCCAATTACATGATCATAATAATAATTTTTCACATAAAGCAATAAAAATTGTTCAGTACTTATTTCTAATTTTTCACAAAGAAATTAAAACGTCCTATATAAATAAATAAAAGTATAATATTGAAAAACATACAAATTTAACATACATGTAATCGAACAATTTAAATTTTTACACCGCCAAATAGGAAAAAAAACTTTGAAGTGAAATTTGTTTGCAAACATCATCTCAGTTTAGTGATTGTTTATGGTCTTAAAAATAATGTTCAAGCAGGAAATATTTTAAAATTTATCTCTATCGCGTGGAGTTCGATTGCAAATGATTAATCCGTTTATCCTCAAAACAATGTAAAGAATTCAGCCTTTTCTTACGGCTAACATTGCATAAAAAAATTGAAATTTCCTCTATAAATAAACAAATAAAATAATATAAAAAACATATGATGCATATGATAACATACATACAATTGAACTACGCGTTTAATGCACTGAAACAAAAAAGGAGATCAGAAACAAAAAAAGGTGCCGTAAGTAGTAAAATCTTGGACTAATACGAATATATGCGGCTAATACGAAAATATCGCTTTTGATGAATTTCAAAACTTTATTTGATTGCATAATTGATTTTTTTCATATAACAATTTTTTTTTTCGGGTTAGCGGGCAATCTAAGAAATATATTGTGTGCAAAAAATTTATTAGCGTTTTCCAAAAAAAAAAAAAAAATGGTTTTTACGTTTATTTTTTAACCTGGAAAGCCCTGGTTCGATCCTATAGTTATTAAATAATATATTTATATATTTGTGTCACCTTTTAAGTAATTAAAAGTATGTTTTAAAGTTTATATTAATAACAAGGTGAAAATTCTTTCACGGCACTAGTTTATTAACACAGGGTTTTGACTCTGTTAATCTATAGGGAAATTTTATTTTTACATATTTATGTAAATTTAGGTATTAAATTAAAAATATGAATAGAATTTAATAACAGTGTAATTTATTTTTTAAATGATAGACTTTGAATAAGTAGATGTAAAAAAAAAAAAAGAAGAAGAAAAAAATGAATTCGAAAACAAAATTGCAAATACAAATATGTCAACATTCATTTAAAAAGATTTTATTCACGTTTTAAAATTTCTCTGAAAGACAAATGTTTGTCCAACAAATTTTGTGCATATCTGTTCTACAGATTTTAAATAACTTTTTAAATGTTTGGTATTTTTTTTACAAACTAAAAATGGTTCAATTGATCAGATAATTTAAAAATTTAATAAATTAGTATAAGTGATACAATTTATATATTAAAATTTTACCCACGCAGGATTCATAAGATAAATTCTTGTGGATGGAAAATAAATAATTATATTCTTATGCTTAAAACGTAAATAAATAACAATTAAAATTATTAAAAAAATTAAAAAAAGGTTTAAGGGAATATGAAACACAATAAAACACACAAAATGGACTTCAAAGTCATTTTAGAAGAAGTGGAATAAAAATATAAAAATAACTACTAGAGAACAGGAATTCTGCTTTTTCAGAATTTAGTGTCGTCCCCGGCAATTCCATTACTTCATTTTCTTCTGATGGGCTGATGGTTTCTATTATTATGAAACCGCCAGTCAATCAGAAGAAAATAACTCGGTTAAGCGGGACTCGGATAATCGGGACTCTACTGCAAAATATATTTCAATTTTAAGACTTAAAGCACACGCTTTTATTTTATGTAAAACGGCGTCTTTTTTTATTAATATAGATTCTTAAAATTAAATATAGTTTATAATAGTTCCATGTTTTATCATAAATCATTCATTTATATTTTTCTCAAAATAGCACGTATTTTAATTTTTTTTTTTGTCAATTTTTATGAGAAAATGGCAACAAAAAGATATAATTGCTATTTTTCAACAATTTTTTCTTTACTTTCTACAGAAATGGAGTACTTGAGTTGCCAAAATGAAACAAATGTCGCTAAAAACTACAAAAAAAAGTCAATGTTTCAAAAACAAATTGAGATGCAGTTTTCAAACAAATTGCATTAAAAAGTACTTTTTTTCCCCAATACGACGGTATAAACATTGAAAATGTGCGATGCTTAGAAGTTTTAAAAAATGCTGTACAGTATTTAATCGCACAATGAAACATCGGCTTTTGTTTTACGGCTAGCGTACACAAGGTAACATTATTTATTGGAGACAAAATAAGCTGGGAGAAAGAAATAGCATTCCGGAGGCTAATAAATATAAGTAAATAAACCGAATTAAACTCATAATTTGTGTAATACAATTTTGTAGAAATCTTTTATACATTTTCTCAGTATGCACTTGTCGGTATTTGGTTTAATTTTTTTTTCACAAACAACACTATGAAAAGTATCCTCTACCAGGTACCCTAAATACATTTTCCTATTTCAAATGAAAAACAAATTTAAAAGTAATTGCTTAAGAGGCGCAAAGACCAACATAGTGAAAAAAGATTCTATGCCGGGACTCGAACCCGCGCCATCAGTATAGCGCACTGACGTTCTACCGACTAAACCACATGGAAAGATACTCAGCCTGTTTCCCTCTGGAATAATTTCCATGTGTTAATATAGTTTCTTTCGATGCTGCATTTAATTAAGTTTCGTGTTCGCCCCAGCTCGGTGGCTCACGGTAAATATTCTATCTTGTGCTGCGTTTGTAGCCAACCAACATATAATAGTGAGAAATTTTCCAGGCTGGGTATCGTTCCATGTGGTTTAGTCGGTAGAACGTCAGTGCGCTAACTGATGGCCCGGGTTCGAGTCCCGGCATGGAATCTTTTTCACTATGTTGGCCTTTGCTCCTCTTAAGTAATCTTTGAAATTTGTTTTTCATTTGAAATATTGTATGCAAGGCGAATGTTTCTCTCTGAAATAATTTCCATGTGTTAATACATTTTTCCTTTCTAGAAAAACATATAAATAATGAAAAAGGAAAAGTTCAATGTTTCTTTCAGTTTTTTTTTTTTTTTAATGGAACTCTAACTACTAGCATATTACGTTACAAACAAGGATAAAAAAAATTGTGTGTTTTATTAAGCAAACCATTTTGTTTTCGAGAATAAATGTAAAATTTAATAAATTAAATTTCGAAATAATTTTTAAATATAACATTTTATCTATGGATAGCACAAAACTGAAAATTCTAGTATATTTTACAGAAACTCTTTAAATTCATTAAACTATAAGTCAGTCCTTTAAAAAATACAGTATCTACTTGGGTATCTAACATATAGTAACTACATGAAAAATATTTTTACATAAACATATCTGCAATATATTTTTGCACAATAAATTTGAAGGATTACTTTTTACGTATTTATGCAAATTTTTATCTTAAAATCTGATTTTGATATGATTCAAACACTGTAAAAAAATTATGTAACGTGACTCCATAAAAGTGGTGGGAACATGCTGTCTCCAATTTTATGAAGTAATTTAACTTATGGCTAGCTCCATGAGTACTTGCAGTGTAAGTCACATACTAAGATTTTTGGCTACCAGTATTTTAGAAATGAAAAATGTGACTTATTTTTTTGGAGATATCCAATTAATTGAATAAGGCGAAGCAAAACTTTCGAAAATAACGGTGGCCAACAAGCATAGCAGTTATCAGCTATATGACTTACACTACAAAAACCCATGGAACTAGCCGTATATAATGGTATAATTCAAACTGATATAACTGGTGTAATATTACACATTAGCATAACATAACACCAGTTATATAAGTTAAATTACTCAATAAAATGGAGGCAGCAAGGCTGCCACCAATGTTATGGAGTAACGTTACATATTTTTTTTTCCTTTACAGTGCATAGAAATAAAACTTTATATTTTAAAAGAGTGCACCTTAAGAATTTGAAATGTTTGGAAGAAACATAAATATGAAAATTTATTAGTTATACAAAAATATTAAAATCCATTTGCTTCCGAAGCCTGCATGAGCAATGCTCTCAATATAAAAATATGATACCAAAGTTCTAGTGTCTTTTATAAGTATGTTTGATTACACTTTTATTATTTTAGCACAGTCAATCTACGTATGCATAGTTTATTGGAGTTCACGTATCCGTGTTTTATTCTGTTGAACTGTTTCAAGTAACAGACTAGATGTCATTACCAAGTGGTTATCTAAGTGAATGGTGTCGTCCAGGTAGCTTAATTGAAAGACCAATGGCAATTAAACCCAAAGTTTCTAAGTTCGAGTCCCGGTCTGAACACATTTTAACTCAGCTGGAAAAAATACTTCTAGTAAATTTAAACCTTAAGGTACTTGCCTACGTTGAAAAGAGCACTGTCGAGAAAATTATCGATTTTGTTTTTATTATTTCATTTGAAAGTACAAGTTTTTACGATTCTGAAACTGCTTTGTTTTTGTTCTTACCATGTTTAAAAGAGAAGTCAATTCATCATTGATAAATTATAAAAATGCAATAATTTAAAGTTTAAATGTAAATTTTTCAAAATAGATTTTTACATAAAAATCCACTTAAAAAATGATAACTAAAAATATAATTATCATTCTCCTATAAAACTTGGTGACCTCTGTCTATATATTTTTGTCCAGTGCATTTACTCAAAGAATTTTAATTGCATGAATATTTTAAAAATTATGGCCTGTTATTCGAACAAAAACTTGGTAAAACTGTTGAAAATCTTACAATTGACTCTTCGATTATCTCTAATTTTTTTTTTTTTTTTTTAGTAAGATATCATTTAACTTGTAGTAGGTGCACTCGATAAAAGATTATAGTTTACTTTAGTAGTAATTTTTTCTAATAAGTTTATTTGTGATTCAAGTAGCATTTTTCAAGTTTTTGAAAAATTTCTTAAAACTTCCATACATACTTAACATTTTTCTAAATTCATAGGGATATATATATAATTTATAGGTAAATTATTAATTTTTATTACAAACTAAACTACTTTATTACAAACTAAACGAAACAATGTGAATACAATGTTTCTTTGCAAAATTATTAAAAAGAAGTGCTTGAATGTAGCAGATACCTTAATTGAGTGGTTCACAACCATAGCAGACCAAGTCCATTTTGAAAAAAAAAATGACAGACTTTGTTTACTGTGGGAATGGATAAAACAGATACATGACTTTTTTTTTTTTTTCTTTTTTTCTTTTTTTTTTTTTAACAGACTTGGTCTATTATGGTTGTGAGCCCCTCATTTATGAAAAATTATTAAAGTCATTTTCTTAAAAATGCCATATCAATTTATAAAATGTGTTGTGCATAGTTATACATAATTTTATATTGTTTTAATTTAAAAATTTTGAAATAATTTCTTTATGATTGAACATTTTTAAATAATAAAAAAAAATGCAATAAATGGCTTGCATTGAAAATTTTTCTTAAAAAGTATGTTTTACTTATCTTTTATTTCATTTATGTTACAAAAACAATCTTCAACAATTTTGCTGGAACATAATTTTTTTAGTAAACAGACGAGCCAATCATATGAATTTTAGTAAATTAAAGGTCTGAATGTTTGAACAGGTATGTTTAATTGTAATAAATTAATAAGATCATTTTCTTCATAAATGCAGTGTAAATTTGTGCTCATTTTATACATTTTTTTTGCATAATTTTGTACTCAGTAGACAAGCTTAACATATGAATTGTAGTGTATTAAAGCCTTATAAGTTTTCACATATATGTTTAATTGTGGTATATTAATAAATCCATTTTCTTCGTAAATGAAGTATATATTTATAGAACATTATCTAGTTTATTTTTACATAATTTTGTATTTAGTATTTTTTTTTTTATAAAAAAATGAAGTATGTTTTTTACACAATCTGATACAATAATGAAAAGAACTGCAATAAATGAGTTACAGTGACAGTTAAAAAAATAATTATGTATTTTACATGTATAAAATAATCTTTATTATATTTAGATTAGAAAATAAATGTTTTTAATTTTAATTGGAATGCCATTTTATACAGTATACATACATACAAATTCAGCACACTAATTTTAATATAAAAACGCGATTTTAAACTTTTTTTTAATGTTTGTAGAAATATGTTTATCATAAATTAATAAAGCTATTTTCTAAAAAAGGCAGTATTCTTGTGTAAAATAGTTTGAACTTCCAAATAATTTCGCACACTGTAGTTAAAAAAATGTTAAATGTAATTTTTTTTATAAATTTATTGAATGTTCTCAAATAATGAAATTAAATATAATAAATGACAGTTTTCCTAGTTTTATGCATTAAAAACAGCATTTCAAAACAACTTTTTTAATTTTAAGTTAGGAAATAAATCGAAACTATTTTTGAAGGAAATTAATTTTATGTAAAAAAATCTACAATTAAAACACACAAATCTTAGTATACAAAAAAAGCAAATTTAAATCTTTGTACGTTTGTCTTATATGTTTAATTATAATGAATTAATAAAATCAATTTCTCAAAAATTCAGTGACTATTTATAACATACTTATATATTATACTATACCATATTTTCAGGCATTATTACTATAGTACAAAGCTGTCACAGTATAGACATTTTTTTCATTACATGTTATTCAAGTTATTAAAACATTACATATTATTTTTGCATAAAAAAATCCTTATATTGTTTATATACATTTACATTAAAAATTTTTTTATAAAACGTGATGTTAAAGTTTTTATGTTTGCACAGATGCGTTTAAGTATAATAAATTAATAAAGCTATTTTTCAAAAAGTTAGTATTGATGTATAGCATAATTTAAAACTGTTAGAGTATATGTTTTTTTTTTTTTTTTTTTTTTTTTTTTTTTTTTTTTTAAATAACGAAATACGTTTTACAAAAATTGTTTCTAATGTGAATGTATATAAACAATATAAGGAATTTTTTGAATGAAAAAATAATGAGTCATGTTTCTAATACCTTGAATAACATATAATGAAAAAAGTCTATGCTTTGAAGCTCTCTACTATTGTAATAATGCCTGAAAATATAGTATAGTATAATATATAAGTATAATACGGGCATTACAAAAGACTGTCGATAAAATTTATCTAAACATTTATAACATATTTTGTATAAATATTTACATAATTTTGTTCTTTGTATATTTTTACTTTCAAAAACTTAGAAATTAGAGATTTTTAGAAATAAATTTTTAGAAATTATTTTAAAAGTTTAAAATTTTTTTACATGAACTGTTTAAACGTCCTTAAATAATGAAAGGAATATAATAAATCACACAGTAAATTTTCTTATATTTATACATTTTGAAAAGGGTGTATTTAGTTTCATGTTTTATTTCTTTTAAGCTACAAAATAATTTTGAGTATTTTTAAAAGAAATATAATATTGTACAGTAAACATACAAATCTAACACACGAATTTTACTATGAGAAAGGGTTTTTGAAGCTTTGTATATCTGAACAGATACGCTTAATTATCATAATTCAATAAAGCTATTTTCTGAAAAAAGTCATATTCATTTGCATCATATTTTGCATTTTAACAAACTTTCATACATTGTATTTTTTTAGCGTAAAAAACATAAAATATTATTTTTTTTCCAGAAATTTATTAAACGAATTCAAATAATGAAAATAAATATAATAAATCACAATTTTCTTATATTTATGTATCATCGAAAAGTATTTTTACATATTTTATTTCATTTATATCTTAAGAAATCTACAACAATTATAGCAGACATATAATTTTCTATAGTGAATATTCAAATCAAATGCAAAATTTTAAGATAAAAACATGATATTAAATCCTTGTACATTTGAATATTTACGTTTTATTATCACAAAACAGTAAACCGGAAATTAGTAATTAGTAATATTCTCAAAAATGCAGCATCTATTATATTTGTATATATTTCTTAATTTTTTGTATATATTTTGTATATATTTTGCATATATTTTTTTTGCATAATTTTGTATATAGTATTTTTTTAATTAAAAAAATGAAGTATGGTTTTACACAAACTGATTAAATATCTTCAAATAATGAAATAAAATAAAATATCTATATTGTAAAATTTTATAATAATTATGCATTTTAATAAAATAGGTTTTTTTTAATCATTTATGTCGTTAAAAAAATCTTGAAAAATTTTTGTAGAAATGTAATTCTGTACAGTAAATATATATGTGTAATCCATCGATTTTAGTTTAACAAAAGAGATTTTGATGCTTTGCATGTTTCAAAGACATGTTTAGTTGTAACACATTAATAAATTTATTTTCTCAAAAATGAAATAGCTATTTGTAACATATTTTATATATTTTTTTGCTTATTTTTTTTATAAAATACTGTTTTAGTTTAAAATATTTGTAATATGATTTTTACACACACAGATTAAATGTGTTTAAATATCGAAAAGAACTTTAATAAGACTTGTATTGAAAGTTTTTCTTATAATTAATCATTTCAATAAAATAACGCTTTTTTTAAATTTCGTTTATGTTGCAAAATAAATCTTCAACAATTTTAGAATCGACTTAAAATTGTATAGTAAATATGCAAGTTTATTACACAAGTTTAATATAAATAGGCAAAAATAATTTTAAAACTTTATATATCTGCAAAAATACGTTTAATTATAAAAAAATTAGTAAACTTATTTTCTCAAAAATTCAACATAATTAGTATTTTAAGAAAATTTTGTACGTAGTATATTTTTAGTCTAAAAAAATTTAAATATGATTTTTACACAAACGTTAAACTTCCTCGCATAATAAAGAAGAAAAAGAATAAAATTAGATTATTAGCATCAATTCATGACATATGCAATTCTACTTTTAATTAAAATAAATCTTTTTTTAAATTTCATTTACGGTGGAAAATAAAGTAGCATTAGAGATTTTGCATAAAGAATTGATTTTAAAAGCTTTATATGTCTGCATGTATATGTTTAATTATCATAAATTTGTAAATCTGAAATTAAAAATGCAGAATCTATTTGTAAAATATATTTTGTATATATTTTTACATAACCTGGTATTCAACATTTTTTAAATAAAAAAATCAAATATGATTTTTACACTAGCTGATTAATATTTTTAAGCAATGGAACAATATAAAATGAAATAAATGATTTACATTGAATAATTTTCTTATAATTATGCATTTTAGTAAAACAGGTTTTTTTTTTTTATTTTAATTATTTATGTCTTAAAATAAACATTGAACAACTCCAGGAGGAATTAATTTTTTTCTAGAAATATACAAACATAGTAACATATAATCTGTGAATTAATGTCGTTTTTAAACATGTGAGATGTTACGAAAATACATATTTAAATCATAAATAATTATCATTTGAAATTATTTTTAATAATGTTTTAAAGCAATATGGAATACTTTAAAGAGCATAAATTGGATTTGAGAAAATTATTGAATCGATTAGTTAAAATACAATTCGTTAAAGAGAGACGAGAATATATATATATATGATATATTTGGTCAAAAATATATTTTACGCTGCTTATTTCCGGGCATGGTGGAAGATTTACAAACCCCGTGCTTTCTGTTGCACCAGCAACACACTGTTTTCACCACAAACCGGTCAATATGATCATTAGCTCAAAACATTTCATAACACAAATCCCAATTTTGCAACAATATCTACGTTCATTTAACTGTCTTGTCAATGTATTTTTTTACCTTGCAATGCCGGTGTTAGTACTGAAAAACAACATTTACAGGCTGTGAAGATAGTATTTTTTTTTTTTTTCGTTTATGTCTGCCATAGGAATTATTTTAACCCAAATAAATGATAAATATTTTAATGCACCTAGAAAATAACCAGTGGAGGAAGCTTTAAACAAAAAATATCTTTTTTTTTTCCAGTGTACAAACATACGAAAACACTGACATGCATGTAAATGTTTTGAGAAGATATTAATTAAGAATTTATAAAATGCTTTTGAAATTTTAGCATGAGCATACCTGGCTGATGTCACTCGTCCAGGCAGCTTTTTCTTGCATGCTTGGAGCAACCAGGTGTATGGTCGCTTGGCTTCCGTTCTTGAAGTCTACCACGATCTTAAAGTCGAGACCGCCATAGTCTTTTTGGCCACCGCTGCCGCTAGGGGTCGCCGCGCTCGCCTCGCTGAAACCGCTCGACTGACTTGAGGCAGAGCTGACGGAACCTGGCAACGAGAGGAGAAATTGGTGGAGAGAAAGGGATAGATAGAGAGATGCTGGAGCGCAAATATACATACACACAAACTGCGCAGCCTCATGCAGCCATACATGAACGATGACCTATGCCTTTAGAAAAGAAAGGGGCTGCCGGTAGAGTGGTACACCCATGTCTTAAGTTTTGTTTACACAACACATTCATTTGAAACTTATACTGGGAAAAGATCGCCAGGAGAAATTTTAAATTTGTAACAGCCGGGTGTGGAGAAACTCGAATTACGCTTGTGTTTTGAGCACGTGCTCGTAAATTTATTCAGCTTGCATGTTACTTGCCTGTTTGATGCGCAGTTACGATGCATATAAGAATACAATGTATTATTTTGAAAGGATATGGGTCAATATATATGCGTTACAAGGGTGTCTTAGAATTAAACAGAGGGATATTTTGTTGATACCCACAAAAAATAAAATCAATATAAAGAATTGTAAAGGTAATGTGAATAAAAATTTGTAAAGTGACAGGAGTTTTAAATCTGCATTAAGCAGGGAAGAGGTGGTAAAACTCGAATTAAGCTTGTGTTTTCAACACGTGCTCATAGATTTATTAAATTTATATGTTAGTTACCTGCTTGATGAGTAGTTTATACATATAAAAAAGTACACCACGTGACACCAAAAGTAAATGCGAAATTATAATACATTAGTAATGGTAATATCTGAGAGCTAAATGCAGGATACTTTATATAATTTCAATAAAATGAAAATCTAATCTAAATTAATTGAAAGAAACTTGAAGTTAAAAAAAATAATAATAAAATTGTAACATCCGGGTGTGGAGAAGTTCCAATTACGCTTGCATTTTGTATAGGTGTTGATAAATTTGTTTAATTTATATGCTATTTATCTGTTTGATGAATAGTTTTACATGTAAAAAGACACATTGTGTGACACTAAAAGTAAATGCGAAATTATTATATATTAGTAATTGTAATAGCTGAGAGCTAAATGCAGGATATTTTACATAGGTATAAGGAAATCAAAATATAATCTAAAGTAATCGTAAAGAAAGTTGTAAGGTTGAAAAAATAATAATAAAATTGTAACAGCCGGGTGTAGAGAAGCTCCAAATATGCTTGTATTTCGAACACGTGCTCATAAATTTATTTAATTTATATGTTATTTACCTGTTTATGAGTAGTTTATACATATAAAAAACACAGCTTTTGACAGTAAAAGTAAATGCAAAATTATTATATATTAGTAATTGTAATATCTCAGATCTAAATGTAGGATATTTTACATAGCTACAAGAAAATCAAAATCTAATCTCAGGAACTGTGAAGAAAGTTGAAGTGTAAATAAATAATGAAATTGTAACTGTCGAGTTTGGACAAGATCAAATTACGCTTATATTTTGTATACGTACTCATAAATTTATTTAATTTACATGTTATTTACCCGTTTGATCAGTAGTTTATACAGATGAAAAACACACGGTGGGATACTAAAAATAAATGCGAAATTATTATAATTTAATAATTGTAGTATCTGAGAGCTAAATGCAGGATATTTTACATAGCTACAAAAAAATCAAAATCTAATCCAAAGTAAGTGCAAAGAAACGTGTAAGTTTAAAAAAATTGATGAAATTGTAACAGCCGGGTGTGGAGAAGTTCCAGTTACGCTTGTGTTTTGAGCACGTACTCCTAAAATTGATTCAACTTGCATATTATTTTCAGGGCTGCGGAGTCGGAGTCAGGCCCATTTTTGAGCAAAAGAGTCGGAGTCGATAAAAAACAAGCCGACCCCGTCTTTTCTTGTTAAACAGTTTGAAGTGAATTAAACCAATCGTAGGTAATTTTAAATCTATAACATGAAATATTATTGTTATTTGTGGACTATACCAGGCTACTTAAGTTAAAGATGCACAATATTCTGTCCGGTGTACAGAGCAAATTAAAACCATTTTTAATTGAAAACTCTGGTAGATATTTTACATTTAGCACATAAATACATTTCCTCGAATTTTTTGGGTTTGGAAACCCGAGGTAGAGAGGTCTGCAAGGACATAAGGCCCTCAAAATGAAGACAATTTTTCAAACGCACCGGGTCAGCAGAATAAAGGCAATTTTTGTCAATGGGCCGGACCGGGCTGATAAAAAAATTTAGCAAACTGACAGCACCAATATAACAAATCTGAAATAATCAAACTACGCCGATAAAATAAGAACAATTTCCTACGGACATAACTGCGGTGAAAATAAGTACAAATGTGCTGCATGGTGCTCGTTTGACAACATCAATACAGAAACGTAATATGTCCAATTTAGTTTCTTCCCTTAGATTCTTCGGGCGTGTAGGACCTAATGCCAAAATTGTAAATCCCTATCCCCCTTTACTTCCATGTAGCCTGACTAAAAAAAAAAAAAAAGTGAAATTGTTATTATTTTTTTTCTGAATCGGCGGTATAAAAATTAACGATTAGATAGTGAAATTTCGTTATCTTTCTCCTTTTGATTTTCGAATTTTTTAGGTCTGCAGAACCCGTAAAAAAAAAAAAAAAGCCGAAATTGTAAAATTAATGTAAGAAATGTAAAATTTTCACTTTTTCTTTTAGATTCGCAGAACTTTTTATTTTCGAAATAATAAAATTTCTATCTTTATTTTTCTTCGTTTCCATCGAAACTTTTCGGGTCTGGGGGACACGAAATAACAGCATAATTGTAAAAATTTCGCCTTGTCTTTTCAGAGTCGCGCAGTAAAATTTCCTTAGTGTTTATTTATTTAGATTTCGATAATTGTGATTTTCGGGTTTCCGGGACGCGAAATTGTAAATAAAGCGGAAATTATGTATATATTTTTTTCCCTTTCAAACCCTAAGAACAGAATTAATGTTGAAATAGTGAAATTTTAGCTTTATTTTTCTTGCGTTTCCTCAAACTTTTAATCAATAGGCAACACTAGTATATTAGCCAGCCCGGAGTCGGAGTCAGAGTCGGAGTCGGAGTCGGCCATTTTTCCACCGATTTCACAGCCCTGGTTATTTCCCTGTTTGATGCGCATTTACAATGCCTAAGAAACGCAATGATTACATATATGTGAAATTATTTTCGTATATGTGACATTATGTATTCGTAAGAAGGATGCCTTAGAACTAAGTATGGATATATATTTTTTTTTAACCTAAGGAAAATAAAATTCAGTTTAAATAAATTGTAAAACTAAGGCGAACGGAGTTTTAAATGGGACAGGTAGATAGGCATTGATTTTTTATCCCCAAATAGAGTTTTTTGGTTACTTTTCCAGTATAGTAGCATTAAAGAGATAGAGAAAATGGTCTTGGGAAAAAACGAAATTTGGTAACCTATTTTTCCAGCAACCTATTCACTTTTTTATATACATAAGCAAGTTTTTCTCTATCTATACAATTAATTTAATATAAAGAAGTCATTTATCTATTTTTATATACAAATAGAAGCAAATTGTATATAAAAAAACAACAGTATTTATGTACTAAATACAAAAATAAACAAGCATAAAAGTTTATCAGGTTAGTTTTCATAGTTTTTTATATCATTTGATCACAACCCTCACTTTCTGAAGCCCGAATTGCTCCAAGCTCTTTAAAAGAACTCCAAGGTCCCTATAGATGAAAAGTACTTTTTTATGTTTTCTAAGATATTTTTATTGTTTCAATAAAATTTAGAATGTACATTTACTGCTTTTTTAATTAATTTATGTTTGAAGATAATTTAAATATGCCATACAAGATCATAAAAGATGAGAAATATAGGTCTGATTAGAAAAATTTAATGTATTTCAATTACATCAACTTGATAGAAAAACTTTTAATACCATGATAGTTTTCCCATGTGTTAGAGTGTAAAACACATGCAAAAATTACCATGGTGTTACGAGCACTTGATACTTAAAAAAGTCATATTAATGTAACATAAATTACAATTTGATAATGATACTATTTCTCTGATTCTGTATAACACATTTAACACATTGACTGTTTTCATGGCACACAAATATTCTTGCCAGCAATATTTCCTAGGGTACCGTAATCCTGTGTCATCATGTGAATACGTGTGTCAGTATTTTCATTGAAGACAACATATTCCTATGAAACGGGACTATAGATAATTTATTACCACATATTTAAAAAAAAAAACCCGTGTGCTCAAGGGTGGAACTAAAAAACGAAGTTTCGAATTTTATATTCTAATAGTGATCCTTTTTATCTTTTTTAACTCCATAAAAAGAAAATATTTTTCTTTTAATTTTAAAAGGATAATTTCCGGTTCCTCAAAGCAACTGATTTTCCATAAAAAATGAATAAAAGCCAATAATTGCATGAAAAGTTTTTTAATCTTATTGTTTAAATTTATATTTTGCAAAATTAAATTAATGAAGTGTTGATGTCCTGTAATAAAGAGAATAATTTAGTTTTAGTGCCATGGAAAAGATGGCCCCACTTTATTAAACTTCTGTAGAAGCCAGCGCAGTGGGCGTCGGCTTTCATTGTCTCTGATTTATTTGTCTGCGACTCATACCAAGTTAGTCCGATTTAGCGTGTGTTAACAGTTTCTTCGATTATTTTTCAATAAACAGTCGGTATCAAATGTGATAATGCCGGCTAACCTAACTAAATCTAGAAAATTTTTGAAGTGTCTTGTATCTTGCAAACCAAGATAATTAACATTAGACTGTCATCTTTGTCGAACATATGAAGATGTTATGAAACATTACTTATGGGTTCAATTTAACTTAAAATCTGCCATCTGGAATCTGGAACACACTGTGTCTGAAATATCTAAAGCTGTTACTGATGCAATTAAAAGTGTATTGCTGAGACCTTTAATTCCAACGGTTTCTGATACACAAATCATAAAAAATGATTAGACTATCGTGAGAAATGTCCAAATTTGATGAAAAATATTAAAATTGGAAAGAATAATCCCACATCCAACATAAAATTGCAAAATGTTAGGTAATCGTGCAAAAAACTTTTCTTTGTGTAAATGCTCTAAATATTATCGTGTATCAGAACAAGAACATCACTTTCTAAAAGACCAAAGAGAGATGGGGTGTTGGCAATAGGATCAATAGATATAAAAACTACAAAAAAAATTGCGTATCAAGACTAGAAAAAGAAATATCAAGGAAAGAAAAACTTATTTTAAAACAAAAAAGTGATGTTTTGATTGAATGATCGTCAATTGAGAAAAATAGTTCAGAAGGAAATGGTTCAATCGGTTGTTCTTCTAAATCTGAATTTGATAATCAACAAGGTGAAAGAACCGGAGTATTAGACAGAACTGCAAATATTATTGCAAATGGCACCCTAAAAGATATGGGTATTTGTGATGATAATAAAGAAAAGGTAACTGAAAGAAGGGCTTGAAGATGACAAAGAGAAAAGGAAAGGAAGAATTTGAAAGAACAAGAAAGACGAAATGAGTTAATTTTAGAAGGTTTGTATTTTGATGGCAGAAAGGATAACATTATGATAACTGAAGCAAAGGGAAAAAAAGTGCAACTAAGAATCATTAAAGAAGAACGCATGGTCTTAGTTAAAAAACCAGGATCAAAATTTGTTGGTCATATTTCATTGATATCTTCTTTTTATATTAATATAGCCACTGCAAGTTTGGTGTATTTTCAAAATAATAACACAGACATTTCAAGTTTGAAATTTATTGGGTGAAACAGAAACGCTGTCAATGCAGGACGCAAATCTGGAGTTGTCAAAACATCGAAAGCAAAACTCTAAAAACTTTACAATAGTAATTTGTTTATTACATGCAAATGAGCTTTTTTTAGATACTTATTGCGAAATCTTTCTGGAAAAACTAAGGGTACTAAATGATTTTTTGTATCAATAGGAAAACAACTTGAAAAAAATGTGAACATATTGAAATTATAGACTATGAAAACATGGATCCTGTCTTGACGGACTGATCGGATGAAGAACTTTAAAAATAAGTACAAACAGGGATACACCTGTGGAAACATTTGTCAAAATTGTCCTTAGAGCTGCGTCAACCATCTTTAGATATTAAGCAAGAGATGTCTTTATTTTGGAAAAGTTGAATTCCCGCAATGTAATGACAAAGTTTACCTAAGAAGGCAGTACGTTGCAATACAATTGAATTAATCCATAACAAAGGGAGGTAAGGAGGGTGGAAGTCGATATTTAGCAATCTCTTCGTGGTGACTTCTGGGTAGTATTTGCTTAATATAAGCAGATATGAGCTAACAGCTACGTTGTTTACTTTAAGTTACTTTATTCTGAAATTTTAAAACTTTGACCTACTTTAGGAACCGGAAAACAAATTAATTTTAAAAAACCTTTTCAGCCAAAAGTTTAGTCATCCAAAAATGAAAAAAGTTTTCACTATTACACAATAAAACAAAAAAGTTTTTTTTTTACCCTATACTTAAGTTCCACCTTACTGTGCACCCCCTCACAATCATATTTAATGATTTCAATCTGTCATTCAACGTGTAAATATAATTAAAATTAAAAATAATATGATTACAATTTTATATTCTCGGATTAAAATGTATAAAATTTTCACTTTGTATTAAATTAACAAGCAGTGGTGCAATTGGGAATTGTGAACTGACTAAAGAGACACAGAAAAAAGCTTTGTACATGTTTGCCAAAAAAGCCACTTTGTTACAGTCTGTAGCCATCAGCGCGTTAAATAATTTTCGAACAAAAACAAATCAAAAAGGCAGAAATTAATACGAGTATATAATAAAAAAATACTGTACATTAAATATCGGAAACCCTAGAGTTTATAGGTTATTTACAAGATTATTTTATTCAGTTACAAGAAAAAAAAATATGTAAAGAAAATTGTGAAAGGAGTATATAAGTTCTACATCTACAGTCGTGGAAAAAAAAGTGACAACACTCCTCCTAACACTGCAACAAATCATTGTAGAAGAAAGTTACTGGTACCAAATGATTGGAAATAAAGTCTTCTTTTAAATGATGCATATAAAATTGTCTTAAGGGGGTCACCTACATATTAAAAAAATAAAAACTTTTTTTTTCAATGCCAATACCTAATTTCGTCACCATAAATAAATTCTATACCCTTCAATTAGCCTAAATACAAATTTTCCTTGAATTCGAACGTTTGGTTTCTGAGAAGTTAATTAATTTAAAATGACCATATTTTACGGACTGTATCCAAATTGAATTTCAGTACTCGATTGTTGAAATGTTACCGAATGTCTAAGTTACTTCTATTAATGTATTATTTCTTGTCAATATGACCATTTCACACAAAAATGAGTAATTTTTTTCAAATTATGCTTTTGTGCACCTTTAGACGGCCCCTCAAACCACCATTTCGATATTTTTAAAGCATAATTTGAAAACTATTAGGAAGAAAAATCTGAAATTTTGAATTCGCTTAAAGCATGACATAATAAATATAAATCTATCCAAAAAATTGTAGGTCGCAATTCACATTTTTTTTCGAATATTAATTTCCTAATTCAAATTATATTTTTTTTTTAAATAACGAATTCAATGTATGTTTGGATTTCTTAGTATTATAACCATACAGAAAATTATTACATTAGGATAACAATTTTAGGAGATATTAATAAAAATATGAAAATGTAATTTAACATTAGAATCTCTAAATTTTGAATGTTTATAATTCAAAACTTTACCATCCAAATGACTTGAAATTTCGCATATACGCATAGTTTGAACCGAAGATTAAAAAAATATTGTCAAAAATGTGTATTAAAAACAATTTTTTAAAATTATTTTTGTATCTTTATTAAGCAAAAATTATTTTATACTTTGGCGCATTTTAATATTAGAAATGTAAATTCAGCCAAATAACTAAGAATTTCCTCGGAATTTTTTATGTATGACATAACGAATTTAACAATTAATCTTATTTGTTTACAGTTCTTTTGTTGCCACTTTACAAAAAAATAATCATAATATAATTCTTTTAAAATGCGTAAATATCGTCTGCGTAAATGATTTCACATAATAAGAATAAATTGTGTATTTGAATTCTTAACATTGAAAAATACTTTTATAATTGAATGTAAATAATTGAATTTTCACAAATTTTAATTCATTAAAAATATGCTATAATTTTCATAAAAAAAGATATTTTAAAAATTTCATAAAAGAAATCGTGAAACTGTTTATTTAATCATGAATCTATCTATAATGACTAACTCCATGATTTATTTTTTCTTCTGAAAATATACGTCTTTCATTTTTTATTTGCAAAAATGTATCCGTAATGGAAAACGTGTAAAATAAATTAATTAAAATAAAAAAAAATTAAAGTTATTCTGTAAAAAAAAAAAAAAAAAATTGTGCAAATCTACAGATCATAATTTATTATTATGTTTAATTTCAAGTCAAAATACTGAAAAGTTTTTTGTAAAGTGTACGAGAAAATGTAATTTGTGTAGCCTAGTAGAGGATTATGAAAGAAAATGTTTTTATAAAGAAACTCTATATTAATTCTGTGCAAATTGAGGAATTATTCTTTTAAACAGAAATTAAGGGGATCCGGGACACATTTTAAAATAATTTTTATTTATCCAATTAAAATTTTGAAATTTTTTGTGATGGTTAACCCTATTATTTGTAAACAAAATCACATGATAGAACTTCCGATATATATATATATATATTTTTTATTTAAAATTAAAAATTGATTAAAAATGTGGGGTAATTTAAAATCGTTATAACTCCAAATATTATTTGTAGAATTTCATTTTTTTTTCATTTAAATAAACAGAAATGTATAAGTTTTAACTTCGATTCAGCACTTTAAAAAATATTAATTTAAATAAAAATTACAAATATTTAAAGTAAAATTAAAAAAAAAGATGTAACTTTTTAAAAAAATCATATTTTCAAAGTAAATATTTTTTTTCAAATTTGCTGAATCAAAATTTAAGTAAAACAATTGAAAAAGGCACGCTCTAAGTTTGAACCGTTTACCTTTCACGGTTCTTGAGTTATAACAATTTAAATACGAGAAATGGTGAAAAAAATCATCATGAAGAAAAACGAATTTTCACAAGATTTTGTTAGCACGACAACCATTGCTTGAAACCTAGGTTTTGAAAACAAATCCAAACGAAAAAAAAAATCCTATTCCAATTAAGATAGAAACATGACTTAAACGTCGTTTTAAGCAGAAATAAAACAGAGAAATTTTTAATGCAATAAAAGTTTTTCAGAAAATTTGAAGTTTTTTGTGTCCTGGACTCCCTTAAAGAAAATATTAATAGCCTTCTGGTACATCTATACTTCCTATTATAAAGAGGAAAAAATTGTTTATTTGTCGGAGATAAGCTCTGGAACTACCGAACCGATTCCAAAAGTAATGGTATCAAAATGATGGTGTTAGTCCAACTTAGAACATAGGCTATATCTTATGTCGGTTCCACTACCCCAAACGGGGTGTAGGAGCAAAAAACGTTCTAAAAATGCGATTTTAGCGTTACTGAAGGGCCTAGGAATATGAAATTTTGAATATTAGTTACTTATAAGATATAAATGATGTCTAAGAACAGTTCTTAAACAATTCGAAATTTAAAAGGGGTGAAAATGCACAAAAAGCGTTCTAAAAAACGTTCTAAATGGTAGTTTCTACACAATCTCAAGAAAGACCAAACCGATTTAAAAAATATTGGTGTCAAAATGATGGTGGCAACGCTTGCTCCAAGACAGGCTATGTTTTATGTCGGTGCCACTATCCCAAAGGGGGTGCAGGAGCAAAAAACGTTCTAAAAATGCGATTTATGTGTTACTGAAGGGCCTAGAAATATGAAATTTGAAATATTAGCTACTTATTAGATATAAAGGATTTCTAAGAACAGTTCTTAAACAATTCGAAATATGAAAGGGGTGAAAATGCGCAAAAATCGTTCTAAAAAACGTTCTAAATGGTGGTTTCTACACAATCTCAGGAAATACCAAACCGATTTAAAAAATAATGGTGTCAAAATAAGTGTGTCAAAATGACGGTGACAACCCTTGTTCCAACATAGGCTATGTTTTATGTCGGTGCCACTACACGAAAGGGGGTGCAGGAGCAAAAAACGTACTAAAAATGCGATTTTTGCGTTACCGAAGGGCCTAGAAATATGAAATTTGAAATATTAGCTACATATTAGAGATAAAGGATTTCTAAGAACAGTTCTTAAACAATTCGAAATTTGAAAGGGGTGAAAATGCGCGAAAATCGTTCTAAAAAACGTTCTAAATGGTGGTTTCTACACAGTCTCAGGAAATACCAAACCGATTTAAAAAATAATGGTGTCAAAATGACGGTGACAACCTTGATCCAACATAGGCTATGTTTTATGTCGGTGCCACTACCCCAAAGAGGGTGCAGGAGAAAAACGTTCTAAATTGCGGCTTTTGCATTACGGAAGGGCCTAGAATCGTGAAATTAAAAGGGGGTCAAAATGCGCAAAAAGCGTTGTAAAAAACTTTCTAAATTGCGATTTCTATGCAATCTCAGGAAGTACTGAACCGATTTCAAATATAATGGTGTAAATATGATGGTGACAGATCTTGCTCCAAGATAGGCTATATTTTATATCTGTTTCCACTACCCCAGAGGAGATGTAGGAGCAAAATGAGCGGAAAGCGTTCTAAAAACGTTCTAAATGCCGATTTATCGGCAATATCTCAGGGAGAATGAATCTGATTTCAAACGTAATGGTAGGAAATTGATGCTGACAGCCTTTGCTCTAGCATAGACGCTATTGTGTGTCGGTATCACTATCACCAAAACGTTGCAGGAGAAAAAAGCATTCTAAATTTCGATTTTTGTGATCGGTAGGGTCTAGCAACATAAAATTAGGCAAGGTACATATTTAACAGATATAAATGATCTTTAAGAACAGTTTCGAAAAAATTGGAAATTTAAAAAGGGGTGAAAATGCGCGAAAAGCGTCCTAAAAACGTTCTAAATTCCGATTTCTACTCAATCTAAGGAAATACCAAAGCTATTTCAAAAGCAATGGTTGCAAATCAATGGTGACAGTCCCTGCTATAACATAGGTTATATTTTATGTTGCTGTCACTACCATCTGAGGATTGCAAAAGCAAAACACGTTCTAATTTGCGTTTTTTGCAAAACTGAGGGGTCTAACACTTTGAAGTATGGCATGGTATTTACTTACAAGATGCAACTGCTTTCTATGAACAGTCGAAAGAAAATTCCAAATTTAAAAAAATGAAGTGAGTGAAAAGCGTTATAAATTACAATTTTTAAGCAAACTTAAAAAATACCAAACCAATTGAAAAAATAATGATGACAAATTTTGGTGATAAAACCTGCTCAAACATAAGCTATATTTTATGTCTGTTCCACTACCACCAGAGGGTCGCAGGAGCTAAAAACTTTCTAAATTGCGATTTCTGTGATACTGAAAGGGCTAGAAACTTTAAATATGGCTTGGTAGTTACTTATAAAATATAAATGCCCTCGAAGGAACGTCGAAAATAAAGGGGTGAATTAAAAAGTGGTGAAGCGAAGGGGAGGTGCGAAAAGCATTCTAAAAAAGTTCTAAATTACGATTCTATGCAATTTCAGGGAATATAAACCGATTATAAAAGTAATAGTTGCGAATCAATGGTAACAGTCTCTGATCCTACACAGGCTATATTTTATGGCGGTGATTCTACCACCTGGGGTTTACAGGAACAACAAACGTTCTAATAAAAGGCTTTAAAAGCTTTTTAAATTACGTTTCTGTGGAATATTAGGAAATAACAAACCGATTTCAAAATTAATGTTGGCAAATTAATGGTGACAGTTCCTGTTTCAACATAGCCTTTTATGTTGAGAGAGGTGGTAGGACTTGGAATTTGACATGATGGTTAATTTTAAGATGTAAGATGATGGTTTCTAAAAAATTCAAAACTTCAAATGAATACTGAAATGAGCGTATTAATTAAGCATAAAAGTTTCAAAATATCTTCTAAATTATCATTTATTTAGTTTTATTTCATTTTATTAATTTAAGTCTCATTTCTGCCTAATGCAGTGTAATAATGATGTTTAATCAAACTGTGTTTCAAATAGTAATTCTTGAATTATTCATAAAAGTAATATGTACCTTTTAATAAAAAAAAACCTTTTAATAAAATAAAATATTACCTTTTAATAAAATAAAAATTTAGTTAGTACGTTTTAATAAAAATTAGACATATAAATATCACTTTGGCACATTTCAAATGTTACGCGAGCAAAGCCGCGGGGTTTGCTAGTATATTAATATTTTGGAGTATTTTTCAATATAGAAGAGCTACCTACACAACTTTGAAGGTTAGATTTTCAAAAAATTATTAGTTTGACATAAGACAAATAAAAAAATTCCTGCTGGCCCGACCTACAGGCGGAGGTAGATTTCGAAGTTAAATATACTAATTTCACCAACAAAAACTAAATCATGATTAGAGATAAACCCACTTTAAGCATTTTATCTGGCCGCTTTTGACGAGCTTTTATTTCATTTTTATATAATAGCTGGTTTTATCAGAATCATGTTAAGGAGGTATTAAAAAAAATATTTTTCCATGCTCAAAAACTCGAATTTTTCTGGCACATTTTCAAATTCATTTTTAATAGAAAAAATATTAAACTTGCTGACGTGATTTTTGAAGAGATTTATAAGCGACCTGTGTTTTTATTTTTCGTTCAATTAATTAAAACTTGATTTACCCCATAAATTCTTAATTTTTGTACATATCAAATCAGTTTAAAGTTTTTATTACTCCTAAAAATAGGGCCAAAAAGTTATGTATCACAGATTTTTGATAAAATTAAAAATGGGCTCAAGGGGTGCAAAAAATAGGGTTTTTGGGAGAAAAAAATTCCTAACTTCGTCAATTCTCAAGATATCAAATCCAATTAATTTTATTACAAATCTCCTTAATATTATCTACATCTACGTCTTATTAAGGGTGTATTCAAATCCAAACTGCTTATTCTCTTACTCATTTTTAAATTCATTTTTGCTCTCAATCGCATCCAATTTGTAGATTCTCTTATTCAGAAACTATATAACGTACCGTAATGATCAATTTTTTGATAGAGGCAGAATATATTTCAAAAAATGATGTCAAAGTGGACATTTTGAACAGAATTTCCCGAAGCGATTGTGTTAGAAACGAAAAATATTGCCCTACTGAGAAAATAATTGTTTATTAATCAAGCATCAATTAATCGAAAGAAAAATAAAAACACATGTCGCTTATAAATTTTATCAAAAATCGCGTCAGTAACTTTCATATTTTTTCTATTAAAAATGAATCTGAAAATGTGCCAGAATATTTCGAGTTGTTGAGCATGGAAAAGTATTTTTTTGAATACCGCTTTAACATGATTCTGATAACACCAGCTATTATATAAAAATGAAATAAAAACTCGTCAAAAGCGGCCAGATGAAACTGTTAAAGTGAATTTATATCTAATCATGATTTAGTTTTTGTTGGTGAAATTAGTATACTTAACTTGGAAATCTACCTCCGCCTGTAGGCCGGGCCGGCAGGGATTTTTTTTTTTTTTTTTTTTTTTTTTTTTTTTTGCGGTACGAATTGGTCCTATCAAAAACTTGTGAATATAAAATTTGTAGATAATATGAAGGAGATTTATAATACAGTTAATTGGATTTGATATCTTGAGAACTTTATGAATTTTATTCTCCCCAAAACCCTATTTTTTGCGCCCCTTGAGCCCATTTTTAATTTGATTAAAAATCTGTGATACATAAATTTTTGGCCCAATTTTTAGAAGTAATAAAAACTTTAAACTGATTTGATAAGTACAAACATTAAGAAGTTATGGGTTTTTTCGGTTTTCACAAAACCCCTCCCAATTTCCATCTCCTTGGTCTGATTTTGCCCATTAACGAACTTGACCGAGATTTTATGCCCTTGATTTCATGTATCAGTTTGGAAGAGATTTGTGCAGAATTGTGGAAGTTATCGTGTCCAGAAGAAAGTGATATATATATATATATAACAATTAATTAAACATTACCGACCATCATCAAAAACCACAATATTGTGAATGATGTACAACAAAGTGCCACAAACCAACAATATAGAACTGTATGTATAAAATAAAGTATCTTATACCTAATTACAAGAATTAATATGGAAGAAAAAAAAAAGAAGAATATAGATTCCGAACAAAATTGAACAACTTATATATCGAATTACGTTTTCAAGAGTACAGAATTCAATGATATAAGTAAATCGGTTGTTTTCTGTGAGAAAAAAGCTATAAGCTGAAAAACTCCCCCCCCCCCCCCCTGTACTCGAACAACCAATATATAACCAAAGGAATAGCCGCAAGATGAAAACAGAACATAATCAAATGACATGAAATGGAAAAAAACTACAACCCATTAAATATTCAATCTATAGCAAGAAATCTTACAAAACATACCGAATTATTCCCAGTAGATTTTCAAAATATATTACCGCACATGGAATCCAAAAAGCATGATAGATTAAGGTGAATAAAACAGTTAAGTTAACACAGAAATTAAAACCCATGGGGTCAGTTAATCAATGTTGAAACAAAGCGATAAATATAGTTAATATAATATAAATAAAAAAATAATTACATTATTTATAATACCTAAAAACAATTTTAAATTGTTTAATAACAATTTCACAACATTGCCAGTATTCAGCGTTAATTACCACCTGGTGTAAAAAATTAAAATTATTACTTTATTAGAAGCTTTAAAAATAAAAAAAAATTATGGTGCTGCCATCTATTATTTTATTTTAAAAACAATTATTATTATACAAATGTCACTAAAAGAAGAACCTAATACATGCTAATGAAATTAAAACATATCAAATGCATTCCTACACACATCCTAATATAAACAATACCATACTGTAATCATTACCCCAAAAAATCTTTAATAAATTAAATGTTAATAAAATGCTTACAATATTCTATTACCATACCATTACATCTACACTAAGAAATTAAAAAAAAAAAAATAAACTTGATAATATATGGAATATAGCTATATGCTATAAAATAAAATAAATTATATATTATAAAAATATATAAAAGTCTTAATATTTACCATTACATATAGAAAATGAACAGAAAAGAAAAAAAAAATAATTAATTATAAAATAAATAAATAAAAAATGGATGTTTATATAAGATTGTCAGATTCTAAAATTCCCAATAGCCTAAAGAACACAAAATATAGTGTGTGAATTATCCTTATATTAGCCATAAAAAAGCTAAAAAAATATGATTGTGACAATCAAACATATAAACCGATAATTAATCATGGAATACAAAGTTGAAAATAAAACAATATTAAATAGTATAGAGGAATAATAATATAAACTATTTACCCAATTTTAATGCATACAGTATAACATTAGTTATATCAAATAAACTTATATGCATAATAATCACTAAAAAGATGGTATACTATTACTAATTAATATGATATTGTCCTGAGTAAACTAAATTAAAAATAAGTTAATATTAAATATGATTAAATAAGTTAAATTTAATATGAAATAAAAAAAGAGGAAAAGTCACCAATTACATATAAAACATCAAATCAACATCCATATAAAATACGGATTAGAAATGTAGTTATAATACATAAGCCCTATTTTTTTTTAAATACAAATTAACCATTGCGTATTATCCAGACAACATCACCCTCCTGCGTACTCTAACATCTACCCACCCAACCATCCTATAGTAATTGTTTATTATTATTTTACAATTTTTAATTTTTTATAAATATTTTTTTATTTTATAAAATTTTTTTTGGTAATTTTGTTTACGCATGTGTTTTTTTTTTTTTTTTTTTTTTTTTTTTTTTATAGATCATGTAATTACTAATTGTATATTAATGAATATATGAATTTTTTTGGAAAACCATGATTTAATGCATCATAAATTAGTTTTTTAATATTATTGTTAATTAGATGAGAAGAACATAAACATTTTATTCTATATAAATGATTAAGTAGTATATTTCGATATACAGAATGATGAAGACAAGATTTAAAATTTGTAAATGTATTAACTTTGAATTTAAATTCTTTACTTTTATCATATAAATCAGTTATTGTTTTTTTTGTCTTTTTATTGTAATTTTAAGATCTAAGAAGTTAATTGTATTGTTAGATAAGAGGTTTTCCGTTAATTCCAAATTAGTGGGATAATCAACTGGAAATTGAGAAATTTTAGATTGATCAGTGGCAATTAAAATATGTCATCAATATAACGATATCAATGGAGATTATTATTAGTAAAAGTACGTTCATAGTGATATAAGTATAAGTCTGATAATAAACTGGATGTACAACCACCTTGTGGTATACCGACGTGCTGTAAATATAATGTGTTATCTTGCAATATATAATTATTATAGATAATGAAGTTTGTTAATGATTTAAGATAAGCGATATCAATATTAGATGGTAATTCCAGTTTTTTATAATACTTTTTAAATAATGCATTTATAATATTATGTAAATCTAATAAGTCTATATTATTAAAAAGAACTTTGAAGTCGTATTTCGTTATATTATATACACAGATAAGATTTTTTAAAATATTGACCAGTTGATAGCTATTTTTTACACAATGTGTATTATCATTGTTTGTAGTAAGTATATATAATTGATTAAGAATTTTTAATAGAAGTTTATTGGCTTTATTATTATATGTATTGCAACCAATAGTTACAGTCCTAAATTTAATTGGATTTTTATGAAGTTTGGGAATAAGAACTAAATAAGGATAATTAAAGTTAGTAGATAGAATATTTAATAGTTTATAATAACTTTGAATTTTACGATTATTTACAATTACATTTTCATTAGTTTTTTGAAAAGATTTATTAGAAGAAATACAGGATGTAAGAAGTTGGTGATAATAAGATTTACATATGATTGCATAATTATTAGGAGATTTGTCGACATATATAATAACGTTGTTTTTTTTTTTTTTTTTTTTTTTTTTTGTAATTTAGTTATTTGTTGGAAAAAATGTTTTGTGTTAATAGAAACCAAATCAGAAATATTATTTTTTAAAGCCATAGTTAATTTTTCAATTACTAATATTTTCCATTGATCAAAATATGCAATAGGTTTATTGTAATAGATTGAAATTTTATTTATAAAAATATCTATATCATATGTAAACTGTTTGATAATAGATTTAACAGTAAATTTAGGTGGAAGTCTATATTTAGTACCAAAACCCATTAGTTTTTTCAATTTAAAATCATTAACAATATTAAGATTTCCAGTGATTATATGTCCATGATCATTGTTTATATATTTTTTTAGATTGGGGTCATTGCAATTACACGGAAAATTACTTGCAGCAGATGTATTTTTTGAAAATGTAAATGGAATGTGGAAATGTAGTTAAAAATCTTTCTACCAATTGTATTCGGATATTTAAAGGTTTTTGATATATGAAGATTATTAATAGGAAAATAACAGTTTTTATCGTTAATTACAGAATTGATATTAATTTTATTAAATATATGATTTGAAAAAGTTATTATCATTTGAATATTCGTATTTTGAATTTTATGTTTTTTTTTTTTTTTTTTTTTTTTTTTTTTTTTTTTGTAAATTAATATTTAAAAGATTAACCTTAGTCATAATGAATTCAAAATAAATATCAGAAAAATGTTTAGAGAAAGTTTTACTTAGAAATACATTTAAATGTTGTATAATCTGTTTCTTTTTAATAGCAAATATGTATTTTCGAATTAATAACCAATTATAATGCTTTAAATATTTACTTTGAAGATCATTAATTTGTTTAGTGATATATTTTTTAGAAACTACACCTGAAGATGAACCCTTTCCACGTTTGTTTCGTGTTGTTTTACAATTTAAATTATGATTAAGAGTAAGATAAATTGGAGAATAATCAATAGTGTTATTTATAGATGTGAAGACTTTGACAGGTCGATTAAATATTTCAGTATTAAGTCCATAAGGATATATTGTGTTATAATATTTCATGTATGATGACTCCATATAAAGCCGTTCTGATTTATTTTTTAGAATTTGAAGGATTTCAATTGTCGTATTTTTAAATTGACGTTTATGAAAATGTGCAATTTCAGCTGTAGACTGTAGATTTTTTGCTTTGTATATATATATATATATAAAGTTTTTTACTGAGGGTGGTTTTGAGTTCTAGGCGTCATGATTGGTGTAGATCTGCAAAAATTTTCAGAAATTCTAACATAGGGGAGAATGTAACAGGTAGTATTTTATACGAAATGTACCTAATATTGTGATATATGTGATATACACAATGAAAGAAATAGGGTTGATTTTTGACTGCCGATTATCAACTCGAGGAAAATAGGCCTTAGGGGGAGTGCCCTTCATGGGGGTTTTTCTAAGGGAACCTAATCCGTATTTACTCATGGAAAACCAAGCTTTCAAAGAAAACCACAAAAACTTCGAAACGGTTATGCCGACGGGCGCGATTGGGTTCGAACCCAGAACCTCCTGTCTACCAGCTTCGAGAGCAAAATCTCTGACCCACTGGTGGGGCGCAAAAGAAATAGAGAAAATTATAAGGTATAAGTCAAAGTAAATTTTTATTTATAAGAAGTATGCTAAGATTGGAAAAAAAGGTGTTTGAGCACGTGCTTATAATTTTCTTTTGTATGTCATTTATCTGTGTAATAAGTGGTTTATAAATGGAAAAAAAAAAAAAAAAAAAAAACCAAACAAAAAAAAAAACACGCTGTATTATTATGAAAATACTTGCCAAATAGTTATACATTATTAATAAATCGAGTACTGTAGAGTTAAATGCAGGCTTTTTTATTTATCTAAAAAAAAACATGAAACAAAGAAATAAGGTAAAAATAAGGTAAGCGATTGCAAGTTAAAAGAAATTTTTAATTTGTAAAAGCAGGTTGAGAAGCATCAGACATATTTGTGTTTAAAACGTGTGCCTATAAATTTATTTCATACACTATTTACTTGTTTGAAAATTAGTTTATACAGTGTAATTCAGGCAATAGAGACCGTATAGGGCTCTACCTATCAAAATTCATGGTAGTTCTGGAAAAAAGCTTAGTATACGTTTTTTGGGTCGCTGAATCCGAATTTGTAACTTCCCACCAAAATTTCCCCGGCAACCCCCCAAATTTTGGTAAAATGCCCCCACCCAAAAAAAAGGTTTTTATTAAAAAAATCAATTTTTTTTGTTTTAGGGGAGAAGTATCTAGAAATTCAGAAAGTAGACAAAATTTGCAACAAATTAGATATATGAAATTATGACTTAGGATGAAGGGGAAATCTGCCTCGGAACATGCGCGCGGTGCTGCGTGAACTAAGTTGTGCAATTCCACTTTACCACTCACACGTTTACATTCGCCCTCCCATCTCCCCTCCGAACTTTCTCTATATGGTTTACTTTAAGTTTTTTGGGTCGCTGAATCCGAATTTTTAACTTCCCCCAAAATTCCCCCCCCCGAACCCCCCCCCCCAAAATAGTTGTTTTTAACTTAAATTTCTTATTGTTTTAGGGGAAAAGCATTACGAAATTCAGAAACTAGACAAAATTTGCAACAAATAGGATACATGACATTATGACGTAGGATGAACGGGGAGGGCAAGGGCTTTAAAATAAAAATCTTTTTGGGGGGCTTTTTACCAAAATTTGGGGGGTTGCCGGGGGAAATTTTGGTGGGAAGTTACAAATTCGGATTCAGCGACCCAAAAAACATAAACATAAAGTAAGCCGATTTCCAGAACTACCATTAATTTTGCTAGCTAAAATTCCCTATTGCCTGGACTAGTGGCAAAGTCAAAATTTTGTTTTATGCGGTGAGATGGGAGACGGGGAGGTATCTGTAGCTAGTCCAAAAGCCGCTGTTTATTAGAATCACCGTTAATAAAATCAGTCATTTTAAAAAAAAATAAATCATAATGCTACTTTTCCTCATTTATTAGAGTCAGCAACTACGTTAGCCACAATTAATTTAAACACCGTTTACTATCTTAGAGTCATAAAACGTAAAATTTATCAATAAAATAATATTGTAGTGATCTCATCTCACATGATCAGTATAAAGCGAGTTACTGGCTTGGCCTTTTGCTCGACGCTAACGTTCTCGCTTCCTGATCATGAGATCCGTGGTTCGTATCCCAGCGGCGCCACTCTCTCCAAAGTGGTGACCCGGACGTGATACGCAACCTTCAACAACAATCACCTCCACTCATAACCAACAGATGGCAGCACCAAACAAATCATCTCCAGCAATTAGCCTGTGAAACGCGCATGGCACATAAGCCTGGCATGCTGCACATCACTCACGACTCATTAGTGCATATCGCTCGTCAGACATCGACAAGATGTCTTTCTCACTGGGGAGGGAGTGTGTAGCGATCTCATCGTACATGATCAGTATAAAGCAAGTAACTGTCTTGGCCTTTTGCTCGACTCTAATGTTCTCGCTTCCTGATCATGAGATCTGTGGTTCGTATCCCAGCGGAGCCACTCTCTCCAAAATATAAAACTAACGTTACATTTATGCAAATAGCTTATAAAAAGATGGGCAAAATTTTAAGAGGTAGAAGAACACACTACTAGAGAATTAAATTTTAGTGCAGGAAACGAGGGTCACAATCCATTTGTTTAAAATCAAATTCACTGGGTGTTTATTTCCAAACCGAACACGAATTCACGTCCTATCAATGTAACAATAATCAAGCTATTTTCAATGTATATATCTCGCTTTATGTCAAATGTAACGGTATCGCAAAAATTGGTGGAAGCTATCATCATCTGAATCTATCACCATAGGAAGCTGAAGTAGGTGCTTCATATTTTGGAATGTAGTTGAAGTTCCATACGAATTCACTATTTCAATTTCTATGTTTTCCAGCATTTTTCGTGATATCGTCAGCAAGTTAATTCAGGTGAAAATTTTATTAAATTATTTTTATTGGTGTTAAATATCTGCATAACTATCAAGATTCGGCTTGATGTAAATATCCTTGCTTTTATATTATCCTTGCTAAATATGCTTTTGTTCGGATAATGTGATTTCAACCCTGATTTCCGATACAGAAATAGATTTTTGTAGTTTGTTCTACCATTTGTTTGTAGTCTGTTCCATCTTTTTTCAAACAATTTGTATGTCACAAATATTTTATTTTATGTTTTCCAAAAGAAAAAAATAAAATACTGGCGATTCAATGACTGTACATTTATGGTACACAAACATCGTGCTGTTTATCACACATCATTTTTATGTTATGATTTAAGTTGTTAGTGCACATTGTGCTGCTTTTTATTTATTTGTTCCCTAGAATAAACACTGATTGGCGTTTCTGATTGGCAGAAGAAAAGTCTGAACGGACCGAAATTTCCAAGCCCAATAGTACGTTGTAATAACTAACATTTCAGCCCACACGAAAGCTCTGTTGTCTGTACACGGCAAGTTCTAAAAGCTAAAAATTTGACTCGATCCAAAAAGTTAAATGTTGTACTAGTCCTAAAAACTAAATATCCGACTCGTTCTGTTTATTTTCTCATAGTTTATGGGTCTGGTCCAATCCAGTTTCTACAAAACATGCCGATATTTCTCAACCAACATTATCCTATAATTCAAGTTCTTTTAAATGAAAATTACATAAATATTTATGTAAATATTTTAAGGAATAGCAGATTATATGTCCGTAATCTTTGGATTACGGAATAGCAAAATTAATGATCATTTACAGACAATTACTTACAGCAACACTCATTGAAACACTAATGTAGTTTAGAATTAATGAAAACGAGTATTAAAGATAATCCCAATTTTAAAGCTCTGTGAAAAGAAAAAAAATTCTGTTACTTTTTAAATGAAATTAATTGTCTAACGTTTTCATTAAAGAAATATACAATATACTTATTACTTTTACAAGAACTGTAACCACGACACATGATCGGGCCAATATTCTTTCATTAGCCTAGGGCCGGGCCTGAAAAGAATGAAGTCTAATTTCGAACCAGCCGCGTCAGCAGAAAAATGTAAGCCAGGAAATGTAAGCCCTTGAGTCTAATGAAAGAAAATTTGTCCAAGACATAACTATAATAACGGCTTATAATTAGTTAGATATGTAGTAGAATCTGTGAAAACGGAATCGTCAGGGACCGCAAATTTTCCGTTTTAAACAAGTTAGCGCCTTATAAGGTATAATGGTATGTTTTTCTTCTATCGGGACCTAAAATGTTTTAATTTAATGCAGTATTCTGTTATAGACAGACTAGGGGACTCTGCCCCCTGCAAGTTACGCTCGGCAACCCCCGTTCAGACACCGCAGAATCTAAAAACACGCTACTCTGATGGGTTTTAAAAATATTAGAGAAGATTGAATTATACTGAAAAAATCTGTGCAGATCTCCCTGTAAACGGGCTTCCATTCAATTCCCTTTGCAAAAATTTAAGGGCGAATCAGTTGCTGTTAAGACATCCAATGGTTGTTTTCGTTTTTGATTAAAGGGGATCAGTTAAACATTTGAAAATAAGCTAAAATAAAATAAATTAAGTATACAGAGTCTTTATCTCCCGGTATTTTAAAACAATCTCTATAAAAATAGCCTAAGTCATGTGACTATCATCAACAGTTCCAGGCGGACCACTTCGCTTTTTATACTCTAGGTGCCATTTTGGTACTTTGTTAGTCAGGCACAGGTGATAAGTCGCCAAATATTATTCTATCGCCATCATTTCATCTATATTATAATAGTTCAAGTCATCAACTGCCATAAACAAATACGGTCTGATCCCTTCGCCGATCATATGAAAGTTTGGCACAGATCTCATATACGTCCCATATTGGCGCGATTTTTAACGACGCCAATTTGGGAAACGCATCAACAGCATAAACAACAACATCCGGCTTACCATATCAAGCAAAATAACGATACTTTGGTGCCAGTTAAGTGCCCGTTCCCTATATGACATTGGCGTCAGAAAAAAATCGCGCCAATATGGAACCGTAAGTTTTCCATTTTGATTAAAAAATCATTTTTTTTTTCGAATAAAACTACGCAAAATTTGCCATGGTTGCAAAGAATTCTTGGCACTATTATGCTAGCCGGATGCAAATCTCGCCAATAGCTTTTTTTCAACTCGCCAGTTAGCATTTTTTTTTTCTTGAGTGATAATATTTGGCCAGATGTCATATACTCACAGCAGGTTTGGCGTGTTTTTTTACGAAAATTTGGCGAAAACCTCGTTTTCAAATACCAGTTACATATGCATTTTTGGCATTACTTAGTTATCCCGTCGATCAAAAATCTATCGCCAAACTATAAGATTAAATGCCAATAATGGTTGATCGTAAGTGTCACATTCACTTGACTTTAAGCAAGTTACACGTGTTTACGTCATCAAGTGATTTTTATTTCGACTTTTTATTTGTATATTTATTAATGTTATACTACTTTATTTGTTCTTTCGTTATTTAAAATAAAAATTATGTCAATTTGTATAATTTGGCGAGTGTTTTGGCGATTTATATAATTTGGTGAAATTGGTCGGCGGAATAACTAAGTAGTATTGTATTTTTTAATTATTTTCTAAAGGAAATATAAAAAAAATAATTAATAATTATAGAACAAAATAATTTATATAATTTATAAAAAGAAATAAAAGTAAATAAACATTTATTATCAAATAAACAACAATAGCCGGGGTAGTCAACCTTTTCTGAAATATGAAAAAAAAAATATATCTGTTTGATTAAAATTTGCCATCATTAGAAAAATGTATATAAAATTAGAAAAAAAAAATAATATTTAGAAAACTAATTCGAATTTAAAAATTCTAATACCAGTTTTGAGATCTGCGGATCAATGCTGATTTTTGGTGTTAATTTCATCGCAAAGAATTCTATATTTTAGGAGAAATCGCTTGAAACATAAGCAGTTGTTTAATCAGTCGATTCATATATCCGTTTCATAAATTCGTTTCATTAGGATTTTATATATATAAGGTAGATTTCGTTTTATTAGATATAAATTTCCAACTGGGCGAAAAATGTGCGGACCAGGATTCGAACCAGGGATCTTCTGGCTGAAGCCGCCAGTGTTCTGCCATCTGAGCTATCCCGAACGAATCGGGTGGTACTTTTCACCCAGCTAATCTTAATGATTATAACATCTGGTCTGAAACCTGGTTCAGCTCAACAGAATAAATCTCAGGTAATCGAACTCCAGAAATAGCTGGATACGAAATTACACTAGCTTAATTTTAATTGTGTTAAAATTAATCTAGTGAGATTTCGTTTTCACAAATTTTATTCTATTTAGAACAACTTTCCCTGTGCTTTAAAAAGTAAAACAATAAGAATTCTATTTTTACGTTTAAGATTTACTATACGATTTCCCCTTTTCTTTCCGAGAAATTCGGTGTCCCTGCCTCATTTCGGAAAAAGAAGCAATTACAAATCTTTCCCTGTACACCAGTGGAACAGTAACTGATCATTCATATGAGGACGCGAGTTTCAAAACTCGCCTTATCCAGAAAATCAAATTTTAGGAAATTACAAAAAACCTCTGACTGCGTCCATTGGTTTTCATTGTAAACCAAGATTTTACAATGCCAGAAATACACGATAAAACTATTTTTTTGTGATTGTGGTGTTTCTTCGATGCAGGTTCACCAATAGAATAGACTGATGCAGAAAAATTGATTTTTTAAATTTTGGATAAGGCGAGGTTTGAAACTCACGTCCTCATATAGTGTAGGGCTTATTCGAGATAATACGAATACTGCCCTTTTTCGAACTAGTTTAAACAAGTATTTGTTATGCGTTTTCTCCTTTTTGAAATGCAATAACCGCCGTTTCAATTAATCATGCTTGTTGTACAGAATTTTATTAAAAAAAGCGGAGGATTCCGATTAAAGTAAAAATACAAATTCTGATTTTGGTTTTGATTGATTTGTAAAAGCGGCTAATTTGATTAACCAATGATTCACATAAGCAACGATAATGAATTTTTTTTAAGCTCTGGGTGATATTAATCCTCTCCTCCACCGCTTCACTGCCTCACTGATTAATACGTGTAAAAAACGCTCTGTATTACATTGAAAATGCTTAAGATTTTTATTAACATTTTTATTCATATTCTAATTTTTATGCAATAGTAATTTTAATACCTCAGACATAAGGATACTTTACTTAGATAAAAACAAAATCTAATGTAAAGAAATTGTAAATGTAATTTAAATTACAAGTTGTAAGTTAAGGGAATATTTCATTTATTACAGGTTTAGAGGATGGAAAACCTCGATTTAGGATTGTGTTTTAAGCACGTGGTCATAGATTTATTGAATCTATATGTTATTTACTTTTTTATATGTAGCTACATATATAAAACATGCATCACATCACGTTGAAATTATATGCAAAATCATTATACAGTTGCAACTGGAAACAAAATGGAGGCTAATTTATTTAACTACAGTGCTCAAAACAATTAGGAGAGCACATGGTTTTAACAAAATTACGCAAATATTTATACCGATAAGTAACGTAAAATGAAACATCTATAATTGAAAGCGTAGTAGAAAACAGATAAAGAAAACTTCACATGCAAATTAAAGTGTATGACGTCAAAAACTAGAAAAAGGAGATTAGTACAGAAATCGGGATTTTGCAGAAACGTCTGTTTCCCTGTCTCAGTTGTAAAATTCAATTGTGCAGCTTGTGTTTTGAGAAAAGGTGGCTTAAAAATGTCACAACAATGTGATTTACCGGAATCTGTGGCTTGACGTGTTATCGGGACAGTTGAATCCGAGGAAACACAACGAAGTGTAAGGGATGCTGTTGGAGTCGCAAACAGTGTCAATGCAAGGCTGTGAAATCGATTCCAAAACTCATGGGATGGTAGGCATCTACAAGGGCAAGGTCGGCCATTTGCTACTACAAAAACTGATGACCGATATATCCTGTTAACAGCTCGGCGAGACGGAACGGGTAATGCTACTCAGCTGCAAACACAGTTGTTCTTGGCCACAGGACAAAGGATGTCCAGCCAAATAGTCCGAAATGGGCTTCATCAGGGTGGTCTCTATGCACGTAAGCCAATGGTTTGTATTCCGTTCTAAGGTGGACTCTGGCACAGCATATGCAATGGTAGCCTACAATCATAACATTAAAATTTATGAAAAAACAGTCAAACTGAGAGCAGAAAATTCAATCTTTCAGGCGGAGCTGCACGCAATAATTTCGGCAATTAATTGGGCCATTAACTCCCCTTATACAAAATTCCAAATATTAAGTGACAGTCAATCTACTATTAAAGCCTTAGACAATTTATTTCCAACTAACCCTTCAATTTATTACATCCATAATTTAATTAAACAAAATCAAAATAAAATTTTTTACATTACTTGGATAAAAGGCCACATTGGCATAGCGGGTAATGAACTGGCGGATGAGCTGGCGAATGATGCCGCCCAGTACTGCGACCTACCAGTGGATCGAGGAGTTAAATTGCCTCGGTCCTATCTTATAAAATGTATTCGAACCCAATTACTGGACAGGTGGCAGTACAACTGGGATCACTCAGGGGGTGGCAGATATACGCACGGGCTGGTACCAAAAGTTCAGAACCAAATAATTTCAAAAGATAAAGTATCTATTTACTTTTTAACAGGCCGCGGCAGCTTCCCGTCTTTCCTTTATAATATCGGCAAAAAAGATGACGACCTTTATAAATGTGGTGGTCGAGGAGACCCGATGCATTACATTTTCGGCAACTGCAAATTCATGAAGTTTAAATTTCACAGAACAGAAACGACAATCCTTCAGGACATCCTAAAAATAATTAATGACCCGGCACAACTTAAAAAACTATATGCTAACTACGATATTCTCAATAGCCATTATTCTTTTATTCAATATAAATACATTCAATAATTACCTCTTCTGATTGCCTGTGGTGGACATGTCATGGGTCCACGTGGTGTATGGAAGGGTGTTTTTGAGATTGTTTTATTTTTAAGAACTTAAATACCACTAGAAATATTGTAAATATGTATAAATATTTTTGTTTAAAAGGGTGAAAAAAAGGGAAAAAAATATTTCTTATCAAATGAAAAGGTGAATGCAAATACTTAAAATTTTTCCAAATAGTACGTAAATTCCAAAACATATAAATCATAATCGTAATATATTTCTAGGGTCGCCCTGAAACAATAGGGTAGCCAATTGTGATTGGTAAAGAATCGCCATCTTAAATAATCATAAATTTTTACAGGCGGTCCGGGGACACGGCACTTGCCTCTTGTGCTCTCTTCGGCGTGTCAGGCGGGTCGTTCTGAAGTCTTCTTTCCCGGAGACTGGGGTTCTGGGCTTGTTTCCGCAGGTAGTAAAACTTTTCCCTGCCCTGGGCTTGGGGGTTACACCTAACCATAAGCCAAAAGCGGGTTCCCAGGGTGGGTGCTTACTTACTTACTTACCTCAAGCAACTGTGCAGCCCAAAGAATGTGGGCAACTGAACATCGAGTTTGGAGGTAACGTTTTTGGAGTCAAATACTGTTTACAGACGAGTCCCGATGCAGTCTAGATGTGGCATCCTATGTGTTTTGGCATAGAGAGAAAGGGGCACTCAAAATAATCACACATTTGTTCGTGAAAGATCACATTACTGGCGAGGTGGGTTGATGCTATGGGCTGGAATCTGCGTAGGTGGACGTACAGGCCTGCATATCATTCAGAATGGCACTTTGACGGTCCGAAGTTATGCAGACGAGATACTGAGACCTCATGCCGTATTTTATGTTGCAGGAATTGGTGATTTCTTTTTTCCATGCATGATAATGCCAGACCGCATACAGTTCATCTTGTGGAGAACATTCTTAAAGTTGAAAGAATACAGCATATGGAATAGACAGTATGCTCTCCTGACCTGATTCTGATCGAGCATGTGTGGGATACACTCAAAAGACCAATTGTAGCGAGCCTGATGCCTCCTTTTATTGGCCGGGACTTGGAGATTGCAATTTTTGTGGAGTGGAACAGTACTCCCGGAAAACTTATGTATAATGTCATCGAATCCATGGAAAAAGGGTATGCACCATTTTTATCTATTCGAAGAGACCACACGCCATATTAAATACCTTTCATCATTCCTAAACAGTACTTTTTTTTTTGCCATTCACATGTAACCAACTTGTTTCCCTAAACTATATTTTCACATTCTACCCTTCACTTCAAAGAATTAAAACTCTCTTGCAATTTTTTTTGCGTCTTTTTTTCTGTATTGTACATTAATACACATGTTACTATCAATTTTATACCCATGAATGGCTGTCTCGGACTGTTCTCTTCACTTTTTTGCTTCCTTCCCTAATTTTTTTGAGCAGTGTAAAAAAACTAAATTTAATACAGCGAAATTTTAAAGATAAAGTAAATTAAATTAAATTTTATTTATAATTTAAAATTAGTTTTTAGCATTTAACGCTAACCGGTAGGTTTAGAAAAAAAAATGACCGTGTTCATTTACGTACATTTTGAACATACGTTGTGTAACGTACATTTTGAACACGTTCTCAAAACTTTATTCTGCATTTTATTTACCTGATTGATAAGTAGTTTATACGTGTAATTAACACACTGTATCATGTTGAAAATAGATGCGAAATTATTATACATTAGAAATTAGGATATCTCAGATATAAATGTAGGATTGTTTTACCTAAGTGCATGGAGTATAAAATATAATGTAAAGAAATTGTAAAGATAAGATAAATCATAAGTTAGAAGAAATATTTAATTTCTTGCAGTTTTGGTGGATAGAAGACAGATCATTTGATCACGTGCTCATTTTTTTATTTATATGTTATTTATTATTTTAATATTTAGTTTATACGTACTCAAACATACTGTATCACAATGAAAATACATGTTAAATTATATTTATATTAGTAAATGGAATACTTCAGAATTAAGCACAGTATATACTTTACAATAAGAAAAACAAAATACAATTAACAGAAGTTTTAGAGATACGGTAAATTAAAAATTGAAAGTTAAAAGAAGTTTTTAACTCACAACAGGCCTGACTGAAGAAAAATCTCAAATTAAAGTTTTATTTTGAAAACATGCTCTTAAATTCCATCTATATGTTATTTACTTCTGCTTATTCATATAAAAACACATTGAATTATATGTGAAATTATTATATACTCGTAATTGGAAACGTCAGAGCTATAGGATATTTAATTAAGCTACAAGAAAAACAAATTTAATTTAAAGAAATTGTACATGTGGCAAAGCAAAATACATTATTTTATTATTATTATTTGATCGCCTTTATTCGCAGACGAGAACTGAGAAGTAATGAAACAACTCTTCTCCGTTTTTCTTTCGACGCTATAGACGATGCGTACATCAAATTTGATAATGTTGCCGGCTGTATTGCAGAATATTTAATCAATACAAAAACCCTTAACGGGTTAAAAGTTTGCGACGCAGCACTTTATCTTATTGCTATAAGAATTTTAAATAATGAACTTAAAAATATTGATATCAATTTTTAAGTGACGCTATACTACTAATTAATGTATATATATATAAATATATTTTTTATTTCATCATTTTATTTTTGTTTTATTTATAATTGCATGTGTAAGAATTATGTTAAATTTAAAAGGATGTAGGAAATTTTATTAATTGATGCTTTACCATTCAGATCTTTCATAAATTCAAAATATGAGTTTTAAAAGATATGATATCAAATTTTAAGCGACGCCTTGATGTAGCTTTAAACAATTTGTTTTAAAATGCAATTTTAATTGTTTTCAGTTTGGCTAAATATATTTACACATCTAACCAAAACTTTTAATTTTCCAATACACTGTTAAAAATATCCCTCTCACTGAATCTATACAATGCACTGAAATGTATTTATATGAATAAATTGATTTGTCCTTTGTGCCACGCTATCCAAAACCAAAAGTAAAATTTATGTAAATAATTTCTTTGCGTCATATTATCCCTTTGCACACATTTAGCTTAGATTGGATACAATGACGCAAGGAAATTATCACTCTGGAATACTATCGTCTTCCATGATGTTTTGTGTTTACTGTTTTGTAAATTTTTAGTTTTGAAGTTTTAATTAAAATAATATTATAGTTTATCATGTCCAGCGTATCATTCTGCTTCAAAACTGGTGACCCTTTCACACGTTTGTAGCTGGGTGTGTAAGATTTGGATTATTGTAAAGTATTTAGGCAAAGCTGTTATTGTTTTAAAGAACAGGTATGAGAGTTTCGAATGTTTATCTGCCGTTTGCATTTATCCTCTGAAGCTGTTGATTATTTATTTTATTTACTTACTTATTTATTTATTTATTTATTTTTTTCATTTTGATTCAATATTTGGTTTTGTTCGGAACTTGATATTTCTTATTGTTATTTTATTTATTTTTTTGTTACTCTAAAAGATGCTTGACGATATTCCAAATGAATCTAATGAAAGGGAAAAAAAAAAAAAAAAAAAAAACAGGATGCAGTAGTGTGTCTGCGAATGTTCCTAATTTATGGCCTAATAATGCAAAGGTTTTTGTTGCAGTTGCTCAGTTGGAAGTAGTTTTAGATTAGCAGGGATCTCCGTAGAGCGAACTAAATTTGATTATTTGGTGGCGTCATTGGATACTGTAGCATTATCGTTTGCTTCCGATATTCTTTGCACACCGCCAGAGGAACCGTGTAGTGCTTGCTCTTAAATTACGGCTATTATCGGAATTTGAGGTTTCGCTGAATCGGAAAGTGAAGATATTGTTCAAGGATTTAGAACTAGGCGACATGTCTACCTCAGTGTTGTTGCGTGAAATGAGAGAGTTAAGTATATGTTGGTGATGATTTTTGATAAATATTGTCTTCGCAAGTTACCGGTATCAGTGCACATAATTTTGTTCTGAAAGTGTAAATAACTTAGCGGAAACGGCAGATAAAATTTGCGAATGCACGGGGTGGTGTTAAATCTCTGGATTGGCGTGGGTCTGAACAGAAGGAGTTTAATCAGCAAAATAAGTAGTTGGGTCAGCTAAAATTGCAGGCTGAATAACTTTCAGAACTGGTTACAGCAGGTTCTTATTCCACGTCACTTAGGAAACCATACCGAAGAAACTCATTTATTTCAAAGGATAGCCCACTTAGAGAGGGACGGCTATGCTGGTATCATTTTCGGCACGAAAGAGTGTACTTACCAATCAAAAAAACGATCATCGTTCGCACGAGTAGCGCTGGCTATTCCCCGTATGGGCTTGAGTCGTAGACTTTATGTTACTGATAAGGTTACGCAATCCAGCTTTTTGATAGACACCGGTAGTGATGTTTCATGTTTTGCGAAGTCATTTTTAGTTAAAAATACTAGTAAGTGTGATTTCACATTGTATGCCGCTAATGGTACTAAAATCTGCACTTACGGAACTAAGCTGTTGACTTTGGATTTTGGACTGAAACGTAAATTGCAATGGTCGTTTATCATAGCTGAGGTAACTCAATTGATTATTGGAGATGATTTTTTGCAACATTTAGGGTTACTGGTTGATTTAAAAAAGCATCGTTTGCTAGATCCGGTGACTAATATTACTGCTCGTGGTCATGCAAGATTACGTAATATCCCAGTCGTTACAGTTCTTGGTGATTCTGAATACATCGAACTGCTAAATAAATATAAGGAAATTATCCAGTTAAATAATACGGACAATCGAACGTTAAAACATGATACAGTCCATTTTCCCCCCGCATTCGGATACTCTGTTACGGCTAGAGCTCGTCTGTTACACCTAGCGCAACTCGTTCAAACTAAGCAGGGATTTGATTAAATGTTAGAGAAAGGTATTTGTAGACCCTCTAAAGGTAATTGGGCCAGGCCATTGCATATGACATGAAAAGGAGCTCAGATTGGAGAACAACAGGTTAGATTGGAGAACAACAGGTTATAGAGCACTTAATTTAATTACAGTGCAAGACAGATACCCCACTGTCCCTCAAATTCAGGATTTTAGATAAATGTTAAAAGGAAAAAAATATTTTCGAAAATGGATCTAGTCCGGGCATACCACCAAATTCCGGTTCATTCTCTCGATATCCCTAAAACTGCTCTTATAACGTCTTTTGCTTTGTTCGAAATTTTATTTTTGAACTTTGGTTTATGCACTGCGGCGCACACGTTTCAATGCTTCATAAATTAGATACTTCGATGTTTAGAGCATTTCCTTTCCTTATCTCGATGACATCTTAATAGCGTGTTAAATTCACTCTGAGCACGTGCAGCATTTGGAGGCGGTTTTTAAGCTATTTAGAGATTATGGGGTTATAATTAACGAATTGAAATGTGAGTTCAGTAAAGAAACTCTAAATTTTTTGGGTCACATTATAAATAGCATGTATTCCACTAGGCTGTATTCCACACAAAGGTAAAGTAAAAGCGAATGCTGATTTTCCAAAATCAAAGACTGATAGCGATCTGAGGAGAGTTTTGGATATGGTGAATTATTATTATCGTTTCGTACTTAATATAGCAACAATATTGAAACCTCTGAATGGGTTCTTAAATGCAGAGAAAAAAAGGGATAAAAGAGAAATAAAGTTGTATGCAGAGGCTGAAAGCAGTTTGGAGCAAGTTAATGAGGCTATGGCAAACGCGACTTTTCTTTATTACCCTTCTCAAGATACGGAATTTCCACTTATAAATGACTGCAGTAATTTTTCTAAGAAACCGGTCTTGCAGTAAGTTTCCTCTGATAGGCAAAACCACTTGGATTTTTACCACATAGGATACTCCCTGCTCAGTGCAACTATTCAACATATTACCGGGAATTGTTAGCGGCATATTCAGCGATCCAATGTTTTAGGCATATGTTGGAGGACCATGTATTTGTGTTGTACGTGGATCATAAGCCTTTAGTTTTTGCATTCCACAGGAAACAAGAAAAATGTTTCCCTAGAAGGCTTCGGCAATTAGATTTTATATCCCAGTTTACTACGGATACACGTTATTTGGCGGGAAAAGAAAGTTTTTTGCTGATAGTTTAGCGAGAATTTGTGAGATTAAATTTTCGACACTTGCTGATTCAAAGTTGTGGACGAAGTCGCAAACGGAGGATGGGGAATTAAAGGCTATTTTGGACGGAAAGGTTGAGTTTAGCGGAAAATTAGCTAAAGTACAAATGCCGGATGCTAAGACAATATTGTATTCTGAAAATTCTAATGACATAAATAGATTTTATGTCCCCAGGTTCTAAGGAAAAAGGTATTTGAGTCAATGCATGGGTTGTTGCATACAGAAATATTGACTTCTAGGCAATTAATCTGTTCAGAATACATTTGGCCAGGACTAAATAAGGATATTGCTGTGTGGTGTAGAGCATACATACCCTGTCAAAAGGTAAAGGTAAAATTACATACTAAATCTACTTTGTTGTGACTTTTAGTCCCAGGTGACAGATTTGCGCAAATACACCTAGACGTAATCGGTCTTTCATCTTCTGGATTAAAATATCAGATATTGTCTAACGATGATTGATAGGTTTACTCGATGGCTGTACCTATAGGAGATGTAACTTCTGAAACGGTTTCTCAGGCTTTTGTGCAGACATGGGTTTGTCGCTTTGATACATCTCATAGGATAACATGAGATAGGATAGACAATTTGAGTCCATATTTTTCAAGACTGTGGCAAGAAAACTCGGCATCAGTATAGCTATGACTGCTTTATATACACCCCAGTCTAATGGTTTAGTGGAGCGACTTCATCGACCTTTAAAACAAGTTTAAATGTGCTATTTGGTTGTTTCAAAGCTCTTCCTCTGGTTTTGCTAGGTCTTCGTACTACAGTACGAGAGGTCTTGGTGTTTCTACGGCTGAGTTAACATATAGAAACGCTTTACGGTTTCCGTGGTAAATGTATGAAGATACAACCTTGTTAGACCCACGAAATTATATTGCCAAGTTACAGAAAATCATGCGTATTTTGAGACCTGTTCAACCTTTAAAACATGGTCACCAAAGAATATACGTTTCAAAAGAACTAAATAATTGCAGCCACATATTTGCATGCAAAGGTCCTTTTAAAATTACTCAAGATCCGTTCCAGGTTGTAAAGGTGCTGGAATAGGACTTTATGTATCGCGCTTATGGTAAAAAAAAGCTTATAAATATTGATAGGTTAAAACCTGCTTTTATTTTGTCAGAAAAAAGATAACTTGATTCTTCGACCTACAGTACTACAACTAGAAGGAAAGTTCACTTTCGCCTCCCACTTTTATGTAAAATTGTGTGGTGAATCAAAAGACAATATATTTTTTAAATTATTTGATCGCGTTTATCCCCAGAGAGAATTGAGAAGAATTGAAACAACTCTCCTCCGCCGTTCTTTCGACACTAGACACTGTGCGTTCGAATTTTGATAACGTTGCCGGCTGAATTGCAGAATATTTAACGTTTTGTGTTTACTGTTTTATAAATATATATTTTTAAAGTTTTAATTAAAAGAATTTATAGTTTTTATTTCGTTCGGCGTATCCTTATGCGACATACAGATAAGGTAAATTGTATGTTGTAAGTTATTTGCAAAAGACGGGTTCAGAAGTCCAAATTATATTTGTGTTTTGAACATGTTTTCTTTCAATTAATTTAGAGATATAAAAATATAAAAGGAAAGCTCAAGCAAAAAAATCTGACGTATACGGGGGAGAAAATACCCATTTGGAGTACCCATGTGAAGATTTCTTTTGCTTTTAAGAGGTTCTGGATAGTTTTTATAAAATTTTTCATCTAAATTTACTATGAATAATTTTTGACTGAAAACTGTGTAAATATGCTATATAAGATAGCTTAGGTAATTTAGGAAATTTTATTGTATTTTCAAAATATTTTAATCAGTTTAATTTGTTTTATAAGAATAAATATAATGTCATAATATCAAATTGATTACATGTTTTACGTTTTAATTCAATCTTTTTATTTATGTAAATATTAGCTTATGTAAAAATTATAAATTTACAATAGTGTTCTGAGATCGTTTTATAGAAAACATGACTAAATGATAAAATAAATATCGAAAAGCATTAAATTTTGCCAAATAACCAATGTTTTCAGTCTCGTATAAAATATCTAAAATGTATAACAGAATATTTAAAAAAGAATCAATCATAGGACTACTTAATTTAAATCCTAAAATTTTATCAAAAGAATTTAAAATGCCTTTAAAAAATTGCCCAGCTACGGGCCAAAAATAGGCTTTCTCTATCATATCTTTTTTTGTGAAAAGTTAAAATTTAAAACATTTACTAACGTAATACACAATGATTAAATATCTCTATATTAAAATGCAAAGCCTAATTTCAAGACTAATTTCCTCTGATCTGAGTATGCACAATGATCATTTTAAGGTGCTTTTCTCTTGCTGAAAGGAGTGGAAATTATCCTTAGAATTCGGGTAACCCATGCGCAATAGGGCGGAGCGAAAAAATGCTTTTTTCCGAAATTCTTTTCCCGCTAGCGCGGAAAAGGTGTGAAATGCTCTCAGAAATATACTCATAAAATTTCAAAATAATCAATAAATAGCTTCTGGTTCCAGTTTAGGGTCTAATTATGCAATTTTAGCCAAAATTGTTGTAAATTTTCACATTTCAGTATTCTGACTTTTTCTTCGCGCTAGCGCGGAAAAGTTGAAGGAATATATCAGAAACATAAGTCCAAAATTTTAGAGCAATTAATAAATATCTCCCGGTTCCGCTTTGGGGTCTAAATATGGAAAATTATCCGAAAATGATGTAAATTTTCACATTTTAATTATTTTTTTAATTTTTGATTTCAATCCGCTAGCACAGAAAAGTTGAAAAAATATACAAGAAAGATAAGGGCAAAATTTTAGAATAATCAATAAATATCTTCCTGTAATCCTTTGTGGTCTAAATATGAGAAATTATGCAAAAGTGAAGAAAATTTAGGGGTCAAAATATAGAAAATGGTAAACTTTTGCATAAAAATTTATTTATGGAAGCTTTAAACATTTTTTTTTTTTTTACAAAATTAGACATTCGTAAATAATACTTATGAACATTAAACAACAAATCTTATTATTCACGCAATACACAGACTTTGTATAACTAAGTGTATTTGGAATTCCAGAATAAAAGTTGCAAATGAGTATTAAATGCATTTCATTAACTTGTTTCCATATTTTTCACTTTATACTGGCTTTTGGCTTTAAATGATGGCATGGCACGCGTTGACTCCATTCTGTATATGATGTAGCCATCACGCTTATTCTCTCAGATGACTGCAAGGGAAGCTTCTGTTGTCAGTTTTACTAACCTTTCAACACATTGAGTGTGGCACGGGAAGTTTATGTTTCCCAATGCCGATACCGGACATTCGCCAGACTTTATCAGTTGCATCATGTGTTCGTTCGACAAGTGAGTGGTATTTGGAGGTTCCGGTTGTTGGCAATTCTGCCAGTGTATGAGATCCACGTAAGATTTAGCTTTAAATTTAAGTACAGGAATTTGGAACATACGAACTCCTGCTCTCGATTTTTCCCTCGCTTTAAAAATCCTAAGTTGACGCACATTCTGGTTTGAGTCTACAAGCATTTCAAGGATTATTGCTTCAGGTAACCATTTCTCTGGATGACGCGATCCACAACTAGCCTCAGATCATCTCTAAGATAACAAGAAGCTTGAATTGTTTTCCAAAGATTTCGTGCTCCATCTGTGCAATTGACACGCGATTTGATTGTGAAGCACGCAGGTGCATAAACTTTTATGATAAACTCGTAATCAAATCGCATGCCAATTGCACAGATGGAACACGAAATCTTTGAAAACAATTCAAGGTTTACGTTATCTTGCAGATGATCTAAAGCTAGCTGTGGATCGCGTCATCGAGAGAAATGGTTACTTTTGTCATTCTGAATCAATGATCCCTGTAAGGCTTGTCAACCCAAACTAGAATGTGTGAGAACCTATGCTACGTAGGATTTTGAAAGCAAGGGAAAAAACGAGAGCAGGAGTTTGTGTATTCCCAATTCCTGCACTTAACTTTAAAGCTAAATCTTACGTGGACTGCCAGAATTATCAACTATAACGGAACCTCCGATTACCACTCACTTGCCGAAAGAAAACGGGAAGAAATGTTTAAACCTTTCATAAATAAATTTTTATGTAAATGCTTTCCATTTTTTCTATATTTCGACTCCTAAAATTTCTTCACTTTTGCATAATTTCTCATATTTAGACCACTAAAGGGGAACCGGAAGATATTTATTGATTATTCTAAAATTTTGCATTTATCTTTCTTGTATATTTTCCCAAATTTTCCGTGTTAGTGGCAATAGAAAATCGAAAAAAAAAATTCACTAAAATGTGAAAATTTACATCATTTTTGGATAATTTTCCATATTTAGACCCCAAAATGACACCAGAAGATATTTATTAATTGCTCTAAAATTTTGAACTTATGTTCCTTGTATATTCTTTCAACTTTTCCGCTCTAACCCGAAAAAAAAGTCGGAAGTTAAAAATATTAGCGAAATGTGAAAATTAACATTTCGGCTAAAATTGCATATTTAGACCTTAAACTGAACCGAAAGCTATTTATTGTTTATTTTGAAATTTTGTGAGTATATTTCTGAGACCCACAATTTTTCCGTTTTTCCGTAGCAGGAAAAGAATTTCGAAAAAACGATTTTTATGCTCCGCCCTCATGCGCAATGATCATTTTAGGGTGTTTCCTTCTGTCGCAATACTAAGCAGGGACTTTTTATGATTCATTCATTCACAGTGACGCCAACTTATATGGGGCCGTGGGGCGCGAGCCCACCCAACAATTTTCTCTCTCCACTCACCAATTTTCATTTATTTATTTATTTGTTTATTTAATCGCCGAAATGAAATTTTGTTTTATTGACGTTCTGAAAATAATTTTGTTTGAAAAATAGTAAAGACATCCATTAGATTAACAGAAGCACTGAAAGCCCCTTCAGCGGATCTATAATTAATTTTTCTCGAAAAAAAATTCCTGTATATTTTGAAATTTGTTTTACTGTCTTGAATCAATAAAGCACTTATAGACCGGAAGACAGCAGCACAGACAGTTATCTCATCGAGTTCATGGCTGAAATTTCAGAATTAGTTAAAACTAGATTCGCATGTTAAAACGCAATCGGTCTGCCAAGTCATATCTTGGTGGAAAACAACTGAAAACCCGATTTTATCGGTTGACTCATAGGTTTACCGTTGTGGTTTCCTGCTTCCAGTCCTCCATGTTTTTATACTTTTGCGTGCAGGAAAACACAGTGGTAATCCTACGAGTCAACCACTAAAATCGGGTTTTAAGGTGTTTTCCACCAAGATAGGACTCGGCAGACCGATTGCGTTTAAATATGCGAATCGAGTTTTAACAAATTCTGGAATTCCAGCCGTGAACTCCATGAGGCGATTGTCTGTGCTGCAGCCTCCCGGTTATTAGGTGGGTAAAATTTCTATAAAAGTGGTATTTTTCTTGACATTTAGTTTTTTGCCCTTTCAACAGATAGCAATTTTTATGCTATTTATAATAAATATTAATGTATTTCTGAGAATATAATTCAATAAAATCATTTATTAAATTATAATTAAATTTTAATAATTTTATATTTCACTTAGAAAACGGCAATTTAATTTCGGATTATCATCTTTAGTCATTTGCTATTCCCCCACCAATATCTCCACTAAGGGGGGGGGGGGCATACATGTGTTATTTTACTCGAACATTTTTTATCCCAGCCAATGTTTTTCAAAAATTGGTGCTACTGCATATTGACGTCTATACTGCTTTGAAAGGCAAATATTTTGTTCATATATACTAAAAATGTAACATACTTTTTAAGACCGAAAAGAAAGATCAGCGCATGCGTAAAATTAAATCGGCAACTTCTTTATTTTAGAAGACTGAAGGTGAACATCAAAGTCAACTGCTCGAGTTGTCCGAGGCGACAGATTTAATCTCTGACTCTCGATAGAGGACGAGGGTTTACAACACACTTCTAACGAAATATGGTTCCGTCTCGTTATTAGTATCCAGATAATTCATTATTAATAAAGATAGAAGTTTTTCTTTGTTTTAGAAATATATAAAAGAAGAAAAAGAAAAGTGGCTGGTTAAACTAATGGCATTGAGCTCGCAGGCTATTCACACTAATAGTTTATTATACTCTTATTTCAATGAATAATGTCCCTCGAAAAATAAATTAAGGGGGAATTATTCCTGTTTTCCCCCCTTATACTTAAATAATGAACCTCCAAATCTAATCAGGGAAGCGCCTTATCAGAATAAACCGGTACATAAAATTTGAAGCAAATCGGATGATTCTGCAAGAAAAACCCATTTATCTAAATTAAGAGGGGTGGGGGTTGGATTGGTCCCCGGTTCCCCTCCCCTTATACTTAACCAATAAACCTTCAAATATAATCAGGGAAGTGCGTTTTCAGAATAAACCGGTATACCAAATTTGAAACAAATCGGATAATTCTGCATGGAAAACCCATTTATCTAAATTAAGGGGATTAGCCCCCTTTAAACTTAACCAATGAACCCCCAAAACTAGTCAGAGAAATGTCTTATCAGAATGAGCCTGGAAAAAAAATTGAAGCAAATTGAATATTTCTATCAAGAATTATCGCGTTACGTACATACATACATACATATTTACGTACATACAGAACTGTGAGTACATTGCTCTCAGGCTTTGATAGCCTGTGAGCTAAAAAGTTTAAAGGGGTTTCATCACTCCCTTTTAACTTTCCATCATAGTTGAAAGGTGTTTATGAATTCGGTTTGTCTGTCTGTCTGTCCGTCCGTCCGTGCTCTAACTCGTGTAAATATAGTCCGTTTATGTTATTGGTTATTATATTTATTGGTTATTGGTTATTGGTTATTATATTTATGTTATTGGTGTTTACTGTGTCAGGTTCTCTATTGAAAATGAAGTTTGTAGCATCAACGGTTTGTTTATAGGGACATTCAAAAGAATTCCGTTATCACGGCTTATGGGAAAAAATAGTTTGCGGTTTATTTTAATGATATTACACTATTTTAAATATATTGCAATTTTTATATCTCTGAGGTGCACTGCAAAATGCTTACTGTAGAATCTGGTGTGCATATAATTTATCGTTCATGTACAGCGACACACTAAAGTATTTAGCTACAGTACTGCCAGTGAAAAATAATTGCTAGAAATGACTTTTCATTTGTGATACGTGTTTTAAAATGTATTTTTTTTTTTTGCGTATTACTGGGTATTTATAAATTCTATAGATCATATACAGGGGTTACACAAAAGGTCTTCAATGCATTTCCGTTTATTGACGGAAATTGCTGAACGGGAAATGTTAACAGCGCTATGCGTTTAATTAAAATAACTTTTAGCATAGTATGTAATAACCAATGAATTTATGGATCTATACAGGGCTGAACAAAATAAAGCGGATATTTTTTGTACTATTCATGGAAAATGCAGAATTTCGGTTTTCAAATGCGTTATGCATTTTCTAAATTGTTTATTTAGACATCTTTCACCTTAAAAAATTGCAAAGTTTTGTTGCAGTACTCTGAATGTCGAAAGCGTTTCCTAATCTATGCGGAAGACATTATTTTTCGTTCTTGTTTTATTTTACGAAAGAAAAAACTTTTTGGAGGCTTTATTGAATGTACGAAATAAAAGTGAAAATTGTTTTGAATTGAAAAAAATACTCTAATGCATATTTTTACTTTTAATATGCATTTTTAGATTGCCTACAAACTACACCAAAGGTCATTTTTATATGAAGGTTAAAATTATGTATACAGTAATTCAGTTTTTAAATTAATTGGAAGTTAAATATGTACATGAAATAAGGAGCTTGTGTCTTAGAGTAGCTTTAATGTACCTAAAAGCAAAGACTCAAATGATTTAGTTGAGCCATTTTTTTCATTTTACAAAAAAAAAAAAAAAAAAAAATACACTTTTTTGGTTATGTGGGAAAAGTGAACAACGAGCTTATGCCAATCTTAAGGCTAATAGTCACTCAGCTTCCTAATTCCCCTCGATAATGTTAAGTCTACAGGCGTTTGAAGCATTTTTGTATTCAAAATGTCTCCTCAGGTAATGAATATTTTTAACAACTTTTTCCTGTGTTCTCTTCTTTAAGGATATCTCATTTATTCTTAGTTTTCAAAATATAGAATACTGAAAGAAGGAGTTAAAAATATTAATTTCCCGTGGAGATATTTTGAATATAAAAATGTATCAAACGCCCATAGACTTAACATTACCATGGGGAATTCGGAAGCTGAGTGACTAGCAGCCTTAAGTGATTCATTGCCAATTGTGGCAACAACTTTATACCACATTTTGAATATTTATGTATATTACTCAAAATGTTATTTATATTATTGCAACAAATAAACGTTCATTGTTGAGATAATTTTAAAAAATCACGCGTAAAATTATCTTAAAAATAAGATTGTATTAGTAAAATGTTTAAAACTTTGAAGCAAATTATATTCAAAGGTACACTTTTTCTGTTCGATCATGTAAAAACTGAAATTATGTTAAAATAGAATACGTGTGCGATAAAATCACACATATGTGATGGCACAAGTTGTTGCAATCATCGTTCTGACGTCAGCGTCAGTGACATACAATGTTTTTCATTATAATGCAGAAAGTGTTTCCGGTAATCTCAAACACAATTCTTTTAAAAGGCGTTTATAAAATGCATAAAAACTATGCTTTAATAAATTTAACAACTGTGAAGCTTAACGAAATATTACACTACAGCATTTAATTTAGCGGCAATTTATTTTCTTAATCCCAGATAGAACTGTTCTAACAGACGTTTATAATATGCACAGAAAATGTGCTTTTATAGAAACTGTAAATCCCAGCGAAACGTTGCACTACTATATTCAACTTAATTATTTTTAGTAACCTAAAATAAAATTCTTTCAACAGATGCACGATAAAATACACATGAAATCTGCTTACTGTAGCAACTGTGAATTCTGACGAAATGTTACACTAATGCACTTAATTTAATAGTATTTTCAGTAAATTCAAATACATGTATTTAAACGGACGTTTATAAAATGCTTTGCAAGTATGCTTTAATAGTAACTTGAACAACTGTGAACCCTAGCGAAATGCTACACTACTACATTAAACTTAACTAAGTATTTTCAGTTACCTGAAATACAATTCATTCAACAGATGCACGACAAAATACATACAGGGTGGTTCAGAACTATATGTCAAAAATGTAAAGGCAGGTAGAGGGGACCTAAGTAAGTAGATTTCGTATAGGAATGTGGGTGCGGAAATGCAGAGTTGAAGCAGTAGAGGGGATTGTTGAGTGTGGCGGATGAATGCTCTTCTTTCGCTTGAATCGTCCTTTCCCGACCGGATTTCAAGCAACGTGGATTATTACACCAAAGCGGAACTTGCCGACATGCACTTCATGTATAGGATTGTGCAAGGAAATGGATTGGCTGCTCAAAGGATTTAGATTGAACCAGTGGTGACTCGTGACTGTCATATTTTGGGGCGCTAAATGCATGACGGACAACTTTAGTCTTTTCTTACCATAATTGTTTAAAAGAAATCTTTAACTTTTTTAATGGTACATCATTCAGCCAAAAAATAAAACAAATATTCCTCTTAAAGAAATAGTGGTAAGAGAAGAATAAATTTCGAAGCTATACATTTAGTGCTCCCCCCCCCCCCCCCAAAAAAAAAAAAAAAAAATGTTAGTCACGAGCCGCCACTGGATTGAACGATTCCCGGGTAAGATTCCTGCTGGATCCCCGAATATTTGAGTGTCTTCTTAAGGAGTTGTGCGCGAGTGGATCGTTTTATGCTTCCAGGCGTGATAAGGGCACTGTAAGATATCGCAGAATTCTTGCAGTTGAAGAAGCAGCATTACGCACAGTAGAGGATAGTCCTTCGATAAGTTCAAAAGCTGTTGGACTTGTGTTGGGTGTGAACTATTTCCTTGCTTAGCCCTACACATAGAATGCATGTTGGCAATCTCCGCATTGGTGTAACGATGCATGTTGCTCGAAATCCGTGAGAGAATGACGATTCAAGCTAGCGGAGCGCTTTCATCCACCTAACTAGACAGCGCCTTCTATTGCCTCAATGCTGCCTTTCTGCACCCACATTCCTATACGAAATCTGTTTATTTAGGTCCCCTCTACCTGCCTTTACATTTTTGAGATATAGTTCGAATACCCTGTATAAAATGAGCTTACTGTAGCAACTGACGTTGCATTAATGCATTTAATTAATTAGTAAGTATTTTCAGTAACTTCAAATACATCTATTTCAACGGACATTTATAAAATGCTTTACAAATATGCTTTAATAGTAACTCGAACAACTGTGAATCCTAATGAGACATGGAAATAAATTACTAAGTAAAAAATAATAAATGCCCTATTAGTTTTTAATACAAATCAGTACTATGCTTTTTAAAATACTATTTTGAAATAATTGAATTAAGTAATATAATAGAGATTAAATTAAAATCCTTAGCTTAACTGCTTTGCGCTCTGGCGCTGTTAGCGGATGTATGTCACTAGCCACCAGTGTTGTCGCATCTGACAGGTTTTTTATTTTTTATTTTTAGAAATTTTGAATTCACACCACAAAAATTTAATTGATAATTTTCTTTTACTTTATTTATGGAAAATCAATCCTTTTGTAAAGCAAAAGTAAAAGTTAAAACATTCTGGTGCGAATTCGGAGTGTCTAATTAAAAAATCAGCCATGCATCATGACGTACGCTGCGTACGTCATTGTTGGAAATGACGAAAATAGCATTACGTACTAGTTTGTACGTAGTAGTATGTCATAGAGCGCAAGAGGTTAAATAACTACTGAAAAAAATGCATTTTGACTTATTTCTGATTAGCTTTAACTAGATTCATAAGTTTTAAACTTAGAAAATATTTGAAAGGTATTTTATATTCTAAATCCATTTAAGAAAATTCTGTTTTGTTTTTAACAGATACATTTAAATTTTTTGGAATATTTATGCAGTAATAATTTAAAATAGAAAATTTGCGCACAAAAACCTATAAAAACTGAATTAATCATTCAGATTTACAGGAATAATTAAATTCATTTAGAAAAATACTATTTAATTGAGAAAAACGCAGATTTTTTTCTGATTTCCTATAGCATTTGTTTTATGCATTGCAATTATTTTTCTAATAGTTTTAACTACAAAAATAAGTTTTAAACCTAGAAAAGAGATTTTTTTTAAAAGTTTATAGAAGTGTTTAAGAATATTCTATAATACTGTTTGTAACAGATATGGTTATTAATAATTTTATGTAATATTTATTCAATAACTTCATTAAAAAAATCGCATATGCAAAATAGCATTACTATATTAATCATTCTGACCTCCAAGAAAGGTTATTCATTTAGAAAAAGACCATTTGAATGAGAAAAAAGCCGATTATTTCTCCAGATTTTCCAACTGCAACTTTTAATCTAACAATTCTAAATGAAGAGATCAATTTTAAACCTAGTAAAAAGATTTGTAAAAATTTTTTAGAAGGATTTAAGAATGTTCTATATTGCTTTATAACAAATACATACGTATAACAGATTTTCTATATTTATGCAATAACTTCACATTATATATTTGCATATACAAATCTAGAATAAATCCATCAATGATTTCGACTCCGGGGAAATGTTAAATTCATTTAGAAAAAAATTAACTGAATGGAGAAACCACAGAAACAAAATATCGTATTTTCATACCTTTCATTAACAAGATATAACAAGAAAGAAAAAATTATGCGTAGCATATTTATAGCATAGATTATGAAACACTTTCCAACACATTAAGAATAATGTAACATAACTGCGCCGTTTAATAAGTTAAAACAATATGTCTAACTCAACTATCTGGAAACGCATAACACATTTGAAAACCCAATGCTGTCCCCATGTACAATCGGTAAATTATCATAATTTTTTGAGCAGCCCTGTATATGATATATAAATTTGTATCTATTAACTACACTGGTTTCCAAAAATTAAGGAAATATCACAAAAAGAGCGATAACTCGTTCAAAAAGAAACCTATTACTATGAAATGTGCATATGTTGATAATTAAAAGATGCTGAATAAAATTTCAAAATGCAAATTAGTGGCGCTGCAATCGGATTGCGTCATCTGTGATGAGCATAAAAATGCATGCTAGAGAGTGCGGCTGCAGGTGTCGCATGTGACTATGAGATAAGAAAACTGAATAGTAATTCATTAGTATGACCTCGAGGTATCATTTTTCCGCAGATTTGCGGTATAGAGCTATTGGAAGACTGAAGGCAGCTCAAAGTCAGACAGAAGTGACCCGATGGCTAAATGTGAGCCTTCTGTTGTTCATAGGCTTTGGCACAAAATTCAAACCACTAGTTCGGCCTCCAGAAGTTTCAGCCAAGGACAGGCAAGAGCTACGACAAGCAACGATGATCGATATTTGCGGTTATGTGTACGAAGGAATAGAACAGCAAACCCCTCTCATCTTAGAGCCTCCCTTTCTGAAGCCACTGGAAGGTTAGTATCAACGTCTACTGTGCATAGAACTCTTCCTGAAGGTGGTCTTTACGCGAAGCGACCAGCTATTTTTGTGTCGCTGACCTCACGTCACCGGAGGGAACGTTTAAGGTGGGCACGTCAACCTGCCCACCGGACGGCTGATTAATGGAGGCATGTTCTCTTCACGGATGAGTCCCGGTTTAGCCTCCAAAGCGATAGCAGTTGTTGTTTGATTTGGAGAGAACATGGAACATGATATCATTCAACAAACATTCGTGAAAGCGATTCTAACGGAGGAGGCAGTGTCTGTGTTTGGGGTGGTATCTCTTTGTGTGGAGTACAGACCTCCATGTCTTTCCACGTGGAACTGTGAATGCTCACTTCTATAGAGACGATATTCTTGATCCTTATGTGCGCCCTTATGCCGGCGCAATAGGTAATGACTTCCTGTTACAGGACGACAACGCTACACCGCGCAAGGCTCGCATCTTGGAAGATTATCTTCATCACTAAACTATTCAGTGCATGGAATGGCCAGTTCAATCACCCGGACTTGAATCCGATCGAGCATATTTGTGATGCTTTAGGAAGATGTTTTGCTGCTCTCAATCCCCCTCCTCAGACCCTTTCCATGCTTACAACTGCTTTACAGGAGCAATTTCTCGCACTTCCCAGCGAACTTATCGATCGCCTAATTGACAGTATCACACATCACTGTTTGTGCTGTATTGCTTCTAGGGGTGATCATATTCCATACTAAAGGTACATTTCCTATACCAAACTGACACATTTGTTTTCTTTATTTTATAATTGTGTTAATTTCTGAAACACCACATTTATCTGGTAATTTCTTTTAATGTTACTTTATACCTTACTATGTATTTGATATTGTGGTTCAATTTTATTAAAATCTACATGTAACATTTTGAGTAACCGCTATTTTTGTTGTTTTTCCTTAATTTTTGGAAATCATTGTAGTACATGCATGAAGAAATTTAGTTCAGTTAAGAAATACATACCTCAGTTGAAAATGTCCCTTCAGCAATTTTCGCTAATAAGGAGAATGGTATGTGAATTCTTTTGTGCCGCCCTGTATATGAGGTATAGAATTTACATACAACGAGCAACATGCAAAAAATTAATTAAATTTAAGAGCGCATACCGAAATTGAAAACGCACTTTCAGCATTTATTGCTCAAAGACACTACTGTGACCGATTTCTTTTGTGTGTCCCTGTAAATGTAAGGCAAATTCTATGAATGCCCTATTCTATAATAATCATTTTGTAGTGAAATTCAGTGATTATTTATTTATTTCATTACATTTGACACAGCGTAATGTCATTAAAATACATTGCAAACGATTTTTCTCAATTGGCCGTGATGTAATAGCTTTCTTATGAGTGCATCTGTACATGAAATGTTAATGCTACGCACTTCATATTCAATACCGAAAATACCATGGTAAACATCATTAATATATTTAAATTACATGAAAATTAGAGTATATTTATGTGAGCTAGAGCGTGGAAGACGGACTGGCGGACAAACAACTTCACTTGCTAATAACTTTATCTCAATAAATAACTTTTAACCATCGAAATACAGTTTTAGCTTTTTTACATGTCCAAAGTATTTGAGAATATTCTCTCTTTCTCTCTCTACATATATATATTTCATAACAGACGTATCAATGAGTTACATATTAATGCCATAATTTTATTAAAATTTCTCAAATACAAATTTAAATTCCCCGAATCAATACTTTTGAATTCAAGAAAAAATTAAATTAATTTAAGGAAATTCAATTTAATTGAAAAAAGGATGAGTAATTTTATTTTATAAGGATTAAATTTTCTTTTTCACAGATTTTATTTCGGATCGCGATTCGATTATATTCCATATAATTTCATTTCCCATTGACATAATTATTATTAATTATTAGGTATCCAACTCGGGCTATCTGCGTCGTAGAACATAGGTAAACACTTTTTTTTTTTTTTTTTTTCGAAAGATCTAATGGAATTTTTACATTTAATATCAGCGATATTTCGTATTGCTTGTGAGGAGTTAATAAATCCAAAAGATTCCGTTATTTACAGCAGTCTTTTTCATTCTTCAAATTTCAACGGTCTAAGGGCGTAGTTTGATTACATGTCTGTTACATTCATATTTTGTTTATGTTATTTATTATTTTTAATTTTTTTTTTTTTGTATTTATTGATGCAATTTTAATTTCGTTATGGGGTATTAGCCGGAAATAAATGCTGAAATATTTATACTATTTTAAGCGCAAACATGTAAATAATCAGTAATCGGGCTACACTGAACCTTATTTAAAAAAGAAAACAATGATAATAATAATAATAATAATAATAATAATTTGAGAAACAGTTTTGAAACAAGCTAATATAACATAATATTTAATGTACAGTCGTGGGAAAAAAAAGTAAACCGCCTTCTACTAACTTTGAAACTTATTATAATAGAAGAAAGTTACTGGTATCAAACGATTGAAAATAAAGTCTACTTTTAAATGGTGTATGTAAAATTGCTAAGGGGGCTATCTACAAATCAAAAATCAGACCAAACTTCGTTTTTTTAATAGCAATACTCAATTTTGACAGTATATTTTAAATCTTCGGTACAAACTATGCCTAGAAATTAAATTTCATGTCATTTGGATGGCAAATTTGGAAATTATAAACATTCAAAATTCAGAGCTAATATTAAGTTACATTTTCATATTTTTATTAATATCTCCTGAAATTATAATACTACTGGGATAACATTTTAACTGGTTATAATACTAAAATGCTCAAACATAAATACACTGTATTCGCAATTTTTAAAATTTTATAATATTAATTATGAATTATGAAATTAATATTCGAAAAAATATGAATTGTAACCTACAATATTTTGATAGAATTATATTTATTATGTCCTGCTTTATACGAATTCTCAATTAAAATTTTTCTTCCGAGCTTTTTTTCGAATTATGTCTAAAACGTTAAAATGATTGTTTAAAGGGGATTGCAGAAAAGCATAATATGAAAAAAAAAAAAAAAAAAAAAAAAAAAAATCCCTTGCCGGCCCGGCCTGCAGGCGGAGGTAGATTTCGAAACTAAGTATCGAAATTTTCTGGCGCATTTTCAGATTTATTTTTAATAGAAAAAATATTACTTGTCTATTGATTACTTAACTATAACTTGCTGACGTGATTTTTGAAGAAATTTATAAGCGACCTGTGTTTTTATTTTTCGTTCAATTAATTAAAGCTTTATTTACAAACAATTATTTTCTCAGTAGGACAATATTTTTTGTTTCTAACACAATTTCTTCGATAAATTCTATTCAAAATGCCCACTTTGACATCATTTTTTGAAATATATTCTGCCTCTATAAAAAAAATCGATCATTACGGTACATTATATGGTTTCTGAATAAGACAATCTACTAATTGGATGCGTTTGAGAGCAAAAATGAATTTAAAAATGAGTAAGAAAATAAGCCGATTGGATTTGAATACTCCCTTAATACGATGATTTCTTTTCTTCAACCGCTATGTATTTTTAATTTGTTTTTACTGTAAGAATTGATTCTATCAAAAACTTGTCTATGTAAATATTGTAGTCAATATTAAGAAAATATATAATAAATTCATGCGGAGTTTATATCTTGTGAATTGACGAAGTAATGGATTTTTTCTTCTTCAACTCCCCCTTTTTGTTTTTATTTATTTATTTATTTATTTTTTTGGCGGTACGAATTGGTCTTATCAAAAACTTGTCAATATAAAAGTTGTAGATAATATTAAGAAGATTTATAATAAATTTAGTTGGATGTGATATCTTGAGAATTGGCGAAGTTATGAATTTTTTTCTCCCTAAAATCCTATTTTTTGCGCCCCTTGAGCCCATTTTTAATTTTAACAAATATCTGTGATACATAAATTTTTGGTCGAATTTTTAGAAGTAACAAAAACTTAAAACTGATTTGATATGTACAAAAATTAAAAAGTTAAAGGGTTTTTTCGGTTTTCACAAAACCCCTCCCGATATCCATCCCCTTGCTCCGATTTTGCCCATTAACGAACATGACCCAGATTTTATGCCCCTTGATTTTATGTATTAGTTTGGAAGAGGTTTGTGCAGAATTGTGGAAGTTATCGTGTTCAGAAGAAAGTGATATATATATATATCAACTTCTTCATATATTTGTGATTTCAAATTTATTATATATATACATAGATAGATAGATATATATATATAGATAGATAGATACATAAAGTTTTTTACTGACGGTGGTTTTTGGGTTCTAGAGGTCATGATCGATGTAGATCTGCAAAAAATTTTCAGAAATTCCAACATAGGGGAGAATGTAATAGGTAGTATTTCATACGAAATCTACCTAAAATATATTTTACTCATTTTATTGAAACCTTTGGGCAAACAATAATCGAATAGTATTAAGCGAGTGAAATGGTCATATTGGCAAGACATAATCCATTAACAGTAGTGACATATGCATTCTGTAGCATTTCAACAATCGAATACTGAACTTCAAGTTGGATACAGCCTGTAAAATAGACTCAATTTAAAATAATTAATTTCTCTGAAACTAACCGTATGAATTTCATGAAAATTTGTTTTTAGGCTAATTGAAGGGTGTAGAATTTATTTATGGTGCCAAACTTGGGTATTGCTTTAGAAAAAACAATGTTTGGGTTCGTTTTTATAAGCAGATGGTCCACTAATCAAATTTCATATACATCATTTAAAAGTTGACTTTATTTCCAATTTGGTACCAGTAACTTTCTTCTACAATAATTTGTTCTAGAGTTAGTACGGGGTGTTAACTTTATTTTTCACGGTTGTACATTCTTTTCCTATTGAATGGTGTAAAAATGGAAGTTGTGTGATGTTTAGAAGAAAAAAAATAACATAAAATAAAAGTAAAAATGTACTAAAGGCGAGATGTATTAGTAATGTGTTGTTATCATCAATATGGCACGAGCGTTACTCAACAACATACTTTTGTTTTAAACCGAGATAGATAATCCTAAATTCCAAAATTTTGTAACAACAGATGTTCTCATAATGTGAAACCAAGATTACTTAGAAAACAGCATTTGTATTTTAATATGTATTTTAGAAAGTATAAAAAATCGACTTATCTTCCAATTAAATAAAAATTAATGGGGTGTAATTCGACCCCATCCGCACTCCCTCATCAATGAATATACTACTAAGAAGCCACTTTGGTCGTTCCCCTCTTTTAATTTAGCTACCTTTCCAAACGAATAATTTGAGATAAAACATAAAAAAGAAAGAAAAAAAACTATAAAGTTGTTATGACTGTTAACGTTGTTATAATACGATATTTTGTTGTAATACGATATTTCGTAGACGTCTTAAATTTTTTTCCTTACTTTATTGCCATATGAATAGCACGCAAAGTAACTATTAGTTCGATTTGAGTAATATTCGAAAAATTTCAGTAAACCTTAACTTTAGTGATTTAGATTGCTATTTTTAATATTACAAGAGATTTTTTTTTTAATTTAAAGAAAAAAAAGCAACTGACATAGTTTTTATTTTATCAGCTCGCCTTTTTATAATACACAGCCCTCCAAAAGTTAATGAACAGGGACTATGGATGCTTTCGATTGTACACGGTTTGTTGAATATCTACCAAAATTTTTGGCGAATCGTTCTTCAACTTCTTGGATGTAAAGAACATGTTTGATTTCATATCTTTCGGTGAAGGTTTGGTCTGGAGGACAATTAGGGGGCTAATAATACATTTAATAATAAAATAATATTTACGATCACCCATGTGACAGAAAATGCTGAAAATGGTTTGTCACTGTGTTAAATGACTATTTGGGTCCTGTTCAACGTTTGTGTGCATTTGTGTGAGGTTAGCGCTCATATTCGTGACGATGTTATTGTGTCTATGAAAAATTCAAAAGTATTTTGTTTATAAGCATACAGAGTTTTCAACCAAATTTAACACAACTTTCCGAAAGCCTGATAAAGAACAGTAACAACAGTATAATGCACTTAAAACATGAATATATTGAATATTTGATGAGATATGGGCATTTGTATGAAATAATTTTTAACTGCGCATGCGTGGAAGATGCTAAAATTTTTATTTTATAATTTGGTAGTCAGCTATTTAGGGCAACTTATATAAAAAGTTCAGTTAAATATCGTGAAAATTCACAAACATAGGGGTGATATAGGGAGTTGCTTTCTAAAAATAGATTTATTATAAGGGATTTTGCAAAACTTTTTAATCAGCTCACTATATCTTTCTGAGTTTTCACAATATTTGCCTGAACTTTTTATAGAAGTTGCCCAAAATAGCTGACTACCAAATTATGAAATAAAAATTTTGATCGATGCACGCGCAGTTAAAAATTATTTCATTTCATTTTGGTAGATATTCGACAAAGCGTGTACAATCGAAAGCTTCCAGTCCCTGTTCCTTAATTTTTGGAGCCTAACACTCAAAAGACTAACACTTCATAATATATTTCTTAATGTGCTTGATATTTCTTATTGACGATTCTTTCGGTGTGTTTTATTGATTGCGACAGTGTATTTCTTTTCAAATGCAAATGTTAAGTGTAATTTTTTTCGCGTTTCAGTTTATGTGAAAATACCAAATTTCAAATCATTTGCATTATAAGTTTTGTAATAAAAATTATTCAAAATTTTGACCCACCCCCGTGTTAAATTATTTTAATATATTTTTTCCAATATTAATGTTATCTTTATTACTTTTCAATGAACTTACAATTTAGAAATCCACAATTAATATCTTATTCTTGTAATTTCAATAAAATCATTATAAAAAATAATAATTATGAAATTAACGTTAAAATAAATATGAATATAAATTATAACTATTTTTCCAGTAATGAATTTCTAGAAGTTTCTGATATATGTAAATTTATTCATATTCATTAATATTTAATGAAATTAACGAGTAACTTGTATTTAAATTTTAGCCTACTTAGGACAATATCATATTAATTTCTAATAGTATACTATCTTAAATGAGAATAAAATGCATAATGAGTGTATTTGCTATACCTAATGCTATGACAGTATGGATTTTAATTTGGTATTTTTTTCCCCTCTATCCTTTTTAATCTTGTTTCATTTTGAACTTAATTGGTGTTCAATGGTTTATTTCTCGGTTTTCTGCGTGTGGTAGTACCAAATTCATATTCTTTAGCTAATTTATGTCTAATATGAAGATGAAACCATACATTTTATTCATATTCGAGGATGGAGTATCACAGCTGACGTTTATTCCAACAGAGCGAAAAATGTCCAGACCAGGAATCGAACCTGGATACTTGGCGTGCCGTGGCGCAGCCAAGTCCAACAAATAAGAGTGAATTATGTCAGCCAGTTATCGTCCGGATAGCCTGACAGGTAAGGCATTGGCACAGCACGCCAAGTATCCAGGTTCGATTCCTGGTCTGGACATTTTTCGCTCTGTTGGAATAAACGTCAACTGTGATACTCCATCCTCGAATATGATTTAATCCAGTTGGAAAAATATTCGTTCCCTTCATTATGACCATACATTTTATTTGTGGAATTTAAGGCATTTGGGACCTGATGATTCTGTCTAAGTCCTACAAATTTCTGTTATTCAATTTCTGCTGTTTTTTACTATGTGTTTGGAATCTATGTAAAGTGTGTTGGGGAAGGGGGTGGGACTGTATTTGTTAATGTCATTTTATTCATAATTTCACAGTTTTTGTTGGTGGTCGGTAATGTTTATTTAATGGTTATATATATATATATATTTCAAATTAATAGGTGGTATTGTGCAGTTTTCCATAAAAAAGTGTAATAAAAATAAATTTTATCCAGAAGTACATGTTATCAAGTAAGTGACACACGAATTCGAGATCACATCACAGCAATAAAAATTAAGCAAACATTCGAAATCCTACAAATATCATTCCACATTTAGTTAACTTTAACATCCAGGGAAAAAAAAGAAAAATAAATAAATAAAAATAGGTATACTTTTGTAATTATTTGATACCTATTTATAAGAAATTCCATTTGAAATTGCACATTTACCATCTCATAGTATCACCTAAAAATTCAAAGTATAATGAATTTGTATATTCACTATTGTTGGTAAAAATTTATATTGGTTTATAATGGTTTTACATTAGCATTCAAATTATTATGCTGCAAAAGCGCATGTGATTATGAATGTAAGTCTATTATGATAAATCTTTACATTCTGAATTGTCAATTTTTTTAAAAATATTATTTCTTATTATTAACTAGCAGGCTGATCCCGCTGCGCTGGACCATTTTTCAAATAAACCTTCAATCAAACGAAATGGAAAATCCGACCCTGTATTTTAAATTAATATGTACCTTCACCTGGAAGGTTCTTCCGCATTTTCTGAATACGCATCGGACGCAATTGCACTATTATATTATTTGATGCGTTAGACGAAATACGGGCAATTCAGAAGCAACTCTTTTAGTACACATGTAGAGTTTGGGAGGGAAATGCGGCCATTACGATCATGTCACCACACTACTAAAAAAGAGAGAATTACAATGACTGCAGAGATTGACCATTTAACTTAAAGAATGTTCGGGTTATTCACTTTCGTTTGTTAGTTCTTTTACTCCGGTCTTCTCAGCTTGGTACTTTGTGCGGATCTGATAACATAAATACAATCTCTCTCTACGTTACGTTATATTTGGTAATATACGTCTTCTTTTGCCAGGTTTTCCCTACAGTTTCTTATCTTTGATTTCTAGTAGAGTAAATACAATCCAAACAGTATTTAACTTTTATATTTTAAAATATGTGAATCATGTAAAAGTGGATATTTAAAGCGGAATTGTGTGAATAAAATTAAAATAATATCATTTTAACTATCGTTTCTTTTTACATACCAGTTTTAATCATGCAACTATTAACCTAGGAAAATAACCTCGATAACTAATTCAAATAGAAAACTAAACCTCTAGTTTTCATTCAATAAAATATTCCCAATCATCCATAATCGGATCTACAACCAAGTTTGATGTGCAACGTTAGAAATGTTCGTAACGGTATGGCTAAAAATGTACCAGAGTTGTTTACAAAACAGAGTTAATTACGTTCCAAACTACATTCCATTAAATAATGTCAAATTGCTGTTGATTGAATTTTAGATCTTTCACTATCAAAACTCTTTGCAAATGATAAATAAAGTTAGTTATGCAAAATTTTTAGTTGTGGTCTTTTTTTGGCAAACCGGAGATTCTTTTCGCATTTCTCTAATGAGCGTAATAAAACGGAGAAATAAACATGCTTTTATTTTCAAGACGTCATTATTCATCAGTTTGTTGCCTAAATAAAACTAAAAACGTTAATTTGTGACTATGATCAGCTACTCGGGCAGCATCAGCCAAAATTTTATAATCATTGAAATTTTAATTGAATTTGAGGTACTTTTTAAAAAAAAACCTAGGCTAAATGAACAAATATTGTTCCATTGGCTACCTTTGGCATTTGAAAATTATTTTTTGTACATTCAAATTAATGCTTTTTTAGTGATAGTAAAATAACTGCACATGAAAAATATCTATTAGTAAATCTTGTTTTGTCCGTTTGCTCCATAATAAAAAAAACATAAATTTGCTAATCGCTAATTACTTAAAGTGCAAATTTCGCGTAATCTTCTGAAATCGGATTTACCGTCCACGGTTCCTTTCAAATATAAACGAATCTTCCAACACTACAGAGTAAATTCGCCAATTGTAATGTAGCTGATTATGGAAGATTCATCCAATATCTTTTTTATAACATTTCTAAAAAAAGGGAAGATATGAAATAAAAGAAAGAAATGACGAATGGAATGGAATATCGAAAAGTGATTTCAGAAAGCAATTTTTATTGCAAAATGTCTTTTTTCGTGATAGAAATAACGCATAATTGCTTACATTTTCTTAAGAATAATCTTTACTACCTAACATTGCAAACATTGAACGTTTGTATAAGGGAAATTGGCGATATGTTTTTTATTAAAAAAAGAATGGACAATATTAGCTAATCTGGCTTCGAGGTATAAAAGTCACACATTTTGGGAAAACAAACCGACATGCTTTCGCAGTAAAGTATGATGAGAAATTTTTTAAATGTGTAAAATTAAATTATTTTACAATATGTATGTGCGTGTGTGGGAGGCATTTATACTAAAATTAAAATATTTGACTCCATTTTTAAAATATTAATTGCTGTTTACATATTGTAATTTGAATTTTAAAAAATATTAAAAAAATGCTTTAGTACACTTGCAAAATCACCTTTATTGTAAACATCGCTTGAACCCAATTCACGCTTACGTCTTTTTGGCTTAAAATCAAATTGTTTGGCGACAAAAGTGAATTCAAAAATCACAAATAAACATATAACATGTAAATCATAAGTACCATCATTTTTATAATTACATCTGCTGGTTTCATCTGTGAGTCACATGATGGAAGAGTTAGAAATAAAAAACAACAAATCAAAAACAAAATTGTTACCACAAGGAAGGTCTCCTTAAAGAGCCTACTCAAATTATTTTGAAAAGAAAAATTCTTTTAAAAGTACTCATGTATGTAGTAAAACATCAGTCAAATTTGGCGGCGTAATCTCAGTAAAAATCTGAAAAAAATCTATATATATTCGAGTATTTGGCGCAAAAAGACGAACGTTCCACGCTATTTGGCTAGCCAACACATGTCCATCCCAAATGCAAGATATTTAAATGCATTTGAAAATTGCTTGTTAAATAAGTGTTTAAATGCCTAAAACTCAATGAATTTAAACTTAAACGAAGGATTAGCGTGTTATTTTTTATATTTAAGCGTATATAATATAAAAAATAGCGTGTTGCAGTAGTAGTTTAATTTTACATGGCTTCACCGGCTGGAAATGTTTTAAGGATACTATTTGATTATTCATTCAACCAATTTCGCCAAATTATATAAATTGCCAAACTATTCGCCAAATTATATAAATTGCCAAACTACTCGCCAAATTATACAAATTGACAAAATTTTTATTTTAAACAACGAAAGAATAAATAAATTTTTAAACATTAATAAAATTACAAATAGTAATGAAATTAAAAATCACTTGATGACGCAACAAACATGTGTACCGTGTTTAATGTCAAGTGAATGTAAAATTTACGATCAGCAACTATTGGCATTTAATCTTATAGTTTGGCGATAGTTATTTTGTCGACGGGATAATCAAGTAGTACCGTTTTAAATTTGTTTTAAAAGTAGCTGCCTAATTAAAAATGCTACCATTAAACATTTTATATTAAATACTTGTTTCCATGGCAACAATAGCCTCCATTTCTTGTTTCTGATACTAACAATATCGAAGTCAAATTGCCAATCTTCCGAATCGGACATTAATTTTGAATTTTGAAAAAATTTAATAAACTGAAATTTTGTTTTAAACCGTGTAATTACGGCAATATAATTTTAATATATACACATATAAAGGTATACGACAAAACTGTAGTAATAAAAATGTATTTATTTAAGTTAAACTTAATCTAACTATCTTCGTATGAAGAGTAGAAAAAGGTTTTACTTAAAAATTATTTATGATAAAAAAGTATCATTCAAAATTTTATTGTGCCGCCAACCAGCATTAAATTGCCAAAAAAATTAAATTTTCATTATTTTTTTACAAACGCTAAATTGAGGTTCCGCGGATTTTTTTATAAACATATTATATGTCACGAGAAGAATCTTCTATATATTTCTCATGAGAAGATATTTTTTCAAATATTTCTGAGCATGAACTTATCGAAACTTCCTTGATATCATCCTATCAATTTTTCAGATGCATTTCTCTTAACCTGACGCAAAAGATAAAGAGCCAAATCTTATTTCAATTGCAATATTTTAACCGAGTAATTTTCTAACCATTACGAACATTCCCTTTCATGTTTAAATTAAATTTTTTTCGTTTTTTAATATTATCACTCATTAAAAAGGATTGTTTTCTTCTTTTTATCTACCTTCTTTTATTTTTATTTTTTTTTTTTATTAAAATTAGTAACAGTTTTTTTCTTTTATGTTTCGAGGTGCAATAGCTGTTTCAATTTTTTTTATCAACGATAAATTTCGCCAAGAAATAAAATGGTAAACCTTATCGTCCAAAATAACAGAACTTTCCTTCACAATTCCATAACTAATATGGGTAGAATGATGTGTTATAGCTTAAAACCTTTCCTGAAACGATACTTATCTAACGGTATAAGTTCCGTGAAAATCCATGCAGTAGAACTCGAAATCTAGACGTTCGGAACGAAATTTCCGTTTGGATTTTATATATATACTAGCAGGCTATGCCCGCTGCGCTGGTCAATATTTCCAAATGAACCTTGGATTAAACTAAATGGTGAATTTGAACTTGTATTTTAAACAATATGGATCTTCAGCTTGACCTTGCACATTACTGAAAACGATGCGAACGCCATTGCGATATAATGTTATCCTAAGCGTTGGACAAAATTTAGCAATTAAGAAGTAATTGTTTTAGTTGATTATAAACAGCGCACTTATGGTCGGGTAATGAGACCGTTATGACAACAGGAATGAATACCTCTGTAACTAATCAACATATAATGAAATCGTATATACTAACACCATTCCTAAAAGTCATGCAACAAGGCCACTTGTAACAAAATATGTTCTGTAGATTTTTTTAAAAAGGCTAAACTTTCATAATCAGGTTCACTTAATTTTTGAACTTTTACTGTTGCTCTATAACTAAGTACCCTTGAACAATATGTATACACTAAAACCTTTCCAAAATTATTACCTAACTAATTGTGGTATATCCTACGAAAGTATTATAAACAATCGGAATGAAATATAAATTTCCGTTGTAAATATATAGTAGATGATGAAGATGCGATTTTGTGTAATAGAATTCATAGTAAAGTTTTCGCTTCAAACAAAAACGATGCTTTCAACATTAAAGCTAATACACCAATATGTGAAGTATCCGATTACGGAAGGTTAACTTGAATTCTCATGAGCAACTACTCAAAGAAAAGTGAATATGTGGCTTTTGTGATACTTTTATGTCAGCCGGGCGCAGGTAATAAATCAATAAAGATTGTTTTCATAGCATATTCTTATTTTATTATTTTCATTTAAAACACAAACCTTTCACTCATTTAATTTAAAATGCATACCTTATACTAATTTCATTTAAAAAACTGAAAAGATAAACAATAACAGGAAATAATGCCATAATTCAAAGCAAAAAAATATTTTTAATTTACATACGCAAAATGTAACTACTGCTACTGGGAATTTTAAAAATGCTATCAGCGAGATGTGCACAGGTTGTTATAAATGTATCCATTTTTTCTTCTTATCGAGGAGCAATTTATAAATCGCACAATATTATTCCAATTCCAATTTCTTTCATTGAGGAACCTATGGCGGAAAAAATGGAAAAAGACTCTTGTAGATTCTTCGGATGACGGCATCTGATGCCATAAACCGAGTTTATATATATGAAAATAATTTTTAAGTCGTTACAAACATTGCTTTCATACTTAAATATTTTCATTGGTACTACTTGTTATCCCGTCGACCAATTCCGCCAAATTATATAAATCGCCAAACCATTCGCCAAATTATATAAATTGACATAATCTTTATTTTAAATAATGAAATAACAAATAAATTAGTATAACATTAATAAAAATACAAATAAAACGTCGAAATTAAAATCACTTGATGACGTAAACACGTGTAGTTTGTTTAAATTCAAGTGAATTTGATATTTACGATCAACCATTATTGGCATTTAATCTTATAGTTTGACGATAGATTTTTGGTCGACGGAATATCTAAGTAGTACCTTTTCCATTTTTGTTTTATAACGCTAAATTCTCAGTAATTTTTTCCCTTTTATTTTACATAAAATCACTATTAAAAAAAAAAAAAATTAAGATGCTTGCATTTTTATTTCAAACTCATAGAGCTGTTTTTATTTTTTAGCCAAAATGGTTGATTTGAATTTTTTCCGTTGCTAGAGTAACGGATGTAATGATAGATATTTTGAGGTTTAGATGCCAAAGAGACCGCCAAATTAGAAAAATATGAAATGTGTCATGAACTGTTGGACTTATAAAAATTTATTTGGTAGCATTCGATTCAGCATACAATACTACATTAAAATATGCTATCATTTGACGCATAATTTTGATATTCGATTTTTTTCCCCTCCCCGTGCAAAAACCATTAGGGGTGACACTTTAGAAAATCCTTTCTTAGCAGAAGTTTATGTCATAAGAAGTATTTTTACCACGATTTTCAAGATTTTAGGTTCAGTAGTTTGCGCTGTGCGTTAATTAGTACCCTAATCCAGACTTTATTTTATATACTATATTAGATATGCGATTTTGCGGTGAATCGATGATCGAAAATTAGTTCAATATCATTTGAAATATTACATAACAGAGGAGAAAGTACGAAGAAAGACGAAGAAGAAATGACGAATTACAAAAGACTTGTAATTTTTTTTTTTCAAAATGTTGAATTTTTCCATAGTAATAACGTATTAAAACATAAATTTCCTTAAAAATTATCTTTATTTCCTAGATTTCGAATCTGTGAATTTTCCTATAAATGAAATTGGCGAAATGACTTGAGAAAATAGATAATATTTGCTTAAATAAATGGGTAATATTCGTTGATCTGAGTTCGAGTTTATAAATATCACATGCTTTCGGAATTACGGCGAAAAACATTTTTAAAAGTATGAAATTATTTTACAATATGTATGTGTGGCAGGAATTCACACTGAAATTTAAGTATTCGATTCCATTTTTAAAATATTAACTGATATATATATGAGTTACAATTGAATATGAAAATGTACTCAAAAAATGATCTCTTTCACCTAAAAAAAACACCATTTGTGAGATCATCCTCAAGCTAATGTCACGCTTATGCATTTTTGGCTTAAAATCACATTGTTTGGCGACAAAAGAAAAATAAAAAATTGTAAAGAAAGAAATAGTAATTACACATGTGACTCACAATTACATCTGCTTGTTTCTTCTATAAGTCACGTGATGTGACAATTAGATATATAAAAAAAGAAAAGAACAGAACAGAAAGAAAATGTCGTTAAAATTTCATCTAATCAAATTTTCAGATTCGTTTCCATATCTAACGCAAGCGATAAAGTGCCAAATATTGCGTATCAAGTGTAATATTTCTTATTAAATTAATTTTTAAGCATTACAAATATTTCTTTCAGATTTTGATTAAATATTTCCGTTTTTTAATATTATCGCTCATTAAAACGGATTTTCTTCTTCTTTTTTTCTTTTTTTTCATTTAAATAAAATTAGTAACAGTTTTTCTTTTATTTTTCGAGGTTTAATAGCCGTTTCAATTTTTTTTTTTTTTTTTTTTTTTTATCAACGATGAATTTCGCCAAGAAATAAAATGGTAACCTTATCGCCCAAAATAACAGAATTTTCCGTCATAATTCTAAAACTAATATAGGTAGAATAATGTGTTATAGATTAAAATCTTCCCAATACCTATATAACGGTATAGGTTCCGTAAAAATCCATGTGGTAGAACTCGAAATCTAGGCGTTCGGAACGAAATTTCCGTTTGGATTTTATATATATAATAGATAATAGAATAGACAATAGATTATATATATATATATAATAGAATAGATAATAGATTATGTGTTATGAACTATCTCAAAGTTTAAAACAGATCGCATTGTTAGATTTCCTAATTTTAACAATATCGCGTTATGTTAGTTCCACATTCCACCACCAGGGAGCGCACTCTATTCTCAACGAAAGCGTATCTGAACGAAACTCCTTCATGCAACCTTTCCGTAGATATATGAATCGGGAGGGTGGCGATCTTAACAAATAATTTAAGATAATTGCTGAAATTACTACGAAAAATATTTTAAAGGGTCTCTACGCGGGCCCCTAATAGAGTTAGAGGAAATCGGAAGACAGCAAAATAATCGCGGGGAAAAGTTTGCTTGGGTGCTTCGGAGCTACTTTTGGCGCGAGATCTAAGCTCTACGACCAATAGGAGCCCAGATATTTAAGGAAATATGAAGTAACAAAGTCCAAAATAATAGAATTTTCCGTAATAATTCTATAACTAATCTAGGTAGAATGATGTGTTATAGCTTAAAACCTTCCCTGGAATGATACCTATCTAACGGTATAAGTTCCGTAAATATCCATGCGGTAGAACTCGAAATCTCGGCGTTCGGAACGAAATTTCCGTTTGGATTATATATATATAATAGACTAGCAGGCTATGCCCGCTGCGCTGGTCAATATTTCCAAATGAACCTTGGATTAAACTATATGGTGAATTTGAACTTGTATTTTAAACAATATGGATCTTCAGCTTGACCTTGCACATTACTGAAAACGATGCGAACGCCATTGCGATATAATGTTATCTTAAGCGTTGGACAAAATTTAGCAATTAAGAAGTAATTGTTTTAGTTGATTATAAACAGCGCACTTATGGTCGGATAATGAGACCGTTATGACAACAGGAATTAATACCTCTGTAACTAATCAACATATAATGAAATCGTATATACTAACACCATTCCTAAAAGTCATGCAACAGGGCCACTTGTAACAAAATATGTTCTGTAGATTTTTTTAAAAAGGCTAAACTTTCATAATCAGGTTCACTTAATTTTTGAACTTTTACTGTTGCTCTATAACTAAGTACCCTTGAACAATATGTATACACTAAAACCTTTCCAAAATTATTACCTAACTAATTGTGGTATATCCTGCGAAAGTATTATAAACAATCGGAATGAAATACAAATTTCCGTTGTAAATATATAGTAGATGATGATGATGCGATTTTGTGTAATAGAATTCATAGTAAAGTTTTCGCTTCAAACAAAAACGATGCTTTCAGCATTAAAGCTAATACACCAATATGTGAAGTATCCGATTACGGAAGGTTAACTTGAATTCTCATGAGCAACTACTCAAAGAAAAGTGAATATGTGGCTTTTGTGATACTTTTATGTCAGCCGGGCGCAGGTAATAAATCAATAAAGATTGTTTTCATAGCATATTCTTATTTTATTATTTTCATTTAAAACACAAACCTTTCACTCATTTAATTTAAAATGCATGCCTTATACTAATTTCATTTAAAAAACTGAAAAGATAAACAATAACAGGAAATAAGGCCATAATTAAAAGCAAAAAAATATTTTTAATTTACATACGCAAAATGTAACTACTGCTACTGAGAATTTTAAAAATGCTATCAGCGAGATGTGCGCACGGTTGTTATAAATGTACCCATTTTTTCTTCTTATCGAGGAGCAATTTATAAATCGCACAATATTATTCCAATTCCAATTTCTTTCATTGAGGAACCTATGACCGGAAAAAATGGAAAAAGACTCTTGTAGATTCTTCGGATGACGGCATCTGACGCCATAAACCGAGTTTATATATATGAAAATAATTTTTAAGTCGTTACAAACATTGCTTTCATACTTAAATATTTTCATTGGTATTACTTGTTATCTCGTCGACCAATTTTGCCATATTATATAAATCGCCAAACCATTCGCCAAATTATATAAATTGACATAATCTTTATTTTAAATAACGAAATAACAAATAAATTAGTATAACATTAATAAAAATACAAATAAAACGTCGAAATTAAAATCACTTGATGACGTAAACACGTGTAGTTTGTTTAAATTCAAGTGAATTTGATATTTACGATCAACCATTATTGGCATTTAATCTTATAGTTTGACGATAAATTTTTGGTCGACGGAATATCTAAGTAGTACCTTTTCCATTTTTGTTTTATAACGCTAAATTCTCAGTAATTTTTTCCCTTTTATTTTACATAAAATCACTATTTTTTTAAAAAATTAAGATGCTTGCATTTTTATTTCAAACTCATAGAGCCGTTTTTATTTTTTAGACAAAAGGGTTGATTTGAATTTTTTCCGTTGCTAGAGTAACGGATGTAATGATAGATATTGTGAGGTTTAGATGCCAAAGACACCGCCAAATTAGAAAAATATGAAATGTGTCATGAACGGTTGGACTTATAAAAATTTATTTGGTAGCATTCGATTCAGCATACAAAACTACATTAAAATATGCTATCATTTGAAGCATAATTTTGATATTCGATTTTTTTTCCCCTCCCCGTGCAAAAACCATTAGGGGTGACACTTTAGAAAATCTTTTCTTAGCAGAAGTTTATGTCATAAGAAGTATTTTTACCACGATTTTCAAGATTTTAGGTTCAGTAGTTTGCGCTGTGCGTTAATTAGTCCCCTAATCCAGACTTTATTTTATGTACTATATTAGATATGCGACTTTGCGATGAATCGATGATCGAAAATTAGTCCAATATCATTTGAAATATTACATAACAGAGGAGAAAGTACGAAGAAAGACGAAGAAGAAATGACGAATTACAAAAGACTTGTAATTTTTTTTTTTCAAAATGTTGAATTTTTCCATAGTAATAACGTATTAAAACATAAATTTCCTTAAAAATTATCTTTATTTCCTAGATTTCGAATCTGTGAATTTTCCTATAAATGAAATTGGCGATATGACTTGAGAAAATAGATAATATTTGCTTAAATAAAATGGGTAATATTCGTTGATCTGAGTTCGAGTTTATAAATATCACATGCTTTCGGAATTACGGCGAAAAACATTTTTAAAAGTATGAAATTATTTTACAATATGTATGTGTGGCAGAAATTCACACTGAAATTTAAGTATTCGATTCCATTTTCAAAATATTAACTGATATCTATATAAGTTACAATTGAATATGAAAATGTACTCAAAAAATTTTCTCTTTCACCTAAAAAAACAGCATTTGTGACAACATCCTCAAGCTAATGTCACGCTTATGCATTTTTGGCTTAAAATCACATTGTTTGGCGACAAAAGAAAAATAAAAAATTGTAAAGAAACAAATAGTAATTACGCATGTGACTCACAATTACATCTGCTTGTTTCTTCTATAAGTCACGTGATGGGACAATTAGATATAAAAAAAAAAAGAAAAGAACAGAACAGAAAAAAAATGTCGTTAAAATTCAGATTCGTTTCCATATCTAACGCAAGCGTTAAAGAGCCAAATATTGCGTATCAAGTGTAATATTTCTTATTAAATTAATTTTTAAGCATTACAAATATTTCTTTCAGGTTTTGATTAAATGTTTCCGTTTTTTAATATTATCACTCATTAAAACGGATTTTCTTCTTCTTTTTTTCTCATTTAAATAAAATTAGTAACAGTTTTTCTTTTATTTTTCGAGGTTTAATAGCCGTTTCAATTTTTTTTTATCAACGATGAATTTCGCCAAGAAATAAAATGGTAACCTTATCGCCCAAAATAACAGAATTTTCCGTCATAATTCTAAAACTAATATAGGTATAATAATGTGTTATAGCTTAAAACCTTCCCTGAAACATTACCTATCTAACGGTATAGGTTCCGTAAAAATCCATGTAGTAGAACTCGAAATCTAGGCGTTCGGAACTAAATTTCCGTTTGGATTTTATATATATAATAGATAATAGATTTTATATATATATAATAGAATAGATAATAGATTATGTGTTATGAACTATCTCAAAGGTTAAAACAGATCGCATTGTTAGATTTCCTAATTTTAACAATATCGCGTTATGTTAGTTCCACATTCCATCACCAGGGAGCGCACTCTATTCTTAACGAAAGCGTATCTGAACGAAACTCCTTCATGCAACCTTTCCGTAGATACATGAATCGGGAGGGTGGCGGTCTTAACCAATAATTTAAGATAATTGCTGAAATTACTACGAAAAATATTTTAAAGGGACTCTACGCGGGCCCCTAATAGAGTTAGAGGAAATCGGAAGACGGCAAAATAATCGCGGGGAAAAGTTTGCTTGGGTGCTTTGGAGCTACTTTTGGCGCGAGATCTAAGCTCTACGACCAATAGGAGCCCCGATATTTAAGGAAATATGAAATAACAAAGTCCAAAATAATAGAATTTTCCGTAATAATTCTATAACTAATCTAGGTAGAATGATGTGTTATAGCTTAAAACCTTCCCTGGAACGATACCTATCTAACGGTATAAGTTCCGTAAAAATCCATGCGGTAGAACTCGAAATCTCGGCGTTCGGAACGAAATTTCCGTTTGGATTTTATATATATAATAGATAATAGAATAGATGGTATCTAATATATTTTTAAATATATCACAATGGTTAGCAAAATGTTAGTTTTAGGCTAGTTCCATGAGTACTTGTAGTGCAAATCACATGCTACGATTTTTACCTACCAGCATTTTAGAATGGAAAAATAAGACTTATTTTATCGGAGATATCTCACTAATTGAATAAGGCGAGGGAAACTTTTCAAAATTAACGGTGACCAACAAGCATAGCAATTAACAGCTATGTGATTTACACTACACAAACCTATGGAACAAGCCTTTAGCAATCTTATAAATATTATACGCTAAGTTCACTGTTCCAATTGCACATTTTCTTAGTATATTAATCAATATGACTTCTATTTTTGTAGTTAGTTGATACCTGTTCCTAAGAAATTCGATTTGAAGATGCACATTTATTATCCCACAGTATCACTTAAAAATTCAAAACATAATTAATTTGTATATTCACTATTGTTGATGATAATTTGTATTAGTTTATAATGGTTATATATATACATATAAAGTAAATAAATAAATAAATATATATATATATATATATATGTGTGTGTGTGTGTGTACTGGCCTCCAAAAGTTTAGGTACAGGGACTGGATGCTTTCGATTGCACATGTTTTGTCGAATATCTACCAACATTATTGGCGAATTGTTCTTGAACTTCTAGGATGTAAAGAACATGTTTGATTTTATATTTCTCGGTGAAGATTTATCGGGGAGTACAATTAGGGGGCTAATAATAAATTTAATAATAAAATAATATTTGCGATCACCAATGTAACAGAAAAGGCTTAAATGGTTTGTCACTGTGGTAAATGACTATTTGGGTCCTGTTCAACATTTGTATGCATTGATGTAAGCATAGCACTCATATTCGTGAAGATGGTAACGTTTTTGTGAGAAATTCAAAAGTTTTTTGTTTATAGCATACAGAGTTTTCAATCAAATTTAACACAACTTTCCGAAAACTTGCCAAAGAATAGCAGCAATAGTATACTGCAATTAAAACATAAATATATTGAATATTTGATGAGATATGGGCATTTTTATGAGATAATTTTTAACTGCGCATGCGCGGAAAATTTCAAAATTTTTATTTCATAATTTGGTAGTCAGTATTTTGGGGCAACTTCTATAAAAAGTTCAGTCAAATGTAGTGAAAACTTAGTTATACATATTCACTTAAAATCTGAGCCTACACGGTTCTTTCAAAGATATGCCACATAAAAGTGACAACGGGATAAAAAAAAAAATAATCTGAAACATGACCATATAACTTCAGTTCAAACTAGTGCAAGATAAAACGAGAAGTACCGTTTTAATTCGTATAAATATTTTTATAATTTTATGTGATGTTTTTCGTCATAAGAGGTCATCTACATATTATACTGAACAGTAAGACCATAATTTTTTTGTATATTGCTCCCCATTAAAATTTAAAAAAATGTGGAAATACAAATTAACATCAATTTTGTATTATATGTTAGTGAAGTATCAAAAAAAAAATTTAACCAATCAATGGTTTAACCAATGGTTTAACCAATCAATGGATGAATATCTGTTATTTAGGTATAAATCCAACAATAATTTACGTTTTCCTTTACTTTTTATTTCATATGATGCTTAGTAAAACCTTAAATATAACGCGAATGCATATTTGTATAAAGATGTTTTTTTTTATATTAATAACATTTCAGATTGTAGCAATTGACTTCTCTTGTACACATTGACAAAGCGGTTTTCAGCGTTTATCGAGGCGGCCCACAATTCCACTCACGGCAATTTTTCTTAATATTTTATACAAGGTTTTAATTTTATACATTTTTACTTAAAAAATCATCAAATTTGTGTTAATTTTAAACAAAAAGTACCGTTTTTTACTTTATTTTATCTTTGCAAGAAGAAAGTGTGTGAAATTCGTGGAAATTTTCAACTTCCGGTTTTCGACGAATTCATACGTTTTCGTAGATCCTGAACACGATTTGACTGTTAATAGAAGATTTCTGTCTGTGGGTCTGTTCTGTCTGACTGTATGTGACAAAAATTTTGTGGGCGCTCTATCTCAAGAACTAATACGCGGAATTTAATAAAACTTTAGATTCAGTTAAACCTTGATATAAATTGGTGCTAATTACGTTTTCGTTCTAATCGTCCAACAGGGTGCATTTTTCCCGATTTCTGCAATGGCTCTACCTCAAGAACTAATGCAAGGATTATCATCAAACTTCAGATTCAGTTAGATGTTCACATAAGTTGATACTTATTAGGTTTTGGTATAAATCGCCAAACAGGTAGCGCTGTTATGCTGCAATTTTCAAGATTTGCACGATTTTAGCGATAGTCCTATCTCAAGAAATATTGCATGGAGTTTCATCAAATTTCATATTCTGTTAGAACTTGACATAAGTTGGTGCTGATTAGGTTTTCGTGTAAGTTATATAATAGCTTGGAAACTAAACACCGAGGGTCTTGCGTTTGGTTGACCATCTGGCCGGGGCACATGCTGCATAGCACCTCGGGGCCCAGGGTCAAGTAAACAGAGTTGGGCACTGTAGGCCCTGATCCTTCATGGATCATACAGCCACAGGTTTAGTTTTTTATATAATAGCTGGCGCTGCTATGCTACATTTTTCACGATTTTCGCGATAACTATATCACAAAAGCTAATGCACAGAATTCAATCAAATTTCATATTCTGTTACAATTTGACGTAACCAAATCGTCATTATGCTTGGGTGTATAGTGTCCAACAGGTGTTGCTCTTACGCTCTTTGGGTTGGGAAATGTGGTTGCAGACATCTAAGAGGGTGGGTGCCGAAATTCAACGATTTGTTTGAAAAACGGGACTCTTATATCTACTTTATAAATGCACACAATTCAGATCAAATAAAACAACATTTTCTGTACTAAAATGCTGGTATCCAAAAACACGGAGACTTGGCAACACTATAAATTATAAGAATACAAAAGTGTACTGATTTTTTAAAAATATATTTTATATTTTTACCTTATCTCTTTCTCCGGTTTGTTCATATTTGTTTATTAAATTTTATGCAGTAATTTATTTATTATTAAAAGTTGCAATTGTAACTAGATTGGTTTTCTGCCGTTCTTCTCTTAAATTATAAACGCGTTGAACGTCTAATTTAGATATAAGCTTCGGAACAGGAGTTTAAATTTGTATGAGTATGTTTGTAACACGAGATTTTAACTAATTTCTGCAAAGGCACACAATTCAATGAACCCATAACTTTAGAATCCTAATGATGGGCATATATTATCATTTAATTTTGCCACTGTGATAGCGAAATTTTAAGTATTAACATGCATGAGATGGAAGAAAGCTGAGAGAGCTGTATCAGATACAGTTTAAAATTTAAGAAATTTTAATTATTTTACAATTATAATTTTCATATAGTTTTAGATGAAATTTGACTGATACGCAAGCGTGCTTGTCTCTTCTCCTATCTAAATTTATTCTTTATTAAAGTCTAAGAAAAAAAGGGCATGTGAATTACAGTGTCATAGCGTCAAGGGATGCAGCATCATTTTGCTGCCAGTATTATTACATACTAAATTTAGCATTATTTAATCTTTGAAAAATAAAGGTAAAAAAAACTTTTAAACATCTTAAAATCAAGATGGTTAATTTCGTGGTGTTATTAAGAAATTATGGCCTTTATTGTATCACAAAAGTTTGTTCAATCTCTTAATGTAATCTCTGAACGTTATACGATTACATAAGGCCAAATTTAATACATATTAATATTGGTAGTAAAAGGATGCAGCGTCATGTTACTACTAGTATTATTATATACTGAATTTAGCCTTATTTAATCTTTGAAAATTAAAGATGAAAAAACTTCTTAATAACATCTTAAAATTAAGATGATTAACTTCGTGATGGTATTATGGAGTTTTCGCTTTTATTGTATCACAAAATTTTGTTCAATGTTTTAATGTAATCTTTGAAAGTTATACGATTAAATAAGCCCAAATTTAGAATGTAATAATACTGACAGTAAAATGATGCTGCATCCTTTGACCAGTGGCGAATTAGCCCAACTAAAAAAAAATGAATGCCCCCCCCCCCTCACCTCTGACTTCGCGCCTGTATAACTGCCCCTATAAAGGCCTATAATTTCCTGCCCTTATATAGGGATCAAAATGGAAAAATCCACGAACCGGAACGTTATTTCAGAATTATTGTTGACTAAAAGATTTTCTTGAAAGAACAAACACAATTACTACATCTAATCATTGAAAAACAGTTAAAAAATGCATTTAACTTTCTAAATAATAATAAAAAATTACAAAGAGCACAATAAGCTATATATATAAAACCTTAAAAATATGTTTTAATAATTGTAAGAACCGGAACGGTATTTACCATAATTTCAGGAACCGGGACAATATTTGTCCTAATTTCACGAACCGGAATAATTTCATGTTCCGGTTTGCTCTGCTACATTTGGAGCTCTGAACACACATGTATTAACACAGATCGCCCCCCCCCCCCCCTATATAACACACATATGTTAAAATTTTGGAACACATAAATCTAAGTCTCGTACTCACCACAGTCATCTACGGTGAACTGAAAAGGTTCTGAAGGGTCTTCAATCAGCGTGGCGTCAGAAAGAGGTATCTTGCCAATGCCCTGATCCGAAAGAGATCTATACTGGTCACTTTTGGATTTGGACTTCAAGGATAGAAACAACAGAAAAGAAAAAGAAAATTCACGTCCTTCAGTGCTCTCACCATATGCAACATTTGGAGAGGGTATTTGGGTGGGATAGGAGGGGGAGGTATGTGCGATGGACTTTTATGAAAGAACGAATGTAAAGCATGAGTTCCTTCAGTGCTCGAATCAGATGGAACTGTAAATATAAAATGCAAAAGCTAAATTGGATTCTCTTTCTATTTTTAAACTACAGATGGCAGCACACATGCGAAATAATCTACTACCGTGTTTCCCCGAAAATAAAACCTACTAATAATGGGATAATAAGTCGGCTACTCACTCAGTAGATCTGTCCGTATAACTTTCTTACAATAGTTAATATTTAAGCTATCATCACGAGTTTTAAAATGCATACAATCATTATTAGAGCTGCAAAAATCTCGGTTTATTCCCCCCGAATATGCTTTATTTCCACTTATAGAAAACCCAGTTCTTTCAAAGTAGGGTTGTAAGCGATATTTTCCTTGTTTTAAACTGTTCCCCCTCCCCCGCCCCAATATAAAACCGGAGAAATACCGATCTTTTTTGGAATGTAGGAATTTGCAAGTATTTTTTATTATTGAAATAACAATATGGATTTTTGTTATTTGGGGTAGAAGAAAATTGGCAGAAAATTAATTCGTTAATATGTATTTATTTATATTTAAACTGATTGTTTCTATCAATTATTATTATTATTATTATATTATAAATAATAAAAAAATAATAATGAACAGAATTTTTTAAATATAATTATTTTTTAAATTTTTAGGTCTTTTATTGTTTGAAATGGCATTTAAAAAAAATATTTTAATAAATGATTTAAATTAATATATTTGCCTGTAGCTTTTTAATAATTGGTATGTATAAAATTAATGATTGTCTTTTATAAATCTATTGACAGGCTATATAAATTTCAAACCTGCATGAATTTAATTGAAACAAAAATCTTATAATGTACTAGAATACGTTATTTATACTTGAATTAAAAATAAATGTAAGCATGTGTTATATTTGTTTATTTCAGTCGAAACTTTAGAAATATCCAAAAGTCATGGTTTATTCCCCAAAATTTCACACATTATTACCTTGTTTTTTAAAAAAAATCGTGTTTCTTGCAATTCTAATTTTCAAGTTTAAGAATTTTTTTTTTTTTTTTTTTTTTTTTTTATTGGATTTCAGACTATGGGTTGCAGAAGAATCGATAAGCTCCTCAAAAATTTAAAGTTATTTTTATCTTTTACAATAATATAATAATATAAAGAAAAGTGCATAGTTTAACTAATGACAGTGAGCTCACAGGCTATTCACACTAATTGCATATTATACTCTATTTCAAAGAATAATGCCTCTCGAAAAATAAATTAAGGGGGATTAGCCCCCTCCTCTGTTTCACATCTTTATACTTAACCAATGGGCTTCTAAATCTCATCAAGGAAGCGCCTTATCAGAATAAACAGGTAAACCAAATTTGAAGCAAATCGGATAGAAAAACCCATTTATCAAAATTAAGGGGGTAAATGCCTTCCGCCCCCCCCCCCTTTATACTTAACCAGTGAGCCATCAAATCTAATCAGGGAAGCGTCTTATCAGAATTAACCTTTATACCATATTTGAAGCAAATCTGGTAATTCTTCACGGAAAACTCATTTATTTAAGATAAGGGGGTATTAGCCTCTCCCCGTACACGGATAAGATAAATCGTCGCCTGTATACCCAAAAATGTCCGCAATCGATCAGCGGCGATTCTATTTTACATATTCACATTCCGTAAATGTAGCAGTGCACAATTTCAGATTGTGACATTGTACTGTGCAGTAATGTCTGTAGAAAATTAATTTCCAATGCATTTGAAATTTTAGATTAAATCTATGTCGTCGTATTGAAGAGGCTAGCAATAGATGTTGCATGCTGAGAAATGTGGCATGTAGAATTACTCTCACGAATATAAACGTGTATCGTGAGCAATGGCGAACTTTTCGAACATATTGAATATTAACTTTTTATCACTGTGTGACAGTTTGTCTTTTTTGTTTTTTGTGTGATGTTATCAAAATGTATTGAGATAAGCACGTGCTTATACCATAAATTGTGCGTATTTCTTCATACTTCTGGCTATTCCATTCAAAAGTTTACACAAAATAGAGTGCATTGATTTCGGGCATTTTTGGGTATACAGGCGAAGATTTATCTGATCCATGTAAACTAAATGTCGTTTCGTACTAATTAATTGAAGCTCTAAAACTTTCTAATTGGAAATTTTGCTCTATTTCTTTTCCTTTACGATTTTCAATAGCTATCTTCCAAATTTCGCCACTAGGGGGTGCTGCCGTCGCTTGCATTAAATCGGGCGTAGTCACTTTACTATACCATTACCTCACTTCCATAGCTGTTAGCTCTCTCCATTTGCAAGTATTTTCAGGTTAAAGGGACTTTCCTTTGCACCCTGTATATTTTTTTCATGTTCATGTGACCAGCTGACGTATTAACCACCACTTTATAATCAGCTGACTTTTTTTTTTCTTCAAGATATTGGGTTAGCTATAATTTGACAAATTTTCAACCGGGAGGAAATGACTAAATTTTTTATTTTATTTTTACACGTTTGGAAGGCTACTGCTGTTCAACCCACCCACGGAACCGCAGCTGATGTTCACGGAGCTTCATGATACAACTCTCTGAAGCATTTTACAAATTATCGGCCGAGAGGGAATTGGTCATCAAAATCTGTTGCTGGCTCGCGGACTATAAGAAGTGTTATATTGTTGAGCATGAGATATTCGAGTTTATATGAATTGGAGTCAAAAAGGCAGACGCTTGATATTCGGAGGTTTTTGACGATGTTCATGAAAAAAGTAACATGACTGTATTTCATGTAATGTATATTTTTGTACCGGAATAAAATTATAAATATATATCCCTGTACATGAATTATAAATATATATCCCTGTACATGAATTATAAATGTATATCCCTGTACATTAATATACGAATAAATAGTATGAATTTTTGTGAATAAAAAAAAGGAGAACTCTATCAATGTAAACCTTAGAACATCTTTTAAAGCAAAACTGAATATAAAACCCGTTTATTTTCTGGGAAACACGGTATAAAATGTTTACATTGAGCGAGTTTAATCAAAAGTAAATTTGAATTAATTATTTTTTCTATAATTTACAATTTATTTAAAAGTGCAATTGAAAAATTTTATTATAAAATATTTAATCATTTAAAATGTTATTATTAAATAACATTTCTTGAGTCTGCTCATGAAATCAAGTTATCGGAAACTCGTTCAATGTAAACGTAACAAAATTTATTCTAAGTTTAGATAATAGATGGCACTACATGCGCTTGAAGGAAATTTTCTTGCAAAAAGTTTAAGAATGTTAAAAAAATATTTTTTTCAAAAGAATAATAATCTAAAAAAATGTTTTCTTTTAATTAATCCATTTTATCTGCAGTTTCGAGCACTGAATTTATTGATAAAGAGAGTGTAAACTAGTTCTACTTATAAAAGAATGCAAAAAGTCTATGTTGTAATAAAAAATATTTATTCAAAAATTTCTTCAAAACTATTTTCGGTATCAGTAATTTCCTAGCAGTATTTCAAAATGTCAAAAAGCATGTATATTACTGAATAATAATTAAAAAATCTATTATTCAATTTTTACAGGTGATTACAAAACTATATTATTCTAAACTGTTATACTTATAAATTCTAATTTCACAGAATGAAGAGTAGAATATAAGCAAAAACATTATTACAAAAAAACTGAAGATAATTATTATGATTCTACTATAATATACTTTTCGCTTTCTTTTTTCTGTACCAGATTATTTTTCTTCCCCTGAGTTAGGTGAACGTTTATGACAATATTTCGGTTGAAAATGCAATTTTTATAGTCGAATTGTAATATATTTTCATCGATAAAACTTTCATGAATCATTTTTACAAATCGTTGACAGCTCATTCGTACAATACACATTCAGTCCATGCAACATGCCACAAATTTGTAGATACAAAGAATTGCATCATTTTAACAAATTAATAAATCGTTCAAAAATTAATAATAAAAAGATTAACACAGCTTTCACAACAACATATGAAGATAAAACATTTAAAACGTTGTTATATACAGCCAGTGTAACATATTGTGTTGAATTTAATGACATTTAAGACATAAAAAAGTACAATAGTAAAATCATTAAGAAAAAAAAAAAAAAAGCTGATTTGCACATGAAACAACAATATATATTTTTTTTTCATCAGAAATAATTTCTTTACAGATTTGGATATGCATGCTAAAAAAGCAAAAAAAAAGAATTAAGAAAATATATTTCACATACAGATATTTAAGATGTGTTTGCATTGTGTACAGATAAAGTGAAATAATTTTAAAGAAAAAGGGAATCGGATGAAAACAGCATTTAAAGTGCAAACATTTATACAGGTAATCGTTTTTAAAGTTGTACGGTACCTATAAACATGCTAAAAATAAATTGCCTGTTTTACCTTATTCTCATTCTTTAACGATTTCGGAATTTCCCATTTGAAAACTTGCATTATCACCTGATTTATAGCCAGTTTACACTAAATTCTATCATTGAAATAACATTACTCTTTAAAATTTTAAGATAGTTAACAGGGATCTGTTTAGGAAGAAACTGGGTCCTTTAAAGGACCCTTCACAAAATTTTTATTTCAAAACAGGACCCTTCACAAAATTTTTCAAATCAAAACAGGACCCTTCACAAAATTTTTCAAATCAAAACAGGACCCTTCACAAAACTTTTCACCTTAAAAAAGGACCCTTCACAAAATTCCTTGTCTTAAAAATAGGCCTTTTACAAAAATTTTTAGCTGAAAACTAAAACTTTCACAAATTTAATAATTTAAAAGGGAAATCTGGCCTGTCACTTTTACATATATAAAGAAAATATATGTATTTTACATGCCTATATCTTCTTAAAAACATATACAAAAGAACCTGAATATGACGATCATTTTTAATTCACAAAATTAGAACTAGATTTTTCACAAATGTAAAAAAACTGTTCACAATTTCACAAAAACAGGACCCTGAGAGAAAAGTCTGGACAGATCCCTGGTTAAAATTAAACCGGTTGTTGTCACGTAACCAGTAACTGACACTGAAGCAAATATTTAAGGGGATTTATCTGGTGGGGAAGAAAAAATTTGAATCCCATGTTACCCTATGGGGAAATTACTTATCCTTCTTGTTCATTCAAATTTGGAAACGTCAACAATACTTTTTTTGCAGCACGAAGATAGGAAGGTTCTTTACCCTCTGTAAGCTCCAAATTTTTATATCTTTTTCCAGTCATAAGTTACAAACGAGTAAAGAATACTTTTTATACTTATCGGGATTTTTGAAATTTTAACACAAATTTTAAAATACTCATAATTATCTTTAAAATATTTTAAGCTTACAGAGGGATAAAGAACCTTCCTGTCTACGTGCAGAAAGAAAAAATATATTGTTGAAATTTCTAAATTTTAATGAACAAGAAGGATAAGTAGTTTCCCCATAGGGTAACATGGGATTCAGATTTTTTCTTCCCCACCAAATAAGTCCCCTTAACTCAAGTAAGCGTTTTCTCGTAAAATTCTGCAAAGTAACGTCATCTAGTGGTAACTTAGACATTTATTTTGAAGTCAGTTTATTCAACACTAGTAGGCCAAGGACCAAGAACATATTCAATGCGGAAGAAACTTTTGAGAACACAAAAATGTACAGTCGTGGGGAAAAAAGTAAACACCCCCTACTAACTCCTCAACAAATTATCGTAGAAGAAAGTTACTGGTACCGAACGATTGGAAATAAAGTCTACTTTTAAATGCTGTATATAAAATTTGCTTAGGGGGCCATCTACATATTAAAACGAACACAAACTTAATTTTTTTTCCATGGTAAAACCCAATTTTAACAAGATATTTCAAATCTTCGGTTCAAACTATGCCTAGACACCAAATTTCAAGTCATTTGAATGATAAGTTTTTGAATTATAAATATTAAAAACTTAGTGCATCTAATGTTAAATTACATTTTCATATTTTTATTAATATCTTCTGAAATTATACTCCTAATGTGCTAATTTTTTGTGTGGCAATAATAATAAAATACCCAAACATAAATACGTTTAATTTGCAATTTTTATAATTTTATGATATGAATTATGAATCATGAAATTAATATTCGAAAAAATTATGAATTGCAACCTACAATTTTTTTGATGGATTTAGATTTATTAAGTCCTGCTTCATGGAAATCCAAAATTTCACATTTTTCTTCCAAGTAGTTTTCAAATTATGCTTAAAAAACGACGAAATGATGGTTTAAGGGGCCGTCTATGATAAAAGTGACTAGATATTTTGAAATTTCTTATGCTATCCTGTAATCTAGCAGGCGCTTAAGATGCCTTGATCAAGAAGGGAGCTCTCTTGGTCCACAATCCAGTACTTCAATTTGGATGCAGGCCTTAAAAGATGCTCGTTTTAAAATCCTCAATTTCTCGGAAACTTATCGTACGAATTGCATAAAAATTTGTTTTTAGGTTAATTGAAGGGTGTAGAGTTCATTTATGCTTTTTTTCCACGCTGTACCATTTTGAGGCACCCATCTTATTTCTAAAAATAGGGTAGTGCTTCTTTCAATCTATTTGTAATGCAACCAACCTAAACTTTTTCTTAAAGTTATACTTGTAAAAATTAGTTAAAAGAGGAAAATTGTACATTAGGACTATGATTTCTATAGTTATTTAATTTAGCTTAATAGGGGGAGGTGTGCCAGTTATTGGTTGCAGTAACTTCATTTCACCAGTCTCCGACTAAGGTGTTAATTATTGGTCATATTAACCCTTTATCTAATGGTACTTATAAGTACCATTAGAACAACTTGTAATAAAATTAATGCGCTTAATGCATTTAATGCTGTGTTACTTGTAATACAGTTTAGAATGAGTTAAAGATACATTACTTTATCTTATTCAAAAAGCATTATTGGTTACAAAAAACAAAAATATTTTTAAAAGGATGATTTCCTTTGTCTTTGTATCTTTTCAGCTTTCTTGGCGTTGGGGGGGGGGGGGGGATTTTTCAATTCGGAAATATTTCTTTATTTCTGATAAGAACATTATATTTGTACATTTCCTAATTCTATAAAATACTAAGAAAAATATTTAAAATAAAAGATTTGAGTGAGGTTATAAATATTGAGAAAATCCCTATAACTTCAAATTTAACTAATCCTTCTAAATTCTTCAACCCTTCTAAAATTTATTAAATGATTATGTAAATCTTCTAATGTAGTTTAAGCAATTCACGAAAAATGCTTTAGAAGATAAAATTTTCCTGAATTCATAATTCAGTACATAAAGGGTTAAAGAAAGTAAGAAAGTTGAGATCTAATATTTGAACTGCTTGAAAAACATAATAATAAATTAAATTTATCTTGTAGTCAACACCATTAAAATTTAAGTTTTTCTACCAGAGCCTGACATTATTTGTCAGTTATTGGATATTTACATTACTAATAATTTAATAAATGCATAGCTGCCAACTTTTACGCCTTTTTGCTACCGCTAAAATTTAATAGAGATTTTCGCTGTGTTTAACCGTGAGATTTCGATGATTAAACAAGATAATGCGAGGGCAGTATGATAAGTACCTGGCCTCGGCCAGAGATGGTGCTACTAGAATTTAAAAAAGGATTTATTTAGCAAAAGTGATCATTAACATCAAATCTGGCCATTTGCCAAGTCACTAAGTTGTTTAGTTTGTGAGTGGAAGCTATTTGAATAAAACAACTTTGGTAATATTTCAAAAATGAAAAAAATTGAATAATGAGCAAAATTGAATAATAAAAATCCTGTTTTTAAAAAAGAAAACAATTGATGAAATTAAAGTGGAACTTAGAAAAGTTTATGGGGACTATGAACATTCGTTACCAATCATAAAATATTGGACAGCTGAATTCAAACGCGCCGTACAAGCATTTTTGATGAAGAACGTCCAAGTCACCCAACTGAAGTTACGACATCAGAAGCGATTGAAAATATCCATGATATTGTGATAAACGATCAGAGAGTGAAAGTACACGAGATTGCTGAGACTGTGGGCATCTCAATTGAACGGGTGTAAAAATTTTCAACAACAAATTTGGGTATGAAAAAGCTTTCCGCAAAATGAGTGCCGCAATTGCTCACTATTGACATTAAACACACTCGTATGCCAATTTCAAAATAATGTTTGGCGAAGTTAACGTGAAATCCAAATGATTTTAGGCATCGATTCATAATTGTTAACGAAACATGGAATTATCACTGTACACCAGAAACTAAATAACAGTCCAAACAGTGGGTTTTTCGTGGCCAACTTGCGCCAAAAAAGGCTAAAGCGACTTTATCTGCAAGCAAAGTCATGGTTACAGTAATTTGGGATTCATGCGGCATATTTCTCGTAGATTACCTTGAAAAAGGTAAAACGATTAATGGAGAATATTATTCCAACTTATTGGATTGTTTCAACCATGTTGTGAAAGAAAAACATCAGCATTTGGCGAAGAAAAAAATTCTCTTTCATCAAAACGATGCATGCGTGCACACCTGTGTCTTCGCCATGGCAAAATTCTATGAATTAGGATACGAACTGCTTCTGCATCCACCATATTCGCTAGATTTAGCCCCTGCAAATATTTTCTACATCCAAATATGAAAAAACGGCTCGATGGAAACAAATTTGGCTCAAACGATGAGGTTATTGCTGAAAAAAAACACCTATTTTGAAGGGTTGGAGAAATCGTAATTTTTAGAGGGAATAGAAAAAATAGAAAAACGTTCGGCTAAGTGAATCTAACTAAAAGGAGATTATGTTGAAAAATAAAATACATTTTTGACATAAAAATGTGTTTTTCTTTTCAAGGCCTGGTACTTATCATACAGCCCTCGTATTTACTATAAAATTTTAGTGGTAAGAAAAAATCGTAAATCTTGGCAGCTATGGAAATGAAAAAAGTCACACATGTATCTATCTGTAGTATGATATTGTATAAAAATAAGATTTAAGTATATTGTTTTCATAATAAAGATTAAAGTATTTTTTCGAATTCCCCTCGCTAATGCCAAGTCTATGGGCGTAGAATGCATTCGTATGTTTTGAATATCTCCGCGAGAAATTAATCTTCTTAACACGTTCACGCCGGCGCCTATATTCATGTTTTTCGCTGTGAAGCGGCGCTTGAATTCATGTTTCCCTTCATCTGGCGCCGCGGTACTTTCGCTTATTTAGACACTGTAGGTAATGACACGCTCCTCTCATATTTATTAAATTGAAAATATTAATTTTCCCTGGAGATATTTTAAGTATAAGAATGCATGAAGCTGAACGATTAGCAGCTCGCAAACTCTAGATTCATCATTGAAAAAAAAAAAAAAAAAAAAAAGAAAAAAAAAAGAAAAAAAGAATGAATGAAAAAATAACTTTGAAGTTTGAAATAACAATGAGGTTTAATATTAAAGTTTTGTTTAAATAAACTGTAATCCAGTAACAATGCAAATTTTTTTAGTGTAGTTTATTTTGTGTAGTTTTTTTACGCAATGTTAAGAAATTATTGAAAAATGAGAATAAGCTGAAAACAGAAAATTAATTTTTGACCTGTTTATTTGGTACCGTACCTCCTTAAGCCTTCAAAATCATAAGACAAATAGGAAAAAAAAACCTGTACAACATCTGAGAAATGAATACTTACCTCTTATTACTTTAAAATTTTACTTGAAACAATTTCACAGTAAGAAAAATATCATTAACGCATGATAAATGGGATTAAAGAAAAATACATATAGTGTTTTTATTTCGTTTGAAGCTGAACAAAGAAAAATAATCAGCAATAGCTTGCATTTGCTGCCTTACTTTGAAAATATATTCCAGTATATATTACTATTACTGGAGGAAATTTCAGTTTTAATTCAAAAAATTTCTCTTTCTCCCTTTTTTATCTGTTGATATGGTGATTGTTCGATAGTCTTTGCAAAAATTCTTTTGAAGCGTACAAAAAGAAAAAAAAATATTTTTTAAATTAACAAAATGTAGAAGCATTTTAAATTTGTCTTTAGATTACAAAAAAACAATTTGTAGCTAATTTTTAAAATGTCGATGTAAAAAAGAAAATAAAAACCTAGCAGGTACCTGAAGCACAGTTACAAATTTCGATTTTTGTTACTCAGAAAACTATATTCAGAAATTACTATGTCTTAGTTTTAAATAAAATGATATATTGTTAACTTAAACAGGAAAACAATGGGGTTTCTAAACAAAGAGCACTGATGACCGTGAAACAATTTACATAAATGAAAAAAAAAATAACTGAGGGAGGGAATTTATAAAGAACAATCAAGATATTAAACATATGTGGATATAAGAAAGGGATTTCTATCAATTAAATAAATATTTATATATAGCTTTGTTAAACATGAATTTTTTATAAGCTAATTAATACAGTAAATTTATAAAGAAATCATATATTTAAACAAGCAAAGTCACCCAAATAATCTTGCTATTTCTATTTACCAGCTGACCAGATCGAAGCTTTCACACTGCGGTCTTTGATATTATTTACTGACAGGCTTTTCTATTAATGTTAATTAACTGGAATTTTTAATCAAATAACGTGTTTTAACGAAATGTGAGTGAACTACTGTAATGTCCAAAAATTAAAGAGCATTGACCGGATGCTTTCGATTGTATACGGTTTGTCGGAAAGATAGTGAGCTCATTGACAAATTGTGGAAAGTCCCTTATAATAAATCTAATTTTAGAAAGCAACTCACTATATAGCCCCCATCTTTCTGAACGCTTTTAATATTAGACAGGACTTTTTATATAAGTTGTACTAATGAGCTTACCTAGTTATGAAATAAAAATTTTGAACCTTTCACGCATGCGCAGTTAAAATTTATTTCATACAAATGCCCCTATTTCATCAAATATTCCATATATCAATGCTTTAACTGCAGTATACTTTTTCGACTGTTCTTTTTCAAGTTTTCAGAAAATAGTATTAAATTTGGGTAAAAACTCTCCATTCTATAAACGAAAAAAAAAATTGAATTTATCGCAGAAACATTACCAACTTTAAGAATATGCGTGCTATGCTTACACAAACGCACACAAACGTTAAACAAGATGTAGATTGTCACTTGCAACAATGACAGGCCATTTTGAGAATTTTACGTTACATGGAGGATCGTAAACATTATTTAATTATTAAATTTACTGCTGGCACTTAATTGTCTCCGCGACTAAATCTTCACTGAAAAATATGAAGTCAAATAATTTCTTTACATCCTCAAAATTCAAGGATGATTCGTCAAGAATTTCAGTAGATATTCCACGAACCGTGTATATCCGAAAACATCTGGTCACTGCTCCTTAATTTTTGGACATCAGTGTGTATCAAAACTATGTTCAAAATATTTCATATGGCAATTCATTGCTGTGCGTGTTTTATGTGCATAGGAAAAGGTATGTTCACAACAGAAGTAATATATATTGTTTTCCTTTAACCAATGTTAGAAAGATAAATTCTCTAGAATTGTAAAAGCTAATATGATATTAAAAGAATCGTAGAATTAATTGTACTTTTCCAATGAGATAATTATGGGATTCAAAATAGGAATGTTCCTAAATGTAAAATTTAATTATTATATAATAATTTTAAAATGATATATTTTTCTATGTGCCCATGCATATTTTACTAATTCAAATTTTATCCTAAAACCAATGTGTCAGTTTTAAATGAGAGCAGTTACTGGTCTAATATTCTTCAATTTTGATTTGCAAAATATTGATTTAAAAAAAGTGTTGCGTATGTACCTCCCTATTTTCCATAAAAATATTTAAAATCACTATCTAAAATAACAGCTTTTAATTTTTAATAGTAACATAAAAAATAAATTACGAATGATACCAATGACCGAATTTCTCAACTTGTATTTCTTTACAACTGCTAAGCAAAGTTCTTTAAATTTAAGTAAATATATACAAAAAACAACGATATTTAAAATTAATAATTAGGTTTAGTGTTTTTCTAAAATTTAGGATAAGTTCTAGCTAATGAATTAATGATAGGGTAGACCGGGGCTAGTTTGCCATAGGGGCATGCTGGCCCAGTCGCAATATTTTTTTAACTTTGCGTTAGATAACATTGTCAGTCCAGCAAAATATGCGCTTCTTCGCTTTCCTCCTCCAACATAAGCACCATTGAAGTCAGAGCGTCCGTTAAAGAATTATTGAGAATTTTCAAAATTTTGCAAAGGTGAGTAAATTTCCTCTCTTATAAATAATCGTTTTTTATTTGTTTGTAAGTTACATTTTAAATTTTGATATATAATAATTCAGAAAAATAATTGTTCGTAGTTATTGTAGGACATGTTTTTTTTGTTATTGAAATGCTTTCAGAATAATTCGTTACAGTCATGAAAAACAAAAATGGCGATACGGGGTTAGTTGGCCCATTTTACACGGGGCATGTTGGCCCACAACGGATTAAGGGAAATGTGATTTTTTTTTTCTTATACAACCTCCCAGCCCCCCCCCCCCCACACACACACACTTTTTTTGTTTTTAATTTCTTTTTGCTGCAAGAATTGCTCCTATCAAAAGCTTGTCAATACAAAAATTGTGGATAATATTAAGAGAATTTTTATGATAAACTTAAGTGAATTGACAAAATTTTTTATTTTAATTTAGGAGGCTATATTGTGTTTTCGTTCGAAAGAAATAAAAATTAAGATTTGGTAAAATTTTGATCATTTCTTAAACTTTTACACTATCAGAACATTAAAAAGTGACGTGGGCCAACTTACCCCGCAATCGGGGCAGGTTGGCCCAAGCGACTTGGTGTCAATTTGAGCTTCTAAACTAATTCTTATAGTTAATATTTTCAAACTTTACTATTGTTACTTCTTCCTGAAAGTACACTGATAGTGGTAACATAAAAAGAAATTTAAAATGTTGAATTCTAATTTTTTTTAAATTATTAGAAGAAAAAGCAGGCCAACTAGCCCCGGTCTACCCTACTTGATGGTTATTATTACTTATTAAAGGGAATAATAGCTACTTGAAAATAAAATACTTTTTAATTAAATTTAGTAAAATTTTACATATTATTTAATTAATAAATAATGAAAAATACAAATTTTTATTGAGATTTCCTCCACTTTTTTCATAACATAAACTTTTATAAAAATACTACAATAAGAATCAAAACAATTGTCAAACATATAAATCACTTGGTTAGGTAAACATTTATTGTAACAAAGTTTATACTATTTTATTCAAGAAACTCCATTTAGAAAATATATAATGTGATATTTTAATATCATTCCATAAGTTCGGGGAATACATACATGAAATCTCCTTGGCATAAATAAGATTGACATGAAATAAGAACTTCTTGGCATGAAATAAGATTCCAAAAGATTGTGAGGCATATTGCCTCATAATACCATTAATCACAGAGTCTTTTGTAACTATTGTCTTGCGTAATTGATGTACAGGATGTTCCGAAATTCGATCGACAAATTCAGAGGGATGATAGTATGCCGAAAAATTACCATAGAACATGGGGTCGCAAACCACGTATTTAATCAACAATACAGGGGGTTTCATCCTAACTCAATTTTGGTTGACGGTCATAACTTTCAGAAAACTAAAGTATATTATAATAAAACATTTATCAGACATTCTTACCTATGTTGTAAATTTGTTATAACCAAACAAAAGTGGTAGAAGTTTGCATTATACGCGCCAACAGTATGAACTTGACGCCCCACATTTTTGACTGTGATTATCAGTTCATACGGTATCATCGATGCAGCATGTTTTTCCAGATCTTTCGTTGTGTTACCACATTTCACACAGAACAAGGTACAGTCGTGGAAAAAAAAAAGTAAATACTCCCTACTGACTCTTCAACAAATTATCGTAGAAGAAAATTACTGATACCGAACGATTGGAAATAAAGTCTACTTTTAAATGATGCATATAAAATTTGCTTAGGGGGATCTCTACAAATTAAAACGATCCATAATTTTGTTTTTTTCAATAGCAATACACAATTCTGACAGCATATGTAAACTCTACATCTTTCAATTAGCCTAAAAACCAATTTTTATGCAATCCGTACGATAAGTTTCAGAGAAATTAATTATTTTAAAACGAGCGTATTTTAGGGGCTGTATCCAAATTGAAGTTCGGTACTCGATTGCTGACCGAGAGCTCCTCGTTCTTGATTAAGGTAACTTAAGCGCTACTCAAGCAGTCATTGAAGACTGCTAGATTACGGGATAGCAGAAGAAATTTCAAAATATCTAGTCACTTCTATCATAGATGGCCCCTTAAACCACCATTTTGCCGTTTTTTAAGCATAATTTGAAAACTACATGGAAGAAAAATGTGAAATTTTGGATTTCCATAAAGCAGGACACAATAAATCCAAATCCATCAAAAAATTGTGGGTTGCAATTCACAATTTTTTTCTAATATTAATTTCATAATTCATAATTCATATCATAAAATTATAAAAATTGCAAATTCAACGTATTTATGTTTGGGTATATTAGTATTACTGCTACACAAAAAATTAGCACATTAGGAGTATAGACATAAATAAAAATATGAAAATATAATTTAAAATTAGAAGCACTAAATTTTGAATGTTTATAATTCAAAAACTTATTATTCAAATGATTTGAAATTTGATGTTTAGACATAATTTGAACCGAAGATTTGAAATACCGCGTTAAAATTGGGTATTGCCATTGAAAAAAATGAAGTTTGGGTTCGTTTTAATATGTAGATGCCCCCCCCCCCTCCCTTAAGCAAATTTTATATACACCATTTAAAAGCAGACTTCATTTCCAATCGTTCGGTATCAGTAAATTTCTTTTACAATAATTTGTTGAGGAGTTAGCAGGGGGTATTTACTTTTTTTTCCCGCGACTTTACATATCGTTGCATTTTCAGTGCAATGTTTTTATTTTTCTCGAAAGTATTACCGTCAACACGAGTTCAGTTAGAATCAAACACCCTGTATTTATGACAAAATAAGTGGTTTGCGACCCCATGTTCTACGTCAATTTTTCATCCTCTTGATGTCTACTATCCCCCCTTTGTATTTGTCGGTCGAACTTTGGAACACCCTCTATATCTATTTTCATTCTATTATCTTGTGACAGTTAAATTAGCGTTTTAAGAAAGTGTTAAACAGTCCAAAATCATTATAGTGTACTTGCACATACTTAAAACGTAATACAGGGATGTCATATGCATGAAATAGTTCTTTAAACGCTGTTTTGGTAAAACTTTTGAAGTTAATTAAATACTTAATCCTTTAAAAGAGATATTCTCGCTAAAATGTTAAAGATAAATTAAAAATTGATAGTGTAATTTTATGTTTATAAAAATAAGAACCAGAGACAAAATAAATAAATAAATAAATAAATAATAATAAAAATACAGCAATTTAACTTAGTCACCAAATGTGAAGCTTATATGTTTGTACATTTTCCCCCAGCTTTTTGGCGAATAATAATTTAAATTAATATTTTCGTAAAATAATAATTCTGCCTAAAGCTCAACCATGCCAGGGTTATTACTTGGTAGAGTTTCCTCGTCAAATAAAACCGGTATGAAGTAAGACAATCGAAACTCTACTGCACTTTTAAATACTTTTATTTAGAAAACAGCAATTTAACTTAGCAGTAAAATCTGAAGCTTATAATTGTACATTTTTTCCGAACATTTTGGCAAATAATAATTTAAACTAATATTTTCGTAAAATAACAATTCTGGCTAAAGCTCAACCATATCGGGATTATCACTTTGTTTAATTTCCTCGTCAAATAAACCGGTATTCGTACGACTGAGACTCAGACAATCGGAACTCTACTGCCCTTTTAGATGCTTTTATTTAGTTTCATTAGTAATATAAATTTTAAATAAAATAAATAAGTAATAATGATAATAGCAATAATAATAATAATAATAATAATAATAATAATAATAATAATAATAATAATAATAATAATAATAATGAAATTTAACTTATTCGCCAAAGGTGAAGCTTATGTTTGTACACCGCAATCCCGCCAGCCTTTTGGCAAATAATAAATTAAAATGATATTTTCGTAAAATAATAGTTCTGACTAAAGTTCAATCATATCGGGAAAATCACTTGATTGAGTTTCCACATCAAATAAAAATTCGATATAAAATCGGTATCCGTATGACCGAGACTGAGACAATCGGAAATATATTGCACTTTTAAATGCTTTTATTTAGTTTCATTAGCAATATAATAAATAAATAAATAAATAATCTTAATAGCAATAATAATAATAACATAGCAATTTAACTTATTTGCCAAAAGTGAAACTTATTCTTGTACATTTCCCCCCCCCCCCAGATTTTTGGAAAATAATAATTTAAACTAATATTTTAGTAAAATATAGCTCTGGCTAAAGCTCAACCATATCGGGAGAATCACTTGGTTAAGTTTCCTCGTCAAATAAACCGGTATCCGTAAAACCGAGGATGAGACAATCGGAACTATATTGCACTTTTAAATGTTTTTTTTTTTTAATTTATTTAATAATATAATTTTTAAACAAAATAAATAAATAAATAATAATTGCAATAATAATAATAATATAGCAATTTAACTTATTCGCCAAAGGTGAAGCTTATGTTTGTATATTTTTTCACCAGAATTTGGCGAATAATTTAAACTAATGTTTTAGTACAATAAAAATTCTGGCTAAACCTCAGCCATATCGGGACTATCACTTTGTTGGGTTTCCTCGTCAAATTAAACCGGTATCCGTAAGACAGACTGAGACAATTGGAACTCTATTGCACTTTTAAATGCTTTTATTTAGTTTCTTAATATAATTTTTAATTTAAACATAGCACTAAGTGATCATAGATACAGAACATTACAAATATTGCAGAAAGCTACTCACCTCGATGAGATGAAGTTTTCCACTAGTTGATCTGGTACAAAGAAGCATATGATTAGTGAATAAAAAACATTGACGAACTACTTCTTTTTCAGCCTTGCCCATGCGTGCTCTTTGCAATTTTGACTTCTCACCTCCTAACACCTGGATGACACTGCCTAAAAGAGGTATAAACATATACTGTTATAACATCTATATAGTGTATATATATATATATAAAATTATTTCTAAAAAATAATTGTATGCTAAATTTTGAATAGAAAATGAAAGTAAAAAGCATCATAAATGTTTAAAAATATCAAAAGATATTTGTTTCATTTTCATATAAATGGAAAATACAATTTCGCAAGCAATTATCGCTTTTTCGAAGTAAAGCATATTTTCATCAACAAAAATAGCAGTAAGTCCGCTATATTTCTAAAATTCTACAGAAAACTAAAAAACTTTTACTCTTGGTAGTATAAGTGTTGCATAAATGAAAAACAAACAAACAAACAACAACAACAACAGCAACAACAACAACAACAAAAAAAAAAAAAAAAAAAACAATATTGATAGTACCAGAACTTTAAATTTTGAAGCATACTAGTTTCGGTAGCATTAAGTGTACCGTCCTCAGACCCAAAATTACTGAGGACGGTGAGCTTAATGCTACCGAAACTAGTATGCTTCAAAATTTTAAGTTCTGGCGCTGTCAACGTTGGTTTCTCATTTATGTTATAATAAAGTCCCGATTATCAGAGTCCCGCTTAACCTAGTTTCCGCTTTAACCGAGTTGTTTTCTTCTGATGGACTGACATAATAATAATGAAAAAAAAATGGCCATTTCATTTTCCCATTGTGACCAGAAAATCAGAGTTCTAACTTTTTACGGCTGCTCTTTCATCTTCACCTAACACTTCATTTATAACGGTTATTTATTAATAATGGTAGCCATCAGTCTATCAGAAGAAAATGATCCATTCCAAAAGTATAAGTTCGATTGAAAAACTATTTAATACTTTGAGCAGAAAGAAGAGGATACACCTACAATTTTGATGACACTAATAGAATCACATAGTTGCCAATTTGTGCTGTTTTGTTACATCTAAAATTTAATACAAATTTTTGCCATATTTAATCGTTGACAATTATTAGATTTCGACGATTGAATTAGGCAAAATTTATTAGTAAGTTTTAGTGGTAAGAAAAAAAAAATCTTGGAAATTGGTAGCTATTCATTAGCGTAATACTGCAACAAGGACAAAAAAAAAAAAAAAAAAAAAAAAAAAAAAAAGCTGCAGCAAAATTGACATTTAAAAAACAAAAAACTATCAAGAGCTTTTTCATATAAACATTTTCATTCCCCGTTTTCCTAAAAAGTAACGGAATTGTATATCAAAGAAATGTTACTAGTATCTTAAAATTTAATGAATTAAGTGAAAATTTATGTCTCATCTCCTTACTTGGTGACGATTTGTGTAAATCCGGTTTATCTGAGGTGAACTTGGTCCATATTAACTCAGATAACCGAGACTCTCTACTGTATATTGCGGCAAGTATCATCTTACTTATCAGTATAAGATAATACTGGAAAACTAAGTATTTTGTTAAATATTTTCTGTGAAATTACAGAGATTCTACGGGTAATCCATTATCTTAAGTCCTAAGTAACCGAGATTCTGTTAAATAACAGAGAAGTTATCCGGTAAATTTACAATGGACTCTGTAAATTAACATCGTTAAAAATACACAAGACTCTGTAAATTTATTTTAATGATAATAATTTAATTTAGTTTTCATAATTAGTGAATCACTCACCTTCAGTGAGCTTTAAAGAATTTGAGTATTTGGAACAAATTTGAACTGCTGTATCATTTAATTTTTACGCAATTTGAAAAACCGGATACCTCTTAACAGTAGAAGAACACTTTACTGACTGAGCTCTAAGAGCAGTTGGCATTGAGTACAAAGTATGTCTTTTATGATTCAGCGTGGGAAAATCTATTGTACTTGTGCTTTTCAAAGTTTTTGCTTCTAATATATTTGTTAAAAAAATCGTAAACGTTTCAATTTTAATTTATTTTAGACCGATGCATAATACCTATTATTATTTTAAAATCAATTTAATTTAACCAATATAAGTAATAAATAAAATAATTCCATGTTTTTTTTTGCATGGAATAATTTGAATCTAATTTATTTTTTACAACAGTAATGTTTAGCGAATTTTCGAAATTGTCGCACACTATTTATTTTTTAAAGTGCTAATATTTTTTAAAAGAACTTTTTAGTAAAAAATAAGAGAAAAATAAACAGAAAAAATGTAATTTATTATTTAAAAGTGATTTTTTACGTTTTCATTATTTTACTCCTTTTGTACAATCATGTTTCTAGAAGATTAATATATTTTTTATAACGCATTTACCTATGAAATAATAATAATAATAGCATTGTAATAATAATAACAACTTTGAAATAATACTGCGCAATTTACTTTTAATATTACTACGCTTCTGGTATATTGTAAAGGAAACAACTGCGAAGTGATTGTTGATAAAAATCCCCACTAACTACGAGAAGATGATTTTTACCTTTCTAAATTATTTTAAATTAAAAAAAAAAAGAAAAAATTTTAAACAAAATTTTCTTTTTTAATATTTCTGATAAAATTGCAAAAGAATTTTAAAAGTGTTTATTTTGAATTACAGGTTATAATAAATATAAAAATATCTTTAAATAAAGACATGTAAATCATAACAGGGAATTAGATATAACACAAGGGAAATAAATGTCTGTAAAATGATGACCTATTAACTTAATTCAATGCATTTAACCGAGAACTAGTGTAAATTTACAGAGAGTCTCGCCTTTTTTTTTCTGTGTTTTTACAGAAATTTTTAACAGTGTGCTGCATAGGTGAAATATATATTTCCGCATTTATCAGAAGACATGTGGACATATTACTACTGCATAAAACCTTTGTTTTCTTCCCTTTTAATTACAACAACAATATGGAAATAATCTTGTAAAAATCTTATTCAATTTGAAACAGATGTCTAACATGAAAATTTTGTTAAGTAATACTATTAAAAGCAATAATAACAATAATGATAAGCTTTACGTGCAGATTAGGGTATATGTATAAAGTATTCATATTTATATTTAATTACACACGAATTATATTCTGTTAAATGACATAGATTTGTTCCAGTTTGTGAAATCAAACACACAATCTCAATATAACACACAGATGTTTCGTAAAGCCAAATATAAGCCAATGTAAAACTTTCACAACCGATTGTATCAAAAATAATTATTTGTGAATAATATAATATATATTATCTTAAGGGCAATTCCATAGAAAATCATAATTATTTTTTATTTATTTTTTGGGGGGGAGGGGGAGGGGATAAAATTTATCATATGTTTAATTTAAGGGTATGATTGGAAAACTTGATATTGTTATATTCTATAATAAAATTCTAATAAAAAGGTATTGTAAATTACTGATCACAAACTAAGTTAAGTACAATTATTGTCTTTTTAAAGTCATAATGTTAAGTCAGTTGCACGTGTAAACGCCATTTTTTTCTTTTTTATTATTCAGAAATTAATTAAACAAGTTACTGTTATAATTTGCCATTATTTAGTGTTGTTGAGAACATTAAATAACTTTTTTTTTTAACAGGATAGTGTTGATAACACAGGCCTGCGATGAAAAAAAATACAAGGGAATTGATAACTGATCCTTATGTATTTTTTGGTGCTAATTTAAAAACAAATAATGAAAAAATTCTATCACGTACGTTTTCTTGAAAAATTCAATTTTATTTGGATTTTTATGAACATTCCATCGTCCATACGCCCCGTTCCTCATGGACCTGATGTATCAGTGAGTTTGCCTTCAATTGAATTGCAAAGTCATCTTTTCAGGGTCTTCAGACTCGGAATATCCAGAGGTTCAAGGCTCCGATAATGAATATAAGCCCTCTGGAAGCGATTCCTTTCAGGTTGAACTTAATGATCTGACTATAGATCTGGGACTATTGAAAGAGGCAGCAGAATTGTTGGGCTTCAGATTGAAAGAAAATAAACTCACTCACCAAAGGAGCCGCTTTTTATTAGTACAGGAATCTAGAAAAGGAATTTGTTAAGTAGTACTTTGAGGAGGAGGAGAACATGGTCTATTGTTCTGATGTTTCCGGATTGATGAGCAATTTTAATATCACATATCACTTGCGATAAAGATGAATGGAGGCTGTTTATACATTCATCGAAAAGGAGCCTTAAAGCTGTCCTCCTTCATCACGGAAGCCAGTATGCATCTGTACCAGTTGGATACTCGGTGCATTTAAAAGAACGCTATTAACATCTGGCTTACGTCCTCAAAAAAAAAAAATTAAATATGCCAACTTCGGTTGAACCGTTTGCGGTGATTTGAAAGTTACCTATATTCTTCTTGGTCAACAAGGCGGATACACAAATTATCTGTATTTCATTTGTGAGTGGGACAGCCATGATATGTTTCATTTGTGAGTGGAACAGCTCAACATTGAGTAAAAAAAGAATGGCCGAAAAGACAAAATCTTAAACCAGGCACTAAGAATGTAATTCGGGACAGTTTAGTTGAGCCAAAAATTGTATTGTTTCAAATGATTGTGATTGTTTCAAATACCTGTGCAAACATTTTCAGGTTTATCCGAAGCCAAGTTGAAAGAGGAAGTTTTTGTTAGTCCAAATGTCCGCAAGCTTATGAAGGATAGAGAATTTGAGACTACTATGACAACAAAGGAAAATGAAGCTTGGGTTGCCTTCAAAGATGTAGTCAGCAAATTTCTGTGTAACTACAAGTATCTAGACTATGAACTAATTGTAATGAGTATGATGGACAAATTTCAAGCGTTGGGTTGCTCCATAAGTGTCAAAATACATTTCCTTCAATCACATGTGCACTTTTTCACCCGCAAATTTAGTCTCAGTCAGCGAAGAACAAGGTGAAAGGCTCCATCAAGACATCAAAGATATAGAGAACTCAAAAGAAAGATGAGATAAGATCATGCTCGCCGACTACTGTTGGATGTTAACACGAACACGAGATAGGCCTGCGATTGAACATAAAAAAAGAACATCAAAAAGAAGTTTCATAGAAAAAGAGTACGCACCTAAATAGAAACTTTTTTGTTTTGTTTTGTTTTTTGCTCAGTTTAAAATTTGTTTGAAACTTTCATGTACACATACATAATATTTGCTACTCTTGGTCAGTTGTCTATTTTATGTACGTTTTCTTAATAAAAAACAAATTAAAACGGTATGTAGATGAAATTTTTCTAGAAACTGCACCATAATTTGATGTAAAAAGTTTAAACTCGAGGGATCTTTTTGTTTTATCCTCAACCAGAGGCGACTCGTGCGATATGGCAACAATTGTTTCCACTTAAACCTATTAAAAACTAATCGATTAGTGAAAAGTCGATTAGTTTTTAATAGGTTCTCTAACCGAGAATCGATTATTTTATATACATTTATGTTGATAAAAACCACTGTTGCTAGATAGTAGATGCAAAATTGTTCGAGAGAATTCTTTTTCAAATAGGATTTTAGCAAAAATATCGATATCGATTTACAAAAAATCCTGATGTGATGAGACAAAATGGAGGTCATTTTCGAAATCAGCACACCAAATAACATAAGAATCCGCGAAAACTTCTCTTGTGTTTTTCAAAAAGTTAAATTTCGCAGGCCTGTGTAATTTTTACACTTCAATGAAGGCAGAAAAAATGTTTGTATATTTTATGTTACGTCAGTTACAGAATTTCGAATTTCAATTTTTGGGACTAAAAGAGAGATTGAAATAATCTGTAGGTATTTGGGTATTAAGTCCTTAGTAAGAAATATTTTGAATTGTAAAAATTTCTTCTAACTTTGTTAGTAAATTTTCTACATAGTTTTGAAAACAAAATTCAATGATAAAATGTTACATCAGTTACGATGGAATTGCCCTTAATTTCCAAATACAAGACAAGATCATTTACACAACATTTTTACACTTGTTAGTGAAAGTGTGGCACTGAAGGAATGTATATTTTGCCAGACGATACATAGAGAAGTTAGCTGAGAATAGGGATATTTTATCATTTACATAAATATTTTAGTAAAAGTTCTGCCAATTAGAAAAGATTAAAAATAAAATGTAGCTTAAATGATGTAAACACATGGCCACTTGCTTGCACATTTTAGCTTTTAAATATGAGGTAGAATATTAAATAAAATCCATTTGATAATTTCGAAAAACATTTTAATAAATTTTTTAAATCCTTACAGGTTTAGGAAAGATATTGTAATGTTAAAACGAATATATATATATATATAACCATAATATAATTACAAATCATCATCTATTTCTAGTTACGATAATTAAATCAATAAATTAATAAATTTAGCATCAAATCATAACTGTAACATTATACAAAATACAAATGGAGCCCTATACAAGTAATACAAATTAAGCAAAATCCACAAATTCACAAGCACACTGCAAACGAAAATTCCATATAAACATATGAAAAACCACCAAATTTTGAAAAAATAACCTATTAAAAGACAACAAAAAGCCTGCAAAATAATGTTGAACCATTAAAAGACGCATTGTAAACAAATATTTCAAATGAAAATCAAATTTCAAATTGTTTGCTTAAAAGGCGCAAAGGCCAACCTAGAAGTTCCAAGCTGGGTATCGTTCCATGCGGTTTAGTTGGTAGAACGTCAGTGCGCTATACTAATGGCCCGGGTTCGAGTCCCGGCATGGAATCTTTTTCACTAGGTTCGCCTTTGCGCCTTTTAAGCAAATAATTTGAAATTTGATTTCATTTGAAATATTGTATGCAAGGGAATGTCTCTCTCTGGAAAAATTTCCAAATATTAATATAGATTATATCGATGCTGGATTTAATTATCAGTCTGTGTTTGCCCCATGTCGGTGGCTCACGGTAAAGTATTCCATCTTGTGCTGCGTTTGTAGCCTTGACAACCTGTAATAGTGAGAAGTTCTAGGTTGGGTATCGTTCCATGTGGTTTAGTCGGTAGAGCGTCAGTGCGCTATACTGATGGCCCGGGTTCGAATCCCGGCATGGAATCTTTTTCACTAGGTTGGCCTTTGCGCCTTTTAAGCAAATAATTTGAAATTTGTTCTTCATTTGAAATATTGTATGCAAGGCGAATGTCTCTCTCTGGGAAAATTTCCAAATATTAATATAGATTCTATCGATGCTGGAATTAATTATGAGTCTGTGTTTGCCCCATGCCGGTGGCTCACGGTAAAGTATTCCATCTTGTGCTGCGTTTGTAGCCTTGCCAACATGTAATAGTGAGAAGTTCCAGGCTGGGTATCGTTCCATACGGTTTAGTCGGTAGAACGTCAGTGCGCTATACTGATGGCCCGGGTTCGAGTTCCGGCATGGAATCTTTTTCACTAGGTTGGCCTTTGCGCCTTTTAAGCAAATAATTTGAAATTTGATTTTCATTTGAAATATTGTATGCAAGGCGAATGCCTCTCTCTGGAAAAATTTCCAAATATTAGTATGTAAACAAATAATATAGATCAAATGGAAGGATGTAGCCGGAAGCTTATATAGCATTTCACTTTTTCAAGGGTGCATGAAATAAGCAAAAGCATAGTCGATTTCTGTAATAGAATCCAGCATTAAGCTAAAAATTAGATACCATATGCAGCCGATCGACCACACACCAAAAAGCATAAATTTACCATGACAGATAAATTGAATAAAAAAAATATTAATCAGTGCAAGATCAGTAATAATGAACAATATGAATACACAGAAACATTTAAATTTAAAGAGATACCTAGCAAAAGAATTGCAATGACCTTATTACAACTCGAACTAGTATTTAATTTTAGCACAGCAAAAGTCCCGCCTAATTAATGGTACAGTTAAAATCGAATTCTTACGGTTACAAATCATCACAATGAGCAGAAAATACTCAACTATTAATGAATATAATAATTATAGTTAACATGTATAGTCTTTATAATAAAAATTATTTGATGCATTTAAAGGATCCTGGAATAAATTATTACTAAAAGTATATAAAGAATTAAATTATTTAAAATTAAACGGGTAATAACTCAGAGAAATAATAAAATATAAAAAAATATGGTAGCAATATTATTTAGAACTAAATAAATAATTATGTAATGCTACCATCTAGCGGAACTTCATAAAATTAAAAGTTCACAATCACCTCGAAATAAAAATAATTTATAGTGGTGCCATCTATTGTAAATAATGTGAATACCAGATATAACTGTAGAAAAATTGCATATTTAAACTAATTCTAATATTAGAACCGATTAAATCATCTTAAAACACTACAATATCATACTAAAAAAGCACAACTAAATATCGATAATAATCACTTAGCATCTATATTATAATGTTTACAATTATTTTAATTATTTATTAAATATTAAGTAAAATAATAATAATTTCAATTAAGTTACAATTATGATATAAAAGTATGTTTTTATTATGCACTTAATAAATTTAATGTTTTAAATTTTAAATGTACTTTACAAAATGGGGGGGGGGGTATATATAAACAAATTACAACATTTCTTCATACTGATAATTACAAATATCAAACTATATTAACGTCCACCATTATAAATCGATATATATTGAAGTAATCAATAAAAGTGACTTAAATTTACATCAATATAATATAACTATTTCAATACAATGCCAAGGACAACAAACCTCATGAGGACCACAATAAACATAGAAACTACAAAATTGACGAACCGTTCCCCTTTTTATTTATTTATTTATTTTTATACGTACCATTCCCTTTTTTAATATATATATATATATATATTAAATCAACATTTGCGTATAAACTATACAGACAACACCTCCCTCCTCCATAATTTAATATCTACCCACCCAGCCAACCTATTTAAATTTTTTTATATATTTTGTATTTTTAATTTTTTTTGTTTATTTTTAGTTTTTATATATATATTATATATATATATATATATATATATATATATATATATATATATATATATATTATACGCAAAATGTTAATAGTAACATACTAGAAACCGCCCTACTATACATTGCTTAGATCATTAATTAATTATAGATTAAGGAATATATGAATTTCTGAGGAAAACTATGATTTAATGCATCATATATTAATTATTAAACGTTTTTTTGATAAGATGTGATGAACATAAACTTTTGATTCTATATAAATGATTAATTAGAATATTACGGTAAACTGAAATATGAAGACAGGATTTAAAATGAGTAAATGTGTTAACTTTGAATTGAAAGTCTTTACGTTTGTCATAAAGATCAGTTATTGTATTGTTTTGTGCGATTATTATTTTTAAATCTAAAAAGTTAATGGTATTATTTGTTAATAGGTTTTCTGTCAATTCTAAATTAGTTGGATAATCAACTGGAAATTGAGTAATATTTGATTGTTTAGTTGCAATCAAAATTATGTCATCAATATATCGATACATTAGTATATTATCATCACAGAAATTACGTTCATATTGGTATAAGTATAAATCAGACATTAAACTGGATGTAGATCCGCCTTGATTATATATATATATATATATATATATATATATATATATATCAATTACTTTTTATTAATTATTATTATTAATAATTTTATATAATATATGTCTTATAATAGGTATTTCTTATAAAATACAATAATATACTTTAGCATTATAGCTCATACATTCTTAGTATCTCTCTTTAAAATACATGTTTTAATGTATGAAAATGAATATTATTCGGATTGTATAATGTATTGTATATTTACATTTTACTTGGCATTATGAAATAAATATTATGTTATGATCTGAAACCAGTACATTGATTATTAAGGGAATGTCTTTGTTTGGTAGTTATTGGTATCTTTGCATTGTAGTTAATGGTGATTATATTATTTTATTGCTAGATTAAGCTATTCGATTGTTTTATTTATCTTATTGTATATTTTGTATATGCCTAATGATAATCAAGAAATACCATTTTTAATCTAGTTTTTTATTACATAGCTTACTTAATTATTCTATTATAATTTTCTCTTATTTTATTTTATTATATATCTTATAAAACAAATGCAATGTCCGTTCTTACTAAGATATTAGTTCCTGGCAAAATACACTTAGCGTCTTCGCAGTGTAGTGCCCGGTACAGGAACATTAATAGGGTTGTTCCTGGACCGACATCCAGTCACCTATTTTATTCGCCTCCACCACCTCTTTTATTTAGAAAATGTATTGATAAGAGATGCAAGACATGTTCCTTTGCTTCACAATCACAAATAGTTTCGGATCCTGGTTTATATTCATTTTGTAATGCATTTAATGTAGTATATAGTATAAAATGTAATATTTGTAATATTTGTAATATGCAGTATATTGGACAAACATCTGGTCCAATACATCGCTCAGATTCGATTAAAAATAAGGCTAAGAATAAACAATCCACTGCTGAAATTCAACATTTCCACAAACATAAATTTAAAAATACTATAGCATCAATCTTACAAATAAAAAAAAAAAACATATCAGAACCTTTATTTCTGGAGTCTTCATTCATGCAGTATAATAATACAGTTTATCCATATGAACTTAATACTGAAGAATTCAATAGAAATATTAAAGTTTTTTCATCCATTAACACTATTACTGATTATAATCCAATTTATCCTACATTAAATCATAATTTAAATCACCAAACAACACCTAATAAACGTGGTAGATGTTCTTCTTCAATAATTATCTCTAAAAATACTATAATTAAGCAATTAAATAACCTGCATAATAAATATTTAATTTATTACAATTGGAAATTAGTTCGTAAATATATCTTCACAATGAAAAAGAAAAAGCTTACACAATATTTAAATATATTTCTTAGTAAAAAATTTTCGATACATTTCTGAGATATATTTTTTGATCTTATTATGGCAAGAGTAAATCAATTCAACATTAATTTACAAAAAAAAAAAAAAAAAAAAAAAAAAAACCTAAACTTAAAAATACAGATACACAAATGTTAATTACTTATACAAATCAAATATTCAATAATATTAATATTAATTCTATTATAAATGACAAAAAATGTCAATTTCCTATTCATAATATTCAATTATCTAGAACATTTAAATATCCAATACCATTAGGTAGAAAGATTTTTAATTATAATTCTTTCTCAAAAAATACATCTGCTGCAAGTACTTTCCCTTGTAACTGCAACGACCCCTCACTACAGCAATACATTAATAAAGATCATGGTCATATAATCACTGGTAATCTTAATATAGTTAATGATTTTACATTAAGAAAATTAAAGGGATATGGGACTAAATATAGACTTCCATCAAAACTTAATATAAATACAATTATAAAGCAATTTACTTTTGATATTGATTTGTTTATATATAAAATTTCTATTTATTACAATAAACCTGTTGCATATTTTAATCAATGAAAATTTTTGGTAACTGAAAAATTAACTGATGCTCTTCGGGCAAATGTATCTAATCTTTATAAAGTCAATACCAAGCATATTTTCCAACAAGTTGAGAATATTCAAAGGGACTATGTAATCACATATATTGACAAACCCCCTAATAATTATGCAATTATATGCAAATCTTATTATCACCATCTTCTTACATCTTCCATTTCATCAAATAAGTCTTTCCAAAAAACTAATGATGATATTATTGTTAACAATCGTAAAATTATTGCGTATTATAAACTACTAAATTTTATTCCTACTAACTTTAACTATCCATATTTAGTACTCATTCCTAAATTTCATTAGACACCACTTAAATTCAGAACAGTTACAACTGGATGTAATACATATAATAATTATGCTAACAATATTTTATTAAAAATTCTGAATCAAATTTATGCTCTAACAACAGAAACAGATAATATACATTGTATAAAAAACAGTTATAAATTGGTTAATGTACTTAAAGAGATTAAATGTGTAAAAAATATACGTACATATGATTTCAAAGATCTATTTAATAATATAAATCTTTAACGATCTGCATAATATAATTAACACACTTTTTTTAAAACATATAAAAATAAATTAACTCTTCCTACATTTATGGATATAAAATACTTTCGCACTTTAACTAATTTTATAATATACAATAACTATATCTTACAAGATAATATTATTTATCTACAAATAGAAGGAATTTCACAAGGCGGATCTACATCCAGTCTGATGTCTGATTTATATTTATATCAATATGAACGTAATTTTTGTAATGATGATATACTAATGTATTGCTGCCCCACCAGTGGCCGAGAGGTTCTGCCCTCGAAGCTGGTAGACGGGAAGTGCTGGGTTCGATCCCAATCGCGCCCGTCGGCCTAATCGTTCGGAGTTTTCGTGGTTTTCTTCGAGCCGTGGATTTTCCATGTGTAAATACGGATTAGGTTCCCTTAGAAAGACCCCCACGGAGGGCACTCCCCCTGGGCCTATATCCCTCGTGTAGATAATCGGCCGTCAAAAAATCAACCAACCAACCAACCTAATGTATTGCTATATTGATGACATTATTTTAATTGATACTAAATATTAAAATTTTGCTCAATTTCCAGTTGATTATCCAACTAATTTAGAATTGACAGAAAACCTTTTAACAAATAATACTATTAACTTTTTAGATCTAAAAATCATAATAGCACAAAACAAAATAATTACTGATCTTTATGACAAACGTAAAGACTTTCAATTCAAGGTTAATACATTTACTCATTTTAAATCCTGTCTACAAATTTCAGTTTACCGTAATATACTAATTAATCATTTGTATAGAATCAAAAGTTTATGTTCATCACATCTTATAAATAAAAACATTAAACAATTATTTTTTGATGTTTTAAATCATGGTTTTCCTAAGAAATTCATATATTCATTAATCTACAAATAATTTATGATCTAAACAATGTATAGTAGGGTAATTTCTTGTATGTTACTATTCACATTTTGCGTATATAAAAAATATATATAAAAAAATTACAAAAAAATTATAAATAAACAAAAAAAAATTAAAAATACAAAATATATAATTTTTTTTAAATAGGATGGCTGGGTGGATAGATGTTGAATTAAGGAGGAGGGCGGTGTTGCCTGGATAATTTATACGCAAATGTTGATTATATATAAATTTATTATATATATATAAAAACCTGTAGGATTGGTACGGTGAATATTCGTGGTTATATGTTTTGTTTTGGTCCTTGTGAGGTTTCTGTCCTTTGTACTGTATAAAAATCTTTAAATTAAATTAAATTAATTTGCATCATTTTAATTTACTATCATTGATTTATTTCAATTTATTCACATTATAATAAAATGTTAATTGATTATTATCAATATTCTAATGCACTGTTTTATAATGATATATTTGTTCAGTCTCAGTGCTATTACGGGTTAAATTATTTGCAATTTTTTCTAATGTTATATTCGGTATTCTGTAATAGATGGCAGCACTAAACACTATTACTTCTGTTTTTAGTCCTGATCCTAATCATATATTGTCTCTCTTAAATTTAATTTCTTGTTGTTCCGCTAGACGCCAGCATTAAATAATTATTTATTTTGTTCTAATATTATAATGTTGCCATATAATCTTATATTACTCTTATATTAATTATTATCTCTTAATTATTATTTTTTTTTATTTTAAACAATTTCTTGTTCATGTACTTGTAGTATTAAATTATTCCAGGATCAATTTAATAGCGTGTAATAATAATAATTATATGGGCTATATGTTAATTATAACTGTTATATTTTATGCTTGTGATTATTTAGTGCGGCAACCGTGGCATATATTTTAACTGTGCAAGTTATTTAAGCGGGATTTTTATACTATGCCAAATTCCGTTATATGTTTGTGTCATGGTCAATTTGTCTTGGCTGTTCTCTCGCTGGGTATGTCTGTGATTTAATTTATTAAGTTTGTTTCATATTTCAATGTTTTTCATTGTTGCGGTTATCACATTGATTAATATTTTACGTGGTGATTTAATAATTTCTGGTAATTAGTCGTTCGGGTACATAACGGAATTCAATTTTTGCTTATTGCTGAATTCCGTTATAGAAACCGACTATGTTTTTTGCTTATAAATGTATTTTATGTACCCGTGAACAAGTGAAATACTTTATAAGCTTCCGGCATCATTCATCCATTTGATCTTTTGTATGTTTTTGATACGGCTTTTCCTGGTTCAACAATATTCAGCTGTATCTTGTATCTTTTGTCTTTAATAGGATTTTATAAAATTTGGTGGTTTTTTCATATGTTTTATATAGATTTATCGCCCGCAATATGCTAGTGCATTAATGGAATTTAGCATGATTCTGTATTACTAGTTACATGTTCCATCTTTATTCTGAATAATGTCAATGTTATGAATATTAGCTAATTTATAAATTTAATTTTAGTAATTGGATATCGATGACGATTTGTTATATATATATATATATATATATATATATATATATATATATATATATACCTAATATAAGGTGAAAAGTAATTATCTAGACTTTAAAAAAAACTACAGACAGAGTATTTTTTTTCAATTAATAACATTATTATACATTTTAAATAAATGATTCAGTTTTATCAGAATTCGATAGATTTAAATACAGATAAATTTGGTAAAGCGGAAATGATGACTCACAAACAGTTGATGAGAGAAACACATATATGTGTCACTGCATAGCGATGTATTAATACATAAATTGATGTGGATTTAAATTTCACAAAAGAAAAAACATCTTCATTTAGTCATAAAAATTTCTCTTTATATAAAGCATAAATTCTGTATATAAAACACAAATACTCTAAGTGGGTACAGATCAAAAAAGTAATTCAGATATAATGAAAAAAATTATTATCTGAAATTGTACTTGCATTCTACCTATATATCCATTACAATAATTTCAATGTGCATATGCAGTAATGTAGGAATGCAGTGTTTACTTTAAAATGAATAAAAAATATATCGAATTGATAGAATTGAAATGCATAGAAGATTGGAAAATGCTTTATTTTCCTCCGGAATAAAATTCAAATGAGGTGAAGTGATTATTTGTATATGTACTTAAAACACAGAAGTGTTTTTTTAGTCATCTGCACTGAGCTTTCTACTGAACCAGTTTTGATAATTATTTTTAAAAATGAAAGCTGTTTATTTGTAGATGTATCCGCAGTAGCTATTTTTTAAAATATTTCCGTTTTTATATTTTAATTTTAATTTAAAAAGATTTTTATTAAATTTCTTCAAAATGGTGACCAACAGAAGAACTTTTATCGCTGCAGAGAAGAGAAAAATATTGGACTTTATTTATCTTTGTTGATGCCATTTTCTCATTTTAATTCAAAATAACTTTTTTTAAACTTTTTGAACAGAAAATGACTTTACGATTTAAAAAACACACATTTTTTCTTATAAAGCTGCTACAATTTAGCATTTTTCATTCCGCTGATACTGAGTGTGAGACTCTAGACGAAATGCTTCAGTGGGTGAAAATGACATCATATTTAAAAGGAAACGATAATTTCCTTTTATCACATTATTTTTTTTTAATTATTTTACTAATGTGTCTAAAAGATACAAATTTCTAGAATATTTACCCGCTGGCATCACGATTAGAACCTCAAGTCAAGAATGCGAATGTCCAAATGCTAAGTTTCAGCTGACAAACGGGACTTTAAGCTTGGAAATATATTTATTGTGCGTTCCCTGTTGTACGTTATAATATTTTTTAAATAGTGCAAATGGATACAAGAGGTGCGAATATAAATTTTGAGACTGTGAAAATGACGTTAGGTTTGGAGTTCGTAGGAAAATAAAATCTATGGTTGTGTCAAAGTGAAACCATTTTTGATCATTTCATAATCATCGCTTAATAATAAAAAAATCTAATCAAAAGCATTTAACATTGTTATGTTTAAGATAGGTACTTTACTGAGACGCATACACAAAATATGATTGTTAAAATCTATGCGCAGTTTTGAGCAATATATTATAATAAATGTATACATAGAATTTGGAAGGAAACAATTATTAGCTAAAGTGACTAATAGCGAGATTAAATATATTATTTTTTCTAGAAATGTTTGGAGCTTTAAAGAAATATCCCATTGAATGTTTGCCCCCTTAAAAAATTATTTCTTATCATAGTGGTACATATGGTAGAATGATAAATTTTATCATATTCGCCAAAATTAAAGAAAATCGTAAAAAGGTACCATATCGACTTAATAAAAAATGAATTAAGTGTATAGTGATTCTGTACACTTGGAGATAAGATGAAAAGTAATTATCTAGACTTAAAAAAAAAAAAAAACTACAGACAGAGTAATTTTTTTTCAGTTAATAACATTATTATACATTTTAAATAAATGTGTCAATTTTATCAGAAGAAGGTATATTTTCATAAGAACTTATCATAATTAAAGAAAATCGTAAAAAGGTAACATATCCACTTAATAAAAAATGAACGAAGTGTATAGTGATTCTATACACTTGGAGATAAGATGAAAAGTAATTATCTAGACTTAAAAAAAAAAAAAACTACAGGCAGAGTATTTTTTTTCAATTAATAACATTAGTCTCACACTCCGTATAAAAAATGAACCAAGTGTAAAATTGACAGCGAATTTAGGATGATCATTCTTAAAATAATGTATTTTAAATGATACCTTGTCTTACAAATACTTGATTGACATCTAGCAAAATGTCGCAGCCACCAGCTATCATTCTTTCAGTCGCTAAATTTTTTCGAATATTTTCAGTTTCACTTACTTCATCATGCATTTGCTAAAATATAAACAAACATGTCACAATATAATAGTGTTACAATAATAGTATTTTTTAAAAACAATAAAATCGATTTAAAAATGATAATAACAATCATTATTCTTAATATGTACTTTTCACAAACTTAAAATTTGGGATAAATTGCAGACAAAAATCTAATTGCAAGAAATCTTTTAGATGCCACTTCTAAAAAAAAGGTTACAAAATTAACTAATAAATATTCCATAATGCAAAAAAGTTGTTGGTTAATATTGTTTGTAGAAAGTATTTCATTTCATAATCTCCGATAAAGACGTAAGAAATAAAATGAAAAATTTCATATAAAAAATCATTTGTTCTTTGATTACTATTATCATTATTTAAATTATCAGTTATTCAAAATTCAATTAAATTACATTTTTAGAAATCTTTAGCAATTGAATGATTATTGAAATGTAATTTACTTTAACTTTAACTATAATTACTTACTTTAACTATAATAACTTTAGGAACATTTTAAGCAAAACGCATCGAAATCGCGCCTCTACTAATAAAAAACATAAAAGAAAAATTATGCTTGTAGTAATAAAAAACACACAAAATTACATCCGTAGTAATAAAAAACAAATATTAACTGTGACTTGCCTGTCATAAAAACAATCTTGAGTTTCTCGGTTTCTAATTTTGATATTTTTTTTTCAAGATTAGTATAATATTTATAAAGACAAAGTTGTGCAATTTTACATTTATGTTATACAGTTGTAAAAATTTCATGTTGTAGCATGTTTAATTATAAAAAAAATTACTAATTTCAAAATTGTATTAATTTTTTAATTCTAAAAAATATTGAACTACTGTATAAATTTAAAATTTGAAATTGACAAGTATTTACCATTTATTTGGTATAATACATTTGGTTCTATTGTTATATTCTTCAAAAGTTATCTTGCAGGAAACAAGAGGCAAATTAATTTTTAAAAATTGTGTACATATTTTCTATTATTTTAAAAATGTATTTACTTACTATTTGATTATTTGATTTAAATTTTCAAACTTAATACTATGTTGTGCAAGCTGTAATCATTGCATATTAATATGTGTAAAGGTTTTTTGTTTATGATAAATCGAAAAGTACATCAAAATGCACAATTTTTGTTTTTGTTTTGGATGGCACATTTTATATGAGATGCCGAAAATACTTTCCATGCAACAGAACGTTTTCAAAATGAAAAATTGCGTGGGATTAAACTCTTTAAGGAGTCGCACATTAATTACGTCTCCCAAGTTTTGTAGATTTTTTACCGCACCTTCTACTTATGTCAGAGATTTTTACACTCAAATAATACTCTCTTCCCCTCTTGCGATGTCCCACTTTCTGAATCTATTATTTTAGATATAATTTTATATAACAAGGAAAACAAATACCTACTGTTATAAATATAATAAAACGTTTAAGATCGCTTTTGCATTTATTTGAAGTTGTTCAAATTCAAAAGAGAAGGAAAAATTATGCATAATTCAACATGAATAAAAATACATAATTTTTAATGAATTCCTGCTCTTGTGATGTCACATTTTCTGTATCTATTGTTTTAGGTCTAATTTTATGTAAAAAAAGTTAACTACTTTTATAAATATCATAAAACTTTTAAGTCCGTTTGTGCTTTTACTTTTATCTGATGAAATCCAAAAAGACGGGAAAATATCCTTAATTTAACCTGAATAATAATAAAGCAAACATATTTTGTAATGAACTTCCCCTTGTGACGTCACATTTTCTGCAGCTATTATTTTAGATCAAATTTTATTTTTAAAAAAAGTTACCTTTTCTTATAGATATCATAAAAACCTTTCAGATCATTTCTGCTTTTACTTGAAGCTGATGAAATGCAAAAAGAAGGATAAAATATGCCTAATTCAACCAAACTAAAAATGCATATTTTTTAATGAATTTTATTACAGTGCTTAAAGATAATAACTTCCTATAGATCATTCAAAATTAAGGAAGAATTTAAATAAACATAAAGGTTGCCAATTTATGCCACGAAGTTTCAGTTTTGTGCTTTTTTCGCTTATTTGGAGATTAAAAAAAATAAATAAATAAAAAAGCAATTTAACAAATTACAACGACCATTTGAAAAATGATTTTTCCAAAGACTAAAATTTAAGATATAAAAAATCGCACGGAGTTGATCATACATTACGTACGCCATGAATTAAACATTAATAGTGTTATTACACGTAAAAATTGCAAGCGACAAAAATCGCCTACCACTCGTCAGTTTTCCTGAAACTTACGTATTATCCACCTGAAACTTACGTATTATCCAAGTATTTCATTGGCTGTTCGGGAAAAGGCTCTTCCATCATCAGATTTCCAAGAAATCTGACGACCCATTTAAAATGAAATTTCATTCCTAAACTTCTAACCATCCCACAATATTACTTTTTACACCGTCGTATAGAGAAAAAATGTACTTTTAAATGCAATTTGTTTGAAAGCTGTATCTCAATTTGTTTCTGAGTTATTAATTTTTTTTTGTAGTTTTTATTACTTTTTGACATAGTGGCGACAGAAGTATCCATCTCTGTTGAAAGTAAAGGGAAATACAGATTACTGTATGGACCATTCAGAAAACGAATAAAATGCGGATTCAACCAATAAAACGCCTCAGATATGTTTTTGATTTCCTACTCTGACAGAGGACAATAACCATTTTTCCAAATGGTTAATAAATTAATAAATATTTGCTTTTAAAAAAATCTAGAAGAAATTCTTGGAAAATATTTAATGTTTAAAATTTAACTAACTAAAATAATAATTACATATAACTGATACATTAATTGCACAAATTAAGCATTTTATTTCGCCAAATTGTATTCGTTTTACATTCTTTTATTTAAATCAACTTGATTTTTGTGTGTAAAGATGGAATTTTGTAATCGATTTTTCACTCTCTTCTTGATGTGCTAGAATAAAAATTAAGCTCACAGGCGTATTTCCCATGACAATGCAACATTTTAATACTTTAAAAAGTTAATTATAAGTTAATAAATTAATTTTAAGTTTTCCTGTTAGTCAGCTATAGCTCATAAATCGCCAAATAGTCTTTATGGTTACAATCACATACGAGTTAGAACAACAATAGATTTAATTATGCGCCAAACCACGCTCGCCAAAAAAGGTCATTTGGTTATGAAACAGCAATAAATTAATATTTTAAACACCGAAAAGCTGAAAATATTACTAAAAGATAAAGAGTAATATATAATTGAAAAAAATACGCTTTTATCAATTAATATTTTCATATTAATTAAATAATGATTATACGTTGAGAAATCAAGTTAGAAATCCTAAAAAGATAATTTAATATAAAAGTTAAGAATATGCATAAAATTACTTAAAAGGTGCTGAAAACTTATAAAGATGTTAGTATAACCCGAGATCTTTCGAACGCACACGCGTTCATGTTCAAAGGGAAAAGGTGACTGTCTGGAATACTCACGTAAACAAGATAAAATAATACACATGTTCAAGTGAAGTTCAGCCCACTGCTCCAGGAAGAGGGGGGGTGGGGTGAAAAAATTAAGTCATATTTTAAGGATCTCTCTAAATACCCAGAATACTAAACCAAATTACGGGAATATTATACGAAAGGACATCGTTACAGACATTGTCATTTCTAAGCAAAATCTCAATGGATTCACGGATTACTGACCAGCAATGGTTACATGTAGGAATGATAATTTTAGCTTTTCCGAAGTTTATTCTGCCCCACCAGAGGCCGAGAGGTTCTGCTCTGGAAGCTGGTAGACGGGAGATGCTAGGTTCGAACCCAATCGCGCCCGTCGACCTAATCGTTCGGAGTTTTCCGTGGTTCTCGTCGAACCTTGGATTTCCTTACGTAAATACGGGTTAGGTTCCCTCAGAAAGATTCCCACGGAGTGCACCTCCCCTCCCCCCTCTTTGGGCCTATATCTCTGTGTAGATAATAGGTCGTCATAAACAACACCACACCGAAGTTTATTCCAGTCAGTCACCTTTTCCCCTTGAAAATGAACGCGTGTGCGTTCGAAAGACTTTGTATACTAACATCTTTATAAGTTTTTAGCTCTTTTTAAATAATTTTGTGCATGTTTCTAACTTTTATATTAATAACAAGGTAAAAATTCGGCCTCTTTTTTTTTCGACACAAAATCTTTTGATTTTAAATATCAATTATTTACCACCATTATAGACTTACCCTGGAGAGTTCTTCAAGTTTGGTCCTTGCATTTTCAAGAGACTTCCTTTCAACATGATTATGGGGAGTATGAGCCAGTAATTCGTGCAATGTAATGATATAGCGAGGCACCTGTAAATAATAACTTATTAATATCACTCTAAAATCGCAGAAAATAATTGCTTATAAAAATACAAATCAAATATCATATCTTTTCGTCTGAGAAAAAAAAAAAATCCACGTAACTGTTGTAAAACGTCAATGTAAAACTGAAAATAATCATCTATGATTGTTATAATAAAATCTCCATTAAAAAGTTAAAATTCCAGTGGTAAATTCACCTTGCTTAAATAATTAAACTTCATAGAAAAAAGTACAAATAAATGTACCATTACTGCTTATAGGTGCGTACACGTAAACATTTAAAATACATTAAAAGTGTAGTAAGACCACATTAATGGACTTAAAGAACTATGGAATGGTGGTTTTATTGGACTTTATGTATTTTAAATATTTATGTGTACGCACCTGTAATTAGTAATGGTACATTTATTTGTACTTTTTTCTTTGGATTTTAATTACAAAATCTTCAGAAAATAATCATCTATAGAAACACAAATCATGTGGGCATCTTTTAGTATTAGAAAGCAATTCCACAATAATTTTTATAAAACATCAATGTAAAATTGAAAATAATCATCCATTATTGTTCTAGTTAATCTTCAAAAAGTATTCAATTATAGAAATGCAAATTCAGTGTTTATCGAGTTGAGAAAGAAAATCTTTTCAGAATAATAGTTTTAAAAATGTGAATATAAAATTGAAAATATACATTATTGTCAAAGCAAATCTTCATAAAAATAATAATTTATAAAAATGAAAATAAAATTATATATTTTTATCTAAGAAATATATTTCATTAATTGTTATAAAATAATAATATAAAAATCAAAATTATAATCTACCCATGTTCTAATAAAATCACCATAAAATAATTACCTTTCAAAATAAAAATTAAATATTATATCTTTTAGTCTGCGAAAAGAAATAATTCCACAATAAATGTTATATATTTTTATATAAGAAATATATTTCATTAATTGTTATAAAATAATAATATAAAAATCAAAATTATAATCTACCCATGTTCTAATAAAATCACCATAAAGTAATTACCTTTCAAAATAAAAATTAAATATTATATCTTTTAGTCTGCGAAAAGAAATAATTCCACAATAACTGTTATAAATTGTTAATAAAAAATTAAAAACAATCATCTGTTATTATTATAATAAAATCTTCAAGAAGTAATTGCTTAAAGAAACGCAAATTAAATGTATCTTTTTGTCTGTGAAAGAAAATAATTTCACAATAAATGTTATAAATTGTCAATGTAACATTAAAAATAATCATTGTTATGATTATAGTAAAATCTTCAAAAAGTAATCGTATATAGAAATGCAGATTAAATATTGTATCTTTTTGTCTGAAAAAGAAAATAATTTCACTATGTTATAAATTGACAATGTAAAATAAACAAGTAATATTTAGGTCATCAAAGAAAAATTTAATATAATCCCTTAAGCTAAGATTAGTTTTTGTTGAATTAAAATATCTCAATTTGTTGATTTTCTATAAGCAAGTAGGTTTACAATGGAACTCTATGGGAATTTGGCGAAATATTAGAGATATCGCCAAGTTGGCGTCACTTTTGGCGACTCATTTTGCCCGCCAAATTTGGCGATATATTGCCAAATTGGCGACAAACTGGGCGGTATTTGGCGACAGAACAGGGTCCCCCCTATGGTAACCCCTTATTGAAAATACTTTCATTGATCTTCAATAAGCAATGGCCGCCATTTTGTTTCCCATGCGAAACTAAAATTAATTAATTAAAATGTAATTAATTAATTAACATTTGAAAAAACTGTATTAACATCAATTGTCATCCAGTACAAGTTTAAAAAAAATTATTTCAACTTGACAGGATGAATAATGAGTATTTTATTAACGATTGAAAATTTGAACAAGATATATAAATATAAAAATAAATATATAAATAAATATAGGGAGAGTGGGAACTAATAGCAGGAATTGAAAAAAAATAATCATGTGTTATTGCTATAATAAAATCTTCAAAAAGTAATCGATTATAGAAATATAAATTAAATGTTGTATGTTTTTGCCTGACAAAGAAAATAATTTCACGATAAATGTTATAAATTGTCAATGTAAAATAAAAAATAATCATCTGTTATTGTTATAATAAAATCTGCAAAAAGCAATCGTTTGTAAAAATGCAAATTAAAGGATACATCTTTTGGTCTGAGAAAAAAAATTAATTTCACAATAAATGTTATAAATTGTCAATGTAAAATTACAATTATCATCTGTTACTGTTATAATAAAATCTTCAAAAAGTAATCGTTTATAGAAACGCAAATTAAATGTATCTTATGGTCTGAGAAAGAAAGTAATTTCACAATAAATGTTATAAATTGTCAATGTAAAATTAAAAATAATCATCTGTTATTGTTATAATAAAATCTGCAAAAAGCAATCGTTTGTAAAAATGCAAATTAAAGGATACATCTTTTGGTCTGAGAAAAAAAAAAAAAAAAAATTCACAATAAATGTTATAAATTGTCAATGTAAAATTACAATTATCATCTGTTACTGTTATAATAAAATCTTCAAAAAGTAATCGTTTATAGAAACGCAAATTAAATGTATCTTTTGGTCTGAGAAAGAAAGTAATTTCACAATAAATGTTATAAATTGTCAATGTAAAATTACAATTATCATCTGTTACTGTTATAATAAAATCTGCAAAAAGCAATCGTTCATAGAAACGCAAATTAAATGTGATATCTCTTGATATGAAAATTAAATTAATTTCACAATAAATGCTATAAATTGCCAATGTAAAATTAAAAATAATCATCTGTTATTGTTCTAATAAAATATTCTGAAAGTTATCGTTTATAGGAATGCAAATTAAATCTATCTTTTGGTCCGAGAAAGAAAATAATTTCACAATAAATGTTATAAATTGTCAATATAAAACTAAAAATAATTATCTGTTATTGTTATAGTAAAATTTGGAAAAAGCAATTGTTTATAGAAATGCAAATTAAATGTTGTATCTTTTGGTCTGAGAAAAAAAGAATTTCACAATTCAAATTTCCAATGTAAAATTTAAAATAATAATTTGTTTTTGTTATAATAAAATGTTCAAAAAACAATCTTTTATAGAAATGCAAATTAAATGTTATATCTTTTAGTCTGAGAAAGAAAATAATTTCACAACATATGTTATAAACTGTTAATGTAAAATTAAAAATAATCATTTGTTATTGTTATAATAAAATATTAAAAAAGTAATTGTTTATAGAAATGCAAATAAAATGTATATTTGCGTCTGAGAAAGAAGATAATTTCACATTAGTTGTTTTAAAATATTAATGTAAAATTTAAAATAATACTAAATGAATTTATAAAAATACAAATTAATATTTTTTTAGTATAAGAAAGATTCACCCTTAATTGTAATAAAATATTAATATACAATTAAAATTATAATCATTGATATTACAGCAATACCATCATGCATTGCACATGTTATGATTAGCAAAAATAAAAATTAAATACCGTATCTTTTACCACGAGGGAAAAAAACTCCGACAATATTGGATGTAGAATGTCATTGGTCAACCGTTGGTCGTAGACATATAGTTCCAAATACAAAAACGTTTCAAATGAGGTAAATATTCATGTTGTGACATTATTTAAAGTAAAAACTCAATTTTATATAAATTACGAAATCTACCTTTTTATACGGTCCCCCAGTTCCTATGGTTATATTTAGTAAAAGTTTACACATATCATAACAGATATAACACAAAAAGTTTGACATCTGTACTACAAAAATTGACACATTAAATTTCAAAGTTTGAGATTTTCGCACATGATTTTGTCTTTCATTGAGGGATCAGTTGAAAGATGAATTAAAGTAATTCGAGATCAAATTCAGGGTGTAATGTCCTTTTTACTGTGAAACCACTTTTAGTTGGTATTTAAAAATTTGAACTAACTTTTATGGGTCGAACAACATTCAAATGTCAAAATAGGTAGAATCGACAACCGGAAAATAAAACATACTCATTGAGGACTAGATAAATGGCAGCGGAATTGCAACCTGATTTTGATCTCGAATTACTTTAATTCATCTTTTAACTGATCCTTCAATAAAAGACAAAATCATGTGCAAAAATCTCAAAATTTGAAATTTAATAACTGTGTCAATTTTTGTAGTACAGATGTCAAACTTTTTGTGTTATATCTGTTATGATATGTGTAAACTTTTACTAAGTATAACCATAGGGACTGGGGGACCGTATAAAAAGGTAGATTTCGTAATTTATATAAAATTGAGTTTTTACTTTAAATAATATCACAACATGAATATTTACCTCATTTGAAACGTTTTTGTATTTGGAACTATATGTCTATGACCAACGGTTGAGAAATTAAAGGTCGGCGATAGATAACATATTGCACCCTGTATATATGTACAGTTTTATATCATATTTTAGACCGTCAGTCATCGGTGAATGACGTGTTCTAAACGGAAAGTTCAGAGTCAGTCACCGGTGACTAACTGGCGCTTAACGTGTTAATATGCGTTCAAAGTGTACATCGAGGAAATTACGTCATATTTAAAATTCTCAATTCATAATATTGCCAAACAGTTTAAATTAAAAAATATATTTGCGCTAGACATAGTTTTGATATTTTGAGATAATCTTTTTAAACTATTGTTGAGAATTCTAAGATAGCGCAAATAATATTTCCTTTGTAACAACAAAAGTATTTTCACGTGATTATTAAAACGATAAAGAAAACTTTAGTGAAAATTACGTCAGATTTAAAGCAATACATTTAAAATGTCTTCTTTAAAAAAACTTATAAAAATACCGAGAGACAAAGACTCTGCTTACTTAATTCATTTTATAGTTATTAGCTTATTTTTACATGTTTCACTGATCTGATTTTAATCAAAGACAAAAACAACCCGTTAGGAGGGAGATCGTCACTGTTATTAGCCCCCGGTACGGTATGCTATTTCTTTCTCCCAGCTTATTTTGTTTAAAAAAATAACGTTACTTTATAGAAGCCAGCAATAAACAAAGCAGATGTATCATTGTAGGATTAAATGCTGTATAGCAATTTTTTATAATTTCTAAGCATCGCACATTTTCAATTTTTATACCGTCGTATTGGAAAAAAAAAGTACTTTTAAATGCAATTTGTTTGAAAACTGTATCTCCATTTATTTTTGAGATATTAATTTTCTTGTAGTTTTAGGCACCATTTGTTTAATTTTGGCAACTCAAGTACTCCATTTATATAGAAAGTAAAGGGAACATAGTTGAAAAATAGCAATTATATTTTTTTGTTGCCATTTTCTCATAACAAGCGAAAGAAAATGTAATTAAAATACGTACTATTTTGAAAAAATATAAACGAATAATTTCTGTTAAAACATGAAGCTATTATAAACTATCTTTAATTTTAAGTATCTGTAGACGCTTTCAGTGTGACGTCAGTCATGACGTTTTGATTGGAAATTGACTCCAAACAAACGGTTGCTATGCGTCATTTCTTTTTAAAAATAAATTGTGGAAAATGTTACCAGTACATATCAAGCATTAAAACACTTAGATGTGAGATATAGATATAAGATATAGCTGCAACACAAAAACAAAATAGAAAATACAACATAGCAACCCTTTGTTTGGAGTCATTTTCCAACCAAAACGTCATGACGGACGTCACGACTGAAATCGTCTATATTAACGTTACAAGCAAATGAATGCCTATGAATTATTAGATAGCCGTTTTTTGTCGAGTTTCTTTAATGGCGGCATCTTTTTGCTGCATTTGTGTATTATTTTGCTATAGTGACATCCTATGCATGCTTTACTGTAGATGTTTAAGAGTGGATCGTAAATGTGGAATTCTTAAGCGGATGCGAATGACGCCATTTTGCATAAAATAAAAGTGTGTGCTTTAAGTCTTAAAATTGAAATATGTTTTGTACTATTTATATATACATATATATTTTTTCATCGGGGGGCGACACTAAATTCTGAAAAAAAGCAGAATTCCTGTTTTCTAGTTTTAATTATAATTCACTCTTTCGAAATTTTTTTAAAGCCGATCAAATTAGCGTGCTTTTAAAGTTTGCGGTGTTTGAGCGAGGGTTGGCGAGCGTAGCTCGTAGATGGCAGAGCCCCCTAGTAATACATAATATTGCAGAAAAATTTTCAGAAAATAATAATTTATAAAATTTAATTTAAGTGTCGCTTTTTTTTTAGTATAAGAAAAAAAAAGAATTCCAGATTAAATTTTATAGAGTATAAATATAAAATTGAAAATAGTAGTCTATTAATTGTATAATAAAATCTTCAGAAAATAATTATTTATAAATATACAAAGTAACTGTTGTATCTTTTTGTCTATGAAAGGAAAGTTTCCCATTAATTGCTATAAAGTATCAATATAAAATTAAAAATAATGATGTACTAACGTTACAGTGAAACATAGAGGACATAATAGTTTATATATTATAAAATATGAAAACATTCATAAAAATGATTCGTTAAAATTTACTACTAAAATAGACGTAGATGAAATATATACTAAAAAATTAAAAACCCTAGCTGCTAAAAGTATATAAAAATCTCCGAGCGCTTTCGGCTAAATCTAAGCCATTATCAGGGAGGAAATACCATTGGAGAAATGAACAAAGTAAGACAAAAATCGTTTACATAAATGAAATAAATAAAAGTGCAGGCTGCCATCAAAAATGGAGAACCAATGTTCATTTCATATGCATGCCAAGATACATTAAGGAAGCATACTTGATTTCTTTTCAATTTCGAAGATTTGGTTTCCTACTTACATTTTTTTCTTTTTCATGCTTATTAATATACAATATTTTATACACCTATTTTCGTATAACACTCTTCACGTCGTATTTGTCAATATATTATTATTAAGTGTTATAAAAAACTGCTTTAACGCCAAGAGCAAATGGTTGAGTAATTTTATATTCAACCTTTCCGGTACAGGGATCTTGGCTTTTTTTTTATCATTTTTTCCCCCGTCTCTCAGCTTTTCTTTTTCTTTTTTTTTAAAGCTTGGTGCAATTTGGGCTTCAGAAAGTAAGATTTGGTACCAGATGAACTGCTATAAAAACGAACCTAATGAACTTTTAAAATTGTTTATATGTGTATTTATATATAAATATCTGAACAGTTTATTTATCTGAACAGTTAATCAGATAAATATTGAAAACATTGCTTGTGTAAAGTAAATAGTTAATAGGTTGCCAGATATTTGTTGCGAAATTTCCTTCTCTCGCCAAGGCCATTCCCTCTATCTCGCCAAAGGCCCCTATACTGAAAAAAAACCCTTATAAGATTTATAATTTGATTTTTGAGTCAGAACGGGTAAAAAAAAAAAAAAAAAAAAAAAAAAAAAAAAAAAAACCGTTATTTTTAATGGTATTTTTTAATAATAAACTTTCTTTTTAACGTATCAAATTCTGTAAAGCATAAATTATTTAAATAAAACAGATATTAAAGCTGCTAGTCACTCAGCATCGGATTTCCCCTCGGTAATGTTAAGTCTGTGGGCGTTTGATGCATTCTTATATTTTTAATATCTCCCCTGGAAATTAATATTTTGAAATTCTTTTTTCTGTGTACTCTTCTTAAAGGATGTCTCTTTTTTCCTTAGTTGTCAAAATATTTCTAAAATCTATGTTAAATTTAATATTTTATGCGTTAAAAACTGACGAACTGGGAGTAAATTTTTAACACTTCATATAAAATTAAGCATAGATTTTAGAAATATTTTGACAACTAAGGTAAAAAGAGACGTCCTTTAAGAAGAGTATACAGAAAAAAAGAAGTTAAAAATATTATTTTCTTGAGAAGATATTTTAAATATAAGAATGCATCAAATGCCTACTTACTTAACATTACGGAGAGGAATTCGGAAACTGAGTGACCAGCAGCCTTAACAGCTAAGGTATATACATACCTGATGCATTGGATAAGTGAGGAACGTTTCCAAAGTTCTTCCTTGCAGGCTGGATTTTTCTTCGAGGCGTCGGAGGATGGCGACGAACTTCTCCCTCTGTTTGCATTCGGCCAGGACCTGCAGGCTGTAGTGATGATTCCTCACGTACTCCTGATAGATGGTCAGCATGGGCAGCAACATGTCGAAGAGATCTCCTGGGACAGAGGGCAGCGAAGGATCTAAGTTAAAGGTCATCGGAACCCAACAACTACAAGCTACGAGTTAAGTCTGCATGCAATAAAAGAACTGACTCTACCAACGACAACACAGGAGTACTCAGGATCTCAAAACTTTCGACGGAAATTGGTCCGAAAAAATTCTAAGAAGTTATTTTTTAGCTGGTTTGAAAATTGGTGAAGAAGAATAGATTATGAATTGAGGGCGGGCGTTTCAAAACTTGCCTCGCCCGAAATTAGAAATAAATCGTGTTTTCTCTCTTCATCTATTATGTTAGTAAACCTGCAACATAACTTCAAACGAAAAACACTACGTCATAAGGAACAAAGCTAATTTTATAGTGTATTTATAGAACCTTTGTTTACTTTCAAAACTCGCTTTATGGGTAAAAGACTTTGTCTATCAAAAAATTCTTTCTTGGATAAGGCGAGTTTTGAAATTCACTTCCTCAATTGGAAAATTTGTGATGAAATTTTTTTAGTGATTTCCCTAAACAAAATATGGAGATTTTATATATTTAATAAAGGTTAATGTTATTTTAAAAGCTTTTTTATGTATTTAAATTAAAAAAAAATATGTAGGCGATTTTAAGTTTTTTTTTAATGCGTCATCTTAGGTTTAACTGAAATGAAGAAGAAGGAAAACTAACAGAAGTTCTTTAAGAAGAAAATGCAATGGAAGGATTGCTTTTATTAGCATCTACTACAACTAGATGGCAGCACTACCGGTATCATACTACATAATAAGAGTTTCTCCACGGAACTCATGGTTTTTTGCAAAACAAATACTTTCTCTCTCTCTTTCTCTCTTTTTAAAATAACGGGTAAAAGTTTTTCTGTATTTATGTCTGTTTTGAGAATAATGAATTTCTTTGATATAAATGAATGTATTTAAAATAATACCCTTTATAAATATATATGTTCGACGATAATTAGAAGAAATTAATGCAATCATCAATTTATGTTTCAGAGATTTTAAATTTTGGACTGAATTTACCTACTTAAATATTTACATTTAAGATTATTTTATTCTTATTATTTGTTGAATTTTATAATTAAAGTTTCAATAATAATAACACCATTTGTTTACGAGAAATTGATTCCATTGTATTAAAATATGTCAGTCCGTTTGTATTTCGCAACTACTCCTCCTAACCCTTTAAGACTTGGAGAGTTTTGCTAGAAATAGAAATTAAAAGTCTTGGTGTTTAAGCCTAATATTAATAGGACCATACTTGAATATATATATGTGTGTGTGTGTGTGCGGTGCAGGCTCGGCTTTAAATCGCAGGAAAAGGGGAAAATGTATTTTCTTTTTCTTCAGGATCACCTTCACAATTGTGTAGCTCAGGTCTTAAAGGGCTAGAATATGGAACTCAGTGAGATAAAATTAACACCAGTTAATTTTATCTCAGTGTGTGTGCGTTGCAGGCTCGGCTTTAAATCGCAGGAAAAGGGGAAAATGTATTTTCTTTTTCTTCAGGATCACCTTCACAATTGTGTAGCTCAGGCCTTAAAGGGCTAGAATATGGAACTCAGTGAGATAAAATTAACACCAGTTAATTAACCTGGAATCGAGGGTGTTACATTGGGCCTCAGAATTTTAAAATTTAAATTATTTTCTGAGATATTAATTTTTCATTTGTAATTTTTTACTTTAAAGACGGCAACTAAATTACTTTATTTTTGTGGACAAAAGGAAAAAAAATATGAATTGTTAGTTTTTTTTTGTTTGTTTTTTTTAACATCATTTTCAAATTGGAAATTGAAATTATCTTTTATTCGAACTGAGGGTGTAAATAATATTGAGATTAAGTCGCACTTTTCATTTTGAAGAAATAAAAAGATAACATCATGCATTTAAGCTGCATTGATCAGTTTTTTTGCTACAAAATAAATAAATAAAAAATAAATAAAAAATAAATAATAAATAAATAAAATAAAATAAAATAAAATAAAACAAAATAAAAATAAATAAATAAAAGCCATCTGTCGACCAGTTGTCATTGTTACATTCAACCAAGGACTTTAAACATAAACAAATTTAATCTACTTGCGTTTAACTGAACAATTATTGCCCATATTTAGAGGTAATGGATGTAAAAAAAGAAACTAAGCTTTTAAACTAATTACACAGGTCTGCAAAAAATATTTTTTTCCAGCTGTATGGGTATTTTTTGGTTAATTATATGTTTTTTAGGGTGCTGAATCCAAAAATAACCTACATTTTCCTCCATCAAGTTCAGTATTGTTGCAAAACATGGAGAGTTTACATTAGAAAAGCACAACTGCGATGAAAAGAAACATTATTTTATTACAAGTAACTATGTTAAAAAATTATACCACAAGTTCCAAACTATACCCTTGCTTACACTTCACATTTCAGTAGCTGTTGTGTGAATCATGGTATAAACTTATGTCTGTGTGTAACTGTTTTTGTCCATTCCTCAAAATCCTCGCATTTCCTATTTGTATTTCTCTTGCGGGTTACTCTGAGAAATATGAAATTAATATATAGAATCATTATTGGATATGGTTTATTACTCAAGAATAGGACCCCAGATTTCAGGTTAAAAAGAGAAATTTTACACTTAATTTAACTAAAAACATGAGTTTTTCAACAAAACCTGACGTACTGGAATTTTTAAAATATTTTTTCCGGTTTCAGTGAGTAAAAACCTATAAGAAACAATAAATTTGATGTAGATTTTTGGTTGCAGACCTGAGTTGTGGTATGATTTTTTTTAGAAAGGCGCAACATTCAGAATGATTAAGCGAGATTAACGACATTTTTAGGCGTTTATTTTATTCCATAAATCTGAAGTATTTTTGTATAATTTCGTGAAGATAACGTCATTTTTAATTAAGATAGGTCAAATGACAAAATATTATAAGCCAATTGCCAAATCTCGAAAGTACAAAATCTTTTGACAGATCAAGTCATTGAAAACTTACACGTTTACTGAGATTTTTTTTATTTAATCTGCATTGCAATTTTGATTTCGTGCTGGATTCTTTGTATTTAATAAAATTAATATAAGAGAACTTTTCTAAATTGACAATAAAATTATATATGTTTGTCCCTAGCGAATCGAAAGATCTTATGCAATTCGAAAGATCTTATGCAATTCGAAAACAACACGTCGGGTTGTCACGAAGCTATGAGTGGCCGAGAGGTTCTGCTCTAGAAGCTGGTAGGAGGGAGGTGCTGGGTTCGATCCAATCGCGCCCGTCGGCCTAATCTTTCGGAATTTTCGTGGTTTTCTTCGAACCTTCGTTTTCCAAGTGTAAATACGGGCTAGGTTCCCTTAGAAAGACCCCTACGGAGGGCACTCCCCCCATTAGGGCCTATATCCCTCGTGCTGATGATTGGCTGTCATAAACACAACCAACTAGCCAGGCAGCTATGTAATTCCGAAAAATATCATGACAATAACTTTTTAAATTATCTTTTTAACTATGTTTTCAAACCAGCTAAAATGATGTTTTGTTCATAAAAAATGTTTCTTGCTGTTGAAACGTTTATATATATATAATATATATGCTTATACATTCGAATAAATTAGCAAAAATTTACGTCTTCGAAGACAGTAGAAAAAATTCCAAAAACATGTTTTGCATTGTATGAAAACAATCGAATGTGAATACTTGAATCTTATCACATATTGTATGTAAAATAATTTGCAGTTCAGTAAAATATACTCTAAAAAAAGTTGTAGAAGTACCATCAAAAACGTGAAAACGAAAAAAATAATTAAGGGCACAGAAGACAAATTTTCGAATTTTCAATTTTTCGTTTAAGTATCAAAAAGGATAAGTGAATTCCAAAAGTATATAATTTATATAGCTTCCCAATATATAAACAAAGCCTTAAAATATATAAATATATATATGATAGTTTTCCTAAGAATCCTCTTTCTTTTCTTTTTTCTTCTTTTTTACATATTATAAACATACTTTAAAAATCTAAAAGCTAGAAAGTTAAAGACTTCCATGTTTCTATTACTAATTTGCTAAACTTTAAAACTATCCGCAATTATGAATGTAAATATAATATTACAGAAGACATACAGGAATATATTGGTTTTTTCTTCAGCAACTTTCTGGCTGTTTTCAGCGTATCTTCTTATTCAGTAACTATTTTTTAAATTTATTTGTTTTGAAAAAAAAAATACTTCTTCCTATTATTGAATTATGTATTTTTAAACTTGGTGCAAAATTTTAAGAAGTTTTGTACAACACTTTTTTTTTAATTGAGAAAATTGCATATATCTATCTTGGATGGAAATAAATAAAAATTACACATTCTCTCAAAAGAAATTATAGTAAATTATAGTTAGAAGTATTTTTATTTATTTATTCTTTTTTTTCTTTGTATCGTATGAACAAAGTAAAAAAAAATATTTGCTTTAAATGAACAATTGATTCATTAAAGGGTTAAGAGTCATTAATTCTGTAAATTAGTATTAAGTTTAATATTTATTAATTTATAAATTCTTACTATTGATACTGAAATATATTATACGAGTATGTACACAAACTTTCTCTGGTGGTTTCTACAATTAATAAAATTATATAAAGTTACATTTTATAAGAAATGAATGAATAAAATAAAAAATTCTCTTCAGTGATATTCTGAATGATAACTATTTGGAATGGTAACTATTTAAAATTTATTAAAAAATAAATAAAAATGCTTATTATTATGATCATTGAATGATATATTTTTAAATTTAATGTAAAATTTGATGAAGTTGTCTACCGCACCTGTTTTCTTAGAAAAGTGTATCTATATGATTTATACAAAGTGCAAGTAAGTAAAAATTAAATACTCAGTTAAATAAAATTTTATTATTGGATTATATATTTTTAAAACTTGATGTAAAATTTCAAGAAGTTGTCCGCAACACTTTTTTGCTTTTAGAAAAGTGTATCTAACTGACTTAAATATTTGGACGGAGAAAAGTAAAGATTAAACATTCCCTCAAATAAAATTAAGTATGTAGCAAGTATATATATATTTTTAGTATTGTATGAACTAAATTAAAAAATAGCTACTTTAAATGAGCAATTCATAAATTAAAGAGTTAACAGTCGTTAATTACGTAAATTAGTATTAAGTTTAATATTTATTAATTTATAAATTCTTAATGTTAATATTTAAATATATATATTATATACAAACTTTCATTGAAGGTTTCTATAATTTATAAAATTACATACAGTTACATTTTACCAGAACTGAATTAAAGCATTAACGTAATAAATAATATTCTTCAATGACTTCCTTAATGTTTCAGTAAATATTTAAAATTTATTAAAAAAATTAAAAATGCTTATTACTATTATTAAATGATATATTTTTTAATTTGATGTAAAATTTGAAGAAGTAAGTTTACTACTACACCTTTTTTCTTAGAAAAGTGTATCTATCTGATTTATACAAATTTGGGTGGAAGTATAAGTAAAAATTAAACACTCAGTTAAATAAAATTTTATTATTGAAACATATATTTTTAAAACTTGATGTAAAGTTTTAAGAAGTTGTCCGCAACACTTTTTTCTGCTTTTAGAAAAGTGTATCTAACTTACTTATAAAAATTTGCACGGAAATAAGTGAAAATTAAACATTCCCTCAAATAAAATTATGTATGTAGCAAGTACTGTTTTTTTTTTTTTTTTTTGGTATTGTATGAACAAAATTATTAACTTTAAATGAGCAATTCATGCATTAAAGAGTTAATCGTTAATAATTATGTAAATTAGTATTAAGTTTAATATTTATTAATTTATAAATTCTTAATATTAATATTTAAATATATATACTCGTATATACAAACTTCCGCCGATTGTTTCTATAATTTATAAAAATACATAAAGTTATATTTTATCAGAACTGAAAGCATTAACATAATAAAATATTTCTTCAGTAATTTTCTGAATGTTTTATGTAATTATTTAAAATTTATTTAAAAAAAAATGAAAATTTTTTATCATTATTATTAAATGATATATTTTTGAATTTGATGTAAAATTTGAAGAAGTTGCCCACCACATCTTTTTTTCTTAGAGAAGTGTATCTAACTGACTTATAAAAATTTGGGTGAAAGTCAGTAAAAAATAGCCACTCAATTAAATAAAATTAGGCATGCAGCTAATATTTTTTGTTTGTGTTGAATTAAATTAAAATATACCTATTTTAAACGTAGAAAAATTAGTTTGTGCATCTGTTTATAAACGAACTGCAAGAGTATGAACACCTTACTAAATCTGCTTCTGTCTGTTGAAATGTCATATGTGCCCTTAAAAGTTCAGATAAAAGATCTGAGATGAAGAAGGAACGAAAAAAGAAATTCCAAAAAGACAAATTTCAGATGCATGAAAAATTCACAAAAAGAAGCAAAAAACGTTCGAATGAAAAAGATCAGCATTACAAATTTCTTTTTGTTGTTTAAAAAGACAAACTGGAAAAGAAAATCTCACGAAAGTGGAATTTATATTACAAAAAAGTTTTTAAAATGTTTACAACTGAAACCAGTAAACACAACATCTGAGTACACCTGCTGATTGAAAGCAATTATTATGCTAATACAACAATGTGCAGAAAAAGAGAAAAAGACAATGTGAAAAAGCACAATGGACACATAATCTATACATTATGAAAAAGAAAACAAACAAGGAAAATGTTTCTTAACCCTTTATCTACTGACGGTCCTTATAAGTACCATTAAAATAGCTTGTTATAAAATTCATTTAATACATCGATTAGTTGTAATACAGTTTAGAATTAGTTATAGATACATTACTTTATCTTGTTCCAAAAGCATTATTGGTTACACAAAATAGAAATATTTTTAAAAGGATCATTTCTTTTGCCTTTTCATCATTTCACATTTCTTGTCGTCGGGGGGGGGGGGGGGGGGAGAGATGGGAGTTTTTGAATTCGGAAATATTTCTATTCTAAGAACATTATATTTGTACATTTCCTAATTCTACAATAGTAAGAAAAATATTTAAACTAAAAGATTTGAGTGGGGTTATAAATATTGCACAAAATCCCTATAAATTCAAATTTAATTAATCTTTTTAAATCCTTCAATCCTTCTAAAATTCTTTTAAAATTTATTAAATGATTATGTAAATCTTCTAATGTAGTTTAAACAATTCACGAAAAATGCTTTAGAAGATAAAATTTTCCTGAATTCAAAATTCAGTAGATAAAGAGTTAATATTGGAAAATATAGTATAACCACGTACGAAAATATAGAAGAACCTCCTTTAAGTTATCCATGATTTCAATAAGCATTCTTTATCTTTAGAAAACTCAGAAACAGATATATTTTCGAGATTTAAAGAAGAATTATAAAACCAAAGTTTATTTTGCTGCTTCTGCTTTTCGGAAACGTTTTCGAGTAGATTTTAGAGTTTATTAATCCGTTATCTGAAATCGGAATGTAGGTTTTTCCTATGCTATCAATCAAGTAACTATCAAGTAAATTATTTTCATGTTCAACAAACAGGTTTTATATATAAACACAATAAATTAACTGCTTTAACATTAAGATTAAAATGAATATTATTTTGTTACTCTAACATGTATGAATTTAATTACACAGCTGAAAAAGTTTAATTGAAATTTGATAGCATACTAAAAACCAATATCCCGAGTTGAGGAAACTGATTCAAACAATAAGTTTTACAGATGAACATGATAAATTAACTGCTTTAACTTTAACAGTTGATACCATACTAAAAACCGATATTCGGGGTTAAGATAAATGATTAATATACTATAAAACTGCTCGGAACTGTTTCCGAAAATCATAGTCAGCAAAAGAAACTGTTTTTTTATTGCTTTTTTAAGGGGTCTCATACCCATTGAAACCTTTCCACCGCCAGTAAAAGGTGATGTGATTTTGAGTTCTCATAATTTTTTTAATACTTATTGAAATTGCATAAAAACTTTCAAATATATTTGAGCCATATTTCATGTTTTATAAAATGTAGAAATTAATCACTTATAATATAATAAAAATTGGACACAAATAACACACTATAATAAAAAATACAGTTCAGTTAATATTGCAAAAACTTTTCACATGCTATGTCACAATCCGTAAGACAACTTAACTTAGAATGGATATTATGAACGTACAACTTGTGTTAGAATCACCTCCAAACCATATATCATAGAATGAAGTAATGCTACACAAATTCTTTGACAGAATCTATTTAAAAAATTTAAATGAATTTGAAAAATAATAAAAAATTGAAAAAGTTAATTAATGATTAAATAAACGGTCAAGTGCGAGCATCACTCGCTCACAGAGGGTTCCGTAGAATAAATATATGAATTTGTATTTCTATTAAAAAAAAAAAAAAAAGTTGCTAAAAGAATACTAAGACTTAAAAAAAAACTATATAACGTAGGGTTGGTTATAACTGTATATATTAGAAAAGTGTAATCGGGTATATCATGAAAGTTCAAAGAGATATATGGAAGAATATAAAATATAGCTATTCGTATAACTCTTTTTTTAATATTATCCTAATCTGTTTAGGATGAACTTAATTCGGTACTGACAATAAAGGCAGTGCATAGTTAAACTTCATTTGGCATTTCATGAAACTAAATTCAGCGTAGTAATAACCTTTATTTCTACAGTGTATCTAAAACAAAACCTTTGTTCAAAGTTTAAATTTGGCATTGTGCTAAGCGCGCTTCGAATTGAGGTCTCAAAGTTGCAACGCTGCCTTGGTCAGTGCCGCGTTTTTCCAGATAGGTGTTTAATTAACTTTTAAAGTCACTCGAGGCGTATTGAGAGATACAATCAATGCAAACTATCGCGAATTTCCCAGTATTTATGCGATTCATTCTAATTAAATATTTCGAGGGCGATGCCCTTAAAAAATGGACACCTAATTTTAATTCCAAAACAGACAAATGGCACCAATAATATTTAATTAAAATTTTCCTTTTATCATGTATGTGAAAATAAGCAAGTTCGCATTTTCTAATAAATTCGTTTATAAATTCTGGTGTCAATTCATTATTTCGTAAGTTTATAAATAGAATTACTCTGTGCCGGAAAGGATTAAGTGGTCGCAGGACCCTTAAATCTTCAAAATTTAAGAAATTTTAATTTTTTTAGATCTTAAACTCCTATCTTTTCTGAATATTTTGATATAATTGTTTCCTTGAAATTCCCATTAGAACAGAAGTTTTGGCTTTTAGAATTATACCCGCTCAATAGCTGAAGCGGCGTTTCCGAAACTTTAAAGTCATTATTTTCCAAATGGCGTTTTTGGGTATAACGCGCAGGATACCTCAAAAACTTCTGAATATTTTTTCATGAAATTTTCAAAACATATATTCCATGTTATTCTGTATAAACTGAACCTAAAATTTCCTTTTTATTGTTCAAAAAAATATTTTTTTAGGTGATTTTACTGTTGAAATTTTCAAAATTTTGTACTAGCTAAATGCAGCATTGCATTAAAAATATAAAAATCCTTTAAATATAAATTTATTTAAGTTCAGGGAAATTATTACAATCTGAAGTATAAGTTAGCACCAAAATTTTCATTCTAGTTGCAATATTTATTTTGTAATCCTGCGCGCAAACTGTTATGCCAATTTTTTGTTCGACAAATGTCTAACAGTTTCGAGCCCCCTATAAATACTAATTCTGTATCTTGCAATTTTTTAAATACATGAAACGAAAGAACATACTTATATCTTTCATTCCAATTAAAATTGTGTTTTAAAATCATATACATTTTAAGACATTAAATGTTGAAAATGGACTTTTTTTCATTTTTTCCACTTTTTAGAATCCCGAGACCCCTTAAATTAGTATGTTTTTAACAATTTGACGTTTATTGCTTTTATACTGTTACTGGACATTACATTACACATATATATCATTAAAAGTCGTTAACTAGGCATAGAGTACGCCGCCCTGTCCTTGTGTATGTCCAAACTGACCGTACATTTAAGGGTTAATATCTCAGCTAATTACCGCTGATTTTTTTCAAAAATCATTATCAACAATGCTTTTGTTCTTCTGCAACGATAGGTATATTCAGCGATGCTCAACAATTTTTTTTAATGCCCGTAAATCGGAATTTATGTATAACAGAAAAATGCTAATTACTCAAAAACTATGTGACCTAGGGTAATCGCTATAATTTTCCAGCAAGGTTTATATTAACGACTACTACCTCTAATTTTGTCATAATTTTAGTTCCAGTAGATTCGGAATTAGATGGGGGGGGGGGACATATTTTTGCGCTACATTTTCAACAATATCTTTGAAAATATAATACCTAAAATTAAAAGGAATGTATTTTTGAGTTCAGCGTTACAAAAGCTTTCACATGATACCCCCACATGATATACAAAGAAAAGATTTTTTTTTCAAGTAGCATAATTAGCCCCTCTACTTTTTTACTAAATATATTTATGAATGTTTATTAATCTGAAAATATGTGGGTCAATGGTCTTTATTACTTCCCCGAATTTGACTTTCCACGTTCCATAGTTTACAATCAAAATGGCTGTGACAGACAGACAGACAAATGGACAGACACAGGAGTGATCTTATAATGGTTCCGTTTTTACTTTTTAAGTACGGAACTCTAAAAACAATTAAAATATTTAACTATCTCAATAATATTAATTTATTCTATAAAATATATTTTGGAAGTTATTCTAACATAAGTTTATTTTCATATATCCATTCTAAGTTAATTTATCGTGCGGATTGTGACATACCATGTGAAAAACATTTTCAATATTCACTGAACTATTACTTATCATTATATTATTTTAAAAGTGTATTTTTACATTTATAAAACCTTAGATATGGCTTAAATATATTACAGAGATATGTGTAATTTCAATAAGTATTTAGAAAGTTATGAGAACAGGAAATCATATCACTTTTCAAGGGTGGTGAAAAGATTTCAAAAGACACGAGACCGTACATCCAAAACATATTGATTTCTGAGGTTTTAAAGATAAAGAACGCTTTCTGAATCATGAGTACCTCGGAAGAGGTTATTGTATTTTTTTTTTGTTCGTGATTACGTTATACTTTTGCAGATTAAGAAACATTTCTCTTTTTTTTTTCTTCCTACAGTGACAACTGTAGATTTATATTTATACCATTAACTTTCATGCAACAATATTTTGAAAGATAATTTTAAATATGTCTTTACTGTATAATGTGTCGTATATGATACATGCCTATAAATACAATACATTTACTTATGCATTATAGACTTACACAAAATGAATCTTGTTGAGCATTAAGGGTAATTATCAGTGAACAAAGATGACAGTTATGTCTAATCGACGTCACTGCTATACTAATTATTGAATTTGGATTAATAAAAATATCATTATCGGGAATTAAGCGTTAGAAGCGAGATTCTTATATTTACATAATTAAAAATGTTAATTTCTAAACTGAATCTGTTCATATATGTTTCGTATTAACCGTTTGAGTGCGGAGCAGTGTTGCCAGTGGGCTACTTTTTTAAAATTCAGATTCTTGATTGGCATCACTTTTTAGAAATGGTAAAATGCGCTTTATTTATTGACATATAAATTGAGGCGAAAACAAAGGTAATTTTACCGTTTCAAAAAAGTGGTGGTAATCAAGAAATCTGAATTTAAAAAAAGTAGCCCACTGGCAACAGTGGAGGAGCGCTATCGCGCTGCTCCGCACTCAAACGGTTAAGAGGCTACTTCAGTCAAGCTAAAAGACCCGCTTGCTTATGGAAGAAATTTATAAAGATATCCCTCTTGCACTTCAATATTTTTAAATGATTTTTTTTTCATTGGATAGCTGAGGTAGATTTATACAAAGGCCATTTTTTACTTTTTCGATTTTAATCGAAGATATTTTTTATAAGGATGCTTTCACTTTCAAAACCGATTCCGAAAATAAAAGCGTCCCCATTAAAAATACCTGTAAACAAAATTGAAAAAGACAAAAAACGACCTTCGTACAGATAGAACTCAGCTATCCAATGCAAGAAAAATCATTTAAAAATATTAAAATGCAAACGAGATATCTTATAAATTTCTTCCATGGGATTAGCATTAGCTAGCGGGTCTTTTCGCTTGACGGAAGTAACCTCTTAACATGGTTGAGCTTTGTGTGATAACTGTCAAACTGCTGTGAAGTGGTAATTACCGTTATTTGAAACAGTTTAAAAAAATGGTTATACTTCTGTCACGAACTATAAAATACAAAGTTTCGACTTAACATTTGAAGTAATATTTATAAAATACATTTTTCCCTTTTTTACACCACTTACAGTATGTCTAATATTTTTTTTTTCAGAATAATAGAAAAATTCATGCAGTAAAGGGTTAATAATCATGCAAATTCTAAATTAATGTTATTTTAATATTTATTAATTTATTATTTTCTTAATATTGTTATTTAAAAATATTATCAATACTTAGACTGATATTTTCTATAAGCAAATACAATTTGCGTTAAGCTACATTTTATAACAACTGAACTAGGCATTTATAAAATAGAGTGGCCCAAAGAAAGTGAAACTTTTTGAACTGCTTTTTTATTGTTAGTTGACGATCAAATATTGGTCCAATATTGTTTTGCTAAGTGGGATGTACTATTTATACAATATAATCTTATTATAACTGTAACTGTTTATTATTTAAAGAATGCACTCTTATTTTATCTCATTGATTTCATAATTTCATAATTTTGTAATATCCGCAGATTTCAAACTATGTTATGCTTAATGTTCACGTGGCACTAATAAAATAAGAGCCCGATTAAGGATGTCGGGAGAAGAAGGCCCAGCAGCTTATCAAGGACCCTCTCACACTAAAGTTACAGCTAGAAATTTTTTGGGGAGTATCCGAAAAATTTTCTGCATTTTATAAAAAAGGCTTCATGAAATTTAATCCACTGCTATAGTCTCACACTGAAAGAATAAATATACCGCCTTCATCTAGAACGAATAGGTAATCATTTTCTAAATAGCTAAACTAGAAATATAGGTTTCCGAGTTATGCTAATTAGGTAAACAAATAAACTGAATAGACGAAATGATCGATAATTTCTAGTCTATAATTTTCTAGGTGATGAAACGATACACTATATTATGAATCGTTTGAATTGCGAGAAATTATCACTTGATTTCTAGAATTAATTCCTAAACTACTATAGTTACTAAAACTCACTTCTTGTGTTCGCATTTATTTGCAGAGATTTTTAAATAAGTTTGACCACGATAACATACATTGTAAAAAAAATCCGACCAAGTTTCCTGTAGGAGACGGAAAAATAGTTGCCCTTCTCAGGACGGAAAATTTTCCGGCCCAGCTCGGAATAAAATCAAAAAAAAAAAAAAAAAAAAAAAAAAAAAAAAAAAGAAAAAGAAAATAGTAAATAAAATGGTATTTTTCGGATTTTATTCCGAGCTGGGTCGGAAAATTTTCCTTCCCGAGAAAGGCAACTATTTTTTCGTCTCCTACAGGAAACTTGGTCGGATTTTTTTTTTTTTTTTTTTTTTTTTTTTTTTTTTTTTATACAGTGTAGAAGTTGGAAATTGCACGTCAAACGTGGCAAATGAGGTGCGTTCGTACTATCACTAGTTTTATAAATACATTTTGCACCGCATACTGTACTGAATGTATATTTTAGTGCACTTCATAAGTGCATATCAATTTCATTCTGTTCGAAATGCTGTAACTTCATTAAAATGCACTTGCAATAATTTTTTCCCATTGGCCGTAATGTAACGGAAAACTTTTGACTGTCCCTGTCATTAAACTATACATCCCACTTTCATAAAATTTGAAATGACTCGGCAAAATTTTACAACAATTATATATTTAAAATTTCAGACCATTCGGTTGGGTAAGTTTTTCTCTATTATATGCGAACGGACGGACAGACAGACAGAAAGGCGGAGCGAACGACGACTATAGGTGCTACGTATTTATATCATTACGAACGCATTTAAAAAAAGTCCTTGAATTTTAATAGGGATAACTAGAACTCCGTAGCAAAGTGAACTAGAATTTATAAGGATGACACGGAACTATTTTTTCTAGAGTCACAATTTATTTTCTAGATGCCAGTGGCAGAAATTTTTCAGTGTTCCCTTTAAAGGAAATGCAAATTAAGGTAGCCCTATGTAATCAAAAACACACGGTCTAATTTATGAGATACGACTATATCCGAAAACACGAAATTAAAATTTCGTTAATAAACTGTAGGACACTTAGGTACTAAAATGTAGTTTTAATCTTGAACTTTGGCACATACACGAAGAAGTTTACTTAAAGATGTAGATAAGACACATAAGATAAAACTTTTAAAGTATTTAAAAACTATAAATTTTAAAAAGCTAAAAATCTTAAAACAAACAAGTTTCAGCTATACTGTAGGCATCTTCAGGTTTACTCTTTACACTTACTTTTTTGGTTTACTTATAGCATTATAGATGGCGCAACGATACAAGCAAGATCAACATACGGTGTATGTTTTTTAAGTAAGGTCCATTTTGTTGTATACACTAATAGGTGGCGCGCGCGCCGCAATGAGTGCTTGCGTCGTGTCCCGGCATTCCTTGGGAACAACTGTACTCAGTTGCAGCTTTGTAGGTAGCATGTACGGTCTGTTCTGTGTCTTTAAAATGTTCAAGATTATCGAATCGCCCACCCCGTGCGAAGTACGGTCAGTAATACGTTTTTTGTCGCAGAGCGATTCAAAACAAAAGGCGCGGCATGCTAGAGGGAATTTTGCTACTCCATGACAATGCAAGGCCTCACATCGCAGTTCAGACCCGAGCTTTATTGGACTCTTTTGGCTGGGAAATTTTGGATCATCAGCCCCGACCGTGCGCCGAGCGATTTCCATCTTTTCCGCTATCTCAAACATCATCTCGGCGGCAACCGCTACAATGATGACGTGAAAATGGGCGTGACCTCTTGGTTATCAGAGTAGGCGGCAAGTTTGTATGAAGAGAGTATTCAAAATGTAGTTGTAAGGCATGATAAGTGTTTAAACAAATTTGGCAGCCATGTTGAAAAATAGATAAATGTATGTAGAATCTGAAAATAAATTTGATTTTTGGAAATTTTCTTTCGTTTGGTTTTTATTTTCAAACGGCCCCTACTTAAAAAATCCCTGCCGGCTCGGGCCTACAGGCGGAGGTAGATTTCGAAGTTAAGTACTAAATTCACCAACAAAACTTAAATCAAGATTAGAGATAAACCCAGTTCCTTCACTAAGAATGAGCTCTAGGGAGCTAAACATTTTGTGAAAATTCTAATATACACGAATACACACACGCATGTATATGGAATAGGTTTAAAAATGGATAAAGCAAATTCAGAGAACCTCAAAGTGTTAAAATATGTTAATATTTCCATAGTCGGGTTTTTATCATGTTTTAATACATTTCTTCAAACTCACATGACGTTACATATTCACCAGCTGAGGTCCATTATATTTCCAATATGACGCAATATATATATATATATATATATATATATATATATATATATATATATATATATATATATATATATATATATATATATATATATATATACATATTTTATTCGTCAAACTATTTATTTCATTTTGAGTTTTCATGCGGAAATCTTGCACTAGAAAACTAATGACGTAATATTCAATTTGTTTTCAATTCGTCAAACTATTTATTTAAGTTAATTTTTCACGTGAAATCTTGCAATAGAAAAACAATTGTTGTGGTGAGAATTTTATTGTTTTTTTTTTTTTAATTGTTGGCAATTGCTTAACGAAAAATATTTATTTTTTCCTGTCATTGTTGTCTAAGAACTGGTTTTATCAGAATCATATTAAGACGGTATTCAAAATTTTGAGCCCTCCCCATTTCCATTCTCTTGGGCCGATTTTGCCCATTTTCAATCCCCGCCGAGATATCAACCATCTCAAAGTTATTGGCGAGTTTGAAGACGATCCGTGCATTATTGCGACTTTTATCGTGCGGACAAAATTTAGTACATACATACATACATACATATATATATATATATATATATATATAAACTTTTTAGGTGGGGGTGGTTTTGGGTTCCTGGGGTCCTATAATGAAAAGTTATGAAGGAATTTTTCCAAAGTCGCACCATGGTAACGACTGCAATAGGTAGTATTTCTTACAAAATCTACCTAAAACACCCCTCGTAATATGTTTACTTACGACGTTTAAAATCCATAAATATTTTGAATTTCTCGACACTGGAAAGAGTAACCCTGAAGATGGTTACAGTGTACCTGAAACTTGTTGGTTTTAAGATTTTTAACTTTTATAGTTTTTAAATGCTTTAAAAGTTTTATCTTATATGTTTTATCTACCTCTTTAAGTAAACTTCTTTGTATATGTATCAAAGTTCAAGATTAAAACTAAAATTTTGTTTTCTAAACGAGGATAATAAATTATTAGTTTCATTTTCCTTTAGGCCACTCTTATTATTCCATCTCTATAATAATAGCCTAAGTCATGTGACTGCCATCAACAGCTCCGGGTTGACCCCTTCGCTTTTTGTATGTCAGGCGGCCAATTTGGTCATTCAATGTTAGCCGGGCGCAGGTGATAAATTGCCAATGCCAAATATTGTTCCATCGTCATCATGTCATCATCATTATAATAGTACATTTCATGCGACTGTCATAAACAATTTTTCGCGTGGTAAATTAAAACAAAGCTTTGATGTTGAAATTAAATATCATGGTTTATAGTGTTATTTATTATTATTATTATTTTTTTTTTTTTTTTTTTGAAATAATTGGAAGTCATAACTTTTAAATGTTTAAGTTTTAAATTAAAATTATGTCTTTTAAAGAAAATGAGTGAAAGTATTAAATTTTAATGAAATTAATGAAATACGAAAAAATACGACGGGAACAATGATCACCTGCGATTTATCACCTGCGGCCGGCTAACATAAAAATACCGAGTTCAAGATTTCTGTATCAGAAACTTCTGATTTGGCGAAGGATTGAGCAAGTAAATTAAATTATGAATAAAAGTAACATGATACGATGCTTAGCATATATTTAAGGGAGACCAAACTGGTCGCCAAGGGCGGCTAGTTAGTTAATAAAGAATTCTTTCTAAATTTATGTAATCTTCAGTGCAAATCTTAATTGCTAATTTTGATATAAAATGATTTTATACAAATTTTGAAATTGTCCAACTATGAAATACAAACACACACACACAAAAACTCCATTAGCATTCTAATTGCACAACAATTCAAGTTTACTTCAATTTCATACTAGTATTACTTCACTTCATGCCCAGTAAAAGATAAATTTTTGCACATCAATTCAAGTTTACTTCAATTTCATACTAGTATTACTTCACTTCATATCCACTACAAGACAAATTTTGGATTGCAATGTTTAATTTAATATTCAAAATTTACCAAAATATATTTAATTCTGAAATCTTTAATATTTATGAAATTTCACTAAGAAGATTTAAGTGATATTTATAAATTTATTTCATTCTGAAATATCTTTTAAAAGAGGAGTTAAATACTTTTTTAAAGTAATCCTTATATTTTAAAATCTAAAATTAATTATATTAAAGTTATCGAAATTATAAAACATTCAATATAATTTTATGCAGAGAGTTAAAAAATTTCGCGGGAACTGTGATTTTCTACTTTCCCTACAGTAATATGTATTTTTAAATATGAAATTGTATTGATAACTATCTAAAACAAAAAAGATATAAAATTATGCTATGAAAGTCTTTAAAAATGTGTCTAAAATGACAGCTTTTTCTGATGTTTTTTCAATTGAAAGGAGAGAAGTTGATAAAAGGGCCAATTCTTTTTTTTTATTATTATTATCAATGTTTACTAAAAGATATTTTCATAAATCTGATAAAATCTAGAATCTAAATTTATAGGTTCTATGATTGGTTTTTCTCTGAAGCCTAATTAAATATGTTCTGCAAATCGAAACATAGGTTGGTTCGCAAATTCCAATGTATTTCGAAATTTTTTATGAACCGTTTATGTTACCGTAGTACAGTAATATGTATTTTTAAATATGAAATTGTATTGATAACTATCTAAAACAAAAAAAGATATAAAATTATACTATGAATGTCGTTAAAAATTTAAAAATGTGTCTAAAATGACAGCTTTTCCTGATGTTTTTTCAGTTGAAAGGAGAGGAGTTGATAAAAGGGCCAATTCTTTTTTTATTATTATTATCAATGTTTAATTGCAATAACTAATTGCTGTTTATTTAAACAAATACGTCACTTCGTTTTGAAAATGAGAGAGCCAATAGTTATTAGAGTTGAAAGTAGAAGTAGCAGTTTCTTGGATTGAACTTAATTAGAGAAAACATATATTATTACTAACTGCAATTCCATTTATTTTATTACATCACTCTGTTCTCACACGTCACTTTCATTTTAAATGTGTAGCTGGAAGTCGAAGTAGCAGTGTTTCAGATTAAATTTGCATAGAATAAATATTTAACTGCCGTACCACAAACTTTAATACGTTACTTTGCCCAAGTTTTCAGAATTTATTTCAGGATATTGAACCATAAATTGGGGATATTGTACGATAGGGCGTCGTTATATACTTGATGGTTTTTACACAGGATTTCTATGGATTCTGTGATAGGTGATGCGTAATAATTGGATGTTGGGTATATGATTTTTGCATATTGTGATATTCTGATTGAAACTTAAACGAGAGAGAGTTGTAGATTGACGACAAAATTTGATATCAGCATTATGCTCTTTGATTCTTTCTTTGAGTTTTCATTTGGTCATTCCTATGTATTCCATTATTCTATTGCTATCAATTCTAAAAGGAAGGGCATATAACTGATAGCAATATAATAATGGAATACATAGAAATGAAAAAAGAAGACTCAAAGAAAGAATGAAAGAGTATAAAGCAGATATAAAATTTTGTCATCAATCTAAGTTCTCTCTCGTTTAAGTTTCAGTCAGAATATCACAATACATTTTGATCATGCAAAAATAATATACCCAACATCCAATTATTATGTATCACCTATCATAGAATCCATAGAAATCCTGTGTAAAAACAATCAAGTATGTAACGACGCCCTATCTTACAAGATCCCCAATTTATGGTTCAATATCCTAAAATAAATTCTGAAAACTTGAGCAAAGTGACTTATTAAAGTTTGTGGTACGGCAGTTAAATATTTCTTCTACGTAAATATAATCTGAAACATTGCTATTTCGACTGTCCAGCTATACACTGGAAATGAAAGTGACGCATGAGAACATAGTGATGTAATAAAATAAATGGAGCTGCAGTTAATAATAATATATGTTTTCTCTAATTAAGTACAATCCAAGAAACTGCTACTTCTACTTTCAACTCTAATAATTAATGGCTCCCTCATTTTCAAAACGAAGGACGTAATTGCATAAATAAACAGCAATTAATTATTATAATATTCTCTGATAAAGGGCTTGGGAAAGCCAGAAAGTACTAAGAAGTTTTTAAATAAAATGTTGATTTTTAACTTGTAGCATCTCTTTTATTATTTTAGTCGCCTTTTAAGTAAAACGGTGAACTTTTTAAAGTTCATATCACATAATTTACATTTTTATTTCTTTTGATAAGAATGACACAACATCACAATAATTTTGTCTTTTATACGTCAATAATGTGAAACATATAAAAGAATTAACTTAGTTTTATGAGCTTTTCTTATCGAGATAAATTAAATTGATAAAATAACTATATAAACAGAATAAAATTGCAGAAATACTCTATATTTCAGATCTTGTAGAACAAATATTATTTAAACTCTCTTTACACAAAAACAGATCATAGAACCAGCACATTTAGATTATAAATTTAATCAAAATAAACAAAACAGCTTTAAAAAAGATGCCCTGCTTAGAGTTAAAACAAGCCTTATCAACCACCACCTTTAAGATTATTTAAGAGGATAATAAAATCTCTTAGTATCTTAAAAAGTTTTATTTGGATCATTTTCCTATTCATAGGAATATCTTTTCCAAGAATTAGAGCTAAACTTACTATCAATCTGCTTTTAGATGGCGAAAGAAAAAAAAATCGAAGTAAACCGAAAAATAGCAATGAAAGTAAATTTTATTTTTATTTTCCAACTTTTCCATTAAAGTACAAACAAATGTAGAGTTTAGTAAAAGAAGATGTTATGCAACAAAAAATTAATTTCAAGAGAACTCAAAATCTTTTTGTTGTAAATTTTGTTCTCTCTCCCTTTTTATTTATTTATTTATTTTTTAAGTAGAAGTGTGCGTCACAGAACTTTAAATGAGTAACCAATTAATATATATATTTATTACTTTATCCATTGAAAGCTATAAAATTTTGGAAAGTAACGCAATCAACAAGTCTGTAGTGAAATCCAGAAAAAAAAAAAATTGTTCCAATTTGCAAGTTGAAACTTTTCTTAAAATGGTGTTTGTATAACGAATATATTTCTAATACACGTATTTTTTTAGTATTTTCTTTTCACTATATGTGAATCTGAGAAAGCTCAGTACCTGTAAAATGTAAATAACTTTAATATTATGAAAAATAATTTAGTTATCTACTATAAAGGCAATTTTAAACTTTAAAAATGATCCTTAAAGACGTTATTTTTCCTCTACAAGTTAAATTTTTGCATTATATAATATCAGAATTTAAGAAATGTTGACCATTATAACAGCATTATAGTTAATTCCTTTGTATTCTAACTGTGAATAATAAAGCTAATGGATAGTAAATAAAATACTTATTACAATTTTATTTATTGGATTGTAAAATTCAGGGCCGAAACTACCCTTTTTTGCACCCGGGTCAAACATGGATTTTGGCGTCCCTCCCCCCGCTCCCTCTTCCGCAAAGTATATTTACAAGAAGAATTTTACTAATTTTATAATAGCCAACATATTTTAAAATTTAAAATATGTAATACTGAACTACGTAATCTACAATGGAGGATCCAAGGGGGAGGTCACTCTAAAACACCAACAAAAATATTCTAGAGATCATTTTTAAAATGAAATGTACAGTAGAGTCCCGATTATCTGAGTCCCGCCTAATCGAGTTTCCTCTTTCACCGAGTTATTTTCTTCTGATGGACTGATGGCTTCTATTATTATGAAACAGCCATTATAAATTAAGTGTTAGGTGAAGAGGAAAGAGCAGACGTAAAAAGTTACAACTCTGATTTTCTGGTCAGAATGGGAAAAAAATGGCCATAATTTTTTTTGAAAATGACTTTTTACGCCTGCTCTTTCATCTGCGCCTAACACTTCATTTATAATGGCTGTTTCATAATAATGAAGGCCATCAGTCCATCAAAAATAAATGATCCATTCCAAAAGTATAATCCTTCATTTGGCGCCCCTTCGTTCTGGCGTCCGGGGCACATGCCCCCTCTGCCCCCCCCCCCTTAGTTTCGGCCCTGGTAAAATTGTTTGTTGTAAAATATACTTTCTGTACATAATACATGAAGAAATGATCACTTGTGCTATTTAATTGAGAGAAAAAAATTAAGGATTACGTAAATGTAACAAAAAAAACTACATTTTTGCTCATTGTTTAAAAGTTATGAATTGAACATTTTAAATCTTTTCAAAGCAAACAAAATACTATCAAAACAAGGGATAATTGAAATATTGTACAATGTATATATTGCTCTATACATTGGCCGAATGACTCACCTAATACTAAGGTCGGCCAGCTCTCCATTCTTGCCGTCAATCCTTTAATGAATATTTGATGTAAAAACATCACAGTCTCGCTGAAAAAATACAAGAATAATTAACCCTTTGTGACTCAACAACTACGATTTCAGGAATATTTACTCAGATGTTAGAAGACATCATTTTAAGCATGTAAAAAAATAAAATGAACATAAAAAAAAATTAGCTAGGTACTTTTTTCACATCTGTAATAAACAGAAAATTACATAAAAAATAGCCAATAATTGCTATAAGTGATAAACATAAATTATAAAAAATGGCAAAATACCTTTATTTATTTACATTTCGACATGTTTCATTGCATCAGACGGCAACATTCTCAAGAAAATAAAATGATAAAAATATTTTCGCAAAAATTCAAATTAAAAAAACTACTAGTAGTAGTTTACTAGGTTTACTAGTTTTTTCAATTTGAATTTTTGCGAAAATATTTTTATCATTCTTTTTTCTTGAGAATGTTGCCATCTGATGCAATGAAACATGTCGAAATGTAAATAAAGGTATTTTGCCTTTTTTAGCCGACTGCCAAGAAGAGTTATGTGTTTCATGCGTATCTGGGTATGTGGATTTCTTTATACCCTCGAAACATCCCAACGGCTGTATGGATTTTAATGAATGAGATTTCTATCGATTCGTTTTAACCGTCCAATGATTATAGGCTAGGTTTTGTTTTTATAAATTCAAAATGGCGGCCGTAAATTAAAAAATGGCGGTAGACACGAAAAAAAATTTACACACCATATTGTGTAACATATTATTGGATAGGTCTTTCAAAACGAAGACGATGTTTCATCGACTATGTTACAGTCAGAAGCTCCGTTTAAATATTACACAACCTGGAAGTTGTGTAGGTAGGATCTCTAGCTTTACTACAACTCTAACCTTCATAGACATCTATAGGCCTCATCAAAACAGTGTTTATAGATTGGAACTAACAATTAAACACAACTTAAAAGTCATCAATACAAGCAAATCTAAATAAAAAACGGGTAAGTAATATAAGAATAGTTTCACATTGATGAGAAATAATTAGTTTGCTTTTTACGCAGTCGGGTTTTTTGATTTTTTTAAATTTAATTTTTACTTGTTAAAATTTATGTTTATCACTTATAGCAATTATCGAGTATTTTTGATATTTTGAAGTGATTTTTATATCTAGTTTAGAAAATTATATGTTTCTCATAAATATTGTCTGTTTTCAAATACAAAAATTGTAAAGTATCAAGCAGGACGGTCGTTCTGCCAAGCCAAGCTGAAAAAAAAATGCTATCCTCGCCAAACAAACAAACGCCAAGAATAAAACGCAAGACACCGTAACTGCTTATTATACTGAAGACAGCTTCTCCATGTTAAATCGACCAAACATGCCAACGTAAAATTTCCCATATCAAAAGAACCAATCATCGCAGAAAAATAAAACCAAAACCAGGAGGACCTAATGGAAAAGATCTTCAATTTGAGACCAAATGCATCCTCATAAATTAATTATAAACAGATATATAGATTTTTTAAAATAACCTCGAGATACTGAAAATGACAGATTTTTTTTATTCGTCACACCTTATGTTTCAATCGAGGTAGAGCCTTAAATAATGGACAGAAAAAAGTAAGGATTGAATTTTTGGACAGATATTTACTCAATCTACGTGCTTTTATAAAATTCAGCTTTAAAAACTCAAATTTTCTATTCTTAATAAGCGAAAAACTGTCAATTTATTCCAAAGTTTATAAATTATGCCAAACAGCGATAAACCCGCCAAACCATTTTAGAAGTCTTATACTATTCTTTTATATTATCCTTTTGCATTGATTTCATCGAAGAAAACTATGGCCGAGATCCAGATAGATTTTTCGCTGTTAGCGAAATGAGTTTGACCAATCATAAGCCAGAATGTTTGAGAATTTTTGCTGTTTCTGGATCCCGGTCTATGTCATAAAAGTTTTGAGTCATTTTCTTAGTGCCATGGATGAAGTGCAATGTTTACAGAAATATAGGCTGAGATCCAGATAGATTTTTCGCTGTTAGCGAAACGAGATTCACCAATCAATAGCCTGCAGTGCTGCAAACAGCGAAAAGTTCGCAAAAGTGCAAGCTTCTGATTGATGAATCTCGTTTCGCTAACAGCGAAAAATCTATCTAGATTGCGGCCAATTATGTTGAACACAATTTTGCATTTCCAAATCCAGGAAGGGTATTGATGTCATAACAACAGTGCATATTCGAAACTATTTAAGGCATTGATTCTGAACTCCTTTGCTATACATTTCAATATTAAAGAAGTTGTTGTTTCAATAGTTTTAGTTCTTTTCTCTATTGCTCACTCTAAAACACAAATATCGAACTTTAACCAACAGCGCTCAGAAACTATACCGCCTAGAATATATAGTGTTGAAATCAGCTAACCCTGTAATACTTAAAAAAGCGCTAAAATATTGTATCCCTTAAAAGTGCAATGATACTGCTGCAATATGCAGATCGCAGCGACATCTGCAGGATATTTTCTACAACTGCAAGAAATTGCTAGTCTATACAATGTAATAATAGTAATACGAATATCCCTCAGATGTCGCTGCGATCGACACTTGAAATTTTAGCAGTATCGTCGCACATTTAAGGGATACAAATTTTTAGAACTGTTTGGATAGCATATTTCCACACTAGGTATTCTAGGCGCTGTATCAGAAACAACACCATAACAGAGAGCCTTTATACATAAGAGTGGTGATTTATGCACAGGAGGCATGCTCATTTCAAGTTTTTGTCGAAAGTACGGCAATCCGCTTTCTTGAATAGAGGATATTCAATCTACGTTATGATCACATGGTCAAGGCAAGAACGTCTAGCGTAAAGAAGGGAAGGCTCCGTCTACGTAATGTAAATCCCCGCTAGCCAATGAAACAGTTCATGGGAGAAAGCAGTAGTACACTGTTAAAAATATCGTGAAAAATTACCTCTGTTTTTACAGGCTATCTGTATTCTGACCAATGAGAACGCTTCATAGGCGTTTATGTAGCGTTCTCATTGGTCAGAAAGTAGAGAACCTTTAAGAACAGAGGTAATTTTTCACGATATTTTTAACAGTGTAGTTTCCTGTTTCTCTTCTTATCAGTTAGAAATTATTTGGGTAAATTACCGGTACCACGTGACTTTTTCAGCCTCGAACCCATATTTGGAATATCCTCCATTAGAAGATATGCGCATGGACGACCTCTATTACACTAGGGAAATAATTCAGCATGCATTAGCCTGACGATAATGGTATGCTCACAAAAAACTTTAACGATTTGTTTTTATCACTTTTACCAATAAACATTTATTGGCTGTATGTCGCTACTTCGTTTCAGAGACACACTTGTTCCTAATGGAGGATATTCCAAATATGGGTTCGAGTCTGAAAAAAGTCGCGTGATACCGGTAATTTACCCAAGGAACTTCTAACTGATACGAAGGGAAGATACTACTGTTTTGCCTCATGAACTGTTTCATTGGCTAGCGGGGATTTACATTACACGTCTACGGAACCTTCCCTTCTTTACGTTGGAAGTTTTTACCTTCACCACGTGATCAAAACGGAGATGGAATATCCTCCATTAGATCCCGGCCTTAATGTATCAAAATACGGTGTTTGCTTTCTGTACTATTCCTGAGCTCAGTTATAGCGTCTAGAAATATAGGCCGGGATCCAGGTACATTTTTGCAAACAGTGAAAAGTTAGCAAAAATTCTGGCTTCTGATTGGCCAATCTCGTTACGATAACAGAGAAAAATCTACCTAGACCACGGTCATAGTGTGGAAACCGGCTATTCCAGTAATGCTTTAAAAAGTGCTAAAAATGGAATCCCATAAATATTGAAAAATACTGAATGACAAATGTCGATAGGAGCAACATTTTCTAGATCTTCTCTGAGGGAAACGTTTTCTTTTGAAATTACCACATGTCGCTGTAATCGACATTCGTCGTTCAGCCTCGTTCAACATTTATGGGATACAATTTTTTAGCACCTTTTTAATAAGCCAATTTTTAAACTCTATCTTCTAGAAACTATAGCTCCGTTATAGCGTCTAGATTATATGTTGTAGAAATCGACTATCCCAGCAATACTTAAAAAAGCGCGGAAGTATTGAATCCCTTAAATGTACAACGATGTCGAATTCCAAGCAGTCATTTTCATCGACATCTGCAGGATATTTTTTAAAAAAGAATGAGACATGTGTAATGCACCGCTACAGCATCTAGAATACATAATGTGGAAATTTGCTATCCAAGAACCGCTAAAAAGTGTATCCCTTAAATGTGCACTGACGCTGAAATCCAGGGAGATGATCGCAGCGACATCTGCGATACATTTTCAAATTTCAAAATAAACATCGTATTATTACAGCGGGTTTGACGCCAAACACACAGGTCAGATGTATGTTAATAAAATGTTTAAAAAAATGTTACAGCGTCTAGACCAAATTGTCTTGGAGTTTTGGGAAATATCCTGCAGATATCGCTGTGATCGACTGATTGGATTTCCAAACTATATATTCTAGCCGCTGTAGCACCGCGGTAGCCTGTCTTTTTCGTTTGCCTCGAAGTAGATATAGATAACGTCATTTGAAGCTGTTCCTAAAGTGTGGCCAGCTCATCACGTCACACGGAGTTGATTATATGTACACGGCAATGGACACAAAAAAAAATCGGCGCACCGCTTTGTACTAATCATCGTGTAAAGATGATCCAACTCCGTGTGACTTTTAAACGTCATAAACTGGCCTATTATGTCATTGGTCACGCTAACACCCTCCCCCTTGCGTCCGCCATATATAGCGGCATCTTGCACTGGAGACTGCTAAATGGGCTGCTATCGGTCAAAATCAATAGAGAAAAGGGCAGAAGAGGGGTAAAGAACTCGTTTTTTTTGGTATGTAGTTTTTCGGAAAGATTGATATGTCTGCTCCTCTCCTTTCATAGCTTCATGATTGTGAAATAAACCAACGCCCCCTAGATATTTGAGAAAGTATTGACACGCGTCACGAAAACATCACACAAAGCAGGCAAAGAAAAGGAACAAAATCATTCATTGGCTCGTGGATATGAACGAGCCAAAGAATGATTTTTCTTCTTTGTTTTGCCTGCTTTGTGTGATATTTTCCTGACGCGTGTCAAGGCTTTCTCGAATATTTAAAGGGCGTTGAATAGACCGGGATCAAGATAGATTTTACGCTATTAGCGAGATGAGATTGATCAATCAGAAGCCTGCATTTTTGAAAACTTTTTTATGTTTGCAGTAAACACCGAAAAGCCTGCAGGGATAGAGGCTACTTATTGGTCAATCTAATTTTACTAACAGAGAAAAGTTTATCTGGATCCCGGACATTAACTTTGGTTGGTTAAGACGATATTGAAAAAATCAAATCAGAAAGCCAATGTTTTTTAACTTTTCTGGTTAGTTTAATCGAAATCTTCCACGTCTATTACTGAAAACTGAGTTACTGCACTTTGGACAAAAACTTGAATATGAGTACACGACTTGTGCATATGTCACCACTCTTACATATAAATGTACTCTGTTATGAGCATGATTCTAACTGCAGCTGGTTAAATTTGAGTATCTGGGTATTAGAGAAAGCAATAGTGACCCACCGTGGCTGAGTGGATAAGACACCACGCCGCTAATCGCTTGAGAGCGTAGGTGGGGCGGGTTCGAATCCCGCCGTGATCCCCACGTGATCTGATATATATGTGTTCAATAAAACAAACAAACAAACGAACAAGCAATAGTGAAAGATACAGTTGCCATGGAAACAACGACTTCTTTAATTCGTATAGAAAATTAATGAATAGTTGTAAATGACTTAAGTTTAAAATGTAGGAAAATGCTCTGAAAATATCAATGGCTCCCATCTAGTATTTTACAAAAGTAATTTAATATATTCTCATGATGTATAAGTTGATGCAACTCTTAGCTAATGAAAATTCTGCAACAAGACTTATGTAAGTAGATCTTTTCAATGATTAATTCAGAATTCTAAGAACACAACGAAGTTCTTAAGTGCTCTTCCTCCCCCCCCCCTCAAAAAAAAGAAATACGATAGAAAGATATACGTATTTGGATAACTTCAGTATTTCTGTGATCTTTTGTCAGAGTTTAGAAAAGGTGTCTGGGTATTAAAAAAACATAAAACAAATTTGACGAACGATAAGACTATAGATTTCAGGCAATTTTTAACTGGAAAAAATTTAATTCTAATGTTTATGCAGCTTTAATAATAGACTATTAAAGATAATCAATTTACGGTAATTTTTATACGAAATTATATTCTCACATTTATGCAAATAGGTATGGATAAACAGACTTGAGTAAAATTACATATTTATTCTTTCTTCTCTATAACACGATCTAAATGAAGATGAAGTTATATGTACAGTTTATATCTTTAAATTTTTAGATTTTTTTATCAAAAATGTTTCATCATCATGTCTAGAATTGCTAGATTTACTTCTGTAGACAAATCTTCGATTCTTTAGATGCCTGCGGGGCTTCATTCTCGGATTATCCGTAGGTATTTGTAAAGGTAAATTTATTTTGCAAAACCGTCAGCAATAAAAAGTTAGAACAAACAATAAACTGACAGACTAACTGTAAATATATATTTTATTTTGACTCTATTTGATTTTTATTAAATGTTCATCCTTCATAGAAAATTTTAAGGAGATATAAATTGAGAAAGACTGATACTTTGAAAGAAGAAATTGACTTTCCTTTCTTTTAAATTATTAATTACTCTAAAAAATGAATGATAGATAAACAAAATGTATACTATTGTGTTTGTTCCCTGCTTATAAAGACTATACAAGGACAAATTTCAGCGAGTAGAATTATTTAAATTATATATAATCTGTTTAAAAAAAAGAACTGATATCTACTAAAAAACAACTTTTCAAAAGTAAAAAAAAAAGCCAAGCAAAAAAAAAAAGAAAAGAAAAGGGGGAAAGTTGTGGCTAAAAAACAGTGTGATATCAAATTTCCAAGCTTATATTGTGGTACTTATTTAACATTTTTTATTAAATATTTACCATACGCAAGTCGAGTACCTAAGTATGCGTTGATAGAAAACCTTTTCTCCTTTACTAAATACATCATAACGTGTTTCTGAAAATTAATTTTTTTTTAAATTAGGCATGATGGGCTTGGCGGCCATCTTTCCATATTTTACACAAATTTCTAAGCAGACAAGCTCGTAATATGTTTGCATTATTAAGAATTTTGAACTTCTAGTTTTGGTTACAGACAGATAAAATAAGAAAGTCTTTTATTTTGAAAAAAAAATTGATTTTTACTGCTTTAACTAATTAATTAACCTCCTCCGAAAAAAAAAGAATCATAAGATGAAACCTGAAGTTACTTCAACTTTATTTTAAGACACAAATTTCTAGGCACTCATTTCCATAAATTAAAAGCATAAAATGTTTGCTTTAGCAACAATTTCGAATTTCCGAACTTAACAATGTACTTGTGTGCTTAGAAATTTGTGTAAAATATGGAAAGATGGCCGCCAAGCCCATCATGCCTAATTAAAAAAAAAATTAATTTTCAGAAACACGTTATGATGTATTTAGTAAAGGAGAAAAGGTTTTCTATCAACGCATACTTAGGTACTCGACTTGCGTATGGTAAATATTTAATAAAAAATGTTAAATAAGTACCACAATATAAGCTTGGAAATTTGATATCACACTGTTTTTTAGCCACAACTTTCCCCCTTTTCTTTTCTTTTTTTTTTTGCTTGGCTTTTTTTTTTACTTTTGAAAAGTTGTTTTTTAGTAGATACAAGATTACCTCTGTAAAAAAATCTATTTTTGGACGTCTCCAGCCTTTTTAATTTTATAAGATTTACGAAGTTCATTTTCGCAATAACGATGTTAAACTGCTGATTGTAATATTTTCATAAACCTTCTGTTCATTTTAGTTGATTTGTATTAAGCTACCATTTATCAGCATGGAATTTCCAGAATAAGTCATGTAAAATTTTAATTAAAAAACGGTGTGTAAACTGTTTATATATATATATATATACATAGCTGCCAAGCTGCTACTAATTTACCTTACTATGTGGATTAACTTGATCAAGGTTAACCTTGTTTCAAACCAGAAAATTTATTTGAAGAATCTTTATTAAATTTCAAATTTCTCCGTGGAATTTACTTAACTTTATTTCTTAAAAAAAAATCTGGTTTGAATCGTATTAAACCTGGGACAAATTAACCCATATATTACGGAAGATTAGTTAGAGATTAGCAACTATGGATGCATTGTGTTTGATGTATTTGTGCTCTCTATAACGGCACTACAACTAAACATGTGGCTTTATGATCCATTAAGATCAGGGCCTACAGTGCTCAACCCTGGTCTCCGAGATGTTACACAACATATGTCTCAGTCAGGTGGTCTGGTCAGTCTTATCTTCGATGTTTAGTTCCCAACCTAACTTGGTACTCATTTTATCGACCCGGAAGGGATGAATGGCTAAGTGAACCTTGTATATATAAGAAAGAAAAAAAAGACACCCGTGATTTCATACTCGTGCATACTATTTAAATAGTACAAATAATAAAAAATATATACATTTACATAGATAATGAATGGAATTTTTTTATAGTATGTATATGTAAAATGAAAATCAGAATGATGAATAATCTTAATAAAAAATTAGTTATTAATTAAGTTAAAAAGTAAAATCAATAAAAAGAAAATAAATTTTTGTTGAAACTTTTATAATTTATCAACAATAGCATTTATTCATAATTTTCTTATCCATGTGACACGTGAGGAAGAGTAGGGTGCAGTTCACAGAAAATGTATATACATATTTTTTCATAACAGAAAAGAAAGTAGCAGATAATTTTTTTGTTCGTACTTTTGGCGAATTTTCGCAATTAGGTATTAATTAATAATAATTAATACTGACATGGAAATTAATTACAAATATATTAATAGTAATAATGAACAATGAAACAAATAAAAGTAGAAAAACTTAAAAAGTGAAATATGATACTCAAAAACATATAAATACAAATAATACATCAAATTAAGCTAATACCGAGTGAGCCAAAATTTCGTTAAAAATTTAAAAACTCATAAAAAAGGATGAAATTATGATAAAGGAGTGCAGTTTGCAAGAAAAGGCTCACGAGGTAGTCGGTTTTATTTTTAGCAGCAAAAAAAAAAAAAAAAAAAAAAAGTTAAAAATCACATGTAGAAGGCGTTGACGACCCGAAACACAATGAACAGGACAACAGTTGTGTCGTATAATGTTCTGGAGGTCATGTTGCACATTTTTTATTGGAAGAACAAATGAATGGAGCGTATTGCTAACCTTTCTTGCAAACTGCACGCCTTTATCATAATTTCTTCCCTTTTGATGAGTTTTTAAAGTTTTAACGAACTTTTGGCTCTCCCAATATATGCTAAAAGTGATAAAAATACATTTAAAAGGCATATAAATACATTTATTCAGACCTACATGATTAATCGCTGAGACAGCGACATTCTCAAAATCTATGTTCATACAAACATTTACATACAAACATGTAGGTCTGATTAAAGGTATTTATGTGCCACTTAAATGTATTTTTATCACTTTTAGCATATATTAGCCCAATTTGATGATTCTAAGTGATTTTCATGTACAACAAATAATCCAATCAAGCATGAAAAATCGTAAACGATATAAAATTTTATTACTGAACATTAGATATCATAAAGAATATATGGGAAAACATATCAGTAACAATGTAATAAAAAATTGCACAAAAAGATAAGAACATAGACAATTTAATAATTTACCTATGAGTAGTGAGAAGTTGGAAATATTATTTAAATGAATGTCAATAACTTTGCGATAAAAACAAACAAACAACAACAATAAAAAAACCCCACTCAAACTTGAAGAAAAATGCACCAAACAAAATGCAAATGAACAATTTAAAATGGAACCATTTTGGAGAATAGCAAAGGTCTTCAAGGCATATGAGACAAAATTTAAAATAAAATTTTTGTATTTGTGAAGAAGAATCTATTTTATATATTTGTTATATATTAACGTACGTTTTTAAATCCAAATTCATTATATGTTTAGTAGAATTTATTAATCCTGGACTTTTATAATTATTCACAGTAATTACATAATGTCGGGAAAAATTTCTTTGTTTAAAACTTAAAAAATAAAATAAAATAGCTACGGTTACTTGAAATTAAAAAGGTAGCTGCTAGAGATTTTTTTGACATGTGGCTAAAGAGCGATTGAGTATCGTGAAGTTTTACTTATAATAAATATTATATTCTTTCAGTATATCACATCTTCCCTTTAAATATTATATCCTAGTTATGTTCTTCCATTTTAGTCTTTTTGGTATGTCGATGAATAACAAAGTGTATAAAATCTGCTAAACTTTAAGTTACAATAAGTCACTTTGTAAATAATAACAATTAATTTTCTCGCAATTTGGAATAAGAAGAGCACTGTATTACATTGCCTTATTTTGGAAATACTCTTTATAAAACTGAGTTACTGCCACTTCTTTAATCTTTTTGATACCCGTTTTGTTTTCCGAATGTATTATAATAACTTAAGATTTATATTTTACTAATAATTTTTATACGTAATTGGAAAAGACCTTATCCATTTTAGGAATGTGAATGATTAAATATATTTTTGAAACTTTATAAAAAGAGTTAGAAAATGAAGATTTCTTTTCTTACATGGCTTTAAATCTTTTAAGTGCGGTGACTAAATATTTAATTATACTTTATTAAAATATAGCAATGCAATTTATCATTAACATTTTTTTCAAACAGCAGCAAATAAATTGAAACTAAAAAGTCATAAATTTAGTTTATTGTTTGTATAGTTTTTAATGATATTGGTAAGTTTTTAATTTGTGATGTAACACAAAATCATATAGTTTATCATTAAACTTTATTTTACTACTATAGTTACAAATTTCTATTGAAATGTCTAAAATTCATCAATAAATGTAATTAAGATTACAATTTTATAATAATTTTTCATAGTAGTGTTTGTTTAAAGTTAATGTTAATTATTTTAGTTTTTTATAAAGAGTGTGACAAATAATAAAATTAATATAGAAATAAGTAAAAATAATAGTAAAATGACAGCGTTATAAGTATCATAACACTAACATAATTTTTCAATGTATTGTTTTATTTTTTATTTTTCTGATGACATTCACTAAGTTTCATACAAATTATTAAAAAAAAATAATGATTTTTGATTTGTTTGGAGTTAATGTTAATTGCTTGAAAATGTTATGTTACTTTAATTATGTTAGCTTTAAAATTATTATTATTATTTCTGAAACTGAAAGGAATGCAGTTATTATTGAAACCTTTAAAAATAATTTTGAATTAAGATAATGTTAATATTTTTTAAATATTAACGTAATCTTTTAAATGCGGTTGATTTTTAATTTTATGAGTGAAATTCACAGACTTTTAAACGAATTATAAAAAAAAAAAATAATAATAAAGTGAATTTTATGTAGTAAATATCTTTAAAAAGGTCTTGTCTTTCCAGTGTATGTTTCCAATATATAAATTTTGAATATAGCAATTTCAAATACATAATTGCACCAAACAAATGATTTTGTTAAGCCAAGTATTGATAATTTAAAGATATACATGCTTGCAAATTACTTTAAGAAATCATGAACGACACGTAATGGTTAAGGTTTTTAAATAAACTTTAGTTTAATGTACATTTTTTTCTTCAATTGGATAAATTAGAAACTAAGACATTTAAAAAGCGAAGATCTTAATCAAAACAAAAGGGTTAGCAAAGTCACTATATCTGGTGATACTTTGGTGCTTAGTGTTAATGACGGACATGTTTATGCTTAACAATATAAATGCTATGCTGAAGTTTGAAAAAATGCCTGATACATTGAAAAAAAATTATTATTATCATATTAAAATGTAGATTTGAAATTTATTAATTCGTTTTCGTAGAAAAGCTTAATGACTAATTATTTTTGGGTGCAATTGCTAAATATTTATAAATTTTTACACAAATTATAATTTTTTTTTATACATTATTTATAATTTTTGTGTGTAATTTATCCGATTCTCCTCAAATAATTTTTTTAGATGGCTTTTTACTATAGTTTTACGGTAAAAAATTGTATAAATAAATCTTTTTTATATTTCCACATAACTAATTAGCTCGTTGGATGTGACTTATATCTGTTTACATATTATTAATACCTTTATGAACTCGGAAGGAATTTTTTTTTCTTGATAAATGTTTTTCTCTTTTTATAATGATAAAATTTTACGCAATTCATTCTGTTTAAAACTTAAGTGTATTAAGCATTAGGGGCATATTAAGGGTTAATCGAGATTTCAATTAAAAATTGTAAAACATTATCTCCTTTTTTTTTCGATGGAGAATTAAAATTTATCATCAAATGTTAACAACACAAATGTCTGAAATACCCCAGAACGGAATTATAAGAGTTACTGGCATTAATAACTAACACTAGAGTATTTCTGTGTTGAAAAGAAAAACAATAATTTAACTTAAAAAAGAAGGTAGTTGACATTACCATCAACTGCATACTCGTGTGTTTTTATTGAGTAACTTAAAAACGAAAAATGTTTATGTTTATAAAAGGATAAAATGCATTGTAAAAAAATTACATAACGTTACTTCATAAAATTAGTAGTAACATGTTGCCTCCAATTTTATGGAATAATTTAACTTATCTAATGATGTAATTTAAGCTGATATAACTGGTGTAATATTGCACATTAGTGTAATGTAACACAAGTTAAATTACTCAATAAAATGGAGGCAGTAAAGATACCCCTAATTTTATGGAGTAACGTTACAAATTTTTTTTATCGTGAGCACGTACCCTATATTTTTCTAAAAAATGAAATACCTTAAATTTATACTTAATATAACCGTAACACCTTGTATTTAAATGAAAATCCCTTTAGACTTACAATTTTAAACTTATTAAATATAGAATAATTTAGAAATGATAAACTAAATTTGTCAATCACATTTTATTATTATTTTTCTGCATTTTAGTTAAAAGTGACAACTTCCAATATAAATACGAAAAAGGATTTATAAAAGATATAGAAATAATTCTCATTTCATTGTATTTATATATAATGTATAAATTTAAGAAATTATATATTTTCTTTTAATACAGATTGGTAAAATATAAATTAGTTATAAAGATAACAATTAGTTATAAAGTGTGTTATCAATTTGTGAATTACATTTTAGTAGATACAAGAACGAAATCTGATAATACCCATATAAAATCAATTGATATTGTGATGGTTTGTTAAGGTAACTTAAATTTAAACCCATACTTTTAATAATGTAAGATCTGATTATTTAACAGTTTAGCTGTTTAATTTAAGAGTTCGTAGGCAATTTGAAATTTTACACTACATAGTTCAAGTTATTTAAATTTTTCCGCACATATGTTATTGAATATTATTTACTTGAATTAAATGTTTTCAGTTTTTTTTTCAAACTTTCATTTTTTAAAAACTAATAATGTTTAAAGACATAAGCACCTTTTTCTTATTTCTTTCATTTTAGTTCCAAAGTTTTTATTTTTATAGTTTTATAAATAAAAGTGTTTATAGGCATATATAACTTTCTTGTTTTTTCTGTTTATGTATATGTTAATTGAATTTTTTGACTCTAAAAATAACTCAATTTTATTGATTTTATTTTAGATTTTGTTTTAAAGCCTAGCGTACTTCCTTTCTTCCCCATTGTGTACTTTCTTAATTAATTATTTGTATTTAATTATTCTTTGAAAGCAGATCTGATTGTATATAATACTTATTCAAAGTTAAATTCACTGTAAAAAAATCCTATTTAATGTTCATTCAATTTACGGATTTTTTTTCGGTGAAAGTGATTTCGTGATGCGTCAAAAAGTGTAAATTTGTGAATATTTTTGACAGATAATGCTAAATTTTCATTTGCTCTAAAGATGTGGGATTTATTTTTACTCTTACACTTCAAAAGAAAAGAAAATAGGTAAAAATAAAACTTCTTTTTAGAGTGTAAAAAAAAAAAAAAAAAAAAAAATATTCCAAAGTCTTAGTGAAAACGACAATTGAACTATACTGCCAAAACAGACAGATGTTTCTTAAACTACGAAAATTTACTATAAGCACAAAAGAAAATATTCGATAACCGCTTCCAAGTCACCCAATATTCGGAAAAGCGTTCCTTTATCTTTAGAAACTTCAGAAAACAATTTATTTTTTAAATTTAAAGAAGAATTTTTCAAAATAAATTTTTATTAGCTTCCTATGATTTTCGGAAACGTTTTCGAGTAGCTTTTACAATGCATTAACCAGTTCCCTCTACCAGAAAAATTGGTTACCTCAACAAAACATTTTCAGCTGTATATCTGAAATTGTACATGCACTTGTAACAGAAAAATGTTAATTTCAATGTTATGTCAATGCTGTTTATTCTGTATGTTTTTCAATTAAACATGTTTGCTGAACATGAAAATATTTTAGACCTCATAGCATCCGAAAAACTGGTTTTCGTTGTTGAGAAAACTGATTATTATACTGTAAAAACTACTCGGAAACGTTTTCGAAAACTACGGGCAGCTAATAACAACTTATTTTTATAAATTCTTCATTAAATTTCAAAGATAAATTCTTCTGTGAGGTTTCTAAAGATAAAGAAAAGCTTTTCGGAATCTTGGGTGACTCGGAAGAGGTTATTGTATACTTTCGTTCTTAATTACAGTACATTTTCGTATATTACACTGTAAATTAAGAAACATCTGTCTTTTTTACAGTATAATCTTTTAACATAATTATCTATCAAAAATATTCTTCTATCCGTATTTGCTTGTTTTTGACACAATTACGAAATCCTTTCACCGGAGAAAAAAACTCCTGAAAAATACGGAAATTGTACTCGCAATAAATGCAATTTTTTATTTTTATTTATTTATTTATTTTATACAGTGATCTTTTATAAATCACTGAACAATTATATGTCAGTTACGATCAAAATGATGTATCTATTTCTTATTTTTAAGTATTATAAAAACCGTTTAACAATTATTATAGAAAATATTCCTGTTTTCTCATATTTTTGTTGCTTTTTAAATGGTTAACTAACATATTTAGTGCCGGTTAATTTATGAAAAAGCAAAAATAAAGGAATGGAAAAACAAAACAAATAACGCTATGCTTATATAACAAACATGAACTTATTAAGTACACCATAAAAAGAAGCCTAACGTAACGCATTTCAAAAGACTTGAACTTTCTTCTTTGAACAGCTATTATTTTTTGGCTCCGGCGAAAACAATAATGATACCTGTTAAGAAAGATGGAATTAACTTCATCGTGTGTACAAGGGGGTTTCTGTGAGCTGGCTGCCATTTTGAACGGCCTCAGAAAACAGGAAACCATCAACTGTAGCTGTTCCACGTATTCCTCTTCAGACTCCACCATGCGGAACACCAGACTTAAAAAAATATATAAGATGAGTTGGTGTTATAATGTAACTTAAATTAGTTAATGATATAAATAAGATTATGAATAAGATACATAACTGTAACTGCTCTGAACATAATACTTAAAAAAACCCGTATTAATCAAAAACCGTAAAAAGTACTCTCTTAAAAAAATTCAGCGATTTTAACTCCGACTGAGTGTATTTCCACTCCTTTTCAGTATTGAAAATGCACTTATCCTATAGGAGTGAATTTCACCCATCTTGCGGAGGGTTTTTTTTTTTTTTTTCATTCCTTTTTGATAAGCTGTTTTCGCTCTTTTTTCGACTAAATTAATAGGCAAAAAGAGTGACTGCACTCATTATTGACAAGTCATTTTTAAACCCCTTTTTTTTTGTCAAATTTAATAGGCAAAATAAATTATTTCCCTCTTATTTTCAGAATTTTTTTTTTATTTTGTTTTTTAACATATATAACTCCCCAGTTTGCAAAATGCATTATTTTTAAAACTCCATTTTGTTTTATTTTAATCTAGATGCAGAAGAAATTTTGTTTTTCATTTCCGAAAGATAAATTAAATATAATAATAAAAGATAGTTCGCGCCATAACAAGACAAGATTTCCTACCTTGTCAATATCCTGAAGTGCGCTGCTTTTACTTTATCTTTCTTATTATAATTTTTTTCTTTTTAATATTTTCACATTGTATATATAATTTTAACGTTATTAGTTTTAATGCTGGGTTCGGTGCTGGGTTCGAACCCAATCGCGCCTGTCGGCCTAATCGTTCGGAGTTTTCGTGGTTTTCTTCGAACCTTGGATTTCCAAGCGTTAATACGGGTTAGGTTCCCTTAGAAAGACCCCCACGAAGGGCACTCCCCCTGGGCCTATATCCCTCGTGCAGATAATTGGCCGTCATAAATACAACCGAATAATTTTCAAAATGTTATTAGAAATAAATAAACGGCCAATTCGCGCTGAGAGGGTTCCGCACAATAAATATGTGAATTATTAACTGTGTTATTAAGAAAAATCGCTGCTAAAAGAATAATAAGGTTGTGTAAAAAACTATACAACATAGATTTGGGTATACATGCATATACTAGAAAAGTATGAATGGGTATACCATAAAAGTTCAAAGCGATATGAAGCCTAAACAATATAAAATATTGCTATTCTGTATAACTATTTTTTTTAATCTTATCCTAATCTGTTTATGATGAACTTAATTTTGCACTGACAATAAAAGTAGTGCATATTTAAACTTCATTTGGCATTTCATAAAATTAAATTCAGCGCAGTAATAATCTTTTCTGTTTACACATTTGGCATTGTGCTAAGCGCGCTTTGAGGTCGCAAAGGTGCAACGCCGCCTTGCTCCGTGTCACGTTTTTCTAGATAGGTTTTTAATTAACTTTTAAAGACACGGGAGACGTATTGTGAGGTGACTTCAATGAAAACTAGTCGCGAATGCCATAGTATTTATGTGATTAATTCTAATTAAATTAGTTTGTTTTTAATAATTTGATGTTAATTGCCTTTAACTGCTACTGGGCATTGCACTACACAAATATATCATTAAAAGTTGTTATCTAGGCTTTAAAATCCGATGGTACATAGAGTACGCGCCCCTGTCATTATGTCCAAACCGACTGTTTCTTTAAGGGTTAATATCTCGGCAGATTACCGACAATTTTTTTCAAAAATTATTATCAACAATGCTTTTATACCTTTGCTATGATAGGTACCTCCAGCGCTCCTCAACACCTTTGCTGAATACCCCGCAAATCTAAATTTGTGTATAACGGGAAAATGCACTTTGTTCAAATACTATGTGACCTAGAGTTTCTATAATTTTCCTGCAACGTTTAAATTAACGTCTACTACCTCTAACTGTTTCATAATTTCAGTTTCAGTAGATTCGGAAATAGAGGAGGGGGAGTTGGACATATTTTCGCACGACGATATCTCTGAAAATATAATACCTAAAATTAAAAGAAATATATTTTTGAGTTCAGCGTTACGGAAACTTTCACACGATATAGAAAGAGAAGATTTTTTTTTTCAAGTAACTTAAGTAGTGCCTCTACATTTTTCCTAAATATATTTGTGAATGTTTAATAATCTGTAAATATGTAGTTTACTACTTCCCCTAATTTGAATTTTACACGTTCCATAGTTTACGAGTAAAATAGCTGTGATTGCCAGACAGACAGAGATAGGAGTTATCTTATAATGGTTCCGTTTTTACTTTTTAAGTACGGAACTCTAAAATTAGATTATAATTTAATAAAAGATTCGAGTGCTATATATTAAACTGGTAGTTATATCTTGTACAACCTGAAATGTTTTTGAAATTTTACTTTTTTATACTAAATTCAGCTAAAACAATTCTACACAGAGCAGTTTAATATCTTTTGATTCACAGAAGTTTTTCTTATTACTCATTTATGAAAATAAAATGAGTATTATAAGCATTGTTATTAATTATCTTATTGAACATTCAGTTATGTTATTTCTCACAAACTTGATAAGGTAATGTAAATAAAAAGAGGCAAAAATGCACCATTTACAATTTCTAAAAAGTCTACACTCTCAGAAATTCTTCAAATCACGGAAATTTTCTGACAGTCGTGCTGCCAGGGTTTTTTCGTTAATTATTGACGAACATCAGTTTCTTTTTTCTCTGTTACTGGAGGTAAAATATACGTCAATTGAAGAAAGTGGGGATAAAATAAAAGTTGATGACTTTGGAGTTGAACCAGCTACCTTAGTTTTATGATCCGAATACTCTAACCACTAGGCAACAGTTGTACAGTAGTGAAATAGTTTGAAGTGAATATATTTGCTGCAGATGGGTGTGGATTCATTAATTTCTTTAAATAGCTTTGAATTTTGATGTTAATTTCGGGAAGATTTCGTCTTTGATGAGATTGTGGCTGGTGTTTAATACATTAGTATCAATAAAGGATAAAAATGGGAATATTTTTAAGTTGATTGCTAAATGCAAAATATGAATATTTTATTTTTATTCGAGAAGGGTATTTTTTGAGTAAAATCGATTTTTTTCATTTAGTATTTTAATTAAAATACCTAATTTAATGTGTTCCTTTAAGATATATTTCAAATGCAAATATTTTTTTATAACTTAAAAAAAAAAAAAAAAAAAAAAAAAAAAAAAAAAAAAAAAAAAGTGAATATTTTTAAATGCAAGAGAAAATTAATTGTTATTTATTTTTATATTTGAAAAAGTTTATTTTTTGTTGTTGTTTGTTTTTTTCTCTTTTAATTAAATTAGAAATCTTAATTTAAAGAATTCTTGTCTTTTCATTTTAAAAATAAATTCGTATTTTAGTACACTGTAAAAAAAAAACCGACATTTTTACAGTACAAAGTACTGTTCAATTCGTGCACAAATTCGATCACAGTGAATGTGCTGTATCTTTCTTTGGTTTCCTGACTATATTCACATGGAAAATACAGCAGTTGCGTAAAATTAACAGCACAATGGGCTGGCAATTTGGACGCCAGCAGTTTGTGTTGTAAAAGAATGCGTCCAAATTGCCAGCACATTGTGCTGTTAATTTTACGCAACTACTGTATTTTCCATGTTAATATAGTCAGGAAACCAAAGAAAGATACAGCACATTCACTGCGATCGTGTTTGTTCTGGCAAATTTACAGTGGTTTTTTTACAGTGTATTAATAAAGCCAATACGCATGCTTGCTAGGAATGAACGGAATTTCTCCCTTTTTTCAGACTTTCGGGAAGAATTCACGGATAAAATGTGTTTTCGTGGAGTACGGAAATTATTTGTTCAAAAATGAGGAATAAATTATTGTATATAGACAAGTATTTCTGACAGTGAATCGGATTCGAAAATCAGCACTTCCGGGATAATTATCAGAACAGTGCATTAAAATGTCTGATGGAATTTGATATTAAAAAATTAGCATTTACTGAGATCTTTTTATAATTACACGTGCTATACATAAAGTAACGAACGTGTGTAGCGTAGTATTTTAAAATATTTGCTATTTTAAAAAATTAATTTGCATAATAAATCGATCATATACACGTACGTATTTCTGATATCAAAATTATTTGAAGACGTCAGTTTCAAAACTCGCCTTATCCAAAATTTTAAAAAATCGAGTTTTCTCTACCAATCTATTCTATTTGTAAACCTGCACAGAAAAAACATTATAATCTGTAAAACAAATATTTTTATCCTTTATTTTTGGGTTCTTAAAATATTGGTTTGGTTTCAAAACTCGACTAATCCACTATGGAGTTGGCAACAAAACTAGCTTTATCCCTGCGCATGCGTAGAATAACGGACGACTAGCTTATCAGCTACTATCACAGTAATTTTTATTAATTTCTCTGCGACCTGTTGCTATTTTCGTTTAAAGTTTTTACCTGTTCTATTCATTACAAACTAATTAAGTTTTATAGCATGTCTTACGTATAACGGACAGTGAATAAACTCTTGTATTTTGTGGAGGAAGAGGGGAGAAGAGAAAAAGAAATACGAACACGGAAATAATACACGCAAAAGAAGATTAAAATGTAAGTTCAAAGTGCAGAATAACTTTCTATACTTCTTACTGTCAGAAGGTGTTAAAAAATTTAATTTTTATTCTCCGGCATAAACCTAAGGCATTTCTGGTCCTCTCAAAGTGGCATTCACCAGAAAGAGAACCTCGAGTATTCAACTTGCTCAATGCAAGATGTATGACGCTTAAACCAAGCTTTTTTTTTATTTTTTTATTTTTTATTTATTTTTATTTTTATTTTTTTTGTCAAGCAAAGACAAAACTGCATAAGATAATTTTATTTTGAAGTTCACATCTCAGACATCTCCTTCAAGAAACCATCCAGGTGTCTTTCCTTCCATGAAACACCCAGAAAAGTAAAATTTTCACGTTGAAAGTTTTTTTTTTTAAGTGTACCTCAGTGCGCTTTCAAAAGCATTAGCATAAGGTACTATATAAAGACTAAGAATCATGGCCATTTTCAGATTTGCGGAAGTGTAATTCAGAATATTCTTGGAATATAAAAATTTAGAGTGCAACAGTTGTGCTAGAGGCATCTAAAAACTGGACTTTCTTTTTAAAAAGAAGGGGGATAGAGTCCCCGTGAAGCAAGAGAAACTTAAGGATGTCCACCCATTTTTGAAAAAACATTTTGATGAGAAATGGTCAGAAATGGAGGTGCTTACTTTCTATAAAAATATTATTTTTAAGGAACCAGAACAGAAGGAGATGGTCGAGGAGGATTACGATGATATTCCAGTAGGAAAACTAAATGAGTTAATTGATAATTTATTTTTGGATATTCTGTAAGTACGAGTATATACACAGCTCAAAACAATTAGGGGAGCACATAGTTTTAACGAAATTACGCAAATATTTACACCGATAAGTAACGTAAAACGAAACATCGATAATTTAAAGTGTTGTAGAAAACAGATAAAGAAAACTTCACATGTAAATTAAAGTTTATGACGTCAAAAACTAGAAAATGGAGATAAGTGCAGAAATCGAAATTTTGCGGAAACGTCTCTATCACTGCCTCAGTTGTAAAATTCAATTGCTCAGCTTGTGTTTTGAGAAAAGGTGGCTTGAAAATGTCACAACTGTTATCTATTGAACCGTTTTTACTTGTCACTTATGGCTAATATGGGTTTAAAACTTTACGTAAACTTATATTGATTTAATAGCTTTCCTTTTTACATTTTAATGCTTATAGAACTTCTTTATTTTAAAAGAAATACCTTCATCACCTGGAATATAATGTTAATTGTTTCCTATAACGTAAATTAATTTAAAAGAACTGATATTAAATTTAAAGTGTTTCATAGATGGCGTTAGCCGTTCCGTAGTCGACTATTCTCGGATCTACCCTTTTTGTAAAATGGAATCGTCCAGTTCAAAGGTATAAATTGCGTTTCCCTAATCAATTGCCGAGCTCTCTCTTTTCTGTTCATTTCTTTAAAGTTATTATGATTTTAATATGTTTGAGTTTAAGTTACAGTAAGATATTTAGTTTGAGTTTTACGATGTTTTTAGAAAACGGTTTTAGCTATGATTTAAATTTAAGCTGTTTTGAAAAGCTCCAGGTGTATTGAAGTTAATCCGGTTTTAACCAAAGTTATTTTTAATGATTCACTTAGCTATTTTAAACAAAGTTGGCTCTGAATATTTCTCAACTTAAATCTGTATTTTTATAAAGTAATTGAATGAAATAGAATTCAAATAAAGAACTGTCGTCAACAATATCTGACTTTTCTATGGATTCAACATACAGTTTTGTAACAGGTATCTTCCACAGCACATTTACAGTTCCTCTGCTGATAGCAGTATAAGTGTATATTAGACCTGTATTGATACAGGCTAAGAGAAGAGGTTATGGGCAACCAATGCCATATCTGGATAATAGAAGCGTGTTGAATTTAAATAAGAAGAGTCATAAATTTTAGCCCTATTTCAAAGACATTTGTGTTTGTTAAGAAGGGGGGCTGATATTTTTTTGAAGATGGCGAGTATGCAAGTACTGATCGATAAGCTTGGAGCTTTAAACTACTCAACTTGGCAAATGGATATAAAATACCTTCTGTTGGAGAAGAACGCATGGGATATTGTCGCTGGAATTGAGAAGGAACCTGAAATTGATGCCGATAAGGGAATTACAGCAAAGGATGTGAAAGATTTTCATACTAGGAAAAGGATTGCTTTATCCACAATCTATTTAAATATGGGAAAGGACTTTAGAAAAATCATAGGGAACAAAGATAATCCCAAAGATGTATGGGATATATTAAAGAAACATTTCGAGCCTGATAATAGATCACGGCATATGTTCCTGTTTTCCGAGTTCATGTCCTGTAAAGTAAAGCCAGATGAAAAGATAGATTTATTTGCTGCCAGGTTAAATAGAATTGCCGATCAACTGAACGACCTTGGTCATCCTGTTGAAGAGGTGTATAAATCATTTCAACTCCTGCGTCATCTCCCAAGCCATTTCGATAGCATAGTGCAAGTTATATTACGTTGGAAGGAGGAAAAGTTTATTTTCAATGATATTCTAATGGAATTAATCGCCGAAGAATCAAGATTAGCCCTGCGAGATTTAGACAAACGTAAAGAACTTTTCGTTGAGACTCAACATATACAGAAAAGTAGACTTCGATGCTTTCGATGTGGGAGCCCAAACCATCTACAGAGGGATTGTCGACAACGCCGAAGAGACTCTAGAAGTTACAATCGTCGTGTTCCACCTGTTTCTAGTGTGTCTGATGCCTCCGAATCCAGTTCCGAACGTGCCCAGTCTCCAGTTAAGAGAAACAGGAATCGCAGAGGCAAAGCGAAGGAATCATCATCAAACTCGAACAGCGTTAAACAAAAAGGTAAAAACAATCCTTTCTTATTTTATATTCGGGCAAATTTGAGTGGTAGTGAAAGCGAAAATAGCTGGTTATTTGATACCGCAGCTTCACACCATTTTTGCCGTGATAAGAGTTTGTTTTATAAATTTAAGCCTTTAAACGATGAAAAAATGTTTGTTGCTGTAAATGGTGTTACTTTTCCGATAGAAGGAAAGGGAAATGTAAAGTTAAAGTTTGGCCAAAGGCTGTTTTTCTTTTCTGATGTAATGTATTCCCCTAAACTAAGGAAAAATCTTATTTCAGGTTCAAAATTGGATGTAAAAGGTGTAAAATTTACTGGTGAAGGCGGTAAGGTGGAGGTGTCCAAAGATGGTCAATATTTATTTACTGCTTTTCTTAGGGATGGTACTTATCATTTGTATCCTAAAATTCCAAGTTTAGTTCCTAAAAAGGTTAAATTTGAAACGTCCCATCTATCTAAAGATGATTTCAGAATTTGGCATCGCAGATTCGCGCATGTAAGTCCAGATTTGATAGAAAATATGGCCAAAAATGAAAGTGTTAGAGGTCTTCCCCGGGTTAAATCAGGAAAATTTTTTTGCGAAATATGTAAACTTAGTAAACATAGACGTACGTCATTTAAATCAATTAATAGGATTAAATCTAAACGTCCCCTCGAGTTGTTGTTTATGGATGTCTGGGGGCCTGTAAGAGAGAAAGGAAGAAACGGAGAGAGATATTTTCTCTCAATTATTGACGATTTTTCGCGTAAGGCCACAGTTTTTCCCATAAAGGAAAAATCCGAAGTGTTTGGAATTGTTCGCAATCATGTGATCCGGGCGGAGAGATTTCTCGAACGTAAAGTAAAGTACATTCGATCAGATAATGGCGGGGAGTTTAAAAATGATAATTTTAGGATTTTCTGTGAAGGGAGAGGCATTAAACATGAATTTACGGACGTGTACTCCGCTGAACAGAATGGGACTATTGAGAGATACAATCAAACGATTGCTAACGACATCAGATCAATTTTAAGTGAAAGTGGTTTAAAACGAAGTTTCTGGCCGGAGGCAGCGTTGTATTTTACGTATACTTGGAATCGCATTTGTCACAAATCTCAGTCGAAAACTCCTTTCGAACTTTATAGTGGCTCTAAACCATCCGTTAGACACTTAAAACCCTTTGGAGCTATAGCATATATAGGTGTTCCCAAGCAACTTAGGTCGAAACTTGATGCAAAAGCAAAAAGGGGGGTAATGGTTGGTTACGCCTTTAGTACTAAAGGTTACCGTGTTTGGCTACCTGAAGAAAACAAAATTATTGAAACCATTAATGTTTCTTTCAATGAGGAACTCCCAGATAGTGTCCGGCGCAGTGGAGTCGTGATGGGTTCAAAAGAGATAGGATATCCTATTTTTGATAAGGAATCTGATGAAGAGTTTGAAGGTGAAGTTGAAAATAATGATGCCCCAAATATAAATTATTTCCCTTCGTATAAACCTCCAGATTTATCCTCTTCAGAGGAGGAGAATTCCACAGAGGAAATAAAATCAAGTAAAGATGTTTTGAAAGGGGTTCCACTCTCTGATACTGTTTGGTTAAGAAAAGTTGCCCCGAGTGCTTATGGTAATCGTAACTACATTTACTATTACGAACAGGGAAAAACTGAAAGGTTGAGATCCTTAAACGATGTAGAAAAGTATTGTAAAAAGCATCATCTTAAATTTGAACCTCATATTTTTTGTTTTAAAGGATCAAATAAATTTAAAGGAGTGGTTTCAGGTTAAGAGGATAGTTCTTGTTCAAATACGGAGACTTCTGATATTAATAAGGATATATGACTAGATGACATCAAAATACCAACTACCTATAAACAAGTTTTAAAATCCCCACAAAGGAAGTTTTGGGAACAGGCCATGAGAGAAGAATTGAAAACTATGAGATAAAGGGGAGTTTGGAAACTAGTTAAGTTACCAAGCGATGCTAAACCCTTAGGTTGTAGGTGGGTTTCACATTAAAAAAGGATGACAAGGGCAAAATTGTAAGGTATAAGGCCCGCCTAGTGGCACAAGGTTTCAAACAAATAAAGGGGGAAACCTATGATGAAACTTTTTCACCGGTGGTTAACTTTGCCATTATTAGATTTTTCTTTTCCCTTTTAGTCTCCTGTAAAAAATGGACACACCTACAATGCGACGTAAAATGTGCTTATTTATATGCACCTTTGGCCGAAACAATATATATGTCCCAACCTCCAGGATTTGTGGAAAACGAAAATTTAGTATGTAAATTAGAAAAAGCTTTATATGGTTTACATCAGTCTGGTAGAATGTGGTATTTTGAAATAAATAAAATTTTGCATGATATAGGGTTTGTTAAGTTTGAATGGTGCAATTGCGTGTATAGTTTTGATGATAATATTATCCTGCTTCTTTATGTAGACGACATAGTAATTTTCGGTAAAAATGAAAGAGTGGTGGAAAAGGTTGTTAAACTTTTGACTGGTTATTTTGATCTTAAGATACTAGGTAAAACCAGAAAGCTATTGGGTGTAGAATTCGAGGACGGTAATGACTATCTAGCAATACATCAAATTCCATATATTGATGAGATTTGTCAAAAATTTAAAAAGTTTAAGTTCCCTATCACTTCACTCCCAATAAGCAAAGGTGTAGTTTATTCAAAAACCCAATCCCCTCAATCCGATAACGAAATATTTGAAATGTCTAAAATTCCATACAGAAGTGTTTTGGGATGTTTGTCGTTCCTATCTAATAGAACCAGACCCGATATTGCTTATGCAGTAAATATATTTAGCCAATTTCAAAATAACCCTGGATTAGTACATTGGCATGGATTATTAAAGCTTTTGGGATATGTTTGTTTTACTAAATCTTTAAAATTGAATTTGAATTGTAAAAATGTACATGTAATTGCATATTCAGATGTCGATTTTGCCACAAACAGGGATGACAGAACTTCAATGGGAGGTCAGTTATTACTTTTAGATAAATCACCAATAATGTGGAGGTCCTTTAAGGAAAAATGTATAAGTTTATCGACCATGGAATCGGAATTTATTGCGATGACAGAAGCTGCAAGAGAGCTCTTATGGTTCGATAGAATAATGGACGAATGCATTGGTCGAAGGATAATTTGTGATAGAAAGGAAAAATCTTTATTATTGGTTGATAATCAGGCCACCATTAGTTTTGTCAAATCCCCCATTGAAAACCACAGAACGAAGCACATAGATGTAAAGTTATTTTTTATTAGAGATTTGGTATATAAAAATATTTTTGAAGTAAAGTATGTTAAAAGTAAAGAAAATTACGCGGACATCTTCACCAAGCCCCTTAGTAAATTTGAATTATCAGGGTTTAAATTAAACGTTTTCTTGGATTGTTAAATTTTTTTAAATACCCCTCATTGCATTAAAGTGTATTTATATAATATTTATTGTACTAGATAGTCCAGCTTCTGTATAAAAGATGTATTTTAAAGTTTTGACTATATAAGGTTGTGTATAAGATCAATTTTATATGTAAAAATTGAATTTAGTTTAGCCTTGTGAACCAATTTAAAATCCCGCCGGAATGCAATAAGTACCCTTTGCCCTTCCATTCTCCGGGGCTCGAGCGGCCTTTCGTAACGTCTCGTGAAAGGTGAAAATGTAATCCGGCCAGAGAGTCTACAGGGGATAGTGTCGGACGAAGGTGTAACTGTTGCAGGAAGGCCCCATTTGCGGGCATGTTAAAGTTTAATTCAGTAAGTCCTTCATTTTAATATTGGAAATGCCACTTCAGTATCCCGGTTCACTTGGTGAAACTTAAATATAAGAGTTTAATTATACATGAAGTCGACTTCATTACGTTAACATTGTTGTAAGTTTATTGAGATTAACCATGAACTTTATTAGTTTAAGATTTTTTTGAGCTAAATTTGAAATGAAAGTTTAATCTTCTTTCAGTTATTGAAATAGAAATCTGAATGCGTAATTTGAATTATTGACATGTAAAAAATCTGCATTTATTATATACAGTGGAAATATGAAATTATGAGTTAAACATTTATAGAATATATTATGTGTTATGAAAGAGAATGTAATCATGGGCCCATGTATGATGAAGGATGAAAGATGATGGATGAATGTGATTATTAAAGTTTTGAATATGTATAATTTTTCAGAAATTTATATTGAAATATATTGATTGCTAATGTATTGAAATTGTACTGAAACTGTTTTACAATGAAATTATGTTAAATTTTTGCATTAAAACGATTTGCTTTTCAGAAAGATTTGAATTTATCTAGTAATGTATTAGGAATATTAATTGAAGCTGATGGACTATTGAAGTTTAAACCAGAGTTAAATTTAGGTACTGTGGTTTGAAACATTGCATTTTAGATGCATGAGGGTAATTTGTTTCTTGTTATATATTGTTATAAATTTTGTTAATATTTATAATGTTTAGTAATTTTATGTTACTGTTTAAAAGGCGACAAGTTATATTTGGATAAAAATGTTGGATTTTATGAGAAGATTGAAGATGTAATGGTAAAAGTTCAGATTGAATTTTTGTTTGATCTTTGTAAATTCAGAGCGAATTTTGGAAATTCTAGGGATTTGTTAACTGTTTAAATTTTTCTTTCCCATGAGTTACAAGTGGGGGGCTTTGGCGCCCAACGTGGGGCTTGTTCAAAAAAATATCAGCCCCCCTTCTTAACAAACACAAATGTCTTTGAAATGGGGCTAAAATTTATGACTCTTCTTATTTAAATTCAACACGCTTCTATTATCCAGGTATGGCATTGGTTGCCCATAACCTCTTCTCTTAGCCTGTATCAATACAGGTCTAATATACACTTATACTGCTATCAGCAGAGGAACTGTAAATGTGCTGTGGAAGATACCTGTTACAAAACTGTATGTTGAATCCATAGAAAAGTCAGATATTGTTGACGACAGTTCTTTATTTGAATTCTATTTCATTCAATTACTTTATAAAAATACAGATTTAAGTTGAGAAATATTCAGAGCCAACTTTGTTTAAAATAGCTAAGTGAATCATTAAAAATATCTTTGGTTAAAACCGGATTAACTTCAATACACCTGGAGCTTTTCAAAACAGCTTAAATTTAAATCATAGCTAAAACCGTTTTCTAAAAACATCGTAAAACTCAAACTAAATATCTTACTGTAACTTAAACTCAAACATATTAAAATCATAATAACTTTAAAGAAATGAACAGAAAAGAGAGAGCCCGGCAATTGATTAGGGAAACGCAATTTATACCTTTGAACTGGACGATTCCATTTTACAAAAAGGGTAGATCCGAGAATAGTCGACTACGGAACGGCTAACGCCATCTATGAAACACTTTAAATTTGGCTTGGCGTGTTATCGGGACAGTTAAATTTGGGGAAACAAAACGAAGTGTAGCGGACGCTGTTGGAGTCGCAAGAAGTGTCCATGAAAGGCTGTGAAATCAATTTCCAAGACACATGGAATGGTAGTCATCGACAAGTGCAAAGTCGAAAATGTGCTAACACAGGAATTGGTGACCGATTTATCCTATTAACAGTTCGTCGAGACGGAACGGACAATGCTACTCAGCTGCAAACACAGTTGTTCTTGGCCACAGGACGAAGGGTGTCCAGCCAAACAGTCCGAAATAGGCTTCATCAAGGTGGTCTCTATGCACGTAAGCCAATGGTCTGTATTCCGTTGACCTCAAGCCACTGTACGGCCCAAAGAAGATGGGCAACTGAAGATCAAGTTTGGAGGCAACGTTGTTGGAGTCAAATTCTGTTTACAGACGAGTCCCGATTCAGTCTGGATGTGACATCTGATGTGTTTTGGTATGGAGAGAAAGAGGCACTCAAAATAATCCCACATTCTTTCGTGAAAGATCACATTACAGACGAGGTGGGTTGATGCTATTGGCTGGAATCAGCATAGGTTGACATACGGGCTTGCATATCATTCGGAATGGCATTTTGACGGTCCGAAGTTATACAGACGAGATACTGAGAACTCATGTCGAATTTTATGCAGCAACAATTAGTGATTTCTTTTTTTCCATGCATGATAATGCCAGATTTCATACAGTTCGTTTTGTGGAAAACATGCTTGAAGCTAAAACAATACAGCGTATGGAATGAGCAGCATGCTCTCCTGATTTAAATCCGATCGAACATGTTTGGGACATACTCTGGCGACGCATTGCAGAGAGACCGAGGCCTCCTTTTACTGTCCGGGACTTGGAGATTGCAATTCTTGAGCAATGGAACGGTATTCCCCAAAGTCTTATCGATAACCTCATCGCATCCATGGAAAACAGGTGTGCATCAGTCTTAGCTGTTCAAGCAGCCCATACGCCATATTAAAAATCTTGCATCATTTCTAAACAATACTTTTTTTTTTTATCATTTACATGAAACCAAATTGTTGCCCTAAACCATTTTTCATGTTCTTTTCATCTTTTCAAAGAATAAAAGCTCCCTTACAATTTTTTTGCGGTTTTTTTTGTATTGCGCATTGATATACGTGTACTATCCATTTTATGCCCATACGTGGCTGTATTGCACTGTTCTCTTCACTTTTTTGCTTGCTGCCCTAATTTTATTAAGCAGTGTATATATATATATAAATACATTATGTGAAATTAATGAAAAAATTATTGCATAACTGGCGTTAATAGCAGCTCATATCAAATGCAACAAAATGTATTTCATCAATACTTTAAAATGCAAAAACACCATAACTCCAAAAAGAAGCTGTATGTCAGCAATATTTAACTATAAAAATCCCAAAAACTTTTAAAAATACAGGTAATAAAAACACAGGCAAAAACAGTGTTCTTCATCAGGTGGAGGACAGACAGACATGACTCCACCCCCACTGTTAAAAGCTTGCAGGTTTCTGAACACACGTCCATCCTGCACTCAATACAGAAAAAAACTATTGTCATTTTAGAAACATAATTCAAAAAGGCTAAAATAAACAAAACTTAAACAAAAAAGTAACGTAAACAAAGCATAATTGAAATACAAAAACAAAAAATTTTTCTTAAATAAAATGGTCTTTTAGAAAATTACTTTAAAACTGCAATTTAAACAAATGAAATTAACATGTATGAATGCAGAATAACGTTCACCCTCCCAAACCTACAAGAAAAAATTTCAAAAACATGAAACAGAAGTACCTGTATAATGTCCTTCACCTGTCAATAATATCAAACTGTTAATTTTTTCTCCGAGTCCATTATCAAAATCTATAAATCCAAATCTGCATACTTCCATTGATTAAAAACATCTGTGTGTACTCGTTCTTTAAACAAGACTTTAGAATTCACACTTCATATGGAATGTTCTGCAAGGATGCTACCACAAATTTATCCCTCCAATCCACAATGCTGCCACACACTTTTTACAACAATCTTTAAATAATACTTTAGAAAATTTATAGGATAACTATTATTGTAAAAAAGATTAGCCAAATCTTAAAAATCTGCTTATAAAAATTACTATCACTGCCACAAATTTTGCTAAAACGATTTAATTGATTAATTATAATATTTATGTAAATTTTTTTATGCAAATTAGAAAATCAATGTGGCATACTTCTTGTAAAAAATTGAAAACAATTTCTTTTATCATACAAATCTAAGGTTAACTTAGTATCAAAAATTTTAAAAGAAATATCCAAAAATTCTGCATTATAATCATCACAGTTTGCCATATTCAACTTTAAACAATTTGGGTATATGTTGTCATACTCGTTAGTAAAATCAAAATATCATCAATATACTTAAAGACTTTTAAAGATTTATTATATTTCATTGTATACTTAAATTCGTAATAAAACAAAAATAAATTAGCTGCTGTACTAGAATAATTTGTCCCCATTCCAATTCTACAGATCTGGTTAAAGGTATTATTGTTGAAAGTTACATAATTATTATAAAAACAAAAATTATATAAACTTAAAAATAAATCTCTATTAGTATTTAATTCTTCATTTAAACCAAATAAATCAAAAATATTCATTAAAACATTATAAAGACAATCAATAGGTATATTGGTGAACAGATTTCCAAAATCGAAAACCTGTATTTTCAGAGGAGTCGATGTCAGTTTGTCCAAAATTTCTATACTATTATCAATGGACGAAAAATTACTACACAGTCAAAACACGTGAAGGAAATTTTCACCTTGTTATTAATAAACTTTATAATATACTTATAACTACTTAAAAGGTGACAAAAACATATAAAAGCATATAAAAATATTATTTAATGTAACCCGAGATCTTTCGAACACACACGCGTTCATTTTCAAAGGGATAAAAGATGATTGACTGAATAGAAATACATTTAAAAACAAAACAACCTTTGTAACGACGTCCTTTCCTATAATATTCCCGCAATTTGGTACAATATCCTAAATATTTCCCGACCTCCTGATAATATGAACTGATCGTTTCACCCCTCTGCAGAGAAATGGACTGAACTCCGCTTGCGCATGCGTACTATTTTTGTTTTTGTTTTTAAATGTATTTCTATTCAGTCAATCATCTTTTATCCCTTTGAAAATGAACGCGTGTGTGTTCGAAAGATCTCGTGTTACATTAAATAGTATTTTTATATGTTTTTATATGTTTTTGTCACCTTTTAAGTAGTTATAAGAAAAATTACTATATTTCTTAAATTTACATTTAAAAAAACCATATATCTTTATTAATAATTTCTGTAAACCAATATTAAAATTTCTATTAACACTTTTAGAAGTACTGCAAATAAACCTAAATTTAATCGGATTTTTATGAAACTTGGGTGTTAAAAAAATAAAAGGCAAACAGTGATGTTTAGAAACATCAAAATTGTAAGAAAACATATTTTTAACTTTCTTTTTATATGCAAAAATTTTTTTTAACAACAGGATTTTTATCAATATTAACCTTTGCGTAAAAATCTACATTGCCTAATTCACCTTCTATTTTTTTCAATGTAAAATTTCCTACATATTATTGCATAATTGTTGGCTGCTTTGTCCACAGGGACAATAACAAAACAATTATGTAAATTTTTAATAAATTTTATTAAAAATTTATTAAAATTATTTATTAAAAATTTACTTAATAGTTTTGTTATTGTCCCTGTAGACAAAGCCGCCAACAATTATGTGATAATATGTAAGAAATTTTACATTGAAAAAATAGAAGGTGAATTAGGCAATGTAGATTTTTATGCAAAGGTTAGTATTGATAAGAATCCTGTTCTTAAAAAAATTTTGCATATAAAAAGAAAGTTAAAAATATGTTTTCTTGCAATTTTGATGTTTCTAATCATCACTGTTTGCCTTTTATTTTTTAACACCCAAGTTTCATAAAAATCCGATTAAATTAAGGTTTATTTGCAGTACTTCTAAAAGTGTTAAGAGAAATTTTAATATTGGTTTACAAAATTTATTAATAAAGATATATGGTTTTTTAAAAATGTAAATTTAAGAAATATAGTCATTTTTGGTCGATTAATAATAATATCTATATTTTGGACAAACTGCCATTGACTCCTCTGAAAATACAGGTTTTCGATTTTGAAAATCTGTTCACCAATATACCTATTGATTGTCTTTATAATGTTTTAATGAATATTTTTGATTTATTTGGTTTAAATGAAGAATTAAATATTAATAGAGATTTATTTTTAAATGTCATTTTTGTTATGTAATTTTCAACAATAATACCTTTAATCAGATCTGTGGAATTGGAATGGGGACAAATTATTCTAGTACAGCAGCTAATTTATATTTGTTTTATTACGAATTTAAGTATACAATGAAATATAATAACTCTTTAAAAGTCTTTAGGTATATTGATGATATTTTGATTTTCAATTTTGATTTTACTAACAAATATGACAACATATACCAAATTGTTTAAAGTTGAATACGGCAAACTGTCATGATTATAATGCAGAATTTTTGGATATTTCTTTTAAAATTTTTGATAGTAAGTTAACCTTGGATTTGTATGATAAAAGAAACAGTTTTCAATTTTTTACAAGAAGTATGCCTCATTGGTCTTCTAATTTGCATAAAAAAATTTACATAAATATTATAATTAATAAATTAATTCGTTTTAACAAAATTTGTGGCAGTGATAGTAATTTTTATAAGCAGATTTTTAAGTTTTTGGCTAATCTTTTTTACAATAATAGTTATCCTAGAAATTTTCTAAAATATTATTTAAAGATTGTTTTAAAAAGTAAGTGGCCGCATTGTGGATTGGCGGGATGAGCAACTTATGGTAGCATCCTTGCAGAACATTCCATATGAAGTGTGAATTCTAAAGTCTTGTTTAAAGAAGGAGTACACACAGATGCTTTGAATCAATGGGAGTATGCAGATTTGGATTTATAGAGTTTGATAATGGACTCGGAGAAAAAATTAACAGTTTGATATTATTGACAGGTGAAGGACATTATACAGGTACTTCTGTTTCATGTTTTTGAAATTTTTTCTTGTAGGTTTGGGAGGCTGAACGTTATTCTACATGTTAATTTCATTTGTTTAAATTGCAATTATAAAGTAATTTTATAAAAGACCATTTTATTAAAGAAAAAAATTTTGTTTTTGTATTTCAATTATGCTTTGTTTACATTACTTTTTTGTTTAAATTTGGTTTTTTTTAGCCTTTTTGAATTTTGTTTCTAAAATGACAATAGTTTTTTCCTGTATTGAGTGCAGGATAGACGTGTGTTCAGAAACTTGCAAGCTTTTAACAGGAGGGGGTGGGGGTGGAGTTAGGTCTGTCTGTCCTCCCATTGATGAAGAACAGACTGTTTTTGCCTGTGTTTTTTTTACTTGTATTTTTAAAAGTTTTTGGGATTTTTATAGTTAAATATTTCTGATATACACCTTCTTTTTGGAGTTATGGTGTTTTCGGATTTTTAAGTATTGATGAAATATATATATATATATATATATATATATATACCGAACACCATCAAAAATTGTGATATTATGAATGAAATGACAATAATATAGTTTCCCCCAACACACTTAATATGGATACCAAAAACATATAATATACAAGCTGCTATGTATAAAATAAAGCCCCTTGTACTATATTATGAGAATTAATATGAAAAAAAAAAGAAAAATATGGATACCTATAAAAATAACTGAAAAGCTTATATATTGAATTACGTTATCAAGAGTACAGAATTCAATTATATAAGCAAAATAGTCGTTTTCTGTTCGTTATTAAAGTTTGTATTAAAATTGAGTTATTAGTTTTTTATTATTCCTGTATACTTTTTAATATTGTTTCATTTTGAACTTAGTGTTCAATCATTAATTGTCGGTTTTATGTGTCTGTTAGTCCTAAATTCATATTCTTTAGCTTTTTTTATGGTTAATATGAAAATAAACCACACACTTTATTTGTGAACTTTAGGCATTTGGGAGCTGAAGATTCTGACAAAGTTCTACAAACATCCATTTTTCTTTTCCTGTCCATTTTATTAATTAATTATTTTTTATATTTAATTGTAATTCTTAAAGTTTTTTATATTTTTATTATATATAATTTACTTTATGTTATAGCATGTAGCTATATAATATTATCAATGTTATAAAATTATTTAAATTATCCGTATAGATTAATTGGGTGTGGTAGTAGAATATATTGTATGCATTATATTAACATTTGTATTTATTTAATATTTTTGTGAATAATGATATATAATATGGTATTATTTATATATTAGGATTCGTAGGGTAAAGCAGTTGGTCAAATTTGAAAGCATTAGCTTCTATTAGGTTAATCTTATGACATTTGATCATAATAGTTTTAATTTATCTTACTAGATGGCAGCACCAAAATTTAAATTGCATTTTGTCTGTAGCTTCTATTAGAGTAATATTTTCAATTTTCAACACTAGGGGGTACTAAATGCTGGTTAGTGGGGATATTGTAAAATAATAGTTTTGGTATTCTTAACTTTAGTTAAGAAATTTAAAAATTTAAAAGTGTTAATAGGTATTTTAAATACTAATAATGTAATTATTTTCTATTTATATTATATTAATTGCACTTGTCACGGTATTTCAAAAGGGATTAACTGCAACCATTAGGTTTCAATATCTGTGTTAACTTAAAATAACCTTAAACTCCCATTCTGACAAAAAAAAATAACCTTAAACTTATCGTGCTTTTGGATACCATGTGCAGGAGTATATTTGGATTAAATAAAACTGGTATTTTATTAGGTATGTTGTGTAATATTACTATTTGTTCTTGCTATAAATTAAATATTTAAAAGGTTGAATTGCTTTTTCCATTTCATGGCATTTAATATTGTTCTGTTTTCATATTGAAACTATTCTCTTGGTCATATTCGTCGTTTGAGTACAGAAGAAAAAAAATTTTCAGCTTTTAGCTTTTTTTCTCACAGAAAACATCTATTTTGCTTATATAATTGAATTCTGTACTCTTGATAACGTAATTCAATATATAAGCTTTTCAATTATTTTTATCGGTATCCACATTTTTCTTTTTTTCTTCCATATTAATTCTCGTAATATAGTACAAGGGAATTTGTTTTATACATAGCAGCTTGTATATTATATGTTTTTGGTATCCATATTAAGCGTTCTGGGGGAAACTGTATTAATGCCATTTCATTCATAATATCACAATTTTTGATGGTGGTCGGTAATGTTTAATTAAGGGTTTTATATATATATATATATATATATATATTTTATTTCAAAATTAATGATAAATTACCGCATGAATGGCGCTACAGCAGCACATATCAAATGCAATAAAACATATTAAATCATTTCAAAATGCTAAATTCCTTTTGAAGTTATGGTGTTTTAGCATTTTGAAATGGTGTAATATATATATATATATATATATATATATATATATATATATATATTAAGTAACTTAATTAACTCCCTGAAAATATTTTCCTAATAATATGTGTGAATATACTCTATAGACACATGAGTCAATAGCCTTTATATGTATGGCAAGTTTGAATATTTCACGTTTCCATAGTTTTTGAGAAGAACGGTTGGGACAGACAGACATACGAGTGATCGTATAATGGTTCTGTTTTTACTTTTTAAGTACGGAACCCCGAAAGGGATCTTTTTCAAAATTTTAAATATGAAAATGAAAATGAAAAGCGAATGAAAAATTGTTTTCAAAATTTAAAGATAAAAGAACTTTATGATAAATTCTTGTTTTAAATTTTTTTCATCTTTGGCACAATCATCGTAATTTTAGTTTGAAATAAGAGTGGTCATATTAACCTCACTTACTTTACATGTTGAATCACTCACATGTTGAATCAGTAATTACTCAGTGAATTACTTCCAGAAATTCTCATTATGTCCCCATATTTCCCCAAATTTTTGAACAAAAATCCATGTTCGGCTTGCAGCGAGAAACCCTGTATTTGTGACTTTTTTTGACAGGTTTTAATTTGACTTAAAAGTAATCATGTACGTTTTAACGGAAATATTTATCAAAACATTATTTATTTTTCATAAAAAGATCAATGCAAGTGCACGAATAATTAATATCTGACTCTTGGCAGCCCTCCGAAAGCTTTTACCAGGAGCGTTCTGCAATTTCACATTTTCTTAATTTCGCTGTCTACCCTGATGGATGATGTAAGTTTTCACTTAACTTTAACAGAGCAAACGTTAAATGAAGATGAAAAAATTATGCTGTTTTTTCGTAAGGTATTACTTTTCATTTAAAGCATAATATTTGATAGAAATAATGCCTCTTTAAAACACATGCATTACTGGCTTAAACCAGTACACTGTAAAACAATCTGTTGAATTTAGAGAAAAATCTGTGGGCAAGGATGTTAAGACTTATAATGTAACTGTATGTTAAAGGTTCAGAAAAATATTTAGGTGCAATCTTTCATAATTTTTCGACGCTAGATTTATTTTGCAAAGAATTATCTAAAAATTTTCTCGTTGAATATCTGAAAAATCTGCTGATTTCTATAGAAAAATACTGTTAATCAAGACGGCATTAAAAAAGGTTTATTTTAAGAAATAAAAATCTACAATTTTTTTCCAACTTTCTGTTATTTAAACAGATTTTTTGGTAAAATAAAAAATACTATTTTTGTAAAATTAACAGTTGTTTACAAGCGTTTCTCGTTGAATTTCTGAAAAATCTGTTTATTTTACAGAAAAATACTGTGAGTCAAGACATCTGTAAAAAACTGTTTATTTTATGAAATAAAAATCTATATTTATTACCCACTTCTATTATTTTAACAAATTTCTCGGTAAAATAAACGATACTATTATTGTAAAATAAACAGTTGTTTACTGGTGTTTCTCGTTGAATTTCTGAAAAATCTGTTGATTTTACTGGAAAATACTGTCAGTCAAGACGCCAGTAAAAAACTTTTTATTTTACGAAATAAAAATCTACATTTATTTTCAACTTTCTGCTATTTTAACAGATTTTTCGGTAAAATAAAGGGTACTATTTTTGTAAAAAAAAAAACAGTATTTTACTGGGGTCCTAACTGACAGTTTTTTTCAGTAAAATTAACAGATTTTTTAATAGTGCATGTATCTTTTCATAGATAACAATAAGTTATTTATTATTTCTTAAACCAATTACGTATCATATAATAAGAAATTGCATATACATTTCAAATATTTGAATTTTTTAATAATTCAATTTGCTAAAACCTGATAAATAATAACATTTTTGAAAATAATTATTTGCATTTTATATAATGAGAATTTTTTTGACATATTTAATTTAACGTAAAAGGCAAAAAGTACTTTTTAACGGAAATATTTATCACAGCTACTTTAATTTCGCTTTCTATCCTGATGAATGATGCGAAATTTCTTTAACTTCAGCAGAACACATATTAAATGAAGGTGAAAAATTTATGTAGTTTTCTAGTAAGGGATTATTTTGTGTTCTAATGCTTAATATTTGTCAGACATAATGCCTCTTAAAAACATTTGCATAGCTTACTTAAATTAGCGTGTTTCCTTCACAATAAAATAAGAATGTTCAAAAGGAATCTGAGAAATAAATGAATGTAACAGACATCGTGGTTTTAACCGTCTGTTTTTGTATGAATACAAATATTACATTTGTAGTGCACTTATGTAATTATAGCTAATTTTCTAAAAAATAAAAATGAATAGTCTGATAAATAATCAGTTTTTCATAAGTATTTTGCGCTATACATAATAAGAATATTTTTTACAGGTTTTTATTTGACAAAAGGGACGAAATATACCTTTTAACTCTTTATTCTACGACGATACTTCAAAGCATCATTAAATTAACTTGTTATACAAGTAATTTAATACATCAATTAGTAGTAAATACAGTTTAGAATGAATTATATATTACTTTATCTTGTTCCAAAAGCATTATTGGTTGTACAAAACAAAACAAAAAAAAAAAAAATTAAAAGGATGTTTTCTTTTGCCTTTCCATCTTTTCAACTTTCTCAACGTTAAAAGGTGAGAGGAGGGGGGGGGGGGAGAGTTTCAGTTTGGAAATATTTCTATATTTCTATTGTAAGAACATTATATTTGTGCATTTCCCAATTTTACAAAATACTAAAAAATATTTTAAATAAAAAATTCGAGTGGAGTTGTAAATATTGTACAAAATCCCTATAAATTCAAATTTAATTAATTAATTTTAATTGGCAAAATCCTTGTAAAATTTATTAAATGACAAGTTAAATCTTCTAATGGTTTTAAAAAAAAATCAAGAAAAATGCCAGTATTACTTATTTTCCATAGAAAGGAGATCTATGTAAAAGTAAGAATAATTAATATCTGATTCTTAACAAGCTTGAGAAAGCTTTTATCAAGAGTTCTGCACTTTCATCTTTTCATAATTTTGCTGTCTACCTTGATAAATGATGCGAGATTTCCTAACTTCAGCAGAACACACGTTAAATGAAGGTGAAAAATTGATGTTGCTTTCTGCTAAAAGATTACTTTGTGTTCTGAAGTTTAATATGTGTTAGAAATAATATATGTTTAAAACACGTGTATACTGGCTTAAACTTACTTGAAATTATTTAAAGCACAAAGTGAAGCACAAACATAAAATGCTAATTTTGTTAATCGTGAGTATTCAAAAGAAAGTGATTATAATTATCAAGTGTGACAAATAGGTACAGTCGTGGAAAAAAAAAATAAACACCCCCTACTAACACCTCAACAAATTATCGTATAAGGAAGTTACTGGTACCAAACGATTGGAAATAGTCTACTTTTAAATGATGTATATAAAATTTGCTTAGGGGCCATCTACATATTAAAACAAACCACAACTTTGTTTTTTTCAATAGCAGTACAGAATTCTGACAGCATAAATGAACTCTACACCCTTCAATTAGTCTAAAAACAAATTTTTATGCAATTCGTACCGTAAGTTTCCGAGAAATTAATTATTTTAAAACGAGCGTATTTTAAGGGGTGTATCCAAATTGAAGTTCGGTACTCGATGGTTAACCGAGAGAGCACCCTTCTTGATCAAGGCCCCTTAAGCAGTCAATTAAGGCTGTTAGATTACAGTATAGCATAAGAATTTTCAAAATATGTAGTCTCTTCTATCATAGACGGCCCCTTAAACCATCATTTTGCCGTTTTTTAAGTATAATTTGAAAACTTCTTGGAAGAAAAATGTGAAATTTTGGATTTCCATAAAGCAGGAATTAATAAATCTGAATACATAAAAAAAAAATTGCAGGTTGCAATTCACAAATTTTTTAATATTAATTTCATAATTCATAATTCATATCAGAAAATTATAAAAATTGCAAATTCAACGTATTTATGTTTGGGTATATTAGTATTATTGCTACACAAAAAATTACAACATTAGGATCATAATTTCAAAAGTTATAAATAAAAATATAAAATGTAATTTAACATTAGAAGCACTAAGTTTTGAATGTTTATAATTCAAAAACTTATCATTCCAATGACTTGAAATTTCGTGTCTAGGCATAGTTTGAACCAAAGATTTGAAATATCTCGTTAAAAATGGGTATTGCCATTGCATAAAATAAAGTTTGGATTCGTTTTAATATGTAGATGGTCCCCTAAGCAAATTTCATATACGTCATTTAAAAGTAGACTTTATTTCCAATCGTTCGGTACCCGTAACTTTCGTCTACGATAATTTGTTGAGGAGTTAGTAAGAGTGTTTACTTTTTTTTTTCCACGACTGTACAATAGGGTGGAACGAAATTATAGGGCAAAATATTTTTTTCTGCAAAAAATTTTTTAATAGCAATTAAAAGTTGTCTTTGTATGTTAAAAATAAAACTACGAAGTTTTTTCGCTCTAAATTTATATCTTGAGGTGCCGCAAGAGCCTTAAAAATAAGGATTTTTTTTACAAAAGGTCCAAATTTAACATAAACTTATAATTTTTTTCACTGTTTTATTTTCACATTTTAAAAATCAAATATTATTTTTAACAGCAATCTATAGATGTTCCTTTACTATAACAACAATAATATTAAGTTTAATTGATGTAAATTTATGCATTAATTTTCTGAAAAAAGTGAAATAAATGAGCTTTTTTTTAAAAAAAAATCAAGTTATAATATCAGTTTGAATTTAACTGCTGTAATTACTTTTTTCCTTACAATAGTTGTTCAAACACAGTTTTTTAAATAATACAGTAGCGCTCAAAAGTATATTGACAAACATAATAATTCACTTAATTGAAAAGAATAATAAAATACAAAAAACAATCATTTATTATATTTAACCATATTCAATGTATTAATTTTAATAAATTAACAATAAATATTAATAATATTAATAAAATTATATATATACTATATATATATATTTATATCTGAATTTTGTCATTCTGTAACTCTCGAATTTTTGAACCGATTTGGATGCAATTTTTCATATGCATAGTACATACTAATGTCTCGACCAAGTTCGTTGGCCATTTTCATCCGCCCAATTTGTTTCAAAATGGCAACCATTGGAATTTTGGAAATTTTAAAAATTTTAGTGGCAAGAACTTAACCACTGGAAGTTCGTTACAATTTTCAAGTTGTTTGCCAAAAACCCCGCCAAATTCCTTTGGACCCTTTGTTTTTTCCATCTAATTCACGAAACAGGTGGCGCAAAGGCAATTCCTTTAAGTGTAACAAACAAATCAGACACTGCAATGGCTTATTTAGATCTTTTTCTGTTAAAGCAATCACACCGTTATTAACCCCAGTGTTTGTGGCTGTCCCATCACACCCAATAGTAGTTACAGTTGATATGTTCAAATGATTGTTACCATTAAAGTAGTCTGTCATGCTATTTTTTATAGCTTCACCTGTTCCAAAAGCAGGGGTTACATGTCCTAGAAAGGATGAATTGGGCTCTTTTACTAAAGGAATATGTTCTTCGATGACCGTCTTTTTGTAAAATTTGTTTACTTTTTCATCTTGCACAATTGTTTTATCTTTTCTTCCATCGAAAAACAAATCTATATTATCTCCAGCTTGGTTAAGGCTTCTTACTATCTCTTTTGTTCGATTCTTGACTCTCTCTCTTCGAATTTTCATCCTATCAATTACCTTACTGTTGTTCTCCTCTGTAATCATTCCAACATCTTTAAGAACAGCACTTGCGATAGCCGCAGCAACTCTGTCTGAAACCCCAGTTCGGTTACAAGAACTTGCTACTTTTGGAAGTGCTACTCTCATTTGCTCGCTTGTAGTTGAATCTAAAAAAAGAAGTAAAGGAAATTTGGGATTGTATATTAAGGTTCCTTTAAATGTTTGCTCAGGATATGATTGAATGGCATCATTTTCAGCTTTTCTAGTAGCCTTAACTACTAATTTCTGAATGTAGTTATACTTTAATTGTTGCTGTATTACCTGTTGCTTCCTCTCTTCTCTTTGTGTTAAAATCTTGGAAATAACTTTATAGACTCCATTTATACACATATTTCTCACTGTACTTTGGTCAAGTAAAAAACCTCTCTCAAGTTTAGGTACTTTCTTTTCTTTTTTCGCACTTACAGACAGAAAATTCTTTGCACTTACAGGTTGCTACATAAAAAAGACGTTTGCTTTCATTTAAAAATTTTACTGCAATCAAATCATATTTTTCTGTACCTTTTCTACCTTTTGATCTTAAAATACTTCTGTATTTATCGTGATAGGTTTTTCCCATTTCTAACATGCGAGTGCGCGATACTACAGGAATAGATGCTGACGACAAAATAGATTCAACTTTCTTAATAAGTATATCAAGTATTTCACTCACCGTTCGTTCCTTTGATGTTTTGCCTAGTTTCAGTTCATGTCGAATATAAAGTTAATATTTCATACTGTCATAATAAGTTGAAAATCTTATATCACTTAATCGTTTATGGTACCCAAAAATTGGGCATTCTAACTTTTGTCTGGTCTAAACTGGTCTTGACACTGCCATCACTCTAGAGATAAAGTGTTAACTAATAAATTATTATACAAATATTCAATCAATATTCATAAAAATATTCATAAACAAAACAAAATCCAGTAAAGAACAGAAAAAGACATTTGTTACTCAAACGATTCGTTTGCCTGCACTGACTGACGACAGAAACATCTGACCAGACCATTGCTACAGTTACATGCTTCTCTTCCACCTCCGCTACCCTACACCAGGGAATAATATTCCGCCTGAATCAAGGTCACTTCAAAACAAGTACTGTTCTCCATTTGACTATTAATTTTCAGAACTAAAAAATGCTTTGCCGCGTTTTTAAGTTGAAAGTAAGGTTAATCGAAATGTTATTACGAAATACTGTTAAAATCTAAAAAAATGGAAATTAAAAGATGAAAGATTTAGTAGCATAAATGTTAAAGGTATGCAGTATAAAACTGTAAATATCTACTGTAAAGTAGTTTATGTATATTATTAATAAATTGAAAACAGGCATTTGGTATTTAAAAAAAAAAATATATATATATATATATATATATATATTACTAAACCAAATTTATCAAAATTCGTAAAATCTACTTAAAAATACACATATTCCAGTCTTTTGCGGCACCTCTAAATATATTATGTTTGTTAGAATATTTTAACACTGCCTTAACAAAGGCATTAGACAACTTTTTATCTCTAATAGAGATATCGAAATTAAAAATTTATTTTTTTCGTTCCACCCTACTGTACAATCCCTACAGCACTGCCAGTCAATTTGGCGTCAATTGTATGTCGCAAATGGCCACACAATGGAGTTATGAATAATGAGGAGGACACATCCCTCATAGCATGCATGGTCACGGTGACGTCACTGTGACGTCACTGCAAGTCACTGTGGTCACGTCACATCTGTGACCGAAATGCCACCACTCAGTGATGTCACATTGTGACTGAAATGTGAACTTCTTAGAAAACTTTAAAAACTTACGAAAATTCTTCAAAACATGTTACTTTTTGTAAAATTATATTTTTCTGGCAATTAAAAAAAATTGTGACGTCTCTGTTATGTCACTGCTATGTAACGTACGCCACGTCACATATGTGACAAAAAAACCAGCATATTGTAAGTCACAGTGTGACAAAAAATATGAACTTCAAAAATCTTTGAAAATGAAGAGAAATATTTTAAACAGCCACGAGTTACAGCGGCATAAGGAATGAAAATATATTAGTGGATAGCAAATGGTAAATCCCGTCACTAAAGGGGAGGGGGGGGGGCATAATAAATAAAGTGCACGATACAAGCATTAATAAACTAAATTTTTAGGCTATATTTTATCAATTTGATATCTAAGACAGAACGTGAATGTATACTTTTTTATGATTTCAATTTTATCTAGCATTTGGATAATATATTTACATTTACGAATATTAAATTTATACACTTTACATATTTAGTTTGCTGGGAGGAAATTTCACTCTTTCTTTCTTTTTTTTACCGACCAGAATTATTCGAAACACTTCTGTGGTTTCAAACTAAAAATTTTCTATTACAATTAAATCTGCACCTTTTAATGAGCATGTAAGAAAGAGTCTTCAGAGTTTAGTCATCTATGCATTTCTTGCTTTAGAATATTTTTATAATTTGTATTCAAGTCATAAATTCTACTTCTTTCAGACTTTTAAAATAAAATTAGCATTTTCCGAAAATAAAGGAATACAAACTTTACTTTAAAAAAAATAGAAAAAAAGGGGTGGGGGTGTCGTTAATACATTAAATTTATTTTTACACCTTTTAAAAATTTAAACAATGTTTTATCTAATAAACTCTAATTATGAATATTATTATTATAATTATTTAGAAAAAAGGAACTTTACAATACATTTTAACTTGAATTATTTGGTACGGATAAAAAGAAAAGATTAATTACATTAGACATTTCTTCAAATACAAAATTTTAATGAATGATACTTTCAGAAAATTTCTGCGCGTTCAAATTCCATATTTCTTGTATACAAAAACAAACAATCTGTAACAAACCATCTGCTCGAAAATCGTCTGCCCACAGAAAAATAAATATGAGAATACGCGGGAAATAGCTCACTTGTTTTAGAACAACACGTCTACAACACTTTAAGATAAGGAAATGACCATTTTAGGATACACGGATATTAATGGAACGTGCATGTAAGTTTTATTTAATTTAAATATTTTATTCCTGGTTGTATATTATGAGTTAAATAGTTATATTTGTAAGAGACTGATCTTTAACTGCCAGAAGCGATATTTTCCAATTTGATAACTGTGAAGAAAAATATTTTAATCTGCCATCGCTTAAAAAAAAAAAAAAAAAAAAAAAAAAAAAAAAAAAAAAAAACTGCGCAGAGACATTCATGCCTACATTCATACTGGAATTAATATAAACATTAATTTACTCTTACTTGAGATTGAAAATGTATGGAACGACAATGATTTGGAATTATTTTATCGGCTTCTTACTATTTTTTGATTACTAACATTTATAGTTATTATTATTTTGGGGTTAAATATGATGTTCGATTATCATGAGATTACGAAACTGTTTCAGATTAGAAATTAACATTATACTGGGAAAATGTATTTTTAACATATTACAGTAGTGAAACATTTGAAAGAATTTTCTTTTAGTGCTAATAATATTTTAAATTATCTTTTAAAATCCTAAATCTTCAAACCAATGTTTTCAGATTTAACATTTGCCAAAATTATAAAATAATAGGAATTCCTTATACCATATGGAAATATTTTTGAGATATTGTTAAATCTAATAATGCATTTAATTTATCTATTGTAGTTTGCTGTTGTTTAACAGTACAATTATAAATACTAATTATTATTTTTAGTGTTTTTCAAATTGGTATATTTATTTTTTTTAATTGTATGTAAGCATTTTTTCTGTTTGTGATTTTAATCAAACATTTAATTATAGACATTCTGAATGGGTTATTAAATTTTCTTCTATTGTAAATTAATTTTCTACGTGTATGATTCGGGTAATTATTGGCACTAAAAAGTAAAATATGATATTTAAGCATTGAAATAAAGTATTTTTCATTCCTGATAGGAAGTTATAGATTAAACTGCTTTAGTATATATTTTTATAAAGTTCATATAATACAGGATACATAATGTAGGACACAAGTTGAAAAGTGCTTATGACTTCGGTTTGTCTCTCCGTCTGTCCGTCTAGCAGTCTGTGCGCGCTCTAACTCTCGAAAATATACTCGGATTGCCCTGAAATTTTTGGATGGTATTGACGTTTACCATTGTACGGTACCTATTTGTAATGAAGTTTGTAGCACGCTTTGTTCATTTACAGGGACAGCCAAAAGTTTTCCGTTACATTACGGCCTATGGGAAAAAGTCGTTTCAAATGATTTTTTATGATTTTACGCACGCTTTCAAACAGAATAAAATTTATATGCATTTATGAAGTGCACTAAAATATGCATTCTGTTGACTATGCGATGCAAAGAATAGTTATTGTTCATTTACAGGACTAAAAAAGGAATTCAAATACATAATGATATAGAGGTGGAGGGAATTGTTTGCGGCATACTTTAATTATGTTAATCTATTTCATATATAATGAAATTGATGTATGTGGCTGAGGTTTACATACTATAAATTATTTCATGTATAATACGAATAATACGTATATAGCATTTACAGGGACACACAAAATCTTTCAGATACCATATTGTATCCGAAGTACTGTTCATTAGCGATGATTGCTGGAAATATATTTTTAATTATGATATGCACTTTTATGATTCACTATATTTATGCATAGTGTATGGTGTATATAAATGCTATAATTCCTATACAAGGCTATACAAAAGTATTCGTAAGGATTACTGGGTATGGGCGCAAATTGCTTAAAGGTGGTTTTTAAATGAGTTATGCTTTTTTTCGCTGAACTGCATTTAATTTACCAAGAAATATTTGTAGAATATAGATAAAATGATATACAGGGTCACGTAAAGAATTGGATACATGGCCGTCTATATATTATAATTTCTGGAAATGTGATTTCAGCAGTTTTAAGAGTGTCTTAGTTTGAATTAAATTTTAACTAAATAGTGGCGTGTAATAAAGATTTTAGGTAAACTACAGGGTTGTACAAAGGTATTCAAGTATGTTTCCATACATTAGTATAAATTGCTGAAAATGAATTTCAACCTGTTAGGCGTTTTCTTGCTAAACTAAATTTTCCCATTATATAGTATATATACACTTAAAAAAATGGGTACTCAAAATTGAGTAAAAAGTACTCAATTTTAAATGCGTCACATGCACAAAATAGCTCCGATCCAAATGTACTCAAAGTTGAGAAACACATGTACTCATTTTTTATTCCATGGCTGTGATCAAATATGAATCGTTATGTACTGTCCCCCCCCCAAAAAAAAAAAAAACAAAAACCCTAAAATGTAAAGTAAAAATGTACTGACATTTATTTCCCATCCAAAGTTCTTAACAAGAAATGTTTAATTGATTATTTATCAAGAAAAATAGCAAAATTCTTAACAAGATACTCAAATCGAATATTTTTATGACAAGAACATTATTTCCAAGCAATTATTTTTAAAATGCTGTGCATAATTTAATATTTACATTAATAAACATCATTTATGCCGCCATAAATGAAATGAACCATTACAGGGTACAAAACTATTTGTTTGTTTGGGTTTGATAACATGTGATGCTTCAAAATAGAGAAAGCATAGGTTCATTTTTGATCCAAAAATATTCAATTCAATATGAGTACGTCGGTTTGCTCATTTTTGAGTACTTCATTTTTTTCAGTGTATCAACCTACAGATCAAATAAGGGCTGTTTAAAAGAATTGGAAAACATATTTGGCTATGGACGGTAACTGCTGAAATCAGTTTTTCAAATGTTTTATGCGTTTTCTAAAATGTTTACTTAGTTATCTTATTTACGTCATTTCCCTAAATTACGATGTCTTGTTAAAGCATTCAGAAAGTGTTGGAAAGTATATTTTAATCTATGCTTAACGCATGATTTTTCTTACTCGTTTTTTTTTTCTATTTCCCAGATCAGTCTTTTCCTATAAAACATACCAAATCTATTTAGCTCATATTCACAAAGTACAATATACACGGGAATAAAAAATTTAAATAAATATCGCTTATCATGCCGCTCTATAAATAATAGTTGTATTAATATCCGTTAGTTTCCATGTTCGTATTTAATAAAGCAATGACAAATCAAAACAAATTAAAAAACTTACACATTCTAAATATCAAGCATAGAACTTAATAAAAAAATATGTCAGTTGATAAGCATTGTTTTTTAAGTGGAAAAATGTAAAATGTTTTAGAAGAATAGGACTCCAAAGTAGCGATATTTTGCTAAAAAGTACGGTAAAAAGATAAGATTTTATATTTACAGCAAAATTTTATTTTAAAATTCATCGCTGTATTAATACTTAGAAATTTTTCCAGAGAGAATCATTCGCCTTATATACAATATTTCAAATGAAAATCAAATGTCAAATTAATTGCTTAAAAGGCGCAAAGGCCAACATTGTGAAAAAGATTCCATGCCGGGACTCGAACCCGGGCCATCAGTGTAGCCCACTGACATTCTACCGAATAAACCCCATGGAACGACGCCCAGCCCGTAAAATTTTTCACTATTACATGTTCGCAAGGCTACAAACGCAGCATAAGATGGAATATTTATCGTGAGCCACCGACATTGGGTAAACACGTAATTTAATTAAATCCAGCATCGATTGAAACTATATTAATAATTGGATATTTTTCCAGGGAGAAACATTCGCCCTGCATACAACATTTCAAATTAAAATTGCCTTTTAAGCAATTAATTTGAAATTTGACTTTCATTTGAAATATTGTATGCAAGGCGAATGGTTCTCTCTGGAAAAATTTCCAAGTATTAATATAATTTCAATCAATGCTGGATTTAATTAAGTTTCGTGTTTGCATCATGTGGGTGGTTCACGCTAAATATTCCATCTTTTGCTGCGTTTTGTAGCCTTGCCAACATGTAATAGTGAGAAATTTTCCAGCCTGGGTATCGTTCCATGTGATTTAGACGGTAGAATGTCAGTGTGCTGTACTGATGGCCCGGGTTCGAGTCCCAACATGGAATCTTTTTCACTATTTGCGTCTTTTAAGCAATTAATTTGAAATTTGATTTTCATTTGAAATCACAGTGTTTATGACAAGTTCGTCACAAATGACACATATTTCACAAATTGGTCACAATGTGACTTCAAAGCATTGTCGCTTTCGTCACAGGTTCGTCACAAAGTTAATGCCAAAATAGTCACAAATGACACACTTTTCACAAATTTGTCACACCGTGACTTCACAGAGTGGTCACAATGTGACGTCACAAACGTCCTCTAAAACGGCCATAACGACCTCGCATTCTAGTCACTGTGACGTCACATCGACGTCACGTGACGTCTCATCGACGGTCACAAAATCACAGTGTGACTTCACAACGACGTCGCCGTGACGTCACCATGCCTTACGGGATATGATGTACAAAGTCTACCACTTGCAAATGAACTAACTGAGGAGGTTGATTTTTCAAATCGGGTCAACAGTTTCAGATTACTGCCAAAATAAATTCCACCAGTAAATTTTGAATAGAAAATTCTGCCTTATTTTAATGAATTATTCATGCAAAATATTTCTCTCAAATATGGTAAAAATTTCTATTATTTTTTACCGGTGTAAGTTGGCCTGGGTAATTTAACCTCTCACACTGGCACTGACAGGAAGTTGTTTAGGTTGTCTCAATCTCACAATATGGCAAAAACACAGGGTCTGACTACCGCTGAAGTAAACTTCCACGGTAAAATTAAATACCTGTTTTCAGCCATAATTATGACTGAAATTTTGCATTGAAAAGGGTTTTAAATAAGGAGAAAATTTCTATTTAAATTTACTGGTGGAAGTTTTCCCCGGCGAAACGAGGCACTACGAAACCGGTTACAATTGAAGCTTGAGAATATGTCAGTTCCTCTTTATTCATAGTTCCATGGGTGACACATGTCACAGTCACTAAGGCGCACCAAAATCTGATATACGTCATTCATCTCATTATTACTCTCAAATAAACGTCATTTGGTAACTCCACTGAGAAAATATTGTGACTGTTGCGTTGCGACGATCCCCCATGTTGCGTTACATTGAAGTTTCCTTGTGATGATCATGTGACCGTCATTTGAAGACTTTATTGTGAAGTCATCATGCGCGTTGAGTTGGGATGAGTCAGGAAATAACATAACGAACTCAAATGGTTACTCTTAAGGTGCCCAATAGTTGGAGACTGCTGTGAAGTCATCATAAGTGTTGAATTTCCAAGTTGACTTCATGTTGCTGCCACTTGGAGTTAAAAACAGCTATTATGGTTACTTTATTATGGAATTTCCAAATGACAATTACATGCGAATCATAAGCTGATTTCATTGTAACGTGCCTTGCTTACTTGTGATAAAAAACAGTCACAGTGACTTATCAGCACCTTCCCCAAACGATAAAGCAAAACGATAAACTTCATATCAATAATGGAACGAATAAAAAATATCACATTTTAATTCACCTTACTGAATGTGATCAGGAACGTATCTTGAACATGTGCAACCTGCGCAAGCGTCCCCCAATAAAACATAACAGTAATTTTTACGTTATTATGTCGCAGGCGAATAAGGATAAAATTACTGATCTTTTTTACTGCGGGAAATTAAAATATGCTCAGTGCTTAATTTCTAACAAAACAAAGGCCGGACGGTAATAATCTGAGCCATTAACAACCTGAACCTATTCTCTTCCACTCTCATACTTGTTATTTCATAGATTATTTACAAATTTAAAGAAATTTTTTTTCCCCATTGACCGTAATGTAACTGAATACTTTTGAGTGTCTCTGTAAAAAAAAAAAAAATCCATAAATGATAGACATTTTATTGTCAATAGTACCCAAAATCACATACGGAACCCTCAATAACATAGATAAATTACATGGCAATCCGAGGATATTTACGTGACTTACAACACGGCTGGATGTACAGACAAACGGAATTCATGAACACTTTTCAACTACAGTAGTGGCGAAAACTGTGGAAACGTTTTCGAAAACGTGTATTTTTGGAGTTTTATTTTTCATAAAACCACTTTCTCTTTAAGGGGTCTCAGGACTTTTAAAGCTTTAAAATTTTCGAAATTTTAGTTTTTTGGTACTACTTATATTAGATGTAAATTTCCAACTGGGCGAAAAATGTCCCGACCAGGATTCGAACCAGCGATCTCCTGGCTGAGGCCGCCAGTGCTCTAACATCTGAGCTATCCCGGACGAATCTGGTGGAACTTTTTCACCTAGCTAACCTTAATGATTAAATGATTAATGATGGAACTCCATTACCTGTGATTTATTCTGTTGTGCTGAACCAGGTTTCAGACAAGAAGCTTTAATCATTAAGGTTAGCTGGATAAAAAAATTTCACCAGATTCGTCCGGGATAGCTCAGATGGTAGAGCACTGACGGCTTCAGCCAGGAGATCCTTGGTTCGAATCCTGGTCTGGACATTTTTCGCTCAGTTGGAAATTTACATCTAATATGACTTATTTACCAATTAGAATATTGTGTTAAAATTAATCTAGTGGTACTACTTAGTTAGCTCGTCGGTCAACTTCGCCAAATTATATAAATCGACAAATTATACAAATTGACATAATTTTTATTTTAAATAACGAAAGAACAAATAAATTAGTATAACATTAATAAAAATACAAATAAAACGTCGAAATAAAAATCACTTGATGAGGTAAACACTTGTAACTTGCTTAAAATCAAGTGAATGCGATATTTACGATCAGCCATTATTGGCATTTAATCTTATAGTTTGGCGATAGATTTTTGGTCGGCGGGATGACTAAGTAGTACCAATTTTTAGATGTTAAACTCATATCTTTTCTGAACGTTTTGATATAAACTTTTCCTTGAAATTCCCATTAGAACAGAAGTTATGGAATTTAGAATTATACCCTCTCAATAGCTGAAGTGGCGTTTCCGAAACTTTGAAGTCATTTTTCTCAAAATAACGTTGTTGGGCATAACGCACACAATATCTCAAAAACTTCTGAATAGTTTTTTCATGAAATTTTCAAAACATATGTTTCATGTTCGTGTGTATAAGCTGAATCTAAAATTTCCTTGCTATTGTTAAAATAATTTTTTTTAAAAAGTTATTATACCGTTGAAATTTTCTAAATTTTGCATTAGCTAAATACAACTTTCTATTAAAAATATAAAAATGCTTTAAATACAAATTTATTTAGGTTCAGGGTAATTATTACAATCTGAAGTATAAGTAGGCACCAAAATTTTTATTCTAGTTGCAATATGTGAATATTCTTTTTTTGAGAACTTTAATTGATAAAATAAACCTTTCTTAATATGCGTTTTAAGTTTTATAGTTAAAAATCAATTAGTTACAGAGTGAATGTAATTCTTATAGAGGTCACATTTCCATGTGTTTTGTTAGTTGAAAATGTACCTGACCCCTTAGAATAGTATTTCTCAACCGCCAGAATGATGAGGATTTTTCAAAAACATTATAATATGAAGAGTACCATCTTACTATATATACAGAAGGAAAGTAATAGTTTTCAACGTCGACTTAGTGGAGCTACCCAGCCAATCAAAAAGAGGCTGCTCTTGTGTGCGATGCAGAAAAGTGACTTTGGAGTGCGAAGAAAATTATTCTGAGTCATTATTTTACGGAAAAATGTAAATGAAGCTACCATTTAAACGAGGTCTGGAAATGGCGATACTGTGTTTAGATCAAGAATACCTAGTATTCCAAGGAACTACCCATTTTAATTCAAAATACTTTCTTTTCTACTTAGTTCACATTTTGCAGTGATAATCAATAAGTTCCAAGAACACAAGCTGGGTAGATCTGAGCAAAAATTGTTAAATTGTTTTACTCATGGACAATATACATATGATGGACGAAATCATGTCAAGACTGCTAACAGAAGGTTGAGACATGTGTGCCTAATTGTAATAGATAACGATGTCAAGTGCTTACCTATTTCTTTTTCTCATGCTTTCTGCATGCGGCGAGGCAATGTATTCTTGCACAATCTGTTTCCATCTCCTTCTGCACAACCAGCCACGGAAAAAACTCTGAACCTGTAGCAAGAAGTAAAAAAAGCATAAATAAGAAATAAGAAAATTGCTAATTTTTGAATATGTAAATCAATCACTTATAGTGCTTTAAATTAAAAAGTAATTAACACATTTTAATAAGGTGTGACTAGAAATCCCGTAAGTGGTTTAAGAATTCATAATAAAGCAGCAAATAATGATACAGAAGTACGGTTTGCTCTGAAAATATTGCCAGAGTGAGGCATTTTTCTTTCAGTTATTTTCTAATTCGATTAAGGGACTTTTGTAAATATACAGGGTGTTTTTTTTAATACGACGCTATTCAGAGCAATCTGTAGCTTGTTCTAATAACCGGAATGGCACTAAACATTGGTAAAGGAACTAATGAACAATGGCAAAAAAAGATTCTGCGAAAACAATAGTTCAAAACACTGCCTGTAAGGGGAAATATGGCGCTATTGTAGACTACGCAACCGAGAATGAGCATAAAATACGGGTGAGAAACGAAAATGCAAAATTATACCTACGTATACGATAGCAGCGCCAATAATTTGGACTAGAAACTCGGAAAAACATTTTCAGCTCTGGTTGAATATGAGTCTTACGTTATCGCAGTGCACGTATAACCCAAATTAATGGCGCTGTTGTCGCATATGTAGATATAAATTTGCATTATCATTTGTTAACCGTTTTTTAGGCTTATTCTTGGCTGCGTAGCCTACAACAGCGCCATATTCACCCTAGCGGCAGTATTTTGAACTAATTTCTTTTTCGCGGAATCTTTTTTTCTCATGGCGTCATTAGTCCCTTACTAAGTTTAGTGCTATTCCGGTTATTAGAAAGAGCTTCAGATGGCAATGAATAGCGTCAGTTTAACCATTTATGCCCGACCGTACCTTAAAGGACCACAGTTTTCTATCCCAATTAAAACACACTCATTAAATGCATTCGCAATGGTACTTTTGGGAAACTATAGTAAATACGTCCCTTGAAAATCACTAGGTAACAATAGCAGTTTCAGTAAGCTGAAAATGTTTCACGAAGCGATTTTGGATCGTATGAGTCAATTTTGCTTCCATTTTCTTGTCTGACATGGTATCCCTAACTTTTGCTTGGAAACATCTCAAATTTTAAAGGTAGACTATTATATTTTTACTTTCTTCTATCTTTACAAGAAGAAACTATTGGATTCGTAAAATTTTTCGACTTCCGGTTTTCGACGGATTTACACGTTTTAGAAGTCAGAGATTCCGAAAAACATGTTTTTACAAAATGTCTGTCTGTGAGTCTGTGAGTCTGTCTGTCTGTATGTTACACAAATTTTGTTTGCGCTCTATCTCAAGAACTAATACACGGAATTTAATAAAAATTTATATTCAAGTAGTCCCTAATATAAATTGGTGCTGATTAGTTTTTGGTGTAAATCGCCCAACAGGTGGCGCTGCTATGCTGCCTTTTTCGCAATTTCTGCAATAGCTCTATCTCAAGAACGAATGCACGGATTTTCAACAAATTTCAGATTCGGGTATACCTTGATATGAATTAGTGCTGTTTGTGTTTTGGTGCAAATCGCTCAATAGGTGGCGCTACTATGCTGCATTTTTCAGAATTTCCCCTATAGCTCTATCTTAATAACTAATGCACGAATTTTCGTCAAACTTCAAATTCAGATATACTTTGATATGAATTGGTGCTAAATTGATGTAATTTCGTGTACTACTTAAATGATTTAATTGACGTGATTTATATAGAAGAAAGTTTTGTGATGGCCACAACATACTAGTTTTTCTTGCTTTTACTTGGCAATATGTTATGCTAAAAAAATATTTTCAGTTTCTTTTCTTTACAAAGCACTTTTCAAGGCGATACTTTTGAGTACCATTGGGAGTAGATTGAACAGGATTTTTACCTAGATTTCTATCGTTTGAATGTATATGGTGCATAAAACCGTATATATTTACTAGGAATGCGGGTGTGCTAGACAGGTAGATTTTGATACAACGTAGGGAAAGTTATTGCATAATTTATGTAGAATAATAAAACAAATATGATGAAGAACAATTATGATGAATAATAAAACAAAAAATATGTTATCTTTATCTTTAGAAAAAATATCGTATTTTTACGAAACAAAATAGAAAAATTTACAAAATGGAATAAACATCTAAAAATATCTTTTAGCATTTTTTATCAATCCTTTTGCTTTTTCTACAACTAAAAGTTTGTAAAATTTCTTTCAGATATGCTTTCCATCGGACGATAGTGTTACAATTGTAGAATATTCTTCTGGTGGCAAAATGCTCACTGATAATACACCAACAGCATCATCATCTAGTCATGTATACATCATAGACATATATAGTACACTAGATATATGCATGATAAGTCACATTAAAATAATAAGAAAAAATTGGATATAGTTTTTTTTCTAAGTCTCGATTTTTGTCCAAGCATTATGACCCAACGGTACTTTGAATCACCACATCAAGTAATTAACCGTAATTAACAACATGATATTAAATCTTTTATTTTTAGTGCATATGTCTTTTAATGTATCAAAGTAATACAAGGAAAAAAGTTTCGAGGATATAATTTTTTAAATTCATAATTTGGGATATAAAGGGTTAAAAAAATTACTGTATGTAGTAAAAGTAAGCACACCAAAACCTTGTAGTTTCAGAAAAAATAATTTCTAAAATATTAGACATGCATATGCAAAATATATACAAAAAAAAAGAGTGAAAAATAGCTAAAAATTGGGAGTTTATGAATAACTGAACGAAATCTAAGACGCAAATAAATTTAACAAATCGGTAACGATTAATTTTACACTTAAGTAGTTTAAATCCAGGTGTCAGAAGGAACATTTTTCAAGCTACTTAAATAGTTCAAATGATTAATGACTTTGGAGGAAAAAACTCAGTAAATTAGTTTCTTTTGAAAAGTTTCTTATGGAGATTTCGAGATAAATTATTTATAGCATGTATTACAGAGGGAGAAATTATGTTGAAACATTAAACATACAAACCCCGCACCAAATGAAACCTTTTAAAACAGTCCTTGGGCGAAAAAAATGTCAATACGCTTTTAGGTAAATATAAATATGTTGAACTGAGATGAATATAACAGTGTAGATATTATAATCACTCTTAAAGGGGAAAAACAATAATTGCGAAATCATAAGTAAAGCAGTTGACATCTTTTTCTAGTGAACTAGTGAAGTGATTTCAATAAATGCGAAATCATACATAAAACAGCTGACATCGAACAACATCTATTTCTCGAGAATCACTACAATGATTTCTGTAATCAGCTAACATCCGTAAAACAACAGCTAACATCGATGTACCTTTTTCTCGGGAACTACAGAAATGATTTCAACAATTTCGAAATCATACATAAATCAAATGCAATCTTTGCATCTTTTTCTCGGTAAGTAATAAATTTCAAAAACTGATAAACAGCTGACACTGGTGTATCTTTTTCTAGAGAACTGCCGAAGCGATTTTAACAATTTCGTGTAAGTTTTTTGATTAGCTAAACTTTGAATAGGTCGTTCTAAATGAAATACAATAAAAATAGAAGATGGAGCACAGTGGATCTTTTTAGAAATCCTTATTTTCTTTTCTTCTGAAATTTACAGATGAAATACTACATGAAAAGATTCCTACCCGTATGTTTATTTATTAATTTTTTCACAGCGTAAGTTTTAATCATTTTTAAAAGATAATGTAATTTTTAAAGCATAAGAGTTATAAACACCACAGGAGGCATAATGACGGCTGCATTGTGAAGGGTTAGAAACCTTTAACAACTTTCCTCAGTGCACAGAACAAAACAACTGATTGACTTTACATACATAAAAACATTTAAAAGTTTTTTTTTTATTCAGAATGATATAAAATGCATAAATAGGTCCTTTTTATATCAAGGAAAATTTTAACTTTGAACAAAAAAATATATATTTTTTAATTTGTTGGCTTATGGAATGTTTTAATGTCTAGCGTTATGAGAAAAATTGTAGCGATCGTTTGCCTGGTTTATGACTTCCATTAATTAATTTGTTTTCTTGTGTGGCATGGTAATGCAAGTATGAACATAGTAATGTCATCCAGAAGTATGGTAGGGGCATGTGAAATGGTCTTACACATTGCATTTTAAAAGTAATTTAGTACATTTTATGATACATTTTTAGTACATTTTATGATTATATTAAAAAAATCTAATGTTTTAAAATTTCACACTTCTGCAAAAAAATTCGTTTTACAATATTTTATTAGTATCAGCACTTTCAGCACGAGCAAAATGTTGGGATAATATTAAATATAGAGCTGAAAATTTAGAAACAGTATTCGTTGCAGGTATCTTCAACCAATCTTTCTTAACACAAAAGTGATCTTTTTAAAATATTTCACAAAAACAAACTATCAGCAAACAAAAACTAAAACACTTTTTTAAATGCAATTTTAATTTTAATTGAAATGAGGAGACTTTGTAAATGTTTAAGTTTTTGTATTAAAAAATGTCATTATTAAATCTGTTTAAAAGAGTGGTCTATTGTTTTTGAGATGATCCAGTGTATCCTACGTAGACATGAATGGGAATACAAAAATGTTCCAAACCACAAATTTTGCATAGAATTAACAGTAGATGAGGACCTTTTCTTTAAACTTCAATTGTTCTTTACATCTAATGTTTATTTAGCCAAAAGTATAAAATTCTAAAGAAGTAAAATTTTACTTTTGCAGCTAAAATAAATAAATTTTTCTTAGAATTTATGATTTAAGAGATATAAACTTATTTATGATTTAAGAGATAGGCCTTAAAATATTCCTTACTATAATGTCATTTATGAATAGGAATATGATCTTAAAATAATGTAAAGTAAATATAATATGAAAAAGGTGGTCCACAGTGCCTCATCTTCCACAACACTAATTGCATGATTCGGCGAAGAGAAAACAATCACACGTAAGGAAGCTGATTTTGATATACCTGTTCTTCAAGAACTATTGGAACAATTTCAGTAATTTTTCATTAATATTTTTGGAAATAGCTAAATTATAAATTGTTGGTTTGGTAAGACATAAAGATTAAAAATACAAAATTTACCTTATTTTGAAAACAATAGAATAACAAAAAGAAAACGAATAAGCAACATGAATACTTAATTCACAATGCATTTTTTTTACTAAATAGGTGCAAGTATAAAAGTTTTAAAAACATTTAAAACTGCTCAAGATGTTAAAAACATTGGTGTCAGAATGTGTTAAAATCCCTAGCGCTTTCAACTAAACAATAGCCGTCATCGGGGGAACTGCTGCAGCCTGGAAGACATACATATCATGTATCAAATATATGTTGATTAGTGTCAAGATAGCTTACACAATATTGCACGTACTACTATATTTGGATATAACCCCCATCTTTCTGCTTCCTTTTGGGAACAACGGATTTCGAGCTTATTAGACGATAATTTTCAGAATTTTGAGCTTTTTTTTTTTTTTTTTTTTTTTTTTTTTTTTTTTGTATTTATTTGATAAAACATAAGCGTACTAAATGTGGTAGCATGCATAATATTTGTAATAGTATAATATGCATACTTATATGTTTTGTCTATATTTATGTAAAATAAACTTTTAAATTGTATATTATATACTATAATTTGTATTTTATGAATTTCTAAAATATACAGATATTTCTTTACAGAGAATAATAACATTATAAGTATGACTAATAATAAACTAAGAATAATTGCATTTGAGGCTTAAAAACAATTTGTTTCATAAACATCTTGAAAAGCACTTTACATAAGTAACTGGCCCCTAAATGGCTAATAAACATATATACCCATTCGTGCCTAGTGCCCTATATTTTGTACGTTACAAATATATGCATAAAAAATAGGCTTCAACACATAATTTTAGAAAAAAATACGTATCTCAAAGAAGTCTACACGCTACAATTATGACTTATTTATTTGGATAATTGGTAAGGGAAAAAAAAAAAACCCTTACATTTTATATTCCGCCATCTTGAAAATGAAAAATCTATAAGCTCCGAAAAAACCCTTCATTTTAAGCAAATAAATATCCATCTTATGCCACCATCTTTCGGTAATAGATAAAGACATTTATAGATAATTATTTCATACAATTTTAATGTTATAAAGATGAAAATTATACAAATTTATTAAAATTCGAAGCGACCCATAAATGGGACGCTAGGCATAAATGGGTTAATATGTGTTTTTTATTTAAAAGGAAATCATGGGAATTGACCATTTAAGTAGTACATTTTGCGATTTAATTAATGAAGAAATAGAAAGAAAAACTACTTAGCTTACCCAGGATAACTTTGGATTAAAATGTCAGGCAAGACCTATTGAATTTTCTTTATTATGAAATAGAATATCTGTTTTTGATAACACAAAGAAAGTAGTCAAAACGGATGTAAAACAGCTGGTATTTGCAAATTTATGAATAACTTACGAAAATTAAGAAACAAGCAAATTTCATAAATTGGTTATGATTAATTTTATACTTAAGCGGATTAAATCTAAATGTTAGAAGCAGTATTTTTCAAGCTACTTAAGAAACAAAAATGATAAATTATGGAGAAGAAGGGAAAAAATCTGTAAATGATGAGGTAGTTAAAAAGTTTCTTCTGAAGAATACGGGATTAAGTATTTGTAACATTTTTCATGCAGAAAAATGTTATAGTAAATTTTTAAATAGGATTATACAATATCCGTTCCAGAAAGGAATTTTAGCAATTCTCCATGGAGAAAAAAAATAAATACTTTTTAAGTGTTATAATACATGCTGAACACAGATGTAAAGGTGTAAATTATTTTATCATTCTTTATAAAGACTTAATAGAGGGAGCAGGGCATTTCGGTTCTGTCGTTTCGGTCCCTTACCATTTCCATCTCTTGCCCAAAGCATTGAAATTTGGTGCGCGTGAACAACTTGACATAATTTTATAGGGAGGTTGTCGGGTTTGTTAATCGAAGTCCTCTAAATATTAGTATAACACGAATATAAAGGCCCGATAACAACAAAAACTTATAAGACGGATCCAGTTTGTCATAGCGCTATGATCAACGTAATCGTTTAAGAGGAAGTTGTGGTTGCTCTGTGGATTTTTTATAGATGCCCTCCACATTTTAGTGTAATATAAATATAAGGTCCTGACAAATTAAAACTTTTATTACTTGTATTTTGCATGGTGAACGTAATCTTTATTAAAGTAGGGACATTATCGGATTTTTTAACTGAACCCCCTAAATTTTAATATAGTGCGGATATAAGTGTCCGAAAAGCAGTAAAATTTTTAACTCGGATCCAAATTTTAGCAACCCACACAAATTTCGTATGGTAAAATAAAATGTAACGAATAAGAAATGCTCTACTTTTTCTAATACGATTATAGTTTTATTATTATTATTATTATCATTATTCTGATATACTATTGCCATTAAATAAGAACCTATAGAAATGTGAAACAAAATTTTTCTTACAAAAAATAAGAATAAAATATATATAACTTCAAAATTTTCAGAAAGAAAAAATATATATATATATATTAATTCTTTGAGGTTCATTTGATTTCGAAAAAAAAAATAATTTTTTTGACGAGAATCATTGTTTATTTCTCTGAGCTTTCTTTTTTAAATGTTCTGTGGGCAGTTTTAATGTTCTTCAAAGGTTTCGAAGCAAACAAACATTACGTTTACCATGCAAAATAGAGTGTTCTACGATAATTTCAGCTCAAGTGTTTTATGTTGTCAGTACTTTATGGTGCACTAAAATAGGTGGTGGTGGTGTTTGGAGGAGAGGGGGGGTGACTTCTATAAAAAAATCCACAGCCGTCCTCTTCTTAAAAGGATTACTTTTACCAAACGAAATTTGTGTGGGCTGCAAACATTTGGAGTCGAGTTATAAGTGTTTGTGGTTATCAGTACTTATATTCGAACTATAATAAATTTGGGGGGCTTAGTGTAAAAAAAAACAGACAATGTTTACATAAAATTATGAAAATGTTGTTCATGCACACAAAATTTCAGTGCGCGGGACAAGGGATGGACATATCAAGGGACCGAAATGTCATGTACCGCTTAATAGAAATGCACAATTCTTATTTTATAAGAATTTAAAATACATATTATCATTTCTTGAAGTACAAGTTTTCTAGAAATGTTTAATGCTTTTATAACATGAGAAAGTTTTAGTTTATCTATACCTATATAATGTTATAAATCTTATATAAGTTCTTTTTTTGTCTAAAAAGGGATCTTATTAAAATTATTTTTCTCAAAAGCAAGTAGTTAAGTGCACTAAAAGCATGTATTTGGTATAATAAAAAACGATAAATTTATAGTGTTACGTAGTGTTTGCGAATTTGCGAATAACTGAGCAAAACCTAATACGCAAGCAAGTTTAATAAATCGGTAATGATTAATTTTAAACCTTAGCGGATTAAATCTAGATCTTTGAAGGGGATATTTAAGAGTGAAAATGATTAATTACAGAGACGAAAAGAAAAATAAAGCATTAAGTGATGAGGTGGATGGAAACTTCATTCTGAATAATTCTAGATTAAGTTTTTATAACATTTATACACAGAGCAGAATTATGTTGAAGCTATGTTATAAAACTTTCTCTCCTGGGGCACATTTAAAGTAGGGTCCGACCAAAATTTTGATTTCGGTGATTTTTGGAAAATATCCGGTTTCAACGAAAAAATAGCCGAACTTTCGGAGCATACCAAAACTGTGCTATATCTTATAAGGGAATGTTTCTAGAAGAAACCACGTAGAACTCGTAATACCTTTGATAATTTTGTATTTATACTGTCTTTGTTTGACATTTTGAGTAGTATTGATGTCAATAAAGCATTTAGCAATACCAGTAATTACTGTTTTTTTAATAATGAAAAATAAAACAATATATGTATGACAAAAATAAATTGATTAAATTTGAAGTTACTCTGAATCAGAATGCAAAACAATCTATAAAAAAAAAAATATCATTATTATTCGCTTTAAATTTATAATCCTTTTGATACATTTCTTTCTGAAAGAAGAAAAAATATTTATTTAAAAAAAATCTTTACATAACTTTACAAAAAATTTTACATACTGAACAATATATAGATATTCATAATATAGTTTTCATTTAACAATTTTTTTTCTATTTTATAAATTACTTGATTACCGTTATTAACCAGTAACTTATTACAATCACTGTTTATGCTGCTGTACTTGCGTTGTTAGAAAATATTTTAATTAAAAATGATTTCACTTATTTTGATTAATAAAGCTCTGCGAATTATTTTTTATATTAAGCATTGACTTTTATAAAAGTAAAAATAACATTTTCTATGAAGTGGTGTATGTTATTGTAAATGTTAACACTACTACGACCTTTCAGTAATACAGTTCTTGATTATACGAGTTAATCATAGACGCCTTTTACATTGTCCTAGTATGAAGAAGCGGAAAATAGAGCTTTATATTTTTGACATAAGCTTGAATTTGAGACATTTTTCTGTGTTATGCACGTACAAAGTTTTGATACTCAGAAAAATTACAGAATTTTTCTCACTGAGAGACAAATAATAATTTTTTCAGGACTTTGTGACCGAAAACGATTATGAAAAAGAAGTTTGTGAAGTTCTTGTAGCTGTCAAAAATTTTTGTTCAAAGACTCACTTATCGAAACGCTTATGTCTTATTAAATGCAATCACGTATTTTAATGAATTAAAAAATGATGTTGCATAAACATGACTTGATAAAAATAAAATGAATGATAACAATTCTTTTCTTAAAAAAAGGCTTATACTTATGTAAATATAACAAATAATGTTTGTTCAGGGGGAAATAATTAATTTAATCTTATACTGGACTTTTTAATATAAACCCCAAAACAAAGTAAGTAGCTAAATGTTAAATATGTTTTTTAGATAGTGTTACAGTCTTATCACTAATAAAATTTGCTGTGCATAATTTTAAGTTTTAAATATGTTCATTTCTTTCTTGTATATAATTTATGTATATTTAAACAAATTAATACACAAGAGTCTTTCCTTTAATCACTGCTTTTAGTTATGGGCCATTTTAAAAATGTTATATATAAATATAAATTGCATTATCTTTTCGGTCGCACCTAAGTAAAAGATCACTGCATTAAAATTAGTATAAACATGAATGACAATATAAAATTTTCCAGAATTTAGCATGTAAAAATGTATTTAAACATATATATATATATATATATATATATTTTTTAATTCCTGCTGAAGTAATAATAATTATAAGTTGAAAAAATCTATTTTTTTTTCTAAAAATATACATGCTATTTGTGTCTCTTTTTCTCTCTCTTTTTTTACCGAACTTTTTGTCGAAACTTTTTACTGTAAGGATAACTATAAAACTAATGATACATAAATGCTTGAAACTTTTGGTTAAAAAGTTAAAAAAATAATAATAATTGAATAATATTTTTGAATAATATTATTGAAACTTTTACGCATATACACAAACAAAAGATTCTCTGATAATAGGTATGCGTGTTTGTGAATAATTAATTAATAATATTTTTGCATATATTTCTATCTTAAGAGGTTAAAATTCTATTTGAGAAGTTTCTTTTTCCGAAGAACGCAAAAGAGAGCCAAAATTCGGCTTCGGCTTGAAAAACTTTGTTTCGGTTGGACACCAATTTTAACCAATGCTAATACCCTTTCAATTTAATAATACATTTTGAGCTATGAGATTTGTATAAATACCATTATCATTCGTAATTGTGAGATTATGTTCATACACAATCTTTATTTTATAAAAGTTTGAAATGTGAATTACCAATTTTGAGATATTTTTTTAAAGCATGCTTGAAATATTTTTAATAACATTTAAAATTAACGCAAAGCATTTTTAAATGTGTCAAACATTTTTAATATGAAAATTTTAGTCTTTATCTACTTTAAATTAATATACATATTTCCTTATAAGTTGAAAAAGTGACCTTATTAAAACCATTTTTACCAAAAGGAAGTAGTTATGCTAAATACATCAAAAATATGTCTTTACCAACCCCCCCCCCCCTACTCTGCAGTTTTTAAGAATTATAAATGAACACACAAAATGTAGCGAAAAAGTGATGAAAAATAGATAGGACTTGTGAATGTTTGATAACTTACAGAAAATTAAGACGCGGATTTTTTTTATAAATCGCTTATGATTAATTTTATAACTAAACAGATTAAATCTAGAAGCTACAATGATACAAGGAGCCTTTTTCGTGCTATTTTGAGCGAGAAATGTTAAATTACGGAGAAGGGAAAAAACT